>CP125843.1:34800000-36105000 GCA_030408175.1 Trifolium repens | reverse complement strand
TCTAACCGACTCTGGACTAACGACTCAAGTATACACTTTCCCTTTGAAGATTTAAAGCCGTGCTCTGATACCAATTGTAACAACCCGTTTTTCAAAGGCCTGAAAAGGCAGTATATATATATTTTTTTTTGTACACATCAGAGTTACGCATAAAAGATTTTAAATGAGCCGGCATTCAAATATACAAAAGAACTCATTACCATAAGGTGCTTTGACAAGCAAAGTGTTTTCCTGAATAATTACAATCCAAGTCTAAGTATTCAAATACTTACAACAAAACAAGTTCGAAAACCCTATGCTAACCAAAAAGCACGGTGCACAAAACACACAAAACCGTTCTACTAAAAACCCTAAAACTTAGCTGACGCTAACGTTCCTTAGGAAAACCGCACAGTAAAATCTTGGGTCTTACATACTCTAGCTTCTGAGAAGGTGTGAAAGATTTTCTATGTTGATGGCTGACTACTCCTTCTGTATCCATGTTGTCAAAGACAACGCCTTCTTCTACCAAATCCCACAAATCAACATCAATACCTATGTTATAACTATACATCTTTGTTTTCCAGAATGGGTAAGAAGTAGGATTTCCATTGAAAAATGGAATCCTGTCAGAGGACTTCCTATCGTTTGAGCTTGTGTCATAATCAAATGGAATCTCATTACTTTTCTTTCCTCCATCATTTCCAGCAGCGTTAGTCATGTTTTTCCTTTGGATATTTTACTGTTTCACTGTAAGGTGAGTTAGGCAACAGACCTAGCTCCTGATACCAATTGAAGGTGGAAAAACACAAGAAGGGGGGGGGGGGGGTTGAATTGTGTTTCAAAAGTTAAAACTTTTTCTCAAATAAAAACTAAGTTTGCAGCGGATTAAACACAAAACAATAATGAAACAGAGGGAGAAAAAAAGGACACAAAATATATACTGGTTCCTCTCACAAATCGAGAGTACGTCCAGTTCCCTTGCACTTCCAAGGGCTTCTCACTAAAATCTCACAAGATTACAAGATGCTCAAGCACAATAGCAAGAGACTTCTCTAATGCTCAAGTTACAACTAACAAGAGACTTCTCAAATGCTCAAGTTACAACTAACAAGAAACTTCTCAAACAAACTAAAGAATAAGAATGAATGTTAATGAACACTTGATATACTATCAGAGGTGTTTACAAAATACAACACAGATTTGCCTTAAGACTATGAATGACAGATAGAAGCTGTAATGTCAGAATGTTTCAGAGTCTTAAACGCAGTAATGGAACCGTAGTCATTTCTTCCATTTGAGTCTTCTATTTATACTTGAATGGAATGGTAATGACCGTTGCAGAGAGATAAGATGCCAGTTGGAATTTGCTCGTACAATTGATAGCTGTATATTGCCTTCTTTAGTAAAGAAATCCAATTCCACTACCTTGCAAATTTGAAATATCACTCAACCATTTTGAGTAATAACACTACAATTGTACAATCCTCAAATGCGCTCCACTTATGGATAAGGTTAACGTTGTACCAACGAATATTCCTTCCTGTGGATATGACAGAGTTCTTAAGTAGATTGTTCTTCAATCATTGATTCTGATTCTGTCAGTTCTTGAGTGACGCAAATTCCTTTTGCTTCAGAGTCTGTTGTCGTAGCTTCTTAAGGTCTTCAGCTTCTGAGCTTCTCAGAGTCTAACTTTTGTCCTCAGAGCCACTAACTTCAGAACCTGAATTTTAAGCTTATGATGATCAGCGATACGCTTTCAGAGCTTCTAAACTTGGCTTCTCTGCTTTTGTTCGTAGTCAATTTTAACTTATAATTCTGCACACTAGAACAATCATTAGTAATACCAATTGTAATTTTAATACTTTGTTATCATCAAAACCAATTAAAAACTTAGAGATTTATGTCAGACCCACTTTGTTCCAACACATCACATTGTTCAGATATGGGAAATTGCATGAGTGATACAGTTTGAGGTTCATTGACAGGTTCAACATCAAGATTCTCTTGAGGTATCTTAGAGATATTCTCAAGAGGTTCTGGTTCAGTGTTTGTTGATGTGTTTGGAGGGATTTCTTTTTCAGGTTCAGGATCAATATGCATAGGAGAAGCATGATTGATTGGTTCATCTCGTGAGTTAAGATTTAAAAGCATCACCAGACATGTGAGAGGCTAAATGGTTAAAAATGGAATTGTCATTAGAGACAACCTCTTGGCTATCAATAGATTTTGTAGGGGCAACCTTAGGTGCATTAGCAATTACCCTGTCAACTACCCTATCAAGGCTAGAATCAGACAAAGTATCCTCAGAGGATGAAGATGATGAAGATACATTGATTGTCTCAGGTTGAGGGTCCGGTAAGATCATGGATATGGGTTTGGTAAAATCTATGGTTGGGTTAGGAAGGGGTATAGATTGAGCTTCAGGAGTGCTAATCATATTAGGCTCAGTAGACATACCTTTAGAAGCTTTGAATGGTCTTTTTGCAGGCCTAGAAGTAACAGTCTTCTGCCTCTTTATCAGAAGTCTTGAGGCAAGAGTGACATGATCATCATCATCAGAAGATGATGGTCTTTCATTTCTCTTCTTAGTCATTCTCTCCTTCTTAGCATTACCTTCCTTCTATGAATCCTCAACAGCTTTACTCTCAGAAGTCCCAATAACCTTGTCCTTCTCAATATTACCAGCAGCTTGATTCTCAAATTATCCAACAACCTCATTGACTACGGTCTGGAAAGTGCACCAGTCTGTCGTCGAGTAATAATTCACACTCTAGGTGTCTAGAATGAGTTCGTATCCACATGGATCGTGCCGAAGCTTCACTAGCGTTATTTAAGTTTGGATAGTTTGCATTCGCTTTGGTTTTTGGAAAAAGGTTTTATAAAATTAGCGGAATGCTTGCAATAAATAGATAATAATAATAATAGATTCAGTAACATAGAGGATAGGTATGGTGGTTGGACTCCCTCCCTTCTTCATATTTGGCATGACCGGTGTATAACCTAGTTATTTAGATTAATGTTCGGCGGTGACTTTTCCTTGTTGTAGAAACACCTTACTGTTACACTATGTCTATTAAAGTTTCCCTACTTTCATAACTAAGGTACCTACGAGAACCTAACCTCGATGTGTCACATACCCTAATTACTAAGTGAGTTGTTTATAAACATGCATTATTATCTTCACCAATTAACCTCTAGATCCTAGTATCAGGCTATTCATCTTCTAAGTGCTCAGTTCACACCTAGTTCATGATTCCTCCTCTAACCGCTCATGCACGACTAGTTCAGAACGTTACCGTCTCTATACACCTAGCGTTATTTACTACTAGTTCCAGACCATATTAAGTTAGAAACCTAATATCAATTCTATGGGCGCTCCCGGTTATCCGGCCAGATTACGAGATACGTTATTAAAGTGCATGAAAGTAAATAACAAACATAATACTTAAATATCATTTATTATAACTTTGACTCAGTCACAGACTCCAAATATTCATTGGGGAGTTCATCTTCTCCACCACAACCTAAGGCATCTATTACAAAAGACTACATATTTAAATTACAATCAAGAAACTATAATCTAAACATAAAAGCCTAAAGAAAACATAGCTTGCTGAGTTAGTTTTCCCGTAAGGGGAGAAAACTATGCCCAATAGAGCTCCTCTGAACCTCTCCTTATAGTAGAGAGTGTTCTACTATTTCTGAATGAATAAAACAATGAAAAGGAGGCTCGATTTATAGTTTTCGTAATGGGCCTCAGCACGGCATCGCACCACGATGAAGCCATCGTGCTGCGATGTGAAGATTCAGTTCAATTTTATAACTGATCATGTGCATTTCATCACAACCCCAAACATAAACTGTTTCTTGTCCTCAAGTAACTTGTTGTCAGACAAGATCGTTAGAGAAATAAGAGATAAATAAAGATGATAGGAATTTCACAACCTTGCTTTATATTTCAGCAATGGTACCACTGATTTCTTACCGCAACGATGATGCTTAGTCCTGCTAGGCTCAGGAGACGTCAATAGTAGCAAATCGGACAAATGCCCGCAAGAGTCCATGTTCAACTTTTTCTCTCTCTCACATTTGTGTTTTTCGCTCATAATTGAAAGGGTTATCTCTCAATCATCGTGCAACCTGCCATTTTACCATAGGCTTGCAAGAATTCTAAGCAACCAGTCAAAATTCAATATTCATGCATTATTGGAGGTCTTTTTAAGGGTTATAACGTGGCTTAGGTCAAGGTAGGACATTTTTGGGAATAGTAGGCTAAACATTGGAGTTAAGTTCTACTTTGTTGTTCCTTTTTGTGTACGCAACCTTTGTTCCTTAGGGTGCCTTTTTGTGTTGGTGTCGGAAAATAAGAACCGGATGTGTCTTTGTGTGGTTCTTTTCTATCACTGTTTTTGCCCTTTGGCTCTTTTCTTTTGCCCTTTGGCTCTTTCTTTAGCCCTTTGGCTCTTTCTTTTTCATTCATTTTTTTTAAAAGACTATTTTTTTAGGGAATTTTTTGATGTTTTCCCGTCTCTTTTTCATTTTTTTTCTTTTTTTTTGTAGTGATAGTTCTCCGTACACCCACCCCAAACTTAAACGTAGCTAGTTCCATGAGCAACCCCAAACTTATTTTGTTGCCAAGACTTGAGAACTATTACCTTAACTCCAAAGAGGGTAATTTCTTTGTTTTTCTGGTCTATAGGCTTGTATCGTGGTTTGTCACCGAAACAAAAGGGATAATAATTTTTACGGCTCAAATTTGGCTAGCAAAGGATAATAATATATAAAGGGTGGCTTGAAAAGGCTCTGGGTTATAACAAACAATTGCCTCAATGCATATAATATCAAATCAACTAGTCAACAGAGAAATATAGCAAGTTCTAGAAAATAAACAAGTGCACGGTACTCTCATTGTAATTCGAAAGAAAGTGGTAATACCGTTTGGAAATATTTGGCTCAAATCCCAACATGGCTTAGGTATCTGAAAGTTGAACACTTGACTCACAGACACCAGCTTCATTACTCGTCTCCCTGTCTCCCGAACTTCGCACTTCGGAGCAATCACCTTTGGTTTTTTGTGTATGAAGGCGTGAAATTTGGCTCATCAGAATTTATAACTCACTTCGCCGCAATCTTACCTACAACAGTTTATCGTGCACTAGATAATAAACAGCAAACAGTTATTTAATTTTTTGTAAGTTTGAATAAGGGTTGTTTACAGATGAAGATGACATGCAGAATTCTAGGCATACTTTATTGAATTGAAAAACTGAATTGAAATTACTGAATTGAAAATACTGAAATTAAAAATTACTCATCCTTGCGTTGCCTCCCAAGCAGCGCTTGTTTAGCCTCTCATTAGCTTGAGGCATTTCCTCCATTACAGAGGATAGGTTCGCATGTCTCTCTCTTCTGTAGGAGCTTTCGCCTTAGCTCCTCCCTCTTTCTTGTTGCTTCTTCCATACTTCTCTGGGTTCTGTTTTTCTTTGAAGGTGGCGAAGCAGAGTCGTTCATCATCTTCTGAAGGTACTGTTTTCATGATGGACTTCCCCTTGCTTCTTGGTGGATGTTCCTTCTTTTGTTCTTTTGGAGTATTGACCCAGTTGTTCTTCTTTCTTTCCTCTTTTCTTTCAGTAGCAGGCTTCTTCAGAGGTGGCGTATTAACCCCAAACTTAGATTTTCTGGCTACTTTTCGGTATCTACCCTATGCTTTGACCCATGTTGCTCGGATGTCCACTTCAATAGTTAGCCTCTTCAGTTTATCAGTGAGTTCCTCGGGTACCTCCTCTTCCTGAGCTGTCCCTATCTCTAGCTGCGCCATTTCATTCTCCAGCTCCTCTATCTCTATCTTTACCTGTACTTCTTAAGTTGGAGTCGGTGGTGTAGCTTCTCAGTCCTTCCACTCAAGCATGAAGCACTTGTCCTTCCCTGCATTGGAAATTTTGACAGTTATTGACTTACCTCCACTTCTTAGCGTTATCTCCCCTAGGTCAATATCAATGAGTGCCTTGCTGGTGGCTAAGAATGGTCTTCCAAGTATGATGGGATGCTCTTCATCTTCTCCGATGTCTAGGATCATGAAGTCTACTAGAAATTCTAGGTCTTTGACTTTTACCAAGACATCTCGATTGTGCCCACCGAGTGAATAGACGACTGATTAGCTAGTACGAGTTCCCGAGCAGTCCCTACAACATGTAATGCGAGCTTGAACTTATCTGCCAAAGATAATGGTATTACGTTCACACTTGAGCCTACATCACACAGTGCATTGACTCCTGCTTTCCCAATCTGACAGATGATGGTGACGCTTCCAGGATCTTCCTTCTTGGGCGGCAGCCGTGATCTTTTTGCTAGTATTTCTCGGAACTTGCTATCAGCTTCTTTATTGGGGTGTTTGCATTTTTTGTTTTTAAGTGTCATGCACTTTTCATCGTGGGTGCCCCCCAGCTCTTCCATTAGTCCATCACACTCCACGTTAGTGTAGTCTTCCACAAAAACTGTTCCGGAGCGGTGCAACCATTCACGGACCACATTTTTCTGGTACTCTATTTTCCGGATCCTTCTGGCTGAGTATGGTCTTTCCGCATAGAACTTGGATTCTGGTACCAACTTCATCCATATCTGCCAGGTCATCCCAAAATATTCCTTCAGAGCTGTTGTTGTTGTGAGGTGGTGTCCATTCCGGTTCTTGCTTAATGCTGACCTTCCCACAGTAATCCTTCATTGCTCCGTTAGGGTCGTCTCCCATGGCTTTGGTCAAAGGCTTTCCCTCTTTGCTCAGATTACTGGATGTTGCAAACCCTTGTGCTTGCCTCCTTTTCCAAAGTGTTCTTTCTGGTTCAGGGTCGTACTCAAATTCCAGGATACCTGTTATCAAGCACAACAAATGAATACCTTCAGTAGCACTGGAAAATTAAATGGTAAAACTATTTTTGGTTTGTCTCATGTGTCTTTGTCACTATGAAAATTCCCAGGTAAGTGATGTGGATCACATCAGATTGCTTAAATACCAAGACTTATCCTAAGCCAGAACTTTCACAGATCAAAATTCACAATCATCAACATGATTTTTTTGATTTTTTTTTTTTTTTTGTATTTTTGATTTTTTTTTTTTTTGACAAACTTTAATAAATCTAGTAATGCTTTGTAAACACAATCCCCGGCAACGGCGCCAAAAACTTGACTACGGTTTGGCAAGTGCACCAGTCTGTCGTCTAGTAATAATTCACACTCTAGGTGTCTAGAATGAGTTCGTATCCACAGGGATCGTGCCGAAGCTTCACTGGCGTTATTTAAGTTTGGATAGTTTGCATTCGCTTTGGTTTTTGGAAAAAGGTTTTATAAAATTAGCGGAATGCTTGCAATAAATAAATAATAATAATAGATTCAGAAATATAGAGGATAGGTATGGTGGTTGGACTCCCTCCCTTTTTCATATTTGGCATGACCGGTGTATAACATAGTTATTTAGATTAATGTTCGGCGGTGACTTTTCCTTGTTGTAGTAACACCTTACTGTTACACTATGTCTATTAAAGTTTCCCTACTTTCATAACTAAGGTACCTACGAGAGCCTAACCTCGATGTGTCACATACCCTAATTACTAAGTGAGTTGTTTATAAAGATGCATTATTATCTTCACCAATTAACCTCTAGATCCTAGTATCGGGCTATTCATCATCTAAGTGCTCAGTTCACACCTAGTTCATGATTCCTCCTCTAACCGCTCATGCACGACTAGTTCAGGACGTTACTGTCTCTATACACCTAGCGTTATTTACTACTAGTTCCGGACCATATTAAGTTAGAAACCTAATATCAATTCTATGGCGCTCCCGCTTATCCGGCCAGATTACGAGATACGTTATTAAAGTGCATGAAAGTAAATAACAAACATAATACTTAAATATCATTTATTATAACTTTGACTCAGTCATAGACTCCAAATATTCATTGGGGAGTTCATCTTCCCCACCACAACCTAAGGCATCATTTACAAAAGACTACATATTTAAATTACAATAAAGAAACTATAATCTAAACATAAAAGCCTAAAGAAAACATACCTTGCTGAGTTAGTTTTCCCGTAAGGGGAGAAAACTATGCCCAATAGAGCTCCTCTGAACCTCTCCTTATAGTAGAGAGTGTTCTACTATTTCTGAATGAATAAAACAATGAAAAGGAGGCTCTATTTATAGTTTTCGTAATGGGCCTCAGCAAGGCATCACACCACGATGAAGCCATCGTGCTGCGATGTGAAGATTCAGTTCAATTTTATAACTGATCATGTGCATTTCATCAGCTTGGGCACCAAGTTATGTCATCGTGCTGCGATTTGCTACATCGTGCTGCGATGCAAAGATTCTCTTCTGATTTATTTCTTCTGATTTCTTGGCGAACAAGCAGCTCCCATCGTGGCACGATGGGAGCCATCGTGCTGCGATGGAATGCTGATTTTCTTCACTTTTTGGGCTTTTTCTTGTCTTTTTGCATCTTGGACTCCGTCTTGATGCTTTTCGTGCTTTTGTAGGTTTTCCTTCGTATTTGGGCCTGTCTTGGTCATTTTATTACTAATACTAACACTAAAAATACCATAGAAATTCCTGTCATCACTCATCATCATCCTGTTCATTATTTTTTGCTTCAACAGCTTCATCAGGTTCCTCAAACAAAATTTTCTCAACCTTCTTCACTCTTCTTGTTTACTTCTTCTGCTTTGGAGTGTTAATGTGATCTCAATCTGGTATAGCAGCAACCATACTCCTATGTGAAGGAAAATTGAGATAGTTTAAGCAGCGGAATTCAAAAATTTTCCTTAGTTTGATCCTTATGAATGAGCATGATATGTGTTTTAGGGTTTTTACCTCTTGTAGGGAAGAACCTTTGTTTCACGAACGGTTGATGATCAACACTTTGAGTCACGAACCAGAATCGATCACGAGCGTTGATGTCTACGAACAACGCCTCTAGCTAGTCCACACGAACGGCTACCTCCAAGAAGAGTGCTAGCTCCAAGAATGAAGGTTTCTAGTGAGAGGTGGGAGGAATTAGGATTTAGGGTTTTAGCAATTGATTTTCATCAAGTGATTTTTCTTTGTCACAAGTGTTCTATTTATAGAACCACTTGTCTTGTGCACCAAGACAAACTATTGTCATTGGGCTACAATTACTAAGACCCACTTTTAATTAAATAAACTTTTAAGTAGCGCACCCCCCATATGTCATGTACACATGAGTGCTTCCTCATCATTACAAATTATGAACCACTTATTTAATTACCATGATACCCTTATCATATTTCCATATTTTTCTAAGGTGCACCATACCTTACGGTGTTCCAATCTCACACTATGCTGTTCTTATGTGTGTGACCCTTGTAGGTTTCCATAACGTTGGCAATTATATTAAATCCTTTATTTAATATAATAAACAATGAGCGGTATCTAGCAACACATCATTGCTACCCAAGTTATGAGAAATTGACATGTGATCATAACATAACCTTAGTGATAACATATGCGTGTATAATTACCCCTTTGCCCTTTATGTCTATATTGAACACAGCATACTTGGTGTCATCTTTGTCCAGTTCAATATTGGGCCCATGACATTTATCCTGTTATGCAGGATTGGCAAATTCCATCTAGGTCACTACTGTCCCTCAGCATACTTTGTGAAGTACCCATCAACTGCCTTTATGGTCATCCTGTTACGGACAACGTTAGATCAGCAACAAAGTACTTGACTCCACATCTAGGGTACAAAGTGGTTTCAGGTCTAAGGGCGGTTTACACCATTATCACCATGAGAGTAACTTATGACACTTTGCATAACTTTGCATGTAGTACTCTCATAGCGGGTCAATCCGGTATAAATATTACTCCTAATATTTCTTATACCTATGTCAAGACTTGATAACTCCTTATCCCATGATCCATGAGATGCGATCATCAGTCTATCTTCATAATAGTCTTTATGCTTTAAGGTTATCCCTTTTCACCTTAAAGCTCGACTATGGATACTTTAAGAATAGCGTCTTTATGTTTAATGTAATCTCATGATTAAGTCACACTTAATATTAAACAGACTTTCTATTCTAGGGACTTCATTATTTTGAACGTTACAAACATAATAAAGAAATGCCTATTATTATTAATAAATAAAGCACTAAAGTATTGGTCTCTAGGGCTTACTCCAACAATCTCCCACTAGCACTAGAGCCAATCAAGCATTACCTTAATACCCATAGACCTAGTATGCCCATCACGCTTCAACTGCGCAAGAGCCTTTGTTAGTGGATTAGGAACTGTTTCCTATGTTGGTACCTTACGTATCTATCCAACTTTCTATTTCGATCTTTATCGAAATATAGAAGTGTCTAAGTATATATATGAATCGTCGGTGAGATCTATTCTCCGTTATTGTTTTGCAAGATCAACCATTACCATCACTAATGTGATTTAATGAAATCTGCAACACCGGAAATATAGCTTTAGCTCAATCATGAGCTAAACGATCCAAAATACTCCACCTCTGTAACTGAAATAAACATATTACTAAGCTTTATAGCTTACAATGTCTATATTCAGGCATGATATACAATACATTAGTATGGAAACTACCATCATTATAACTTCCTTATAATGATCTTTCCCATACCTACATATTTCAAGAAATGGTCCTTAGTTCCTTTTAAGGTCCTTAGGGATATTCTTGAAGATCAGTTAGTGTCCAACACTAGTCTTAATTTTGGTACTTATTGAATATGCTACAAGCATATGGTGTATCTGATTAAGTACATATTATGATGTGTATGATTAATCCATCTTCCAAAGCATATGGATTATTTTAACCTGTCTCTCTCTCATCCAATGAGACATGCTATTGTCCTTTAGACAAAGACCAATCTTCTGACACATGCGATGATTTTACACATCAAGTGTTTGAACACTTCATCAATATATGTACATAGGCTATTCCTAACTCTTTAGGAATCCTTGCCCAAATACATAGGATATTCCTAACTCTTTAGGAATTCTTGCCTAAGTATTTCATCAAGAGTTATTTCCTTAACCATGTCTCACATGTAAAAAGAAAAGGTTTTTGATGATTAATATGTCAGCCACATATAACACCAGATTAATATTATTACTCCCACTAACCTTCTTGTGTGCACAAGATTTATATTTGTCCTTCATTAATTTGTTTTTACATAAAACTTTTAAAAGGAACAAATATTCAAATTTATTCGATCTAATCAAAATTAGATAGGTTTGTCCTTGTTAATTTGTTTTCATAAAACTTCATAAAAGGAACAAATAATAATTTAAATTTCCGAGAACTCTATCTAATCAAAATTAGATAGTTACAAGTTACAAACATTTCTAGCATCCTTTGGATCAATAAAACCCTTATGTATATGTCTAGTACATATATATGAGGTCATTCCAATTAAGGAATGCAACTTTGTTATCCATCTACCAAAACATGTAGTACAATATTTAGTAAAAACAATTAAACAGATTTTAAGCTCTATGATTATATTTAGGGTTTCATCATAATTTTCATTATGATTTTGCGTGAAACCTTTAATGATCAATCAAATATTAAATGGTATTCTTAATACCATCCATATTAGTGTTCAACAAGAATACTTACTTTCATCGTATGAGTCTTACTCATCTTGATGACATAACCATTATCTACATAAGGTTAGTGTATATGGATTCTGCATAAGTTTTCATGGCATTTAACCACTTCTCAGAATTTAGACCGTCTTACGACCTTTTAGAAAGTCAAAGATCCATCTATCATGAAAAACATATCACCTTGCCGAGTCATGATCCAATCAGGCTCTTTATCCATGTGATATGTTAGACTTATCTAAGATTTTGTGCAACTCAAATCAATGGTCCTTCAACATCCTTGAGGAACCGGTTTGTGTTCCCTTTCTAATAAATATGTTTTACGGAACCTGACCTCTTTCAAGTTCTATGTCACTCCCACTGTCTCTCTTAGAGACGCACTCCCACTAGAGGAATGCTTCAAACAAAGCAACAAACAACTTATGTCTTTTAGAGTGATATAAGATAAGTATCCCTAAGAATACTTTCACATATTTATTCATTTAATTTGGATTTAAATTTATCCAATAAATTTCCGATCCAAAATTTCATAAAGGCATACTTTGTGCTCTTACCCCATATCGCATATGGTGTCTTTATGATCATCTTAAAAGGGAATCAATTGTGGGTAAAGATTAACTATAAGAAGAGAGACTTTAAGAGTCAATGATGTATTTAAACTATCTTAACTCAAATCATGTCAAACATGAAGCAATAAATTAGTTATTTTACATCTTA
Source organism: Trifolium repens (assembly GCA_030408175.1). Lineage (NCBI taxonomy): Eukaryota > Viridiplantae > Streptophyta > Magnoliopsida > Fabales > Fabaceae > Trifolium > Trifolium repens. Next base: position 36,092,658 of record CP125843.1, on the reverse strand, counting down.
GTTAAGTATTTACTGATATGACTCATTCATATGACTCAAATACTTTTATTGAGTTCTATTTTATTCATTGTTTTAAACTCTTTGACAAATTCAAAGATTTCTAATTTGTGTCATACACATATCCATATTTAATGATTTTAATCATTAATGATAATGAAGCAAAATAAACTCAATATATCAAACAAATATGTTTAGTGGTCGATATACATCTCATGCATATTGCTCAAATTGATCAGGTGTCGTTTTATTGACATATCAAATATTTGTACTAAACAAATAGAAATCTTGATATATTTACAAGATCCAAATCTTATTTGGCTCTTGTCATTGTTATAGACTAGTCTTATCAAGATCATGGAACCCTAGTCCATTACTTGACTTGGAGCAATATTATAGAAGACTTTGCTTAAATGATAGGACAATCGTTTGTCTTATTATTTAAAGCTACAATTTATATCTTGTCATTACAAGATATAATTAATTCTTCTATCACTGTAAGACCTGTAATTCCACTGTACCTTTTGTGTGAATAAATAAGTAATGACTAAGAATATTAGGGTTTTTGTTAAGTGGTTTTGTGAGTATTGTCGCCATAACGGCTGTTTGCTGAAATTGAGCCTGTTTTGTGCTCGTGCGCTGGAAAGGCACAGACTTTTGGTTCGTAGTCCTCTTTTATGTGTGAGAAGGTTTATGCGTAGTCAAAATATCGAGTTTTGGATTATTCTCGTTTTTGGAAAAACGAGTAGGAATTTTACCCGCTGATGTAAAATTTTACGGCTTCTGAATTTCGTAAAAATTTAGATGGAGGTTTTATATATCTGCACGAGTTAGGATATGTCCTGAGAATCATTTTCGAGGGTGAGGAAGAAAATTACAGTCGCAGAAAAAGATTCGGCGATAAGTTTTGGAATGGAAAAACGTTAGACGTTCTTTCTGTAGGTTTTCTGTTTTTGCGAGTTTCGTTCGTCGCGATGCGCGAGAACTGAGCGTGCGTTTCGTTGTATGAGGTTATGGGAAATATCTTGTGAGGATAGACTTGGATTGATCCAATGGCTAGATTTGAATCTTAGAACTTTATCCTATTTGATCCAATGGCCATAAACTAGCAAGACTTTTATAAGTGGTGGACTTGGAAAAATCACAAATGCACTTCACTCTTCTTCTCTTTGCCGTGGCTTTCCCACCCTTGTGTTCTTCATCATAAATTCTCCATTTCTTCACCAAAACATTTGATCATAAGCTTGATGGAAAGCTTGGAGTTGTGAGATTCTTCTTCTAAGGTAACTAGAACTTCTTCCTTTCTCCATAGCTTGCCAAACTCTTAGAGATTCATGAGATTTTTGGTTTATGTTCTTGAGAGAAATTTGTGAGAAATTGTTCATGATTGATTCTTATGGTTTAGAAGTTGGTTATAAGTGATTATCTAACATGTTTAGGCTTAATAGTGATGCTTTCCATGGTTAGATGATAATCTCATGAGTTTTCTAGCTAGGGTTTTATGAGAAATTTATATTGATCAAGAACATGAATCTTTACTTGTTGTTTGTGTTAGTGAAGTTGTTTTTGAGCTTTTAAGTAAAATGGATGTGTGATAAATGATTTTGTTTTTGAGAAACAAGAAAAAAATATTTTGTGTTCATGAGAAACTAGGAAAAACTATTTTGAATTGTGGATTGTGTTATGAAAATGTTTTGTTCATTCAATTAAGTGATTTTGGTAACTAAAGGATTAATCCTATGCTTTTGAAATGAAAAAAATGGGAACTAGCCTTGTTTTTGGAATTTGGCCGTGGCATATTATGTATATGTCCATGAGATTTCTAAATTTTAAGCCCTAATTGGGAAGGCATGATCATGGTTTTCTTTGGAATAATTTAGAGGTTTTGTTTGGAAAGAAAACTAGTAGCTTGTGGCTTGATTGAACAAGTGAAATTTTTGCAAAGTCTTGTAGAAAATTGGCATTTTTGATTCAAATGAAATTGGTGTGAGTGCTTGATCAATTTGAGAAAACTAGTGATGATTGGAGTGTTTTAAACTATGTTTGTTTTGTGAAAAACAATATTTTGGTTTGATTCCAATTCTGGTCGAAAATCTTGAAGGACATTTAGGTCATTTTAAAATTGTTTTGTGACCTGGAAACTTAAACATTTGATCCGTCGTTTCGAGACGATGATTTCGGCGTATGGCTCGTCTCGATCGGATAAAGAATGAGCGAGTTATGGCCATTTTATTTGAAAGGAAAAACTTGTAACTTGTGGCGCAAGTAAACTTTTATTTTTGTGAACATTTTCAAAGAGTTTTTGGGTTGTTTTCAAATGGTTTTAGTATGTGAAAATTGATTGCCTTGGAGTTAGGAATCAAAGTGTTTCTTAGTTTGTTTTGGAAACGAAATTATATTCGCGTAGCGAGAAATAGTGCATTTAACTTCGTGAATTTTTAATCACTATGGGGAGGACTCGAAATCACTATCCGAGAGTGTTAGAAAGTACCTTAAGCCTCTCTAGAACTTAGAGAATGAGTTTCGTTTCGATAGGATACGTTGGGAGTATTTTATTGATTGTACGCTGCTTATATTTTAGGTAGCGTGAATTGTAGAATTTCGCGAGAAAAGTTAACGGAAGCTTGCCGAGGTAAGGGCTCCACTTTATTTCTGTCTTTTCACTGAGTTATAACATGTTTGTTGGTTATTTTCGGTGATGCGTGTTTGTGTGTTTGGCATGTATGTGTTATGTATTCTCGTGATGAGAAAGTGTTTACAATACGTGCGTTGTCTTACATATGATTTGGTTAAATATATGTGTTGACATGTTGTTATGAGATTACATATTATGAGAATATGTAAGTTGTTTGCATTAGTATATGTAGAGAAGACGTATGCTCATGCACTCATAGTTGGTATTTGATCTAGGTGATTGTACCAGGTGATATCCCGCCTTTAATTGAGCCGGTATTTGATCTAGGTGATTGTACCCGCCATTAATTGAGTTGGTATTTGATCTAGGTGATTGTACTCGGGGTATTCCACCAAATTGAGTCGGTACTGGATCTAGGTGATCGTACCCGGTGTTATCCCACCGTTAAATTCCGGAATTCATGCATGTGGCAGCCAGTGATTGGTGTCACGATCATGTAGAGTCTGTATTGATAGGCTATGTGTGCATTGGTTTATATAAGCCCGTTGGTGGGAATTGCTTTTGTGTTAAAGAGTTTTTCTCGTGTATGTGGAAATTTGTTATGTGTACATCTTTCGCACCGGTTATATATATATATATACTTTTATTTTGTGGTGACCCTTTCTTTCGTTTGCGGGCTCATCCCACCCAGATGATGGGTTAGGTCGTGGTGGCGACGGTGGCTGTTCCAGGCCCCAGTGAGATGTTGGAGCTTTAGCTTAGTTAGACTATGCGCCGGTGTGGGTTGTACACCGTGCTTTTTGGGTTAGGCATAGGATTCTAACTTGTTTTGTTGTAAGTATTTGAATACTTAGACTTGGGTTGTAATTATTCAGGAATACACTTTGCTTGTCGAAGCACCTTATGGTAATGAGTTCTTTTGTATATTTGAATGCCGGCTCATTGAAAAATATTCTATGCGCACTCTGAGTGTTAGTTGAAAAAAAATATATATACTGCCTTTTCAGGCCTTTGAAAAACGGGTTGTTACAATTGGTATCAGAGCTCGGCTTTAAATCTTCAAAGGGAAAGTGTATACTTGAGTCGTTAGTCCAGAGTCGGTTAGAACATAGCTAGAGTTGTGTTAGTTCTAGCGGTTGTTTTTGTTGTGATGTGGGTTATGTGGTTGGTTGTTTTGAGTCTAGCATGAGATATGCTTAGACACTGGTTTGTGTCTTACTGAAGTAATGCAGGGAGTGAGGCTTCAGTAAGTGGAATTGTGAAACCCCGAGCCTTGGTCGAATTTAGTGGACGAGTGTCTCTGAATTCCTTAGACAGAGTGGTCCGAGGAGGATGGACTTGAGGTGAACGAGAACCACAAAGGATTCTTGGAAGAAATTCGATGAACTTGAATTGGCATGGGTCGTTGTCACCCGGAGGTGTTGAGTACGGACGTGTGGACGTCGACTGATAAAGGATTGCAAGTAAGGATCAGATTGGGATACCTTTTGAAGAAGGTGCTGGATATCCGTTCTGGTGAGTTCAGACGAGACTTGATGAAGTCATTCAGTTGTCAAGAGGATGCAACCATTGTAGAATAGTGGAGCATGCAGAGATGTCAGTTGGATTTAATTACAATGATTGGATAATCATTGGGGCAACTTGTATTGGAAATAAAGTGCATTGCGCGTCAAGAGTAAATGAATTTGGTGGTGTTAGAAGACGGTTGCGCGAACGATGGGTACCTTAAGGGTTTAATTTTAGTGTGCGAGATGAATTAGATTCGGAACTAAAATTTGTAAGGATGAATCTCGTGATGATTGAAGGTAGGAGACCAAGTATCACTTTGATATGTGACAATCTATACATAGTTCGGGAGGTAGTAAGTATAGATGTCAATGTGAGACAAAACTATAGGTGGTGGACTGTTGGATAAAGGTATTTTTTTGGAGTGATTTCCATGGTAAGAACGGGGAGTTACTAAGTAGCAGCTTGAATTTATGATACCATGAGGGTTGAGGTGGGCAAGTTTTGAATAAATTCAAGTTATGGACGAGAATTTTTGGATATTTTTCTAAGAATGTCGTGGTTGAGTAGAAAAGGAGTTCGTTAGTAAGAATACTAAGACAATGAAAGTTGACAGTTGGAAGGACTTTTATTGTATATTAGGATTAAATGGATGGTACGACGAGTTTTTAGAGTTCTGGAAGATTAGATTCAAGAGTTTGATTTGGATATCGAACGTACTAAGGTTGAAATCATAGCAAAGTGTTGTGCGTTGGTAGCTGTCTTGATAGGCCAAGCATTAAGATTTGAGATAAGTATTTCATGGCTTGATGTATGAGTAAGATATGTTGATTTGAAAGTAAATTATAGTGACATGACGATGATAAGACTAGAGATAGTTATGCATAGAAAAATACTTAATAGGAACTTGATGAATTAATTTATTGGAGCGTTCGATTATGAAGAGTACAATAGATGATCGTTTGTAAAAGTTCGAAGTGAATAAGAAAACGATGAGTGACTAAATGTAAGAGCAAGATTAGCTGGAACTTGAGATCTGGAAATTGATTCCCCGGAGGGAACAGACTTTATAACTTTAGAATAGTCACGATGATGAAGGACCAATCGAATGGAGAAGAGTGTGCTTGATTGGAAACAAGTTGATGTGGAACGAGCGTAATTGGATTGTGTGTGGAAAATTAAAGATGTTGTTTGGAACCTAAGTTATGTGTCATGGTGGTTTGGGAACCAACTTTAGGTTGTTGTTGAACTGAAAAATTGCAAATTAGTAAATCGATGAGATTAGTCGCAGAGGATGTTAGCCATTGGAAAGCCGTGTTGAGAATGAGTAAGAGAGAAGCACATGAGAATGTGGCTTATGTCAATGGAGGATTGGCGAATGGAAATTCCCTCCCACATAATTTGGAAAATTATGATTGTGCGTGTATATTAAGGATTCGAAAGCACCACCTGAATGGATGTCATGGCGGTGCATGTGTTGTATGCGGTAATAATAAAGGGTAAGCAATTGTCTAGTGGCAAAGTTTGGTGGAAGCTGGTAGAGCTTCGATTCATTGTAGTGGTTACAATGAAGAGGGACGTAGCATAATGGAAAATCTGTATTGAGTAAGTAAAGGAATGCGGATATGGTCTACATGGACAGCAGAACAATAGTGACGTGATGAGTACCTTAAGATTTATTTTGGAAGTAGGTATCTCGACAGAAAGGGTGATGTTGGGAATAATTAAGAATGGTCAGGGTGACAAGCTCTTTTGAGTAAGAGAGGATTTAATTGTAAGAGAAAAAGGAACTCGGGAGAGTTCAAGAATAGAATGAGAATACGTTGTAAAGAGGATGTGCGCCGACGATGGCCGTCGACGAGGATAAACGTTTGTTTAAGGCACGCGAGTTTCATCTAAGGGTCGTTTTGGAAGTAATGTGAACATATAAGGGACCGATTCTGGGGAATTGGGGATTTGGATAAAGGGAGTCCAAGAGAAGTAGATGGTTCAGTTTGGCAGGTGCCAAGACTGTGAAGAGTGTAATCACCAACCGGGGGTTGGGGTGGTATTATTTAAGTCGTGATTGGAAAGAGATTTATATGTGAGCAGACAGTTCGACATATTCATTGAGTCACGGACTGATGGATATTGGTAAAGTGGGAAAATCTTCTATAGAGAAGACAACTTGTTTGGAATGAAATGGTTTTGGTGGTAATTGCCGTGGTAGCATTATGTTACTGTTGAATGATGTTCAACGGATGTTTCATGAGTGGAATCATGAGAGCTTGAGCGACGTGTTTGAGTGTTGTGTCTTACGATTTTGACCCTGTGTTCGTAAGAGATCGAGGAAAATATTAGGGAAGACCTCGAAGGAATTGTTGGACCATTGTGCTTCGGAGGACCTTGAGCACAAGTGGAATGAAGTATCATTAAGTTGGGTAAAGATGGTCTAAACCACCATCATGATTGTCGACTATTTATTGACAAATTGAGGAACTGATCATCCTTAATCTCTTGTTAATAATAGACGGAATCATGTTGACTGGAATTGACTAGTTTTGCTAGCTTTGGGCGGTGCGTAGAGAGTATTTGATGTTTCTTTTTGGAGGGTAGCCACTCACAACTTCGTGTGAAACTAATGGAGTGGAGCCGAAAAAGGGTGACCTCGTGAATTGTCATGTTCACCTAGGATCCTTGGGGAACTAGAGTGTATGAACCTTCGTAGTAAAGTAAATTTTGGGTGGTGAACTCATTGTGTGATGTCTAGCTTGTGCCTAGAGTTTGAAACCACTGGGACTATGTAGAAAGTTGCGATATGCACGGTTGTGCCAGTGTGTTGGTGATAGCATTTGTGTGGCTTTACCTGGTGTTAGCATCTTTGTGGCTACGCCTAATCCCGTGAGATTTTGTTGTGTTGGTGATGGTAATGACTGGTTGAGTCGTTATCCTTACCTTTAGTTTCGAGGACGAAACTTCTTTTTGGAGGGTAGTAATGTAAGACCTGTAATTCCACTGTACCTTTTGTGTGAATAAATAAGTAATGACTAAGAATATTAGGGTTTTTGTTAAGTGGTTTTGTGAGTATTGTCGCCATAACGGCTGTTTGCTGAAATTGAGCCTGTTTTGTGCTCGTGCGCTGGAAAGGCACAGACTTTTGGTTCGTAGTCCTCTTTTATGTGTGAGAAGGTTTATGCGTAGTCAAAATATCGAGTTTTGGATTATTCTCGTTTTTGGAAAAACGAGTAGGAATTTTACCTGCTGATGTAAAATTTTACGGCTTCTGAATTTCGTAAAAATTTAGATGGAGGTTTTATATATCTGCGCGAGTTAGGATATGTCCTGAGAATCATTTTCGAGGGTGAGGAAGAAAATTACAGTCGCGGAAAAAGATTCGGCGATAAGTTTTGGAATGGAAAAACGTTAGACGTTCTTTCTGTAGGTTTTCTGTTTTTGCGAGTTTCGTTCGTCGCGATGCGCGAGAACTGAGCGTGCGTTTCGTTGTATGAGGTTATGGGAAATATCTTGTGAGGATAGACTTGGATTGATCCAATGGCTAGATTTGAATCTTAGAACTTTATCCTATTTGATCCAATGGCCATAAACTAGCAAGACTTTTATAAGTGGTGGACTTGGAAAAATCACAAATGCACTTCACTCTTCTTCTCTTTGCCGTGGCTTTCCCACCCTTGTGTTCTTCATCATAAATTCTCCATTTCTTCACCAAAACATTTGATCATAAGCTTGATGGAAAGCTTGGAGTTGTGAGATTCTTCTTCTAAGGTAACTAGAACTTCTTCCTTTCTCCATAGCTTGCCAAACTCTTAGAGATTCATGAGATTTTTGGTTTATGTTCTTGAGAGAAATTTGTGAGAAATTGTTCATGATTGATTCTTATGGTTTAGAAGTTGGTTATAAGTGATTATCTAACATGTTTAGGCTTAGTAGTGATGCTTTCCATGGTTAGATGATAATCTCATGAGTTTTCTAGCTCGGGTTTTATGAGAAATTTATATTGATCAAGAACATGAATCTTTACTTGTTGTTTGTGTTAGTGAAGTTGTTTTTGAGCTTTTAAGTAAAATGGATGTGTGATAAATGATTTTGTTTTTGAGAAACAAGAAAAAAATATTTTGTGTTCATGAGAAACTAGGAAAAACTATTTTGAATTGTGGATTGTGTTATGAAAATGTTTTGTTCATTCAATTAAGTGATTTTGGTAACTAAAGGATTAATCCTATGCTTTTAAAATGAAAAAAATGGGAACTAGCCTTGTTTTTGGAATTTGGCCGTGGCATATTATGTATATGTCCATGAGATTTCTAAATTTTAAGCCCTAATTGGGAAGGCATGATCATGGTTTTCTTTGGAATAATTTAGAGGTTTTGTTTGGAAAGAAAACTAGTAGCTTGTGGCTTGATTGAACAAGTGAAATTTTTGCAAAGTCTTGTAGAAAATTGGCATTTTTGATTCAAATGAAATTGGTGTGAGTGCTTGATCAATTTGAGAAAACTAGTGATGATTGGAGTGTTTTAAACTATGTTTGTTTTGTGAAAAACAATATTTTGGTTTGATTCCAATTCTGGTCGAAAATCTTGAAGGACATTTAGGTCATTTTAAAATTGTTTTGTGACCTGGAAACTTAAACATTTGATCCGTCGTTTCGAGACGATGATTTCGGCGTATGGCTCGTCTCGATCGGATAAAGAATGAGCGAGTTATGGCCATTTTATTTGAAAGGAAAAACTTGTAACTTGTGGCGCAAGTAAACTTTTATTTTTGTGAACATTTTCAAAGAGTTTTTGGGTTGTTTTCAAATGGTTTTAGTATGTGAAAATTGATTGCCTTGGAGTTAGGAATCAAAGTGTTTCTTAGTTTGTTTTGGAAACGAAATTATATTCGCGTAGCGAGAAATAGTGCATTTAACTTCGTGAATTTTTAATCACTATGGGGAGGACTCGAAATCACTATCCGAGAGTGTTAGAAAGTACCTTAAGCCTCTCTAGAACTTAGAGAATGAGTTTCGTTTCGATAGGATACGTTGGGAGTATTTTATTGATTGTACGCTGCTTATATTTTAGGTAGCGTGAATTGTAGAATTTCGCGAGAAAAGTTAACGGAAGCTTGCCGAGGTAAGGGCTCCACTTTATTTCTGTCTTTTCACTGAGTTATAACATGTTTGTTGGTTATTTTTGGTGATGCGTGTTTGTGTGTTTGGCATGTATGTGTTATGTATTCTCGTGATGAGAAAGTGTTTACAATACGTGCGTTGTCTTACATATGATTTGGTTAAATATATGTGTTGACATGTTGTTATGAGATTACATATTATGAGAATATGTAAGTTGTTTGCATTAGTATATGTAGAGAAGACGTATGCTCATGCACTCATAGTTGGTATTTGATCTAGGTGATTGTACCAGGTGATATCCCGCCTTTAATTGAGCCGGTATTTGATCTAGGTGATTGTACCCGCCGTTAATTGAGTTGGTATTTGATCTAGGTGATTGTACTCGGGGTATTCCACCAAATTGAGTCGGTACTGGATCTAGGTGATCGTACCCGGTGTTATCCCACCGTTAAATTCCGGAATTCATGCATGTGGCAGCCAGTGATTGGTGTCACGATCATGTAGAGTCTGCAATGATAAGCTATGTGTGCATTGGTTTATATAAGCCCGTTGGTGGGAATTGCTTTTGTGTTAAAGAGTTTTTCTCGTGTATGTGGAAATTTGTTATGTGTACATCTTTCGCACCGGTTATATATATATATATATATACTTTTATTTTGTGGTGACCCTTTCTTTCATTTGCGGGCTCATCCCACCCAGATGATGGGTTAGGTCGTGGTGGCGACGGTGGCTGTTCCAGGCCCCAGTGAGATGTTGGAGCTTTAGCTTAGTTAGACTATGCGCCGGTGTGGGTTGTACACCGTGCTTTTTGGGTTAGGCATAGGATTCTAACTTGTTTTGTTGTAAGTATTTGAATACTTAGACTTGGGTTGTAATTATTCAGGAATACACTTTGCTTGTCGAAGCACCTTATGGTAATGAGTTCTTTTGTATATTTGTATTCTATGCGCACTCTGAGTGTTAGTTGAAAAAAAAAAATATATACTGCCTTTTCAGGCCTTTGAAAAACGGGTTGTTACAATCACCATATGGAATTCAATAACAATTATTGTGTCCATTTCAAATTCAATTTTAAGTCATATCAAGATCATGGAACCCTAGTCCATTACTTGACTTTGAGCAATAGAAGATTTTAAATGATAGGACAATCGCTTGCCTTATTATTTAAAACTAATTTATCTCTTGTCAATACAAGATATCTAATTATTACTTCTATTATTAGATGGAATTCAATAACAATTATTGTGTTCCATTTAAATTCGATTTTAAATCATAGCATAAGCTATCATTGTCAATGAAACAATTTTCATTCTAGACATAAGTTGACTTAATCTTACAGTCAATGTTCTAATTCTTTAAACATCTCTATTTTCGTAAAATTGAGATTCAATCTTTGTATCATATACCTTTGTAGAAATAGAAACCTTGACTTTCTATAACAATATGTATAATGTTGAAGTCTTACTTCATTCCCTTTAGTTTGACTCTTCCAAGAACTATTTACGGCATTCTTGTTTCAATCAATGGTCTAACCATTTTAAGATAGCCGTTCTCCTTTGGCAACCAGTTTTGTTCTATTCAAATAAGAGAAATATAAATCTTATTTATATTATATCTCAAATTTTTATAGTGCAAATTAATTCTCATTCAACTCAACAATTTCCGGTAGATATAGAAATTCATAAATTTATCTATATCTATCCATTGTAATTTGAACCTATGACCAACTCCTTGATCTATTGAGAAATCCATCATACTTTGAAGTTCTTTCAAAAAGATCTTGCTTTAAATGATCACATCATTCATTGTCTAAAATTATGAAGTATTCTATATCTAGATGTCAACTTGATACTATAAAAAGCATCCTTCTCCAATCTAGTTATAGTAGGTTGTTAGAATATAGTTCAAGCTCTTATAGTACTTCTTGTATTTGAGAACCATTCTCATTAGTGTACCAATTCAGAAACTATTTTCTGAAATCTTTGTCCTTCACAAGGACAATATATATTTTGTATTGTATTTTAATTTCAAAGATATGTAAGATATTTGTATAATTTTTAATAAGGACTTTTATTAAAAACTTCCACTATTTTATTCAAAACAAATGACCCTCACCATTTGATTCGGAAAATCCCGTTGGAAGATTTTCTAGTGGGTCAAGATCCATATTTCACTTTGTCTTAAGTCCGCGGTGGGCGGATTACACAAGACTTAGTTTATTTAGGTAGGAACTCCTTCCAATTGTATCTCATACAATTCTTGAATATCAATTGGGTGAATAACTCCTTATTCGAATTCATCTTATGAATTATACCCAACCATTGCTTCTTAAACTCATATAATCACATTATATTTGTTAAGTTAAGTTTGACCCTTGCTTTAGAAGTTGGATATTACAATTATCCCATCGCACCTTACCAATATAGAATATGCACTTCGCGGTGGGCGAACCTACATAGTTCGATACTAGTCTTGATGAGTTCTAAAACTTGGAAAGCATAAACTTAATATTCACATATTTTATTAATAAACAAAATGCACACCGCGGTGGGCGAACCCACATTTTCTTTATTAATCTCTTATGTGTCTTTTGAGGGATATTTAATTAATTTGATCTCACCAGCTTGTTTAACATATTAAACGCTCTCACATGCATCAACATACATACATACAATAATAAAATGATATGATTATGGCCTCCTAACGCAAGTGTTCTCTCAAGCCAATGAGAGAACCCTAAACTAGCCTAACGATGATCTACTTCTCCAAGCATCACCTTCATGGCTGTCCTCCCTTGTTCCTCTAATAATTCTATTATAACATTACATCAAAGAATACTCGTTTTACATACGAGGGAGTGAGATGAGAAGAGAAGTTACATCAAGAAATTTAGAGAGAGGCACGACACGCAGGCCGTATTTAAAATCCCAAATTAAAACAGAAGGAGTAAACTAAGGCCATAATCAATCATCACAAAAACATAACAATAAACAAATAATTATTGTCATTATTATTCACCCAATTGATAAATATCATGATTGATCACTTTTTATTATTTAATTGATTCTGATATGTTTAAACAATTTAAACATAAGTGAATTGTTTAAACGGAAACAATACCGAAACAATTTCGACTATGTTTTAAACGACTTTAAAACGAATTGTTTAAACAGAAACAAATTTTCAATATGTTCAAACGATTTGAACAGAAACCCGATTTTAACAGAATGTTTAAACGATTTAAACATAAACACGGTTTAAACAATTTAAACGATTTGCGATTTAAACAATTTTAAACAGATCGCGATTTAAACAGAATGTTTAAACGATTTAAACATAAACGCGGTTTAAACAATTTAAACAGATCGCGATTTAAACAATTTTAAACAGGTCGCGATTTAAATAAAAACATGTTTAAACGATTTAAACTGATCGGATATGAACCCTAGCCGTATTCTGTTTCCATAACAATACAACACTTGTATTGTTATGAATCCTAATACAACGATCATACATCAAAACGTTTTAGGATTGTTTGTTCATCATGGACGATCGGATATATGATGCTTCACCAGTAACGGTTCCGAAGCTCACGCTCACAATCATCCACGTTCACGCCAATCACTTAAACATTCGAATGAATGACACGATCGGTATATCACATACACCGACGTTGTATTAGAATCGCATATCCCATATATTTTAAAATTGATCAATCAAATTTTATTAATTCTTGTTATTATTATTATTATTAATATCGATTCATAATCATATTAATAAAACAGTAAACAACATCAAACCATGGATTCGTAAGTGGCTCTGATACCACTGAAGGAAAATTGAGATAGTTTAAGCAGCGAAATTCAAAAATTTTCCTTAGTTTGATCCTTACGAATGAGCATGATATGTGTTTTAGGGTTTTTACCTCTTGTAGGGAAGAACCTTTGTTTCACAAACGGTTGATGATCAACACTTTGAGTCACGAACCAGAATCGATCACGAGCGTTGATGTCTACGAACAACGCCTCTAGCTAGTCCACACGAACGGCTACCTCCAAGAAGAGTGCTAGCTCCAAGAATGAAGGTTTCTAGTGAGAGGTGGGAGGAATTAGGATTTAGGGTTTTAGCAATTGATTTTCATCAAGTGATTTTTCTTTGTCACAAGTGTTCTATTTATAGAACCACTTGTCTTGTGCACCAAGACAAACTATTGTCATTGGGCTACAATTACTAAAACCCACTTTTAATTAAATAAACTTTTAAGTAGCGCACCCCCCATATGTCATGTACACATGAGTGCTTCCTCATCATAACAAATTATGAACCGCTTATTTAATTACCATGATACCCTTATCATATTTCCATATTTCTCTAAGGTGCTCCGTACCTTACGGTGTTCCAATCTCACACTATGCTGTTCTTATGTGTGTGACCCTTGTAGGTTTCCATAACGTTGGCAATTATATTAAATCCTTTATTTAATATAATAAACAATGAGCGGTATCTAGCAACACATCATTGCTACCCAAGTTATGAGAAATTGACATGTGATCATAACATAACCTTAGTGATAACATATGCGTGTATAATTACCCCTTTGCCCTTTATGTCTATATTGAACACAAAGCATACTTGGTGTCATCTTTGTCCAGTTCAATATTGGGCCCATGACATTTATCATGTTATGCAGGATTGGCAAATTCCATCTAGGTCACTACTGTCCCTCAGCATGCTTTGTGAAGTACCCATCAACTGCCTTTATGGTCATCCTGTTACGGACAACGTTAGATCAGCAACAAAGTACTTGACTCCACATCTAGGGTACAAAGTGGTTTCAGGTCTAAGGGCGGTTTACACCATTATCACCATGAGAGTAACTTATGACACTTTGCATAACTTTGCATGTAGTACTCTCATAGCGGGTCAATCCGGTATAAATATTACTCCTAATATTTCTTATACCTATGTCAAGACTTGATAACTCCTTATCCCATGATCCATGAGATGCGATCATCAGTCTATCTTCATAATAGTCTTTATGCTTTAAGGTTATCCCTTTTCACCTTAAAGCTCGACTATGGATACTTTAAGAATAGCGTCTTTATGTTTAATGTAATCTCATGATTAAGTCACACTTAATATTAAACAGACTTTCTATTCTAGGGACTTCATTATTTTGAACGTTACAAACATAATAAAGAAATGCCTATTATTATTAATAAATAAAGCACTAAAGTATTGGTCTCTAGGGCTTACTCCAACACTATGTACTGGTACACCAGTGTCTCTTCTAACAATCTCTAGGAAGTTTTCAATAACATCATCATTGTCAAACTATGATATAGTTGGAAAACCACCACACCAGAAGTATTTCTCATATATCTCTAGAAGAGGATTAGTAGGATAGATAACCGAAGAAGGTTTGATAAGCTTCAAGTTAACAAGGTTATGAACATCAAACTTCAGAGTGTTGAATACTCTTAGCTTCTCAGAAGACCTTAATCTCAGAAGCACTATTAACTTTGTCTATCTCAGAAGCTCATAAATAAGTCTAGGATGATGAATTACTAGTTTGCTTTTATGATGTCCTTCAGAGATGCTTGAGCAGAGATGTTCAAACAGACAAGCAGCCAGATTAATCTTAACCCTCTTTAGCATGAACCGGATGAAATGCTTGTGTGGCCAAGAGATTGTATATGTTCCTCCATTTCTGATGATAATCGAAGCAATCATGATTCTGAAGGCCACAAAGAATTCTGGCAATAAATTTGTTGATCTTCCAAAATCAATTGTACCAGCAGGAAATAAGTCTTGTTTGATTGAATCTCCATACTTACTTCCTACCTTGTAATTAGAAATAATCTCTCCTTCATTATCCAACCCAAGCAATTTAGCAATGTGTTCTTGGGTGATAACAACTTCTATTCCCAAGAGATTTGATCTAATTTCTGTTCCTCTAAAGGGTCTCAATCCCAATTGAGCTCTACTTTTCCCTTTCAGAGACTCATCAGCTTCAATCATCTTTCTAATTTCTTCCTTTGCAGCAACTTCGTCGTACACATACGCTTTAACCTAGAAATTTCTTACTATGTCATAGTAAACGAACCCATTCAGCAACTCAAAGTAGTTTTTCCATTGTTGATCATAAAATAGATGCTCAATATATGTAGCATTCGCTTTCAAACTCTCAAAATCTACCGTACATTCTGGAAAGAACTCCATATTTTCTCTTCCACATCCATTGTGTTTGGAGGATCAACCAAGGTTGCTTGAGAATTAAAATTGATCATCAGTAGAAGTTCAGGGTTGTAGGGATTCTGAACAATCTTAGGGGTTGATGAAGGTTGAGCAGCCATTGATGAGAATTTTGCGATTACAATGGAGGAATTAGGATTCTGTGTTGTAGGGTTTTTGTAGGTTGTGATTGTGTAAAGTTTGTGCTAAGTGTTCAATGTGACTATATATAGCAAGTAATAAGCACACAGAGAAAAACAAACTAAAACAAACCAAAAGGAGGAAGCGCGAACAGTTTAAAATTAAATTTAAAAAGAAATAACTGCAAATTCATCATTAATTGTTCTCTATCCAATCAGAGACTAGACACGTGCCAGAGAGATTATACGATGATTGACGCGTGTGCAGACAACTGTTGTACACCAACTAGTACAAACGTTTCCACTTACGCTAGGTTCAGAGCCAAACTTCATTAGAATCTATACCTCATCAGAATCTGTTACCCTTCAGACCTTATCACACTCAGAGTTTCTTATCAGAAGCTCCTGCGTTAGAGACTCTGAAGGAGTTTCAGACTCTGACTCTTATTTTACACTTCAGAGCTAGTTTTCTTCGGAGATAAAATGCATGTTCAAATTCGTTTTAATAAAATCAAAACGTTCAATGGCTAAAGGTTTAGTAAATATATCAGCCCATTGATGCTCAATATCAATGAACTTAATATCTATTGTACCTTTTTGAACATAATCTCTTATAAAATGATGCTTAATTT
This sequence comes from Trifolium repens, assembly GCA_030408175.1. Classification (NCBI taxonomy): domain Eukaryota; kingdom Viridiplantae; phylum Streptophyta; class Magnoliopsida; order Fabales; family Fabaceae; genus Trifolium; species Trifolium repens. Next base: position 36,076,404 of record CP125843.1, on the reverse strand, counting down.
CAATGTGCTTAGCTCTGGAATGTAAAATTGGATTCTTAGATAGATGAATAGCAGCAGTATTATCACAGTAAAGTGGAATACTACTTTCAGTTATATTATAATCCTCTAACTGATATTTCATCCAGAGAAGCTGAGTGCAACATTTAGCTGCTGAGATGTATTCTGCTTCTGCTGTAGACAAAGCAATAGTTGCTTGCCTCTTGTTGGCCCAAGATATGAGATTCTCACCAATAAATTGGCAATTTCCACTAGTGGATTTTCTCTCAATCTTGTCTGTTGCATAGTCGGCATCACAGAATCCAACTAGCTTACAGTCTGAGGATTTCTTATAAAGTAATCCAAAACTTGATGTTCCTTTCAAATACCTGAAGATCCTCTTAACAGCTGTTAAATGAGGTTCTCTAGGATCTGACTGGAACCGTGCCACAAATATACACTATATAGAATATCAGGTCTAGAAGCTGTTAGGTAGAGTAAAGAACCAATCATACCTCTATAAAGCTTCTGATCCACTTTGCTTCCAATTTCTTCCTTGCTTAAGCTACTTATAGGATGCATGGGTGTAGACATTGGCTTACAATCTTCAAGGTTGAACTTCTTCAAAAGCTCTTTTATATACTTGGTTTGATGAATGTAAGTTCCATCTTCTCCTTGGTTGATTTGGATTCCAAGAAAGAATTTTAGTTCATCAATCATACTCATTTCGAATTCTTCCTGCATAACCTTAGAGAAACTCTTGCAAGGAGATGCATTAGTAGAACCAAAAATGATATCGTCAACATATATCTGAATAATTAAAATGTCTTTCTTAGTGGTTTTTCTGAAGAGAGTGTTGTCAACTTGACCTTTTTGAAATCCATTTTCTAAAAGGAAATTACTCAGTCTTTCATACCAAGCTCTGGGAGCTTGCTTCAGACCATAGAGTGATTTCTTAAGTTTAAAAACATATTCTGGATTTTTCAAATCTTCAAATCCTGGTGGTTGTTTTACATACACCTCTTCGGTGATCACACCATTCAGAAAGGCACTTTTAACATCCATTTGATATAATGTGATGCCATGGTTTACAGCATAAGATAGCAATAACCTGATTGCTTCCAGTCTTGCTACTAGAGCAAATGTTTCAGTGAAGTCAATGCCTTCTTGCTGACTGTAGCCTTGTGCTACAAGTCTAGCCTTGTTTCTAACAACTTCACCTTGCTCATTGAGTTTGTTTCTGAATACCCACTTGGTTCCAATTATATTCTTGTGAGTTGGTTTGGGTACCAGATCCCACACATCATTTCTTTGAAATTGATTGAGCTCATCTTGCATTGCAATTATCAATCCATCGTCTGATAAGGCTTCATCAACAGTTTTGGATTCTATCATGGATATAAGTCCCAATAATGAATCATTTTGTTGAAAAGTTGATCTTGGACTATCTTTATTTCCAAGAATTAGATCATCTGGGTGAGATGATTTCTATTTGAAGGTTCTTTTAGGAGCTTCATTTGTCTCAGAATCTTCTTGAGTTTTGTAAGACCCGTAATTCCACTGTACCTTTTGGTGAATAAAATAAGTAATGGCTACGAGTTTTAGGGTTTTTGGTGAAGCTGTTTTTGTGAGTATCGTCGCATAAATGAGATTTTTGCTGAAACAGAGCCTGTTTTGTGCTCGTGCGCTGGAAAGGCACAGACTTTTGGGTTGTAGTCTTCTTTTAAGTATGAGGAGATTTCTGTGAAGTCAGAATGACGAGTTTTGGATTATTCTTGTTTTTGGAAAAACGAGTAGGATTTTACCCGATGATGGAAAATCTTACTGCGTCTGTTTTAAGTGAGGTTTCGGGTGGATGTTTTATATATCTGCGTGAGTTAGGATATGTCCTGAGATTAATTTTCTAAGGTATGGAAGAAAATTTCAGTCGGAGAATAAAGTTTAGCGATAATATTTGGAAACGGTTTACGACGGACGTTTATTGGTTAGATTTTATATTTTTGTGATTTCCGTCCGTTAGCGAGGTGCGACTCGCCGAGAGCAAACGCGATGAGCTGAGTAGCGTAAAGTAGATATTTGTTCAAAAAACAATCATGAGATTATTTTGATCCAAAGGCTAGGGTTTAGTCTTGCAAGTCTTGCTTTGATCCAAGGGCTTAGATGGAGCAAGACCCTTTTTAAATAGTAAGGAGGTTTAGCACTTTGGAGACTTAGAAAAAAAATTGCACAAGACTCATTCTTCTCTTCTCATTGCCGTGGCTTTCCACCCTTTGTATCCACCGTCATAAATCCTTCATTCCGTCACCAAAGCTTTGGATTTTTGTTTTGTTGGATCATAGAAGTTGCTAGGAATCATCTCCTCTTAAGGTAACTAGCTTTATCCTTCTTATTGTTGGTTAAATTCCTCATAGATTAAGTTATGAAAATTGTGTTCTTGAGAAGAAAATTTTAGAATTTAGTTTTAATTAGTTTTGTTTCCATAGTAGTGTTTAAGAGTGTTATGTAGGAAACATTAGTGAAGCATGTAAGTGATTCTCATGGTGATTTCAAATTTCACAATTTTGTTGGTGAGGTTTTGAAGAAAATTCCTTAAAATGATCGTATCTTTGAGTGTGTTGTATGATTTTGGTTTTTGAAGTTAGTTTCAAGCTTTGTGACAAAATGGATTGGTGAATATGAAATTAGTTTCGAAAAATGAGAAAAAATTATTCTCGTGTTCTTGAGCGACTCGAAGAACACAATTTAGAAAAAATTTATTTCGAGTTTCAAAAGGAGTCGGATACACGATCGAATAGCATTACGAACTAGTGAATGTGGACTAGGGTTTCAAATAAAAAAAATGTGTAGGGTTGCCCTTTTTGCCTCAAATGGCCGTGGCACACATATAGGGTTCGAGGAATCGAATTTCGAAAATTGTTTAGAGGCAAATAGCTTCCCATGATCATTGTTTAATTGTTTGATGGGTTATGGGATGTTTTGATAAGAAAATGATCACTTGCCTTAAGAAAAACCTTATTTGAGATTTCTCGAAAATTTGCGATTCGACTCTATAATTTCTAAATCGTTTTGATAAGTACTAGTTAGGTATTATGAGATATTACCATGCTTTTAGAAGTGAAAAATTTTGTGTGGAGGGGTGTTTTGGCAAAATTTGGCCGTGGCCTTTTTAGTGTGGAGGGAGAAGTTCCAAAAAAATTTCTAAGTCCGCAATTGTGTGAAAATTGTATGTGTTGGATAATCTTAGTTTTGAAGAAAAATGAGTATAGGAAAGGTTGTTAGGAAGAAAAAAGATGGGTAACTTGTAACGCAAGAAAACTCTAATTTTTTGGTTGATTTATTTTTGAAGAGTTTTTGGTTTGTTTTCAAATGTTTTTGTAGAGTGAAAATGGATTCCTTGAGGTTGAAAACAATAGTGGTTCTTGGTATGCTTTGAAAACAAAATGAATTTCTTGTAGCGAATAATAATGTCTTTAACTTCGTGAATTTTTATCGGATTGGGGAGAACTTGGAATCGCTATGTGAGAGAGTTAGAAAGTGCCTTAAACCCCCCTAGACTTTTGAGAACAAGTTTCGTTCCGATAGGATGTACGATGAGTATTTTATTGATGTTACGCTACATATATTTTAGGTAGCGTGAATTGTAGATTTTCGCGAAAAAGAGTAACGGAAGCTTGCCGAGGTAAGGGCTCCACTTTATTTCTGTCTTTAAAACGGTTACGACATGCTTTGTTTTGCTGTGTATGCAATTGCTGTGTGCTTTGGCATGTTTGTATTATGTATTCTCGTGATGAGAAAGTGTTTACAATACTTGCGCTGTTTACATATGATTATGAGAATATATGTATGAACAGGTGGTTGGAATACATATGATGAGAAATGTATGTATGTTGTTATGTTTGGTTTGCATATGCTAGAGAGGTATGTATTCATTGCATTAGCATATATGGGGAAGCGTATGCTCATGCATTTCGTAGTAGCGTGTACGGTGTGGTGATCGGGAGAGCCCACCTTTTTATTCGTGGTGATCGGGAGAGCTACGAGATTTTTGTTGAGATCGATACGTGGTGATCGGGAGAGCCACGGGGTGCGGTGATCGGGAGAGCCCACTCTAATCCCTGTAGTGATCGGGAGAGCTACGGGATTTTATTGATACTTATGGTAGGGGTGTGGTGATCGGGAGAGCCCACTCTAATCCTTGTAGTGATCGGGAGAGCTACGGGATTTTATTTAGTTCGATACGTGGTGATCGGGAGAGCCACGGGGTGCGGTGATCGGGAGAGCCCACTCTAATCCTTGTAGTGATCGGGAGAGCTACGGGATTTTATTGATATTGTTAGTAGGGGATGGTCCTACGATTCCGGAACTCATGCATTGTGGTAGCTAGGGTTAGTACCATGCATTGTAGAGGTTGCATTATAGGCTATGTGTGCATTGCTTATATGAACCCGTTGGTGGGAATTGCTTTGTTGGTTAAGAGCTTTCTCTTGTGTTTGTGGAATTTTTGTTATGTGTACAATCTTTCGCACCGGTTATATATATACATACTATATATTTTGTGGTGACCCTTTCTTTCATTTGCGGGCTCATCCCACCCAGATGATGGGTTAGGTCGTGGTGACGACGGTGGCTGTTCCAGGCCCCAGTGAGCGGCTGGAGCTTTAGTTTAGTTAGACTATGCGCCGGTGTGTTTTGTGCACCGTGCTTTTTGGTTAGCATAGCGTTTTCTAACTTGTTTTGTTGTAAGTATTTGAATACTTAGACTTGGATTGTAATTATTCAGGAATACACTTTGCTTGTCGAAACACCTTATGGTAATGAGTTCTTTTGTATATTTGAATGCCGGCTCATTGAAAAATATTCTATGCGCACTCTGAGTGTTAGTTGAAAAAGAAAAAAAAAATATACTGCCTTTTCATGCCTTTGAAAAACGGGTCGTTACAATTGGTATCAGAGCACGGCTTTAAATCTTCAAAGGGAAAATGTATACTTGAGTCGTTAGTCCAGAGTCGGTTAGAACATAGCTAGAGTTGTGACAGTTCTAGTGTTTTATAACACCCCACATGAAATATCTAGAATATCAGTGAAATATTATAACCAGTAACTGAGTACATTATTATTACAAATTGAAAAGTTCAAGCACACGCAGGTGCTGGTTACAACAAAGATACAAAGTTCAGCGGAAACGATAGAAACTAGTACAACAAAACTTTATTGAATAGGAATAAACAACACAGGACAACTAGAAATGCATGAAAGAAATGCCATCTCCAAGCACAGCTGCAAGCACACCGACCAGCATACCTTAACCAACCTGCTTATCTGAAAAAAAATTGTTTGGAGTGGGGTGAGACTACTAAGCCTCAGTGAGTCCTACTACCCTCCTAGAGGTGACTACACCGGGGAAACCTAACAGTCATAGCATAAGTTTCTAATATAGCATAACTCATAAGCATAATAATAATGGTGTAACACACAATTAATCTTATTCATTTTAACTCAAGGACACTCTGAGGTGAGCATATCTCAGAGGCCTGACATATCCGTCAACCGATTCGGTCACGGCATACAGCTCACATAGTCATAACCTAATGGATTATCCCATTGGGAGTCCATAACGCGATAACTCAAGATCGCTCATGACTGACTGTTCTAAATTAGTTGATTCTACCATATTTTACCAAAGTCCCAGGGGAGCATGCTTTTCTAAAATTCCCTAGGTTATACCCTAAGATTATCTGTGATTAACATGCTGTTTTACATTATATAACTGTACTATTGCATATACCAAATTCAGATGAGGACATAAAACGAGTGCTACGGTTCTGTTTAGAAAATTCTGAAAAGTTCCTGTTCCTGTCAAGCTCGCCTCGCGAGTTGTCACTCGCCACGGCGAGTTGTTCAGGTCATGCCCTGTGTAAGCTCGCTACGGCGAAGAGGAGCTCGCCATGGCGAGATTATAGGTCCTGTGCCAAATTCGCTCGCCCGGCGAGTTGTTACTCGCCAGGGCGAGGTTCATCAGCATGAAGGACCCAGCTCGCCATGAAGGCTCGCCCTGAGCTCGCCAGAGCGAGTTTACTCAGAACTTGTTCTGTTTTGCGAAATTTAAAAAAATTAACCTTTTAAACACCTACAATCCTCATCCTAAGGCATGCAATCATACAATACATATAATATACGACAGAATGGAGAGGAATTTGGGAGTTAATTCCTCTCACACAACAATTTTCTTAAATCCTAAGTTAACATGCAAAGTTCATAATTTTGGGGAATCTAACTAACTAACCTAAGAACCCACCTGATTGAAGCTTTAATCCTAGCTTCTGAGTTCCTAGAAACAGCTACTGCAACCCTCTACAAGCCCCACGAACTCCAGACCAAGGATTGGAAGATTTGAACCTTTGAAACCCTTATGCTTAGCTCTACGAATTTTGAGTTGTGTTTGATGATTATGATTCTGAATGTGAAGGGGTATTTATAGCAGTTGAGGGATGGGTAGTACAGAGGTGAATTTGTCTCATGGTTCATTTGCATGTAACTTGATTGGGTGGTAATAAAGTGGTGTTATGAGTTTTGTTGCTATGCTTCATGTGAAGCTTTGGAATTGTGAGGCTTCAGTTTTGATTCTAACAATGGGTCAGCATGTGTGATTCTCTGTAGCTGAAGAGGTGATGGTGAGATGAGGACAAGAACCAATGTTAATCAAAAATTGAGGAGTTTGTAGTTTTGTGTTGTTGTTGTTGTCTCGTGAGAAAGAGAGGGAGGTGGGGGAGTTATTTGCTGACTTTTCTCTTGTTTGTGAAAGTGTGAGAGTAAAGCTTAGTTTTGCATGCAAGGTGAGTGGAGTAGGAGTATAGTGGAAACATGACTCATAGCATGAGTGAGGTGGAAGCTTAAGATCAAAAGTAGTGTGTGAGTCACAAGAGGGAGGGAAACTTGAGTTTATGCTTTTAATTAAATTCATATTGGTATTATTGTGTAGTTAGTCCTCAAAAGTCTCACTAATTCACACACATAATACACTTAATATCATGAGTTTAATTAATCAAGCACGACTAATTAATTTATGAAAATTAGACAAAGCTCTAATTAAAATTAATTAGGTGATTTAGAATGTGGGATATTACAACCTACCCCCCTTAAAGAAATTTCGTCCTCGAAATTAAGAATTTTACCTCTAAAACAAGTACGGATAACTCTTCCGCATGTCCGACTCCAGTTCCCAAGTGAATTCACCGTCAGGAGACTGAGCCCATTCAACTTTGACAATAGGAATTCTCTTGTTCCGAAGTATTTTGGCATCACGTTCAACAATCCGAACAGGATCCGGCTGATAAGTTAGATCTGGCTGGAGATCAATTTGTTCAAGTTCCACTGGCTGATAAGGATCAGGAATATACTTGCGAAGCTGAGACACATGAAACACGTCGTGTAACCCTGACATGGAAGGAGGAAGAGCTAACTGATAGGCTACAGGACCGACGCGTCGAAGAATCTGATAAGGTCCAATGAATCTTGGACAGAGCTTCTTAGTTTTGAATACACCTCGCAAACCCAACTTAGGAGTAACTCTCAAGAACACATGATCACTTTCCTGAAATTCCAAAAACCTTCTTCTCCTGTCGGCATAACTCTTCTGCCGACTCTGAGCAACTTTCAGCTTATCACGGATGGACTTGATCTTTAACGTGGTCTCTTGGACAATATCCGGTCCCAGGAAACTACGATCACCAACTTCTGTCCAACACAACGGGGTCCTACACTTCCTGCCATACAAAGCTTCATAAGGTGCCATACCGATACTGGCATGGTAACTGTTATTGTATGCGAACTCTATTAGGTGTAAGTGATTACTCCACGAACCACCATCTTCTAATACACAAGCTCGAAGCATATCCTCAAGGGTCTGAATGGTCCTTTCTGACTGACCATCAGTCTGAGGATGATGCGATGTACTCATCTTCAGCCGAGTCCCCATCGCATTCTGGAATGCTTTCCAAAACCTTGACGTGAAAATTGGGTCTCTATTCGACACGATACTCAAAGGTACACCATGCAGCCTTACAACCTGCTCCATGAAGATGGCTGCATATTGCGGGGCCTTGTAGGTGGATTTCACTGGAATGAAATGAGCTGACTTCGTCAACCTGTCCACGATTACCCAGATCGAATCTTGACCTCGCTGGTTACGTGGCAGTCCTCCTACAAAATCCATAGTGATATGTTCCCATTTCCACTCTGGAATATCCAACGGTTGCAACGGTCCTCCAGGTTTCTGATGTTCAATCTTCACCTGTTGACAATCAATACACCTGGACACGAATTCAGCAATCTCTGCCTTCATGTTAGGCCACCAATAGTTCTCCTTCAAATCATGATACATCTTGGTGGATCCAGGGTGAATTGAAAATCCACTCTTGTGTGCCTCTTCTAGAATCAACCGCTTCAACTCATCATTCTGAGGTACACAAAGTCTACCTTCGTAGAGAATAGCACCGTCCGTGGCTACTGAGAACTCCGGATGGTTTACTCTCTTCTGCAACTCTACGTCATCCTGCTGAGCCTGCACAATCCTTGGGCGTAACTCACAGGACACTTCAATTCTGTTGATACGAATACCGCTCTTACGATACACCACATTCAGGTTAAGGTCTCTGAACTTCTCATACAGACCGCACTGTTGCATCAACAACTCTGACGCATACAAAATCTTTCTGCTCAGGGCATCTGCCACCACATTAGCCTTTCCTGGGTGGTAATTGAGATTGAAGTCAAAATCCTTAAGATATTCCATCCAACGTCGCTGCCTCATATTCAACTCCTTCTGATCAAACAAGTACTTCAGACTTTTGTGATCACTGAATAGATCAAACTGCACTCCATACAGATGATGTCTCCAGATTTTGAGTGCAAAGATAATGGCTGCTAACTCCAGATCATGGGTAGGATAATTCTGCTCATGAGGTTTTAGCTGCCTGGATGCATACGCTACAACTGCTCCATCTTGCATCAATACACATCCAAGTCCCTTGTTGGACGCATCACAGTATACCACATACTTGCGTGTTGGGTCAGGAATCACTAACACTGGTGCTGTGGTTAGCTTTTCCTTAAGGTTTCTGAAACTCCATTCACAAGCAGCATCCCAATCAAAGTCTGCACCCTTTCGGGTTAGACGAGTTAATGGCAAGGCAATCTCCGAAAATCCTAAGATGAATCTCCGGTAATAGCCCGCCAATCCGAGGAAACTTCTGACTTCGGTAACACTTCTGGGTCTTTCCCAATTCAACACTGCTTCTACTTTGGATGGATCAACAGACACACCGCCTTGCGATATGACATGACCCAAGAATTTAACTTCAGATAGCCAAAATTCGCACTTGCTGAACTTGGCATACAGTTGTTTCTCTCTGAGGATACTCAACACAATTCTCAGGTGCTCCGCATGCTCCTGTGAATCTTTAGAATAGATCAGAATGTCATCAATGAAGATAACAACAAACTGATCAAGGTACGGCTGGAAAATCCGATTCATGTAGTCCATAAAAATGGCTGGAGCATTAGTCAGACCGAACGGCATGACCAAGAATTCATAGTGTCCATAGCGAGTCCTGAATGCTGTCTTGGAAACATCCGAGGACTTGATACGGATCTGATGATATCCAGAACGAAGATCAATCTTGGAGAAGATAGTAGCACCTCTGAGTTGATCTAAAAGGTCGTCAATTCTCGGTAAGGGATACTTGTTCTTGATTGTGACCTTGTTGAGTTGACGATAATCAATGCACAGACGCATCGTACCATCTTTCTTCTTCACAAGCAATACCGGTGCTCCCCAAGGTGAGACACTGGGTCTGATAAAGTGTTTCTGAAGCAACTCTTCAAGTTGAGATTTCAGTTCACGAAGCTCTAAGGGAGACATCCTATACGGGGCAACTGAGATCGGCTGGGAACCAGGAACTAGATCGATGGAAAACTCCACTTCCCTTTCGGGTGGTAAATTCATGATGTCATCTGGAAAGACGTCTAAAAACTCACTAACAACTGGAATATCACTGGGGCTTAAACTGGGTTCCGGATCGATGGTGAACAAGACACTGAAACACTTAGTACTGGCACCTAAGTACTGAATCATCTGATGAGTATTCTGGAGTAAAGCGGTAAGAGCTCTACTTTCTGGTGAAGCTTCGGTTGGAATGAAGAGATTCCTTTCAGCACATCCAATGTACACAGTATTGGCAGAAAGCCAATCCATGCCTAGGACTACGTCAAAATCTTTCAAGGGTAGACAGATCAAATCTATGTTATAGACTTTACTGCCCACAAGAACAGGACAATTCTGACAAACCGTTTGGAAGTAACCTTGCCTCCTGTGGCAACAGCCACAGTCATTGGGGGAATTAAAGGCACAGAAGGTAGTTGGAGTCGCTGAACACAGTCAACGGCTATGAATGAATTAGTAGCTCCACAATCAAACAAGACTAAAACTTCAGATTGTCCTAACATGCATACATCCATAATCAAAGCATTATTAGATTTGACATTCTCACCGTCAAGTGAGTATACCTGACCTTTGCTTTTCGAGGCACCGCTGGAATCTCCTTGTCTTTTCAGCTTAGGACATTCGTGCTTGTAATGGCCAGGCTGCTTACAATAGTAACACATGTTCTTCCCCTTCATGCATTCTCCACTGTGAGGGAACCCGCACTCTGCACAATTCTTTGGTGAACGTTGAGAGTAACTCTGCTTTCCCTTACTGGTAGTACCTTTAGTCCTCACTTGCAGGTTGAATTTTCCAGAATCCTTCTTCTTCTGAAGAGCTTCACTACGCTCCTTGTGTATGTTACTCAGATCAGCTTCAGCATGATAGCTCTTTTGCACCAAATCACCAAAGGTAGTGATATGCTGCATAGAGACATCGTGGGCTATGTCAGCTCTCAGCCCGAACCTATACTTCTTCATCTTCCATGATTCACTGGGAGCATCATTCCCATCCATCACATATCTGACCAGCTCATTAAACTTCATGGTATACTCCGCTATTGACATACTTCCCTGCTTTAGCTCCGTCAGTTCACGTTCCATCTGGAATTGGTAGCTCTCTGGGATATAATGTCCAACAAAGAGACGTCGGAAATTTTCCCAATTGACCTCCATCTGACTGGCCTCCATATACGCCTTGGTTCCATCCCACCAGTGACACGCGTCGCCCCTAAAGAAGCGGGAGACGAATGTTACTTTGTCAACTTCAGTGCAATCCATGGATTCAAGGATACCACTCATTCGTTGAATCCATTCCCTGGCTTTCGCTGGATTGTATTCTCCGTAGAACTCCGGTGGACTCATTCGGCAGAACTCTCTGAATGCAGCGCTAGATCCTTGCTGCTGAGGGGGAGGATTGTTCATATGCTGCTGAAACATATTCATGAATTCTTGATGCTGCTGGGCTTGCTGGGCCTGAAACCGCTGCTGCTGTTGCATCATTTCAGCCCACATGTTTGCATTAGCATCTCCGTACATCTCAGGTTCATCATCATCATCAGCAACGTTCCTTCTAGGCCTTCCAGGTCCTCGTCTTGCTCCTGACATAGTGCTCTAACTGCCAATATCAAGTCAAGTTAGCTAGGCTTAAAATGACATGACATCTAGAACAGATGTTAGAAATCCAGACAAATACTGGGATTCGGATAGTAATACTAATGAACTCTGGCACGATCTGAATCGACCTGCTCTGATACCAATTATAACACCCCACATGAAATATCTAGAATATCAGTGAAATATTATAACCAGTAACTGAGTACATTATTATTACAAATTGAAAAGTTCAAGCACACGCAGGTGCTGGTTACAACAAAGATACAAAGTTCAGCGGAAACGATAGAAACTAGTACAACAAAACTTTATTGAATAGGAATAAACAACACAGGACAACTAGAAATGCATGAAAGAAATGCCATCTCCAAGCACAGCTGCAAGCACACCGACCAGCATACCTTAACCAACCTGCTTATCTGAAAAAAAATTGTTTGGAGTGGGGTGAGACTACTAAGCCTCAGTGAGTCCTACTACCCTCCTAGAGGTGACTACACCGGGGAAACCTAACAGTCATAGCATAAGTTTCTAATATAGCATAACTCATAAGCATAATAATAATGGTGTAACACACAATTAATCTTATTCATTTTAACTCAAGGACACTCTGAGGTGAGCATATCTCAGAGGCCTGACATATCCGTCAACCGATTCGGTCACGGCATACAGCTCACATAGTCATAACCTAATGGATTATCCCATTGGGAGTCCATAACGCGATAACTCAAGATCGCTCATGACTGACTGTTCTAAATTAGTTGATTCTACCATATTTTACCAAAGTCCCAGGGGAGCATGCTTTTCTAAAATTCCCTAGGTTATACCCTAAGATTATCTGTGATTAACATGCTGTTTTACATTATATAACTGTACTATTGCATATACCAAATTCAGATGAGGACATAAAACGAGTGCTACGGTTCTGTTTAGAAAATTCTGAAAAGTTCCTGTTCCTGTCAAGCTCGCCTCGCGAGTTGTCACTCGCCACGGCGAGTTGTTCAGGTCATGCCCTGTGTAAGCTCGCTACGGCGAAGAGGAGCTCGCCATGGCGAGATTATAGGTCCTGTGCCAAATTCGCTCGCCCGGCGAGTTGTTACTCGCCAGGGCGAGGTTCATCAGCATGAAGGACCCAGCTCGCCATGAAGGCTCGCCCTGAGCTCGCCAGAGCGAGTTTACTCAGAACTTGTTCTGTTTTGCGAAATTTAAAAAAATTAACCTTTTAAACACCTACAATCCTCATCCTAAGGCATGCAATCATACAATACATATAATATACGACAGAATGGAGAGGAATTTGGGAGTTAATTCCTCTCACACAACAATTTTCTTAAATCCTAAGTTAACATGCAAAGTTCATAATTTTGGGGAATCTAACTAACTAACCTAAGAACCCACCTGATTGAAGCTTTAATCCTAGCTTCTGAGTTCCTAGAAACAGCTACTGCAACCCTCTACAAGCCCCACGAACTCCAGACCAAGGATTGGAAGATTTGAACCTTTGAAACCCTTATGCTTAGCTCTACGAATTTTGAGTTGTGTTTGATGATTATGATTCTGAATGTGAAGGGGTATTTATAGCAGTTGAGGGATGGGTAGTACAGAGGTGAATTTGTCTCATGGTTCATTTGCATGTAACTTGATTGGGTGGTAATAAAGTGGTGTTATGAGTTTTGTTGCTATGCTTCATGTGAAGCTTTGGAATTGTGAGGCTTCAGTTTTGATTCTAACAATGGGTCAGCATGTGTGATTCTCTGTAGCTGAAGAGGTGATGGTGAGATGAGGACAAGAACCAATGTTAATCAAAAATTGAGGAGTTTGTAGTTTTGTGTTGTTGTTGTTGTCTCGTGAGAAAGAGAGGGAGGTGGGGGAGTTATTTGCTGACTTTTCTCTTGTTTGTGAAAGTGTGAGAGTAAAGCTTAGTTTTGCATGCAAGGTGAGTGGAGTAGGAGTATAGTGGAAACATGACTCATAGCATGAGTGAGGTGGAAGCTTAAGATCAAAAGTAGTGTGTGAGTCACAAGAGGGAGGGAAACTTGAGTTTATGCTTTTAATTAAATTCATATTGGTATTATTGTGTAGTTAGTCCTCAAAAGTCTCACTAATTCACACACATAATACACTTAATATCATGAGTTTAATTAATCAAGCACGACTAATTAATTTATGAAAATTAGACAAAGCTCTAATTAAAATTAATTAGGTGATTTAGAATGTGGGATATTACATGTTTGTTCTGTGTCGGGTTATGAGTTAGTAACCGTTGAGAGGAGATTTTCTGTTAGGATTCAGAATTGGTTGATTAAGGACCTAATCAAAAGGAATCGGTATGTGCAGGAAAAAGATGCCTCCAAGAAGGGCACCTGCAGCCCCTAGGGCAGATGACAACGAGATGTATCAGATGGCTCATGCCATGAATACGATGGCAGTTGCTGTGACTGCCCAGACCCATGCGAAGACGCAGAGGGATGTAGAGAAACGTGAGAGGGAGATCATTGCTGCTGGATCTAGACTTCTCGCCAGTTTCAACCATCAGGCTCCTCCTAAGTTTAGTGGGGAGGGAGGTCCTGACATTGCGGATTTGTGGCTCCAGGCGATTGAGAGGATTTTTGGGGCAATCCATTGCCCGGAAGTAGAAAAGGTAACCTTGGCTACCTATCAGTTGCAGGGTAGTTCCGAGTATTGGTGGAGGAACACCAGGTTTTTGATGGAGGCTGTCTATGAGGAAATAAATTGGGAGAACTTCAAGAGGAGGTTTTTAGCCAAGTATTTTCCCGAGAATGCAAGGGAAAGGTATGGGGAGGAATTCCTTCAGTTGCGTCAGGGAGGAATGATTGTTGAAGTATATGCCAAGAAGTTTGAATCACTATCCCGTTACTTCCGCTTCTTTAGGGATGGGATAGATGAGAACTATATGTGTCGTCGCTTCCAAGAAGGGCTGAGGTACGAACTGCAGGATGCGGTTGTGCCATTGGGTATTCGACAATTTCAGGTCTTGGTAGAGAAGTGCCAAGAGATAGAGGATATGAGAAACAAGCGGGTGAACCGCCAAAGTGGTTTTAGTGCAGGAGGACCTAGCAATTCAAGTGGTCAGACTCAAAGTACGAGTCAGAATCAGAGGAGGCAGGGGAATAAGCCTTATAACCGTTCCCAAGATAATCAAGGACCAACTCGCTCTGTGAACACAGGGACTCGGGGAAGTCAGAGTGGAGGAAATCTGACGTGCCGCAGGTGTGGTCAAGAGGGTCATTATGTGAATGATTGTAAGAGCCCAGGAACTGTTTGTTACAACTGTCAGAGGCCGGGTCATTTTGCTAGAGATTGCAAGGCCCCAAGGGCAGAGTCGTCGGCGGATGTGGCACAAGGAGCTCGACCCGCTGCTAGAGGAGGTGCCTACAGTATGGGCACTGGAGTGAGCGGTCAGACCAGTAATGCCATGCATGAGGATCACTAGTTGCAGGTAACACTTTACTGCATTGATTTTTGTTGGGGGCAACCCACTCTTGCATATTTGGATGTATGCTGTTTGTTTGGGTTTTGTTTGTTTTGTCACTACTTTTGTTTTGAATGTTCTACTATGTAAGGACTTAGTAGTAGCTATAGCAGGTTGCGCTGTTAGTGGTAAGTTGGAATTACGTGTGTCACGCGTCGAGGGTCAGTGGACCTAGTGACGTTAGATAACGAGTATGCGAATATTGGATACATTAAGGGTTGAGGTAAGCGTGTGGGATCTAGTAGATCGATGAGTTAGCCGCGAAGGAATGTTAGTCGTTGGGAAAGAGTCGCTGAGAATGAGTAAGAGAAAAGCACATGATGATGTGGCTTATGTCAATGGAGGATTGGCGGAAAGAATTGCCTCACACCTAGTTGGAAAAATCATGGTTGTGCGGGTATAGTACGGATTCGAAAGCACCACCTGAATGGATGTCATGGCGGTGCATGTGTTGTATGCGGTAATAATAAAGGGTAAGCAATTGTCTGGTGGCAAAGTTTGGTGGAAGCTGGTAGAGCTTCGATTCATTGTAGTGGTTACAATGAAGAGGGACGTAGCATAATGGAAATCTGTATTGAGTAAGTAAAGGAATGCGGATATGGTCTACATGGACAGTGGAACAATAGTGATGTGATGAGTACCTTAAGATTTATTTTGGAAGTAGGTATCTCGACAGAAAGGGTGATGTTGGGAATAATTAAGAATGGTCAGGGTGACAAGCTCTTTTGAGTAAGAGAGGATTTAATTGTAAGAGAAAAAGGAACTCAGGAGAGTTTAGGAATAGAATGAGAATACGTTGTAAAGAGGATGTGCGCCGACGATGGCCGTCGACGAGGATAAACGTTTGTTTAAGGCACGCGAGATTCATCTAAGTGTCGTTTTGGAAGTAATGTGAACATATAAGGGACCGATTCTGGGGAATTGGGGATTTGGATAAAGGGAGTACAAGAGAAATAGATGGTATAGTTTGGCAAGTGACAAGACTATGAGGAGCTGTAATCACCAACCGGAGGTTGGGATGGTATTATTTAAGTCGTGTTTGGAACGAGATTCGAATGTGAACATACGGTTCGGCATATTCATTGAGTTGCGGACTCAGGGATATGGTGTGAAGTTCTTCGATAGAAAGGACAACTTTTGTGGAATGTAATGGTTTTGGGTGGTACTTGCCGTAGTGGCACTGTACTACTATTGGATGATACTCCACGGATGCTTCAAGAGTGGAAGCATGAGAGCTTATGCGACGTGTGTTGAGCGTCGTGTCTTACGACTTTGATCTTGTATTCGTAAGAGATCGAGGGAAACGTGTGGGAAAACCTCGAAAGATTTGTTGGACCATTGTGACTCGGAGGACCTTGAGCACAAGTGGAATGAAGTATCACTTAAGTTGGGTAAAGATGGTCTAGACCACCATCAGGATTGTCGACTGTCTATTGACAAATTGAGGGACTGGCCGTCCTTAATTTATTGTTGATGGTAGACGAGAATCGTGTTATTGGAATTGACTAGTTTTGCTAGCTTTGGTGATGCACAGAGAACTTCAGTGTTTCTTTTTGGAGGGTAGCCAGTAACTGCTTCGCGTGAACCTAGGGAAACTGGCTATGTCGCGGAGGCGAAAGAGGTGACTTTGGAAATTTTTGTGTGTGGGCACGAGGATCTTTGGGAACTAGAGGTTGTGAACCTCTGTTGTGAGGTTAATTTTTGAGTGGTGAACTCGTTGAGAGTTGCGGTTGGTGCACGGTTGTGCCAGTGTGTTGGTGAGAGTATCTGTGTGACTTCACCCGGTGTTAGCATCTGTGTGGCTGCACCTAATCCTGTGGGATTTTGTTGTGTTGGTGATGGTAATGACTGGTTGAGTCGTTATCCTTAACTTTAGTTTCGAGGACGAAACTTCTTTTTGGAGGGTAGTAATGTAAGACCCGTAATTCCACTGTACCTTTTGGTGAATAAAATAAGTAATGGCTACGAGTTTTAGGGTTTTTGGTGAAGCTGTTTTTGTGAGTATCGTCGCATAAATGAGTTTTTTGCTGAAACGGAGCCTGTTTTGTGCTCGTGCGCTGGAAAGGCACAGACTTTTGGGTTGTAGTCTTCTTTTAAGTATGAGGAGATTTCTGTGAAGTCAGAATGACGAGTTTTGGATTATTCTTGTTTTTGGAAAAACGAGTAGGATTTTACCCGATGATGGAAAATCTTACTGCGTCTGTTTTAAGTGAGGTTTCGGGTGGAAGTTTTATATATCTGCGCGAGTTAGGATATGTCCTGAGATTAATTTTCTAAGGTATGGAAGAAAATTTCAGTCGGAGAATAAAGTTTAGCGATAATATTTGGAAACGGTTTACGACGGACGTTTATTGGTTAGATTTTATATTTTTGTGATTTCCGTCCGTTAGCGAGGTGCGACTCGCTGAGAGCAAACGCGATGAGCTGAGTAGCGTAAAGTAGATATTTGTTCAAAAAACAATCATGAGATTATTTTGATCCAAAGGCTAGGGTTTAGTCTTGCAAGTCTTGCTTTGATCCAAGGGCTTAGATGGAGCAAGACCCTTTTTAAATAGTAAGGAGGTTTAGCACTTTGGAGACTTAGAAAAAAAATTGCACAAGACTCATTCTTCTCTTCTCATTGCCGTGGCTTTCCACCCTTTGTATCCACCATCATAAATCCTTCATTCCATCACCAAAGCTTTGGATTTTTGTTTTGTTGGATCATAGAAGTTGCTAGGAATCATCTCCTCTTAAGGTAACTAGCTTTATCCTTCTTATTGTTGGTTAAATTCCTCATAGATTAAGTTATGAAAATTGTGTTCTTGAGAAGAAAATTTTAGAATTTAGTTTTAATTAGTTTTGTTTCCATAGTAGTGTTTAAGAGTGTTATGTAGGAAACATTAGTGAAGCATGTAAGTGATTCTCATGGTGATTTCAAATTTCACAATTTTGTTGGTGAGGTTTTGAAGAAAATTCCTTAAAATGATCGTATCTTTGAGTGTGTTGTATGATTTTGGTTTTTGAAGCTAGTTTCAAGCTTTGTGACAAAATGGATTGGTGAATATGAAATTAGTTTCGAAAAATGAGAAAAAATTATTCTCGTGTTCTTGAGCGACTCGAAGAACACAATTTAGAAAAAATTTATTTCGAGTTTCAAAAGGAGTCGGATACACGATCGAATAGCATTACGAACTAGTGAATGTGGACTAGGGTTTCAAATGAAAAAAAATGTGTAGGGTTGCCCTTTTTGCCTCAAATGGCCATGGCACACATATAGGGTTCGAGGAATCGAATTTCGAAAATTGTTTAGAGGCAAATAGCTTCCCATGATCATTGTTTAATTGTTTGATGGGTTATGGGATGTTTTGAAAAGAAAATGATCACTTGCCTTAAGAAAAACCTTATTTGAGATTTCTCGAAAATTTGCGATTCGACTCTATAATTTCTAAATCGTTTTGATAAGTACTAGTTAGGTATTATGGGATATTACCATGCTTTTAGAAGTGAAAAATTTTGTGTGGAGGGGTGTTTTGGCAAAATTTGGCCGTGGCCTTTTTAGTGTGGAGGGAGAAGTTCCAAAAAAATTTCTAAGTCCGCAATTGTGTGAAAATTGTGTATGTGTTGGATAATCTTAGTTTTGAAGAAAAATGAGTATAGGAAAGGTTGTTAGGAAGAAAAAAGATGGGTAACTTGTAACGCAAGAAAACTCTGATTTTTTGGTTGATTTATTTTTGAAGAGTTTTTGGTTTGTTTTCAAATGTTTTTGTAGAGTGAAAATGGATTCCTTGAGGTTGAAAACAATAGTGGTTCTTGGTATGCTTTGAAAACAAAATGAATTTCTTGTAGCGAATAATAATGTCTTTAACTTCATGAATTTTTATCGGATTGGGGAGAACTTGGAATCGCTAGGTGAGAGAGTTAGAAAGTGCCTTAAACCCCCCTAGACTTTTGAGAACAAGTTTCGTTCCGATAGGATGTACGATGAGTATTTTATTGATGTTACGCTACATATATTTTAGGTAGCGTGAATTGTAGATTTTCGCGAAAAAGAGTAACGGAAGCTTGCCGAGGTAAGGGCTCCACTTTATTTCTGTCTTTAAAACGGTTACGACATGCTTTGTTTTGCTGTGTATGCAATTGCTGTGTGCTTTGGCATGTTTGTATTATGTATTCTCGTGATGAGAAAGTGTTTACAATACTTGCGCTGTTTACATATGATTATGAGAATATATGTATGAACAGGTGGTTGGAATACATATGATGAGAAATGTATGTATGTTGTTATGTTTGGTTTGCATATGCTAGAGAGGTATGTATTCATTGCATTAGCATATATGGGGAAGCGTATGCTCATGCATTTGGTAGTAGCGTGTACGGTGTGGTGATCGGGAGAGCCCACCTTTTTATTCGTGGTGATCGGGAGAGCTACGAGATTTTTGTTGAGATCGATACAAGGTGATCGGGAGAGCCACGGGGTGCGGTGATCGGGAGAGCCCACTCTAATCCCTGTAGTGATCGGGAGAGCTACGGGATTTTATTGATACTTATGGTAGGGGTGTGGTGATCGGGAGAGCCCACTCTAATCCTTGTAGTGATCGGGAGAGCTACGGGATTTTATTTAGTTCGATACGTGGTGATCGGGAGAGCCACGGGGTGCGGTGATCGGGAGAGCCCACTCTAATCCTTGTAGTGATCGGGAGAGCTACGGGATTTTATTGATATTGTTAGTAGGGGATGGTCCTACGATTCCGGAACTCATGCATTGTGGTAGCTAGGGTTAGTACCATGCATTGTAGAGGTTGCATTATAGGCTATGTGTGCATTGCTTATATGAACCCGTTGGTGGGAATTGCTTTGTTGGTTAAGAGCTTTCTCTTGTGTTTGTACAATCTTTCGCACCGGTTATATATATACATACTATATATTTTGTGGTGACCCTTTCTTTCATTTGCGGGCTCATCCCACCCAGATGATGGGTTAGGTCGTGGTGACGACGGTGGCTGTTCCAGGCCCCAGTGAGCGGCTGGAGCTTTAGTTTAGTTAGACTATGCGCCGGTGTGTTTTGTGCACCGTGCTTTTTGGTTAGCATAGCGTTTTCTAACTTGTTTTGTTGTAAGTATTTGAATAATTAGACTTGGATTGTAATTATTCAGGAATACACTTTGCTTGTCGAAGCACCTTATGGTAATGAGTTCTTTTGTATATTTGAATGCCGGCTCATTGAAAAATATTCTATGCGCACTCTGAGTGTTAGTTGAAAAAGAAAAAAAAAATATACTGCCTTTTCAGGCCTTTGAAAGACGGGTCGTTACAAGTTTCATCTTCTAAAGTGTCTTCAGGAGTTTCAGCGGCTGCTATAGGAAGTGCTTCATCAGAGCCCACTTCTCCTTGTGCTTCAGAAGCTTCAACATCTTCTGATGAAATCTCAGGTTCTGGATAGTCATATGAATATTGTTCTCCTGCAGATCTTTCAACTTGCTCTGACTTTTTACTGTCGGGCTCCTTGTCATCAAATCGCACATGTATAGATTCTTCAACTATGTTAGTTTCAGAATTATACACTCTGTATGCCTTAGAGCGTTCAGAGTAACCTATAAAGATTCCCTTACAAGCTTTGGCATCAAATTTCTTTCTATAGACCTTATTGTTCAGAATATAACAAGTACATCCAAATTGATGAAAGTAAGAGATATTAGGTTTTCTACCTTTGAAGAGTTCATATGTTGTCCTTTTCAATATAGGCCTGATATAGATCCTATTTTGAATATAACAAGCTATATTTACAGCTTCTTCCCAGAAGCACTTAGCAAGTTTAGTCCCATGCATCATGGTTCTTGCCATCTCTTGTAAAGATCTATTCTTTCTCTCTACAACACCATTTTGCCGTGGTGTTCTAGGAGCAGAAAATTCATGGACAATTCCATGGTCTTCACAAAAAGATGCAAATGGTTCGTTTTCAAACTCACCACCATGATCACTTCTGATCCTATGGATCTTAAGACTTTTCTCCCTTTGTACTTGAGTGCAAAAGATGTTGAATACATCATATGCATCATCTTTCATACGTAAGAATTTTACCCCTGTCCATCTATTGAAGTCATCAACAATGACAAGTCCATATTTATTCCCATTGAGTGAGGTTGTACTAACAGGTCCAAACAAATCAATGTGAAGCAATTCTAGAGGTCTTGTGGTAGACACAATGTTTTTGGGTTGAAAAGAAGTCTTAGAGATCTTCCCAATCTGACAAGGACAACACAGAGCATCTGAGTGATAGTTGATATTAGGTTGGTGCCATACCCATTTCTCATCACTCAGAGACAAAAGACACATGATCTTCTGCTCTGCTAGTTCTGACAGATTGACCTTATATATGTTGTCTTTCCTTAGGCCTCTGAATACTACAGACTTTTCAGAGTCTTTAGTTACAGTACATGCATTCTTATCAAACATCACCACATATCCACTGTCACAAAATTGACTTATGCTAAGTAGATTGTGTTTAAGGCCATCAACAAGCCAAAAATTATTTATTGACAAAGAAGAATTACCAACTGCACTGTCCCAATGATCTTGCCTTTTTGTTTGCCTTCAAACCGCAAAATACCTCCCTCTTTCAGAGTAAGGGTTTGGAACATATGCCTTTCTCCTGTCATATGTCGTGAGCAACCACTGTCCAGATACCATGATTGCTGCTTTTTCCTTCCTTGTGTGTAGATCTGAAGCAAAGACAATCTCAGACTTTGGTACCCAAATTTTCATGAGTCCTTTGTGGTTAGTTTTCATCACCTTAGGCTTTCTTTGCTTATATGGCTTATCAGAAGTTTTAGAACCCTCAGAGCCTGTAGACAAGGTCTTTGGCTTTGATTGATTTTTAAACTTTGCTCTGGAATATATCAGTGTCTTATATACTAAGCTAGATTTTAAAGTATTCATGCCCTGCATATGCTTGGGCGCTGATATCTTCAAAGCTTCTGCTTTAGTCTTCTTAGAATTAGGTTTGACTTTGACTTTAGGCTTAGATGTCTGAGGTTTTGATAGTTTCAGAACTTCTGACTCTATTCCCTGTGGTTCAGAAGTCATTTCTGGTTCTGATATATCCAGATCTTCTGATCTACCTTGAACAAAGATTACTTTAGGATCTGAGGATGTTTTGCTTAAACATGCAAATTGTAATGGATTGTTCTCATTGAATCGAGAGTATCCAAGACCTTCTCCTTTATTTCTACTAACATGATAGATTAAGGAAGCTATCCTACTCCTTTTCATGCCATTGATGAGAAACTCCTGAAGAACAAATTCATGTTTTGGAGGAACTTTATCATCATATACATAGCGTGTTTCGAGAAAGCAGTTTCTACTTTTCAGAGACTCATTCTCTTCCATCATTATGTTTGCTTTTTCAGCCAGGTTGTTGTAGGCCTTTTTAAGGACTTTACATTTCCCTGCTTTCTTGGTAAGCAATTTTAAGGCATCTTTTAAGGAATCTACTAATTCAGCTTTAGAAAGTTTAGCAATTACCTCTTCTTCATTTTCTGAATCTGAATCTGCTTCATGTTCAGAGTCATCCTTGTCAGAGGCGGTTGCCATCAGAGCCATATTGGCTTCATCATCTTCATTAGAGTCTGAATCTTTGTCTATATCCTCCCAAGTAGCAAGAAAATTCTTCTTAACTTTATTCTTGTACTTCTCTTTACTAGAGCTTTGCTTGTTTGATCTATTCTTGTTCTCAGGACAATCAGCAATAAAATGACCAGGTTTGTTACACTTAAAGCACTTGCTTTGTTCTTCCTTCTTGTCCTTAGTAGCAACAGATCTCTTGGAAGAACCACTAAACTTCCCAGCATACCTTTTGCTTCTCTTAGCCCACTGAGATACTTTAGCAGCCATTAGAACCATTTCTTCTACGTCTTCTGACCCATCTTCAGGACCACCTTCAGAAGCTTCTTCTTCAGAGTCAATAACTTTAGCTTTCAGAGCTTTTGAGGAACTTGTGGAGCTTAAAGCTATCCCTTTCATTTTCTTAGTAGATTCATCAGCCATTAACTCCATCTCATGGCTCCTTAATGAACTTATTAAGTTTTCAAGGGTTACTTCATCTAAGTTCTTAGCTTCTTAAAATGCAGTTACCTTAGGTCTCCACTTTAGGGGTAGGCTTCTTAGGATCTTCTTAACATGATCAGCAACAGTGTAACTCTTGTTCAGAACCTGAAGTCCAGAGACCAGAACTTGAAACTTTGAGAACATAGTTTCAATGTCCTCTCCATCCTTCATCGTGAACAGTTCATACTGTTGAACTAGCAATTCTCAAAGACGCTCCACTTATGGATAAGGTTAACGTTGTACAAACGAATATTCCTTTCCATGGATATGACAGAGACCTTAAGTAGATAATTCTCCAATCATTTGTTCTGGTCTTGTCAGTTCTTGAGTGACGTATATTCCTTTTGCTTCAACTTCTGATGTTGTAGCTTATGATGATCTTCAGCTTCTGAAACCCTTCAGAGTCTTGCTTAAGTCTTCAGAACTACTACCTTCAGAACTTGAATTTTATGCTTCTGATGATCAGCGATAGACTTTCAGATCTTCTTAGCTGGGCTTCTCTGCTTTTTTCCGTAGTGCTTTTGAATGAATTTTAACTTATAATTCTGCACACTAGAACAATTATTAGTAACACCAATTGCAATTTTAACACTTTGTTATCATCAAAATTAATTACTCCTCAAAGGTTTATGTCAGACGCACTTTGTTCCAACAAATTTACCTTCTTCAAAATGAGTGATACCTTTGATTCCATCTCTTATATTCTGGTCTACACCACTAAAGAAAATGCAGCACTTGGCAGGGTTAACTTTGAGACCAGTCCTCTTTGAGAACTTCTCAAAAGTTTCCATCATGATTGCAACAGACTCTTTGTCACCTCTAGAAAAAAGTAAAAGATCATCAGCAAAGCACAAATTGGTGAGGTTAAGCTTCTCACATTTTGCATGGAAATTGAAGTTGTGGTTTTTTTGCATCCTTTGGAAGCACCAGTTCAAGTATTCCATCATGATGACGAATAAGAGGGAAGAAATTGGGTCCCCTTGGCGAAGACCACGATTAGCTTTCATAATGGTTGTGTGATTCCCATTGATATTAAATCTGTAGGACACAGAAGTCACAGCTATCATGATCCAGTTAGTAAATTGGTTAGGGAAACCAACTTCCTTCAAGACACACTCCATAGCTCTCCAATCAATGATATCATAAGCTTTTTGAATATCAAGTTGCATCATGCATCTAGGTGTACCCCCTTTTATATTGTATCCCTTAATCAACTCATAAGTCAGTAGAATATGATTATGAATAATCTGACCTGGTACAAAAGCAGCTTGGTCTGACCAACAATGCTTGTCATCACCTCTCCCATTCTTTTGGTTAGGACTTTTGAAATGATCTTGTATATAGTACTACAACAAGATATTGGTCTATACTCCTTTATCCTCTTTGCCTCTTTGGTCTTCGGAATAAGAGTAACCAAGGTGCAGTTAGCAGCCTTATACAGTCTCCCATTATCAAAAAAATCATGGACAGCTTCCAAAACATCAGATTTTACTATCTTCCAAGCTTTTTTAAAGAAATAAGCTCCATACCAATCAATGCCTGGGGATTTCAAGTCACCAATACTCTTCAGAGCACACTCTATTTCTTCTTCTGTGATAGGCGCAATCAACTTTTGTCTTTGTTCATTACTGAGCTGGGGGCCCTCTCTCATCACAGTGATGTCAATGTCATTCAAGTCTTTGTCAGTAGTGCCCATGAGTTTTTTGTAGAAATTTAGAACCTCTTCTTCAATATCTTCTTGGTTAGTGACTCGGTTACCATCCTCCTTATGTAAAACATTAATATTCTTTAAGATTGTCTTGGTTTTAATTGAAGCATGAAAGTATCTATTATTTCCATCCCCCAATTTTAACCATTCCAATTTGGCTCTTTGTTGCAAAAATTTTTCCTCAATCTCTTGCCATCTGAGGAGGTCATCATTACAGTGTTTCATCATATCAATTTTATCACAATTCATCCTATCCAGCCCAAGATCTGTTTGAGCTTTAAGAAGAGCATCTCTCGCCTTAGAAATTTGCAGTCTGACATTTGATAGGGGCTTGCTGATCTCTCTCAAAATAGGTTGCAACCTTTGCAATTTTTTCCACAACCTATACATTGGTCTGCCGCTGATTTCCCCATTCCAGCTAGTAGTCACAGCTGCCAAAAAAGTATCCAAATCCGCAGAGCTATTAAGGAACTTAAAGTGCATGGTCAGATACACTAGGATGCATGACACAAAGGTTGTAGTCTTTCTGAAGCCAATCTATGTTACCAATTACTCTGTCAATTCTAGAATAAATCGCACAATTACTTTGTTTATTTGACCATGTGTAATGATCTCCACTATTATCCATTTCATACAAGCAGGTGGTGTCCATCATGGTTTTCAAATCACGATATTCAGATTCAGTGACAATGCGCCCACCAATTCTATCATGGTTCTTCAAAACATTTATTGAAATCGCCCATCAAGAACATGGTCCCTGTTGTTGATTATGGATACTTTCAATATCATGCCAAAGCTTCTTCCTTTGTTCTAGTTGATTCTGAGCATAAATAGTTGTCATCCAAAACATCCAGTCACCTTTCGCATCATAAACACCACAGTGAATCATCTGGTCAGTACACCGGATCATCTTGATATTCACATTATTATCATTCCAAAATATCCAAATTCTACCATTTGAATGTTTAGTGTAATTATCTACATAGGTACCGCGAAGCTTCAATTTCTTTCTAATACTTTCAGCTTTGTTGTTTTTCACCCTAGTTTCAAGAAGGATTGCAATGTCAGGGTTCAGTTCCAAGAGACGGGAGCTTATCTCTCTGACTTTACCCATTTTGTTGAGCCCCCTCACATTCCAAGCTATAATCATGGGACATCTTCATGAAAAACTATGGCATTCGTACCAAGTGTTTCAAAGCCATTACCACATATTATATCTTCAGCTGATGTTGTTTTCCTTCCCTTGTCACGTCCTCCTTTGCTCACCTTTGTCCATGCATCATTTTCTGAATTTTTGTTATTAGTAGTTTCAGCTCTGGGAGTAGCAGGACATACTACTTTCTGTTTGTCAACATTATGTTCTCCATTCGTATTCCACCGGTTGTTTCATTTTCCCCCCTGCTGAATCTGTAATGGTGATCTCCTTCGGTAGTTCTTGGGTAATATCAACCTCCACCAAAAGTCTAGCATAGGATATGCGAAATTTGTTAGCAGTGCATTCATCAGTTACAAGTGGATTACCTAATGCACTCCATATCTTACTCAGGCTCTTCGCACCCCAGAGATACAAAGGGAGCTGGGGTAATTTCACCCAAATCGGGAGGGTTCGTAGCATATCATTTTTCAGGATGAAGTTCGGTTTCCATTCTCTCAGCAACATAGCATGTTCCTGATTGTATAGGGTCCTCTCATTAACACATCATCTCTATCAGCATATGAATGGAATCTCAAAATGAAGTAACCCTGATCATTATAATACATGTCTGGTAGTTTCACACCACATGAATTGTTTGACACCATTCATACTCAAATCTCCACCTAGAATATACATGATAAGAGCTGAATCCCAAAATTTTACCTCATTTATGATGTCAGCTTCATCAATCTCAACCTCAATCTCTCCGTTGACAACCTTTGGAGTGATAAATTCCATCTTCATGCCCTTCTCTGGGTTTCGATTGCCATTCAGCATCTCCACCCATAGTTTTTTCCCCATGGTACTCTCAATCGGTGCTGCAATCGGTGCTTCTGTCGTTTCTTCTAGGTTTTGTGATTTTGGGTTTTCCTCTTCGTTTTCATCAAAATCAACATTGTGGGTTGCTTCCGTCTCTTCACGTGTACCAATTCCAGCCTTGGAATGACTCGTTTACTTTGTTTGAGCGAGAAACGCCATGGACGGTGGCACCATTTTTTTTGCCGCCCCCTTCCTCGTGTCATCGTAACGAATAAACCAACTAACAATTACTCACAATATACTTCTCTGAATATTTGATTTGAGACTAATTGCGATTAAATGATTAGAGAGGCTTTATTTAAGTGGAAAATCTATATGTTAAAATGTGAAGATAGATGGAAGATTATATTTAAATTTAAGTTTTAATAGTAATATATCATTCAACCCTTAAGTAGGAACACACCACATGACCCAAGAGACACATAACAGATGACAGCAAATTACTACAAATACAAACCTAAGGAAATCCAAATTCCATGTACACACCCAAATAGATAAGGGTGAAAACGTCTGCTAAACACAATTATTTTCACACATGCTATCTTGGTTTCCTTTGGGGCAATAACATCAACTCCATCAACATTAGCAGATCTTTTCGCAATTGGCTTGGATGTTGGAGCTTCAATTGAATTAATCATACCCACCTCTTCAGTTGGCACAATTGACTCCTTGGTGGTAGACCGACGAACGCCATCGAGACTAAGAAGCTTCTTTCCAACCAATTTGCTAGTTGGAGTCTGAACTGCATCAGGGACAATAGTCTCTTCATCATTGGTTGAAATAGTCAAGTAAATGAAATAGCAAAAAAAGTTGTCATATATATATATAAAAAAAAGTAAATAAAAGTAAATATTATGAAAAAGTTGTCATCGCCCAAGCAACACACAAGGGGATTGTAATTGGTATCCTCATCATCACCACCCTATATTGTCTATAACTTGAAGATGCACTTTGAACCTGGTTAAATTTAGAGAAATGAGAATGACATGTCTAACTTATAAGATCAAATACTTGTTTAATCAAGGATGCAATGGTTGAAAAAATCATAGCCTGGTAAAATCAACCTGCATCAGTATCAAACTCACATGTCCAGGTGATCACCGTCGTTTTGTGATCAAAAATAAGTTTTAATTAAGAATAGTACAAGGTAGTTAACCTTGGTCGTCTCACAAGGACCTCTAAATTAATAATTAGTAAAAATAAGAACAATGAATAACACAACTAGAAGGGGGGTTTTTTCGGTTTCAGAAAAGAAAGTATTTTGTGTGAAATTCAATTGATATAAAACGATCAATTCATTGGTTTTAGGCAACTCGATATTAATTCTATCACAGGTATACAGAATTATTCAATTGACTATTTATGCTCCGGTTGATTATAAAACTAATTTAACAAGCGACAATCAGTTTTACACACGAATTCATTCGATAAGCGGCCATGTAAAACGAACAAGCGTCACAGAACACGGCTAATATCATAACATATTCGATCAACCTATTGCTAAACGCAAAACTATGTCGATTCAAATCCTGTTCGATTTAATTTAAACAAGCGATGAATTAAAACGAATAAGACTACTGTCACTACAACATTTTAGTCCTACCGCAACCCCAAATTTTTTTAAGGTTAAAAAACCGTTCTCGTAGAGTAGAAAACGCAACGGGTTTCAAATTTGTTGCAGTAGAGTGTGAAAATATATGAACTTTTATGCAATGGCTCGATAGCGTTCTCCTTTTATACAAATTCTTTACTGCAACGGATTAAAAGTGTTCTCTTATCTTTTGACAGAAAAATCGTTTTTTATAATTTTAATTTTAATAAAATAGACTTCCCTCAGAAATAAAAACACCGCGTTTAATAAAATTAAAACACAGTAGTGAAAACTTCCAATCTCTGATTCTCTGCTACGCTATGCAATTTTCATGAACCCTAAACCAATTCACCACAACAACTCCTGCCTCCTTGAATTCGATACTCATCCTGCAAATTTAACGAAACTGCAACAATAACCCATAAATTATTCGGTCTTCAATTTCAGTGTCGAACCCTAAATCTCTAGGGAGAAATTTCATAATCCCTTTCCCTAATCTTTCCTCACTTTTATTCTTCGAAACCGAATCCCTAAATCTATGATTCTCATTGTTGTTTCTCAATGCACACAAAGGGGGCGGTGAATACTACGATTTCTTCTTCGCTCTTGTTAGAGTTTTTCGCCGCTCACGTTTCATCTTCTCTGCCACTATTATACCATTGTCGCCTTCATCTTTGCTTGCGATTAAATTTGTTCACTATTATACCATTGTCGCCTTCAAGTTGCTAGAAGAATCCATTTTGTGAAGACAGGTATAGCGCTTCGTTTCTGATATACTATACTCGTTCTTGCTCTTTTGATTCTTCAACATTTTATTGCAACTAAAACTATTAGTTCCGAGGTTAATAGATTTCATTATATGCCTCCAAACCCTTTAATTATTGCTACTAATACTATTAGATCTGAGGTTTGTGTCTTTGATTATAGTAAACATCTTTCTAACAGAGTATGTATATTAATACATTTTAGCTCTTGCTATATTTCCATCTAAAAATCTGCAGATAAGAGTTTGAGTTTTTTTTTTAAAATTTTTTTTTATGTATGTAAGTCCGATCTTTGTTTCTGCTAATCTATTTTCAGATTCTAAATGACAACTAGGCATTATATTCAACTCTGCATCTATTTGTTAGCCAGGAGTTTATTTATATGATCACGTGGAAACTGTTCGCTTTGTGATTCTATATCAGGTTTAGATAGTTCACGGTCACCCCTGTTTGCAATTTTATATGATTGAAGGGTATACTTGTGATCTGTTGTTTTTATTTCTAGTCCTTGTATCTATTGTGTTCAACTTATGAAATACATAAAATGTACCTAAGATTTCAGCTAACAAGCAGCACTATACTGATTGTGCATATCATAGTTTGATATTCTAATCTATAAGATAATTGGGAGTATAGTAAATAAATAATCATTGTTTTCTCTCTTTTATATAACATCATGTGTTTAGAGTTTAGTTTACTTTGTTAATATCTCCAAAAGTGGTTTGTTCTTTCTTTGCCAGCTATATTCAGAACAAAAAATTCAGTCTCATGAGATCTAAACTTGATTTTAATTATAAGATGAAAGGGGTAAAACAATCACCATGATTAAGGATGTTCAAGAAAGCTTTCAGCCCTCAATTCATTGCTCCTAATTTTATTTTTCTGTTATTAATGAGTTTTGTCTTGTAGAGTTCTTGATTAGTTTTGACTTCATTGTCTTATATAATTCTTGATTAGTTTTCTCTTGTTACTTCTTTTCATAATTATTTGGTAATTTGGTTTATAAGCTAATTAAATTCACTTAACGATGTGACTGTATGTGACGCTTCAAGGTATCGGAGAAAGTGAGTGAAATTGGTTGAAAGAACTTATGTCTCTCATCTTCCTGCTAAATGAGGTTTTTTTAAAGCATATTGTTAATTGTTATAGCTCAAATTTTTATAATTAAAGTCTGGTGCCTTCCTTTTGTTTTGCTAGACAAATCTTTAAGGTTTGATCATAAATTCTGGTTAGACATTAGATGAGGCATTCCGAACTGTCTTTGGCAAAGAAAAACCTGGGAGAGTGCGCTACTATGGAAGAGTTACAACATGCATATTCTCTTGAAAAGAAGTAAAGTGGCAGAAATGGAAAATAATGATAATAATGAGGTACTTTTATTGGCTTAAGCATTTCACCCTTTTCTGAGTTTCACATTGTCTAAATATTTATGTTCAAAATCTTTATGTCAAATTAAGTTACCATTGTGAGGCAAGGCAACATTCACAATCAGTATAACCTTCCCACTATATATTGATTGAAAGCATATGTAGTATGCATAGAAATGAATGAGGGAAACATTCACATTTGTAAGACCCAAGATTTCTTTGTACAGTTGGTTTAAGGAATATTAGGGTTTCGATGTGTTCGTGTGACGAAACATCGTGTAATTAGTAGCTTTTGCTGTAATTGAGCCTGTTTTGTGCTCGTGCACTGTATTTGTACAGACTTTTGTCTTGTGATCCTGTTTCTTGTATAAGAAGTTATTTGTGGTTTTAGAATAACGAGTTTTGGATTATTCTTGTTTTTGGAAAAACGAGTAGGATTTTACCCGCGGATGGAAAATCTTACTGCGTCTGTTTTAAGTGAGGTTTCGGATGGAAGTTTTATATATCTGCGCGAGTTAGGATATATTCTGAGATTAATTTTCTAAGGTATGGAAGAAAATTACAGTCGCGGAAAAAGATTCGGCGATAAGTTTTGGAAATGTTAAACGTTAGACGTTCTTTCCGTAGGTTTTATGTTTTTGTCATTTACGTTCGTCGCGACGCGCAAGAGCTGAGTGCGTGATTTGTTTTGGAAGATTTGATGATATCTTGTGATTTCTCATAAAGCAAATTGATCCAATGGCTAGGGTTTAAGCTTGGACTTTTGACTTTGATCCAAGGGTGGATTGACTATCAAAAGGTTTTAGCATAGTAAGGAGGTTTAGTGACTTGGTCACTGAGAAACATCACATAATCATCTCATTCTTTCTCTCTTTCACGTGAAACTCCATTTCATTTTCTAACCTTCACAAATTTTCCATTCTTCACCATTTCACTCCATTTCAAGCTTGGAAGCTTTGAGGGATTTTGTAGAGAATCATTTTCTTAAGGTAACCTCTCTGTTCATTTCCTTTTTGTTGGTTCAAACTCTTAGGGTTATGAGTTTTAGATTATGTTCATGAGATGGAAAGGTTAGGAATTGATTCTTGTTCCATGAATGTTGTTCATGAGGGTTAGTAAGCATGTGTAGGCTTTGTTGTTTTTGTTTTCCATGAGTTGGTGAAAAATCTCATGAGAAAAGTTAGGGTTTTGATTTGGTTATGTATTGATCAATAACATGAGGTTAAGTTGTAAGGTTTTGAAAAGAAAAGTTGTCTTTGAACCTTTGGGCAAAAGGGAAATGCGTTGTATGGTTTTGTTTTGTAAAATCCGATGAAAAATATTTTGTGGTTTATGAAAATATTTCCTAAGTGTTTTGGGTAGTGTTTTGGGGTCAAAGTGGTTTAAAACTCTTGTGACATGTGGTGTCGCTTTTTACCTTGAAAACATGTTTGAAAATGATTACCGGGCGGTTAAGGCTCGTATTAAAACTTGTGCTTGGATTTGGTTTTGATTTTGGAAATGAAAATCAAATAACTTGCACTCGAAGCAACCAACAAGCTTTCGGAAATGAATTGCTTGCTTATGAAAATGGTTTGCTTTTGTGCCTTGAAAAGATGTTGGGAACTAATAGAATCAAACTAGGTTTGGGTGGAAGAAGGTGGTGTGAGTTGCTGTCTTTTGCTGTCATGACAGTTGAAACTCGCTGAGCGAGTGGTTACTCGCCAGGGCGAGTGTCACAGGTCCTGACAACACGCCAGGGCGAGCTCCAGAGCGAGTAAGACCAGTCCTCACTGCCTTCACTCGCCATCAACTCGCCAGGGCGAGCTCTGAGAGTTGAAATTTTGGATTCTGATTTCTAAACTTGGTTTTTAACTTTCTAATCCCTTTTTATTAATTTATGGAAGTGGTGGGGATTGGAAACGAGTTTTTCGGGTACTCGGAAAGTACGTAGCTTATAACGCAAGAAAACGGCCTTTTTGCATTTCAAATTATTTAAGACTTTGGCCTATTGTTTTGGGTCCTAAAAATAGTACAAATAACTCATGGGGGTTGATCAATACAGTAGTTTTTGGTATGGTATCCGAAAGAGAGATTTTTCCTTAGGAACCTTTAGGTTTTTGGGGGTTTTTGGTTTAGTGTCAATACTATTGGGTGGAGAACAATGTATTGATGGTACGCTGCTTGTTTTAGGAAGCGCGTTGTGTTGTTTGGACGAGTTTTAATAAACGGAAGCTTGCCGAGGTAAGGGCTCCACTTTATTTCCGTCTTTCGAAATGGTTACGACATGCTTTGTTTTGCTGTGTATGCAATTGCTGTGTGCTTTGGCATGTTTGTACTTATGTATTCTCGTTGATGAGAACGTGGTTATAATTATGTGTGCAATTTACATATGATTGAGAAAATGTATGTATGTTGTGATATTTTGTACATAGGCTTTAGGCTATGTGATTGTTTGCATGAGCATATATGAATGCGTGCGTCAGATAGGACTACGCGAGGATTTTGTCTTGTGTGACTATCCCGTATATGCCGAAGAGAATATATGCCATGCATTTCATAGTTGCGTGCCTAGGTGTATGTCTTGTGTGACTTGCCTTCGTACCGGGCGTTTGTCTGTGTGACTTCGCCAAATCCTACTGGATTTTATTGAGTTGGTGGTTGTCTTGTGTGACTCACCCGGTGTTATCCCACCGTGATTGTTTTGGTATTGTCTTGTGTGACTCTACCTGGTGTTATCCCACCAATAGTAGGAGGTGTTATCCCACCAGAGACCTACGCCTTCTATAGAAAGGTTGAATTCCGGAATTAAAATTCATGCATGTGGCAGCCAGTGATTGGTGTCACGATCATGTAGAGTCTGCATTGGTAGGCTATGTGTGCATTATATATATAAGCCCGTTGGTGGGAATTGCTATCGTGTTAAAGAGCTTTCTCTTGTGTTTGTGGAATTATTGTTATGTGTACAATCTTTCGCACCGGTTATATATATATATACTTTTATTTTGTGGTGACCCTTTCTTTCATTTGCGGGCTCATCCCACCCCAGATGACGATGTAGGTCGAGAGGATGGTGTTGGCAGCTCTAGGCCATAGTGAGCTTGTGTTGAAGCTTAGAGTAGTTAGACTATGCGCCGGTGTGTTTCGTGCACCGTGCTTTTGGGTTAGCATAGAGTTTTCTAACTTGTTTTGAATACTTAGACTTGGACTGTAATTATTCAGGAATACACTTTGCTTGTCGAAGTACCTTTTGGTAATGAGTTCTTTTGTATATTTGAATGCCGGCTCATTTAAAATCTTTTATGCGTAACTCTGATTGTGTACAAAAAAAAAAAAAAAAATTTATAGTGCCTTTTCTGGCCTTTGAAAAACGGGTTGTTACAATTGGTATCAGAGCACGGCTTTAAATCTTCAAAGGGAAAGTGTATACTTGAGTCGTTAGTTCAGAGTCGGTTAGAACGTAACTAGTGTTGAGTTAGTTCTAGTGTTTGTTCTGTGTTGGGTTATGAGTTAGTAACCGTTGGATGAGATTTTCTGTTGAGACTCAGAAATGTTTGGATAAGGAATCTAATCAGAATTGGTATTGTGCAGAGATAGAATGCCGCCAAGAAGGGCGAATCCAGCTCCTGTAGTACCAGAGGTTGATATAAATCAGATGGCTTATGCCATGCATACGATGGCAGCGGCGGTGACTGCTCAGAGCCATGCTAAGGCACAGAGGGATCTGGAGAAGCGCGATAGGGAAATACTTACTGCTGGGTCCAGACTACTTTCAAATTTCAACCACCAAACTCCTCCAAAGTTTAATGGGGAGGGAGGTCCGGAAACTGCTGATTTGTGGCTCCAATCTGTGGAGAGAATATTCGGGGCAATTCATTGTCCGGAAGGGGAAAAGGTAGTCTTAGCTACCTGTCAGTTGCTGGGGGGTTCAGAGTATTGGTGGAGGAACACCCGTATTATCATGGAGAATGGCCATGAAGTATTGAATTGGGAGAACTTCAAGAGGAGGTTTTTAGCCAAGTACTTTCCCGAGACTGCAAGGGAAAGGTATGGAGGGGAATTTCTGAGGTTGCGTCAGGGGGGCATGAATGTTGAAACATATGCCAAGAAGTTTGAATCACTATCCCGTTTCTTCCGCTTCTTTAGGGATGGGATAGATGAGGATTATATGTGCCGTCGTTTCCAAGATGGACTGAGGTACGAACTGCAGGATTCGGTTGTGCCGTTGGGTATTCGACAGTTTCAGGTCTTGGTAGAGAAGTGCCAAGAGGTAGAGGACATGAGGAATAAGCGGGTGAACCGCCAAGGAGGGTCTAGTGCCGGAGGACCAAGTCGTACCAATGATCGTGGTTCGACTTAGAATAGAGGGAGGCAAGGGAGCAAGCCTTATAACCATCCTCAACATAGTAAAGGACCGGGCCGATCGGTGAATCAGGGAACCCGGGGAAAATCTGATGGTGGCAAGGGGGCTTGCTACAACTGTGGAGAAGCGGGGCATTTTTCAAATGAGTGCACGCAACCAAAGGGGGGAAACACTTGCTTCAATTGCAAGAAGCCGGGACACTTTGCTAGAGATTGCAGAGCCCCGAAGGCTGGGCCGTCGGCAAATGTGGCACAAGGCTCACAGGGTGCCAGACCTGTGGCAAAGGCACGTGCTTACTGTATGGGCACTGAGTGGAGTGGGCAGGCTAGCAATGCCATCCACGAGAGCTGTCACATCGCAGGTAATTCTTTAACTGCTTTGATTGACACGGGGGCAACCCACTCATTCATATCTTTGGCATGTGCAAATCGTTTGAGTTTGAATGTTTCTGTGCTTCCGTTTGATTTGAATGTTTTGACTCCTGCTAAGGATTTGGTAGTGAATACTGCATGTTTGCATTGTTTGGTAGTAATCCAGAATATGGATTTTCTGGTCAATTTGGTTTGTCTACCGCTCTTATCTCTCGAGATCATCCTCGGGATGGATTGGTTGTCTTATCATTATGTTATTCTAGACTGTGCTCGGAAATTGGTTTTCTTTCCCGAGCCAGGTGTGCGAAGGTACTTGTCTGCGAATCGGCTTTCTGTGGTTATGTGTAATGGAGAACCGGAGATAGTTTCACTTGCTAGTTTAGGAGTGACGTCGGAGATCCGGATTGAGGAAATTCGTGTGGTTCAGGATTTCCAAGATGTGTTTCCATCGGAGATTCCAGCTTTTCCTCCGTGTAGAGAGGTGGAATTCTTTATTGATTTGCAACCGGGTACGGGTCCGATTTCGGAATCAGCTTATCGGATGGCTCCAGCTGAGTTGGTAGAGTTGAAAAGCCAGATTGAGGACTTGTTAGTTAAAGGTTTCATAAGGCCTAGTGTGTCGCCTTGGGGAGCACCGGTCTTATTGGTTAAAAAGAAGGATGGTAAGTCTCGTTTATGTGTGGATTATCGGAAGCTTAATAAGGTGACTGTCAAGAACCGATATCCACTGCCGCGTATTGATGATTTGATGGATCAGTTGAGGGGAGCCTCAGTGTTTTCCAAGATCGACTTGAAATCTGGATATCACCAGATAAGAGTACGAGATGAGGATATTCAGAAAACGGCGTTTAGGACGCGGTATTGACATTATGAGTTCTTAGTGATGCCGTTCGGAGTGACGAATGCACCTGCTATCTTTATGGCCTACATGAATCGGATATTCCATTCATTCTTGGACAAGTTTGTGGTGGTGTTTATTGATGACATCCTAGTGTATTCGAAGAGTGAAGAGGAACATGTAGAGCATCTTCGTTTAGTATTGCAAGTTTTGCGGGAATGTAAGCTGTATGCAAACCCGTCAAAGTGTGACTTTTGGTTGGAAGAGGTGAATTTTCTTGGACATGTTATATCAAAAGAGGGAATAGCCGTGGATCCAGCCAAGATTGGTACGGTACTTTCATGGAAACAACCTCAAACAGTGACTGATGTAAGGAGTTTTGTGGGTTTGGCCGGTTATTACCGGAGATTCATTGAAGGTTTTGCTAGAATTGTGGCACCAATGACACAACTTACGCGAAAAGATCAACCTTTTGCTTGGACAGAGAAGTGTGAGTTGAGTTTTCAGTTGTTGAAGGAGCGATTGACGACTTCACCAGTTTTGATGTTACCACAGTCGGAGGAACCATATGAGGTTTATTGTGATGCTTCTCATCAAGGGTTGGGTTGTGTGTTGATGCAACACAAGAGAGCAGTGGCTTATGCGTCGAGGCAGTTGAAAGTGCATGAAAAGAATTATCCTATGCACGATTTAGAGCTTGCGGCCGTTGTTTTTGCATTGAAGATTTGGAGACATCATCTTTATGGTTGCACTTTTGTCGTGTTTAGTGACCATAAAAGTCTTAAGTATCTGTTCAATCAGAAAGAGCTTAATATGAGGCAACGGAGGTGGATGGAAACTTTGAAGGATTTTGATTTCACCTTAGAATACCATCCTGGAAAGGCTAATGTGGTAGCCGATGCTTTGAGTAGAAAGAGTGTGTCGGTTTGTTCGGCACAAATGGCTAGTCAACAAGAGTTGTTGAGAGAGTTTCGTGACTTGCACCTTGAAGTAGAGTTTGCTTTAGGGAATATGAGACTGGGTATAATCACCATCTCGAACGGTTTGTTGGAGGACGTTGCTAATTGTCAAGATGACAAGTTCCTTATGGAGAAAAGAGCTTTGATTGTTCGAGGAACCAACCGAGATTTCAAGGTGGGATCGGACAACATTTTGAAGTGTCAAGGGAGAGTGTGTGTACCCGATGCTTTGAACTTGAGAAACACCATTCTAGGGGAGGCACACAAGAGTAAACTTAGTATACATCCAGGAGCAACAAAGATGTATCAAGACCTGAGGCATGATTTCTGGTGGCCGGGTATGAAGAAGGATGTGGCTGAGTATGTGGCGTCGTGTCTGACTTGTCAGAAGGCGAAGATTGAGCATCAGAGACCAGCAGGGATGCTGCAGTCATTAGATATTCCCGAGTGGAAGTGGGATAGCATTTCTATGGATTTCATCACTGGTTTACCTAGGACCAGGAGGAAGCATGATTCCATTTGGGTGATAGTGGATCGTTTGACAAAGTCCGCTCATTTTCTACCGGTAAGGACTACGGATACAGCGGCAAAGTTGACCGATGTTTATATTGCTGAGATTGTGAGGTTACATGGGATTCCGTCAAGTATAGTGTCGGATCGAGACCCAAAGTTTACTTCACACTTTTGGAAGACTTTGCATGAGGCGTTGGGGACGAAACTGAGATTGAGTTCCGCCTATCATCCTCAGACAGATGGGCAGACCGAGAGAACAAATCAGTCTTTGGAAGATTTGTTGAGAGCATGTGTTTTGGATGATGGTGGTAGTTGGGATGATGTATTACCGTTGATAGAATTCACATACAACAACAGTTTCCACGCGAGTATTGGAATGGCACCATACGAGGCTTTGTATGGGAGGAGATGTCAGACTCCTTTGTGTTGGTATCAAGATGGGGAGAGTATGATAGTAGGGCCGGAAATGGTACAACAGACGACGGACAAGGTCCGAAAGATAAGGGCAATGATGAAGGTTGCTCAAGATCGACAAAAGAGTTATGCGGATAGGCGTCGGAGGCCTTTAGAGTTTGAGGAGGGGGATCACGTATTTCTCCGAGTTACACCAACGACTGGCGTTGGAAGGGCTTTGAAAGCAAAGAAGTTGACTCCGAAGTTTATAGGGCCTTATCAGGTTTTGGAACGGATTGGGAAGGTAGCATACCGGATCGCGTTGCCACCGGTACTATCTTTGATTCATGATGTGTTCCATGTATCGCAATTGCGGAAATATACACCGGATCCGTCACATGTGATCACACCAGATGACATCCAGTTGAAGGATAACTTGTCATTTGAGGTTCCGCCAATCAAGATTGCGGTTAGGAAGATGAAACGCCTGAGGACGAAAGAGATACCTTTGGTGAAGGTAATATGGAATGAAGCTACGGGAGATACCACCTGGGAGCTAGAAAGTAAGATGAGGGAATTATACCCCAGTTTGTTTGACGATGTCTAAGTTTCGAGGACGAAACTTCTTTTAGGGGGGTAGTATTGTAAGACCCAAGATTTCTTTGTATAGTTGGTTTAAGGAATATTAGGGTTTCGATGTGTTCGTGTGACGAAACATCGTGTAATTAGTAGCTTTTGCTGTAATTGAGCCTGTTTTGTGCTCGTGCACTGTATTTGTACAGACTTTTGTCTTGTGATCCTGTTTCTTGTATAAGAAGTTATTTGTGGTTTTAGAATAACGAGTTTTGGATTATTCTTGTTTTTGGAAAAACGAGTAGGATTTTACCCGCGGATGGAAAATCTTACTGCGTCTGTTTTAAGTGAGGTTTCGGATGGAAGTTTTATATATCTGCGCGAGTTAGGATATATTCTGAGATTAATTTTCTAAGGTATGGAAGAAAATTACAGTCGCGGAAAAAGATTCGGCGATAAGTTTTGGAAATGTTAAACGTTAGACGTTCTTTCCGTAGGTTTTATGTTTTTGTGATTTACGTTCGTCGCGACGCGCGAGAGCTGAGTGCGTGATTTGTTTTGGAAGATTTGATGATATCTTGTGATTTCTCATAAAGCAAATTGATCCAATGGCTAGGGTTTAAGCTTGGACTTTTGACTTTGATCCAAGGGTGGATTGACTATCAAAAGGTTTTAGCATAGTAAGGAGGTTTAGTGACTTGGTCACTGAGAAACATCACATAATCATCTCATTCTTTCTCTCTTTCACGTGAAACTCCATTTCATTTTCTAACCTTCACAAATTTTCCATTCTTCACCATTTCACTCCATTTCAAGCTTGGAAGCTTTGAGGGATTTTGTAGAGAATCATTTTCTTAAGGTAACCTTTCTTTTCCGTTCCTTTTTGTTGGTTCAAACTCTTAGGGTTATGAGTTTTAGATTATGTTCATGAGATGGAAAGGTTAGGAATTGATTCTTGTTCCATGAATGTTGTTCATGAGGGTTAGTAAGCATGTGTAGGCTTTGTTGTTTTTGTTTTCCATGAGTTGGTGAAAAATCTCATGAGAAAAGTTAGGGTTTTGATTTGGTTATGTATTGATCAATTACATGAGGTTAAGTTGTAAGGTTTTGAAAAGAAAAGTTGTCTTTGAACCTTTGGGCAAAAGGGAAATGCGTTGTATGGTTTTGTTTTGGAAAATCCGATGAAAAATATTTTGTGGTTTATGAAAATATTTCCTAAGTGTTTTGGGTAGTGTTTTGGGGTCAAAGTGGTTTAAAACTCTTGTGACATGTGGTGTCGCTTTTTACCTTGAAAACATGTTTGAAAATGATTACCGGGCGGTTAAGGCTCGTATTAAAACTTGTGCTTGGATTTGGTTTTGATTTTGGAAATGAAAATCAAATAACTTGCACTCGAAGCAACCAACAAGCTTTCGGAAATGAATTGCTTGCTTATGAAAATGGTTTGCTTTTGTGCCTTGAAAAGATGTTGGGAACTAATAGAATCAAACTAGGTTTGGGTGGAAGAAGGTGGTGTGAGTTGCTGTCTTTTGCTGTCATGACAGTTGAAACTCGCTGAGCGAGTGGTTACTCGCCAGGGCGAGTGTCACAGGTCCTGACAACACGCCAGGGCGAGCTGCAGAGCGAGTAAGACCAGTCCTCACTGCCTTCACTCGCCATCAACTCGCCAGGGCGAGCTCTGAGAGTTGAAATTTTGGATTCTGATTTCTAAACTTGGTTTTTAACTTTCTAATCCCTTTTTATTAATTTATGGAAGTGGTGGGGATTGGAAACGAGTTTTTCGGGTACTCGGAAAGTACGTAGCTTATAACGCAAGAAAACGGCCTTTTTGCATTTCAAATTATTTAAGACTTTGGCCTATTGTTTTGGGTCCTAAAAATAGTACAAATAACTCATGGGGGTTGATCAATACAGTAGTTTTTGGTATGGTATCCGAAAGAGAGATTTTTCCTTAGGAACCTTTAGGTTTTTGGGGGTTTTTGGTTTAGTGTCAATACTATTGGGTGGAGAACAATGTATTGATGGTACGCTGCTTGTTTTAGGAAGCGCGTTGTGTTGTTTGGACGAGTTTTAATAAACGGAAGCTTGCCGAGGTAAGGGCTCCACTTTATTTCCGTCTTTCGAAATGGTTACGACATGCTTTGTTTTGCTGTGTATGCAATTGCTGTGTGCTTTGGCATGTTTGTACTTATGTATTCTCGTTGATGAGAACGTGGTTATAATTATGTGTGCAATTTACATATGATTGAGAAAATGTATGTATGTTGTGATATTTTGTACATAGGCTTTAGGCTATGTGATTGTTTGCATGAGCATATATGAATGCGTGCGTCAGATAGGACTACGCGAGGATTTTGTCTTGTGTGACTATCCCGTATATGCCGAAGAGAATATATGCCATGCATTTCATAGTTGCGTGCCTAGGTGTATGTCTTGTGTGACTTGCCTTCGTACCGGGCGTTTGTCTGTGTGACTTCGCCAAATCCTACTGGATTTTATTGAGTTGGTGGTTGTCTTGTGTGACTCACCCGGTGTTATCCCACCGTGATTGTTTTGGTATTGTCTTGTGTGACTCTACCTGGTGTTATCCCACCAATAGTAGGAGGTGTTATCCCACCAGAGACCTACGCCTTCTATAGAAAGGTTGAATTCCGGAATTAAAATTCATGCATGTGGCAGCCAGTGATTGGTGTCACGATCATGTAGAGTCTGCATTGGTAGGCTATGTGTGCATTATATATATAAGCCCGTTGGTGGGAATTGCTATCGTGTTAAAGAGCTTTCTCTTGTGTTTGTGGAATTATTGTTATGTGTACAATCTTTCGCACCGGTTATATATATATATACTTTTATTTTGTGGTGACCCTTTCTTTCATTTGCGGGCTCATCCCACCCCAGATGACGATGTAGGTCGAGAGGATGGTGTTGGCAGCTCTAGGCCATAGTGAGCTTGTGTTGAAGCTTAGAGTAGTTAGACTATGCGCCGGTGTGTTTCGTGCACCGTGCTTTTGGGTTAGCATAGAGTTTTCTAACTTGTTTTGAATACTTAGACTTGGACTGTAATTATTCAGGAATACACTTTGCTTGTCGAAGCACCTTTTGGTAATAAGTTCTTTTGTATATTTGAAT
Source organism: Trifolium repens (assembly GCA_030408175.1). Taxonomy (NCBI): domain Eukaryota; kingdom Viridiplantae; phylum Streptophyta; class Magnoliopsida; order Fabales; family Fabaceae; genus Trifolium; species Trifolium repens. The sequence continues at coordinate 36,034,699 of CP125843.1, read as the reverse complement.
GCCGGCTCATTTAAAATCTTTTATGCGTAACTCTGATTGTGTACAAAAAAAAAAAAAAAATTTATAGTGCCTTTTCTGGCCTTTGAAAAACGGGTTGTTACAACATTCATAATTTTTTAAGTAATTAGATTGAAAGAAATAAATGAGGAAAATGAATTAACATAGCTGATGTACAAAAATAAAGCAACCATGCCTGATATTTAGTATGCATAGATGCTAGGATTGTATTGTTTATTTGATGATTTAGTCCCTGGAACTTAACTTTTGTATATAAGCATCACTTGAGTATTTGTTGCATCAGTTTATACTAATATCAGTGTAACTTCTGATGCAGAGGATATGAGAAGATTGGATAAAATATAACTGAAGGTGCACCTGATATGGATGAAGCTATTGATGAGTCTTCACTGTTGTTTAACATAAAATTAGGTGCCTATGCTTTTTGTGCGTTCTTATACAATAGATTTGCTTTGTTATAACTAACATTAGGCTAATCTATTGGTGTAGGTTGGACTTGAATATAGTTCAAAGTTGGACGGAACTGAGCATGTGGTTGTTGTAAAGGCAAGAAAAATGATTATCTAGAGAAGTGATTAACAATTGTTAGGAATTTTATTTATTTATTTTATCAATCTTGAATTTAACTCCATAATCCTATGCTAATATAATGTGCTATAGGTTAGCTATAATGATCATTGTTTTCAAACATGGAGCACGCAAACTTGACTATGTCCCTACAGCTACTATGGCTTTGGAAGTATGTGAGATTCGAGAGAAGCATCAACTTAAAGTTCTTAAAATAGTAATTTGATCTATGTTATCAGTTACAAAGATGCTTATACAATGTAATTGATTAGTTACAAAGTATATAATGATTATTATGTAGTGTTTTTTTAGAGAAGTATTATATATATATATATATATATAATTAGGAAGGTTTATTAATAAATGCATTAGATTATCTATAATTGTGTCAGTCTTTCTATTTTTTTTCAATTTGGTATAATCAAAGGCAACGGTTTTTAAGTGTCTTTAATATACTCAAAAAACCGTTTTGCAAGATACTCAACAGCAACGGGTATTTCCTAGCAACGGCTAAAAATCGTTGGTGTAGCTCCAAGAAAACCGTTGTTTAAAATAAAGTCGACCAGAACGGTTTTAAGATGGCAACGATTTAAAACCGTTGCTCATGTGAGATTTGAAAACCAAGGCTACCTAAGGCTACGGTTTTTCTGATGTCGTTGCATTTTGACACAAAAACCGTTGCGAAAAGCTAAGACAACGCCTCAGTGTAGAACGGCCTGAAAACCGTTCTCGTAGCCTTTAGCAACAGTTTTTTGGCCTTTCGCAACACTTTTTTGCCGTGGTGGTAGGACGAAAATGTTGTAGTGTGTATAAATTCGAATAAAACAATTAAGCAATCCTCTAACACGAATTCATGCAGTGGACAAGGAATTAAATCGACATAAGGAAGCATAAACAGAATTTAATTTAATATTAAAAACAGACCTCAAGAATCATAAATCGAGTTCCTTACACCAACGAATTGAAAGATGAAATTAGTTCCCCATAGCTTCAGCCGAAATCCTTATTTTATTTCGTGAGTACTGAAATGGGGTTTCTTAGGCTGCGTTTTCTCTATTTAAAGTACAAGGAAAACAGGCCTTAAAACAATTGGGCCGAAAACATAAGTTTGGGTCGAAAATAATTAAAATACATAAAGTCTGGAACATTGAAGCAATTATTTGACACATTTGCGCTCTGAATTAGCTTTCGACTTCAACATGAAAGTTGTCGCACTTTGTCATAGCTTTCCAACGCATGCTCGCACGCCTCAATCCGATACTCGTAGCTCTAGTTATGGTCTGCGCAATGAGAAGGTGTCAATTTATTATTTATTCAGAAAATAAGTGCGAAAATAAAATAAGGCTATAATTAATCTTAAATATAAAAACACACTAAAATAGTAAAAATAGTAAAATAAACTATAGAAATACATGAGTACAATAGTAGAAGAATGTGCATTAAAATGCACTGATCAAATTCCCCCACACTTGAACTTTTGCACTCCGAGCAAAACTCGAGTTGAAAAACTTGAAATAAAATTTAAATAGTCACAAGCAGTCAACATACTCCAGGTTTCAAGCATCAAGCCTTAGATTAAAATTCAAAAATTGGCATAACTCTCATCTATCAACCTTCAAAGATAATCTTGTGTGTGTGTGTACTGTCTCCTACTGTCAACCCAAGTAATGTCAAGATTCCTCTCCGAAATACTCAATCTAAATGCTAAGCTGTCATTCTTTTCCTATAATTTTAGATTTAACCAGGATTTCAGTCTAGGGGTGCTGTTTCTTTTCAAGAGATCCAAAGCTTTTCAATTTCAATACAGGGGCAACTTCCTTCAAGCTTTATTACTTATTATTATTATTATTATTATTATTATTATTATTATTATTATTATTATTATTATTTATTATTTTAAAGCTTTAGGTACTACTCCACTTTTTCAACTGACGGGATCCTACTTGTAATAGGTCCAACCTGTTACTCAGAGTAGAGCATCCTACACAGCACTTGCTCCTCCAGTTTCGGGCACAGGAACTCATTATCATCATTTTTTTTATATTATTTATTATTATTTTTAGCTTTCAAGAAGTTCCCTTTTTCTTAATTAATAGCAATGATCAGTTTATCCTTTACTTCAACCTTACCCCCACACTTATTTCTAGTCGTACCCTCCATTATATTCAAATTTAGAGAGCTTAGTCTAGAGAATGTGTATTTCAGAAATTTATCCAGACATTACTAAGTTTAATAGTGTTCAAGCAGTTGTTCATTAAAGTTGCAAAGACTATCATGTCAAGTATCAAAACAAGAATTTCCAAAGATTTCACCAACCTTACAACTATCTGCTCTTAGCCTTAGAACATGTGACTACTCATGACATTTATTATACTTTTGTATTTTTATTTTTATTTTTTTATTTTTAAACATAAAGTAAAATGTAAAGTAAGTAAACATAAAGTAAAATGTCCCTCCCCCACACTTAAATCAGACATTGTCCGCAATGTAAAAATAAACATAAAGTGAGAAAAAGGAAGGAACACACCCGAGGGGTCAAGTTGGAATTGTAGCTGGTGGAGCTGCTATGTCTGGTGGTTTTGGTGGAGGCCTTTCCAAGCTACATACACGTGAAATGGGAAGCAGTAGATAACAAGTTAACTTGGATATTAGTAGACAATCGGGTGGCTTAGGAGGAATAGCCAGCACATATGTTAAACCTGCACTAATACATGCATGGAAATCACGAAGTCTAAAGTCAGATAAAATAGGTGGGAGAGATGCACAAATGGTGAAAGACAACTGCATGTTGCATGGCTTAATCAGGAACTCCACCAACAGTTTGTCTGCTATGGACAATGGTTGATTATGGCTAAAATCCACACTTTTGGTGTCAAATTCAAGAGTTGTTGAATTTGCTTGAATTTCTGCACAAGTGGTTGGCGGCATCAAAATGTCTTGACCTGAAATGGCTGCATTAATCTCATGACAAACATTACAAACACCACATTCACAAGCAAAAATTTCAAGTGAGTTATCTAGTTCAAGAGAAGTATATATTTCATCCAGATCAGATTTCAAGGGATTTTGTGCTCATCGGATGAAACAAACATTGGTTTAATGGGCTCACCTGGAGTTTCATCAAGACTTGTATCACATTGCATTACCTCTAATAGTGCAACAGGTTGTGCATCATCCTGAGACATCTTGTTCTCTTGAAATTGATGGACAGCGGAGACTATTTGCTCAACTTGGACGGCTAAAATTTGACGAGAAGATTGCATATGCTCATCCATTTGCTTATTATTTTCATCCATCTGCTTGATAATATCTTCCAAGTACGATAATGTGTCAGCTGATACATTTTGTTGAAATTGTTGATACGGCCAAATAGGTTGCTCTTCAAGATATGAATTTTGTTCATAATAGTATTGTCCTTGAAGATCACCTACAATTTGGGTCTCACCACAAATATTAGTATACTACTACAAAATGTGGAATAGACAGCGCACTTTAGGCAGCGCTTATTTAAAAAAGCGCTTTTAAAGAAAACACGGAATCTTTACAATAAGTGCTGTCTAAAGTCAAATTGTTTTACATCGCTTTTATGTAAAAGCGCTTTCATAAGGTATACAATGAAAGTTAAAATCTACTGACAAAATATGTTTCACTTTTGACAGCGCTTTATTACAAAGCGATGTCTAAGATATATCATTAGACATCATCTTTAAATTGATAAAAAGCGTTGTTTATAATATATGATTAAAAATATAGAAAATAACACAACAAAAACTTGTTTCGATCGCGTGACCTATGACCCAAGTTACATTTTTTTACAAAGGTTCCCAAAAAATATCACATTCTGTAACTGTTTTTAAAAATATATATAAATAAAATACAAATCTCCCCATGTACCAAAAAAAAAAAAACACTCCCTCACATTCACGTCTCATATTCTTGCTGTAAGCATGGAGTCTGTAAGCATGTTCAACTCCTTCATCTCCCTATATCGTCTTTTTTTCGTCTGATGTTGCTGCAAACACATACACAATCATTCGACTCCTTGATCTTCTTCCTGTTCGACGGCCTCTGCTTCAAATTGGCAAGGTAATGCAAAACCCTAACCTTTCAATTTCAATTAGGGATGTGCAAAATATCCGGTTAGAAGGCCCAAATTCATAACCGAATCCAAATCCGTTTTAAAAAATCCGGATTTTGGTATATGGTTATTAAACAAACCATTTTCATCTGGTCGGTTATCCATCCAAATTAAATTTTCGGATTTGGTTTAATTTTGGTTATTATATCCTTTTCAAAATTGTTTTTGTTAAAAAAAAAACAAACAAATATCTTTTTCAAATTTGTTTTTGTAACAAAAAAAAAACAAACGAAGATCCTTTTATTAAAATCAATTCACCCACCACTGACTAGCGTGTGATCTCATTCCAATCGACGATATTCTCTTCGAATCGAACCACACTCATTCTCATCTCATTCCAATCGACGATATTCTCTTCCAATCGAACCACACTCATTCTCTCCAATTGATTCCAACCGCTCTAATCAGGTATTCTTCATTTCTCTATTCTTCACAATTAGTTAATTCATTGCGGAAGCAATTTTTCTCCTCTTTATTATTATTTCAGTAATGTGAAGTTGCAAAAAAAAACTTTGTAATTTGTATTACTTAATTGATTATTATCCAGTGCATAACATACAAATATATACAGCAGTGTATGGTAAGACACAATTCTAGAATCATATAGCAATATATGCTAGACTATAATTGGCAGATAAATAACATTAAAAATAGTATCCTAGTTTTCAAATAACATTAAATATCCTAGTTGTTTTCAATTATGGATTGTTGATGCCTTTCTTTAGTCACGAACGTGTGAGTAAAACACACTCTAAGATAATTTGTTGGTGCCTTTCTTTAGTCAATACAGTACTCTTTAGTTTACTCACAATTCCACACAATTACGGATTGTTTTATAATAAAACACAAAAACAAAATATGATATGTTAGTATGTGAAGCTATATTATTTGAGCATGTTCTTAGATTGTCACAGTTTATGAATTGTTTTGAGACCTCAATTGAGAGATATATTATGGAAGAGAAGTTTAAAAAGATAATTGTGATGTAAAGGAAACTGAACTGGTATTATATCAGTATTGCCTAAAAAAAATTTGTCTTTGAAGTTTGAATGCTTTTAGACTGAAAAATCTAGTTAAAGTTTATTACATGACATGGATTATTAATCGATCAACTAGTATGGAATCCAAAATTAATATGATAATTGATATGCTTTAATATGATCTAATATCAAGCGGTCATGCTTCTGCAATGTTAATCCAAATATGTGTGTTAAAATGCTTCTCTATGAATTTAGTAACATCACAGAGGACATGTTTTCTCTATGTTTGAAGCAGAATAGATGTATATTGGTATCCACTAGCTATTGTTATCATGTAGCATGAAAATAAAGCCATAAACCATACTAATTATTAGCTAACATATATTTAAGTATTAATGTATGTTTCAATTGAAATATGATGTGCTATGGCTAAATGTTGAATCTAGACTTGTATTCATAATATTTGAATTAAAATGTGATGATGTGTTCTGCTTCAATTGAATAAAAAATATGATGTTAAGAAATTTTAATTAAAGGAGTATAATCAAAATATGACGTGTTTTGTTGATTGTTTTGGAGTTTATTAACAAATGGGTGATCTATCTGACGCAACAAATGTGTTTTCTTCTCCAACAGCTGGACAAAACATGACTACCATGGGAACACCAAAAACCCGTAAAAACAGATCTGCTGTTTGGAATGACTTCACGTTAGATCCAGAATCAGAAAAAATAGTTATATGCGACCATTGCGGTAAGAAGCTCAAGTATAATGGGACGAGTTCGATGACAGCACATCTTAAGGGTTGCAAGAATAATCCGAATAGTGAAGCCAACAAGAGGCAAAGAAATAATCCATCCTCGATAAATGTTGAAGGGCAAGTGATTTCTTCCCCTTTAGTGCCTAGTTTTGATCAAGAGAAATTGCGGTATTTACTTGTGAAGATGTTTGTAGGCATGGAACTTCCTTTCAATAAAGTAGAGCATCCCAATTTCGAAGAATTTGTAAATGGCTTGAATCCAAAATTCAATCTTATATCACGTACTACACTTGCACGTGATACTTTGTTATTATGGGATGTTGAAAAGGCGAAACTGAAAAATTTTCTAGCCCAACACTGCCACAGAGTTTCCCTCACTGCTGATACATGGACATCTATCCAAAATCTTTGTTATATGTGTATCACTGCTCACTTTATTGACAATAATTGGACCTTGCAGAGTAGGGTTTTAAGTTTTTGCCAAGTCACAAGCCACTCGGGAGATGTAATTGCAAACACTATTTACAATTGTTTGACTGATTGGGGACTTAATCGTGTCTTGACTATCACACTTGATAATGCGTCCTCAAATGATCTTGGAATTAAACATTTGAAGAAGAAGCTACTATCTTGTAACAACTTACTTTTGAAGGGGGAATACTTACATTTGCGTTGTTGTGCGCATGTCTTAAACCTCATTGTGAAGGAGGGTTTGAAAGATGTTGACGACTCTGTTTTGAGAATTCGAGGTTCAGTAAAATATGCTAGGTCTTCTCCTCACAGGTTTTCAAAATTCAAAACATCTGTAGAACGTTCCAACACCGAGTACAAAGGTCTTGTGTGCCTTGATGTAGAAACAAGGTGGAATTCGACTTATTTAATGTTAGACTCAGCTTTGAAGCATCAAAAGGCTTTTGAAGTACTTGAAATCCAGGATCCCAAATATAGTGAGGAACTAGTTGAAAAGGGGAAGGGTGTGCCCACATATATGGATTGGGAGGAAGTGTAACACCCCGATTTTCAAAGACTAAAAAGGGGCGTTATTTTTTTTTAAAACAAAACAGAGCGCGCATACAAATTGTGACGAGCCGGCATTAACCATACAAAAGAACTGAATATATATTAGTACAACCCAAGCATCGGCATAGTACTAATCATACATAAAGGTGCTTTAGAGAAGCAAAGTGTGTACCTTAATATTTACAATCCAAAAGACCACAGTCTACCAAAAGTTTAAGTACTCAAAATACAGTCATCCAAACTAAGGTCAGAATACTACGCCTAACCAAAAGCATGGTGTACAGACACACCGTCACAAAACACCTAACTAGATCCACCACGCCACTCGATCACTGAGGGCCAAAGAAGCCACCATCGTCCTCATGACCCACGGCATCGTGTAAGGGTCCATCGTCTAGGGTGGGAGGAGCCCGTCATATTCATTGTAAGGGTCACCACACGTATACATACATATATACCAAATACACACATACCAAATACAGAAAACAAATAAACATTTAGCATTTCCTTCTCAACAAGCATTATAATCCAAATGCACACATAGCCTATCAATGCAGACTCTACAATGAGCGTGGCACCAACCATGGCTGCCACATGCATGAATTCCGGAATTTAACCTCTCCGCAGAGAGTCGTAGGTCCATCCCCTACTAAGCCCCGCAGGGCAACAATAAAATCCCAACGGATTAAGGTGGATTCACTCCCGCAATCACACCTCGTGGTCCACTCCCGCAACCACTTATTGAACTAAATAAAATCCCGCAGGATTCAGGTGGGTCCACTCCCGCAACCTCACCCTGTAGTCCACTCCCGCAACCACGTACTATGAATGCATGAGCATACGATTCCCCATATATGCTAATGCAACAATTACATACCTTCCAAGCATATGTAATTCAATCACAACAATCATACATATATTTCCAATCATATGTAAATAACCACAACAATCATACATATATTTCCAATCATATGTAAACAACCAAGACGATCATACATATATTTCCTTCATATGTAAACAACCACAACAATCATACATATATTTCCAATCATATGTAAACAACGCAGGTATTGTAAACAATTTCTCATCCCGAGAATACATCACACATACATGCCAACACTCAAAACACACCACAAACAGAGCATACACACATGCCATTAACGGAATATAAGACAAAAAGAAAGGTGCCCTTACCTCGGCAAGCTTCCACAATTATTTCTCGTTCAACTCTACAATTCGCGCTTCCTAAAATAAGCAGCGTAATATCAATAAAATACTCTCACTGTATCCTATCGAAATGAAACCCAAACCCAAAATTCTAGAGAGGTTTAAGGTACTTTCTAACACTCTCTCCTAGTGTTTTCGAGTTCTCGCACTAGTGATTAAAATTCTACGAAGTTAAATGCATTATTTTTGCTATACGAAAATAATTTCGTTTCAAAACAAACTATGAAACACTTTTATTTTCAAACCCAAAGTAATCAATTCCTCACACTAAAACCATTTGAAAGCAACCCATGAACTCTTCAAAAAATTTCACAAACATAAAAGTTTACTCGCATCACAAGTTACAAGTTTTTCCTTTCAAATAAAATGGTTGTAACTCATTCAATCTTTATCCGATCGAGACGATCCATACCCCGAAGTCTTCGTCTCGAAAAGACAGATCAATTGGTTAAGTTTCTAGGTCACAAAACAAATTTTAAAATGACCTAAATGCCCTTCTAAATTTCGGCCAGAAATGAAACCACACCAAAAACATTGTTTTCTAAAACCAAACATAATTAAAATACTTAAACCATTACTAACTTCTTAAAAACAACTCAAAAGTGATCAAACTCTTACACCAAAACCATTTCAAATCAAAGCATAACACTTTTCAAAACTTTACCAATTAACTTGTTTAATTAAAACACGAGTTACTAGTTTTCTTTCAAAACAAAACCACATTAATTATTCCTTTTAAAACCATGATCATGCCTTCCCATAGGACTTAAAAATTTGAAACATCATGGACACAAACACACACATGCCACGGCCAAAACAACAAATGTGGCTAGCTCCCAAAAAATTTCATTTCAAAACCATAGAATAATTCATTTAGTTCCTAAAATTATTAAACTTAACAATCAAAACCTTTTCACAACACCAATCAAAAACCCTAAGAGTTTTCCAAAACTCTCATGAACATAGAAATTATTATTTTTCTTGTCTCTTAAAACAAAATCATTTTTCACATATCCAATTCTCTTAAAAGCTCAAAAACAACATCATTTTCACAATCACCAAAACACAACTCATGTTCTTGATCAATTTGAAATTTTCTCAAACCCTAGGCTACTAACTTCATGAGAAGAACATGGTTTCTCAAGCATGGAAATCTATCTATTATTTTAGATCTAAGATCAATCATACAAGATAACAAGATTTAAGTGCTAGAAAGTTCAAAATCAAACCCCCAACTATACTAATCATTTTCGGCCAGCAAGGAAAAAGAGGGAGAGAGTTTTTCTTACCAAAAGATTTGGCTCATAAGCACCTCCAAGTTACAAGGGTCAACTTTGATTTCAAGCTCTTCTCCTAATCCATTCTAAATCTCTCACAAATTTGAGTTTTATGCTTACTAACACTAAGAAGAAAAATGTGTTGGTGAGGAAGAGAAACAAAGCTTCTCACGTGAGAGAAGAGAGGAAGAGTGAAATGAAATCCAATTCTCCAAAGTCTCCTTATGACTTAAGTCTTGATGAATCATGGCCTTTAGATCAAATAGTAAAAAGGTTGTAAGATTAAATCCTAACCACTCATCCAATCTTGGCCACCAAGTCACTCACAAAATATCTAGATATTTTTATGGTCTTAGCCCACTAGCTCGCTCAGTTCCCGCGCTCGCGCTTAAACGAGCCGTATCTCGCAAACCGATAAACTTTACGGAAACAGAACAATTCTACCGTAAACCACTTAATTAAAACAATTCACAAATTTTTTGAATAAATTTTATTCCGAATAAATTTTCGCTCCTAAGCTCGGAAAATTATAATGAGATCAAATTCTCATCACAGTCGATATATAAAGTCTCCATTTAAATTTTGACGAAAATCAGAAACTGTAAAATTTTCAAACAGCGGGTATATCTTGCCCGTTTTCTCAAAAACCACTAGAAAAATATTTTCAACGTTTCGACGAGACAAAAATGTTTCTAAACTCATTTAAAGCTTATAAAGTCATTGTGCCCATTTTCCAAATGTTAAACTAACACGCAGACACAATCTCAGCAAAAATGCTGTCAAAACAGACAATCAAACAGAAAACTGATAAAAACAAATAGCAGAATATCATTTAATATATCTCAATTCTAATTCTTGCTATTGAAATTCTACGGGTCTTACAGGAAGCACAAGCGATTCTGCCGTTTCTAAAAATATTTTATGATGCTACACTTCGGATTTCGGGTTCCTCTTATGTGGCCTCTAATATGTATATGTTAGAGGTCTTTGATATTGGGTCTCAGATAAATAAGATGTGTAATTCTGATGATGTATTCTTAAAGAGTATGGCTCTAAAGATGAGAAAGAAATATGACAAGTATTGGGGAAAAATTGAACACTTGAACATGTTATTGATGATTTCTACAGTCTTAGACCCTAGGTACAAATTAAAGTATGTCAATTGGTCGATAGATGATAATTTTAAACCACCGGAGGCAAAAGAGTTAAAAGAATTGTTAGAAACTAATTTGTATCAACTCTTCGCGGAGTATAGTGGTGTGGGGCAAGGTTTCCAAAGTGGTTCACAGTTGAGTTTAGGTGGTATGGAAGATCGTTATAGTTACAATTGTTTTTTACAGTCCATTGGTTCGTCCTCTGCTCAAACTGATTTGCAAAAGTACCTCGATGAATCTCTAGAAAGTCAGTTTTCAGATGACTTTGATATTTTAAGATGGTGGAAGGAAAACTCCACCCGTCTTCCAATCCTTGCAAAGATGGCAAAAGACTTGTTTGTCATACCAATCTCCGCGGTACCATCTGAGTCTACGTTTAGTCTTGGAGGACGGGTGGTTGATGAGCATCGCAGTTGCCTCACACCTAAAATGGTGGAAGCTCTTGTTTGTAGTTATAGCTGCATTAAAGGATCGCGTAAATCCTCAATAATTGAGTCACTTATAATTGAGGATTACAAGGAACTTGAGAAATTAGAGCAAGGTATGATGATATCACTTAAAGCTGCATTAAAGTTATGATTTATAGATTATAAGTTGGTTATTAATAAGTTTTATTTCTTTTTTTTCTATAGAAATAGCTGCTATGAAAGTTGGTGATGCTTGTTCAGCCTCAGTTTCTCTTGATGAAGATTGACGAGTTGATGCTTGTTCTGCCTTGGTTGCTCTTGATGAAGATTGACAATTTTTTATTTATTTCGTATTAGACTATTAGTTATTATGCAAACATTTATCTAAGATTACATTAGAAGACAATGAGGGTGTAGGTTACATTTGGTAATCTGCTTGGCTTATGTAGGAACATTTTGTGAAAATGATGATACTAGTACTCTTTATTATAAATTATATATATTTTGACAAAGGTTAACCAAAAGTGTCAATTACCAAGATTATCTTTATGTGAATGAAATCAATATATGGATTAGTTAAAGAACCAGTTTACAATTACCATGATGTTTCTCTATTAGCAAGTTAAAATGAAAATGTAGTTTAAAAAGAAAAAGAAAAACCAGAAAATAATTTTAGAAAATAAACAGCCCCGTATTTTGACACTAATAATTTGTATACCCTTATCTCGTTGGAATTGGAAAAAAGAAATCTAGAAGAAGAAATGTGAATGATCTTCTTCACATGTTTTTTTTTCCATCTCTTTCAAACAAATATCAGAAGCAATTTGACTTGAAGTTGATTATTACAGCAAAGAGTAAAAAAAGAAGTGTATTTTTTTTACGGTTTTTAATATGTTTTTCGCCTGCGTAAAAAAAAATCAGACCAAATTAACCGTTTATTGCTCCAATTTTAAAAATAACCAGTTTAAAACTGGATTTAAAAATTAACCGCTTTTAAACCGGTTTTATAAAAATATCTGGTTATGTATCCGTATCCAAATTTATAACTGGTTATAAAACCGGTTTATTAAAAATAATGGTTATGGTCATGTATCGAAATCCATATATTTGGTTTTGGTTTGGATATAATTTGGTTTGGCAAAATAACCGACCATGCACACCCCTAATTTCAATTTACAATTACCCCTTAATCCCTAATTTCAAAAGAACAAACCGCTAATATTTGTTCCTCTCTCGTTGCGGTCGATACTCCCTCATCCGCCACCATCGCCAAAGCCTGTCGTTTCTCATCATTACTTCTCCCTTTTAACTCACAGGTTTTTTTATCGTTTCTTCATTCTCTATCGCTCTTAGGTTTTGTTTTGGTGACCAGCCCTTGCTCGCTCCGATATTCTGTTTCTCTCGCCCTCTCTTGCAATGGTGTCCGTCGCTCAAGCCCTCTTGTAGTCGCAGCCATCACTCACAATTGAGTCAGGAACACGTTCTCAAAGTGATCTTTGTGAGTTCTTGTTTATGTTTTTTGTGTGTTTTTGTTTTTAGTATTCCTGAAGCATTTGTTAATTGAAGCCCATCATTTGAATTAGCATCTCATTTTCTATATCTGGCTTATTTATGTATATACAGTCCTTGTAATTAAAACTGAGCTCAGGTGTAGTCTGCGCTGCGGTACTAGATGTGTGCAGTATGGGTTGGTGGTTCTTTTTGGATAATTTTGGAAGAGTCCGCGGTTCTTTTACTTTCCTGTTAAAAAAAATATCGATTTATTTGCCACAATCACTAATTCTTGTAAAGCTTAATTCATTTGGATTTGGTGGACAATACACAATTCTGTAGGTTCATTTAAGCATTCAGGTCTTGTAATAAATTCTACTATTCAATGTAGGCCTAAAAGCATGGGAAATAGTTGTGGCTGAAGTGTATCCATGCCAGAAGTTGTAGTTGAGTTGAGATTTAACCAATGTAGGCCTAAAAGCAGGTGAATCTCTGTTAACTTATTTTAAGCTTTTATAATTTAGTTGTCTATTCTGACTAAGGTAGAACTTATCTTTCCTTCTCATTAAAGTCAATAAGATGTGCAAAAATCAATTTAGAGGCCAGAAATATATTGCTTGTCTTCTCTCGCTCTCATCATTCATCAGGGTATGTGTGAGTGTGTCACACACACTCATTCACTTCCATATTCACAATTATTATTTGTTAGTTTATCTCTGCTTATAAGTTATATGATCTATTGTGGTTTGGTTAGCCATGCAACAATTGTCAAACAATTAGCTTGTTTACATAGTTGCTTCATTTGAAGTGGCATGATTATTGATTGTTGATGTTGCTTACAAGAAAGGTATGACTGTACACATATAAACACATGTACCATTGTTAGTCTCATAGTTTAATAGAATATGAGTTGCTAGTCCCTTAAAGTAATAATTCTTTATCTTCATTTACCTTTATCAAGAAATAGTCTATTAGGACCACCAGTATAACTTCTTGTTTTAGAAGTGTATGCCATTCAATGATTATAGAAATAGTCTATTAGCAATGAAATGGTTTTTTTGCTGAGTTAGTTTTCTAAATATTGACTTTTGTTCATTTGGTTTTCCTTTAGCGATTAAATGTTATTTTACTAGCTGCTATGGTTTGGTTGTGTTCTACTATAGTTTTTTGTTAATTTCATTTTTGAGTTTGGTCTGAATGAGTGAAAAGCTTTATCTGTTGAAGTTTATTTTCAACTAATCACTTGTTTTTGTTTCCATGAGTTACTGAAATTTCTATCTAGTAGTCCTTATTTCATTGGTTATGAACCAAGTGAAGTAATGCATATTCACAACATTTATAATTGAGCTATCATTCATTACTAATAAGTACATCTTCGTTACTTGCAGATTTCTTAGCAGCGATCTCCTCCAAGCATTTCCACTTTTGCTTACTATCAAACGATATCGGTTTTTTGCCTTCAATCCACTCAAGGTCAGTTTCCGGATCTTTTTCGCTTTCAAGCCTGCTTTTATATCTGTGTTATCCTCTCCATTATATACCCAAATGATTCAGTTGAATTTTTTTGTGTGTTAATTAAAAACTAGTGAGATATAGATTTAAATAAAAAGATTGTGAATGAATATCTAGGGGGTGCATGATTTGGATTCTAAACCAAAGGAATGAGCCCATGCTAGAAGAGTGAAAAATATATTTTAGAATGTTTTTTGATGAGGGTTGGGACTGGATATTAGCTTTTTTCTCAACTTCGAAAAATAGTCCTTACTGCTTGGTAGGCCAGACCTTGTGGTTGTCTGTGTCTTAATGCAAATTGCTATCACATAATTTGATACAAATTGCCAAATGCCCATAATTATTTTGTATAGATATTAACGTGTTTACATAGTCGCCATATTTTTGTCATGCCCGAGTATCTAGATTCCCAATATATAATTTCTTTGTTATTTAGATATTAATGTGTACCAATATATGGTTTTAACAAAATTGTAACTATATTAGATTTTGAGTGGTATAGAGACATTTAATGTTGGTACTATGGGCAAGGATACTATATTCATGAGTTGCATAATATGTTAGTGTACATACTGAACTGTTCGAGTACTTGTACGTAACTGCTACTACATATATAATATACGAATGTGGTTACTGGTTAATCACATGGTTATGTGTTCATGATATTCTTAGATTACTCCTTTGTTCAATACCTGACCATTTCTCAACATTTGTGCTGGACAGGGGAATCGCTTGTGATTAGGTTGTACCAATTTTTTATGTGCTTTGTTGCATTTTTTACCCCTTATTTTATTAAACTCATGAAAATAGTTCCCTTTTTAAATAGAATCTTTTTATCTCTCTATTTTTATATTTCTTGCAATTTTGTCCCAATCTATGTTTTTGCCTTAAAATCATGACTTTTATTTGGATTCATCAGTGATATTTTAAATTCAACCTTGGGGCATGAATGGTCAATTAAAATGTTGCTTTTAGACACATTCATTAATATGTTGTTTTTATTTATTAGTGTTTGTAGGTTTTAATTTGTTCTGTTGACTCACTTATGACATATGTTGATGGTCTAGTGTTGTTTTCTTACATGCAGGACACATGTGAATGAAGGAGATTCAGAAGAAAATTTGAAGAAAGCATTACTGAAGTACTCTTAATTATCAAATTCGTCAGCAAACAGTCTAACTTATAGCATATATATATTTTAATTTCAAATATTATACTTCATTGTTATTTTTTGTAGTAGCTTTTATGATATGAAAGTATTTTGTGTAATATACTTCATGAACTTTTTATGTGACTATATATGCAAATTTATTACTTAAAACGGATTAAATTGATTTTTTGGTTGGTTTGCAACTGTAATGCCAGGAGACATTTGAAAAACAATTTTTTTTATTTTTTTTATATAGACTTTTAACAGCGCTTGTTGGTAGAGAGCGATGTCAAAAGCTTATCATTAGACAACACTTATGGTAGAGAGCACTTATAAAGCTTACTTTAGACAACGCTTATAATAGAAAGCGATGTCTAAAGCTTACATTAGACAGCGCTTATGCTAGAAAGCGCTATCTAAACATCACATAAGACAGCAGTTGCATGTAAAAAGCGCTGTCTAAAGTTGACTTTAGACAGTGCTTTTACTTGATCATTAAGCGCTGTCTATACTTTTAACAGCGCCAAAATAGACTGAGCTTATAAAGCGCTGTGTATGGCAAAAAAAAGCGCTCTCTAAAATCTTTTTTGGCATAGTGATCTAACAATATAGGACATGCATCACTAACATGAAAATTCGAAGAACATCAATATAGGACATGCATCACCTACATTTTTGTTTTTGGTCTAGAAAAGAAAATCAATTGAAAAATGCAAAATCGTATAATAAAAAATCTAAAAAAAATAACAATACCACCTAAAATCTCTAAAAATCAAACAAATCTAAATATATATTTTTCGGATTTTTTTAAAATATATGGAAAATTCAAAAAAAATAAAAAGTGGTCTAAACGAAGGAATTTCGCAATTTCAGCCTGAATTTTCGTATCAAAGATACGAAAGTTTTGTTCCTTGATTTTTTTCGGATTTGTGGACCAAATTTCGGATCAATCTGAGATATCAACCGAAAATCAATTATTTTTCAGCTTCACTGCAAAATTCAACGTTAGAACCTGAAACACAACAAAAACTCACAAAACAAAATTGTTAGTAATGTTAGTTAGTTCTCAATTTTACTAATCCTAAACAGAGATCCCCTGCAACGGCGCCAATTTGATCACCGTCGTTTTGTTATCAAAAATAAGTTTTAATTAAGAATAGTACAAGGTAGTTAACCTTGGTCGTCTCACAAGGACCTCTAAATTAATAATTAGTAAAAATAAGAACAATGAATAACACAACTAGAAGGGAGGTTTTTTCGGTTTGTTAAAACAGAAACAAAGGATTGATATTCAATTAATTAAAGACGATCGATTCATTGGCTTCAGGCAACTCGATATTAATTCTATCACAGGTATACAGAATTATTCAATTGACTACTTATGCTCCGGTTGATTATAAAACTAATTTAACAAGCGACAATTAGTTTTACACATGAATTCATTCGATAAGGATCGTATGCGTTCAATCGGCCATGTAAAGCGAACAAGCGTCACAGAACACGGCTAATATCATAACATATTCGATCAACCTATTGCTAAACACAAAACAATGTCGATTCAATTCCTGTTCGATTTAATTTAAACAAGCGATGAATTAAAACGAATAAGACTACTGTATAAATTCGAATAAAACAATTAAGCAATCATCTAACACGAATTCATGCAGTGGACAAGGAATTAAATCGACATAAGGAAGCATAAACAGAATTGAATTTACTATTAAAAACAGACCTCAAGAATCATAAATCGAGTTCCTTACACCAACAAATTGAAAGATGAAATTAGTTCTCCATAGCTTCAGCCGAAATCCTTATTTTATTTCGTGAGTACTGAAATGGGGTTTCTTAGGCTGCGTTTTCTCTATTTAAAGTACAAGGAAAACAGGCCTTAAAACAATTGGGCCGAAAACATAAGTTTGGGTCGAAAATAATTAAAATGCATAAAGTCTGGAACATTGAAGCAATTATTTGACACATTTGCGCTCTGAATTAGCTTTCGACTTCAACATGAAAGTTGTAGCTCTTTGTCTTAGCTTTCCAACGAATGCTCGCACGCCTCAATCTGATACTCGTAGCTCTAGTTATGGTCTGCGCAATGAGAATGTGTCAATTTATTATTTATTCAGAAAATAAGTGCGAAAATAAAATAAGGCTATAATTAATCTAAAATATAAAAACACACTAAAATAATAAAAATAGTAAAATAAACTATAGGAATACTTGAGTACAATAGTAGAAGAATGTGCATTAAAATGCACTGATCACCGGGCCAAGACAAAACCACAACACTTCTGCAACAATAAAAGGATATCATATTTAAAAATCAACTAAATAAATAAAAGTTGGAGATATTATGAACTTCAGTAGATTCAATTAGATCCTCAAATATCAAGTATATCAAGTAGCTAACAGATGAGATACATCCACTATACCAAATACTGAAAAGCTCAGATATTTTTGAATGATTAAATTTTACAAATTTGCAATTTTCTAGCAAAATAATTCTGTGATAAATGAGATAGATATAAATATACCGTGTTAAGAGAATCAGCTCCAAGTGTAGAAAATTTAGACTCTCCGGTAACATCCGAACCTTCTGGCAGGGCCAATTGATTCTTGACTATGTCACACACCTTCTGCACAGTCTCTGGTAACATCCGAACCTTCTGGCAGGGCCAATTGATTCTTGACGATGGAAGCTGCTTGTTAGCCAAGAAATCAATAGAAGAAAATCTGAAGAAAATCTGTTCATCGTGCTACGATGCTCCTCATCGTGGTACGATGACCTTATTTGGCGACCAAGCTGATGAAACGCACAGGATTAGTTATAATTCTGAACTAAATCTTCCCATCGTGCTGCGATGGACCTATCGCAGCACGATGACTAGCTGAGGCCCATTACGAAAACTATAAATAGAGCCCTCCTCTCATTGTTTAAATCATTCAGAAATAGTAGAACATTCTCTACTATAAAGGAGGTGTTCGGAGAAGCTCTAAGGGCATAGTTTTCTCCCCTTACGGGAAAACTAAGTCAACAAGGTATGTTTTCTTTAGGCTTTTATGTTTAGGTTATAATTCTTTTGTAATTTAAATATGTAGTCTTTTATAATAGATGCCTTAGGTTGTGGTGGAGACGATGAACTCCCCTATGAATATTTGGAGTCTGTGATTGTGTAACATCCCAACTTTATTTAATAGAAGAAAAATTAAATAAGAGTCAATTATTGGAAAATTAGTGGACATAGTTAGAACTTAAGGGAATTACTTTCAAGCAACCAAACCAATTATTCAAGCTACACTAGTACATTATCATGACATATGAGAAATTACCAAATTCATTTCCACTCACTCTTTCATCTCTCGAGCCCCCTTCCATTTCTCCAAGCACCCAATTACCTTGTTTTTTTATAAAACACACATGCAAGGCTTTGACACAAAAATCAGTAACACTTTTCTCTATTCTTTCCTCTCTTCACCGTGCTCTCTCTCTCTAACAGCAGCATCATCTAATTTCTATAGAATCACACATGCAACTCCATTCCTAAACTAATTAGGCTTCCAACTTCTTGGTAAGGTATGTCACAAACCCTCAAATCCTCTCACTACTCCTTCAATCTCGTGCTCATCCCTAACTATAGTATGAACACAAATCTGTTCTTGGTTGCATGTGTATGTCAACGATGCCTTGGTGCTATGGGTGTTAAGGAGAAGCCAAGAAAGTGGGTGAATTCATGATTATGGAACTCTTGCGATGGATCAGTTTGGAATCAAATGAACCAGTGTTCCAGTCAGTAGCTCATACATGTTTTAAAGCTTCAATCGAGGTGGGTTCTTAGGATAGTTAGTTAGAATTCCCCAAAATTCACTTATGCATGTTAACCTAGGAAATTAGGGAAAAGTTGTGTGAGGGGAATTAACTCCCAAATTTCCCTCCATTCTGTCTAATATTATATATTTTATGTTTTTGTACTGTCTTAAATGAGGATTGTAGGTGAAACCATTGGAATTTTATGATTTTCGCAAAACAGGGGCATTTCTGCATGAACTCGCCACATCGAGCTTCTAGCGAGCACTCATGGCGAGATGAAGGTTCTGGGCTGATGAACTTCGCCATGGCGAGCTTCTGCTCGCCTAGCGAGTTGTTTAGGCCAGGACCTGTAACTTCGCCAGGGCGAGCTAGTGACTCGCCGTAGCGAGCTCGTGCAGGATGGACCTGTAATCTCGCCATGGCGAGCAAATATCTCGCCATAGCGAGACTACACAGAACAGCCTGTAACTTTTATTTTTCAACATGTTTTCTACACTCGTTTTATTTCCTCATCAGAGACAGATAATTTGCAGTAATATAACTGATATAATGTTGAACAGAATGTTAATCACAGATGACCTTAGGGTATAACTTAGAATTAAATTAAGTTGCATGTTCCCGGGGTTTTTGGGATATTTATGGGAGTGTGAACAATATTAGTTACAGTCACTTAGGAGCGATTTGGAATTGTCGCATATGGATTTCCCAATGGGAGTATCCATCAGGTTATGTATTGTGAGCTGTATGCCATGATCGGATCGATCGACGGACAAGGCGGGCCTCCGAGATATGCTCACCTCGGAGAATCCTTGCGGTTAAAATGAATAAGAGTTTTTATCTGTGTTACACCTTTAATTTCAGTATTATGTTATGATTATGTATATGTTAGCATGTTATGACTGTTTAGGATTCCCCGGTGTAGTCACCTCTAGGAGGGTAGTAGGACTCACTGAGGCTTAGTAGTATCACCCCACTCCAAATCAATTTTTTTAGGTAGACAGGTTATTCAGAGCAAGGACCAGGCGGGAGACTGACAGTTGGAGCTGTGCTTGGATTGTCAGACTAGAAGACTTTAGTTTTCTTCTTGCTTTCAGTATTATCTGTGTATCAGAACCTTATTCATAATCCGCTGTATTTTATAAGTTTATCACTTAATGTGAAGAATTTTTGTAATTCAGTTAACTATCCCGTTTAATTTAATGCACTCAAATTCAGTTATTTATGTCTTGACTAAATATTCTAGATATTTTAGTTGGGGCGTTATAATTGGTATCAGAGCAGGTCGATTCAGTATCGGACCTTGCCATGAGTCAATCCAATCTTTCCTAAGCAAAACAGACCCTTTGGATCTGAATTGTTTATGCTGAAACCATCGCGTGCTGAGTCTGATCAGCTCAGTATTGCGTATGGTAGGCAGGGTATTATGGTTGAGAACTGAAGTGGACTCTGAAGTTCAAGCAGTAAGATCGCAGATAAGATGTCGTTGAGGAAATTTCTCATAGGTGAACATTAGGATTGTGGCAGATGGTGCCACAGGAGTAAGCGGAGTAACATCAACAAGTGGTACGGAGAAACTGAGACGTAGTAAATGGACGAAGATCTGTAGTAAGAGGTTAGCCAGGAGATTGTACTGGAAACAGTTGAAGAGAATTTAAGGAGTTAGAGCAATCTGGAGGGTGGATTAATCCTGTGAACCAACAAGTCAGAGGGTAGAGCTTCAATTTCAATTTTTTCTCCCATCCCTCTGATTGATGCATAACCCCTCTTCCTCTTTCGTAACTCCTTACATATTCCACTCCTTTGTCTCTGTTAGTGCAACCTAAATTACTAGTTGGAGATGATTGGAAAGTTTTGCATGCTGTGGAAAAATGGAATTTTGAAGCAAAATGATAGAACCACGTCTGTTCTTTCTGCCATACTCGCTTAGCGAGCAGTGACTCGCCGTGGCGAGCTCAGCAGGATGCTGTCACTGCTTGCCACTGCCTTCCTCTGTTCAGCCACTTTAAATCTTGGTGAGAAACCTCAAGCTCTCTTTTATGTTTCTATAACATTCTACCTTTAGAGTTTTAGTGTAAGTAACCCAAAGCTACCTTGTGTGCCTAAGAGTTGTTGGGGTTATACATTTGGAGATAATACTAAGATTTCGATGCAAAAAGAAACTGGACTAAGTATACCCTTCCTATTAGAAGCCAATGACTATATTGAAACTAATAGGAACTTAGCCGTATCTAATTTGACGATTAGAATCCTTGTAATCCGTACCCGAGAAAGCACATTAAGTTCAATCACCTATAGGATTCTAAATCAGCAACCCAACGTAGTGAACCTGATAGATGGCACGTGATAGAAGTTCAATTGAACCGTGCGTATTAGCGAAACCAAATTAGAACAAAAGCATATTCCAATATCTCCTCAGGTTACCTTATTAGGTTACCATTAAAATGCCCTTAACTAGGTTACTTTTACCTTTCAACTCGTAACAACATTCCTACCTCACCACTGAGAGTCAAGTCACAATTAGTACAACAATTAGGAATTACATTTTTTTTTAACTACACCAGTATTTAGCAGTAGACCCAAATATAATCTAGATTTACAGTTAGGAGTCCTTATAACATCTTGGGAACTCTTCAGTCAAAATTTCTGGAGCATCATCACCGAATAGTTTAGCAACCAACCCAATAATAGAATCTTGTCACATAAGTATAACCTTGACTCACATCAAAGCTGAAATCTGCCTTAGCGATACCATCACCTAAATAGGTTTATTAAAGACCGTTAAATTAAGCATCCATAAACTAGTAACCCAGCACTTCTGACCAGTTAATTACCTCAATAAGAATAGTGGAATATTAGCATCTATACCTTAATATTTTCTCAACGCAAATCTCTTAAGTTAGCACTCACGACAACTACTTTTAGATGCCAATAAAATAGGACAATCTGTCACTTATACTGGAAATTGCACCGAACCAACATAGGTTAAGTTTGATTAGTAATAACAATTGAGAGTTACCTTTAGTACGATCAGTCGCCAAAGTCGAACCGTAGATACCTTGTCATTAGGTAGTTTAGAGACCGGTAATTCAGTTCTACCTTAGTTTGGCCCTCCACTATCCAAATTTATGCCTTGGGACCAATTAGCTAAGAAGTTAGAAGGACCAGTTGACCGTGCAATTGAGAGTTGTCCATCAATTGTCCTTAGGTTAGTAAATCAGTATTATAGACCAACCAGCTACCCAGTTCAAGGATTAGACTTAACCAGCCAAATCTTATGTAACACCCCACGTCTATATCTAGAATAAAACGTAGAATATTATTATTGATACTGAGTCATTATTATTACATAAGAAAGTTCAAGCACACACAGGTGCTAAGTACATCACTGATACAAGAATTACAACGGAAGCAACGAAAAATAACAACATTTATTGGAACGAAAGCACAACAAGACTAGGAAACTAGAAAGCATGAATGAAATGCAATCCTCAAGCACAGCTACAAGCACACCAACCAGCATACCTTTAGCCAACCTGCTTATCTGAAAAAAATTGTTTGGAGTGGGGTGAGACTACTAAGCCTCAGTGAGTCCTACTACCCTCCTAGAGGTGACTACACCAGGGAAACCTAAACAGTCATAACATACTAATATTCATAACATAATACATAACATAATTTAAAGGTGTAACACAGAGAATATCTTATTCGTTTTAACACAAGGACACTCTGAGGTGAGCATGTCTCAGAGGCCTGCCATATCCGACAACCGATTCGGTCACGGCATGCAGCTCACATAGTCATAACCTAATGGATTGTCCCATTGGGAGTCCATAACGCGACATCACAAATCGCTCATAATTGACTGTTACTAAATTAGTTCTTACTACCATAATTATCCCAAACCCGGGGAGCCTACAAGCTAAATTTCCTATGTCATACCCTAGGATTACACTGTGATTAACATGCTGTACATAGTTTATATTAATTTATAATTGCAAAATAACTGACATATTTGGAGGATATAAAACGAGTGATAAGTTTTTAGAAAAATATTAAAAATAGGGTCATTCTGTCTTCGTTCGTTACGGCGAGATAGCCTGCTCGACATGGCGAGAAATCATGATTAGACCTGAACAGCTCGCTCGGCAAGCAGATGCTCGCCAAGGCGAGCTCAACGTGCCCAGATCATGAGTGCTCGCCATGATACTCGCCAGCATGCTCGACATGATACTTGCCAGCATGCTCGACATGATACTTGCCAGCATGCTCGACATGACACTTGCCAGCATGCTCGACATGACGAGCTCAAGCAGAACAGCCCCTGTCTGCAGAAATTCGTATTTTACAAGAGAAATCACCTACAATCCTCAAATATAACCAGTGCAATCATATAATATACATAAAATATGACAGTATGGAGGGGAATTTGGGAGCTAATTCCTCTCACACATAATTTCCCTAATTTTCCTAATGTTAACATGCAAATTTGATTTCTGGGGAAACTAACTAAATTAACCTAAGAACCCACCTGGATTGAAGCTTTAAACCTTTGCTTTAAGCTTCATAATAGCTACTGAACCTCCTAGCTAGCCCACGAACAGCTTGCTACACTTTGACTCCAAAACCCCAAATGACCAAGAACACCAAAGTGAAGAGGAAGTGGAATTTGAAAGTGTTTACTGAGTTGAGTAAGGGCAGAAATGGTTAATCCATGGTCTTGCATGCATGTTATTTGATAGGTTAATGGGTTTTGGTGAATTTTGAGGTGTTTGTTGCTTGTGAAACATGGAGCTCGTGAATGAGCAGGAGGAGCCTAAGTCTGTTTCAATACATGTGAAGGAGTGGGTTATGGAGAATTGTAAGAAATTTGGATTGTTGTGGCATGAGGTGGTGTTGGAAATGGAGAATTTTGTTTGATTGTTGTTGATGCTTGCTCTTGGCGTGGGAAGAGAGGAAATGGGAAAGAGTTTCTGATCTCTTGCTTATTTCTTGGTCATATAGTGTTGCATGTGATCCTATTGGTGTAGAGGAGTTAGTGGGGAGGTGAGGGAGAAGGCTTGGGGGCATGAGAGAGAAGAGTGAGTGGGTGGAGAATTAATTTGAATTTCCTCACTTATGGTATTGGAATAATACTAGTTTATCTTAGGAAATTTTGCTAATAGAAATTAATCTCACTTAAATCATAACAATACCACTTAATTTAATTAATAGAATCTTAATTAATTTTGTGGGATGTTACAACCTACCCACCTTAAAGAAATTTCGTCCTCGAAATTAAGGAATTTACCTTTAGAAAAGATGTGGATAATGCTCCTTCATATCCGATTTCAACTCCCAAGTGAATTCTCCATCAGGTGATTGTGACCATTCCACTTTTACCACCGGAATCTTCTTATTCCGAAGAGTTTTAACATCTCGGCCCACAATACGAACTGGATCCGGCTGATAAGTTAAGTCTGGCTGAAGATCAAACTGTTCAAGTTCAACTGGATGATAAGGATCAGGAATGTACTTCCGAAGCCGAGACACATGAAACACGTCGTGTAACCCTGACATAGATGGAGGTAGAGCTAACTGATAGGCTACAGGACCGACGCGTCTGAGAATCTGATAAGGTCCAATAAATCTTGGACAGAGCTTTTTGGTTTCGAACACACCTCGCAAACCTAACTTAGGAGTGACTCTCAAGAACACATGATCACCTTCCTGAAATTCCAAAGATCTCCTCCTTCGGTCAGCATAACTCTTTTGTCGACTTTGAGCAACTTTCAACTTATCCCGAATAGACTTAATCTTTATAGTGGTCTCTTGGACAATATCCGGTCCCAAGAATCCACGGTCACCAACTTCTGTCCAACGCAGAGGAGTTCTACACTTCCTGCCATACAGAGCTTCATAAGGCGCCATACCGATACTGGCATGGAAACTGTTGTTATACGCAAACTCAATCAAGTGCAAGTGATTGCTCCAAGCACCACCGTCCTCTAACACACATGCTCGAAGCATATCCTCAAGGGTCTGAATAGTTCTCTCCGATTGACCATCAGTTTGAGGGTGATGCGATGTACTCATCTTTAATCGAGTGCCCATCGCATTCTGAAATGCTTTCCAAAATCTCGAAGTGAAAATTGGGTCTCTATCCGACACAATGCTCAAAGGTACACCATGCAGCCTAACAATCTGCTCCATGAATATAGCTGCATATTGAGGGGCCTTGTAGGTGGATTTCACTGGAATGAAATGAGCTGACTTAGTCAACCTGTCCACGATTACCCAGATCGAATCTTGACCTCTCTGGTTACGTGGCAGTCCTCCTACAAAGTCCATGGTGATATGCTCCCATTTCCACTCTAGTATTTCTAATGGTTGCAACGGTCCTCCAGGTTTCTGATGTTCAATCTTCACCTGTTGGCATACTATACACCTTGACACGAATTCAGCAATTTCTGCCTTCATGTTAGGCCACCAATAGTTCTCCTTCAAGTCATGATACATTTTGGTGGATCCAGGGTGAATTGAAAATCCACTCTTATGTGCCTCTTCCAAAATCAACCTTTTTATCTCATCATTCTGAGGTACACAGAGTCTTCCTTCGTAGAGAATGGCACCGTCCGTAGCTACTGAGAACTCCGGGTGGTTCACTCTCTTCTGCAGTTCCACATCATCCTGTTGAGCCTGCACTATTCTTGGGCGCAGTTCACAGGATAACTCCATTCTGTTAACTCGAATTCCGCTCTTCCGATACACAACATTCAGGTTAAGGTCTCTGAACTTCTCATACAGACCACACTGATGCATCAACAACTCTGACGCATACAAGGTCTTCCTACTCAGGGCATCTGCTACAACATTTGCCTTTCTAGGGTGATAGTTGAGATTAAAATCAAAGTCCTTGAGATACTCCATCCATCGGCGTTGTCTCATATTCAGCTCCTTCTGATCAAACAAGTACTTCAAACTCTTGTGATCGCTGAATAAATCAAACTGTACTCCATACAGGTGATGTCTCCAGATCTTAAGGGCAAAGATTATGGCTGCTAACTCCAAATCATGGGTAGGGTAGTTTTTCTCATGTAAGACCCATAATTCTACTGTATCGTACGCAAGTTATAAGCGTAAGTAGTGGCTAAGAGTTTTTAGGGTTTCTGTAAGTTAATTTCATAAGTATCGTGTAATAACAACGTTATTGCTGAGTTGGAACTGGTTTTGGATTCGTGTACTATTTAAGTCCAGGCCTTTGGTTCTTAGTCCTCTTTTATATACGAGAACGTTCCTGTGCTTTCAGAATTTTGAGTTTCGACTTTCTCCGTTTATTGGAAAAACGAGTAGAAAATAGTACCCGCTGCTTAAAATTTTACGGTTTCTGTTTTCCGTCGAATTTTAATTGGAGACTTATTATATCGGCGCGAGTTGGAATCTAGTCTCAGAATATTTTTGGGAGCTAAGGAAATAAATTTCAGTCGGAGAATAAAGTTTAGCGATAATATTTGGAAACGGTTTACGACGGACGTTTAATGGTTAGATTTTATATTTTTGAGATTTCCGTCCGTTAGCGAGGTGCGACTCGCCGAAAACAAACGCGATGAGCTGAGTAGCGTAAAGTGGATATTTGTTCAAAAAGTAATCATGAGTGAATTGGATCCAAGGGCTAGGGTTTAGCCTTGCAAAAGTTAGTTTGATCCAATGGCCTAGATTGCACAAGAGTGTGTAGAATAGTAAGGAGGTTTATGTTTTGTCTTAGAAGCAAAAAATCACAAAACTCTTCCTCCTTCTCCCCACTCTCTCGGCCGAACTCTCTCTCACTCTCATCATCCATTCAAATTTCATTTCTCATCTTCTCAAAGCTTGGATCTTTGGCTTACTAAGGGATCACTTGCAATTAAGGTAACTAACCTCCTCTTTCCCTCATTATGTTCATGAACCTTTTGGATTTTTAAAGTTGTAAGTTTTGTGTTCTTGAGAAAATTCATGAGAAAAGTGGTTATTAATTCATAGGAGGTTTTATTTAGTAGTAGTATAACCTATTCAAGCCTAGCATGGATGATTCTCATGGTTGTTTTAAAAGTTTTCACAAAATTTTTGTTAGGATTTTAAGAAAATTTTGAAAGAGATCATAAACTTGGATTGTGTTGTATGATTTTGGTTTTGAAGTTAGTTTTGAGCTTTTTGACAAAATGGATTGGTGAATATGAATTTTGTTTCGAAAAATAAGAAAAAAAAAATTCTCGTGTTCTTGAGCGACTCGAAGAACACAATTCAAAAAAAATTTATTTCGAGCTTCAAAAAGAGTCGGGTATACGATCGAATATCGTTACGAGCTAACACATGTGGGCTAGGGTTTCAAATGAAAAAAAATGTGTAGGGTTGCCCTTTTTGCCTCATTTGGCCGTGGCACCCATATAGGGTTCGAGGAATCGAATTTCGAAAATTGTTTAGAGGCAAATAGCTTCCCATGATCATTGTTTAATTGTTTGATTGGTTATGGGATGTTTTGAAAAGAAAATGATCACTTGCCTTAAGAAAAACCTTATTTGAGATTTTTCGAAAATTTGCGATTCGACTCTATAATTTCTAAATCGTTTTGATAAGTGCTAGTTAGGTATTATGGGATATTACCATGCATTTAGAAGTGAAAATTTTTGAGTGGAATGGTGTTTTTAAGAAAAATGGCCGTGGCCTTTTCCTTGTGTGGGGGAAAAAATTCCAAAATTTTTCTAAGTCCACAATTGTGTGAAAATTTTGTGTGTGTTGGATAATCTTAGTTTTGAAGAAAAATGAGTATAGGAAAGGTTGTTAGGAAGAAAAAAATGTGTAACTTGTAACGCAAGAAAACTTCGATTTTTCATATAAATATTTTTGAAAAAGTTTTAGTTGTGTTTCAAATGGTCTTGTGGTGTGTGAAACAAGTCCTTGAAGTGGAAAATCCAAAATGGTTTCAGTTTATGATCTGAAAACAAAATGATTTTCGTGTTATAAAAATAGTACAATTAACTTCGTGAATTTTTGAACACTATGAGAATAACCTGAAATCATTGAGGGATAGCTTTAGAAAGTACCTTAGACCCCTCTGGAACTTTGAGAGCAAGTTTCGTTTCGATAGGATAAACGAGGAATATTTTATTGATTGTACGCTGCTTAACTTTTAGGTAGCGCGTATCGTAGATTTGACGAGAAAAAGTAACGGAAGCTTGCTAAGGTAAGGGCTCCACTTTATTTCTGTCTTTTCACTGAGTTATAACATGTTTGTTGGTTATTTTCGGTGATGCGTGTTTGTGTGTTTGGCATGTATGTGTTATGTATTCTCGTGATGAGAAAGTGTTTACAATACGTGTGTTGTTTACATATGATTGTGATAATATATGTATGAACATGTGATTGATGTACATATGATTGTGAGAATATATGTATGAACATGTGATTGGTTTACATATGCTTGAGAGGTATGTATTTGTTGCATTAGCATATAAGGGGAATCGTATGCTCATGCATTCATAGTACGTGGTTATCGGGAATGGACCACGGGGTGCGATTATCGGGAATGGATCCACCTTAATCCTGCGGGATTTATTGAGTCCAATACGTGGTTATCGGGAATGGACGACGGGGTGTGATTATCGGGAATGGATCCACTCTAATCCGCTGGGATTTTATTGACGCCCTGCGGGGTATAGTAGGGGTTGAACCTACGACTCTCTACGGAGAAGTTAAATTCCGGAATTCGTGCATGTGGCAGCCAGTGATTGGTGTCACGATCATATAGAGTCTGCATTTATAGGCTATGTGTGCATTGCTTATATGAGCCCGTCGGTGGGGATGGTTATGTGTTTAAAGAGCTTTCTATGTTGGTATTTGTATGTTTGGTATTTGTATACTCTCTCGCACCGGTTATATATACACATACTTTTATTTTGTGGTGACCCTTTCTTTCATTTGCGGGCTCATCCCACCCAGACGATGGATCACCCTTTGTAACCGGTGCTCGTGAGGGAGACGGTGACGAGGTGGGACTTCCTTGATCGCCTGCTGCTGCCTGCCTGGAGCCTCGACCCAGCTTCCGGTACGGCTAGTTACCATGGGCGCGTTAGGATTATTACTTATCTTGGTACCCATCAGGTTCACCAGTGTCTGATATGGCAGACTCCACCTTTCTCCATACCTCTACCGGTACTGCTCAGTGTACTTTGGACGGTTCCTGAGGGACCCCTGTCAGGGGCGCCAGACACACCAGAGTGTGGTGGATCGGTCATTGGAGAGACCTCCACGGATGGACCCGTTACTTCCTCCTCTATGGGTAGTTGGGGTGATGGGGCTTTACCCGACTTCTTAGGGGAGCCGGAAGTTGTTTTTCCGGAGGCAGCGACTGCTGCAGGGGATGGATCCATTGGAGGATCCGGAGTACCTCACTTGGTATCTCCCACTTCTACCTTGAGTTGGGTACTGTTATCGAGTGATACGGACGACACCTGATGCCGATGTGCATGATAGGACTAGGACACTGACTTTAGAGTAGTAGGTTCTAACGTTTTTGGATGACTGTACTCTATACTCTTACACTTTGAATGAGCCTCTTTTGATATCGGCTGTAGTATTTCCCTAGTCACGACTACCTTGTATATTTGTCGTGAACTAGATGTTATGTTTTGGATATGTAATTAAACAGGTACACACTTTGCTTACGAGAAGCACTATCGATGCATATAGTATTATTTCAGTCACCTCGTTGGTCGTACTATTACATGCTTTAGTTCTGTTGTATGAATAATGCCGGCTCTTGTAAAATATTTTCCGCGCACTCTGTCTCGTGTTTTTAAAAAAAAAAAAAAAGTGCCTACTTTTGGGCCATGAAAATCGGGGTGTGACAGCTCATGAGGTTTCAACTGTCATGATGCATAAGCTACAACTGCTCCATCTTGCATCAGCACGCACCCAAGTCCCTTGTTGGATGCATCACAGTATACCACATACTTACGGGTTGGATTTGGAATAACTAACACTGGTGCGGTTGTTAGCTTTTCCTTTAAGGTTCTGAAACTCCATTCACAAGCGGCATCCCAGTCAAAAGCTGCGCCTTTTCTGGTCAAGCGGGTCAATGGCAAAGCAATTTCCGAAAATCCTAAGATGAATCTCCGGTAATAACCTGCTAAGCCAAGAAAACTCCTAACTTCTGTTACACTTCTGGGTCTTTCCCAATTCAACACAGCTCCACTTTGGATGGGTCAACAGACACACCGCCTTGTGATATCACATGCCCTAAGAATTTGACTTCAGAGAGCCAGAATTCACACTTGCTGAACTTTGCATACAACTGCTTCTCCCTAAGCACTTCCAATATGATCCTTAAATGTTCAGCATGTTCTTCGGAATCCTTGGAATAGATCAGAATGTCATCAATGAAGATAACAACAAACTTGTCAAGATAAGGCTGGAATATCTGATTCATGTAGTCCATAAATATGGCTGGAGCGTTAGTCAAACCGAATGGCATGACCAGGAATTCATAATGTCCATAGCGGGTCCTGAATGCTGTCTTGGAAACATCCGAGGACTTGATACGGATTTGATGATATCCAGAACGAAGATCAATCTTGGAAAAGATAGTAGCACCTCTAAGCTGATCCAAAAGGTCATCAATACGGGGCAAAGGATACTTGTTCTTAATTGTGACATTGTTAAGCTGACGATAATCAATGCATAAGCGCATCATACCGTCTTTCTTCTTGACTAATAGCACAGGTGCTCCCCATGGTGAGACACTGGGGCGAATGAAATGTTTCTGTAGCAACTCTTCTAGTTGGGATTTTAACTCATGAAGCTCTAAGGGAGACATTCTATAAGGGGCAACTGAGATAGGCTGGGATCCGGGAATAAGGTCGATAGAGAACTCAACTTCCCTTTCAGGAGGTAAACTCATAATGTCACCTGGGAAAACATCTAAGAACCCACTAACGATAGGAATATCACTGGGGCTCAAACTGGATTCCGGATCAATGGTGAACAAGACACTGAAACATTTATTACTAGTACATAAGTACTGGATCATCTGTTGGGTGTTCTGAAGCAAAGCAGTGAGAGCTCTACTTTCTGTAGAAGTTTCTGTTGGGATGAACAAATTCTTTTCAGCACATCCAATGTACACGGTGTTGGCGGAAAGCCAATCCATGCCTAAGACTACATCTATATCTTTCAATGGTAGACAGATTAAATCTATATGATAGACTTTACTGCCCACAAGAACAGGACAATTCTGGCAGACACGCTTAGAAGTAACTTTGCCGCCTGTAGCAACAGCTACGGTCATTGGGGGAATTAAAGATACGGAGGGCAATTGTAGTCGCTGAACACAGTCAACGGCTATAAAGGAATTAATGGCTCCACAATCAAACAAGACTAAAACTTCAGACTGACCTAACATGCATACATCCATAATTAAAGCATTATTAGACTTAGCTCTCTCACCATCAAGTGAGTATACCCGACCTTTGCTTTTAGAAGCGCCGCTGGAATCTTCGTGCTTCTTCAGCTTAGGACATTCATGCTTATAGTGGCCTGGCTGCTTACAGTAGTAGCACATATTCTTTCCCTTCATACATTCTCCGCTATGAGGGAAACCACACTCTGCACAATTCCTTGGTGAGCGCTGGGAATAACTCTGCTTTCCCTTGCTGGTGGTACCTTTAGTCCTTACTTGCAAATTGAATTTCTCAGAATCCTTCTTTTTCTAAAAAGCTTCACTCCGCTCTTTGTGAATGTTACCCAGGTTTGCTTCAGCATGATAGCTCTTTTTCACCAAATCACCGAAAGTGGTAATATGCTGCAAAGAGACGTCATGGGCTATGTCAGCTCTTAACCCGAACCTGTACTTCTTCATCTTCCATGACTCACTGAGTTATAACATGTTTGTTGGTTATTTTCGGTGATGCGTGTTTGTGTGTTTGGCATGTATGTGTTATGTATTCTCGTGATGAGAAAGTGTTTACAATACGTGTGTTGTTTACATATGATTGTGATAATATATGTATGAACATGTGATTGATGTACATATGATTGTGAGAATATATGTATGAACATGTGATTGGTTTACATATGCTTGAGAGGTATGTATTTGTTGCATTAGCATATAAGGGGAATCGTATGCTCATGCATTCATAATACGTGGTTATCGGGAATGGACGACGGGGTGTGATTATCGGGAATGGATCCACTCTAATCCGCTGGGATTTTATTGACGCCCTGCGGGGTATAGTAGGGGTTGAACCTACGACTCTCTACGGAGAGGTTAAATTCCGGAATTCATGCATGTGGCAGCCAGTGATTGGTGTCACGATCATATAGAGTCTGCATTTATAGGCTATGTGTGCATTGCTTATATGAGCCCGTCGGTGGGGATGGTTATGTGTTTAAAGAGCTTTCTATGTTGGTATTTGTATGTTTGGTATTTGTATACTCTCTCGCACCGGTTATATATACACATACTTTTATTTTGTGGTGACCCTTTCTTTCATTTGCGGGCTCATCCCACCCAGACGATGGATCACCCTTTGTTACCGTTGCTCGTGAGGGAGACGGTGACGAGGTGGGACTTCCTTGATCGCCTGCTGCTGCCTGCCTGGAGCCTCGACCCAGCTTCCGGTACGGCTAGTTACCATGGGCGCGTTAGGATTACTACTTATCTTGGTACCCATCAGGTTCACCAGTGTCTGATATGGCAGACTCCACCTTTCTCCATACCTCTACCGGTACTGCTCAGTGTACTTTGGACGGTTCCTGAGGGACCCCTGTCAGGGGCGCCAGACACACCAGAGTGTGGTGGATCGGTCGTTGGAGAGACCTCCACGGATGGACCCGTTACTTCCTCCTCTATGGGTAGTTGGGGTGATGGGGCTTTACCCGACTTCTTAGGGGAGCCGGAAGTTGTTTTTCCGGAGGCAGCGACTGCTGCAGGGGATGGATCCATTGGAGGATCCGGAGTACCTCACTTGGTATCTCCCACTTCTACCTTGAGTTGGGTACTGTTATCGAGTGATACGGACGACACCTGATGCCGATGTGCATGATAGGACTAGGACACTGACTTTAGAGTAGTAGGTTCTAACGTTTTTGGGTGACTGTACTCTATACTCTTACACTTTGGATGAGCCTCTTTTGATATCGGCTGTAGTATTTCCCTAGTCACGACTACCTTGTATATTTGTCGTGAACTAGATGTTATGTTTTGGATATGTAATTAAACAGGTACACACTTTGCTTACGAGAAGCACTATCGATGCATATAGTACTATTTCAGTCACCTCGTTGGTCGTACTATTACATGCTTTAGTTCTGTTGTATGAATAATGCCGGCTCTTGTAAAATATTTTCCGCGCACTCTGTCTCGTGTTTTTAAAAAAAAAAAAAAAAAGTGCCTACTTTTGGGCCATGAATATCGGGGTGTGACATTGTGGTATCAGAGCCCGGCTTTAGATCATCAAGGGAAAGGTGTGTCGTAAGAGTTGTCAGTCGAGTTAGAACTAGAGTTTGATTGGTTCTAAGTGACCGTTGCTTTGGTGTGTTGATGTTATTGACTCATGGTATAAGATTTCTAAGAGAATTGGAAAAGAATCTAACCAGAAAGTGGTTTGTGCAGGAAACCATGCCTCCAAGACGGGCACCTGTAGCTCCTGGAGCCGATGAGAATCAAATAAACCAGCTGGCTCACTCCATGAATACCACGGCAGCAACTTTGACTGCCCAAGCTCATGCTAAGGCGCAGAGGGATATGGAAAAAAGGGAAAGAGAGATTCTCGCTGCTGGATCTCGAGTTCTCACGAGTTTTAACCATCAGAGTCCTCCGAAGTATAACGGAGAGGGAGGTCCTGATGCTGCTGACTTATGGCTTCAGGCGATGGAGAAGATCTTCGGAGCAATCCACTGCCCCGAGGGTGAAAAGGTGACTCTGGCCACCTACCAGTTGTCGGGTGGCTCTGAGTATTGGTGGAAGAGTACTAGTCTTATGATGGAGGCCGCTCACGAGGAAATTAACTGGGTGAGTTTTAAGATAAAGTTTTTGGCCAAGTACTTTCCAGAGACCGCTAGAGAAAGGTATGGAGAGGAATTCCTGAGATTGCATCAGGGAAGTATGAATGTTGAAGTTTATGCTAAGAAATTTGAATCACTGTCAAGGTTCTTCCGTTTCTTCAGGGATGGCATAGATGAGACTTACATGTGTCGCCAGTTTCAAGATGGGCTGAGGTATGAGTTACAGGATTCAGTGATACCATTGGGAATCCAGAATTTCCAAGTGCTGGTTGAGAAGTGTCAGGAAATTGAGGACATGAAGAACAAGCGAGTGAATCGCAATGTGAACTCTACTGCTGGGGGACCTAGTCGTCCAAGTAATCAGGCTCAGAACCGTGGAAGGCGGGGGAATAAGCCTTACAACCGCCCTCAGAATAACAAAGGGCAGGATCGCTCTGTGAATCAAGGAAACCAAGGGAATCGGAATGCGGCGAAGCAAGGTTGTTTCAAGTTTGGTCAGGAAGGACATTATGCGAATGACTGTAGGAACACGGAGCCCGGGGTTAGTTGTTATAATTG
The DNA here is from genome assembly GCA_030408175.1 of Trifolium repens. Taxonomy (NCBI): domain Eukaryota; kingdom Viridiplantae; phylum Streptophyta; class Magnoliopsida; order Fabales; family Fabaceae; genus Trifolium; species Trifolium repens. The sequence goes on along the minus strand of CP125843.1, from coordinate 35,999,617 downwards.
TAAGAAGCCAGGCCACATTGCTAAGGATTGCCGGGCTCAGAAGGCTGAACCATCTGTGAATGTGACACAAGGAGCCAACCCACTGCTAGGGGACGTGTCTACTGTATGGGCACGGAAGTGAGTGGCGAGGCCAGTAATGCCATACATGAGAATTGCCAGATTGCAGGTAACACTTTAACTGCATTGATAGATACCGGGGCAACCCATTCCTTCATATCTGTGGATTGTGCAAATCGTATGAAATTGATTGTTTCTCCGCTGTCTTTTGATTTGAATGTTTCTACACCTGCAAAGGATCTAGTGGTTAATACAGCATGTTTGCACTATCTAGTGATGATTCAGAATAGGGAATTTTTAATTAATCTGATATGTTTACCCCTTCGGTCACTCGAGATCATTCTCGGGATGGATTGGCTGTCGTATCACTATGTTATTTTAGACTGTGCTCGTAAGTTGGTCTTCTTCCCCGAACCAGGAGTACAGAGGTACTTGTCGGCGAACCGGCTTACAGTAACCATGAGAAATGGAGAGCTAGAATTTATTTCACTTGCTTGTATAGGAGTGACTTCAGACGTGCATATAGAAGGGCTACGCGTAGTTCAACAATTCCAAGATGTTTTTCCGTTGGAGATTCCGGGATTTCCCCCGATCAGAGAAGTGGAATTCTTTATCGACTTACATCCAGGAACGGGACCAATCTCGGAATCACCTTATCGGATGGCCCCAGCCGAGTTAGTGGAATTGAAGAGTCAGATTGAGGACTTGTTAGAAAAGGGTTTTATTAGGCCGAGTGTGTCTCCGTGGGGAGCGCCAGTCTTATTGGTGAAAAAGAAGGATGGACGGTCACGTTTATGTGTGGATTATCGGAAACTCAACAAGGCTACTATTAAGAACCGCTATCCTTTGCCACGAATTGATGATTTAATGGACCAGTTAAAGGGTGCGTCTGTGTTTTCAAAGATTGACTTGAAGTCAGGATATCACCAGATAAGAGTAAGAGAAGAAGATGTTCAGAAAACGGCGTTTAGAACGCGGTATGGGCATTACGAGTATCTAGTGATGCCGTTTGGAGTGACGAATGCACCGGCGATTTTTATGGATTACATGAATAGGATCTTCCATACGTTCTTAGACAAGTTTGTGGTGGTGTTCATCGACGATATACTCATTTATTCGAAGGATGAAGAGGAACACGAAGAGCATCTCCGCTTAGTTTTACAAGTTCTGTGTGACAGAAAGTTGTATGCAAATCCGTCAAAGTGTGAATTCTGGATGAAAACGGTGAATTTTCTTGGTCACGTCATCTCAGAAGAGGGAATATCTGTGGATCCAGCAAAGATTGAAACCGTACTTGCATGGAAACAATCGCAAACTGTTACGGATATACGAAGTTTTGTGGGTTTAGCTGGATATTATCGGAGGTTTATTGAGGGTTTCGCTAAGATTGTGGCACCAATGACACAACTTACGAGGAAAGATCAGCCTTTTGCTTGGACAGAGAAGTGTGAAGCTAGTTTTCAGTTGTTGAAAGAGCGATTAACGACCTCACCGGTGTTAGTTCTACCCCAGTCTGACGAACCGTACGAAGTTTATTGTGATGCGTCGCATCAGGGACTCGGATATGTGTTGATGCAACACAAGAGGGCAGTGGCTTATGCGTCTAGACAGTTGAAGAACCACGAAAGGAACTACCCCACTCATGATCTAGAACTTGCAGCAGTAGTTTTTGCTTTGAAGATTTGGAGACATTACCTCTATGGATGTACTTTTGTTGTCTTCAGTGATCACAAAAGTCTGAAATATCTGTTTGATCAGAAAGAGTTGAATATGAGGCAGAGGAGGTGGATGGAAACACTGAAGGATTTTGATTTCACGTTACAGTACCATCCTGGAAAGGCTAATGTGGTAGCTGACGCGTTGAGTAGAAAAAGTGTATCGGTATGCTCAGCTCAGATGGCTAGTCAGCAAGAGTTATTAGAAGAGTTTCGAGATCTACACCTTGAGGTAGAGTTTGCGCCTGGGAATTTGAGACTCGGTATGATTACGATTTCAAATGGACTGATGGAAGACATTGCTAGTTGTCAGAATGACAGTCTACTTATGGAAAAGAGAGCTTTGATAGATCGAGGAACCACCACAGAGTTCAAGGTGGGATCAGATAATATTTTGAGATGCAATGGGAGAGTGTGCGTACCCGATGCTAAGAACTTGAGAAATACGGTTTTAGAGGAAGCGCATAAGAGTAAACTGAGTATACATCCTGGAGCTACCAAGATGTACCAGGATTTGAGGCTAGACTATTGGTGGCTGGGTATGAAGAGGCATGTGGCAGAGTATGTGGCGTCGTGTTTGACATGTCAAAAAGCTAAGGTGGAACATCAGAAACCTGCTGGGATGCTGCAATCGTTAGATATACCAGAGTGGAAGTGGAATAGCATATCTATGGATTTCATTACTGGTTTACCCAAGACAAGAAGGAAGCATGACTCTATTTGGGTGATAGTGGATCGATTGACGAAGTCCGCTCATTTTCTACCTGTCAGGACTACCGACCCTGCAGAAAAGTTAACAGACATCTACGTGGCTGAGATTGTGAGACTCCATGGTATACCGTCAAGTATTGTTTCAGATCGAGACCCAAAATTCACTTCACATTTTTGGAGAACTCTGCATGAGGCTTTAGGGACGAAGTTGAGATTAAGTTCGGCTTACCACCCCCAGACAGATGGGCAGACAGAAAGAACGAATCAGTCTTTGGAAGATTTGTTGAGAGCATGTGTGCTCGATGACAGAGGAAGTTGGGACGATGTCTTACCACTAATAGAATTCACCTACAACAACAGTTTCCACACGAGCATTGGAATGGCTCCGTATGAGGCTCTTTATGGGAGAAGGTGTCAAACTCCGTTATGTTGGTATCAAGATGGAGAAAGTATGATTGTAGGGCCGGAAATGGTGCAACAGACTACAGACAAGGTCCGGAAGATACGGGCAAGAATGAAGGTTGCCCAGGATCGTCAGAAGAGTTACGCAGATAGGCGTCGTAGACCCTTAGAATTTGAGGCAGGAGAACATGTATTCCTCCGAGTTACTCCAACTACTGGCGTTGGAAGGGCAATAAAAGCAAGAAAGTTGACTCCGAAATTTATTGGACCGTATCAGATTACGGAAAGGATAGGAAAGGTAGCCTATCGAATTGCATTACCACCGATACTGTCACAGATTCATGATGTATTCCATGTGTCCCGGTTAAGAAAGTATATTTCAAACCCGTCACGTGTGATCGCACCAGACGACATTCAGTTGAAGGAGAACTTGTCATTTGAAGTTCCGCCAGTTAAGATTGCGGATAGGAAGATGAAGCGTCTAAGGACCAAGGATATACCGTTAGTCAAGGTAATATGGAATGAAGCTACAGGAGATGCGACTTGGGAGCTTGAAAGCAAGATGAAAGAGCAATACCCCGAGTTATTTAGCGAGGTCTAAGTTTCGAGGACGAAACTTCTTTTAGGGGGAAAGTAATGTAAGACCCATAATTCTACTGTATCGTACGCAAGTTATAAGCGTAAGTAGTGGCTAAGAGTTTTTAGGGTTTCTGTAAGTTAATTTCATAAGTATCGTGTAATAACAGCGTTATTGCTGAGTTGGAACTGGTTTTGGATTCGTGTACTATTTAAGGCCAGGCCTTTGGTTCTTAGTCCTCTTTTATATACGAGAACGTTCCTGTGCTTTCAGAATTTTGAGTTTCGACTTTCTCCGTTTATTGGAAAAACGAGTAGAAAATAGTACCCGCTGCTTAAAATTTTACGGTTTCTGTTTTCCGTCGAATTTTAATTGGAGACTTATTATATCGGCGCGAGTTGGAATCTAGTCTCAGAATATTTTTGGGAGCTAAGGAAATAAATTTCAGTCGGAGAATAAAGTTTAGCGATAATATTTGGAAACGGTTTACGACGGACGTTTAATGGTTAGATTTTATATTTTTGAGATTTCCGTCCGTTAGCGAGGTGCGACTCGCCGAAAACAAACGCGATGAGCTGAGTAGCGTAAAGTGGATATTTGTTCAAAATGTAATCATGAGTTAATTGGATCCAAGGGCTAGGGTTTAGCCTTGCAAAAGTTAGTTTGATCCAATGGCCTAGATTGCACAAGAGTGTGTAGAATAGTAAGGAGGTTTATGTTTTGTCTTAGAAGCAAAAAATCACAAAACTCTTCCTCCTTCTCCTCACTCTCTCGGCCGAACTCTCTCTCACTCTCATCATCCATTCAAATTTCATTTCTCATCTTCTCAAAGCTTGGATCTTTGGCTTACTAAGGGATCACTTGCAATTAAGGTAACTAACCTCCTCTTTCCCTCATTATGTTCATGAACCTTTTGGATTTTTAAAGTTGTAAGTTTTGTGTTCTTGAGAAAATTCATGAGAAAAGTGGTTATTAATTCATAGGAGGTTTTATTTAGTAGTAGTATAACCTATTCAAGCCTAGCATGGATGATTCTCATGGTTGTTTTAAAAGTTTTCACAAAATTTTTGTTAGGATTTTAAGAAAATTTTGAAAGAGATCATAAACTTGGATTGTGTTGTATGATTTTGGTTTTGAAGTTAGTTTTGAGATTTTTGACAAAATGGATTGGTGAATATGAATTTTGTTTCGAAAAATAAGAAAAAAAAAATTTCTCGTGTTCTTGAGCGACTCGAAGAACACAATTCAAAAAAAATTTATTTCGAGCTTCAAAAAGAGTCGGGTATACGATCGAATATCGTTACGAGCTAACACATGTGGGCTAGGGTTTCAAATGAAAAAAAATGTGTAGGGTTGCCATTTTTGCCTCATTTGGCCGTGGCACCCATATAGGGTTCGACGAATCGAATTTCGAAAATTGTTTAGAGGCAAATAGCTTCCCATGATCATTGTTTAATTGTTTGATTGGTTATGGGATGTTTTGAAAAGAAAATGATCACTTGCCTTAAGAAAAACCTTATTTGAGATTTTTTGAAAATTTGCGATTCGACTCTATAATTTCTAAATCGTTTTGATAAGTGCTAGTTAGGTATTATGGGATATTACCATGCATTTAGAAGTGAAAAATTTTGAGTGGAAGGGTGTTTTTAAGAAAAATGGCCGTGGCCTTTTCCTTGTGTGGGGGAAAAAATTCCAAAATTTTTCTAAGTCCACAATTGTGTGAAAATTTTGTGTGTGTTGGATAATCTTAGTTTTGAAGAAAAATGAGTATAGGAAAGGTTGTTAGGAAGAAAAAAATGTGTAACTTGTAACGCAAGAAAACTTCGATTTTTCATAAAAATATTTTTGAAAAAGTTTTAGTTGTGTTTCAAATGGTCTTGTGGTGTGTGAAACAAGTCCTTGAAGTGGAAAATCCAAAATGGTTTCAGTTTATGATCTGAAAACAAAATGATTTTCGTGTTATAAAAATAGTACAATTAACTTCGTGAATTTTTGAACACTATGAGAATAACCTGAAATCATTGAGGGATAGCTTTAGAAAGTACCTTAGACCCCTCTGGAACTTTGAGAGCAAGTTTCGTTTCGATAGGATAAACGAGGAATATTTTATTGATTGTACGCTGCTTAACTTTTAGGTAGCGCGTATCATAGATTTGACGAGAAAAAGTAACGGAAGCTTGCTAAGGTAAGGGTTCCACTTTATTTCTGTCTTTTCACTGAGTTATAACATGTTTGTTGGTTATTTTCGGTGATGCGTGTTTGTGTGTTTGGCATGTATGTGTTATGTATTCTCGTGATGAGAAAGTGTTTACAATACGTGTGTTGTTTACATATGATTGTGATAATATATGTATGAACATGTGATTGATGTACATATGATTGTGAGAATATATGTATGAACATGTGATTGGTTTACATATGCTTGAGAGGTATGTATTTGTTGCATTAGCATATAAGGGGAATCGTATGCTCATGCATTCATAGTACGTGGTTATCGGGAATGGACCACGGGGTGCGATTATCGGGAATGGATCCACCTTAATCCTGCGGGATTTATTGAGTCCAATACGTGGTTATCGGGAATGGACCACGGGGTGTGATTATCGGGAATGGATCCACTCTAATCCGCTGGGATTTTATTGACGCCCTGCGGGGTATAGTAGGGGTTGAACCTACGACTCTCTACGGAGAGGTTAAATTCCGGAATTCATGCATGTGGCAGCCAGTGATTGGTGTCACGATCATATAGATTCTGCATTTATAGGCTATGTGTGCATTGCATATATGAGCCCGTCGGTGGGGATGGTTATGTGTTTAAAGAGCTTTCTATGTTGGTATTTGTATGTTTGGTATTTGTATACTCTCTCGCACCGGTTATATATACACATACTTTTATTTTGTGGTGACCCTTTCTTTCATTTGCGGGCTCATCCCACCCAGACGATGGATCACCCTTTGTTACCGGTGCTCGTGAGGGAGACGGTGACGAGGTGGGACTTCCTTGATCGCCTGCTGCTGCCTGCCTGGAGCCTCGACCCAGCTTCCGGTACGGCTAGTTACCATGGGCGCGTTAGGATTACTACTTATCTTGGTACCCACCAGGTTCACCAGTGTCTGATATGGCAGACTCCACCTTTCTCCATACCTCTACCGGTACTGCTCAGTGTACTTTGGACGGTTCCTGAGGGACCCCTGTCAGGGGCGCCAGACACACCAGAGTGTGGTGGATCGGTCGTTGGAGAGACCTCCACGGATGGACCCGTTACTTCCTCCTCTATGGGTAGTTGGGGTGATGGGGCTTTACCCGACTTCTTAGGGGAGCCGGAAGTTGTTTTTCCGGAGGCAGCGACTGCTGCAGGGGATGGATCCATTGGAGGATCCGGAGTACCTCACTTGGTATCTCCCACTTCTACCTTGAGTTGGGTACTGTTATCGAGTGATACGGACGACACCTGATGCCGATGTGCATGATAGGACTAGGACACTGACTTTAGAGTAGTAGGTTCTAACGTTTTTGGATGACTGTACTCTATACTCTTACACTTTGGATGAGCCTCTTTTGATATCGGCTGTAGTATTTCCCTAGTCACGACTACCTTGTATATTTGTCGTGAACTAGATGTTATGTTTTGGATATGTAATTAAACAGGTACACACTTTGCTTACGAGAAGCACTATCGATGCATATAGTACTATTTCAGTCACCTCGTTGGTCGTACTATTACATTCTTTAGTTCTGTTGTATGAATAATGCCGGCTCTTGTAAAATATTTTCCGCGCACTCTGTCTCGTGTTTTTTAAAAAAAAAAAAAAAAGTGCCTACTTTTGGGCCATGAAAATCGGGGTGTGACAGCTCATGAGGTTTCAACTGTCGTGATGCATAAGCTACAACTGCTCCATCTTGCATCAGCACGCACCCAAGTCCCTTGTTGGATGCATCACAGTATACCACATACTTACGGGTTGGATTTGGAATAACTAACACTGGTGCGGTTGTTAGCTTTTCCTTTAAGGTTCTGAAACTCCATTCACAAGCGGCATCCCAGTCAAAGGCTGCGCCTTTTCTGGTCAAGCGGGTCAATGGCAAAGCAATTTCCGAAAATCCTAAGATGAATCTCCGGTAATAACCTGCTAAGCCAAGAAAACTCCTAACTTCTGTTACACTTCTGGGTCTTTCCCAATTCTACACAGCTCCACTTTGGATGGGTCAACAGACACACCGCCTTGTGATATCACATGCCCTAAGAATTTGACTTCAGAGAGCCAGAATTCACACTTGCTGAACTTTGCATACAACTGCTTCTCCCTAAGCACTTCCAATATGATCCTTAAATGTTCAGCATGTTCTTCGGAATCCTTGGAATAGATCAGAATGTCATCAATGAAGATAACAACAAACTTGTCAAGATAAGGCTGGAATATCCGATTCATGTAGTCCATAAATATGGCTGGAGCGTTAGTCAAACCGAATGGCATGACCAGGAATTCATAATGTCCATAGCGGGTCCTGAATGCTGTCTTGGAAACATCCGAGGACTTGATACGGATTTGATGATATCCAGAACGAAGATCAATCTTGGAAAAGATAGTAGCACCTCTAAGCTGATCCAAAAGGTCATCAATACGGGGCAAAGGATACTTGTTCTTAATTGTGACCTTGTTAAGCTGACGATAATCAATGCATAAGCGCATCGTACTGTCTTTCTTCTTGACTAATAGCACAGGTGCTCCCCATGGTGAGACACTGGGGCGAATGAAATGTTTCTGTAGCAACTCTTCTAGTTGGGATTTTAACTCATGAAGCTCTAAGGGAGACATTCTATAAGGGGCAACTGAGATAGGCTGGGATCCGGGAATAAGGTCGATAGAGAACTCAACTTCCCTTTCAGGAGGTAAACTCATAATGTCACCTGGGAAAACATCTAAGAACCCACTAACGATAGGAATATCACTGGGGCTCAAACTGGGTTCCGGATCAATGGTGAACAAGACACTGAAACATTTATTACTAGTACATAAGTACTGGATCATCTGTTGGGTGTTCTGAAGCAAAGCAGTGAGAGCTCTACTTTCTGTAGAAGTTTCTGTTGGGATGAACAAATTCTTTTCAGCACATCCAATGTACACGGTGTTGGCGGAAAGCCAATCCATGCCTAGGACTACATCTATATCTTTCAAGGGTAGACAGATTAAATCTATATGATAGACTTTACTGCCCACAAGAACAGGACAATTCTGGCAGACACGCTTAGAAGTAACTTTGCCGCCTGTAGCAACAGCTACGGTCATTGGGGGAATTAAAGATACGGAGGGCAATTGTAGTCGCTGAACACAGTCAACGGCTATAAAGGAATTAGTGGCTCCACAATCAAACAAGACTAAAACTTCAGACTGACCTAACATGCATACATCCATAATTAAAGCATTATTAGACTTAGCTCTCTCACCATCAAGTGAGTATACCCGACCTTTGCTTTTAGAAGCGCCGCTGGAATCTCCGTGCTTCTTCAGCTTAGGACATTCATGCTTATAGTGGCCTAGCTGCTTACAGTAGTAGCACATATTCTTTCCCTTCATACATTCTCCGCTATGAGGGAAACCACACTCTGCACAATTCCTTGGTGAGCGCTGGGAATAACTCTGCTTTCCCTTGCTGGTGGTACCTTTAGTCCTTACTTGCAAATTGAATTTCTCAGAATCCTTCTTTTTCTAAAAAGCTTCACTCCGCTCTTTGTGAATGTTACCCAGGTTTGCTTCAGCATGATAGCTCTTTTGCACCAAATCACCGAAAGTGGTAATATGCTGCATAGAGACGTCATGGGCTATGTCAGCTCTTAACCCGAACCTGTACTTCTTCATCTTCCATGACTCACTTGGAGCGTCATTCCCATCCATTACATAACGGACCAACTCACTGAACTTCATCGTATACTCCGCTACTGACATACTTCCTTGCTTCAATTCAGTCAACCCTCGTTCCATCTGGAATTGGTAACTCTCTGGAATATAATGTCCAACAAAGAGACGTCGGAAATTATCCCAGGTTACTTCCATTTGACTGGCCTCCATATACGCCTTCGTTCCATCCCACCAGTTACAAGCGTCGCCCCTAAAGTAGCGGGAGACGAACACCACCTTATCAGCTTCAGTGCAATCCATAGATTCTAGGATTCCACTCATTCGCTGAATCCATTCACGAGCCTTGGCGGGATTGTACTCTCCATAAAACTCCGGCGGACTCATGCGGCAGAACTCTCTGAACGCAGCACTTGATCCTTGCTGCTGAGGGGGAGGATTATTCATGTGCTGCTGGAACATGGTCATGAACTCTTGATGTTGTTGAGCCTGCTGGGCCTGAAACTGCTGTTGCTGGTGCATCATCTCAGCCCACATGTTAGCATCTGCATCTCCGTACATCTCAGGCTCATGATCAACGTTCCTTCTTGGCCTTCCAGGTCCTCGTCTTGCTCCTGACATAGTGCTCTAAATGCCAATATCAAGTCAAGTTAGCTAGGCTTAAAGTGACATGACACCTAGAACATATGTTAGAAATCCAGACAACTACTGGGATTGGATTCGTAATATTAATGAACTCAAGCGCGATCTGAATCGACCTGCTCTGATACAAATTGTAACACCCCACGTCTATATCTAGAATAAAACGTAGAATATTATTATTGATACTGAGTCATTATTATTACATAAGAAAGTTTAAGCACACGCAGGTGCTAAGTACATCACTGATACAAGAATTACAACGGAAACAACGAAAAATAACAACATTTATTGGAACGAAAGCACAACAAGACTAGGAAACTAGAAAGCATGAATGAAATGCAATCCTCAAGCACAGCTACAAGCACACCAACCAGCATACCTTTAGCCAACCTGCTTATCTGAAAAAAATTGTTTGGAGTGGGGTGAGACTACTAAGCCTCAGTGAGTCCTACTACCCTCCTAGAGGTGACTACACCGGGGAAACCTAAACAGTCATAACATACTAATATTCATAACATAATACATAATTTAAAGGTGTAACACAGAGAATATCTTATTCGTTTTAACACAAGGACACTCTGACGTGAGCATGTCTCAGAGGCCTGCCATATCCGACAACCGATTCGGTCACGGTATGTGTAACAACCCGTTTTTCAAAGGCCAGAAAAGGCGTTCTATTTTTTTTTGTACACATCAGAGTTACGCATTAAAGATTTTTAAATGAGCCGGCATTCAAATATACAAAAGAACTCATTACCATAAGGTGCTTCGACAAGCAAAGTGTATTCCTGAATAATTACAATCCAAGTCTAAGTATTCAAAAACTTACAACAAAACAAGTTAGAATCCTATGCCTAAACCCAAAAAGCACGGTGTACAACCCACACCGGCGCATAGTCTAACTAAGCTAAAGCTCCAACCTCTCACTGGGGCCTGGAACAGCCACCGTCGTCACCACGACCTAACCCATGATCTGGGTGGGATGAGCCCGCAAATGAAAGAAAGGGTCACCACAAAATAAAAGTATGTATATATATAACCGGTGCGAAAGATTGTACACATAACAATAATTCCACAAACACAAGAGAAAGCTCTTAACCACCAAAGCAATTCCCACCAACGGGTTTATATATATAATGCACACCAAGCCTAATGCAGACTTCTACAATGGGTGTGGTACTATCCAAGCTACCACATGCATGAATTCCGGAACTGTAGGTCCAACCCCTACTAAAACACCAACGAAATCACAAGGTTAAGGTGGATCCACTCCCGCAATCACACGAACCATTAGAGTGGGCTCTCCCGATCACCACACCCCTACCATAAGTATCAATAGAATCCCGTAGCTCTACCGATCACTACAAGGATTAGAGTGGGCTCTCCCGATCACCACATCCCGTAGCTCTCCCGATCACTACGTATCGATCTCAACAAAAATCTCGTAGCGCTCCCGATCACTACAAACCATTAGGGTGTGCTCTCCCGATCACCACACCGAGCACGCAACTACCAAATGCATGAGCATACGCTTCCCCATATATGCTAATGCAATGAATACATACCTCTCTAGCATATGTAAACCAAACATAACAACATACATACATTTCTCATCATATGTATTCCAAACACCTGTTCATACATATATTCTCATAATCATATGTAAACATCGCAAGTATTGTAAACACTTTCTCATCACGAGAATACATAACACATACATGCCAAATACACAAACACGCATCACCGAAGATAACCAACAAACATGTTATAACTCAGTGAAAAGACAGAAATAAAGTGATGCCCTTACCTCAGCAAGCTTCCGTTAACTTTTCTCGCATAATTCTACAACTCGCGCTTCCTAAAATTAAGCAGCGTACAATCAATAAAATACTCCCAACGTATCCTATCGAAACGAAACTTGTTCTCTAAAAACTAGGGGGGTTTAAGGTACTTTCTAACACTCTCGGATAGTGATTTCGAGTCCTCCCCATAGTGATTAAAAATTCACGAAGTTAATTGCACTATTTCTCGCCACGCGAAAATATCTTCGTTTCAAAACAAACTAAGAAACACTTTGATTCCTAACTCCAAGGCAATCAATTTTCACATACTAAAACCATTTGAAAACAACCCAAAAACTCTTTGAAAATTTTCACAAAAATAAAAGTTTACTTGCGCCACAAGTTACAAGTTTTTCCTTTCAAATAAAATGGTCATAACTCGCTCATTCTTTATCCAATCGAGACGAGCCATACGCCGAAATCTTCGTCTCGAAAAGACGAATCGAATAGTTAAGTTTCTAGGTCACAAAAACAAATTTAAAATGACCAGAATACCCTTTAAGTTTTAGGCCAGAACCAAAATAACAAGCTAACTCCCAAAATTTTCCTTTTCAAATCCATAGTATAAATCATTTGGCTCACAAAATCATTTAATTGAACAATCAAAACATTTCCAAAACACAATCACAAGTCATAAGAGTTTTCCTAAATTTCTCATGAACACACCAAAAATAATTTTCCTATTTTTCAAAACCAAACCATTTCTCATATATCCATTTCTATAAAAAGTCTTAAAACAACATCATTAACACAAACTCTAAACAAAAATTCATGTTCATGATCAAGAGAAATATTTCCTCAAAATCCTAACCCAAAATCTCATGAAAATCTCATCACTCCATGGAAATCAACAATACTAAGCTTAAACATACTAGTTTAACACTCAAGAATAACTTCTATGCAACAAAAACTAATTTAAACCAAGTTCTAAGAATTTTTTCTCAAGAACACAATCACCAAACCCTAACATCTAAGAGCTTTAAACCAACAAAAAGAAGGGAAAATGCTAGTTACCTCAAGAGGAGATGATCCTTGCAATTTCTATGATTCCAACAAGCTAAAAATGAGTGGATTTGGTGAAGAAATGCAACATCAACATGGGATGAAAAGGGTGGATGAAGGCCACGGCCAACTAGAGAGAAAGAGTGAAGTTTGTGATTTTTTTCTTAAGTTAAAAGTGACACAAAAGTCTCCCATTTAAAGTAGTCTTGTTCACTATCCACCCTTGGATCAAATAGTGCCTAAAGTTGCAAGATTAAATCCTAGCCATTGGATCAATCCAAGTCTATCCTCACAAGATATTTTCTATGCTTCTAGAAGCCACCTCGCCTCTCAGCTCTCGCGTTCGCTCGCAGACGAGTCGTACTTCGCTAACGGACGGAAATCACAAAAATAGAAAAACTACGGAATAAACGTCCGTCGTAAACCGCTTCTAAAAATTATCGCTAAAACTTTTTCCTCGACTGTGGTTTTTTCTTCCTCACTCTTGAAAATTATTCTGAAAACATATTCCAACTCGCGCCGATATATAAAACTCCCATCTAAATTTCTACGGAATTCAGACATCGTAAAAATTTCCAACAGCGGGTAAAATTCCTACTCGTTTTTCCAAAAGCGAGAATAATCCAAAACTCGTTATTCTGACTTCACAGAAACCTCCTCATACTTAAAAGAGGATCACGACCCGAGAGTCTGTGTCTTTCCAGCGCACGAGCACAAAACAGGCTCATTTTCAGCAAAGATTCCATTAATGCGACGATACTCACAAAACCGCTTCACCAAAAACCCTAAAACTCGTAGCCGACACTAGAGTTCCTTAGAAAAACCGCACAGTAAAATCTTGGGTCTTACATTACTACCCTCCAAAAAGAAGTTTCGTCCTCGAAACTAAAGGTAAGAATAACAACTCAACTAATTATTACCATCACCAACACAACAAAAGCCCTCAGGAGTAGGTGCAGCCACACAGATGCTAACACCGGGTGAAGTCACACAGATACTCTCACCAACACACTGGCACAACCGTGCACCAACCGCAACTCTCAACGAGTTCACCACTCAAAAATTAACCTCACAACAGAGGTTCACAACCTCTAGTTCCCAAAGATCCTCGTGCCCACAAACAAAAATTTCCAAAGTCACCTCTTTCGCCTCCGCGGCATAGCCCACTCCATTAGTTTCACACGAAGTTGTGAGTGGCTACCCTCCAAAAAGAAACACTGAAGTTCTCTGTGCATCACCAAAGCTAGCAAAAACTAGTCAATTCCAATCAACACGATTCCGTCTACTATCAACAATAAATTAAGGACGGCCAGTCCCTCAATTTGTCAATAGATAGTCGACAATCATGATGGTGGTTTAGACCCTCTTTACCCAACTTAAGTGATACTTCATTCCACTTGTGCTCAAGGTCCTCCGAGGCACAATGGTCCAACACTTCCTTCGAGGTTTTCCCGCACGTTTCCCTCGATCTCTTACGAATACAAGATCAAAGTCGTAAGACACAACGCTCAACACACGTCGCATAAGCTCTCATGCTTCCACTCTTGAAGCATCCGTGGAGTATCATCCAATAGTAGTACAGTGCCACTACGGCAAGTACCACCCAAAACCATTACATTCCACAAAAGTTGTCCTTTCTATCGAAGAACTTCACACCATATCCCTGAGTCCGCAACTCAATGAATATGCCGAACCGTATGTTCACATTCGAATCTCGTTCCAAGCACGACTTAAATAATACCATCCCAACCTCCGGTTGGTGATTACAGCTCCTCATAGTCTTGTCACTTGCCAAACTATACCATCTATTTCTCTTGTACTCCCTTTATCCAAATCCCCAATTCCCCAGAATCGGTCCCTTATATGTTCACATTACTTCCAAAATGACACTTAGATGAATCTCGCGTGCCTTAAACAAACGTTTATCCTCGTCGACGGCCATCGTCGGCGCACATCCTCTTTACAACGTATTCTCATTCTATTCCTGAACTCTCCTGAGTTCCTTTTTCTCTTACAATTAAATCCTCTCTTACTCAAAAGAGCTTGTCACCCTGACCATTCTTAATTATTCCCAACATCACCCTTTCTGTCGAGATACCTACTTCCAAAATAAATCTTAAGGTACTCATCACATCACTATTGTTCCACTGTCCATGTAGACCATATCCGCATTCCTTTACTTACTCAATACAGATTTCCATTATGCTACGTCCCTCTTCATTGTAACCACTACAATGAATCGAAGCTCTACCAACTTCCACCAAACTTTGCCACTAGACAATTGCTTACCCTTTATTATTACCGCATACAACACATGCACTGCCATGACATCCATTCAGGTGGTGCTTTCGAATCCTTAATATACACGCACAATCATAATTTTCCAAATTATGTGGGAGGGAATTTCCATTCGCCAATCCTCCATTGACATAAGCCACATTCTCACGTGCTTCTCTCTTACTCATTCTCAACACGGCTTTCCAATGGCTAACATCCTCTGCGACTAATCTCATCGATCTACTAATTTGCAATTTTTCAGTTCAACAACAACCTAAAGTTGGTTCCCAAACCACCATGACACATAACTTATTGGTTCCAAACAACATCTTTAATTTCCCACACACAATCCAAATACGCTCGTTCCACATCAACTTGTTTCCAATCAAGCACACTCTTCTCCATTCGATTGGTCCTTCATAATCGTGACTATTCTAAAGTTATAAAGTCTGTTCCCTCCGGGGAATCAATTTCCAGATCGCAAGTTCCAGCTAATCTTGCTCTTACATCTAGTCACTCTTCGTTTTCTTATTCACTTCTAACTTTTACTAATGATCATCAATTGTACTCTTCATAATCGAACGCCCCAATAAATTAATTCCTCAAGTTCCTATTAAGTATTTCTCTATGCATAACTATCTCTAGTCTTACCATCGTCATGTCACTATAATTTACTTTCAAATCAACATACCTTACTCATACATCAAGCCATGAAACACTTATCTCAAATCTTAATGCTTGGCCTATCAAGACAGCTACCAACACACAACACTTTGCTATGATTTTATTCTTAGTAAGTTCGATATCCAAATCAAACTCTTGAATCTAATCTTCAAGAACTCTAAAAACTCGTCGTACCATCCATTTAGTCCTAATACACAATAAAAGTCCTTCCAACTATCGACTTTCATTGTCTTAGTATTCTTACTAACGAACTCCTTTTCTACTCAACCACGACATTCTTAGAAAATATCCAAAAATTCTCGTCCATAACTTGAATTTATTCAAAACTTGCCCACCTCAACTCTCATGGTATCATAAATTCAAGCTGCTACTTAGTCCTTCAACCATTTTGGTTGATCAAAATCGTTAACTTATATGCACATCCACACAGGATCTCTACTCAATCTTGACTAATCTTTTCAAACTTTTCAAACTACTCAATAAGTTTACTTTCTCTTATGGTTTACCTGCCAATAATTAATAATTCTAACTTACACTACTAAAATTCTCAAGGTATTTCCATACTATACACCTCCAGCATCACCTATTAGCGATGTGTAAATCACTTTCTAAGGTTGAACTCCCCGTTCTTACCATGGAAATCACTCCAAAAATACCTTTATCCAACAGTCCACCACCTATAGTTTTGTCTCACATTGACATCTATACTTACTATCTCCCGAACTATGTATAGATTGTCACATGTCAAAGTGATACTTGGTCTCCTACCTTCAATCATCACGAGATTCATCCTTACAAATTTTAGTTCCGAATCTAATTCATCTCGCACACTAAAATTAAACCCTTAAGGTACCCATCGTTCGCGCAACCGTCTTCTAACACCACCAAATTCATTTACTCTTGACGCGCAATGCACTTTATTTCCAATACAAGTTGCCCCAATGATTATCCAATCATTGTAATTAAATCCAACTGACATCTCTGCATGCTCCACCATTCTACAATGGTTGCATCCTCTTGACAACTGAATGACTTCATCAAGTCTCGTCCGAACTCACCAGAACGGATATCCAGCACCTTCTTCAAAAGGTATCCCAATCTGATCCTTACTTGCAATCCTTTATCAGTCGACGTCCACACGTCCGTACTCAACACCTCCGGGTGACAACGACCCATGCCAATTCAAGTTCATCGAATTTCTTCCAAGAATCCTTTGTGGTTCTCGTTCGCCTCAAGTCCATCCTCCTCGGACCACTCTGTCTAAGGAATTCAGAGACACTCGTCGACTAAATTCGACCAAGGCTCGGGGTTTCACAATTCCACTTACTGAAGCCTCACTCCCTGCATTACTTCAGTAAGACACAAACCATTGTCTAAGCATATCTCATGCTAGACTCAAAACAACCAACCACATAACCCACAACACAACAAAAACAACCGCTAGAACTAACACAACCCTAGCTATGTTCTAACCGACTCTGGACTAACGACTCAAGTGTACACTTTCCCTTGGCAGATTTAAAGCCGGGCTCTGATACCAATTGTGACAGCCCGTTTTTCAAAGGCCAGAATAGGCGTTCTATTTTTTTTTTGTACACCTCAGAGTTACGCATAAAATATTTTTAAATGAGCCGGCATTCAAATATACAAAAGAACTCATTACCATAAGGTGCTTCGACAAGCAAAGTGTATTCCTGAATAATTACAATCCAAGTCTAAGTATTCAAAAACTTACAACAAAACAAGTTAGAATCCTATGCCTAAACCCAAAAAGCACGGTGTACAACCCACACCGGCGCATAGTCTAACTAAGCTAAAGCTCCAACCTCTCACTGGGGCCTGGAACAGCCACCGTCGTCACCACGACCTAACCCATCATCTGGGTGGGATGAGCCCGCAAATGAAAGAAAGGGTCACCACAAAATAAAAGTATGTATATATATAACCGGTGCGAAAGATTGTACACATAACAATAATTCCACAAACACGAGAGAAAGCTCTTAACCACCAAAGCAATTCCCACCAACGGGTTTATATATATAATGCACACCAAGCCTAATGCAGACTTCTACAATGGGTGTGGTACTATCCAAGCTACCACATGCATGAATTCCGGAACTGTAGGTCCAACCCCTACTAAAACACCAACGAAATCACAAGGTTAAGGTGGATCCACTCCCGCAATCACACGAACCATTAGAGTGGGCTCTCCCGATCACCACACCCCTACCATAAGTATCAATAGAATCCCGTAGCTCTCCCGATCACTACAAGGATTAGAGTGGGCTCTCCCGATCACCACACCCCGTAGCTCTCCCGATCACTACGTATCGATCTCAACAAAAATCTCGTAGCTCTCCCGATCACTACAAACCATTAGGGTGTGCTCTCCCGATCACCACACCGAGCACGCAACTACCAAATGCATGAGTATACGCTTCCCCATATATGCTAATGCAATGAATACATACCTCTCTAGCATATGTAAACCAAACATAACAACATACATACATTTCTCATCATATGTATTCCAAACACCTGTTCATACATATATTCTCATAATCATATGTAAACATCGCAAGTATTGTAAACACTTTCTCATCACGAGAATACATAACACATACATGCCAAACACACAAACACGCATCACCGAAGATAACCAACAAACATGTTATAACTCAGTGAAAAGACAGAAATAAAGTGATGCCCTTACCTCAGCAAGCTTCCGTTAACTTTTCTCGCATAATTCTACAACTCGCGCTTCCTAAAATTAAGCAGCGTACAATCAATAAAATACTCCCAACGTATCCTATCGAAACGAAACTTGTTCTCTAAAAACTAGGGGGTTTAAGGTACTTTCTAACACTCTCGGATAGTGATTTCGAGTCCTCCCCATAGTGATTAAAAATTCACGAAGTTAATTGCACTATTTCTCGCCACGCGAAAATATTTTCGTTTCAAAACAAACTAAGAAACACTTTGATTCCTAACTCCAAGGCAATCAATTTTCACATACTAAAACCATTTGAAAACAACCCAAAAACTCTTTGAAAATTTTCACAAAAATAAAAGTTTACTTGCGTCACAAGTTACAAGTTTTTCCTTTCAAATAAAATGGTCATAACTCGCTCATTCTTTATCCAATCGAGACGAGCCATATGCCGAAATCTTCGTCTCGAAAAGACGAATCAAATAGTTAAGTTTCTAGGTCACAAAAACAAATTTAAAATGACCAGAATACCCTTTAAGTTTTCGGCCAGAACCAAAATAACAAGCTAACTCCCAAAATTTTCCTTTTCAAATCCATAGTATAAATCATTTGGCTCACAAAATCATTTAATTGAACAATCAAAACATTTCCAAAACACAATCACAAGTCATAAGAGTTTTCCTAAATTTCTCATGAACACACCAAATATAACGCCCCAACTAAAATACCTAGAATATTTAGTCGAGGCATACATAATGGAATCTAAGTACAAAGAAATTTCTGAATTTAATTAAACAAGATACAACTTGTTTCAGATACAATGTAAACGATGAATAAAAATACAGCGGAATCAATAAGGTTTTAAGATAAACAGAATAAGACTAAAACAAAGATGAAGACTACAATCTTCAAGTCTGATGAATCAAGCTCAGCTCCAATCATCAGCTCCGTCCTGGTCCTTGCTCCGGTTAACCTGTCTACCTAAAAAAAAATTGGTTTGGAGTGGGGTGAGACTACTAAGCCTCAGTGAGTCCTACTACCCTCCTAAGGTGACTACACCGGGGGAAACCTAATCAGTCATACATACTAACATATTATCATAATTCATAAGCATAAATAAATGTGTAACACAGAAACATATCTTATTCATTTTAACACTAGGACACTCTGAGGTGAGCAGGTCTCAGAGGCCTGCCATATCCGTCAACCGATTCGGTCACGGCATGAAGCTCACATAGTCATAACCTAATGGATTATCCCATTGGGAGTCCATAGTGCGATACAATTCGCTCTTAATTGACTGATTCTAAATTGAGTTGTTACTACCGTGAGTTTACCATATCCCGGGGAACATGCATTTCTATATTCCCTAAGTTATACCCTAATTTTATCTGTGATTAACATACTGTATAACATTATATAATTGTGCTACTGCAAGTGTATTCAACTTAGATGAGGATCTAAAACGAGTGTTGAAGGTAGTTTACAAAAAAATCAGAAAAAGCTGCTGTACTGTCAAGCTCGCCTGGCGAGTTGTCACTCGCCAGGGCGAGTTGTTACAGGTCATGTTCTGTGTAAGCTCGCTGTGGCGAAGGGAAACTCGCCATGGCGAGATTATAGGTCCTGAACCAATTCCGCTCGCCTCGGCGAGTTGTTACTCGCCAGGGCGAGGTTCATCAGCCTGAAGAACCCAGCTCGCCATGATTGCTCGCCCTGAGCTCGCTGTGGCGAGTTCACTCAGAACCTGCCCTGTTTTACGAAAAATCACATTTTAACAGTTTTAACACCTGCAATCCTCATTCTAAGTCATGCCATTACACAATGTATATAATATAGAACAGAATGGAGAGGAATTTGGGAGCTAATTCCTCTCACACAACAATTTCCCTAATCTTAAGTTAACATGCAAAGTTTTGTAATTTGGGAAATCTAACTAACTAAACTTAAGAACCCACCTGGATTGAAGCTTTAACCTTGCTTCTGAGCTCCTAATGCAGCTACTGAAACCTCTCCTAAAGCCCCACGAACTCCAGACAAGAATTGAGATTTTGACACTATGAAACCCTTATGCTAAGCTCTACGAATTTGATGGTGTTGATGATGAATTCAACTGAGTGAATGGGGTTTATATAGTGGATTTTCTGAGTGTTTGAACAGTAGAAGGTTTGTTCTTAGTTGCCTTGCATGTTTTCTTATTGGTTGGAAAAATGTGAGATTGGGGTTGTTGTAGTTTAGCAACTTGTGATGCCTTGGGGTAGATGAGGGATTGATGATTCTGAATTGGTACACTCTCAGAGGTTTGCATGTGAGATTCTCTGCAGAAAATGGTTGGTTTGAGCCAAGGCTAAGTGACAACTTTGGTGTTTATGGGTGGTGTTGTTGTGTTGTTGTTTTGGCGTGGGAGAGAAGAGAGAGTGGGGAAGGAAGCTTGCTGAAATTTCTGAAGTGAGTAATGAATGAAAGAAGCTTGGTTGCATGCTAATTAGTGGGTCAAGAGTGAGTGGAACAATGACTCATTGTACACATGAGGTGGAGGCATGAGAATGAAAGTGGTGAGTGAGTCATGAGCAAGAGAAAATGAGAGGGAGAAGTTGGAATTTGATCAAGTTAATTAATCATAAAAGTAGGCTTTAAAGTACTAATTGTGTAGTCTAGATTAATTTGAAATTACTAGCTCACACATAATACAATTTAATCCCATGATTTAATTAATTAACCACTCTAAATTAATTTAGAAAATTAGGTAAAAGCTCTAATTATAATTAATTAGGTGATTTAGAAATTGGGATATTACAACCTACCCCCCTTAAAGAAATTTCGTCCTCGAAATTAAGAATTTTACCTCGAAAACAAGTACGGATAACTCTTCCGCATGTCCGACTCCAGTTCCCAAGTGAATTCACCGTCAGGAGACTGAGCCCATTCAACTTTGACAATTGGAATCCTCTTGTTCCGAAGTATTTTAGCATCACGCTCAACAATCCGAACTGGATCCGGCTGATAAGTTAGATCTGGCTGGAGATCGATTTGTTCAAGTTCCACTGGCTGATAAGGATTAGGAATATACTTCCGTACTTGAGATACATGAAACACGTCGTGTAACCCTGACATAGATGGAGGAAGAGCTAACTGATAGGTTACAGGACCGACGCGTCGAAGGATCTGATAAGGTCCTCGAAATTAAGGATTCTTTCATTCCACAACAGAGTAGGTTGTTTAGATTTGCGTCTGGAACTACACTTCGTCCATTCTTCGGTTTAAGGTGCACAATCCTTTGGAATAAAACTTTCCTCTCTCAGGGGTTACTGGCCAAAGGTTATCCTTACATTCTTAAAGGTTCCAGTGTTGTGCATTCTGATTCGAGTACTCCATGTCACCTTCTAGCAGCGCCATGCTATCTTAGTTTAGTCTCATACTCTTCTACTTCTACTACGGTTAAGCTTCTTTTACTACGATCAACATCGTTTCCCAGTACCTCACTGTCTTAGAAGGTCGGTATCTGGCTCGGTTGGTACACACTTAACTAGGGGTCAAAACTGCGCGCTCTGAAGGGCATCATTCAGATCAGTCCTTCTACAGACGTTTTTCCTTTCCGATCACCTTCATGCATAACACGTCGTCTGTACATCTGTACCACGGTGTCGTCTACTACTCCAGGATCGATTTAAATATAAAACGAGTGGAAAATTGTCTAAACACTACCGACTCTTCTGCAAACGAGTCAGACTCGCCCGCAGACGAACCTATAGTTGTCCGATAAAATTTCACTTACAATTTAATCCATCCTGGCCCAACACAGTGATCAAGTTGTACTTCCAACATGCGTATGCACTTAGGTTCAGATCATCTCTTGGAGTTAGGGTCATTCTCGTTCAAGGTCCTTCGCTGATATGTATTGCACGAGGCTTGTCTAATCGGTCGGGTTCCATACTTGGCTAATTTGAACACTCTGGATTTGCTCTTGTATTACTCAGGCTGAAAAGGTTGGCAAAGCTTAAGACGGTAGGCTGAACTAACCGACGTATCCTTATGATAACAGTACAAATTCGATTAACATGAATCATTACTCTAATGAGTAATTAATTCATTCACTCAGGTGAACTGGCTGAAGAGGTCTAGGCTTAGAATCGGAGTATCCGGGTCAAGTTACTCAGGCTTAACACTTAGTCTCACAAGGTTACGATAGACAAGGCTGAATGGTCGAACATACGGCAGAGACACTATAAATCAACACGATAATCTAATCATGAGTTTTGGAAGGAATTGAAAGGCTCGGATTCTCAATACAGGTGTCGTTAGAGCGACTGAATTTCTCAGAATTGGAATTAACTATGATCTTAACTCTGAATTTGGCTGGAAGGTTCCGACGAATACGGTCAACCAATTAAGTTGAGAACACCGGTTACATGGTTTGAATTGTACGAAGTCCAAATGACTTGCTGACACTGAGCGACGTCATTTATGTCAGAACAGATGAGGTTATTACTTAACCGACCAATTAACAACCGAGAGTTGAATTGGAAGCTATTCGTGGATCCTTAGGAGCAACTGATTTCCACGAATACGAAGGAGTTGCTTAACAGCTTAGCTGAAAGACTGAAAACATAGAGTAAGACTACTTAAGAGTGATGCTTTACGAAATTCGCGCGACTGGCTGACATCGGTAAGTTTGGGTAGCTGCATCTGATTAGGATTTGCGTGACGTACTTGATTGACAGGCAGCTTTAAACACAAGGAATCATATGCGTCTGATGCGTTACTTCAGTCAAGTTAGGGTGAATACACGTTCATAGTGTTCCAAGGACTACGGACGTGGTATAGAACATTGCTCGGCTCGACTCGACGGCTAAATGAAGGTCCGAGTATACAAATGTAACTGATGATTGGTCTCCTTCTGGGTTCAGACCTATACTCTACAGTTCTACTTCCTATTTCTTTCAGGTTAGGACAATAAAGCCTTTACTCAGGCTTCTAGCTAGCTAAGTCTCACAGGGAGGTTTAACTCTGTTTGATAATCTCTCAGCCGACAGGTGCTGAAATAGTTGAGGTTGTTGATGTCTGGTGGAATTAACTTATACTTAATTCTCCTTTCCCTGGGTAAGTAATATGTATATATAAAGCTGGAAGACTGATCTAGGTGTTTATTGTCTCTAGTACGGTCTCTCAGACGTTACATTCTTCAGGACATGTCTCCTACGGTTTGATACTAAAGCTTTGATAGAGATGGCTGATTGAGTCTAAGCCTTGATCTGGTTAGCTAGCAGATTTCTACTACATACTACAAATCTAATGATGACTGGATGGCAACTCCCATGTATGATTTAACCATCACTACTGGTTTCTCAACTAACTGGTTCGGAGGTTTGAATACGTTTTAGAAAAAGGTCAATCCCAATATGAAACTGAGCTTCCGGTCTCTAAGCTATTTAATGACAAGGTAATTACGGATCGACTCGGCAACTAGTAGTGCTAACGGTAATACTTAACGGTTATACCAACTAAACTTAATCTGATGCGACTACAGGTAATCAATGATAGGTTAATCCAAGTCACTGATATCTGAAAGAATAATCTTAGGTGTTTACTTATCAGGTTCACGGTAAGAGAATACAAGATGTAGGTGTTCTAGAGGATAATCTAATAAAATGACATGGAAGGAGTATTGGAATGTGCTTGTGTTCTATTCTTGGTTTCTCTTAACTTATGTGGTTCATCTTGAAGTCTCTTTTGCTGTGATATCTAACAGGTTAACTATATTGAGTTTCTAATCTAGGAACATAGGGTAATGATATCTAATGTGTATCCTTAGGTACGGTATTTCCAGAAAGGGGATTTCTAGTTTTTGATGCAAGGCATGTTAAACCTACTTGGTAAGGTTCTGTTGTTAACTTCTAATTGTTTGATGATAATGTTCTATAGATTAGCTTGGTGGCTTGTATGGTTACTAGAGATTTACCATCAGTCAAACTTCTGGGTACCTAAGGGTTCCTGCCTCGCACTAGGCGACTAGTGGTTTAGGGAGAAAGTTTGGATTTTAAACCTCTACTGCTAAATGTTGCTTAAGTCCTTATTTGATTCCTGTTACAATGATGTACGTCAGGTCCACTATACTAGTTTGCTTATTCTAGTTACTTATATATGTGCTAATACTTAGTGTGTCACGTTGGATGTGATACCACTAAAAGGAAAGTCTAACTGCTGTGATTAGTCAAGGCTGAATCTTCGTTGGTCCAATTCAGGTATGGACTTCTGAGAGTTAAGGGAGTATACCTAAGGCTACCTAACTTTTAAACATATAGGAGCTTCTCACTTACTCTGGATAATTAGACATTTATCAACAGGCTTGGTTTACTAATTCCTATTTCTAGTGTTGGTTTTCCATAAGGAAGTACGTCCTCGTTCCATTGAGAACCTTAAGGTTTGATAATCTTGGGATAGTCTTAGCTAAATAGGGATTTCAAATTAATTGAACAGGTATGAGGTCTGGCTAAGTTTCTCCTAATATCGATGAATCTTCCTCACTTGTGCTAAAACCCGGTAGATAAGATGGTAAGATCATGTAAGGGTTGGAGACTTATCATTAAGGTTAAAACAGCTGGACAGGGAGTGAGGCAGAAACTTGTAACAGCAACAGCCTGCTAAACTCACTACAGCGAGTGATTACTCGCTAAGCGAGTAAGACAGAATTGGGAAAAGATTATTATGTGGTCTCCATCTTCTACTTTAGCACATCACTCATAATTCCCAAGTATTAACTGGATTGATTGACTACCTACTGGTATAGATTGTTGATGGACTCCTAAACTTGGTTGGACTTAGTTCCTGATAGGGTAGGGTAATTCTAGGCTCAGGAAATTCACCTGACACACTGTGTCAGTGGAATGCTGTTGTGCACTGCGCACTTCAGTCTTAAGGATATACTCACTTCCCTTCAATCTACAATTGAACTCATGTCTTGTGTTACGCGACTTACTTCTGTGGCACCATCTGCCACTGTCCCAAAATCCACTTATAAGGTTTTCCTCCAGTGACAGCTCCTTGATTGCGTTTCACTACGATGTTAACGCTGGAATTTCAGAGTTCACTTCAGTTCTAAACCATAATACACTGCCTACCATACACAATACTGAGTTGATCAGGCTCAGCACGTGACAGTTTCAGCGTAAACAGTCCAGATCCAAAGGGTCTGTATTGTTTAGGAAGGAATTGTTCTGACTCATGGCAAGGTCCGATACTGAGTCGACCTGCTCTGATACCAATTATAACGCCCCAACTAAAATACCTAGAATATTTAGTCGAGGCATACATAATGGAATCTAAGTACAAAGAAATTTCTGAATTTAATTAAACAAGATACAACTTGTTTCAGATACAATGTAAACGATGAATAAAAATACAGCGGAATCAATAAGGTTTTAAGATAAACAGAATAAGACTAAAACAAAGATGAAGACTACAATCTTCAAGTCTGATGAATCAAGCTCAGCTCCAATCATCAGCTCCGTCCTGGTCCTTGCTCCGGTTAACCTGTCTACCTAAAAAAAAATTGGTTTGGAGTGGGGTGAGACTACTAAGCCTCAGTGAGTCCTACTACCCTCCTAAGGTGACTACACCGGGGGAAACCTAATCAGTCATACATACTAACATATTATCATAATTCATAAGCATAAATAAATGTGTAACACAGAAACATATCTTATTCATTTTAACACTAGGACACTCTGAGGTGAGCAGGTCTCAGAGGCCTGCCATATCCGTCAACCGATTCGGTCACGGCATGAAGCTCACATAGTCATAACCTAATGGATTATCCCATTGGGAGTCCATAGTGCGATACAATTCGCTCTTAATTGACTGATTCTAAATTGAGTTGTTACTACCGTGAGTTTACCATATCCCGGGGAACATGCATTTCTATATTCCCTAAGTTATACCCTAATTTTATCTGTGATTAACATACTGTATAACATTATATAATTGTGCTACTGCAAGTGTATTCAACTTAGATGAGGATCTAAAACGAGTGTTGAAGGTAGTTTACAAAAAAATCAGAAAAAGCTGCTGTACTGTCAAGCTCGCCTGGCGAGTTGTCACTCGCCAGGGCGAGTTGTTACAGGTCATGTTCTGTGTAAGCTCGCTGTGGCGAAGGGAAACTCGCCATGGCGAGATTATAGGTCCTGAACCAATTCCGCTCGCCTCGGCGAGTTGTTACTCGCCAGGGCGAGGTTCATCAGCCTGAAGAACCCAGCTCGCCATGATTGCTCGCCCTGAGCTCGCTGTGGCGAGTTCACTCAGAACCTGCCCTGTTTTACGAAAAATCACATTTTAACAGTTTTAACACCTGCAATCCTCATTCTAAGTCATGCCATTACACAATGTATATAATATAGAACAGAATGGAGAGGAATTTGGGAGCTAATTCCTCTCACACAACAATTTCCCTAATCTTAAGTTAACATGCAAAGTTTTGTAATTTGGGAAATCTAACTAACTAAACTTAAGAACCCACCTGGATTGAAGCTTTAACCTTGCTTCTGAGCTCCTAATGCAGCTACTGAAACCTCTCCTAAAGCCCCACGAACTCCAGACAAGAATTGAGATTTTGACACTATGAAACCCTTATGCTAAGCTCTACGAATTTGATGGTGTTGATGATGAATTCAACTGAGTGAATGGGGTTTATATAGTGGATTTTCTGAGTGTTTGAACAGTAGAAGGTTTGTTCTTAGTTGCCTTGCATGTTTTCTTATTGGTTGGAAAAATGTGAGATTGGGGTTGTTGTAGTTTAGCAACTTGTGATGCCTTGGGGTAGATGAGGGATTGATGATTCTGAATTGGTACACTCTCAGAGGTTTGCATGTGAGATTCTCTGCAGAAAATGGTTGGTTTGAGCCAAGGCTAAGTGACAACTTTGGTGTTTATGGGTGGTGTTGTTGTGTTGTTGTTTTGGCGTGGGAGAGAAGAGAGAGTGGGGAAGGAAGCTTGCTGAAATTTCTGAAGTGAGTAATGAATGAAAGAAGCTTGGTTGCATGCTAATTAGTGGGTCAAGAGTGAGTGGAACAATGACTCATTGTACACATGAGGTGGAGGCATGAGAATGAAAGTGGTGAGTGAGTCATGAGCAAGAGAAAATGAGAGGGAGAAGTTGGAATTTGATCAAGTTAATTAATCATAAAAGTAGGCTTTAAAGTACTAATTGTGTAGTCTAGATTAATTTGAAATTACTAGCTCACACATAATACAATTTAATCCCATGATTTAATTAATTAACCACTCTAAATTAATTTAGAAAATTAGGTAAAAGCTCTAATTATAATTAATTAGGTGATTTAGAAATTGGGATATTACACCAAAAATAATTTTCCTATTTTTCAAAACCAAACCATTTCTCATATATCCATTTCTATAAAAAGTCTTAAAACAACATCATTAACACAAACTCTAAACAAAAATTCATGTTCATGATCAAGAGAAATATTTCCTCAAAATCCTAACCCAAAATCTCATGAAAATCTCATCACTCCATGGAAATCAACAATACTAAGCTTAAACATACTAGTTTAACACTCAAGAATAACTTCTATGCAACAAAAACCAATTTAAACCAAGTTCTAAGAATTTTTTCTCAAGAACACAATCACCAAACCCTAACATCTAAGAGCTTTAAACCAACAAAAAGAAGGGAAAATGCTAGTTACCTCAAGAGGAGATGATCCTTGCAATTTCTATGATTCCAACAAGCTAAAAATGAGTGGATTTGGTGAAGAAATGCAAAATCAACATGGGATGAAAAGGGTGGATGAAGGCCACGGCCAACTAGAGAGAAAGAGTGAAGTTTGTGATTTTTTCCTTAAGTTAAAAGTGACACAAAAGTCTCCCATTTAAAGTAGTCTTGTTCACTATCCACCCTTGGATCAAATAGTGCCTAAAGTTGCAAGATTAAATCCTAGCCATTGGATCAATCCAAGTCTATCCTCACAAGATATTTTCTATGCTTCTAGAAGCCACCTCGCCTCTCAGCTCTCGCGTTCGCTCGCAGACGAGTCGTACTTCGCTAACGGACGGAAATCACAAAAATAGAAAAACTACGGAATAAACGTCCGTCGTAAACCGCTTCTAAAAATTATCGCTAAAACTTTTTCCTCGACTGTGGTTTTTTCTTCCTCACTCTTGAAAATTATTCTGAAAACATATTCCAACTCGCGCCGATATATAAAACTCCCATCTAAATTTCTACGGAATTCAGACATCGTAAAAATTTCCAACAGCGGGTAAAATTCCTACTCGTTTTTCCAAAAGCGAGAATAATCCAAAACTCGTTATTCTGACTTCACAGAAACCTCCTCATACTTAAAAGAGGATCACGACCCGAGAGTCTGTGTCTTTCCAGCGCACGAGCACAAAACAGGCTCATTTTCAGCAAAGATTCCATTAATGCGACGATACTCACAAAACCGCTTCACCAAAAACCCTAAAACTCGTAGCCGACACTAGAGTTCCTTAGAAAAACCGCACAGTAAAATCTTGGGTCTTACAGCATGCAGCTCACATAGTCATAACCTAATGGATTGTCCCATTCGGAGTCCATAACACGACATCACAAATCGCTCATAATTGACTGTTACTAAATTAGTTCTTACTACCATAATTATCCCAAACTCGGGGAGCCTACAAGCTAAATTTCCTATGTCATACCCTAGGATTACACTGTAATTAACATGTTGTACATAGTTTATATTAATTTATAATTGCAAAATAACTGACATATTTGGAGGATATAAAACGAGTGATAGGTTTTTAGAAAAATATTAAAAATAGGGTCATTCTGTCTTCGTTCGTTACGGCGAGATAGCCTGCTCGACATGGCGAGAAATCATGATCAGACTTGAACAGCTCGCTCGGCAAGCAGATGCTCGCCAAGGCGATCTCAACGTGCCCAGATCATGAGTGCTCGCCATGATACTCGCCAGCATGCTCGACATGATACTCGCCAGCATGCTCGACATGATACTCGCCAGCATGCTCGACATGATACTTGCCAGCATGCTCTACATGACACTTGCCAGCATGCTCGACATGACGAGCTCAAGCAGAACTGCCCCTGTTTGTAGAAATTCGTATTTTACAAGAGAAATCACCTACAATCCTCAAATATAACCAGTGCAATCATATAATATACATAAAATATGACAGTATGGAGGGGAATTTGGGAGCTAATTCCTCTCACACATAAGTTCCCTAATTTTCCTAATGTTAACATGCAAATTTGATTTCTGGGGAAACTAACTAAATTAACCTAAGAACCCACCTGGATTGAAGCTTTAAACCTTTGCTTTAAGCTTCCTAATAGCTACTGAACCTCCTAGCTAGCCCACGAACAGCTTGCTACACTTTGACTCCAAAACCCCAAATGACCAAGAACACCAAAGTGAAGAGGAAGTGGAATTTGAAAGTGTTTACTGAGTTGAGAGTTTGATGATTCGTTTCAGAACTTAGGAAGGTATTTATAGAAGGTTTGTGGCTGAGTAAGGGCAGAAATGGTTAATCCATGGTCTTGCATGCATGTTATTTGATTGGTTAATGGGTTTTGGTGAATTTTGAGGTGTTTGTTGCTTGTGAAACATGGAGCTCGTGAATAGGTGAAGGTAATAATGCATCTGTAATGTATTACTCACCTCGTAATTAGGGTATGTGACACATCGAGGTTAGGCTCTCGTAGGTACCTTAGTTATTAGTGTAGGGAAACCTCAGTATACATAGTGTAACAGTAAGGTGTTACTACAATAAAGGAAAAGTCACCGCCGAACAATAATCTGAATAACTATGTTATACACCGTTCATGCCAAATAGGAAGAAGGGAGTGAATCCAACCACCATACCTATCCTCTATATTTCTTGAATCATTTATCTTTATTTTCTGCAAGCATTACGCTACTTTTATAAAAACCTTTTTCAAAAACCAAAGCGAATGCAAAACCAACAACTTAAATAACGCTAACGAAGCTTTGGCACGATCCCTGTGGATACGAACTCATTCTAGACACCTAGAGTGTGAATTATTACTCGACGACAGACTGGTACACTTGCCAGGATGCAGTCAGGTATCAATTTCATTGGTTATTGGAAATAGCTACTTTTCTTGTTGCAGTAGTTGCAGTAGACAAAATACAGTATAAGGCTACACATGGAAGAAACTTCTTAGAAGTAATTATACTGACCAATGCATGTAAGGCAAAAGGAATATTTTCTTTTCCAACAGAAATGAAGAAAGGAGGTGGTAGAATTGATGTTGTATTTGATGATACAGTGCAAGGTGCAAGGAATATTGCTGCACATGATGCTACAGTAGTTGCGCCACATATACATGTATGTGTAACAAAGAAAGAGTACAAGTGCTTCAACCATTGGCCATCTATGCAATAGGGCTTACATGGAATCCACATAGGATATAACATGACATTTATTCAAATTTAATTGGTCCATATTAGCCATGACATAATGCTTGCATCATAGATGACATAGGATGCTAGGGTTTGAGGATTGGAAAGGGAAAAATCAGCCTCACCTTTAGTATAATAGAAAGATTACATTAATAGTATTGATTTTTTCTTCTTCTGATGTTGTACTATTGACGTGATGATTATAATAATAATAATAAGAAGAAGAAGAAGAAATTAGGTTTTGAATTTCAACTTCAAAATAAGGTGAGTAAAAAAAATCTAAATGGAGTAAAATAAGATTGATCATAAACATTTAAATTTAGAATGTTTTAATTTGACTTTTTGAATCTCTCTTTGTGATAATATTTTATTGTATGAGATTTGTACAATAAGTTCTATTTGATTGGAGTTCAGATCTACTCCAGTCCCATATGCTCCAGTTTTGATGTATTAAATACTATATAGTCTTACCCTATAATTTGTAAGTGTATCTATAACGCCCCAACTAAAATATCTAAAATATTTAGTCAAGACATAAATAAAAGGATCTGAGTACAGTAAAATTACTGAATAATTGGTTTGAATTTACAATTAATAGAAGTACAATGAGGTAATACAGATACGATACAGTGGAAACGAACAAAGAATACTAAATAGACAAATATAGCAAGGAAGAAAAATAAATCTTCTGCTCTGACAACCCAAGCTCAGCTTCGACTGTCATTCCTCTTCCTGGTCCTTGCTCTGGATAACCTGTCTTCCTAAAAAAATTGAATTGGAGTGGGATGAGACTACTAAGCCTCAGTGAGTCCTACTACCCTCCTAATGGTGACTACACCGGGGGAACCTAGATTGTGTAATAATATAAGTCAAACTGTTTTACATATACATGCATTAATCAATAATAAAATAAGGTGTAACACTAAATTATTATCTTGTCAATTACTCTTCAAAGGACACGCCGAGGCAAGCCGGTTTCGGGTGCCTGACTCTGCGTACTACCGAAATAGAGGCTCAGATTCCGACGTTGGCTCACATAATAATTGTAACATTCCAACTTTAATTAATAGAAGAAAATTAATTAGAGATAATTATTGAAAATGAGAGAACAAGTGTAAAGGGATAAACCAAGGACACAAGTACATTTAGAGACAATTGGTAAAGAGAGACCACACATTAGTGTTAAGCCATAAGAGAGATAAAAACAATTGCCACAATTTTCCTTTCCATTTCCTTGGCCTTTCACGTGACACAACAACCATCACACTAGGTGGGACCACAATTCTTTATTAAAAGTGACCAACACTCCAAACACCAACCTCATTATGAAAAATCAGATCAACACTTCCCTTCTTTTCTCTCTCACACGCAAAACAACAAGCTCAACACCATAACTCCTCCATCCATGGCTTAAGCTCAAAGAACACAATCCAACCTCAAATCCCACATTCAAATGAAGACTTCTAACTCAAGAGCAGTTTTAGAACACAAGCAAAAGTTCATTTCTCCACCCTCACCCCTCTTGGCCGAGAATCAAATCCAAACACCCCATAGATCTAATTCTCCAAATACCAAGTTGCATGTACTAGATTTCTTCAACAATGGAACAAGTAAACAAAGTGGAATCAAGGTAATGAAGAAATTTCACCTTTCCCTTCCTATTTCTTATGCTGACCGTACCACACCTTCAATGGTGTTGGGAAGTCACATTTTCCTCCTTATTTTAAGAACATTATGTGTTGGTTGTAGCTGAAGTTGAGTAAATTAAATTGGGGTTGCTTATTAGTTGAGGAAAAACAAGACCTAGTGAACACAAATTTGGGTAAGCCATAACAACCCCTCCTCTTCTTTCCTCTCTGTCTCGTGCTCTCTTTTCACTCATAAGACCCATTTCCTACTTTTTCTTACTTGCATGTACATGATAATAAGTATTTGGTGCTGTAAATTCTGTGTTGGAACCAAGAAATGAACTGGGGAGCTATAACGAATTCGTGAGACGTTTCTGAAGTCAGGGACAGAATGCAGAATTTCCTATGGATGTAGCTTTTGAGTCAGTGGTTGTCTATGGAGTAGTTTCCCTTAAAGCTTCTGAGATTAATCTCATTCAGGTGGGTTCTTTAGGATAGTTTAGTTAGTTTCCCCAATTTATGAATTTGCATGTTAACTTAGGAAAATTAGGAAATGTTGTGTGTGGCATTCTGTTTTAATATTATGTATGTTATCTTGCTGCACTGGTTAAATGAGGATTGTAGGTGTTATTCCTGAAAAACTATGATTTTAGCAAAACAGGGTAATTTCTGTATGAACTCGCCATGTCAAGCATGCTGGCGAGTACCATGTCGAGCATGCTGGCGAGTATCAAGGCGAGCTCGTACAGAACTGATCTATATTTTTAATTTCTAAACAAGTCTCATACACTCATTTTACATCCTCATCAGAGTCAGATAGTTTGCAGTAATATAATTAATATAATGTCGAACAGAATGTTAATCACAGATTATCATTAGGGCATAACTTAGCATTTGATTAGGTTGTATGCTCCCCGGGTCTTGGGGAATTATGGTAGTAACAACTAAACTAGCATCAGTCAATTAGGTGCGATTGTGATGTCGCTTTATGGACTCCCAATGGGATAATCCATTAGGATACGTTATTGTGAGCTGCATGCCGTGACCGAATCGGTTGACGGATATGGTAGGCCTCTGAGACCTGCTCACCTCAGAGTGACCTCGTGATTAAAATGAATAAGAGTTTATTAATCCGTGTTACACCTTTACATTATGTTATTATGTTATGTTATGTTAGAACATAGTATGTTATGACTGATTTTTAGGAGCCGCCGGTGTAGTCACCATTAGGAGGGTAGTAGGACTCACTGAGGCTTAGTAGTCTCACCCCACTCCAAAACAATTTTTTTAGGTAGACAGGTTAACTGGAGCAAGGACCAGGAGGGAGCTGATGATTGGAGCTGAGCTTGGATCATCGGACTAGAAGACTTTAGTCTTCCTCTTTGTTTTAGTTTTATTCTGTTTATCTTAGAATCTTTTTAGTTTTATTCTTGTAATTCAGTTGTTCAAACTCATTAATTTTATGTACTCAGATCCATTTATTTATGTCTTGACTAAATATTCTAGATATTTTAGTTGGGGCGTTATAATAAAATGATCAGAATTCAGAGGAATTCTTTAATCATGGCATATAATTACCACTTAATTTAAATGATTATAACAGTTCTAACCAATATATCTCACCCAGTGTATCCTAAGCATGTTACTATTACTTACTTATAAAATATACATATTGTCTCTGACTATATAATCTGTTAAACATTATTAAACAGGTTCAAGAAACCAAGTTGCATTCGGGTATAAAACGAGTGATATGATAAGTTTCAAAATTAGGTAGGTTCTGTTCCAGGTACACTCGCTACGGCGAATTCTCACTCGCTACGGCGAGCTTTTAGGCCAACAGACCTGTAACTCTCGCCCTGGCGAGTTATACAAGACGTTAACACTCGTTGTGGCGTGTAATCACTCGCTGCGGCGAGTGCATCAGCACAGACCCCTGTTTCTGTAAAAATGTTGTTTATCCAAAATTCACCTACAACCTCTATGCAACTCGTTTTAAACATGTTTTATAATATATAATATATTACATAGGAGCAAGAACTGGGATTTATTCTTGCTCTTTCGTTAATTTGGTCCTAAATCCTATGTTGGCATGCATAACATATTTTGGGAAACTAAGCTCTAAAATAATACTAAGGTTAAGAACCTAGAGAACCCACCTGTAAAAGAAGCTTTAACCTTGCTAATGAGATTAGCTACAGCCATGAAAGTTCTCTGCACCAAGACTCACTTGAAAACCCCAACTTGCTCTTGAACACGAAAAATGAGGAAGAGTGGATTCTATGTGTATTGAAATGTTGATACGTTGCTTCTTTAATTCTTAAGCTCCAACATCATTGCCCAAAATCCATAAAACTCTATGCATCATAAGAAATGAAAATTATTGAATTTATAGGTTTCTAAGCACAAAGGGGTGGAATGGGTCAGAGGAGCAAAAGGAGAGATTAGTGGAGTTTTCTAATATCTGATAGAAATGGAACAATTATTGAGATAAGGATAGAGTTTGAGTTTCCTTACCATTGGTCAAGAGTGGTTTAAGTCATTGACAGCTCCGAGACTCGGCGAAAGACGAAATTACACTGCTGGACACACTAAACCCGTAACTAGATTTCTGCACAATTGCAGCATCAGTACCCTAACTTTAGCATCGCCTACAGACTTCAATATTAAGCCAAAACCTACGAAGTTTGTACTCAAAACGAAGGGAAATTTGTTAGCTATCCATAGGAAAAAGAATCGTCTCAAACAAAGTTACGAGGAGAGAGTAATTACCGTTTTAGTAAGGGCTCTACTTCCATTACGGGTTTTGCATACCAATTCACCAATCATCTCTACAAGCTTCAAGCCATCCATAAAGTGGAACTTCACCAACCTTCACTTTGATCATCAACATCCAGAAGCCTAATTCAAACTTCTAAAACTCAATGGTATAGGAATTACAGCCATGCAACTAGAATTTTGATAAACCAAATGTTGGGGTTTTAGGGTTGTTTTTATGAGAATTTGGGGTTTGACCATAAGAGAGAGATAAGAGGAAATCAGAGCCTCATTTGACTGATGTAGTATCAATTAATCATGGATTTAAGGATAATAAGATGCATGCAAGAAGAATTTGGGAAGGATGGAGTTAAAGCTCATACCCATGGAGATTATGGGTGGTACTGTTTGAGAGAAGAGTGAAGGACAAAGACTAGTTTATGTTGTTGTTACTGATGGGAGAAGGAAAGGGATGATAATAACAAGTGGTGGTTTGCTCATTTAACACAAGTGAAGCAAGTATAGTGTGTTGGCAAGGTTGTTGTTGTTGCTTCGTGAAAGAGAGAAGAGGAAGGGAAAGTTTTGTTTACTGAAAATGAATTGGAAAGAAAATGAATGATCTTGGAGTGTTTAAGCCATTAAATAGCCTTTTTGATAAACTTACCAATTTGTCCTTCTAATACCAATTAAGACCAACATCTTAATATGTGATACATCTCCAATAAACATGAGTTTGAAAGCTTTACTTAATAATTTTCCTATTAAATAAAATTGGGATGTTACAGTATCTGACTTGTTTGAATGCCATTAATATTTGTACCAAAAATTGTTAATAATTTCAATATTGTTATTAATGTAATTAGTTTCTCCTATTAATATTTCTATTTTCCACTACAAAACCCCCGTTAAATTGCGGCAGTCTTATTGAGGAGGTTCAAAACCCCCGCAAAATTGAAAAAAATAAGTAAAAAAAATTAAAATCAAAATACTGAAACTTTCATTAAAATATAGTAATATAAGACAAAATTTATAAAAGTTAAAATTAAATCTCATTAAATAAATGCAAAAAAACTCTCAAGATAGGGTAAGCTGGAACGTAATCAAACCCACAATAAACTTAATCTTTAAGCTCATTGTCCAATGTCTTGCCGTCCTGAAACAGCTCAAAAGTTATATCCCGGCAAATCACAAAGTGCATGACATAAATATTCAGAGTATGAACCTCTTTGGAGGATAAAGAAGAAAAAAGGAAAAGGCACAACATAACAGATTGTGATCACACCTTCTTTTGTTGGAACAAAGTGGGTCTGACATGAACCTCTAAGATTTTAAGTGGTTTGGATGATAACAAAGTATTAAAATTGCAATTGGTATTACTAATGATTATTCTAGTGTGCAGAATTATAAGTTAAAATTCATTCAGAAGCACTATGAATAACAAGAGAGAAGCCAAGCTATGAAGCTCTGAAAGCGTATCGCTGTTCATCAGAAGCTTAAAATTTGCGTGCTGAAGTTAATGATTCTGAGGACCAAAAGCTAGACTCTGAGGAGTTCAGAAGCTGAAGACCTTAAGAAGCTACGACAACAGCATCTGAAGCAAAAGGAATTTACGTCACTCAAGAACTGACAGAATCAGAACCAATGATTGAAGAACAATCTACTTCAAGGCTCTGTCACATCCACAGGAAGGAATATTCGTTGGTACAACGTTAATCTTATCCATAAGTGGAGCGCATTTGAGGATCGTACTATCGTACTATTATTACTCAAAATGGATGAGTGATAATTCAAATAGCAAGGTAGTGGAATTGGATTTCTTTACCAAAGATGGAAGATTACAGCTATCACAATTGTACGATATATTCCAAGCTGGCACCTTATCTCTCTGCAACGATCATCATCTTCCTTCAAGTATAAATAGAAGACTCAAATGGAAGAAATGGCTACTGTTCTATTACTGCTTTTAAGGCTCTGAAATATTCTGACATAATTTGTTCAATCTGTCATTCAAGTCTTATAGCAATTTGCGTTGTATTTTGTAAACACCTCTGATAGTATATCAAGTGTCCATTAACAATCATTCTTAGATTTTAAGTTTGTTTGTGAAGTCTCTTGTTTAGTGAAACTTGAGCACCTGAGAAGTCTCTTGCAAGTGTGCTTGAACAATTTGTAATCTTGTGAAGATTATAGTGAAAAGCTCTTGTTAGTAACAAGGGGACTGGACGTACTCTCAATTTGTGAGGGGAACCAGGATAAATTTTGTGTCTTTCTTTCTCTCTCAGCACCCTTCTTTAACTTTGTGTTTATATCCGCTGCAAACGTGTTTAAATCTCGAAAAAGCTTTAATTCTCAAAACACAATTCAACCCCCCCCTCCCCCTTCTTGTGTTTTTCCACCTTCAATTGGTATCGGGAGCTATGTCTGTTGCCTAACTCACCTTACAGTGAAACAGTAAAGATCTAGGAGGAAAAACATGTCTGCTGAGAAGAACAACAATGAGGTTCATTTCGACTAGGACTCAAACTCACGACAAAGGAGGTCATCTGATAAGGTTCCTTTCTTCAACGGAACTGAGACTAGTTACCCTTTCTGGAAAACCAATATGTATAGTCACATCATGAGTATTGATTGTGATTTATGGGACTTGGTAGAAGATGGAGTTAACTTTGAAAATATGGACTTAGAAGGAGTAGTCAGTTCTCAGAACAGGAAATCTTTTACACCTACTCAAAAGCTAGAGTACAAGAAGCATCACTCTGTAAAAGGAATGATGACTAATGCAATCTCACATGATGAGTACCTTAATATTGGAGATAAAAGAACTGCAAAGTCTATTTGGGATTCCGTAAAATCCAAGTATGAGGGCAACAAACAGGTTAAGGAGGCAAAGGCTAACTTGTTGGTACATCAGTATGAGTTGTTTAAGATGAAGGACGGAGAGGACATTGAAACTATGTTTTCACGGTTTCAAATTCTAGTCTCTGGACTTCAAGTATTAGACAAGAGTTATACTGAAGCTGATCATGTGAGAAAGGTACTCAGAAGCCTACCACCAAAATGGAGACCCAAGGTGACTGCTTTTCAAGAGTCTAAGGATTTGGATACTGTATCCCTTGAAAGCTTAGTTAGTTCATTGAAGAGTCATGAGATGGAACTAATGACTGATGAATCAACCAAGAAGATGAAAGGGATAGCCTTAAGCTCTAAGAGCTCATCAAAGGCTCTGAAAGCTAAGGTTATAGAATCTGAAGATGAGGCTTCTGAAGAGGGTCAAGAAGTTGGGTCTGATGATGAAGAAGAGATGGTGCTGATGGCTGCTAAGGTTTCACAATGGGCAAAACGAAGCAAGAAATATGCAGGCAAGTTTGGAGGATCTTCCAAGAGACTTAGTGCTGCTAAAGACAAGAAGGAAGATCAAAGCAAGTGTTTCAAATGCAACAAGCCTGGTCATTTCATTGCTGATTGTCCAGAAAACAAAAGTAGATCATCAAAGCAAAGCTCTAGCAAGGAAAGATATAAGAGTAAAGTCAAGAAGAGCTTTCTGGCAACATGGGAAGATCTTGACAAAGACTCAGACTCAGATGGTGATGAGGAAGCAAATCTAGCACTGATGGCAACTACCTCTGACAAAGAAGACTCTGAAGCAGGTTCAGACTCTGAAGATGAGGAAGAGGTAATTGCTAAACTATCTAGAACTGAATTAGTAGATTCTCTTAAAGATGCCTTAAAAATGCTCACTAAAAAGGCAGGTGAATGTAAGGTTTTGAAAAAGGCTTACAATAACCTAACTGAGAAAATGAACATAATAGTTGAAGAAAACGAGTCTCTAAAAAGTAGAAACTCATTTATGGAAACTCATTATGTTTATGATGATAAGGTTCCTCCAGAGCATGAATTTGCTCTGCAAGAATTTCTTATCAATGGCATGAAGAGAAGTAAGATAGCTTCCTTAATATACCATGTTAGTAGAAACAGAGGTGAAGGTCTTGGATTTTCTCGTTTTAAAGATAATCCATTATTTTCTAAACCCTCTAAAAATGATAATTCAAAACCTAAGGCTGTATTTGTTAAAAGTCAATCAGAAGCAATAGTTATACCAGAACCTGAAAAAATAATTGTGTCAGAGGCTAAGAAGTCTCAGACTCTGAAACCTTCAAAGCCTAAGATCTCCAAACCTCAGATCAATGTCAAAATAAATAAAACTCTGGTATATTCTAAAGCTAAGCCCAAGAGCTATACAAAGCCTAAAAGTTTTTCAAAAGGCTTCAATAACTCTAGAGCTCCTGATAGGCCATATAAACAAAAACAATCTAAGGTAATGAGGACTAACTCTAAAGGACCCATAAAGGTATGGGTACCAAAGTCTGAGATTGTCTTTGCAGCAGATCTACACTCAAAGAAGGCCAGAGCAGCATTCTTGGTACCTGGACAGTGGCTGCTCGCGTCACATGACAGGAGACAAGCATATGTTCCAAACCCTGACTCTGAAAGAGGGAGGAACTGTGGGATTTGGAGGAAACCAAAAAGGGAAGATCACTGGTACGGGTACAGTTGGTAACTCTTCTCTCTCTATTAAAGATGTTTGGTTAGTTGATGGCCTCAAACATAATCTACTTAGCATTAGCCAATTTTGAAGGTGGAAAAACACAAGAAGGGGGGGGGGTTGAATTGTGTTTTGAAAAATAAAACTTTTTCGAAATAAAAACAAGTTTGCAGCGGAAATAAACACAAGATAAAGAAGGGTGCTGAGAGAGAGAAAGAAAGACACAGAAATTTATACCGGTTCCTCTCACAAAACGAGAGTACGTCCAGTCCCCTTGCACTTCCAAGGGCTTCTAACTAAATCTTATAAGATTACAAGATGCTCAAGCATAATAGCAAGAGACTTCTCTAATGCTCAAGCACAATAGCAAGAGACTTCTCTAATGCTCAAGTTACAATTAACAAGAGACTTCTCAAATGCTCAAGTTACACTTAACAAGAGACTTCTCAAACAAACTTAAGAATAAGAATGAATGTTAAGGAACACTTGATATACAATCAGAGGTGTTTACAAAATACAACGCAAATTGCTTTAAGACTTGAATGTCAGATAGAACAATAATGTCAGAATGCTTCAGAGCCTTAAACGCAGTAATAGAACAGTAGTCATTTCTTCCATTTGAGTCGTCTATTTATACTTGAAGGAAGATGATGACCGTTGTAGAGAGATAAGATGCCATCTGGAATATGCTCGTACAATTGCTAGCTGTAGATTGCCTTCTTTAGCAAAGAAATCCAATTCCACTACCTTGCAATTCAAATTATCACTCATCCATTTTGAGTAATAATAGTACGATAGTACGATCCTCAAATGCGCTCCACTTATGGATAAGATTAACGTTGTACCAACGAATATTCCTTCCTGTGGATGTGACAGAGCCTTGAAGTAGATTGTTCTTCAAACATTGGTTCTGGTTCTGTCAGTTCTTGAGTGACGTAAATTCCTTTTGCTTCAGATGCTGTTGTCGTAGCTTCTTAAGGTCTTCAGCTTCTGAACTCCTCAGAGTCTAGCTTTGGTCCTCAGAAGCATTAGCTTCAGCACGCAAATTTTAAGCTTCTGATGAACAGCGATACGCTTTCAGAGCTTCATAGCTTGGCTTCTCTCTTGTTATTCATAGTGCTTCACTAGAATAATCATTAGTAATACCAATTGCAATTTTAATACTTTGTTATCATCAAAACCACTTAAAATCTTAGAGGTTCATGTCAGACCCACTTTGTTCCAACAATCTCCCCCTTTTTGATGATGACAAACTAAAGCATTAAAATTCAATTGTTGTTGATTTAATTATTTATGTTGACTTCAGGTTTCAAAGGTTTGCAATCTCCCCCTGAGTCTGATAATCTATAGGGTTAGGTTTGTAAGCTCCCCCTAAGTCTTATCCATAACTAATTAAAACAGTTTAAGAGTTAATTTATTAATTTGAAATAAATTTTCATATTTGACTCTCAGAGGCAGAGGTTTGTAAGCTCTTCCTTCAGAGTCTGATAATATTCAGAGAAGGTTTGCAAGCTTCTCTCATTTTATCTACGAAAATGTATTTCAAATCTAAAATTTTCTCCCCTTTCAATAAGGTTCAGAATGAAACACATAACGATAGTTCAGAAGGGATAGAAATTGATATGAGTATAACAGTTTCAGTTATTTAGCAGTTAAAAAAAATCAATTATCATTAATTTTAACGCTGTTCTTACTCCCCCTTTTGTCATCAGTCAAAAAGCGCAGAAAACAAGACATTCAAGTCAAAAATTGGTTACAACTATATTCATTAAATGAACTGTGTTGATTCCCAGGAAGACAAGAAGGCTTGAGAGCACTATAAAAAGAGACGATTCTTCTCATTTTATTCATACAGAATAATCAAAGAGCATCATAAGAAACACACAATGGAAAAGCAAGCTGCGAAGGATGCTTCAGGATCAAAAGAAGTGATCAAGAAGGAAGCAGAGCCTTGGCGCTGCGAAAGAAACAAGCATCTCTATGAAAGAAATAAGCGAGAGGTGGTTCTGACAGAGTCTGAGCTTGAAGAAATAGGCTCTGACCTGGAAGAGTTCTTATGGACATATGATGATGACAAACCGTACGAAGAGTATCAAGCTGAAGCTCAGCAAGCCCTGCGTGACCTACTCTCTTATGTGAGTGCAAAGCGTAAGAAGAGTAAGCCAGAGGCTGCTGACGTTGATTCTAAGTAGGATCTCACTATCATATGTAATAAAGAATTCTTCAATAATACTAATAAAGAGTTCTTGCTATTAATTTCTTTCTTTTTGATTAAGCATGTTTCTTTTATATTCTCTTTTCAAACGTCAGAAAACCAGTTACCAGACACGCCTCATCCGGTATTGTTGCCCCGCTTATAAACAGGCTATAATACTAAGAAGCTATTTCATGAGTAAACAGGAATACTGATGTGGGGGAACCTTAGGTTTTCAAAATCCTATATAAGTTAACATAAACAAGATGTTCTCCAACACCTTACACTAGGTTCAGAATCCACAAGAGTATCAGACATAAGAGGAGAATATATATTTAATTTTGAAAAACAAAAGTAAAAAAAAATAACACACATTCAGATACACAAACACACAATTAAGGATAATAAGAAGCTTAATTAACCAAAAGAAATTATCCAAACGAATTACATAAAACATGAATACAAGCAAGTGCTCAAACATAAGGTTATGGTTTGGGTTGTTGTTGAGTAAGCTTCAGCAGTAGCTCCATCATTGCATTTATCTTCTTATTAGTAGCTTCACCAGATTTGTTCATATCTTCTCTTATATCCGCCCTAAACTCATCCATTTCATTTCTCAGTTCTTCTCTTAAGTCACTCTTGATCTCATCTAGAGCCAGTTGAATAGCTGAAGGTATGGCAGATGAGGAAGAGCCTTGAACAAGTCTTGGTGGAGATCTGGGAGGAGATGAATCAATAATGGCAGCTTTTCCTTTGTCAGAATCTGGCTCACAGAGGTTCTGATCATGCATAATAAAGTCCTCTTCAGATGCTTGATTCTCCTTGATCTTATTTGTCTCAACCTCAGCAATGTGAACAGCCATATCTACCATCAACTTAAGTGCCTCTTGATCAGCTAGCCTCTTATGTTCAATCTCAGCCATTCTAGCCTGATCAGCATCACTCATCAAACTGGCATAACATGCCTCTTCTCCAACCACTCTCTCAGCAGCTTTCAGAACTTGCTCTGCTGCAGCAGCTATCCAAGCCTGCTCAGTAGTTAAAACCATATTTTCATACGTAGCTTCTTCTCTAGCCAACCTTGCAGCTGCTTCACATGCATTCCTTGAGAGCTTCTTAAACTCAGCATCCAAAGTTGCTAAACGTTCAAGTTCTTTTTCATGATTGTAGAATGTGAGGCGGGGAGCACGTGATCTTTCAGCTATATCAAACAAATCCCTCACAGCAGTCATTCCTCTTCCTTGAATCTTGGATTTCAAGTGATTACCCAGAATCCTTAAAGATTGGCTGAACAAGAATTCCATTTCTCTTATCTCAGCATCTACATCAGAAGGAAATACCAGAACCTCTTCATCTATTGTCTTAAATCTCTTAAGTCTAAGACTGATAGCAGAACCTAATTGCTCAATATTTGGTTCAAATGAGGAATTGAAGAATGGTTTGGTTGGGTCAAAAGGAATGGTTGGTTCAGGTTTCTTTCTTTTCAAGGGAATGATTTTGATTTCGCTTAGGTCAGTGGGTAGTTTAGGTTCATCATCTATGTTGACTTGCTTCTTAAGAAAGTCTTCAAGAATGGGTAAGGCAAAGTCAACAGGTAGAATTAGTTCTTCTACAGTTAAAGGTTTGTAAGATGGACCATAGATGGGTTCTGATGGTGGTGTTTGTGGTTCAGGTGTAGATTAAGGTGTGGAAGGTTCAGGTTGTGGTGTGGAGGATTCAACAGTGGTATGTTCAGGTGATTGATGAGGTGAGTTGGGTGTAGCATTGTGATGTTCAGAATGAGTCATAACTTCATCCTGAACTGGTGTGAAAATGGGTGGATTTTCTTGTTCAATGTCAGCAAGGGAGGGAGGTGGTGTTTGAATTGGTGGTTCTTGAATTGGTGGATTTAGAGGTAGATCAGAAGAAGTATTAACAAAATGAAATTGGTTTGGTGAGTTTGTGTTAGAGTGGGTAAAGGCATCACCAGATAGGTGAGTGGCGAGGTGTTCAAGAAATTGTAGGTGATTTTCTTGTTGTGTTGGTGGGTTGGTCAGGGATTGAAGTGTCAATGAAAATATTTTCTTCTTCTGGTGAGTTGTTTTTGGGTTTCTTGAGGGTCTTTTTCACTGGGATCTTTTTCTTGGATTTCTCCTTCTGAATTTTATTAAGTTTTTCAATCAGCTCTGAA
This sequence comes from Trifolium repens, assembly GCA_030408175.1. Lineage (NCBI taxonomy): Eukaryota > Viridiplantae > Streptophyta > Magnoliopsida > Fabales > Fabaceae > Trifolium > Trifolium repens. The sequence goes on along the minus strand of CP125843.1, from coordinate 35,955,411 downwards.
GAGTCAGTGCTTGTATCAGAAGAAGTCCCTTCAGATGAGGATGATGAGGATGCTGAGGGTTGTGGAGATGGTGGAATCATATTTATAGGCTTTGTAAAGTCTATAGGAGGTGATTGGTTAAGAGGTTGAGCATTAGAAGCGCTATCAGTATTAGGCTTAGAGATTTTACCTTTGGACGTGTCAGCAGCTTTCTTTTTGGAAACAACTGTCTTTTTCCTTTTTAGAGCTCTGGCAGGTTGATCCTCTTCTACATCTTCAGGCCTCTCATTCCTCTTCTTGGATCTTCTTTCCTTCTGAACAGCTTTTCTTTGAGCTATCTTAGTCACTTGCTCTTCAGTGACTCCTTCATTCTCTTCAGTGGCCAATCTTTCAGTACCACTATCTACTTGATCAGTAACATCAGCAGCATCATCCTTATCTCCAGATTGTTCTTTGGAGCCTTCCTCAACAATTTCTTGTTCAACAGGTTGAGGTTTTCTCTTAGACTTAGTGATCTGCTTTGGGCCTTTGAAAATATCCCAGTTAGGTACACCAACTACCATGCTCCTGGGCACTCTTACTCCAGAATCTATTCTTACCAGCTCCAAGAAGTTCTTGATGACATCATCATTATCAAATTCTGATATGGTTGGAAAACCATCACACCAGAAGTACTTTTCATAAACTGCCTCCAGAGGGCTCTTGGCTGTCTTCAGCTCTTCTTCATGTTTACCAGAACACTTGCATCATACTTAGCAGTATTAAAAACTCTAAGTTTCTCCTTGGTACTGACAATCTGAATAAGCTTTGTTTAACGAATGATTTCTGAAATCAACCTTGGATGATGGATTATGGAAGGTGATTTGGTTCTGCTCTTGGATATTGTAAAACATAGATGATCAAACAAAAGCTTTGCCAGATTTATCTTCACTTTCTTGTACATAAACCAGATGAAGTGCCTGTGTGGTATAGAGATAGTATCATATCCTCCTTCTCTAGTAATGATGGAGGCAAGAAACACTTTGAAAGCAAAGCTAAAGTTTTGCCTCATGAATTTTGCTTTGCCAAAATCATTGTTTGAACTACCAGGAAGGAATAAATCCTTCTTAATGGATTCAATATGCTTACTCTTCTCACCATACTCATGCACGTTTTCTCCTTCGTTGTCCAGACCCAAAATCTTTGCTATATGTTCTTGAGTAATAAGAACATTGATTCCCATGATGTTTGACCTAATTTCTTTTCCTTTATAAGGTCTTAAACCAAGTTGACTCCTTGTTTTTCCTTTCAGAGAACCATCCTTCTCTACCATCTTCCTAACTTCTTCATCAGCACTGAACTTGTCAAAGATGGTTGCTTTTTGCCAGAAGTACTTGACAATATCATAGTAAACAAACCCATTCAGCATCTCAAAGTAGTTCTTCCATTGTTGATCGTAGAATAAACTTTGAATGTCAATCCCGTTAACTTTGAAACTCTCAAAATCAACAAATTTCTCCGTAACGAACTCAAACGATTCCGGACCAGCATCAGTTACATTATCTTTGAAGACGAGTCGTGCTTGAGACGACAGATCAATGACAGGTGGTAAGACGGGGTTGAATGGACGTTGAACAATTTCGTTTGAAGGTCGAGCAGCCATGATTACAGAAGATTAAGAAGCAGAGAGATTTGGGAAATTCTGAGGTTTAGGGTTTGTGTAGGAAGTGATTATGTGAAAAAGTTGTGCTTTGTGAGTGAAGTGACAATTTATATCAAATAGAATAAACACTCAGAAAATAAGCACAAAGGAGGGAGCGCGAACAGTTTAAAATTAATTTTAAATTGTATAACTGCATTTTCATCATTAACTGTTCTCTACCCATCAGGATCTAGACACGTGTAAGAGAGGCTTAATCATAGCTGACGCGTGTACAGACAACTGTTGTGTTAGACTACGAGGCTAACCACTTAGAGGGGGGTGAATAAGTGGTTCCGTTAACCAATTGAGTTTTTAAAAAATTGTTCGGTTAAACGTGCGTGCGGAAGCGACTCCGGGATCGGTAGTCTCTTTGCACCGTTTTGACTTATTGAAAAAGTAACTAAGCCGATAAAACGTATTGAGGAAAAGTCGATCGGAATAAGATATTCAAAAACTAATTCAATTAACAACAACGTTTCCAAGCAAGTTATTCGATTCTTTCAAAAACAATTCACAACACAAGATAATAACAATTGAATCCTTGTGAACACTTACGAACACACAAATTCAATTGTTTACGAATATAATGAAAGCAATAAAGAATGAAAGTAATGCAATCAACACACGAGGATTTGATTAGGGAGTTCCCCGGATTTCGCGTCGTCCACGCGTATGTCCGAGTACGTCTCCCCCCAAATAACCAAACGGGTTATTTGAGATATGTATAGAATGAAAAACAACTTGAACACAAGTGCACAAATTACAATGAATCCAATAAACCTATATTGACTCAAAATGTAAAACTATGCAAACCCTCAATCGACGAACGAATCTTCACCCTCTGATTCCAACGATCCTACCCGTGCAACTCCTTGCAACGATCGTCCAGCTGAGTCCTTCGATTCTTCTCAATTGATCCTCCAAGATATCGAACAATCTTGGATCCCTAGTGAGCAATCCAACCTCCTTGCACAAATCAACCCGATCGCGAATCTGCTTCACCACGAATCGCACCGAACGTTATCGACCAAGCGTACAACTCCTAAATGATTGATCCCATACTCAATCTTCAATTGTTGCAACTTGATGGAAGATGATGATCTTGTGAAGGATAACACTTTGATCCCAATTTTTCACCCAAATTGTATCCAAAGTGTTTTACCCAAAGCACTTCTTGCTCTCTCAATGATTCTCACTAGATTTCTCAGTTGTGTTCAGTTACTGTGATTGTTTCATTGCTTACAAAGGAACCCACACATTGCTATTTAAAGAGAAAATAGAATGAGCAAATTTAGGCATAATTTTCAGTAGATGTATCGATACAAATGATTGTTTGCATCGATACAAAGCCCTTGACCAACGTTCAATTTTGAAAATCTTGACCTTTGTATCGATACAAACACGGGATGTATCGATACAAACATCAGAATCTTGAAATCTTGACTGATATGTATCTAAGCATGCAAGCATGCTTCGAATCATATGAAGCTTGCTGGTTTTTCAGAACATATAAACATGTATCGATACATGCAAGCATGTTTCGAATCATATGGAACATTCTGTTTTTGTATAGAAGCTTTTGTATCGATACAGAGCCTGTGTGTATCGATACAAAGTGCTCAAAATGTACCAGAACAAGTTTCAGGACATTTGTATCCATACAGAAATGTATGTATCGATACAAAACACCAAAAAGTCAGTTTTTCAAGGTTTTGAAAATAGTTCTTTGTTGTCAAGTCATTTGTAAAGTTTGCCAAAATATGTTCAACCTATTTTCATGTGTTTTGACAATTATTAAAACATGAGGATGAACTGGTGCACTTACATTCTCCCCCTTTTTGATAATTGTCAAAACTATGCATAAGCTAAACTAAGCCTATACCTATTATGCAAATAAAAATAGCAATGATATACAGACGCAAAAACAACACCAAGGCTTAATCACAAAAGCTTGCTCCCCCTGAGTTGATGCCATAATGCGTTTGATGATCCTTTAGCTTGTGCATCCAAATCTCTCCCCCTTTGACAATATCAAAAAGAAGAAGAGAGCACATTAGCAGTAACAAGTCCAAGCAAATTTTCCATCTATTAAACATATCGTGCACTTACATTTGTCGAAATGCACTTTATGATATAGTATCCTAATCAAAATAATTACATATAACGATATGCCACAATATATCAATGACGAATACCAAATATCATGATAACACATGGAATGTAGAACAACAAACCATAAACCAACTCATGATTATTTAAAACACATCGACATTTTTGTAATAAAACATACCAAAATATGGGACGAAAAAAATAAACAAAACCATGCAATTAAATGCATAAACATACAATAATAATCCAAACATACGAAATAATTCAAAATGAAGTCATACAAGCCAAAGTGAAATGTTGCTCAAAACATAGCAACATTAAATAATATCCGTACAACCAAATCGAAATAAAGAAAGTCACGAAATAACAAAAGAGATTGTTCATGCGATAAAAGAAATGAAATGCCATAAAAACAAGATACATCATCAATATTCATTCATGTCATCCGGTTGTTGGTTAAGGTTGAAGTAATGGTCAACGGAGGAATTTTGTTTTACTAGCTCATCCACTTGGTTTTGGAGATTATCAAACCTTGCAACATTGTAACTATGCATATCCTCAAGTCTCTTGTTGACATTACTTTGAAACATGTCTTGTTTCAAACTCATTTCCTTCAACATATCCATAATGGCATTGTTGCTTACTTGAGAAGACTCACCTTCCATGCTATCACTTTCATGCAATTCCAATCTTAGTCTTTTGCCCCTTTCCTCTTGAATTTCATGCATCGGCTCTTCATTATCATCCTTTTTTCCACAAAACTCATACTCATTAGTCGTATCATTCCACTTGTAATCCATTTTCTTCATTTGTGTCATGCTAAAAACTTGATCCCTCTTAGGACTTATCCATAGACCCGCGAGGTTATAGGTTATCTTGAAGTTCTCTAAGATATTCCGAATCAAGCTAGAGTATGCGAAGAAGTGGTCCTTTTTCGAATTTCTCAAAGCAAACATGCGACTAACAAAGTAGTGAGGCCAATCCATCTTTTTGTTTTCCATCATAACATACATCAAATCAATATCCTTCCAATCTAGTCTAGAGTAAGGTCCTCCTCTAGGCCTTAGAATGTGGTTCACAATCCAAAGTAGAACTCTAGGTCCTTGCTTAAGCCTTCCCGCTTTTCCATTTGGACTCTTACCATTCTTGGTTAGAGTGCAAGAAAACTCAGACATATTATACTTAGGACCTTCAGTATCAGTGAATCTTTGCAACTTCTTACCGGTTTCCAACCCAAAAAGTCCTAACCATAGCTTGTTGGATACTTTGAAAATTTTCTTCCCAATACAAAATTCAAATTCAGCACCATTTTGTTCTTGTATACCAGCATAAAAGATCCTAACAAGTTCCTCTATGTAAGCATCTCTTAAATTGCAAAATGTGCTAAGTTTTTCTCTTCTAATGATCTCAGCAATATCACCCAAATGTAATTCCTCAAGTTTTTCTACACTTACAGCATTTTGAGGAATCACTTTCTTCTCTGAGCAATTTTTAATGAAGAAGTTCAAGTAGTTTTCATGGATGAAATTTTCTCTCCTAAAATTTTGATCATGAGTAGTGGTCCTAATTATCTTAGTCCTTCCATCATTTTTCTTACTATTGCTAGCCATTCTAGAAGTTTAGAAGAGTAAGATGTTACCTTTGAATTTTGAGAAGATGAAGAAGGTGTGTACCCAAATTTGGAGATATTCAAAGCTTCCAATGTGAATTTTATGTAGCTTGAACCCTTGAATTTGATGGAGTATTAGGAATGGGTAAGGAATTTGAGTGATTTGGAGTTAAATTTTGAGATGATTTGGTTAAGTTTTGAGAGAGATTGAGAAATTGGGAATAAGGGTTTTGGAGAGGTTTCATGAGTTTCATGTTTGAAGAAGAAGAGTGGTTGAGTTGTTGTGATGAATGAATGAATGAAAAAGTCATGTAAAACTTGTTTCTACGCGGTTGTATCGATACAAACAGTAATATGTATCGATACAAGTCAGTTGTTTTGAAGCATGTATCGAAGCATACCTGTATGTTTCGAAGCATGGTCGCCTTGCTGTTTTTCTCAGCACGCCATGTATCGATACTCACTTGTATGTATCGATACAAGTCAGGTTAATTTTGAAAAATTTGAAATTTTGAAAAATAACTGACATGTATCCATCCACAATTCATTGTATCGATCCAAAACACATTATTTTCAATTTTTCTCAAATCACATGAATCAAAAGGTTCAAAAAGAAATTTCGATGATTTTCAATTAACACGTATGAAAGAAACACATACAATCATGATGGTATATGCGTATATATGTGAACCAAAGCAATACCAAAGCAAATCTTAACATGAGAACACATGTTAAACCATAGATGCATGATAAAAGAAATCACATAACATAGTTAAAGTACCACAAACAATCATATGCGAAAAATATATATATATCTATGTATGTATGCAAAAATTACACATAGATGCAAAACTTAACATATACATTCTAATATGAACTTAATAGGATAGTTGTAATGATTTTTGTCAAATCCCCATTTGAGACGTATAAAGCTCAAAAACTTATTAATATTTTTGAGTAAGAATTCTTGGAAATGGAGGATTAGACAAATATCAAAACTTATATCATATTAAGATAGAAAATGCATGTATATGATCACAAACACAAATGCTAAACAAAATATGTATAAAGCAAAGTTAAAGAGTAGAATCTTCCCTTAAGTATTTGATGAAGGAAGTGATCAATTTCCACATCGTTTTGTGTTGGGTTGAGTCGTATCTTTTCACCTTACTTGTTTATAGGTCTTGAGCCACTCGTTATCAATGTCTCTCATCAATGGCTTCAAGACGCTTACCTACATGTTTAGACATTTGAAATAGGTCCCCAACTCATATTGGGTCCTAGTTTGTTAGTATCAACATTATTGTCTAACTTAGGTAACCATTGCAATATGCCTTTAGGTACTAAGGTTTTCCGTGCTTGGCATTTTGCAATCGTATGTCCTTTGTTACAACAATAATGACAAACAATATGAGGATTACTTTTCTTGTGATCCTTTTCAACAAATTTATACTTTTTATTTCTCGGTTTAAAAGATTTGTTGAATTTAGATGGATCAACCGCAAAAGTAATCTCCGGCTTGGATGGTTCTTTTAACTTCTCTTGTAGTTTTCGTAAATCTCTACTTAAGTAAAAGCATCCATCACATCCGGTATATTCATTTCCACAACTATCATAATTCACAAGAGGTTTTTGAACCAAAGATTCTTTGAGAGCTTTCAACTCATGTTCCGTTTCCGAAACTTTAACCTCAAGGTATTTATTGACTTGCATTAAACCCTTTAATCGTTGAAAAGCCTCTTGAGTTTCTTTGTGTAGTTTTTCAAAAGCAACTTGTAATTCATGATATTCCAAGAGAGTATATGAACTAGAGGGATTTTGGTTTACCTTTTTAGGAACAAGTTTCTTACGATCGTGTGATGTCAAACACACATTTGCCAATCCTTCTTCACCGCTTGAACTAGAGCTTGATGATGAAGAGGAAGATGAGCTAGAGCTCTCCCATGCAACGTAAGCTTTCTTTCCCTTGTCCTTGCTTCCCTTTTTGAATGAAGGTGATTCTTTCTCCTTTCTCTTGAGCTTGGGACAATCCGGTTTAAAGTGACCGATTTGTCCACATTCATAACATGCTCCCTTTTTAGAGTACTTGACATCTTCCTTCCTTCTATGGTAACCACTATCTTTCCGATATTTCTTAAGATTTTCATCGGAGTGCCTTATCCCATTTTTCTTCACATACCTATTGTAGCGCCTAACGAAGAGTCCCATTTCCTCATCATCGGAATCATCTTCGCTTGAGCTACTTTCCACATGCTCTATCCTTTTGGACTTGGTGGACTTTGAAGTAGAGGCTTTTAGAGCTATAGACCTCTTGTCCTTTTCCTTTTCCTTGTCATTGTGCTTTACCTTCTTTTCGCTTTTCTCATGCTTTTCTAGCAAGTTTAGCACATGTTCATGCTCCGTGAGTTTGCCAAACAAAGTTGTAAGATTCAATGAGGTAAGATCATTAGCTTCCTTAATCGCGGTGACCTTAGGTTGCCAATTCCTACTAAGACATCTTAAAATTTTGTTAGTAGCATCTTGGTTGGAAATTGGTTTTCCCAAACCGTGTAACTTGTTGGTGATTTTGATAAAGCGTTGTTGCATATCCTCGATGGATTCTCCATCTAGCATATGAAACAACTCAAATTCTTGTGTCAAAGTATTAATTTTGGATATCTTGACATCATTGGTACCCTCAAAGTGAGTAACCAATGTGTCCCACATTTCCTTAGCCGATTCACAATGCGACACATGATAGAATTGATCAATCCCAAGGGATGATATTAAAATGTTTTGTGCCTTCGCATCGTAATTGACTTTCTTCTTTTCCTCATCCGTCCATTGTGCCATTGGCTTATTTGCGACAACACCATGAGCATCCGTTATAGTTGGAGCAAACGGACCATTCTCAATGGCATTCCACACTTCACTATCAAAAGAATTGATGTGAATACGCATGCTACTTTTCCAATAGTCAAAATGATCTCCATTGAATACCGGAGCCCTATTATACGCCCCTTTTGGTGCAAAAGCCATGTTGTCTAATAATAGGCACAAATTACTCGGTTTAATCGTTTAAAATCAACCGGGCTCTTGATGCCACTTGTTAGACTACGAGGCTAACCACTTAGAGGGGGGTGAATAAGTGGTTCCGTTAACCAATTGAGTTTTTAAAAAATTGTTCGGTTAAACGTGCGTGCGGAAGCGACTCCGGGATCGGTAGTCTCTTTGCACCGTTTTGACTTATTGAAAAAGTAACTAAGCCGATAAAACGTATTGAGGAAAAGTCGATCGGAATAAGATATTCAAAAACTAATTCAATTAACAACAACGTTTCCAAGCAAGTTATTCGATTCTTTCAAAAACAATTCACAACACAAGATAATAACAATTGAATCCTTGTGAACACTTACGAACACACAAATTCAATTGTTTACGAATATAATGAAAGCAATAAAGAATGAAAGTAATGCAATCAACACACGAGGATTTGATTAGGGAGTTCCCCGGATTTCGCGTCGTCCACGCGTATGTCCGAGTACGTCTCCCCCCAAATAACCAAACGGGTTATTTGAGATATGTATAGAATGAAAAACAACTTGAACACAAGTGCACAAATTACAATGAATCCAATAAACCTATATTGACTCAAAATGTAAAACTATGCAAACCCTCAATCGACGAACGAATCTTCACCCTCTGATTCCAACGATCCTACCCGTGCAACTCCTTGCAACGATCGTCCAGCTGAGTCCTTCGATTCTTCTCAATTGATCCTCCAAGATATCGAACAATCTTGGATCCCTAGTGAGCAATCCAACCTCCTTGCACAAATCAACCCGATCGCGAATCTGCTTCACCACGAATCGCACCGAACGTTATCGACCAAGCGTACAACTCCTAAATGATTGATCCCATACTCAATCTTCAATTGTTGCAACTTGATGGAAGATGATGATCTTGTGAAGGATAACACTTTGATCCCAATTTTTCACCCAAATTGTATCCAAAGTGTTTTACCCAAAGCACTTCTTGCTCTCTCAATGATTCTCACTAGATTTCTCAGTTGTGTTCAGTTACTGTGATTGTTTCATTGCTTACAAAGGAACCCACACATTGCTATTTAAAGAGAAAATAGAATGAGCAAATTTAGGCATAATTTTCAGTAGATGTATCGATACAAATGATTGTTTGCATCGATACAAAGCCCTTGACCAACGTTCAATTTTGAAAATCTTGACCTTTGTATCGATACAAACACGGGATGTATCGATACAAACATCAGAATCTTGAAATCTTGACTGATATGTATCTAAGCATGCAAGCATGCTTCGAATCATATGAAGCTTGCTGGTTTTTCAGAACATATAAACATGTATCGATACATGCAAGCATGTTTCGAATCATATGGAACATTCTGTTTTTGTATAGAAGCTTTTGTATCGATACAGAGCCTGTGTGTATCGATACAAAGTGCTCAAAATGTACCAGAACAAGTTTCAGGACATTTGTATCCATACAGAAATGTATGTATCGATACAAAACACCAAAAAGTCAGTTTTTCAAGGTTTTGAAAATAGTTCTTTGTTGTCAAGTCATTTGTAAAGTTTGCCAAAATATGTTCAACCTATTTTCATGTGTTTTGACAATTATTAAAACATGAGGATGAACTGGTGCACTTACATGTTGTACACTAACTAGTACTAAACGTTTCATTTCCGTCTAGTTCAGAGCCAAACTCATTAATATCTGACACCTCATCAGAACCTGTTACTCTTCAGAACCCATTTATTCAGAACTTCCCACAGGAGACTCTGAATTATTAGTGGCTCTGATAGAGCTTCAGACCCTAATTCTATTTTGCATCTCAGAGCTAGTTTTCTTCAGAGATAAAATGCATGTTCAAATTCTTTTTAATAAAATCAAAGCGTTCAATGGCCAAAGGTTTGGTAAATATATCAGCCCATTGATGATCCGTATCAATGAATTGAATATTTATTGTCCCTTTTTGAACATGATCTACTATAAAATGATGCTTAATTTCAATATGCTTAGCTCTGGAATGCAAAATTGGATTCTTAGATAAATGAATAGCAGCAGTATTATCACAATATAGTGGAATACTACTTTCAGCTATGTTATAGTCCTCTAACTGATATTTCATCCAGAGAAGCTGTGTGCAGCATTTAGTAGCTGAGATGTATTCTGCTTCTGCTGTAGACAATGCAATAGTTGTTTGTCTCTTGCTGGCCCAAGATATGAGATTTTCACCAATAAATTGGCAATTTCCAGTAGTGGATTTTCTCTCTATCTTGTCTCCAGCATAGTCAGCATCACAGAATCCAACTAGCTTACTATCTAGGGATTTTTTATAAAGAAGTCCTAGATTAGTAGTTCCTTTCAGATATCTAAAGATCCTCTTAACGGCAGTTAAGTGAGGTTCTCTAGGATCTGACTGGAATCTTGCAGACAAGCATACACTATATAAAATATCAGGTCTAGAAGCTGTTAGATAGAGTAAAGAACCAATCATACCTCTATACAGCTTCTGATCTACTTTGCTTCCAATTTCTTCCTTGCTTAAGCTGCTTGTAGGATGCATGGGAGTTGACATTATCTTACAGTCTTCAAGATTAAACTTCTTCAGAAGCTCTTTTGTATACATGCTTTGATGAATGTAAGTGCCATCTTTTCCTTGATTGATTTGAATTCCAAGGAAAAACTTTAGTTCACCCATCATGCTCATCTCAAATTCATCCTGCATCAGCTTTGAAAAACTCTTGCACAAGGAAGCATTAGTAGAACCAAATATTATATCATCAACATAGATTTGAATAATTAAGATGTCTTTCTTAGTTGTCTTTCTGAATAGTGTATTGTCAATTTGACCTTTTTGAAAACCATTTTCTAAAAGAAAATTACTCAGTCTTTCATACCAAGCTCTTGGAGCTTGTTTGAGACCATAGAGTGATTTCTTAAGTTTATAAAAATAATCAGGGTTTTTCAAATCCTCAAAACCTGGAGGTTGTTTGACATATACTTCTTCAGAAATGACACCATTTAGAAAGGCACTTTTAACATCCATTTGGTATAAGGTTATTCCATTATTAATTGCATATGATAACAATAACCTGATTGCTTCCAGTCTTGCCACTGGAGCAAATGTTTCAGTGAAGTCAATGCCTTCTTGCTGACTGTAGCCTTGTGCTACTAGTCTAGCTTTGTTTCTTACCACTTCACCTTGTTCATTCAGTTTGTTCCTAAATACCCACTTGGTTCCAATGATGTTCTTGTGTGTTGGTCTTGGTACCAAATCCCACACATCATTTCTTTGAAACTGATTGAGCTCATCTTGCATTGCTACAATCCATCCATCATCAGAAAGAGCTTCATCAACATTCTTAGGTTCTATCATAGATATGAGTCCTAGAAGTGAATCATGTTGTTGATAATCTGATCTTGTTTTTCTTGGACTCTCTTTGTTTCCAAGAATAAGATCTTCTGGATGTGATGATCTGTATTTGAATTTTCTCTTTGGAGCTTCATTAGTTTCAACACTTGTTTGGGTATCATCTTCTGAGATATCATCATGTCCTTCAGATGCTTCTATTGAGCATGCTTCTTCAGAGACTTCTTCCAATACAGCTTCTGAAGTTTCATTTGCATCTGATGCTTTCTCAGGTTCTGGATTGTTATATATATATGGAACACCTGCATAGCTATCATCTTGCTCTGACATTTTACTGTCAGGCTCTTTGTCATCAAATCTAACGTGTATAGATTCTTCCACTGTCTTAGTTTCAGAATTATACACTCTGTATGCCTTTCAGCGTTCAGAGTAACCTATAAAGATTCCCTTACAAGCTTTGGCATCAAATTTTCTTTTGTAGGCCTTATTGTTCAGAATGTAACAGGTACATCCAAACTGATGAAAATAAGAGATGTTGGGCTTTCTTCCTTTAAAGAGTTCATATGTTGTTTTATTCAATATAGGTCTGATATAGATCCTATTTTGAATATAACAAGCTGTGTTCACACCTTCTGCCCAGAAGTGCTTAGCAAGTTTAGTCTCATGCATCATGGTTCTTGCCATCTCTTGTAAAGACCTGTTCTTTCTCTCTACAGCACCATTTTGCTGTGGTGTTCTTGGAGCTGAGAACTCATGGACAATTCCATGGTCTTCACAATAAGTTGCAAAGGGTTCGTTTTCAAACTCACCCCCATGATCACTTCTGATCTTTAAGATCTTGAGACTCTTCTCACTTTGCACTTGTGTGCAGAAGACGGTAAACACATCATATGCATCATCTTTCACTCTAAGAAATTTAACCCAAGTCCATCTACTGTAATCATCAACAATAACAAGTCCAAATTTCTTTCCATTGATTGAAGCTGTACTTACAGGACCAAACAAATCAATGTGAAGTAGTTCAAGAGGTCTTGAGGTAGAGACAATGTTTTTAGGTTTAAAAGAGGTTTTTGAAATCTTTCCAATCTGACAAGGACCACACAGAGCATCTAAATGATAGTTAAGATTGGGTAGTCCTTTAACCAAGCTTAGTTTGCTAAGCTTAGATATTAATCTCCAGTTAGCATGACCTAAGCGTTGGTGCCAGACCCATTTCTCATCATTCAAAGATAGAAGACAAACTATCTTTTGCTCTGAGAGTTCTGACGGATTAATTTTATAAACATTGCCTTTCCTTAAGCCTCTGAACACTACAGACTCATCAGACTCTCTAATTACAGTACATGCATCTTTATTAAACTTAACAACAAATCCACTATCACAAAATTGGCTAATGCTCAGTAGATTATGTTTGAGGCCATCAACTAACCAAACATCTTTAATAGAGAGAGAAGAGTTACCAACTGTACCCGTACCAGTGATCTTCCCTTTTTGGTTTCCTCCAAATCCCACAGTTCCTCCCTCTTTCAGAGTCAGGGTTTGGAACACATGCTTGTCTCCTGTCATATGACGCGAGCAGCCACTGTCCAGGTACCAAGAATGCTGCTCTGGCCTTCTTTGAGTGCAGATCTGCTGCAAAGACAATCTCAGACTTTGGTACCCATACCTTTATGGGTCCTTTAGAGTTAGTCCTCAATACCTTAGATTGTTTTTGTTTATAAGGCCTATCAGGAGCTCTAGAGTTATTGAAGCATTTTGAAAAACTTTTAGGCTTTGTATAACTCTTGGGCTTAGCTTTAGAATATACCAGAGTTTTATTTATTTTGACATTGGTCTGAGGTTTGGAGATCTTAGGCTCTGAACGTTTCAGAGTCTGAGACTTCTTGGCCTCTGACACAATTATTTTTTCAGGTTCTGGTATAACTATTGCTTCTGATTGGCTTTTAACAAATACAGCCTTAGGTTTTGAATTATCACTTTTAGAGGGTTTAGAAAATAATGGATTATCTTTAAAACGTGAAAATCCAAGACCTTCACCTCTGTTTCTACTAACATGGTATATTAAGGAAGCTATCTTACTTCTCTTCATGCCATTGATAAGAAATTCTTGCAGAGCAAATTCATGCTCTGGAGGAACCTTATCATCATAAACATAATGAGTTTCCATAAATGAGTTTCTACTTCTTAGAGACTCATTTTCTTCAACTATTATGTTCATTTTCTCAGTTAGGTTATTGTAAGCCTTTTTCAAGACCTTACATTCACCTGCCTTTTTAGTGAGCATTTTTAAGGCATCTTTAAGAGAATCTACTAATTCAGTTCTAGATAGTTTAGCAATTACCTCTTCCTCATCTTCAAAGTCTGAACCTGCTTCAGAGTCTTCTCTGTCAGAGGTAGTTGCCATCAGTGCTAGATTTGCTTCCTCATCACCATCTGAGTCTGAGTCTTTGTCAAGATCTTCCCATGTTGCCAGAAAGCTCTTCTTGACTTTACTCTTATATCTTTCCTTGCTAGAGCTTTGCTTTGATGATCTACTTTTGTTTTCTGGACAATCAGCAATGAAATGACCAGGCTTGTTGCATTTGAAACACTTGCTTTGATCTTCCTTCTTGTCTTTAGCAGTACTAAGTCTCTTGGAAGATCCTCCAAATTTGCCTGCATATTTCTTGCTTCGTTTTGCCCATTGTGAAACCTTAGCAGCCATCAGCACCAGCTCTTCTTCATCATCAGACCCAACTTCTTGACCCTCTTCAGAAGCCTCATCTTCAGATTCTATAATTTTAGCTTTCAGAGCCTTTGATGAACTTTTAGAGCTTAAGGCTATCCCTTTCATCTTTTTGGTTGATTCATCAGTCATTAGTTCCATCTCATGACTCTTCAATGAACTAATTAAGCTTTCAAGGGATACAGCATCCAAATCCTTAGACTCTTGAAAAGCAGTCACCTTGGGTCTCCATTTTGGTGGTAGGCTTCTGAGTACCTTTCTCACATGATCAGCTTCAGTATAACTCTTGTCTAATACTTGATGTCCAGATACTAGAATTTGAAACCGTGAAAACATAGCTTCAATGTCCTCTCCATCCTTCATCTTATACAGCTCATACTGATGCACCAACAAGTTAGCCTTTGCCTCCTTAACCTGTTTGTTGCCCTCATACTTGGATTTTAAGGAATCCCAAATAGACTTTGCAGTTCTTTTATCTCCAATTTTAAGGTACTCATCATGTGAGATAGCATTGGTCATCATTCCTTTTACAGAGTGATGCTTCTTGTACTCTAGCTTTTGAGTAGGTGTAAAAGATTTCCTGTTCTGAGAACTGACTACTCCTTCTAAGTCCATATTTTCAAAGTTAACTCCATCTTCTACCAAGTCTCATAAATCACAATCAATACTCATGATGTGACTATACATATTGGTCTTCCAGAAGGGGTAACTAGTCTCAGTTCCGTTGAAGAAGGGAACTTTATCAGATGACCTCCTTTGTCGAGAGTTTGAGTCATAGTCGAAAGGAACTTCATTGAGGTTCTTCTCAGCAGACATGTTTTTCCTCCTGGATCTTTACTGCTTCACTGTGAGGTGAGTTAGGTAACAGACTAGCTCCTGATACCAATTGAAGGTGGAAAAACACAAGAAGGGGGGGTTGAATTGTGTTTTGAGAAATAAAACTTTTTCGAAATAAAAACAAGTTTGCAGCGGAAATAAACACAAGATAAAGAAGGGTGCTGAGAGAGAGAAAGAAAGACACGGAAATTTATACTGGTTCCTCTCACAAAACGAGAGTACGTCCAGTCCCCTTGCACTTCCAAGGGCTTCTAACTAAATCTTATAAGATTACAAGATGCTCAAGCACAATAGCAAGAGACTTCTCTAATGCTCAAGCACAATACCAAGAGACTTCTCTAATGCTCAAGTTACAATTAACAAGAGACTTCTCAAATGCTCAAGTTACACTTAACAAGAGACTTCTCAAATGCTCAAGTTACACTTAACAAGAGACTTCTCAAACAAACTTAAGAATAAGAATGAATGTTAAGGAACACTTGATATACTATAAGAGGTATTTACAAAATACAACGCAAATTGCTTTAAGACTTGAATGACAGATAGAACAATAATGTCAGAATGCTTCAGAGCCTTAAACGCAGTAATAGAACAGTAGTCATTTCTTCCATTTGAGTCGTCTATTTATACTTGAAGGAAGATGATGACCGTTGTAGAGAGATAAGATGCCAGCTGGAATATGCTCGTACAATTGCTAGCTGTAGATTGCCTTCTTTAGCATAGAAATCCAATTCCACTACCTTGCAATTCAAATTATCACTCATCCATTTTGAGTAATAATAGTACGATAGTACGATCCTCAAATGCGCTCCACTTATGGATAAGATTAACGTTGTACCAACGAATATTCCTTCCTGTGGATGTGACAGAGCCTTGAAGTAGATTGTTCTTCAAACATTGGTTCTGGTTCTGTCAGTTCTTGAGTGACGTAAATTCCTTTTGCTTCAGATGCTGTTGTCGTAGCTTCTTAAGGTCTTCAGCTTCTGAACTCCTCAGAGTCTAGCTTTGGTCCTCAAAAGCATTATCTTCAGCACGCAAATTTTAAGCTTCTGATGAACAGCGATACGCTTTCAGAGCTTCATAGCTTGGCTTCTCTCTTGTTATTCATAGTGCTTCTGAATGAATTTTACCTTATAATTCTGCACACTAGAATAATCATTAGTAATACCAATTGCAATTTTAATACTTTGTTATCATGAAAACCACTTAAAATCTTAGAGGTTCATGTCAGACCCACTTTGTTCCAACAATTTTTGTGATAGTGGATTTGTTGTTAAGTTTAATAAAGATGCATGTACTGTAATTAGAGAGTCTGATGAGTCTGTAGTGTTCAGAGGCTTAAGGAAAGACAACGTTTATAAAATTAATCTGTCAGAACTCTCAAAGCAAAAGATAGTATGTCTTCTATCCTTGAATGATGAGAAATGGGTCTGGCACCAACGCTTAGGACATGCTAACTGGAGATTAATCTCTAAGCTTAGCAAACTAAGCTTGGTTAATGGCCTACCCATTCTTAACTATCATTCAGATGCTCTGTGTGGTCCTTGTCAGATTGGAAAGATTTCAAAAACATCTTTTAAACCTAAAAACATTGTCTCTACCTCAAGACCTCTTGAACTGCTTCACATTGATTTGTTTGGCCCTGTAAGTACAGCCTCAATAAATGGAAAGAAATATGGACTTGTTATTGTTGATGATTACAGTAGATGGACTTGGGTTAAATTTCTTAGAGTGAAAGATGATGCATATGATGTGTTTACCATCTTCTGCACACAAGTGCAAAGTGAGAAGAGTCTTAAGATTTTAAAGATCAGAAGTGATCATGGGGGTGAGTTTGAAAACGAACCCTTTGCAACTTATTGTGAAGACCATGGAATTGTCCATAAGTTCTCAGCTCCTAGAACACCACAGCAAAATGGTGTTGTAGAGAGAAAGAACAGGTCTTTACAAGAGATGGCAAGAACCATGATGCATGAGACTAAACTTGCTAAGCACTTCTGGGCAGAAGCTGTGAACACAGCTTGTTATATTCAAAATAGGATCTATATCAGACCTATATTGAATAAAACAACATATGAACTCTTTAAAGGAAGAAAACCCAACATCTCTTATTTTCATCAGTTTGGATGTACCTGTTACATTCTGAACAATAAGACCTACAAAAGAAAATTTGATGCCATAGCTTGTAAGGGAATCTTTATAGGTTACTCTAAACGCTCAAAGGCATACAGAGTGTATAATTCTGAAACTAACACAGTGGAAGAATCTATACATGTTAGATTTGATGACAAAGAGCCTGACAGTAAAATGTCAGAGCAAAATGATAGCTATGCAGGTGTTCCATATCTATATAACAATCCAGAACCTAAGAAAGCATCAGATGCCAATGAAACTTCAGAAGCTGTATTGGAAGAAGTCTCTGAAGAAGCATCTCCAATAGAAACTGAAATTCTGTTCCTAAGCGGGACAAATGTCGTACACAATGTCTAGGACAATGTGTCTGTAGTCCAGATGTCTCAGACAACTGGTTCGACAATTGGTTATGAGGATCACAGATATTATTGCACTACTGAAGTAAATAAAAGCAATAAAGAACACCAGTAATTGTTAACCCAGTTTGGCGCAAACCAGCCCTACTCTGGGGGATACCAATCCAGGAAGTGAACACTACTAATCCGAATTAATACTTAGTCTTACAACCATTCCAAAAACCCTATTGGCATGTATGCCTTTTCTTAATCCTAGCAATCTTCTACTCAAGGGCTAACTCCCCCTGAATATGAGAACCTACCCAACTCCCTCTAATCACTAATCCCAAGTGACGACAACTTTAAACTCCAAAGTTTAAAGACTTAGTTGAATGGCAACATTCAACAACAAAGCTACAAAGTATCAAAACCAATACTAAGAGCCACAAAGCTGCAAAGTATCAAACAACGATACTAAGAGCCACTAATGCTTTGCACAGTAGGCACAAAGCTTTGAACTCACAATCTTCAGTTCTTGTGGGTTGAGTTTTAAGCTCTATGTTGAGTTCTATTTATAGGCGTGCAAATCTTCAGATCGTCTTCAGTCTTTCAGATGCACTACAATTAAGAGTTAGTTTTAAAACAAACTTGTTTAAAAACAAACTCCAAAAGATAAAGAAATTAATCTTTATCCACAAATTAAATACAAATCCTAATCGTATCTAACACTTAAGATTAATAACAAACTTTATCATTAATCCTAATCTCAGCTTGTTACTTAAAGATTCGCGCTTCATTCAAATATAAACAAACACGCGTGCTTAATGGATAAGCATTATCTTTTAAGCTGAACTGGGTTCAGATGTCCTACCCACATGTCTTGGGACATCTTGTTCGACATGTTGCTTTAACATGTTCTGAACCCAGTGACAAGATGTCTAGGACATCTTGTTCAACATGTTGCATCTGCACATCTTCAATATGCACAAGTGGTTTAGACTTAATTACTTTAGCATTGGTGCTTCAGTTAAGTCACTCTGACCAAGTTGTTTTAGCCTTATGATGCAGCCAATCTCAGAAGAACTACAATCTCCCCCTTTGGCAAATTATGGCTAAAACAACCACAAACCACTTTGTTGAGTGTGCACTCTTCAGTCTTCAATCTTCAAATTGATCTCTGTTGATGCAATCTTCTGTTCTGATATCTTTAGGTCTTCAATGTCTTTGATCTTCAGAATCTTGTGTGTCTTCAATATTCAAGACTTCTTTTAATCTTGAATGTGTGATGAACCTATTCTAGTATGAGACAGTCTTAGTCTTGTCTTCATATGATCCATTACAAAAAATTTCTAAGTCTAGAGATGAGATACCTAGTGACTTAGTGAACCAAAGTCTTGAGTTGCAGCGGAAAGTACTTAATCAGAGTGATCAAGACTTACTAGACCTTTTAGAGGTTCAATTTGAGCATTTAAATTATGCTTCTGGACACACTTATTAAGCATAGCTTTTAGTTTTTATTTTTTCTAAAGCTTGCCATATACATCCGTAAGCAAGAGAATAATTCTACTTGCCAAAGAGCTGTTCTTAGCATCAATTATTTCTCCCCCTTTTTACCATAATTTGTCAAAGGTTGAAAGGAAAATGTTCATTGATTTAAAGAGAACGGAACAACTTACAAAAGTGCACTTATCATTAGTGCCGGATGTTAAAGCCTCCAATGTCTAGGACATTTGGTAGGCCACAAGAAGTAGAAAGGAAAAATACAAAAGTACTTATTTTCCTACATTAATCAGGGTCTGTTCTTCAAACTTCTTCTTCTTCTTCTTGTTCTGCTTCAGCTTGAGCATCTCCTTCATTCTCGGCAAGATTCTTTGTCGGTTGTAGTATCAAGTGATCCACACAGGTTTTTCTGATAGTACTTGATTTGATAGTTTCCTCCATCTCTTTAGATACTTGAATAAGCTCAGCAAGCACCTTTTTCTGTGAGCTTTTGTCTAGTGGAGTTGAGGTCTCAACTGCTTCTTTTTCTTTGAACTCAATGTCTGGGACATGCGGTTCAGCAAACAGCTTGCGATTGAAGAATATTGGTGGAGGTCTTCTACTTTCATATTCCTCAGGATGCAGAATGCTTGGTTGCTGACTAAGAATTATCTCAGTAATCAAGCTTGGAAAGGCTATTGGCAGTTTTGTTGCATTGGTTTCCACATGCTTCATTGTTTGCTCAAAAACATGTTTCCCAAAGTCTACCTTCTTTCCTGTTCTAATGAGGTATATGAGTTTTGCCAGATTTGAAGTTATACCTGAGCTGTGATTTGTTGGGGCCCAATTAGCTGTGCCAATCCTGTTGAGAATTGCATACTTGACTGTTAGCTTGGACGTTGGAAGTAGTCCTTTCTTGGGCCAATTTTTAGCTTACCCAGCAGTGATTTCCTCAGCAACCTTGTCCATTGAGAGGATTTCGTTGCTTTCAGCTTCAACACTCCTTCCCAGAACTTTGTTGATTGTTGTTGGAGAGAAATCAATGTTCTTTTCTCTCAGCTGAACTTTGTGATAGCTATCACTTCCTTCTTCAGCACATTCTCCAGTGAGATTTGTGATGAACTCTCTCACAAGCCTTTCATAGCACTTGCCAACTCCTAGCACAGTCTTCATGAGTTTGGCTTCTTCAAGAAGTGTAGTGATTTCCTTGTAGGAGAGTGCTTCACTGCTTAGTTCCCTCTCAGTAGCCATTCTTCTCTGACTTACTATCCTCCACCTTTGTTCATTCTCCTTAGTGTGGAAGGTTGTTGAGGTTGCAGCTTTTCTCTTCTTTGAGATGATGTTTGGGACATCGTCTTCGACATCAGGTTCAAACTCACTTGAGAACTTTGGCTTCCTCTTCCCCTTCTGAGACTTCTCTTCTAAGTAGGATTTAGGAATCTCCACCTTCTTTCCCCTATTCCTCCTTATTCTATCAGCAATTGACTGAGATCTTCTGGGAGCGATCTCTTCACTTTCCGTTTCTTCCCCAATCTCTATGACTTCCAGGGTCTCAGAGATTTCTGCTTCTTCTTCGGAGAGAGGTGTCTCTTGTGTATCCTTTGAATCATCTTCCATTGGATGCTCTTTGGATGTCGTGTCTTTTGATGTTGAGACATTTGCTTCGACATCCTTGATGTTGAGGTCGGATGTCATGACATTGTCTTCACCATTCTTCTCTTTCTCTGTTTGAGGCTCAAGGTTCTGGTTTTGAGTAGCCTCTTTCAGAGATGATTCATCAGGATTTTGTTCTTCAGCCCTCCTTGGTGACGATTGAGCTTTCAGCGGAGATACTTCTATGTTTTCTTCACTGAATGTTGAATTTGTGAAGGGCCCGACCAATGTGTTGCTTCTCCTTTTCCTTGTCGTCGTTCTTCTTCCTCTGGGAATGATCAATTTGTCAAGATCAACCTCTTGTTTGTTGATGGTTGAGTCTGAAACCCTAGCTTGATCACTAGGTCCTTCGCTTTTGATGATTGCTTCGTTGTTTGAGCTCATTGTGATTTCTTGACTTATGTTTGTTCAGAGTTTCTTTGAAGAAGATTTCTTATGAGAAGGTTTTGAGAGATGTTGTACCAGATGTTGAAGCGTGTGTGATAGCACAAGTGATGATCTTGGTGGCATTTTATAGACGGAACTTAGGTAGTATGTTACCTTGTTTATTGTGCAGAAGTAATGATGATTAACGTTATAATCTTTCTGCACGCCACCCCGTCACTTAATGTTCTACACGCTTTTGGACGTGTGGAACTCCAGAGCTCCTTTTCCACGTTCAGGTTGAAGTTATTCAACTTCCTGACGAGTGTACAGATGTTGGGACATCTGGTAGCACATCTGGTCATTCTCTTCCTTGACTGTCAAGCAAGCTATTTTTGGACTAATGTTGGGAGAAGTCCATTTATAGCACTTGTTCGTTGTCTTGACACCTTTCATCACTACCTTTTGATCATCAGCAATAATGCACCCAGAATTGCTGAAGTACACATCTAGTCCTTGTTCACATAGTTGACTAATGCTTATCAAGTTTGTAGTGAGTCCTTCAACTAGTAGAACCTTGTCTAGGTATGGTAAGCTGGGATCTCTTAGCTTGCCTATTCCTTTGATTCTACCTTTAGCACCATTACCAAAAGTGACACTTCCTTTGGAGCAAGGCCTTAATTCCTTAAGGTATTTTTTATCTCCAGTCATGTGTTTGGAGCATCCACTGTCAAACTACCAGTCTTTATATGAGGATAGCCTGATACAAGTATGAGCCTTTAGTTTTGAATCTTCTTTTGGCCTCCATACTTTCTTGACTTGAGTCTCTTGGTACTTTTCTTGTTGAACAAGAATCTTCTTTTCATTCTTCCTTGGTGATCTTGGTCTTTGAGGATAGCCATGAATTTTAAAGCATTCCTTCATAACATGCCCTGGCCTACCACAGTGATCACATCTATTGAAAGCTCTTCTATTTTGGGAGTATAGCTTCTTAAGATGTGGTCTAGGTGTGTGCTTTTTCTGCTGCTTGTGGAGCTGTCCTATGTTCGCATTCCTTTTGTGTTGAGCAGGATGTTGAGACATGTGGCTTGACATCTTTCTTTTGGTTTGGACAGATTTTTGAGACCTATTGTCTATGATCCTTTCTTTGTGCTTAACAGAATGTTGAGACATTTGGTTTGACATCTCTTTCTTGGTCTGAACATAGTGCTGAGATGTGTGGTCTATGATCCTGTCTATGTGCTGAACAGGATGTTGAGACATTTGGCTTGACATCTGGTCCTTAGGCTTCTGTAGAGGAGGAGTTACCTTTTCTGGAGCAGATTCAGTCTTTTTGAAGGGATGATCAAATCCTAATCCAGTCACGTCTTCAGCTATTTTCTCAGTTTCAAGGAACTCATCTTCTGAGTCTGATTCATAGTTTAGGCTCCTCAAGGTTTCAGTCATGCTTATGAGTTTAGACTTTAAGAAGTAATATTCTTCTTCCAGAGACACTCGTTCTTTGTAGAGAAGTTCTTCATTATCATCACTGTCTTCAGTGTCTGCAAAGTTTTTGCACATACCTGAGAATGCATTGTTTGTGTCTTCATCTTCACTTTCATTCTCAGAGTCAGAGTGAATTGCAGCTAATCCCTTTTTCTGTTTTCTGAGAAAGTTGGGACATTGTTTTCTGATATGCCCAAAACCTTCACATTCGTAGCACTGTACCTCTGTTTCTTCTTCAGAGTTTTCTTCTTTTGACATGCCTTGTGCCTTGTTGTTGGACATCTTGTCTGGGACATTTGTCCTCCACTTAGCACGGATCCTGTTCACAGATTCATTGAACTTCTTGGTCAATAGAGCTATTGCTTCTGATAGACAATCTTCACTTTGGCTTTCCTCAGATTTGAAAGCCAAATTCTTCATCTTCCTTTCAGGTCTATCTTCAAAGGTCATCTTAAAAGTTTGTAGTGAGCCAATGAGTTCATCAACCTTCATCGTGCTCAAATCTTGTGATTCTTCAATAGCAGTTACCTTCATAGAGAATCTCTTAGGCAGTGATCTAAGAATCTTTCTGGCTAGTTTCTCTTCAGGTATCTTTTCTCCTAGAGCAAAGCATGAATTTGCTATGTCTCGAACTCTAGTGTTGAATTCTGAGATGGTCTCATCATCCTCCATTCTTAGGTTTTCGAATTTTGATGTGAGAAGTTGTAGCTTTGACATTCTAACCTTGGAAGTTCCTTCATGCGCAATTTGCAGAATTTCCCAGGCTTGCTTGGCTTCTGTGCATGTGTTGATCAATTTGAATATGTTTTCATCAACACCATTGAAGATAGCATTGAGTGCTTTAGAGTTGTTACTGGACTCAGTCTCCTCTTCTGGGGTCCAATCTCTTTCGTCTTTTAGTATTGAAGAACCATCTTCTGCTGAAACTATTGGGTGATTCCAACCTATAACAATTGCCTTCCATGCTTTTTGATCCATGGATTTGAGAAAGGCAACCATTCTTGCTTTACAATAATCATAATTTGATCCATCCAAGACTGGTGGTCTGTTGATTGATCCTCTCTTGTCCATCTTGAACAAAATATATCTCCCTATAATTTCTTGAACCTAGAAAACAACTTTATTCTATCGAGCCTAAAGTTAGCCAAGTTTATTAACCGAGTAATGTCCAGTAGCAGTAGTAGTAAACCAAAACTCATTCCTTGACATTTAGTCGTCCATTACAAGCGAGGAACTTCCCTGTATTATAAAACTTAGATAAACCTCATATGTATTCCATTAATTTTAAGAAGCCGAGAAGTCCACCCTGTTAGGAGAAAACTTAGTAATACCTCAGACAGGTATTATTAGTTCCTAATGACAATCAGATAAGATTATTCTAAGCCTATCGACCTTTAAATGTTCTCAATGGGATGAGTACGTCCTTCCTAATAGGAACCAATAATTATACTGAAACCGCTAGGGACTTAGCCGTAGCTAATTTGGCAATTAGAATCCTTGTAATCCGTACCCGTACCCGAGAAAGCACATTAAGTTCAATCACTTATAGGATTATGACTTAGCAACCCAGCGTAGTGAACCTGATAGAGATCACCGTAATAGAAGTTCAACTCGAACCGTCCGTATTAAAGGAACCAAATTAGAACAAGAGCACATTCCAATATCTCCACTGGTTACCTTATTAGGTTACCATTTAGAATGCCCTTAACTAGGTTATTAAAGACCGTTAAATTCTTCCTTAGCGATACCCACATCAAAGCTAAATTCTTCCTTAGCGATACCATCACCTAAATAGGTTTATTAAAGACCGTTAAATTAAGCATCCATAAACTAGTAACCCAGCACTTCTGACCAGTTGATCACCTCAATAAGAATAGTGGAATATTAGCATCTATACCTTAATATTTTCTCAACGCAAATCTCTTAAGTTAGCACTTACGACAACTACCTTTAGATGCCAATAAAATAGGACAGTCTGTCACTTATACTGGAAATTGCACCGAACCAACATAGGTTAAGTTTGATCAGTAAATAACAATTGAGAGTTACCTTTAGTACGATCAGTCGCCAAAGTCGAACCGTAGATACATTGTCATTATGTAGTTTAGAGACCGGTAATTCAGTTCTACCTTAGTTTGGCTTTCCACTATCCAAATTTATGCCTTTGGACCATTTAGATAAGGAGTTCAGTTGACCGTGCATTTGGGAGTTGTCCATCAACTATCCTTAGGTTAGTAAATTAGTATTATACTCCAACTAGTTACTCAATACATGAACTATGTTTTAGTACCAGACAGTAGAAGACACGACCTGGTGGAAATAACCAATAAGAGAACTTTAGTAGTGACACCAATCACCTAGACTAATCTTTTTTCTTTTTTTTTTGACAACGACTAATCTTTTAAGTATACACTAGTTAACCAGAGACAAGTAATTAAGATTAACCTCAGCTTTAGCCAACCGTCGACACTTTCTATATATTCAAACCCTTCAGCCAAGAGGCTATTAGAACCAGTTAGACCTACCTGTGAGAACTTGTCAGCAAGGAACGTGAGTGAAAACCTAGTTGCCCCAGCCCAAGATTTCTGGCAGCAGGAATAGGAATATGGAACATTAGTCTGAATCCAATAGGAGACCAATCTTCAATAACCTTCATTCGTTCTGGATTCTCCTTCAGCCAACTCGTTGGATCGAGCATTGTTCAATTTTATGTTCATAAGTCTTGGAACACTATGGATGTGTGTACTCCTTAACTTGTCTGATTACGAACCAGATGAGAAAATTCTTCTCGTACCGTAATAACTGGACAACCACGTACAATGCCTAAATTCAATTAGGACGCAACTTTCCAAATTTCCTCGAAACCAGCTAGTTAAACTAATGGTAATCAACGTCATTCTTAGGTAATCATAGTATTTGTTCTCAGTTCTTTTTTTAATTGTGCTATCAGTGGCTCCATCCTATCTGCGGAAGTCAATTATTCTTGAGAAGGTCAAGAATAATTTCAATTCAATTTCTTGCCCGCTTCAATTGATCTGTTGATTCACATACTTCAAAACCACTTCGGTAAAGCCTACCTAGTTCAGTATCAGTGAATCCTTTAGGCTTTCATACTCGCATTCGTCGAAGTCGTTATTCCAGCTGAATTAGTTAACTCTCCTCTACCGAGCTTTAACAGTTTAAAATCAGGATAAGTTTCTGTTCCACCAGCTTAAGGGAAACCAAGAGAATAAGGATGTTATCCGTGTTCGTTGTCTTTCAGTTCCGTACTCTGTAATCATGTTAGATCCGTGTTTTAACCTCGAACACCTCTGCCGAACGTTTCGATCTTTCAGATTCATTTTCTGTACCTTGTGAGACCAAGTTCCTAACTCGAATATCATGACCGAAATATTTCAATCTCAAGATTAGTCGTCACCAACCGGATCAGATAAGTATAAGTGTTAGTCGCACGTTTAGAAATAGTACCTTCGTCCTAGGAAACCATTTTCTATCATGAGAGATATGTCAGTTAACCTATTAATCACCCGAGCAAAACAATTCGGTTCAGCCTCAGCAGTACAAGTTCAAAACCTTAAGTATTCAACTAGCCAAGTCTCCATACATGAGTTACCAGTGTAGAATAATCAAACAATGATGACCATTAACCCTGAGAGAAAGTCTGAACCTAAGTGCGTCTGCGCGTTAAATGTACAACTCGATCACCGTGTCGTGCCAGAATGGATAGAGATTGTAGGTGGGATTTTATCGGATAACTATAGGTTCATCTGCAGATGGGTCTAACTCGTTAGCAGAAGAATCAGTAGTGTTTAGATAATTTTCCACTCGTTTTATATTTCGATCGATTCTGGAGTATTTAGACGACACGTGGTGCAGGGGTACAATTGACACGTCATGCGTAATACTGTTCGTAAAGGAGGACGGCTATGGGAAAGGAGATTTTGAAGTTGCCAATAGCAATAATTAAGCTTTTATCCTTTAGAGAAACGCGTAACGTCAACCAGGCCAGATACAGACCTCCTAAACCAGTTAAATTGGAGTAGTACCGACAAGAGTAATATAAGGTGTATGATCCTGCTCAGAGATTATGTAGTAGAGTTATGAGTGCATAATCCAGAGGATGACAATAAGTATTCGAATCAGAGTGCGCAGCTTGGGAACCATTGTAAGTGTGGTTACGTGGTGGATTGAAGGCAGCAACTCCTAAAGAGAGGAAAATTTTATTCCAAGGGATTGAATACGATTGACCGGAGAATAGGAGAAGTATGAATGCTGAGTACGAATAGCAACGATCTACTCTGAAGTGGAATGAAAGAATTCTGAATTTCGGGGACGAAATTTCTTTAAGGGGGGTAGATTGTAACATCCCAGATTAATTAATAGAAGGTTATTAATTAAAAGAGCATTATTGGAAATTATTTTAGAAATTGTGAGCCAGTGTGGAGAAATAATTGATTTACACTAGTAAATAG
Source organism: Trifolium repens (assembly GCA_030408175.1). Lineage (NCBI taxonomy): Eukaryota > Viridiplantae > Streptophyta > Magnoliopsida > Fabales > Fabaceae > Trifolium > Trifolium repens. The sequence continues at coordinate 35,928,160 of CP125843.1, read as the reverse complement.
GTTGTGAAGTGGAAGAACCAAACGGGACCCACACCTTAATTGTATATAATCACACACCATGACTAAGTGTTCATTCTATTCATTCTTCTACTTGGTAAAATACAATCAGTAGAGCAAAAACCCCTTTCTCTTCTCATTCTCACGCATCAACAACAAGAAACATAAGCTCCATGAGCATTCCTCAACAAACACTTTAATCCCATTTGTCATTTATGTTGGAAATGGAAAATCAGAGGGCTTTTGATGCTTAATTCCCTTCCTTCTCTCACGGACAGAAACATCACCACCCTATCTTCCTCCAATTCTTGACCCAAATCAACATGCAATAGGTTCAACTCCTTCACCAATCCATCAGAATCATGATTATGTAAGTTTCATGTTGTGATTCCTTTCTTAATACTTCAATTCGTGCTCCCTCTCTAATTTCCAATTCTGATTATGCCTTGCATGTGGTTGATTTTGAGATTTTGGTGCTGTGGGTGTGGTGACAAGCCAAGAAATTGTATAAATCGAAGGATTTGGAAAGGTTGTGCAAAGGGTCAGTTCTGGCGTGATAGCTTGTGGCTGTAGCAGAGCTTATGCTCAGGTTAAAGCTTCATTTTCCAGGTGGGTTCTTTAGGATAGTTTAGTTAGTTTCCCCAATTTATGAATTTGCATGTTAACTTAGGAAAATTAGGAAATGTTGTGTGAGGGAAATTAACTCCCAAATTTCCCTCCATCCTGTTTTAATATTATGTATGTTATCTTGCTGCACTGGTTAAATGAGGATTGTAGGTGTTATTCCTGAAAAACTATGATTTTAGCAAAACAGGGTAATTTCTGTATGAACTCGACATGTCGAGCATGCTTGTGAGTACTATGTCGAGCATGCTGGCGAGTACTATGTCGAGCATGCTGGCGAGTACTATGTCGAGCATGCTGGCGGGTACCATGTCGAGCATGCTGGCGAGTACCATGTCGAGAATGCTGGCGAGTACTATGTCGAGCATGCTGGCGAGTACTATGTCGAGCATGCTGGCGAGTACCATGTCGAGCATGCTGGCGAGTACCATGTCGAGCATGCTGGCGAGTACCATGTCGAGCATGCTGGCGAGTATCAAGGCGAGCTCGTACAGAACTGATCAATATTTTTAATTTCTAAACAAAGTCTCATACACTCGTTTTACATCCTCATCAGAGTCAGATAGTTTGCAGTAATATAATTAATATAATGTCGAACAGAATGTTAATCACAGATTATCATTAGGGCATAACTTAGCATTTGATTAGGTTGTATGCTCCCCGGGTCTTGGGAAATTATGGTAGTAAGAACTAAATTAGCTTCAGTCAATTATGAGCGATTTTGTGATATCGCGCCATGGACTCCCAATGGGATAATCCATTAGGATACGTTTTGTGAGCTGCATGCCGTGACCAAATCGGTTGACGGATATGGCAGGCCTCTGAGACATGCTCACCTCAGAGTGTCCTTGTGTTTAAAATGAATAAGAGTTATTTTCTGTGTTACACCTATTTTTTTTATGTTATTATGTTATGATTATGTTAGTAATGAAACGACTAATTTTAGGTGCCCCCGGTGTAGTCACCATTAGGAGGGTAGTAGGACTCACTGAGGCTTAGTAGTCTCACCCCACTCCAAACCAATTTTTTTAGGTAGACAGGTTAACTGGAGCAAGGACCAGGATGGAGCTGATGATTGGAGCTGAGCTTGGATCATCGCATTAGACGAATTAGTCTTCCCTTGTTTTAATTTATCTGTATACCTTGGATTCTATTCTATTTCCGCTGCATTGTTTAAGTTCATCAACTGTTGTAAAGAATTAATTTGTAATTCATTTGTTTATCTCGTTAAAATTTAATGTACTCAGATTCAATTATTTATGTCTTGACTAAATATTCTAGATATTTTAGTTGGGGCGTTATACATTTCGTTTAAATTCTATTTTTACATTTCAATTTTCTTAATCGTTTCTTCTTCAGATGTGAAATCGATTCTGAACGACGATGGTTTGTTCAACAAGCTGCTTCTGAAGCATTAACAAATCTCACTTCATTGTTATCGGCGAATTCTTAGGTTTGTTATTTTTTTTAAATTAACCGTTCTTTATTATTATTATTATTATTATTATTATTGTTGTTGTTACCGGAGTTAAAAAACCTTTAAAATAATTTTAGTCACCGAAGAGATTACTGAGTTGAGTCGCGGACTAGGTCGCTCTCTTTAGGACGTTTCGCGGCACTGCCCAAAATTGTGCATAGCAGACTATCAACCGCGAAGTCCCCAGGATAAAACAACCCAGTTCTACTGATACCGATAACTATGCACTGTAGATATCGGGCAAGATTTACACCCTCAAATATGGCACAAAAAACCAGTGCGCTATAGTTTTAAGTCCATTCTAATATGGTGCTATAACCACTCTAATATGGTACTTTGACCAATCAAATATGGTACTAAGACCACTCTTAATCAAAGGGACTATGGTACTATGACCATTCTTTATTTGAAGGAACTAGTGATACTTTGATCACTCTTGAAACAAATTAATACTAATACAAATATTAGTATCACACAAAAATTTCAACATTCTCTAAACAATCAGGTATAAAACCGAATACAAATCTTTCCATATTTGCATAAACAGATAAAGATATAATTAATCTGCCTAAAGTTATTATTTCAAAATATGAGAGAGCTTTAAACACAAATAGAGAATGATCAACCTAGATATATAACATAGCAACAATATTGCACCGAGCACAAATATCCATTCTAGAATTAATCCTACTTATTTGACATATAGTTAAACAAGCCATTTATTGTTTCTGCTACTTATAATCCATGTTTATATATATAATAATCAAATGGATAGCTAGAGAGTGCCTAAGTACCATTCACGAGCTAGTTGCTATAATAAATTTGGTTCAAAAGAAAAAACCAAAATAATGCATTACAGATAGAGGTAAGAGTAAGACTATAATTAAAAGAACTATGCTATTATACTCAATGATGAACAACTCACCATGAGTTCTTTCCTCTCTATGTAAATACTAGCAATTTCTATTCACCTCTGTAATTTCAAGAATATTAAGAATTCATTCATAAAGACACTTACATCACCAACCATAGCTTCCACGTAGCTAGGTTGAACTACAACATTTTTGACTTTAGGCAACGAAACAATAGGCAACGGCTCCAAATCCGTTGCTATAAGGCTCATAGGCAACGATTTTATGCGTGTTGCGTTGTTTCACGACATTGTTCATCACTTTGTTAAAAACCGTTGTCTATACACATTAGGCTACGGGTTTATAGGCGTTGCATAAACATAACCGTTGCCTTTTTAAATTCAATAGGCAACGTATAACAAAGCGTAGCCTAAAACCCTTTTGTCCACGGTTTTGTATTTGTTTAGGCCACACATAAAAAACCGCTACCTATGAACTTGGAAAACCGTGGCCTAAGCTTATACTCTCTATCCTTTTTTTTTTAATTAATTAAAATAAAATATAGAATAGAATGAAAATTCATTAAAAAAAAAAACACCCAGACAAGTGGTTCCCAACACAAAACGCAAAACCAAATAACGCAAAGCGCAACAAATCTAAAACGCAAAACTCAACAAACCCTAAACGCAAAATGTTCTTCTTCCTTGAATTCCTTCTTCTTCGATACCTTCTTCTTCTTTGATTCCTCTTCCATATCAAAAACGATTCCTTTCAACAAAAACCCTAATCACAAAAAATCTCAGGAATCGAAGGTCGAAATGTTTGTAATCGATATGGCGATTGACAGCGGTCTTTAATAGAAAAGATGATTGAATCTTTCTGGTTGTGATAGAAGCTCTCTGGTTGGTATAAAACACAAACGAAAACCCAGGTTTGTAATTATCGATTTGTTTCTATCAAAACACTTTTTTTTCTTGTTAGCAAATATGGAAATTTGTGTTGTTTAACTAGTTTAACTTTTTCTAGGATTCAAAGTTTTCTTACATATGAATAAGTTGAGATTTTCAAGGTTTAATCTTATTCATAAGTGGAGATTTTCAAATTGTATGAATTAGTGGAAAATGTTGTTGTTTAATTAGTTTACCTTTTTCTAGGATACAAAGTTTTCTTAGATATGAATTTTTGTTATTCGTCGCAGCTTTGCGTTTGCTTCAGGGTCTGCGTTGTTGCATTTGTCGTGTCGGAATCAGGTGCTGCTGGTTTCATTATATGGCGCTACGGATTGTGACGGAGCAATTAGTTGTCTAATAGGAGGCTATCATTGGTGTGGTGGTGTAGACTGTAGAGTTAGAGTTTACATATATATTCTATGATATTGTTTTGCTCAGGATCATTCATATGATTTCAACAAAATGTGGGCTGTTATTACATTTCATTCATATCTCATTAGTTAAATTTCATAACTCAGCCTGCTTAATTATCTATTTTTAGCCAGGACATAGGAGGTAGCTCATGACATTTCACTTGATGATTATATTCTTTTTGAGAGGACTGATTTTTGAGATTGTGGACCTTGATGGCACGAGGCATCTCATCATCCTTGTCCGTTTTGCGTCAGGATGTGTTATCTCCATTATACATTTGAAACTGAATGGTACATAAAATTTTAGTCTCTTTGATACGGTATTTGTGGAAACTACACCACTTATTTTTTAAATATCAGGCTTTCTTTAATAAAGTAAAAGAGATAGTAGATTGGAATGGGAACTGTGGTACACTTGTTCATATTTAGGACTCTTGTCTTGTTTACTTCATCATTACTTATTAATACATGGAGAAATGCAAGAAGTTATGGCTTGGAGACTAGGTAAGAGAAAATATGATTCCATTTCATTGAAAAAAGAGCACATTTAGCTTAATTTATATTTTACTTCAGTTGTTTAAGTTTTTAATTTTTACTCCTGCAGGGTTTATATTTGTTAGTTCAACAAATAATTCACTTCAACACTCAAGAAGCCTTGGCCTCATGAGCGCATGAGTCTGTTGAAGCTTTTGGATGTTGATTGAATAAAATCGGATCTCATTTTCAATGCTACGAGTTCTTAATGTACCGGTTGGTTGAAATAGTTGCTGGAGACATTTAATGATTTTATAGTACTTGTTAGTTTTGAAACTAATATACTTATCATGTTAATTTTGTGACAGTTGCTTTGTTTTCTCTTATATGTTGATAGAAACTGTTTCTTTCCTTAATACATGACAGAATTACTCTTAATTTGTGAATCATGGTATCTTTTCTAATTGCATTTCTGCCAAACTAGGTAAGTAGATGCCAAAAATCTTCGTTTCCACCTCAAGGAGCATCGTGGCTCATATGATCATTTCCTGAAGCACATTTTCAAATAGCATTTGTGGTAATCGTTTAATATATTAATTGGATTTTAGTTATTGATTCTTATTGATAGTGTATATATGCTTATCTCATTTAATAGTTGACATATTTTTGAATAATTGAAGATAAGAAAAAAAAAATTGTGATAGATGTAACACTAAAATTATATTTCAATAACATGGCCATGTGATTGTTAAATATGACCTTATATTCCCCTTATCTGTGATGATTATTTAGGTCACTAGCATAGTACAACTATTAAAGGTACCCTAATTCTCTAACAATATTTCTCAATGAGAATTTTACATACTAGAATTGCACACTGAAGAGCTAACTATTTTGCTACTTGTTTTAGCACATTGTAATACTTAATAAGGTTGATTTGGTATCTGCAGAAGGCTTTGGAACTATAAAGGAACTTGAGGAGGAACTTGATAAGGTAGATTTTTCAATTTGATTCATGATGTTACTATCCTATTAATTGTGCTTATCATTATCTTCCATACTTAGGCAGAGAAAGCCTAAATCTTTTTACTATTTACGGAACCTTATTAAAGGTTTGTGGCCATTGAATTTCCATTTGACTTTGTAGTGGATTTAATCTAAGTCATACCAGGGACTATACCAAAAAATGTAATATATTGGCTATGTGAGGTGAATTTATTAACAAATGTTTGATCCATTATTTTATTGTTTTATTGTCATATTTGATTGGTTTTTAGTTTATGGTTGTTTGATTCATAATTATTTTGATGCTTAAATATTTGCAGAATAATGAGAAATGAAATATCATGACAAGGATCAAAGAGGTGCTTCCAATTTGAGCTACCTTAGGTATGAAGAGTTGAACTTTTTCAAGAGGTTCAAAATCAAGCATGAGATGTATGTGTTGCGGATTGATGAGCGTACCCAAACGGAAATCACAAGTTGCTTACAAGTTAGGAATGTTGTTTGTGAATGCGTTTATGTTGTATATTTAATTTAACTTTAAAGAGTTCAGCTTTATATATATATATATATATATATATATATATATATATATATATATATATATATATATATATAGTAAAATTCTTTGATGTAAAGGATAAAAATGATTCTTATAAGTAATTTCATGGAATTATTTTAAATAAATTTGATATTTCTCAATATTTGGTAACATACTATCTAAGATTTTTAGAAGATTGGATGTAAAATGGTGACTTACAAGTCTAAGCAATGCGTGATATTTGTTTGTACACAATTGACAGGGAATAAATATAATAGGCAATGGGTTAAGATTTTAGGCAACGGTTGTTTCAAACTTTGTCTAAAGTATATGGCGACATTGATAAAGCGTGGCCTAAACATATAGGCAACGGTTGTACATGTGTTGTTTATAAGAACCCCGTTGCTTAAAACATGCAAAAAAAACCGTTGCTGTTATCCATTCCTGCAACGGTTTTTTCGTTGCGTTGCCAGAAGTTAGAAAACCGTTGCCCAAACCTTTAGGCAACGGCCGTATATCCCACGCCTCAGAAACCGTTGTCTAAACATATAAGCAACGGTTTTGTTACATATGGCCACGGTTTTCTGGCGTTGCTGAATGTCATTTTTGTTGTAGTAGTGATGCTGGAAATAGAAAAGTATCTTGCATCCAGTGGTGAGATTTTGGGAACGCGGGTTCCACGCCTCCCGCCGTCAGAATAAGACTCTCTAAATTGTTATTAAGCTGCACCCTTCTCTTAGGGTTATTTTTTTACTTAACACTTACAGCAAAGGGAAAATAACTAATGCTTCTTAATAATAGGAACATGTGCTTTGACTTTTTCTACTATTCTTTCTATTATTTAGTAACTCCAATTGAGTTGCACAACATAAAAAATGTGCTAATAAAATATAGAGTCTATTATCTAATGTGAGACTTAATATTTTATTTTCAATTCACACATAATGTGCTCTATGTTCCAACAATCCCCCACTTGAATTTAAAAGAAAATTCAGAAGTAACGTCAAACGTTTCTCTAAGATTGTGCATAAGCAAAGGTGACGCTTGTCTTGAACCTTTACATAGCAAGTAAGAGCCCGATTTAACAAGAGTGACGCTTGTCTTGAACTTTATCTCAGATTTTTCTCAAACCCGCACACAACCTTTCTTAGGTGTATCTTAAAAGCCCGTGCTTTAATGGCCCTGCATGTATATCCCAGTTTCATGAACGCTCTAGGAATCCGCCTCAAAATTCCATAGGAACCGGCCTAAGTTCCACATTCATATAGGTGAGTCTATCATGAGTACTCCTGAAGCTTGGTACTCCACTTATAGATCTTATTAAGAGTTTCTATTACCTCATCCTTTCACTTCTGCTTCAGGATTCATGCTTCTTAACTTGCATGATCATTAACTATCACTTACAACTTGTTGTTTACCCATTGAAACCTAATTCTTGGGATCTCCAGTCTTTTAGGTTGGGTTACCATCATGAGCAACTCATAGGCATTATAGTCCCATCTTCTTGGATGTATTATGGACTTCCTTTTTAGCTATTCCTTTCGTCAAAGGATCTGCTAAATTTTCATCAGTGTGTACATGATCCATTCTTACAGCTCTTTTAGAGAGTAACTCTCTCACTATGCTTAATAACTGGAGCAAATGTTTCAGTGAAGTCAATGCCTTCTTGCTGACTGTAGCCTTGTGCTACAAGTCAAGCTTTGTTTCTAACAACTTCACCTTGTTCATTTAGTTTATTTCTGAATACCCACTTGGTTCCAATGATGTTCTTGTGTGTTGGTCTTGGTACTAAGTCCCATACATCATTTCTTTGGAATTGATTAAGTTCATCTTGCATTGCCACTATCCATCCATCATCAGTTAGGGCTTCATCAACATTCTTGGTTTCAATCATAGATATAAGTCCCAACAGAGAATCACTTTGTTGATAAGCTGATCTTGTTTTTCTTGGGCTTTCTTTGTTTCCAAGAATAAGATCTTCTGGATGTGATGACTTGTATTTGAACTTCCTTTTTGGGGCTTCAGCATTTTCTTGCATTTCATCTTCTAAGATATCATCATGTTCTTCAGATGCTTCTATGGGAGATGCTTCTTCAGAGATTACATCCATTTCAGCTTCTGAAGTTTCATTTGCTTCTGATGTTTTCTCAGTTTCTGGATAGTTGTATTGATATGGAACTCCTGCATAACTATCATCTTGCTCTGACATTTTATTGTCAGGCTCTTTGTCATCAAATCTTACATGTATAGATTCTTCCACTGTGTTAGTTTCAGAATTATACACTCTGTATGCCTTTGAGCGTTCAGAGTAACCTATAAAGATTCCCTTACAAGCTTTGGCATCAAATTACTTTTTATAGACCTTATTGTTTAAGATGTAGCAAGTACAACCAAACTGATGAAAGTAAGAGATGTTGGGTTTTCTTCCTTTAAAGAGTTCATATGTTGTTTTATTCAACATAGGTTTGATATAGATCCTATTTTGAATATAACAAGCTGTATTCACAGCTTCTGCCCAGAAGTGCTTAGCAAGTTTAGTCTCATGCATCATGGTTCTTGCCATCTCTTGTAAAGACTTGTTCTTTCTCTCTACAACACCATTTTGTTGTGGTGTTCTAGGAGCAGAGAACTCATGGATAATTCCATGGTCTTCACAGAAGGTTGCAAATGGTTCGTTTTCAAACTCACCACCATGATCACTTCTGATCTTCAGAATCTTAAGACTTTTCTCACTCTGTACTTGTGTGCAGAAGATGTTAAACACATCATATGCATCATCTTTTACACGTAAGAATTTAACCCATGTCCATCTACTGTAATCATCAACAATGACAAGTCCATATTTCTTCCCATTGATTGAGGCTGTACTTACAGGACCAAACAAATCAATGTGAAGCAATTCAAGAGGTCTTGAGGTAGAGACAATGTTTTTAGGTTTAAAGGAGGTTTTAGAAATTTTCCCAATCTGACAAGGACCACACAGAGCATCTGAGTGATAGTTGAGATTGGGTAGGCCTTTAACCAAACTTAGTTTGCTGAGTTTAGAGATTAATCTCCAGTTAGCATGTCCTAAGCGTTGGTGCCAAACCCATTTCTCATCACTCAGAGACAGTAGACACACTATCTTTTGCTCTGTGAGTTTTGACAGATTTACCTTATAAACATTGCCTTTCCTTAGGCCTCTGAATACTACAGACTTATCAGAATCTCTAGTTACAGTACATGCATCTTTATCAAACATCACCACAAATCCACTGTCACAAAATTGACTAATGCTTAGTAGATTGTGTTTAAGGCCATCAACTAGCCAAACATTATTGATAGATAAAGAAGAATTACCAACTGTACCTGTCCCAATGATCTTCCCTTTTTGTTTTCCTCCAAACCCCACAGTACCTCCCTCTTTCAGAGTTAGGGTTTGGAACATATGCCTTTCTCCTGTCATATGTCGTGAGCAACCACTGTCCAGGTACCAGGACTGCTGCTTTGGCTTTCTTAGAGTGCAGATCTGAAGCAAATACAATCTCAGACTTTGGTACCCATACTTTTATGGGTCCTTTGGAGTTAGTCTTAATTGCCTTAGGTGATCTTTGTTTGAAAGATCTTTCAGAAGTTCTAGAGTTATCACGTCTTTTTGAAAATGTTTTGGGCTTTGGATAACTCTTCGACTTAGCTCTAGTGTGTATCAGAGTTTCTTTTGATCTGACATTAGTCTGAGGTTTGGAAGTCTTTGGTTCTGAGGTTTCAACAATCAGAGCCTCTGACTTCTTTACTTCTGACTTAGATGTCTCTTAAGAGTCTGATACACTTTTGACTTCTGATTGACTTTTAACAAAGATAGCCTTAGGTTTAGTTTTATCAATGTTAGAGGGTTTTGAAAATAATGGATTATCTTTAAAACGTGAGAATCCAAGACCTTCACCTCTATTTCTACTTACATGATAAATTAAAGATGCTATCTTACTTCTTTGCATGCCATTGATAAGAAGTTCTTGAAGAGCAAATTCATGCTCTGGAGGAACTTTATCATCATAAACATAATGAGTTTCAAGAAATGTGTTTCTACTTTTAAGAGACTCATTTTATTCAACTATTATGTTTGCCTTTTCAGTAAGATTGTTATAGGCCTTTTTAAGGACCTTACATTCCCCTGCCTTTTTTGTAACAAGTTTTAAAGCATCTTTTAAAGAATCTATTAATTCAGTTCTAGAGAGTTGAGCAAGTACCTCATCTTCATCTTCTAAGTCTGAATCTGCTTCATGCTCAGAGTTTTTTTTATCAGAGGTAGTTGCCATCAGAGCCAGATTGGCTTCTTCATCTCCATCAGAGTCTGAGTCTTTATCTAGATCTTCCCAAGTTGCAAGAAATCCCTTTTTGAGTTTACTTTTATATTTTTCCTTGCTAGAAGTTTTCTTGGATGATCTATTCTGATTTTCTGGACAGTCAGCAATGAAATGCCCAGGCTTGTTGCATTTAAAGCACTTGTTTTGTTCTTCCTTTTTCTCTTTGGTAGCACCAACTTTCTTGGAAGAACTTCCAAACTTTCTTGCATATTTCTTGCTTCGTTTTGCCCATTGAGATACCTTAGCAGCCATCAGCACCATTTCTTCTTCATCTTCAGACTCAACTTCATGACTTTCTTCAGAAGCTTCATCTTCAGATTCTATAACCTTGGCTTTCAGAGCCTTTGATGAACTCTTAGAGCTTAAGGCTATCCCTTTTATTTTCTTGGTTGACTCGTCAGTCATTAACTCCATTTCATGAGTTTTTAATGAACTGATCAGATCTTCAAGAGATACTAGATCCAAGTCCTTGGCTTCTTGAAAAGCAGTCACCTTAGGTCTCCACTTTAGGGGTAGGCTTCTGAGAATCTTTCTAACATGATCAGTAGTAGTATAACTCTTGTCCAGTACTTGAAGTCCAGAGACCAAAACTTGAAACCTAGAAAACATAGCTTCAATATCCTCTCCATCCTTCATCTTGAACAACTCATACTGATGAACTAACAAGTTTGCTTTAGCCTCTCTAACTTGTTTGTTTCCTTCATATTTAGATTTCAGAGACTCCCAAATAGACTTAGCAGTTCTTTTGTCCACAATCTTGAGATACTCATCATGCGAAATCGCATTGGTCATCATACCTTTTACATTGTGATGCTTCTTGTACTCTAGCTTCTGAGAAGGTGTGAAAGATTTTCTATGTAGATGGCTAACCACTCCTTCTTTATCCATGTTGTCAAAGACAACACCTTCTTCTACCAAGTCCCACAAATCCACATCAACACCTATGATATAACTATACATCCTTGTTTTCCAGAAAGGGTAAGAAGTAGGATTTCCATTAAAAAATGGAATCCTGTCAGAAGACTTCTTATCATTTGAGCTTGTGTCATAATCAAATGGAATCTCAGCTTTCTTTCCTTTGGATTTTTTACTGTTTCACTGTAAGGTGAGTTAGGCAACAAACCTAGCTCCTGATACCAATTGAAGGTGGAAAAACAAAAGAAGGGGGGGTTGAATTGTGTTTTAAAAGTTAAAACTTTTTCTCAAATAAAAACTAAGTTTGCAGCGGATTAAACATAAAACAATTAAGAGACAGAGAGAGAGAAAGAAAGACACAGAAATTTATACTGGTTCCTCTCAAAAAACGAGAGTACGTCCAGTCCCCTTGCACTTCCAAGGGCTTCTAACTAAAATCTTATAAGACTACAAGATGCTCAAGCACAATAGCAAGAGACTTCTCTAATGCTCAAGTTACAACTAACAAGAGACTTCTGAAATGCTCAAGTTACAATTAACAAGAGACTTCTCAAACAAACTTAAGAATAAGAATGAATGTTAATGAACACTTGATATACTATCAGAGGTGTTTACAAAATACAACACAGATTTGCCTTAAGACTAAGAATGACAGATAGAAGCTGTAATGTCAGAATATTTCAGAGTCTTAAACGCAGTAATAGAACGGTAGTCATTTCTTCCATTTGAGTCTTCTATTTATACTTGAATGGAGAGTGATGACCGTTGCAGAGAGATAAGGTGCCAGCTGGAATTTGCTCGTACAATTTGATAGCTGTACATTGCCTTCTTTGGTAAGGAAATCCAATTCCACTACCTTGCAATTTGAATTATCACTCAACCATTTTGAGTAATAATAGTACAGTCGTACAATCCTCAAATGCGCTTCACTTATGGATAAGGTTAACGTTGTACCAACGAATATTCCTTCCTGTGGACGTGACAGAGTCCTAAAGAAGATTGTTCTTCAATCATCGGTTCTGATTCTGTCAGTTCTTGAGTGATGCAAATTCCTTTTGCTTCAGAGTCTGTAGTGTAGCTTCTTAAGGTCTTCAGCTTCTGAGCTTCTCAGAGTCAGGCTTTTATCTTCAGAGCCACTGACTTCAGATCTTGAATTTTAAGCTTCTGATGATCAGCGATAAGCTTTCAGAGCTTCTTAGCTTGGCTTCTCTGCTATTGTTCGTAGTGCTTCTGAATGAATTTTAACTTTTAATTCTGCACACTAGAACAATCATTAGTAATACCAATTGTAATTTTAATACTTTGTTATCATCAAAACCAATTAAAAACTCTGAGGTTTATGTCAGACCCACTTTGTTCCAACACGCTATAGTTTTAAGTCCATTCTAATATGGTGCTATAACCACTCTAATATGGTACATAGACCAATCAAATATGGTACTAAGACCACTCTTAATCAAAGGGATTATGGTACTATGACCATTCTTTATTTGAAGGAACTAGTGATACTTTGATCACTCTTGAAACAAATTAATACTAATACAAACATTAGTATCATACAAAAATTTCAACATTCTCTAAACAATCAGGTATAAAACCGAATACAAATCTTTCCAAATTTGCATAAACAGATAAAGATATAATTAATCTGCCTAAAGTTATTATTTCAAAATATGAGAGAGCTTTAAACACAAATAGAAAATGATCAACCTAGATATATAACATAGCAACAATATTGCACCGAGCACAAATATCCATTCTAGAATTAATCCTACTTATTTGACATATAGTTAAACAAGCCATTTATTGTTTCTGCTACTTATAATCCATGATAATATATAATAATCAAATGGATAGCTAGAGAGTGCCTAAGTACCATTCACAAGCTAGTTGCTATAATAAATTTGGTTCAAAAGAAAAAACCAAAATCATGCATTACAGATAGAGATAAGACTATAATTAAAAGAACTATGCTATTATACTCAATGATGAACAACTCACCATGAGTTCTTTCCTCTCTATGTAAATACTAGCAATTTCTATTCACCTCTGTAATTTCAAGAATATTAAGAATTCATTCATAAAGACACTTACATCACCAATCATAGCTTCCACGTAGCTAGGTTGAACTCTAGTGATGCTGAAAATAGAAAAGTATCTTGCATCCAGTGGTGAGATTTTGGGAACGCGGGTTCCATGCCTCCCGCCGTCAGAATAAGACTCTCTAAATTGTTATTAAGCTGCACCCTTCTCTTAGGGTTATTTTTTTACTTAACACTTATAACAAAAGGAAAATAACTAATGCTTCTTAATAATAGGAACATGTGCTTTGACTTTTTCTATTATTCTTTCTATTATTTAGTAACTCCAATTGAGTTGCACAACATAAAAAATGTGCTAATAAAATATAGAGTCTATTATCTAATGTGAGACTTAATATTTTATTTTGAATTCACACATAATGTGCTGTATGTTCCAACAATCCCCCACTTGAATTTAAAAGAAAATTCTGAAGTAACGTCAAACGTTTCTATAAAATTGTGCATAAGCAAAGGTGACGCTTGTCTTGAACCTTTACATAGCAAGTAAGAGCCCGATTTAACAAGAGTGACGCTTGTCTTGAACTTTATCTCAGATTTTTCTCAAACCCGCACACAACCTTTCTTAGGTGTATCTTAAAAGTCCGTGCTTTAATGGCCCTGCATGTATATCCCAGTTTCATGAACGCTCTAGGAATCCGCCTCAAAATTCCATAGGAACCGGCCTAAGTTCCACATTCATATAGGTGAGTCTATCATGAGTACTCCTGAAGCTTGGTACTCCACTTATAGATCTCATTAAGAGTTTCTATTACCTCATCCTTTCACTTCTGCTTCAGGATTCATGCTTCTTAACTTGCATGATCATTAACTATCACTCACAACTTGTTGTTTACCCATTGAAACCTAATTCTTGGGATCTCCAGTCTTTTAGGTTGGGTCACCATCATGAGCAACTCATAGGCATTATAGTCCCATCTTCTTGGATGTATTATGGACTTCCTTTTTAGCTATTCCTTTCGTCAAAGGATCTGCTAAATTTTCATCAGTGTGTACATGATCCATTCTTACAGCTCTTTTAGAGAGTAACTCTCTCACTATGCTTAATGACTGGAGCAAATGTTTCAGTGAAGTCAATGCCTTCTTGCTGACTGTAGCCTTGTGCTACAAGTCTAGCTTTGTTTCTAACGACTTCACCTTGTTCATTTAGTTTATTTCTGAATACCCACTTGGTTCCAATGATGTTCTTGTGTGTTGGTCTTGGTACTAAGTCTCATACATCATTTCTTTGGAATTGATTAAGTTCATCTTGCATTGCCACTATCCATCCATCATCAGTTAGGGCTTCATCAACATTCTTGGGTTCAATCATAGATATAAGTGCCAACAGAGAATCACTTTGTTGATAAGCTGATCTTGTTTTTCTTGGGCTTTCTTTGTTTCCAAGAATAAGATCTTCTGGATGTGATGACTTGTATTTGAACTTCCTTTTTGGGGCTTCAGCATTTTCTTGCATTTCATCTTCTAAGATATCATCATGTTCTTCGGATGCTTCTATGGGAGATGCTTCTTCAGAGATTACATCCATTTCAGCTTCTGAAGTTTCATTTGCTTCTGATGTTTTCTCAGTTTCTGGATAGTTGTATTGATATGGAACTCCTGCATAACTATCATCTTGCTCTGACATTTTATTGTCAGGCTCTTTGTCATCAAATCTTACATGTATAGATTCTTCCACTGTGTTAGTTTCAGAATTATACACTTTGTATGCCTTTGAGCGTTCAGAGTAACCTATAAAGATTCCCTTACAAGCATTGGCATCAAATTACTTTTTATAGACCTTATTGTTTAAGATGTAGCAAGTACAACCAAACTGATGAAAGTAAGAGATGTTGGGTTTTCTTCCTTTAAAGAGTTCATATGTTGTTTTATTCAACATAGGTCTGATATAGATCCTATTTTGAATATAACAAGCTGTATTCACAGCTTCTGCCCAGAAGTGCTTAACAAGTTTAGTCTCATGCATCATGGTTCTTGCCATCTCTTGTAAAGACCTGTTCTTTCTCTCTACAACACCATTTTGTTGTGGTGTTCTAGGAGCAGAGAACTCATGGATAATTCCATGGTCTTCACAGAAGGTTGCAAATGGTTTGTTTTCAAACTCACCACCATGATCACTTCTGATCTTCAGAATCTTAAGACTTTTCTCACTCTGTACTTGTGTGCAGAAGATGTTAAACACATCATATGCATCATCTTTTACACGTAAGAATTTAACCCATGTCCATCTACTGTAATCATCAACAATGACAAGTCCATATTTCTTCCCATTGATTGAGGCTGTACTTACATGACCAAACCAATCAATGTGAAGCAATTTAAGAGGTCTTGAGGTAGAGACAATGTTTTTAGGTTTAAAGGAGGTTTTAGAAATTTTCCCAATCTGACAAGGACCACACAGAGCATCTGAGTGATAGTTGAGATTGGGTAGGCCTTTAACCAAACTTAGTTTGCTGAGTTTAGAGATTAATCTCCAGTTAGCATGTCCTAAGTGCTGGTGCCAAACCCATTTCTCATCACTCAGAGACAGTAGACACCCTATCTTTTGCTCTATGAGTTCTGACAGATTTACCTTATAAACATTGCCTTTCCTTAGGCCTCTGAATACTACAGACTTATCAAAATCTCTAGTTACAGTACATGCATCATTATCAAACATCACCACAAATCCACTGTCACAAAATTGACTAATGCTCAGTAGATTGTGTTTAAGGCCATCAACTAGCCAAACATTATTGATAGATAAAGAAGAATTACCAACTGTACCTGTCCCAATGATCTTCCCTTTTTGTTTTCCTCCAAACCCCACAGTACCTCCCTCTTTCAGAGTTACGGTTTGGAACATATGCCTTTCTCCTGTCATATGTCGTGAGCAACCACTGTCCAGGTACCAGGACTGCTGCTTTGGCTTTCTTAGAGTGCAGATCTGAAGCAAATACAATCTCAGACTTTGGTACCCATACTTTTATGGGTCCTTTGGAGTTAGTCTTAATTGCCTTAGGTGATCTTTGTTTGAAAGATCTTTCAGAAGTTCTAGAGTTATCACGTCTTTTTGAAAATGTTTTGGGCTTTGGATAACTCTTAGACTTAGCTCTAGTGTGTATCAGAGTTTCTTTTGATCTGACATTAGTATGAGGTTTGGAAGTCTTTGGTTCTGAGGTTTCAACAATCAGAGCCTCTGACTTCTTTACTTCTGACTTAGATGTCTCTTAAGAGTCTGATACACTTTTGACTTCTGATTGACTTTTAACAAAGATAGCCTTAGGTTTAGTTTTATCAATGTTAGAGGGTTTTGAAAATAATGGATTATCTTTAAAACGTGAGAATCCAAGACCTTCACCTCTATTTCTACTTACATGATAAATTAAAGATGCTATCTTACTTCTTTGCATGTGTAAGACCCGTAATTCCACTGTACCTTTTGCGTGAATAAAATAAGTAATGACTAAGAATGTTAGGGTTTTTGTTAAGTGGTTTTGTGAGTATTGTCGCCATAACGGCTGTTTGCTGAAATGGAGCCTGTTTTGTGCTCGTGCGCTGGAAAGGCACAGACTTTTGGGTTGTAGTCTTCTTTTGAGTATAAGAAGGTTTATGTGTAGTCAGAATAAGGAGTTTTGGATTATTCTCGCTTTTGGAAAAACGAGTAGGAATTTTACCCGCTGATGTAAAATTTTACGGCTTCTGAATTCCGTAGAAATTTAGATGGAGGTTTTATATATCTGCGCGAGTTAGGATATGTCCCGAGAATCATTTTCGAGGGTGAGGAAGAAAATTACAGTCGAGGAAAAAGATTTAGCGATAATATTTGGAAACGGTTTACGACGGACGTTTATTTGGTAGAATTTATATTTTTGTGATTTCCGTCCGTTAGCGAGGCGCGACTCGTCTGTGAGGCGTAAGTTTCTCATGAGAAAGAAAATATCTTGTGAGGATAAGCTTAGAATTGATCCAATGGCTAGGAGTAAGTCTTGAAACCTTTTTACTATTTGATCCAATGGTGGATATGCAACAAGACCACTTGATAGGAAGACTTTTGGATGACTTTTGTCTTAGAAAAAAAATCACAAAACACTCCTCTTCTTTCTCTCCATTGCCGTGGCTTTCTTTCTCTCTTCCACCATTGAGAAAAATCTCATTTCTTCACCAAAACAATCCATTTCAAGCTTGTTAGAACTAGGAAAAATTGCAAGGATCATCTCCTCTAAGGTAACTAGACTTCTTTCATCTCTTAGCTAGCTAAAATCATAGAGTTTGATGGATTGTTAGATTATGTTCTTGAGAGGATTTTGTGAGAAATTGTTGATGAATGATTTCTCTTGCTTGAAAGTTGTTCATGAGTGAATATCTAGGATGTTTAAGCTTAGTTATTTTGATTTCCATGGTTGGATGAGAATCTCATGAAAATTCTTGTTAGAGTTTGATAAGAAAAACTTAAATTGATCATAGACATGAATTTTTGTTTAGAGTTTGTGTTAATGATGTTGTTTTAAGACTTTTTGTAGAAATGGATATATGAGAAATGGTTTGGTTTTGAAAAATAGGAAAATTGTTTTTTGTGTGTGTTCATGAGAAAATTTCTATGGATTGTGGATTGTGTTTTGAAAATGCTTTGTATGTTCAATTCAATGATTTTGGGAGCTAATTGATTTAGACTATGGATTTGAAAAGGAAAATTTTGGGAGTTAGCTTGTTATTTTGGGTCTGGCCGAAAACTTAAAGGGTATTCTGGTCATTTTAAATTTGTTTTTGTGACCTAGAAACTTAACTATTTGATTCGTCTTTTCGAGACGAAGATTTCGGCGTATGGCTCGTCTCGATTGGATAAAGAATGAGCGAGTTATGGCCATTTTATTTGAAAGGAAAAACTTGTAACTTGTGGCGCAAGTAAACTTTTATTTTTGTGAAAATTTTCAAAGAGTTTTTGGGTTGTTTTCAAATGGTTTTAGTATGTGAAAATTGATTTCCTTGGAGTTAGGAATCAAAGTGTTTCTTAGTTTGTTTTGAAACGAAAATATTTTCGCGTAGCGAGAAATAGTGCATTTAACTTTGTGAATTTTTAATCACTATGAGAAGAACTCGAAATCACTATGGGATAGTTTTAGAAAGTACCTTAGACCTCTCTAGAACTTAGAGAATGAGTTTCGTTTCGATAGGATACGTTGAGAATATCTTATTGATTGTACGCTGCTTAACTTTTAGGAAGCGCGAGTTGTAGAATTTCATGAGAAAAGTTAACGGAAGCTTGCCGAGGTAAGGGCATCACTTTATTTCTGTCTTTTCACTGAGTTATAACATGTTTGTTGGTTATTTTCGGTGATGCGTGTTTGTGTGTTTGGCATGTATGTATTATGTATTCTCGTGATGAGAAAGTGTTTACAATACGTGCGTTGTTTTACATATGATTGGAGATGTATGTATGAACATGTGGGTGAATACATATGATTGAAAATGTATGTATGTTTGTTGTGGTTTGTTACATATGATTGGATATGTATGTATGTTGTTGGGGTGGTTTACATATGCTAGGGAGGTATGTATTTGTTGCATTAGTATACATGGGAAATCGTATGCTCATGCATTGTTAGTGCGTAGTGGCGGGAGTGGACTACGAGGTGTGGTTGCGGGAGTGGACCCACCTGATTCTTATAGGGTTTTATTGAGTTCAATACATGGTTGCGGGAGTGGACCATGGGGTGTGATTGCGGGAGTGGATCCACCTTAATCCTTTGTGATTTTGTTGAGTTCGATACATGGTTGCGGGAGTGGACCATGGGGTGTGATTGCGGGAGTGGATCCACCTTAACCTTGTGATTTCGTTGGTGTTTTAGTAGGGGTTGGACCTACAGTTCTGGAACTCATGCATTGTGGTAGCTAGGGTTAGTACCACGCATTTTAGAAGTCTGCATTGGGCTTGGTGTGCATTATATATATATAAACCCGTTGGTGGGAATTGCTTTGGTGGTTAAGAGCTTTCTCTTGTGTTTGTGGAATTATTGTTATGTGTACAATCTTTCGCACCGGTTATATATGTACATACCTTTTATTTTGTGGTGACCCTTTCTTTCATTTGCGGGCTCATCCCACCCAGATGATAGGTTAGGTCGTGGTGACGACGGTGGCTGTTCCAGGCCCCAGTCAGGTGTTGGAGCTTAGCTTAGCTTAGTTAGACTATGCGCCGGTGTGGGTTGTGCACCGTGCTTTTTGGGTTCAGGCATAGGATTCTAACTTGTTTTGTTGTAAGTATTCGAATACTTAGACTTGGATTGTAATTATTCAGGAATACACTTTGCTTGTCGAAGCACCTTATGGTAATGAGTTCTTTTGTATATTTGAATGCCGGCACATTGAAAAATATTCTTTGCGCACTCTGAGTGTTAGTTGAAAAGAAAAAAAAAATATTGACTTTTCTGGCCTTTGAAAAACGGGCTGTTACAGCATGCCATTGATAAGAAGTTCTTGAAGAGCAAATTCATGCTCTGGAGGAACTTTATCATCATAAACATAATGAGTTTCAAGAAATGTGTTTCTACTTTTAAGAGACTCATTTTCTTCAACTATTATGTTTGCCTTTTCAGTAAGATTGTTATAGGCCTTTTTAAGGACCTTACATTCCCCTGCCTTTTTTGTAACAAATTTTAAAGCATCTTTTAAAGAATCTATTAATTCAGTTCTAGAGAGTTGAGCAAGTACCTCATCTTCATCTTCTGAGTCTGAATCTGCTTCATGCTCAGAGTTTTTTTTATCAGAGGTAGTTGCCATCAGAGCCAGATTGGCTTCTTCATCTCCATCAGAGTCTGAGTCTTTATCTAGATCTTCCCAAGTTGCAAGAAATCCCTTTTTGAGTTTACTTTTATATTTTTCCTTGCTAGAAGTTTTCTTGGATGATCTATTCTGATTTTCTGGACAGTCAGCAATGAAATGCCCAGGCTTGTTGCATTTAAAGCACTTGTTTTGTTCTTCCTTTTTCTCTTTGGTAGCACCAACTTTCTTGGAAGAACTTCCAAACTTTCCTGCATATTTCTTGCTTCGTTTTGCCCATTGAGATACCTTAGCAGCCATCAGCACCATTTCTTCTTCATCTTCAAACTCAACTTCATGACTTTCTTCAGAAGCTTCATCTTCAGATTCTATAACCTTGGCTTTCAGAGCCTTTGATGAACTCTTAGAGCTTAAGGCTATCCCTTTTATTTTCTTGGTTGACTCGTCAGTCATTAACTCCATTTCATGAGTTTTTAATGAACTAATCAGATCTTCAAGAGATACTAGATCCAAGTCCTTGGCTTCTTGAAAAGCAGTCACCTTAGGTCTCCACTTTGGGGGTAGGCTTCTGAGAATCTTTCTAACATGATCAGTAGTAGTATAACTCTTGTCCAGTACTTGAAGTCCAGAGACCAAAACTTGAAACCTAGAAAGCATAGCTTCAATATCCTCTCCATCCTTCATCTTGAACAACTCATACTGATGAACTAACAAGTTTGCTTTAGCCTCTCTAACTTGTTTGTTTCCTTCATATTTAGATTTCAGAGACTCCCAAATAGACTTAGCAGTTCTTTTGTCCACAATCTTGAGATACTCATCATGCGAAATTGCATTGGTCATCATACCTTTTACATTGTGATGCTTCTTGTACTCTAGCTTCTGAGAAGGTGTGAAAGATTTTCTATGTAGATGGCTAACCACTCCTTCTTTATCCATGTTGTCAAAGACAACACCTTCTTCTACCAAGTCCCACAAATCAACATCAACACCTATGATATAACTATACATCCTTGTTTTCCAGAAAGGGTAAGAAGTAGGATTTCCATTAAAAAATGGAATCCTGTCAGAAGACTTCTTATCATTTGAGCTTGTGTCATAATCAAATGGAATCTCAGCTTTCTTTCCTTTGGATTTTTTACTGTTTCACTGTAAGGTGAGTTAGGCAACAAACCTAGCTCCTGATACCAATTGAAGGTGGAAAAACACAAGAAGGGGGGGTTGAATTGTGTTTTAAAAGTTAAAACTTTTAATCAAATAAAAACTAAGTTTGCAGCGGATTAAACATAAAACAATTAAGAGACAGAGAGAGAGAAAGACACAGAAATTTATACTGGTTCCTCTCACAAAACGAGAGTACGTCCAGTCCCCTTGCACTTCCAAGGGCTTCTAACTAAAATCTTATAAGACTACAAGATGCTCAAGCACAATAGCAAGAGACTTCTCTAATGCTCAAGTTACAACTAACAAGAGACTTCTGAAATGCTCAAGTTACAATTAACAAGAGACTTCTCAAACAAACTTAAGAATAAGAATGAATGTTAATGAACACTTGATATACTATCAGAGGTGTTTACAAAATACAACACAGATTTGCCTTAAGACTAAGAATGATAGATAGAAGCTGTAATGTCAGAATATTTCAGAGTCTTAAACGCAGTAATAGAACGGTAGTCATTTCTTCCATTTGAGTCTTCTATTTATACTTGAATGGAGAGTGATGACCGTTGCAGAGAGATAAGGTGCCAGCTGGAATTTGCTCGTACAATTTGATAGCTGTACATTGCCTTCTTTGGTAAGGAAATCCAATTCCACTACCTTGCAATTTGAATTATCACTCAACCATTTTGAGTAATAATAGTACATCGTACAATCCTCAAATGCGCTTCACTTATGGATAAGGTTAACGTTGTACCAATGAATATTCCTTCCTGTGGACGTGACAGAGTCCTAAAGAAGATTGTTCTTCAATCATCGGTTCTGATTCTGTCAGTTCTTGAGTGACGCAAATTCCTTTTGCTTCAGAGTCTGTAGTGTAGCTTCTTAAGGTCTTCAGCTTCTGAGCTTCTCAGAGTCAGGCTTTTATCTTCAGAGCCACTGACTTCAGATCTTGAATTTTAAGCTTCTGATGATCAGCGATAAGCTTTCAGAGCTTCTTAGCTTGGCTTCTCTGCTTTTGTTCGTAGTGCTTCTGAATGAATTTTAACTTATAATTCTGCACACTAGAACAATCATTAGTAATACCAATTGTAATTTTAATACTTTGTTATCATCAAAACCAATTAAAAACTCTGAGATTTATGTCAGACCCACTTTGTTCCAACACGCTATAGTTTTAAGTCCATTCTAATATGGTGCTATAACCACTCTAATATGGTACTTAGACCAATCAAATATGGTACTAAGACCACTCTTAATCAAAGGGATTATGGTACTATGACCATTCTTTATTTGAAGGAACTAGTGATACTTTGATCACTCTTGAAACAAATTAATACTAATACAAACATTAGTATCATACAAAAATTTCAACATTCTCTAAACAATCAGGTATAAAACCGAATACAAATCTTTCCAAATTTGCATAAACAGATAAAGATATAATTAATCTGCCTAAAGTTATTATTTCAAAATATGAGAGAGCTTTAAACACAAATAGAGAATGATCAACCTAGATATATAACATAGCAACAATATTGCACCGAGCACAAATATCCATTCTAGAATTAATCCTACTTATTTGACATATAGTTAAACAAGCCATTTATTGTTTCTGCTACTTATAATCCATGTTAATATATAATAATCAAATGGATAGCTAGAGAGTGCCTAAGTACCATTCACGAGCTAGTTGCTATAATAAATTTGGTTCAAAAGAAAAAACCAAAATCATGCATTACAGATAGAGATAAGACTATAATTAAAAGAACTATGCTATTATACTCAATGATGAACAACTCACCATGAGTTCTTTCCTCTCTATGTAAATACTAGCAATTTCTATTCACCTCTGTAATTTCAAGAATATTAAGAATTCATTCATAAAGACACTTACATCACCAACCATAGCTTCCACGTAGCTAGGTTGAACTCTAGTGATGCTGAAAATAGAAAAGTATCTTGCATCCAGTGGTGAGATTTTGGGAACGCGGATTCCACGCCTCCCGCCGTCAGAATAAGACTCTCTAAATTGTTATTAAGCTGCACCCTTCTCTTAGGGTTATTTTTTTACTTAACACTTATAGCAAAAGGAAACTAACTAATGCTTCTTAATAATAGGAACATGTGCTTTGACTTTTTCTACTATTCTTTCTATTATTTAGTAACTCCAATTGAGTTGCACAACATAAAAAATGTGCTAATAAAATATAGAGTCTATTATCTGATGTGAGACTTAATATTTTATTTTCAATTCACACATAATGTGCTCTATATTCCAACAATCCCCCACTTGAATTTAAAAGAAAATTCTAAAGTAACGTCAAACGTTTCTCTAATATTGTGCATAAGTAAAGGTGACGCTTGTCTTAAACCTTTACATAGCAAGAGCCCGATTTAACAAGAGTGACGCTTGTCTTGAACTCTATCTCAGATTTTTTTCAAACCCGCACACAACCTTTCTTAGGTGTATCTTAAAAGCCCGTGCTTTAATGGCCCTGCACGTATATCCCAGTTTCATGAACGCTCTAGGAATCCGCATCAAAATTCCATAGGAACCGGCCTAAGTTCCACATTCATATAGGTGAGTCTATCATGAGTACTCCTGAAGCTTGGTACTCCACTCATAGATCTCATTAAGAGTTTCTATTACCTCATCCTTTCAATTCTGCTTCAGGATTCATGCTTCTTAACTTGCATGATCATTAACTATCACTCACAACTTGTTGTTTACCCATTGAAACCTAATTCTTGGGATCTCCAGTCTTTTAGGTTGGGTTACCATCATGAGCAACTCATAGGCATTATAGTCCCATCTTCTTGGATGTATTATGGACTTCCGTTTTAGCTATTCCTTCCGTCAAAGGATCTGCTAAATTTTCATCAGTGTGTACATGATCCATTCTTATAGCTCTTTTAGAGAGTAACTCTCTCACTATGTTGTGATTTCTTCTTATTTGACGTCTCTTACCGTTATAATAACGGCTCTTAATTTATGCAATAGCCGCGGTACTATCGCAATGGATCAACACATCTGGCACATGTTATTCCATAAAGGAATCTCAGCTAGCAAGTATCTTAACAGTCTTGCTTCTTAATTATCATTTCAGACTACATAGTGGACTTATCCAATTTAGTAGGTTTCTTTTGATTTCCAAGATGCAGTTCCTCTAGCTATATATATAGCCACTATTTGATTTAGAATCATCTGTTAATGTATTTCAATTTACATCACTGCTTCCTTTCAGTATAGCAGGAAATCTATGATAATTTTATAGGAGATTCATGGTCCTTTTAAGGTATCTCATGACTCTCTCAATAGCATATCAATGATCATTAACAGGTTTACTAAAAAACCTGAACAATCATCCCTCGACATATATAATGTCGGGTCTAGTACAATCAATGACATTCTGATTGCCAGTAATGTTTTCATATTCTGATTGTCTTACACTTTCATCAGTGCTCTTCCATAGTTTTTACACTTGGATCATATAGTATGCAAACAGATTTGCAGTCAATAAATATATTTCTTTAAAACTTTCTCATCATAGTGAGATTGATTTAAGAAACTTGCATTCATGTATTAGTAATCTTAATTATCAAGATGACATTTACTTCTTCGAAGTCTTTCATATCAGAGTTGTTGAACAACAATGATTTCACTTGATTCACAACATGAATGTTTGCTCTATACATGAGTAAATCATTTACATAGAAACATATGATAGTGCAAATGTTATTTTCCAATTTATAGTAAATACATTTGTCACTTTCATTCACTTTAAACTCATTTGACATCATCAAATTGTCAAAATTTTAATGTCATTCCTTATGGCTTGTTTAAGACCATACAAACTTTTATCTAGCTTATAGACTTTAATTTCCTTTCCAATGAGTTACAAAATATTCAGGTTGTTTCAAATAAATTTCTTCTTCCAATCACCATTTAAAAAAAACAGTTTTGACATCCATTTAATGTACTATCAAATAGCATCAAGAGCTTTCAGTACCATTATGGATATCATTCTTGTAACAAGAAAAAAGTGTTGAAGAAATTTATATTTTTTCTTTATCTAAAACCCTTGGCTACAAAGCAAGCCTTGTATTTGTCAAAAGTTCCATCAAGTTTTAGTTTCCTTTTTTTTTCTCAAAATTCACTTACAACCTATTGGTTTGTAATTTCAGGGGGAAAGTCTTATAAATGTCAGGTCTTATTAGACTCTAGATAATCTCTCTTATCTTTCATGGCCTCTTGCCATTAATCAACATATCCAAGGAAGACAACGCTTCTTGAATGCTTGTTAGATTATCTTCTAATGTATAAACCATGTAATCAAATTTACATACTTTTTAGCAACTTTTGCCATCTTACCTCTTCGAGGTCCTGTAACATCACTGCTTCTGATCGCCAGTATGTGATCAGTTTACAAAGCTCCCACTAGTGCCCCCACTATTTCTCAATTTAAAGAGAAATTCTTTTTCTTAGAAATCAACATCTTTTTTTATTCTATGATTATTTTAGCATTTAGATATATAACCTATGAACTTGTTGTTAATTGTGTATCCAATGATTAAACATTCATAGGCTCTACTAGTGAGTTTAGCTCTTTTGGAGTCTGAAATCTGAACATAGATCATATTACTCCAAGTTCAAAAATAAGACAAGTTAAATTGTCTTTTCTTCAAAATCTCATATGTAGAAATTTTGTTCTTGTAGTTAGGCATTCTATTTAGGATAAAACAATCAGTTTATTAAATTTACCCCCACTAATGAGATGCAATACCGAAGTTAATTAATCATGACGGTAACAACTAGCTCGATAAAGGTTCTATAATTTTTTCTTTACCGTTCATCTCAAAAGAGTAATGTGCAGTTGTTTCATGAATAATTTCATTCTCATTCCGAATTTGATAATCATATTTTGTGCCTTTATCAAAATTCTTTGATATTCTTATTGAATAGATTTTCAATTTCAATTACAAAATTTTTGAACAAGTCAAACACATTGCTTTTATTTTTCATATAATATAATGAAAGATAATCTGAACCGCCATCAACAAAGGTGATGAAGTTTCTTTTTCTGTTTCTAGTGTTGTTGTTCGAGACAACAAAACACTTCAGTTTTTGATATAGCTTTCTAGCTTCTATTTCAATGTGAAGACATGTTATCGAACTTTTTAGGGAATATTGTTTAACCTTTTTTTCCTTTTCCAGTTTGTTCATTTGTTTCAAGTGAACTGGAATATTCTACTTCAAATATTAGCAACTCTTATTGTTGTTATAAAGATATAATATTTTGTTGCCAATGTTTGAAATAATTCTCTTCAAACCAAAATGGTTTGTCATAGTCAGCGACATCATAACCTGAGCTAGTAATTTCTTCGGTAGTCATGGCAGAAATGAAACGTCTTAAAATTGTTGTTACCGGAGTTAAAAAACCTTTAAAATAATTTTAGCCAACGAAAAGATTACTGAGTTGAGTCGCGGACTAGGTCGCTCTCTTTAAGACGTTTCGCGGCACTGCCCAAAATTGTGCATAGCAGACTATCAACCGCGAAGTCCCCAGGATAAAACAGCCCAGTTCTACTGATACCGATAACTATGCACTGTAGATATCGGGCAAGATTTACACCCTCAAATATGGCACAAAAAACCAGTGCGCTATAGTTTTAAGTCCATTCTAATATGGTGCTATAACCACTCTAATATGGTACTTTGACCAATCAAATATGGTACTAAGACCACTCTTAATCAAAGGGATTATGGTACTATGACCATTCTTTATTTGAAGGAACTAGTGATACTTTGATCACTCTTGAAACAAATTAATACTAATACAAATATTAGTATCACACAAAAATTTCAACATTCTCTAAACAATCAGGTATAAAACCGAATACAAATCTTTCCAAATTTGCATAAACAGATAAAGATATAATTAATCTGCCTAAAGTTATTATTTCAAAATATGAGAGAGCTTTAAACACAAATAGAAAATGATCAACCTAGATATATAACATAGCAACAATATTGCACCGAGCACAAATATCCATTCTAGAATTAATCCTACTTATTTGACATATAGTTAAACAAGCCATTTATTGTTTCTGCTACTTATAATCCATGTTTATATATATAATAATCAAATGGATAGCTAGAGAGTGCCTAAGTACCATTCACGAGCTAGTTGCTATAATAAATTTGGTTCAAAAGAAAAAACCAAAATAATGCATTACAGATAGAGGTAAGAGTAAGACTATAATTAAAAGAACTATGCTATTATACTCAATGATGAACAACTCACCATGAGTTCTTTCCTCTCTATGTAAATACTAGCAATTTCTATTCACCTCTGTAATTTCAAGAATATTAAGAATTCATTCATAAAGACACTTACATCACCAATCATAGCTTCCACGTAGCTAGGTTGAACTCTAGTGATGCTGAAAATAGAAAAGTATCTTGCATCCAGTGGTGAGATTTTGGGAACGCGGGTTCCATGCCTCCCGCCGTCAGAATAAGACTCTCTAAATTGTTATTAAGCTGCACCCTTCTCTTAGGGTTATTTTTCTACTTAACACTTATAGAAAAGGAAAATAACTAATGCTTCTTAATAATAGGAACACATGCTTTGACTTTTTCTACTATTCTTTCTATTATTTAGTAACTCCAATTGAGTTGCACAACATAAAAAATGTGCTAATAAAATATAGAGTCTATTATCCGATGTGAGACTTAATATTTTATTTTCAATTCACACATAATGTGCTCTATGTTCCAACAATTATTATTATTCAGTTTTTGTTACCACTTATATATAATGTTTCATTGTTGTATTGGCTTGACAGAGAGGGAGAAGTGTGTTTTGGAACCTTTGCATGTTATGTGTTAGTTGCGTTGCGTTTCTATATTTGAAATTTGTTATGTTGGTTGTTTTGACTCATTTATATGCTTTTTAAAATATATTTGATTGTTTGTCAATAAATAGGTAAAATATATTTGGTTGAGTTTAACTATAGGATGGATAACGTCAAGTTTAATCAGGACATTATTTGTACTATCGCACTAATAATGTGAAACAATCAAAATCACAAATTAGGTAACTATTGGTTTTGTTTTGTTGGTTTGAGTATTTAGAGGTTTTTAAATTGGAGATTTCACAATTTCTAATTTTATATATTTTTTTTTGTCTAGATTTGATTTGTAGTTTCTTGAATTCATCGCTGTAAGTGTGATATCATTACAAGTATCAGGTCTCAAAACTACAGGTGTTGATTTGCAATTTATATTGGCTAGCATGCTATCATAAAACAACTGTTCTTTCCTTTGTATGGTAGTTTGAATGATCTAGAATTTTTGTGGAGACTACAATTGTTGAAACTCAGAGGCATATGTTTTTTTTTATTAAAATTATAAGGAGAACATTTTCTTTGTTAAGTTTTTGGTAATTCATGATGGTAAATTATTGGTTTTAAGCTAGCCAACAAGTGAAAAGATGATTATAGGGTGATACTAATGCTTGCAATATGCACTAAAGAGAAGCATGTGAGGTAAATTACTTTTTTTTAACTTTTGGTTTTCAAACTGTAATGACTGTGTGATACTAGAGTACTAATTCATTTCTCGATTTATAGGCATGGCATGAGAAGAGAAAAGTTGAAAAGCCTCCTCTATTATAGGCATGGCATGAGAACAGAAAAGTTGGAAAGTCTCCTCTATAATTTTTACAAAAAGCACTTGAATGAGTAAATAAGAACATGCATGTACCTATTAATAGTCATTTGCAGAGAATGATGTTGAATCAAGTAACATTCTCATAAAGTTGATGAGCTCTCATTTAGTTAATATTTTCTTTTGTCATTCCAAGTCTTCCTCAAAAAGATGCAGAATTGGAGTTTCTTACTGCGGAAAAGAAGCAATTCTGAATTGTACAATTGAGAAGGTTGTTGCACAAGAATTGATGAAACTTAAAAGGATATCAAGTGCTAAGAAAGATGAAACAGAGAAAAGAGTTTCCACATTGATGGTTGAGATGAAGAAAAAATTAGAAAATTCTTAAAGCATAGTTAAAAATAAAGTGGGTTTTAATCTGACATTAGAAGCAATGATTTAAACTTTAAGTAGTCTAGAATGGAAATTTGGGTGAAATCATCTTCTGATGATATTTTGAATTTGATAACTTTTCCAATTTGTTGGTGACTACGGTCTGCAAGTGTATCAGTCTGTCGTCGAGTAATAATGTAACAACCCAACTCTATTTAATAATGATTGTGTTAATTAGAAAATTCTATTAAAAGATAAACAAAAATAGAATTTCTATCGAATAATTGGAGATTAATTTTTATGAAGAGTATGAGTTAGCTTAGTAGTAAATGGAGGGGCATGTTGGGAATTGTCCATAAAAGAGTTTAAAAGACCAAAGCCTCTAGAAACCCTCAATATTCATTCATTTTCCAAAGTTCAGATTCAGAATCACTTCCCTCAAACTCTCCTCTTCTCTCTCACGCAAGTCAGCATCATCACCACCATATCAACCTATGTTTTGCCTTCCAAACCCAGATGCAATTCCAGTTTTGTAATCTCTGAGTCTCAAGCTTCCAAGTGAGGTAAGCATCATTCCAAATCCCTAATCTTCTCTCAAATTCGTGCTCTTCTTTCTAGCCTCAATTTTGATGTTCCATTGTTTGATTTGTGAGGGATTCAAACTCATTTTGGTATGGGAGTTACGGTAGAATGTGGAAGAAGGTTATCAAGCCCGTGTCTGGAAATAGGGTCTCAATAAAACGGTAATTCCTCTTTCCTCGTAACTCTTATTGGAACGATTCTTTTTCCTGTAATTAGATAACTCAATTCCGGTCATTTTGACATAAGTTTCGTAATTTTAGGATCAATAATGAGGTCTGTGCGAATTTTTAAAGTTGGAGGTTTGAATCAGGATTTCTGCAGAAATGTGTTTGGATAGTGCTGCACTTAAAGGTTAACTGCGCCCTTTCTGTAACTCGGTTTGAGATTCCGTTTGTTTCTATGGATAGCTAACTCGATTACGGTCGTTATGGTTTCAGTTTTGTGAATTTTCTATAAGGGATGAAGTCTGTAGGTATTTTTAAAGTAGGAAGTCAGTAGCTGAGTTATGCAGAAAAATCTGTCGCGGGTTTGTGAATTCGAGCGGCACGATCGGATGGTTGTTAAGCGTGCGGAACAGCTCGATACTTCAAATTGTTTCAGGTGGGTTCCTTTAGGTATTAGAAATGCCTTATTTTAACTAGCCATTAAGTAGAGCCATTAGTAAATAAATTATGGATACATTTACTTGGAGTATTAGTGATCCCATTATACTCCTTGTGTTTATTAATCATGATTGATGAACATAGTTATACATAGATAAGCTTAACCCTTCCCTTGCTTACTATGTAAAAAGGATTATTAGGTGTCTGATGATGTTTAATCCCAAAGCTCATTATTATGTTAAGATTATATTTATGAGTTGCAAGTTATGTCTATAATGAATTGGAATTGTAGGTGTTGATTTTACAATTGGTTGAATCCGTTCACAAGTCATGTTTCCGAGCTTGCCTAGGGAATGAATTCTTACTACTTTTATTACTAAACAACACTCATTTTAAGTTCCAATCAGTTATTAGTTATTTTACATAACGTTGCAATTCTTAAATGTATTCTTAGCTTGACCGAAAACACCTAAGAGTTATTAATTCAATATTTAATATCGGGGATGATTAGATTAGTTAATAATGAGTTCCCCAATGATTTAAGAACCATTAACCCCAGGTGGAATCACACAATAACATAGTGTTATTTAAGTAAAGATTAAGTTCCCTCAGTTCGGGATATGCATGGGTAGGATAACAACTCATAATCATGTTATTCATGAATTTATAAGGATGTTTGGTCTTTAGTACCATGTCAGAGGATTCATTTCAGAATCCAAGTTATGTTATAAGAATTGTAAGCCCAGGGCGGAACCCGACGTACATTATTATCGGTATTACGCAGTTTCAGGCACTCCGGGACCGGCTTACCCCGGAGCGACCTTCGAAGGATAAAATTGACAAGATAATAACTTTTGTGTTACACTTTACTGCTTTTATACATTATGTATTATGAGAATATATGATCAGCATTATGCATCAGGATTAAGCCAGGATTAAGACAAGAATAGAAACTATTAGTTTTAGTTACCCCGGTGTAGTCACCGTAGTTGGGTAGTAGGAGCTCACTGAGGTTTAGTAGTCTCAACCCACTCCATTTTTTTTTCCAGATAGACAGGTTGATCAAAGCAGGGACCAGGTGGGAGCTGATGATCGAGGTTGGACTTGGATTATCGGATGAGAAGATTTTAATCTTCTTCCTTGTTTTGTTTTATATGTTTTAGTTTCATTAGTATCTTTCCGCTGTTGTACCTTGTAATTCAAGAAAAATATTCTGTAATTCTAATGTACTCAGATTCAGTTATTTATGTCTCGACTAAATATTCTAGACAATTTAGTTGGGGCGTTATAAATTATTCACACTCTACTGAGTAGAATGAGTTCGTATCCACAGGGACAGCGCCTTGGTTACTAAGCTTATTCTAGGAGTTGTTGAGATTGCCTCCGCTTTATAAGTTGGGATAATTTTAGATTCAAGAAACAGAGAATATAACTAGAAAGAAAGACAATTTAAGAAGATAGGTTAAGTAGTTGGAATCCCTCCCTTATTTCTGCTGGGTAGTTGGTGCTATATCGTTGCCTATTCCTTTTTATTATTGGTGAACTAATATAAGTAGTAATAACCGCGTACGATAATTACCCTAATTACGCGTATATAGAACCTTAATTAATAGACAGGGAACCCGTGTTAGACACGTTGTCACGTCCCTGTACTAGTGATTAGACTCTGAATATGTAGTCAATTAAGCATGGTTTCATTAGTTCTTTTACCTTTAACCACTAGTGTGACTAAGCTATTATCTATTGATCGGGGGTGGTTGCCGGTTTTGAGGCACAATACTAGATCACTAACCATATAAGTTAGTTGCCAGTCAGTGTTAAACACTGGTCCTAAGGCACAATGCTAGATATCACCATCCCTAAAAGCGTTCCCTAATTGTAGCTATCAATCGGGTTACGTAATTAAAACATAGACAATAGAATAAATAAAACTGAATAGAAAATTATATAAACTTAGTACCAATTTACATGATTCCAGCATTCCTAAGGGAGTTCATCTTCTCCACCTAACCTAAAGGAGTTTAGCTACTAATAGACATAAGTAAATTACAAGAATTAGATAAATGCATACCAATAACCTTGCTACCTTGCGGAGGAAGTTACCTTTCCCGTTGAAGGGGGAAAGTTCCTTCCCTAGAGCTCCTCCTCCTTTGCTCCTTATAAAGAAATAGTTCTCTAAATTTCTGAATGAATAATTGTGAAGGAGGAGAGCTCTATTTATAGTTTTTTGGACTTGGGCAGCAAGGCACATCGCACTGCGATGAGTCCATCGCAGTACGATGTGTAGATTTTCTTCAAAAATATAACTGAAGATTCTGTTCTTTTCTTGGGCGCGAAGTTTTCCTCCCATCATGCTGCGATGGCTGCTATCGTGCTGCGATTGCAAATTTAGATTTTTGCTCCAACATGAAAGTTGTAGCTCTTCGTCTTAGCTTTCCAACGCATGGTCACAGACCTCATTCCGATACTCGTAGCTCAAGTTATGGTCCGCAGACTGAAAGTTGCGTATTTTCTTCCTTTTAGCCTCTTTTTAAGCATTTTCTACAATTCTTGACTTCTTGGACAAGTAGCTTTGCTTCTTTAGGTTTTTGCCTTGTAATTGGTCTAAAACTAATACTAAAATAACAATAAATAATACTAAAAACATCATATAAATTACTGTCATCACAACCCCAAACTTAAACAGTTGCTTGTCCTCAAGTAACATGCCTGCCAAGCAAAATCGTCAGTGAAACAACAAGTAGATATAGATGACAGGAATTTTACAGCCTTATGTATTTGTCAGCAATGGAACCACTGAACTTCACCTCAGCGATCATGCTCAGTCAACACTTGGGCTCAAAAGACATCAATAGTAGCAAGTCAGACAAATGTCTGCAAGAGTCCATGTTCAACCTTTTCTCTCTCTCACATTTGTATTTTTCACTCATAATTGAAAGGGTTACTCTCAATCATCGTACAACCTGCCATTTTGCCATAGGCTTGCAAGAACTCTAAGCAACCAGTCAACATTCAATATACATGCATTATTGGAGGTCTTTTAAGGGTTATAACGTGGCTTAGGTCAAGGTAGGACATTTTTGGGAATAGTAGGCTAAACATTGGAGTTAAGTTCTACATTGTTGTTCCTTTTTGTGTACGCAACCTTTGTTCCTTAGGGTGCCTTTTTGTGTTGGTATCGGAGATTAAGAACCGGATGTGTCTTTGTGTGGTTCTTTTCTATCACTATCTTTGCCCTTTGGCTCTTTCTTTTGCCCTTTGGCTCTTTCTTTTTCATTCATTTTTTTTAAGAGACTATTTTTTTAGGGAATTTTTTTGATGTTTTCCCGTCTCTTTTCATTTTTTTTTTCTTTTTGTAGTGATAGTTCTCCGTAAACCCACCCCAAACTTAGATGTTGCTAGATCCATGAGCAACCCCAAACTTATTTGTTGCCAAGACTTTGAGAACTATTACCTTAACTCCAAGGAGGGTAATTTCATTGTTTTTCTGGTCTATAGACTTGTAACGTGGTTTGTCACCGAAACAAAAGGGATAATATTTTTTTTACGGCTCAAAATTGGCTAGCAAAGGATATAATATATAAAGGGTGGCTTGAAAAAGCTCTGGGTTATAACAAACAATTGCCTCAATGCATATAATATCAAATTAACCAGTCAGCAGAGAATTAGAGCAAGTTCTAGAAAATAAACAAGTGCACGATACTCTCATAGTAATTCGAAAGAAAGTGGTAATACCGTTTGGAAATATTTGGCTCAAATCCTCACATGGCTTAGGTATCTGAAAGTTGAACACTTGTCTCACAGACACCAACTTCATCACTCGTGTCGCTGTCTCCCGAACTTCCGTGCTTTCTAAGCAATCACCTTCGGTGTTCTTTGTATAAAGGCGTAGAATTCAAATCATCCAAATCTAGTCGTTACGTCACTGGAACTTTGCCTATAACTTTTAACATGCACTTATATTAAGAGTTTATCTTATATTTTATTTGCTCTTATATATAACTTATATCGCATTAATACCTCACCTCCATTCCCCTTCCCTCGTTTGAATCAAACACGTATTTAATTAAAATACCTCCCCTCCTTTACCCTCCCCTCCCTTCCGTTTGAACCAAACCGACTCTAATGGTGGTGGGTTAAGATTATTTATATAGTCATGTAAACTAAATATAACTCTCTTTAGTCTTACACTCAAAAAATATTAATTTTTTATTTTATTCTTTTAATTGTTTTATTAATAATCAAAAAATTAATTTTATATTTTAATTTTATATTGATGTATCTAAATTGGTGCCTATGATCTTGTGACGATGGAATGGAAGTCTTGCTTTGGTGGGTTATTTACTTCTCACAATTTGACTTTGTAAGTTGCAAGCATAAGTTATAATATAAGAAGCTCAGATACATGACACGATACTAATACGATATGATATTGATATGGTAATATGATACATTTTTTAAAATTCCCGATACGATACGGCCGCGATACGTTATTTAAAAAATTAAATATATAAATGCACAACATATAACATAACTAAAATCGATAATGATAATAAATTAACATTCAAATTACTCAAAATAAGTGTTGGTTTTGTAATTCAAGTTTTGCAGCTTCTGACTCGCCTAACTTTTAAAGGTTACAGGTTCTGAAACAAGCTCTGAAACAGATTCTGATACAACAACCTCTGAAGGTCGCTAGGTTCTGAAACACTGCTTCTGAACAAGCGTAGCCTCTGATACGAGCATAGGTTCTGAACCTTCTGGTTCAGTTATGTTTCTGTTTTTTTTTAGTTAGTTAGAAAGGATAGACTTTGTTAGTAACTTGTTATCCAAGTTACCTCTCTTATCTTGTATATTTTCACCTATTAATAGGTGTTGTTATGTTCAATAAAATTTAACCCTTTTCCTTTAATTCATTCTTTCAATTTCAATTCATATTTTTCTATTCTCTATTCTTTCTTAGTCTTTTGTTGTTCATCATGGTGGAGTTATCCCCAACAAAGTGGTATCTAGAGCTCGTACGATCCGAGAGATCTTGATTCGTTGTTGAGAGAAGAATCAGGTTGAAGTGAATCAACCATGGCTGGGAACGACAATTTCCATGCGAACTTGCCAATTCTTGATGGAAAGAAGTGGGATACGTGGGTCAAACAGATGCGTGTGATATTCAACGTTCAAGAAATGTATGAACAAGTGAATAACGGTCTTGATCCATGATGACAGGAATTTCTACGGTATTTTTAGTATTATTATTAGTAGTAAAATGACCAAGACAGGCCCAAATACGAAGGAAAACCTACAAAAGCAGGAAAAAGCATCAAGACAGAGTCCAAGATGCAAAAAGACAATAAAAAGCCCAAAAAGTTAAGAAAATCAGCATTCCATCGCAGCACGATGGCTCCCATCGTGCCACGATGGGAGCTGCTTGTTCGCCAAGAAATCAGAAGAAATAAATCTGAAGAAAATCTGTCCATCGCAGCACGATGTGTGCCATCGCAGCACGATGACTTGACTTGGCGCCCAAGCTGATGAAATGCACAGGATCAGTTATAATATTGAACTGAATCTTCACATCACAGCACGATGGCTTCATCGTGGTGCGATGCCTTGCTGAGGCCCATTACGAAAACTATAAATAGAGTCTCCCTTTCATTGTTTTATTCATTCATAAATAGTAGAACACTCTCTACTATAAGGAGAGGTTCAGAGGAGCTCTATTGGGCATAGTTTTCTCCTCTTACGGGAAAACTAACTCAGCAAGGTATGTTTCTTTAGGCTTTTGTATTTAGGTTATAATTCTTGTAATTTAAATATGTAGTCTTTATAATTATGCCTTAGGTTGTGGTGGAGAAGATGAACTCCCCTATGAATATTTGGAGTCTGTGGTTGAGTCTAAGTTATAATAAATGATATTTAGTAGTTGTGTTTGTTATTTACTTTCGTGCACTTAATAACGTATTCTCGTAATCTGGCCGGATAAGCGGGAGCGCCCACAGAATCGATATCAGGTTTTGACTTGATATGGTCCCGAACTCGTAGTAAATAATGCTAGGTGTATAGAGACGGTAACATCCTGCACTAGTCGTGAACTGAGCGGTTAGAGGAGGAATCATGCACTAGGTGTGATCTGAGCACTTAGAAGATGAACAGCCCGATACTAGGACCTAGAGGTTAATTGGTGAAGGTTATAATGCATGTTTATAAACAACTCACTTAGTAATTAGGGTATGTGACACATCGAGGTTAGGCTCTCGTAGGTACCTTAGTTGTTAACGTAGGGAAACTTTAATAGACATAGTGTAATAGTAAGGTATTACTACAACAAGGATAATTCACCGCCGAACATAATCTAAGTAACTATGTTATACACCGACCATGCCAAATATAAAGAAGGGAGGGAGTCCAACCACCATACCTAGCCTCTATATTTCTTGAATCTATTATTTATACTTTCCGCATTTATATTTCTGCAAAGCATTATGCTACTTTTATAAAAACCTTTTCAAAAACCAAAGCGAATGCAAACTATCACAAACTTAAATAACGCTAGTGAAGCTTCGGCACGATCCTTGTGGATTCGAACTCATTCTAGACACCTAGAGTGTGAATTATTACTCGACGACAGACTGGTGCACTTGCCAGACCGTAGTCAAGTTTTTGGCGCCGTTGCCGGGGATTGTGTTTACAAAGCATTACTAGATTTATTTAAGTTTGTCAAAAAAAAATTTAAAAAATACAAAACTCAAAAAAATCTTGTTGATGATTGTGGATTTTGATCTGTGAAAGTTCTGGCTAAGGATAAGTCTTGGTATTTAAGCGATCCGTTGTGATCCACCTCACTTACCTGGGAATTTTCATAGTGACAAAGACACATGAGACAAACCAAAAATAGTTTCACAAAAAATATTTATCCAGTGCTACTGAGGTATTTGTTTAAAGTGCATGCATACAGGTACTCAAGCGCTAAGGATTACAAGGGCTGGCAACAGCAAAAATTAAAGTCCGCATTCTCACAGGAAAACTCTCAAAATGATGAGAGATGGAGCAAATTGAGAAAGAGAAGCTGCAACAAAAAGTCAATGGTCGGGAGGATCATTTGATTAAGGCTTCTACAGGAAGCAAGAGAAAAAAAAAGGGTTGTTTACAGAAATGGTTCGGATACACGGGAACCATTGGAAAGATGACAAGAGAATAGAAAGGGCATACTACTACAATCAGGTGAACCAGACTGCAAAAGTCACCTCAGGAGAACAACTTCTTCGTTGAAGATAGAATAAAAAAGAGAGACATGCACGAATATAAGTTTGGGGTGAAATCCTTACGTTCTATGAAACTGCACCGGTAAATTAGTCGCCAACCGGATAGTTGAGGATATGGTGAAACAGACTTGGTCCATCCTGACAGTAATTAAAAAGGAAGATGGCCAGTGCTTCAAGCTGGAACAAAGGAGCACAGAAGAGAAACATGCGAACCTATCCTCTATAATGGAGGAAATGACTCAAGCTAATGAGAGGCTAAACAAGCGCTGCTTGGGAGGCAACCCAAGGATAAGTATTTAATTTCAGTATTTCAATTTCAGTAATTTCAATTCAGTAATTTCTTTCAGTTTTTCAATTCAATAAAGTATACTAAAGAATTCCGCAGGTCATTTTCATCTGTAACACACCTTGTTCAAACTTACAAAAAAATTAAATAAATGTTTGTTGTTTATTATCTAGTGCATGATAAACTGTTATAGG
Organism: Trifolium repens; assembly: GCA_030408175.1. NCBI lineage: Eukaryota > Viridiplantae > Streptophyta > Magnoliopsida > Fabales > Fabaceae > Trifolium > Trifolium repens. Next base: position 35,889,590 of record CP125843.1, on the reverse strand, counting down.
TAAGATTGCGGCGAAGTAAGTTATAAATTCTGATGAGCCGAATTTCACGCCTTCATACAGAAACCAAAGGTGATTGCTCCAAAGTGCGAAGTTCAGGAGACAGAGAGACGAGTGATGAAGCTGGTGTCTGTGAGACAAGTGTTCAACTTTCAGATACCTAAGCCATGTGAGGATTTGAGCCAAATATTTCCAAACGGTATTACCACTTTCTTTCGAATTACTATGAGAGTACCGTGCACTTGTTTATTTTCTAGAACTTGCTCTAATTCTCTGCTGACTGGTTAATTTGATATTATATGCATTGAGGCAATTGTTTGTTATAACCCAAAGCCTTTTCAAGCCACCCTTTATTATATTATATCCTTTGCTAGCCAAATTTGAGCCGTAAAAAAATTATCCCTTTTGTTTCGGTGACAAACCACGTTACAAGCCTATAGACCAGAAAAACAATGATTTACCCTCTTTGGAGTTAGGTAATGGTTCTCAAAAGTCTTGGCAACAAAATAAGTTTGGGGTTGCTCATGGAACTAGCAACGTTTAAGTTTGGGGTGGGTATATGGAGAACTATCACTACAAAAGAAGAAAGAAAATGAAAAAGAGACGGGAAAACATCAAAAATTCCCTAAAAAAATAGTCTCTTAAAAAAAATGAAAAAGAAAGAGCCAAAGGGCAAAAGAAAAGAGCCAAAGGGCAAAAACAGTGATAGAAAAGAACCACACAAAGACACATCTGGTTCTTAATCTCCGATACCAACACAAAAAGGCACCCTAAGGAACAAAGGTTGCGTACACAAAAAGGAACAACAAAGTAGAACTTAACTCCAATGTTTAGCCTACTATTCCCAAAAATGTCCTACCTTGACCTAAGCCACGTTATAACCCTGAAAAGACCTCCAATAATGCATGTATATTGAATTTTGACTGGTTGCTTAGAATTCTTGCAAGCATATGGTAAAATGGCAGGTTGTGCGATGATTGAGAGATAACCCTTTCAATTATGAGCGAAAAACACAAATGTGAGAGAGAGAGAAAAAGTTGAACATGGACTCTTGCAGGCATTTGTCCGATTTGCTACTATTGACGTCTCCTGAGCCTAGCAGGACTGAGCATGATCGCTGCGGTAAGAAATCAGCGGTACCATTGCTGAAATATAAAGCAAGGTTGTGAAATTCCTATCATCTTTATTTATCTCTTATTTCTCTAACGATCTTGTCTGACAGCATGTTACTTGAGGACAAGCAACGGTTTAAGTTTGGGGTTGTGATGACAGGAATTTCTACGGTATTTTTAGTATTATTATTAGTAGTAAAATGACCAAGACAGGCCCAAATACGAAGGAAAACCTACAAAAGCAGGAAAAAGCATCAAGACAGAGTCCAAGATGCAAAAAGACAAGAAAAAGCCCAAAAAGTGAAGAAAATCAGCATTCCATCGCAGCACGATGGCTCCCATCGTGCCACGATGAGAGCTGCTTGTTCGCCAAGAAATCCGAAGAAATAAATCTGAAGAAAATATGTCCATCGCAGCACGATGTGTGCCATCGCAGCACGATGACTTGACTTGGCGCCCAAGCTGATGAAATGCACAGGATCAGTTATAAAATTGAACTGAATCTTCACATCGCAGCACGATGGCTTCATCGTGGTGCGATGCCTTGCTGAGGCCCATTACGAAAACTATAAATAGAGCCTCCCTTTCATTGTTTTATTCATTCAGAAATAGTAGAACACTCTCTACTATAAGGAGAGGTTCAGAGGAGCTCTATTGGGCATAGTTTTCTCCCCTTACGGGAAAACTAACTCAGCAAGGTATGTTTCTTTAGGCTTTTGTATTTAGGTTATAATTCTTTTAATTTAAATATGTAGTCTTTATAATTATGCCTTAGGTTGTGGTGGAGAAGATGAACTCCCCTATTAATATTTGGAGTCTGTGGTTGAGTCTAAGTTATAATAAATGATATTTAGTAGTTGTGTTTGTTATTTACTTTCGTGCACTTAATAACGTATTCTCGTAATCTGGCCGGATAAGCGGGTGCGCCCACAAAATTGATATCAGGTTTTGACTTGATATGGTCCCGAACTCGTAGTAAATAATGCTAGGTGTATAGAGACGGTAACATCCTGCACTAGTCGTGAACTGAGCGGTTAGAGGAGGAATCATGCACTAGGTGTGATCTGAGCACTTAGAAGATGAACAGCCCGATACTAGGACCTAGAGGTTAATTGGTGAAGGTTATAATGCATGTTTATAAACAACTCACTTAGTAATTAGGGTATGTGACACATCGAGGTTAGGCTCTCGTAGGTACCTTAGTTGTTAACGTTGGGAAACTTTAATAGACATAGTGTAATAGTAAGGTATTACTACAACAAGGATAATTCACCGCCGAACATAATCTAAGTAACTATGTTATACACCGGCCATGCCAAATATAAAGAAGGGAGAGAGTCCAACTACCATACCTAGCCTCTATATTTCTTGAATCTATTATTTATACATTCCGCATTTATATTTCTGCAAAGCATTACGCTACTTTTATAAAAACCTTTTCAAAAACCAAAGCGAATGCAAACTATCACAAACTTAAATAACGCTAGTGAAGCTTCGGCACGATCCCTGTGGATTCGAACTCATTCTAGAGACCTAGAGTGTGAATTATTACTCGACGACAGAGTGGTGCACTTGCCAGACCGTATTCAAGTTTTTGACGCCGTTGCCGGGGATTGTGTTTACAAAGCATTACTAGATTTATTTAAGTTTGTCAAAAAAAAATTTCAAAAATACAAAAAAATTAAAAACTCAAAAAAATCTTGTTGATGATTGTGGATTTTGATCTGTGAAAGTTCTGGCTAAGGATAAGTCTTGGTATTTAAGCGATCCGTTGTGATCCACCTCACTTACCTGGGAATTTTCATAGTGACAAAGACACATGAGACAAACCAAAAATAGTTTCACAAAAAATATTTATCCAGTGCTACTGAGGTATTTGTTTAAAGTGCATGCGGACAGGTACTCAAGCGCTAAGGATTACAAGGTCTGGCAACCGCAAAAATTAAAGTCCGCATTCTCACAGGAAAACTCTCAAAATGATGAGAGATGGAGCAAATTGAGAAAGAGAAGCTGCAACAAAAAGTCAATGGTCGGGAGAATCATTTGATTAAGGCTTCTACAGGAAGCAAGAGAAAAAAAATGGTTGTTTACAGAAATGGTTCGGATACACGGGAATCATTGGAAAGATGACAAGAGAATAGAAAGGGCATACTATTACAATCAGGTGAACCAGACTGCAAAAGTCACCTCAGGAGAACAACTTCTTCCTTGAAGAAAGAATCAAAAAGAGAGACATGCACGAATATAAGTTTGGGGTGAAATCATTACGTTCTATGAAATTGCACCGGTAAATTAGTCGCCAACCGGATAGTTGAGGATATGGTGAAACAGACTTGGTCCATCCTGACAGTAATTATAAAGGAAGATGGCCAGTGCTTCAAGCTGGAACAAAGGAGTGTTGGAGTAAGCCCTAAGAGCCAATCTATTTTCATAGTATTTGCTTTAGGAGTTTGAATATAAATATGGCATTTCTTTATTATGTTTGTAAGGTTGCAAAATAATGAAGTCCCTAGAATAGAAAGTCCGTTTAATAATTAAGTGTGACTTAATCATGAGATAATATTAAACATAAGGACACTATTCTTAAAGTATCCGTAGTCGAGCTTTAAGGTAAAGGGGATAACCTTAAAGCATAAAGACTATTATGAAGATAGACTGATGATCACATCTCATGGATCATGGGATAAGGAGTTATCAAGTCTTGACGTAGGTATAAATATTAGGAGTAATATTTATACTGGATTGACCCGCTATGAGAGTACTACATGCAAAGTTATGCAAAGTGTCATAAGTTACTCTCATGGTGATAATGGTGTAGACCACCCTTAGACCTGAAACCACTTTGTACCCTAGATGGGGAGTGAAGTACTTTGTTGCTGATCTAACGTTATCCGTAACAGGATAATTATAAAGGCAGTTGATGGGTACTTTATGAAGCATGCTGAGGGACAGTAGTGACCTAGATGGAATTTACCAATCCTGCATAACAGGATAAATGTCACGGGCCCAATATTGAACTGGACAAGGATGACACTGTGTATGCCTTGTGTTCAATATAGACATAAGGGCAAAGGGGTAATTATACACACTGATATTATCACAAGAGGTTATGTTTAGATCACATGTTAATTTCTCGTAACTTGAGTAGCAGTGATGTGTTGCTAGATACCGCTCACTGTTTATTATAATAAATAGTGATTTATTATAATTGTCAATGTTACGGAAACCTACAGGGTCACACACATAAGAACAATCTAGTGAGATTGGAACACCGTAAGGTACGGTGCACCTTGGAGAAATAAGGAAATATGATAAGGGTATTATGGTAATTAAAATGAGCATTACATCATATGGTATGATGTAGCAAGAAGGGGGTGCAAATATGTACTAGACATATTTACATGAGAATGGCGCCCACTATAGCCCATTTAGTTAAAAGGGCTTTAGTGTAATTTTGCCATGGCAAGTGGTTCTATAAATAGAACCCTTGTGGTAAGGAGAAATAGTTACACACTTTTGTTACTCATTCTCATGAGCCTTTGTTCTCTCCTCTCTAGAGAAACCCTAATCACCTTTCTAGAGTTTTTGTGAAAAACCCTAATCCTTATTTTGTGCCTCCTTTCTCCTAACCCTCCAAACCATTGGAGCTAGCACTCCATTGAAGGTTGTTGTTCGTGTGGACTGGCTAGAGGCGTTATACCTTTAACGCTTGTGATCAAATTCGTTGGTGACTTGGTGGTGACCTTGTTCGTGACGGTTCGAGGTTCTTGTTCGTGACCTTGTTCGTGATTCGAAGTGTTCGATAGCCGTTCGTGATTTAAAGGGAGTTTTCGAATCAAAAGGTAAAACTCTAAACACAATTCATGACCATTCGTAAGGATCACAAAAGGAAAATTTTAAAATTCCGCTGCTTTTATCGTATCAATTTTCCTTCAGTGGTATCAGAGCCACTTACGAAACCATGAATTGATGTTTGTTTAAATTCATGAATTCAGTTTTAATATGATTAAAACGGTTAATAAAAGATTAAAATCGAGTAATTAAAATTTGACGGTTGTTTGTGTATAAATTGGATGATTAACATTGAAACGGCTCCGGAATCCGACACTTGTATGGTGGAGCATGCGATATGTTGATTGTCCTAAGGTTACACGAACATGAACGGTCAATACTTACATGTGATGTAAGTTTTGTATATGAATTGGGTAATTAACATTGAAACGGCTTCGGAATCCGACACTTGTATGGTGAAGCATGCGATATGTTAATTGTCCTAAGGTTACACAATCAAGAACGGCCATAAACTTATATATGATATAAGTAACCGTAATGCAAAATGGTGTATGTGATATACCGTTAGTAATTTCGTTAAAATTATTATGAAAGTTATTCAATTAAAGCGAGCCGTGTTCATTTGTTTCGGAATCCGACATTTGTATGGTGAAACAATGACATGTTGATCAATTGGATTGAATTTCGGTCATAAGGAATTTTGACGGCATGAAAGGGTTGCACAAATGTTGTGTCATTAAAATTAGGATTTGCAAAACGTATCAAGTGTTGATGCGAAAAGTAGATGATAAATATATTTAATTTTGAAATCGTTTGAAAATTCTAGAAATATCTTTTAAAATTGTTTTAAAAGATAATATCATCAATTTTGGAAATATTTTATTCAAAAGGGTTTTGATTAAATAATTTTCCATATTTGACAAATATATTTAATTATGAAATCGTTTCAAATCTCTAGAAATATCTTTTAAAATTGTTTTAAAAGATAATATTACCAATTTTGGAAATATTTTATTCAAAAAGATTTTGATTAAATAATTTTCCATATTTGGAGAATTGTCAAAAGATTTAATTCTACTTTAAAATAATGTTATTTATTTTAGCAAATTTTGATTCGAAATATTTAATTGTGAATTAAATATTTGAATCAAACTTACCTGATTTGATCAATCGCCGGATTTAATTAATTATGAGACTTTAATAATAATAAAGTTTGTTTGTTATTATTATATTTGATGATCGGTTATGGCCTTAGTTTATTTATTTTATTGCATTTGGTTTTTAAATACGGCCTGTGTGTCGTGCCTTATCTCTATTCTCTATATTCTCTTCTCATCCACTCCCTCGTATGTAAAACGAGTATTCTTTTATATTATTATGTAATATTATGAAGAAGAAGAACAATGGAGGTCAACCTTGGAGATCATGCTTGGAGAAGTATAGATCGTTTTAGGTTAGATTAGGTTCTCTCATTGGCTTGGGAGAACAAATGCGCTAGGGGCCATAACTGTTTCATTTTATTTATTTATGTATGTTGATGCATGTGAGTGACGATTTATATGATAAATAAGCCGGTGAGATCAAATTAAATAAAATCCCTCAAGAGACACATAAGAGATTAATAAAGAAAATGTAGGTTCGCCCACCGCGGAGTGCATTCTCTTTAATAATAAAATATGTGAATATTAAGTTTACGCTTTCCAAGCTTTAGAACTCATCAAGACTAGTATCGAACTATGTAGGTTCGCCCACCGCGAAGTGCATACTCTATATTGGTAAGGTGCGATGGGATAATTGTAATATCAAACTTCTAAAGTAAGGGTCAAACTTAACTTAACAAATATAATGAGATTACATGAGTTTAAGAAGCAATGGTTGGGAATAATTCATAAGATGAATTAGAATAAGGAGTTATTCACCCAATTGATATATTCAAGAATTGTATTAGATACAATTGGAAGGAGTTCCTACCTAAATAACTAAGTCTTGTGTAATCCGCCCACCGCGGACTTAAGACAAGGTGAAATATGGATCTCGACCCACTAGAAAGTCTTCCAACGGGATTTTCCGAATCAAATGATGAGGGTCATTTGTTTTGAGTAAAATAGTGGGAGCGTATTTAATTAAAGACCAAATTAAATATGATTTAGTCATAATATCTTACATATCTTTGTAATTAGAATTTCGAAATACAATACATATTAAGTTGTCCTTATGAAGGACAAGATTTTCAGAAAGGAGTTTCTGTATTGGTACAAATTGAGAATTGTTCTCAAATGCGAGAAAACTATAAGTCTTGAACTATAAACTGTGAACAACCTACTATAACTAGATTGGAAAAGGGATACTTGTTAGAAGCATCAAGTTGACGTCTAGATATAGAATATATAATAAATGATGTGATCATTTAATCTCAAGTAAGATCCTTTTGAAAGAACTTTAGAGTATGATAAATTTCTCAATGGATCAAAAAGTTGGTCATAGGATCAATCTAACAAATTATAATGGAATAGATATAGACAAAATTGATTTGAATATCTACCGGAATTTGTTGAGTTGAATGAGAATTAATTTGCACTATCAAAGATTTGAGATATAATATAAATAAGATTTATATTCCTCTTATTTGAATAGTACAAAATGGTTGTCAAAGTAGAACGGCTATGGTTAGACCATTAAATAAAAATGACGTAAATAGTTCTTGGAAGAGTCAAACCAAAAGTATGAAGTGAGACTTCAATAATGCACATATTGTTATAGAAAGTCAAAATTTCTATTTCTACATCAAAAGTATATGATACAAGATGTTGAATCTCAATTTTTCGAAAATAGAGATGCTTAAAGAATTAGAACATTGGCTATAATTTTAAGTCAACCCATATCTAGAATGAAAATTGTTTCATTGATAATGAGAGCTTATGCAATGACTTAAAATCGAGTTTGAAATGGAACACAATAATTGTTATTGAATTCCATCTAGTAATAGAAGTAGCAATTGTATATCTTGTATTGACAATATATGAATTGTAGCCTTAAATGATAAGACAAGTAATGGTCCTATCATTTAAGCAAAGTCTTCTATACTATTACTCCAAGTCAAGTAATGGACTAAGGTTCCATGGTCTTGATAGGGTTATCTATAACAATCGTGATAAGAGCCAAATATGATTTGGACCTTAAATATATCAAGAGCATTGTTTAGTACAAATATTCGATGTGTCAATAAAATAACGCATGACCTATTTGAACAATATACATGAGATGTATGTCGACCACTAAACATATTTGGTATATTGAGTTTATTTTACTTCATTAACATTGATGATTAAAATCATTAGATGTTGGTAGGTGTATGACACAAATTAGAAATCTTTGAATTTGTCAAAGAAATTCAACAATGAAGAAAATAGAACTCGACAAAAGTATTTAAGTTATATGAATGAGTCATATCAGTAAATACTTAATTAAAGGACTATAATAACTATTTTATCACATCATGTTTGACATGATTTAAGGATAGTTTAATTATATATTGACTCTTTCTATAAATCTCTTTACTTATAATTAATCTTCACCCACAATTAGTTCCCTTTTAAAATGATCATAAAGACACCATATGCGATATGGAGGTAAGAGTACCAAGTTTGTCTTTATGAGAATTTTGGATTAAAATTTATTAGATAAATCTAATTCCAAATGAATGAATGAATAAGTGGAAATATCCTAAAGAAATGGATATTGGTCCTATATCACTCTTAAGGACAAAAGGTTGTTTTGTTGCTAGGTTTGAAACATTCCTCTAGTGGGAGTGTGTCTCTAAAAGAGACAGTGGGAGTGATATAGAACTTGAATAAATTCAAGTACCACAAAACGTATTTATTTAAAAGGGAATGCAAACCGGTTCCTCAAGATTGTTGAAGAACCATTGTTTTAAAGTTGCACAAATCCAAGATAAGTCTAACATATCACATATGGCTACAAGGTATGGTTTTATCATGACTCAGCAATGTGATATGATTCTCATGGAAGATGAGTCTTTGACTTTCTAAAAGGTCGTAAGACGATCTAGATTATGAGAAGTGGCTAAATGCCATGAAATCTCATACAGAATCCATATACACTAACCTTATGTAGATAATGGTTATGTCTTCAAGATGAGTAAGACTCATACGATGAAAGTGAGTATTCTTTTTGAACACTGATATGGATGGTATTAAGAATACCTTATAATATTTGATTGCTTCTGCTAAATGTTGTACTACATGTTTTGGTAGATGGATAACAAAGTTGCATTCCTTAATTGGAATGACCTCATATATATGTGTTGGACATATACGTAAGGGTTTTGTTGATCCAAATGATGCTAGAAAGGTATATAACTTGTAGCTATCTAATTTTGATTAGATAGAGTTCTCAGAAAATTAAATTATTGTTTGTTCCTTTTATGAAGTTTTATGAAAACAAATTAACAAGGACAAACCTATCTAATTTTGATTAGATCGAATAAATTTGAATATTTGTTCCTTTTGAAAGTTTTGTGGAAAACAAATGAAGGACAAATATAAATCTTGTGCATACAAAGTTTTAGTGGGAGTGATAATATCTGATATCATATTAATCATCAAGACATTTTTCTTATACATGTGAGACATGACTAGGAAAATAACTCTTGATGAAACACTTAGGCAAGAATTCCTAAAGAGTTAGGAATAACCTATGTACCAAAATTGAAATTAGTGTTTGACACTAACTTACCTTCAAGAATATCCCTAAGGACCTTAAAGGAACTAAGGCATATTTCTTGAAATAGATAGGTATGGGAAGGATCATTATAAGGAAGTTATAATGAAGGAAGTTTCCATACCAATGTATTGTATATCATGGCTGAATACAAGCATTGAAAGCTATAAGATAAGCTTCGTAATATGTTTGTTTCAGTTAAATAAGTTGAGTATTTAAGATTGGATCGTTTGGCTCATGATTGAGCTAAAGCTATGTTTCCGGTGTTACAAGTCACATTAATCACATTAGTGATGGTAATAATTTAATCTTGCAAGAACACTTGAGAATAGATCTCACCGACGATTCATGAATATACTTAGACACTTATATATTTCGATAGAGATCGAAATAGAACGTTGGAAGATACGTAAGATACCAACATAGGAAATAGTTCCTTATCCACTAACAAAGCCTCTTGCGCAGTTGAAGCGTGATGGGCATACTAAGTCTATAGGTATTAAGAGTAACCTAGATTGGCTTTAGTGCTAGTGGGAGATTGTTGGAGTAAGCCCTAAGAGCCAATCTATTTTCATAGTATTTGCTTTAGGAGTTTGAATATAAATATGGCATTTCTTTATTATGTTTGTAAGGTTGCAAAATAATGAAGTCCCTAGAATAGAAAGTCCGTTTAATAATTAAGTGTGACTTAATCATGAGATAATATTTGTTAGACTACGAGGCTAACCACTTAGAGGGGGGTGAATAAGTGGTTCCGTTAACCAATTGAGTTTTTAAAAAATTGTTCGGTTAAACGTGCGTGCGGAAGCGACTCCGGGATCGGTAGTCTCTTTGCACCGTTTTGACTTATTGAAAAAGTAACTAAGCCGATAAAACGTATTGAGGAAAAGTCGATCGGAATAAGATATTCAAAAACTAATTCAATTAACAACAACGTTTCCAAGCAAGTTATTCGATTCTTTCAAAAACAATTCACAACACAAGATAATAACAATTGAATCCTTGTGAACACTTACGAACACACAAATTCAATTGTTTACGAATATAATGAAAGCAATAAAGAATGAAAGTAATGCAATCAACACACGAGGATTTGATTAGGGAGTTCCCCGGATTTCGCGTCGTCCACGCGTATGTCCGAGTACGTCTCCCCCCAAATAACCAAACGGGTTATTTGAGATATGTATAGAATGAAAAACAACTTGAACACAAGTGCACAAATTACAATGAATCCAATAAACCTATATTGACTCAAAATGTAAAACTATGCAAACCCTCAATCGACGAACGAATCTTCACCCTCTGATTCCAACGATCCTACCCGTGCAACTCCTTGCAACGATCGTCCAGCTGAGTCCTTCGATTCTTCTCAATTGATCCTCCAAGATATCGAACAATCTTGGATCCCTAGTGAGCAATCCAACCTCCTTGCACAAATCAACCCGATCGCGAATCTGCTTCACCACGAATCGCACCGAACGTTATCGACCAAGCGTACAACTCCTAAATGATTGATCCCATACTCAATCTTCAATTGTTGCAACTTGATGGAAGATGATGATCTTGTGAAGGATAACACTTTGATCCCAATTTTTCACCCAAATTGTATCCAAAGTGTTTTACCCAAAGCACTTCTTGCTCTCTCAATGATTCTCACTAGATTTCTCAGTTGTGTTCAGTTACTGTGATTGTTTCATTGCTTACAAAGGAACCCACACATTGCTATTTAAAGAGAAAATAGAATGAGCAAATTTAGGCATAATTTTCAGTAGATGTATCGATACAAATGATTGTTTGTATCGATACAAAGCCCTTGACCAACGTTCAATTTTGAAAATCTTGACCTTTGTATCGATACAAACACGGGATGTATCGATACAAACATCAGAATCTTGAAATCTTGACTGATATGTATCTAAGCATGCAAGCATGCTTCGAATCATATGAAGCTTGCTGGTTTTTCAGAACATATACACATGTATCGATACATGCAAGCATGTTTCGAATCATATGGAACATTCTGTTTTTGTATAGAAGCTTTTGTATCGATACAGAGCCTGTGTGTATCGATACAAAGTGCTCAAAATGTACCAGAACAAGTTTCAGGACATTTGTATCCATACAGAAATGTATGTATCGATACAAAACACCAAAAAGTCAGTTTTTCAAGGTTTTGAAAATAGTTCTTTGTTGTCAAGTCATTTGTAAAGTTTGCCAAAATATGTTCAACCTATTTTCATGTGTTTTGACAATTATTAAAACATGAGGATGAACTGGTGCACTTACATTCTCCCCCTTTTTGATAATTGTCAAAACTATGCATAAGCTAAACTAAGCCTATACCTATTATGCAAATAAAAATAGCAATGATATACAGACGCAAAAACAACACCAAGGCTTAATCACAAAAGCTTGCTCCCCCTGAGTTGATGCCATAATGCGTTTGATGATCCTTTAGCTTGTGCATCCAAATCTCTCCCCCTTTGACAATATCAAAAAGAAGAAGAGAGCACATTAGCAGTAACAAGTCCAAGCAAATTTTCCATCTATTAAACATATCGTGCACTTACATTTGTCGAAATGCACTTTATGATATAGTATCCTAATCAAAATAATTACATATAACGATATGCCACAATATATCAATGACGAATACCAAATATCATGATAACACATGGAATGTAGAACAACAAACCATAAACCAACTCATGATTATTTAAAACACATCGACATTTTTGTAATAAAACATACCAAAATATGGGACGAAAAAATAAACAAAAACATGCAATTAAATGCATAAACTCATGTTGCCATATCATATAACGGTGTTCATGAAGAGATGAAATCCACACATAGCATTTATGCAACAAGTTATGTTGTAAACACATCAATGAATCAATATATCATACATTGCCATTTGATACATATGGGCTTCAAAAATTATTACTTATCTTGAAGCGAAAATTCTTGGAAATGAGCAAACATATGAGTGTATTGAACAACATTTAACATGTAATGTTGATGGTAAATAGAATTCACATAGACATAAGCAAATATGAGGTGAGGAAGAGAAGAGAGAGATGATACTTTTTAACCCTTTTACCTTATGTAGTTGATGCACTTTCCTTTGTGTAAGACTTCAAGTTACCAAGAAGTGTAATGTGTATGTGTAAAGTGCATTCTAAAAGAAATATCACTCTAGATTGGAAATATCAAGGATCCCCAATTCCCCTCGAATGTAGACAAATGGGTCCGTTGCAAGTGGTTTTGTGAAAATATCGGCAAGTTGGTTTTTAGACTCAACATGCTCAAAGACAACGTCCCCTTTTTCTACATGGTCGCGAAGAAAATGGTGCCTTATTTCAATATGTTTAGTTCGTGAATGCAACACGGGATTCTTTGTTAAGTTTATTGCACTAGTGTTGTCACATAAGATTGGAACACGTTGTAGTTTCAAATCATAGTCGAGAAGTTGTTGTTTCAACCAAAGTATTTGTGAACAACAACTTCCGGCCGCAACGTATTCCGCTTCGGCGGTTGACAAAGCAACGGATACTTGTTTCTTGCTATGCCAACTTACCAAGCAATTACAAAACAAGTGACATGTTCCACTAGTACTTTTCCTATCCAATTTGCAACCGGCAAAATCGGAATCGGAATAACCTATCAAAGAGCAATCATTTCCCTTAGAATACCATAAGCCAAAATTTGTAGTTCCTTTCAAATATTTCAAAATCCTTTTAACGGCTTTTAGGTGGGATTCCTTGGGACATGATTGGTAACGTGCACACATGCATACACTAAACATAATGTCCGGCCTAGAGGCCGTTAGATATAGAAGAGATCCGATAATACCTCTATATTTAGTGACGTCAACGTCTTTACCTTCCTCATCCTTACTCAAGGCGCAAGTAGAAGCCATCGGAGTGTCCATGTGCTTTGAATCCACCATTTCAAACTTTTTGAGTAGATCAAGGCAATACTTGGTTTGGTATATGAAAGTACCTTCATCCATTTGCTTGATTTGTAGACCCAAAAAGTAGGTAAGTTCACCCATCATGCTCATCTCGAATTCTCCTTGCATAAGATTTGAAAAACTCTTGACAAGTGATGGGTTAGTTGAACCAAAAATAATATCATCAACATATATTTGAACAAGTAAGACATCCTTTCCTTTACGCTTAATGAAGAGAGTAGTATCAACTTTACCCCTTGAATATCCGTTTTTAATAAGGAACTTACTAAGTCTATCATACCAAGCTCTAGGAGCTTGTTTTAGACCATAGAGAGCCCTTTTTAATTTGAAAACGTAATCCGGATGTTCATGATTTTCAAAGCCGGGTGGTTGCTTAACATACACCTCTTCATTTATATAACCGTTTAGGAAAGCACTCTTAACGTCCATTTGATACAATTTGAAATTCATATTGCATGCATAAGCTAGTAAGAGTCTAATGGCTTCTAGGCGGGCTACCGGAGCATAAGTCTCCTCATAATCAATACCCTCCTCTTGGTTATAGCCTTGTGCTACCAACCTAGCCTTATTCCTAACAATTACACCGTTTTCATCTAGTTTGTTCCTAAAAACCCAACGAGTCCCAATTACTTGATGATTTGGAGGAGGTGGTACTAAATCCCACACCTCATTTCTTTTAAATTGATTTAATTCCTCTTGCATTGCAAGGGTCCAATGCTCATCAAGTAATGCAACTTTTGAATTCTTAGGCTCAACTTGTGAAACAAAAGCATAATAGGAACAAAAATTACTAATTTGAAGTCTAGTAGATACTCCCTTTGAGATGTCACCTAAGACCTTGTCAATGGGATGATCTTTGAGAGTGCGCCACTCCTTTGCAAGTCCGGCTCCCCTTTCTTTATGATGATTCTTTGATGATGAAGATGATCCTCCATCACCTTTATCTTCATTGGGAGGTGTGTCCTTATCAATCTTTGGCAAGTCTTTTGAGGATTGATCAATTTCCTCATCTTCCTTGTCTTTTATAATGTCTTTGGTATCAACACCTACACCAATACAATTACCTTCCCCGGTCTCTTCCGGAAAAGTCTCATCAAAAGTGACATGTACCGACTCTTCAACAATTTGTAATCTTTTGTTATAGACCCTATATGCTTTACTAGACAAAGAGTACCCTAAGAAAATCCCCTCATCCGCTTTTGAATCAAACTTGCCAAGATTTTCTTTTCCGTTATTTAAAATGAAGCATTTGCATCCAAAAGAGCGCAAGTGACTAAGGTTAGGCTTCCTTCCTCTAATTATTTCATAAGGAGTTTTATTCAAAATAGGTCGAATAATCGCCCTATTGAGAACATAACTAGCGGTGCTTATTGCATCCGCCCAAAAGTATTTAGGAAGTCCACTTAACATAGTTCTAGCCAACTCTTCTAGATTACGATTTTTCCTCTCCACTACTCCATTTTGTTGTGGTGTACGTGGAGCCGAAAAATTGTGTTCAATGCCATATTTAGAGCAAAACTCTTCAAATTTATAATTTTCAAATTCTCCTCCGTGATCACTCCTAATGGAAATGATTTTGAGGTCAAGTTTATTTTGGATCATCTTGGCAAATTGTTTAAAAGCGGAAAAGGTCTCACTTTTACTAGATAAGAAAAGAGTCCAACAAAATCTAGAGTAATCATCCACAATCACAAGTCCGTAATAATTGCCACCAATACTTTTAGTTCTTGATGGTCCAAAGAGGTCCATATGGATTAACTCCAAGGGCTTATTAGTAGAAATGAAATTTTTGGATTTAAAAGATGCCTTGGTTTGTTTACCCATTTGACATTCGGTACACAAGTGATCTTTAGAAAAACGGATCTTAGGTAGACCGATTACTAGATCTTTAGACGCTAACTTATTTAGTAAATCAAAGTTGAGATGTGCCATTCGTTTATGCCATAACCAAGACTCATCATTCTTAGTTATGAGACATTTAGCACTATTTAGGCACGTATCTTCTAAGTCTAGCATATAAACATTGCCATGTCTAATAGCCTTAAGAGTTACTTCCTTGTCCTTGTTGCTTTGAATTGTGCAAAAGGTAGGTTTGAAATTTATTGAAAAACCTTTGTCACAAAGCTTAGCAACACTTAACAAGTTGTGCTTAAGGTTATCTACAAGAACAACATTTGATATGGTTATGAGAGATGGATTACCAATAGTACCTTCACCAAGAATAGTTCCTTTATTGTTGTCTCCATAGGTGACATACCCTTTCCTCTTTGCTTTGAACTCAATGAAAAGCGAGGCGTCACCGGTCATGTGCCTTGAACATCCACTATCTAGAAACCATCTCCTTTCTAGATTGTTAAGGCACGCTTCCTACAACAATTAGACACAAGATATAGGTACCCATTTTTCATTGGGTCCTAGTTGGTGAGGCAAACAAGTATTGTTGAGCTTTGGCATCCATTGCAATATGCCCTTTGGCACTAATAGTTTCCTAGCCTTGCATTTTGCAATGGTATGACCTTCACAACAACAATAATGACATTTGATATACAAGTTTCCCTTCTTTTGATCCTTTTTCTCCTTTGTAAAATTTTTGATTTTTCCTTTCAAAGGATTTTTAAAATGTTTTGGATCAATTTGATGAGAAACTTTTGGTTTTGATGCATTTTCAACTTTGTC
The DNA here is from genome assembly GCA_030408175.1 of Trifolium repens. Lineage (NCBI taxonomy): Eukaryota > Viridiplantae > Streptophyta > Magnoliopsida > Fabales > Fabaceae > Trifolium > Trifolium repens. The sequence goes on along the minus strand of CP125843.1, from coordinate 35,873,297 downwards.
TTTAAGTATTTTAATATCTTTTGACAAAGTGATGCAATGATCACAACCAACCATATCATTATCATGATTTGCACTAGGCTTTTCTATTAATGACAACTTGAAAGCTTTCAACTCTTTTTCGGTTTCGGAAACTTTCTTTTCAAGAGTTTTGTTAACTTTTATAATCTCTTTTAATCGTTTGAAAGCTTTTCTAGTTTCACTACATAGATCCTCAAATGCCTTTTGCAAGTCAAGATATTCTAATGATGTATATGAGCTAGAGGGATTTTGGTTTACCTTTTTAGGAGCTTTATCCTTCTTTTTGTGATGATGAGTTGTGAAGCACACATTTGCTACTTCGCTTTCATCACTTGAGCTAGAGCTTGATGATGAATGAGATGAAGAGCTATTGCTTTCCCATGCAACATAAGCTTTCTTTGTCTTGCTCCTTCTTTTGTTTGAAGATGACTCCTTTTCTTTTCTCTTGATATTTGGGCAATCCGGCCTATAGTGACCAACTTGACCGCATTCATGACATGCTCCCTTTTTAGAGTACTTGACATCTTCATTCCTCCTACGGTAACCACTATCTTTCCGATATTTCCTAAGATTTTCATCGGAGTGCCTTATCCCATTTTTCCTCACATACCTATTGTAGCGCCTAACGAAGAGTCCCATTTCCTCATCATCGGAATCATCTTCGCTTGAGCTACTTTCCACATGCTCTATCCTTTTGGACTTGGTGGACTTTGAAGTAGAGGCTTTTAGAGCTATAGACCTCTTGTCCTTTTCCTTTTCCTTGTCATTGTGCTTTACCTTCTTTTCGCTTTTCTCATGCTTTTCTAGCAAGTTTAGCACATGTTCATGCTCCGTGAGTTTGCCAAACAAAGTTGTAAGATTCAATGAGGTAAGATCATTAGCTTCCTTAATCGCGGTGACCTTAGGTTGCCAATTCCTACTAAGACATCTTAAAATTTTGTTAGTAGCATCTTGGTTGGAAATTGGTTTTCCCAAACCGTGTAACTTGTTGGTGATTTTGATAAAGCGTTGTTGCATATCCTCGATGGATTCTCCATCTAGCATATGAAACAACTCAAATTCTTGTGTCAAAGTATTAATTTTGGATATCTTGACATCATTGGTACCCTCAAAGTGAGTAACCAATGTGTCCCACATTTCCTTAGCCGATTCACAATGCGACACATGATAGAATTGATCAATCCCAAGGGATGATATTAAAATGTTTTGTGCCTTCGCATCGTAATTGACTTTCTTCTTTTCCTCATCCGTCCATTGTGCCATTGGCTTATTTGCGACAACACCATGAGCATCCGTTATAGTTGGAGCAAACGGACCATTCTCAATGGCATTCCACACTTCACTATCAAAAGAATTGATGTGAATACGCATGCTACTTTTCCAATAGTCAAAATGATCTCCATTGAATACCGGAGCCCTATTATACGCCCCTTTTGGTGCAAAAGCCATGTTGTCTAATAATAGGCACAAATTACTCGGTTTAATCGTTTAAAATCAACCGGGCTCTTGATGCCACTTGTTAGACTACGAGGCTAACCACTTAGAGGGGGGTGAATAAGTGGTTCCGTTAACCAATTGAGTTTTTAAAAAATTGTTCGGTTAAACGTGCGTGCGGAAGCGACTCCGGGATCGGTAGTCTCTTTGCACCGTTTTGACTTATTGAAAAAGTAACTAAGCCGATAAAACGTATTGAGGAAAAGTCGATCGGAATAAGATATTCAAAAACTAATTCAATTAACAACAACGTTTCCAAGCAAGTTATTCGATTCTTTCAAAAACAATTCACAACACAAGATAATAACAATTGAATCCTTGTGAACACTTACGAACACACAAATTCAATTGTTTACGAATATAATGAAAGCAATAAAGAATGAAAGTAATGCAATCAACACACGAGGATTTGATTAGGGAGTTCCCCGGATTTCGCGTCGTCCACGCGTATGTCCGAGTACGTCTCCCCCCAAATAACCAAACGGGTTATTTGAGATATGTATAGAATGAAAAACAACTTGAACACAAGTGCACAAATTACAATGAATCCAATAAACCTATATTGACTCAAAATGTAAAACTATGCAAACCCTCAATCGACGAACGAATCTTCACCCTCTGATTCCAACGATCCTACCCGTGCAACTCCTTGCAACGATCGTCCAGCTGAGTCCTTCGATTCTTCTCAATTGATCCTCCAAGATATCGAACAATCTTGGATCCCTAGTGAGCAATCCAACCTCCTTGCACAAATCAACCCGATCGCGAATCTGCTTCACCACGAATCGCACCGAACGTTATCGACCAAGCGTACAACTCCTAAATGATTGATCCCATACTCAATCTTCAATTGTTGCAACTTGATGGAAGATGATGATCTTGTGAAGGATAACACTTTGATCCCAATTTTTCACCCAAATTGTATCCAAAGTGTTTTACCCAAAGCACTTCTTGCTCTCTCAATGATTCTCACTAGATTTCTCAGTTGTGTTCAGTTACTGTGATTGTTTCATTGCTTACAAAGGAACCCACACATTGCTATTTAAAGAGAAAATAGAATGAGCAAATTTAGGCATAATTTTCAGTAGATGTATCGATACAAATGATTGTTTGTATCGATACAAAGCCCTTGACCAACGTTCAATTTTGAAAATCTTGACCTTTGTATCGATACAAACACGGGATGTATCGATACAAACATCAGAATCTTGAAATCTTGACTGATATGTATCTAAGCATGCAAGCATGCTTCGAATCATATGAAGCTTGCTGGTTTTTCAGAACATATACACATGTATCGATACATGCAAGCATGTTTCGAATCATATGGAACATTCTGTTTTTGTATAGAAGCTTTTGTATCGATACAGAGCCTGTGTGTATCGATACAAAGTGCTCAAAATGTACCAGAACAAGTTTCAGGACATTTGTATCCATACAGAAATGTATGTATCGATACAAAACACCAAAAAGTCAGTTTTTCAAGGTTTTGAAAATAGTTCTTTGTTGTCAAGTCATTTGTAAAGTTTGCCAAAATATGTTCAACCTATTTTCATGTGTTTTGACAATTATTAAAACATGAGGATGAACTGGTGCACTTACAATATTAAACATAAGGACACTATTCTTAAAGTATCCGTAGTCGAGCTTTAAGGTAAAGGGGATAACCTTAAAGCATAAAGACTATTATGAAGATAGACTGATGATCACATCTCATGGATCATGGGATAAGGAGTTATCAAGTCTTGACGTAGGTATAAATATTAGGAGTAATATTTATACTGGATTGACCCGCTATGAGAGTACTACATGCAAAGTTATGCAAAGTGTCATAAGTTACTCTCATGGTGATAATGGTGTAGACCACCCTTAGACCTGAAACCACTTTGTACCCTAGATGGGGAGTGAAGTACTTTGTTGCTGATCTAACGTTATCCGTAACAGGATAATTATAAAGGCAGTTGATGGGTACTTTATGAAGCATGCTGAGGGACAGTAGTGACCTAGATGGAATTTGCCAATCCTGCATAACAGGATAAATGTCACGGGCCCAATATTGAACTGGACAAGGATGACACTGTGTATGCCTTGTGTTCAATATAGACATAAGGGCAAAGGGGTAATTATACACACTGATATTATCACAAGAGGTTATGTTTAGATCACATGTTAATTTCTCGTAACTTGAGTAGCAGTGATGTGTTGCTAGATACCGCTCACTGTTTATTATAATAAATAGTGATTTATTATAATTGTCAACGTTACGGAAACCTACAGGGTCACACACATAAGAACAATCTAGTGAGATTGGAACACCGTAAGGTACGGTGCACCTTGGAGAAATAAGGAAATATGATAAGGGTATTATGGTAATTAAAATGAGCATTACATCATATGGTATGATGTAGCAAGAAGGGGGTGCAAATATGTACTAGACATATTTACATGAGAATGGCGCCCACTATAGCCCATTTAGTTAAAAGGGCTTTAGTGTAATTTTGCCATGGCAAGTGGTTCTATAAATAGAACCCTTGTGGTAAGGAGAAATAGTTACACACTTTTGTTACTCATTCTCATGAGCCTTTGTTCTCTCCTCTCTTGAGAAACCCTAATCACCTTTCTAGAGTTTTTGTGAAAAACCCTAATCCTTATTTTGTGCCTCCTTTCTCCTAACCCTCCAAACCATTGGAGCTAGCACTCCATTGAAGGTTGTTGTTCGTGTGGACTGGCTAGAGGCGTTATACCTTTAACGCTTGTGATCAAATTCGTTGGTGACTTGGTGGTGACCTTGTTCGTGACGGTTCGAGGTTCTTGTTCGTGACCTTGTTCGTGATTTGAAGTGTTCGATAGCCGTTCGTGATTTAAAGGGAGTTTTCGAATCAAAAGGTAAAACTCTAAACACAATTCATGACCATTCATAAGGATCACAAAAGGAAAATTTTAAAATTCCGCTGCTTTTATCGTATCAATTTTCCTTCAAGGAGCACAGAAGAGAAACATGCGAACCTATCCTCTATAATGGAGGAAATGCCTCAAGCTAATGAGAGGCTAAACAAGCGCTGCTTGGGAGGCAACCCAAGGATAAGTATTTAATTTCAGTATTTCAATTTCAGTAATTTCAATTCAGTAATTTCTTTCAGTTTTTCAATTCAATAAAGAATACTAAAGAATTCCACAGGTCATTTTCATCTGTAACACACCTTGTTCAAACTTACAAAAAAATTAAATAACTGTTTGCTGTTTATTATCTAGTGCATGATAAACTGTTATAGGTAAGATTGCGGCGAAGTAAGTTATAAATTCTGATGAGCCGAATTTCACGCCTTCATACAGAAACCAATTGTGAATGCTCCAAAGTGCGAAGTTCGGGAGACAGAGAGACGAGTGATGAAGCTGGTGTCTGTGAGACAAGTGTTCAACTTTCAGATACCTAAGCCATGTGAGGATTTGAGCCAAATATTTCCAAACGGTATTACCACTTTCTTTCGAATTACTATGAGAGTACCGTGCACTTGTTTATTTTCTAGAACTTGCTCTAATTCTCTGCTGACTGGTTAATTTGATATTATATGCATTGAGGCAATTGTTTGTTATAACCCAGAGCCTTTTCAAGCCACCCTTTATTATATTATATCCTATGCTAGCCAAATTTGAGCCGTAAAAAAATTATCCCTTTTGTTTCGGTGACTAACCACGTTACAAGCCTATAGACCAGAAAAACAATGATTTACCCTCTTTGGAGTTAGGTAATAGTTCTCAAAAGTCTTGGCAACAAAATAAGTTTGGGGTTGCTCATGGAACTAGCAACGTTTAAGTTTGGGGTGGGTATACGGAGAACTATCACTACCAAAAAAGAAAAAAAATGAAAAAGAGACGGGAAAACATAAAAAATTGCCTAAAAAAAATAGTCTCTTCAAAAAAAAAATGAAAAAGAAAGAGCCAAAGGGCAAAAGAAAAGAGCCAAAGGGCAAAAACAGTGATAGAAAAGAACCACACAAAGACACATCTGGTTCTTAATCTCCGATACCAACACAGCGGTACCATTGCTGAAATATAAAGCAAGGTTGTGAAATTCCTATCATCTTTATTTATCTCTTATTTCTCTAACGATCTTATCTGACAGCATGTTACTTGAGGACACGCAACGGTTTAAGTTTGGGGTTGTGATGACAGGAATTTCTACGGTATTTTTAGTATTATTATTAGTAGTAAAATGACCAAGACAGGCCCAAATACGAAGGAAAACCTACAAAAGCAGGAAAAAGCATCAAGACAGAGTCCAAGATGCAAAAAGACAAGAAAAAGCCCAAAAAGTGAAGAAAATCAGCATTCCATCGCAGCACGATGGCTCCCATCGTGCCACGATGAGAGCTTCTTGTTCGCCAAGAAATCAGAGGAAATAAATCTAAAGAAAATATGTCCATCGCAGCACGATGTGTGCCATCGCAGCACGATGACTTGACTTGGCGCCCAAGCTGATGAAATGCACAGGATCAGTTATAAAATTGAACTGAATCTTCACATCGCAGCACGATGGCTTCATCGTGGTGCGATGCCTTGCTGAGGCCCATTACGAAAACTATAAATAGAGCCTCCCTTTCATTGTTTTATTCATTCAGAAATAGTAGAACACTCTCTACTATAAGGAGAGGTTCAGAGGAGCTCTATTGGGAATAGTTTTCTCCCCTTACGGGAAAACTAACTCAGCAAGGTATGTTTCTTTAGGCTTTTGTATTTAGGTTATAATTCTTGTAATTTAAATATGTAGTCTTTATAATTATGCCTTAGGTTGTGGTGGAGAAGATGAACTCCCCTATGAATATTTGGAGTCTGTGGTTGAGTCTAAGTTATAATAAATGATATTTAGTAATTGTGTTTGTTATTTACTTTCGTGCACTTAATAACGTATTCTCGTAATCCGGCCGGATAAGCGGGAGCGCCCACAGAATTGATATCAGGTTTTGTCTTGATATGGTCCCGAACTCGTAGTAAATAATGCTAGGTGTATAGAGACGGTAACATCCTGCACTAGTCGTGAATTGAGCGGTTAGAGGAGGAATCATGCACTAGGTGTGATCTGAGCACTTAGAAGATGAACAGCCCGATACTAGGACCTAGAGGTTAATTGGTGAAGGTTATAATGCATGTTTATAAACAACTCACTTAGTAATTAGGGTATGTGACACATTGAGGTTAGGCTCTCGTAGGTACCTTAGTTGTTAACGTAGGGAAACTTTAATAGACATAGTGTAATAGTAAGGTATTACTACAACAAGGATAATTCACCGTCGAACATAATCTAAGTAACTATGTTATACACCGGCCATGCCAAATATAAAGAAGGGAGAGAGTCCAACCACCATACCTAGCCTCTATATTTCTTGAATCTATTATTTATACATTCCGCATTTATATTTCTGCAAAGCATTACGCTACTTTTATAAAAACCTTTTCAAAAACCAAAGCGAATTCAAACTATCACAAACTTAAATAACGCTAGTGAAGCTTCGGCACGATCCCTGTGGATTCGAACTCATTCTAGAGACCTAGAGTGTGAATTATTACTCGACGACAGACTGGTGCACTTTGCCAGACCGTAGTCAATCCATTACCAGCAAACCCAACGGAAGCGCAGAGAACAACTTTCAGAGATAAAAAGAAGAAAGATAACAAGGCTCTGTTTCTCATACACCAGTGTGTTGATGCAAAAGTGTTTTAGAAGATTGCTGATGTTGTAACATCCATAGAAGTGTGGGATATCTTGCAGAAGAATTATGGAGGCGATGCAAAGGTGAAGAAAGTCGAATTGCAAGCCTTGAAGAGACAATATGAACTGCTGCAGATGAAGAATGATGAGACAATTGCAGATTACTTCACAAGATTGGTGACTCTTATTAATCAGATAAAGAATTATGGAAGTAATCTTGATGAACAAGAAACGGTGGAAAAGGTACTAAGAACTTTGACTTCTAAATTTGATCACATAGTGGTGACTATAGAAGAGACAAAAGACTTGAGTGAAGTCAAGATTGAGGATCTGCAAAGCACTCTTGAAGCTCATGAGTTGAAGCATCGTGAGAGGAGCCATGGCAAAGAAGATGAGCAAGCTATTTTTTCAAAGTTCAAGAAATATCAAAGTGATAAGAAGAAATGGCAGAATAAGAAAGATTCCAAGAAAGGCAAAGATAATGTTGAGACATTGCCTGAATACACTAGTGGAGAAGGAGGGAAACAGAAAGATAAGCCAAAAAAGAAAGACAAGAGTAAGATTCAATGCTACAATTGTGACAAATATGGGCATTATGTCAATAAATGTAAAAATCCAAAGAAAAAGAAAGGTCAAGACAATGAAGAAGAGGCTAAGGTAGCACATGATAGTTCATGTTCAGATGATGAAACAAGCTTTATGGTGACAATTGTTGATGAAGCAGTTGATTCCATGGTATGGTACTTTGATTCAGGGTGTTATAACCACATTGTAGTTCTTCTGAGATTGGTTGCATCATAAGGCTAAAACAACTTGGTCAGAGTGACTTAACTAAAGCACCAATGCTAAAGTAAATAAGTCTAAACCACTTGCACATATTGAAGATGTGCAGATGCAACATGTTGAACAAGATGTCCTAGAACATCTTGTCACTGGGTTCAGAGCATGTTAAGTCAACATGTCGAACAAGATGTCCTAAGACATGTGGGTAGGACATCCTGGCCCAGTTCAGCTTATCCATTAAGCACGCGTGTTTGTTTAAATTTAAATAAAGCGCGAATCTTTAAGTAACATGCTGAGATTAGGATTAATGATAAAGTTTGTTATTAATTCTAAGTGTTAGATACGATCGGATTCGTATTTAATTTGTGGATAAAGATTAATTCTTTTATCTTATGGAGTTTGTTTCAAAACAAGTTTGTTTTAAAAACTAACTCCTATCGTAGTGCATCTGAAAGACTGAAGATTATTTGAAGACTTGCACGCCTATATAAAGGACTCAACATAGAGCTTAAAACTCAACCCACAATAACTGAAGATTGTGAGTCGAAAGCTTTGTGCCTACTGTGCAAAGCATTAGTGGTTCCTTGTATTGTTCTTGATACTTGGAAACTTTGAGTCGTTGAATGTTGTCATTCAACTTAGTCTATTAAACTGAAAAGTTTAAAGTTTCATCACTTGGGATTAGTGATTAGAGGGAGTTGGGTAGGTTCTCATATTCAGGGGGAGTTAGCCCTTGAGTAGAAGATTACTAGGATTAAGAAAAGGCATACATGCCAATAGGTGTTTGGTGTGGTTGTAAGACTAAGTATTAATTCAGAGTAGTAGTGTTCACTTCCTGGATTGGTATCCCCCAGAGTAGGGCTATTTGGCGCCGAACTGGGTTAACAAATCACTGGTGTTATTTATTGCTTTTATTTATTTACTTCAGTACTGCAATAAATCGTGATCCTCATAACCAGTTGTCGAACCGGTTGTCTAAGACATCTGGACTACAGACACATTGTCCTAGACATTGTGTACGACATTTGTCCTACCAGAGAACAGAATTTCAATTGGCATCAGAGCAGGCACCTTAACCTGCTGGGTGAGCTCCAGGGAGATATATTTTGTTCAAGATGGACAAGAGAGGATCAATCAACAGACCACCAGTCTTGGATGGATCAAATTATGATTATTGGAAAGCAACATTTGTTGCCTTTCTCAAATCCATGGATCAAAAAGCATGGAGGGCAATTATCACTGGGTGGAATCATCCAATAGTCACAGCAGCAGATGGCTCCACAAGCCTAAAAGGAGTAGCAGATTGGAGTCCAGAAGAAGAAACTGAGGCCACTGGCAACTCTAAAGCACTCAATGCCATATTCAATGGTGTTGATGAAAACATGTTCAAGTTGATCAACACATGTACGAAAGCCAAGCAAGCCTGGGAAATTCTTCAAACTGCACATGAAGGAACCTCTAGAGTTCGAATGTCAAAGCTGCAACTTCTCACCACAAAATTTGAGAACTTGAGGATGGAGGATGAAGAAACTATATCTGAGTTCAACACTAGAATACGAGACCTATCAAATTCATCCTTTGCCCTAGGTGAGAAGATACCTGAAGAAAAGCTAGCCAGAAAAATCCTTAGATCACTGCCTAAAAGATTTAATATGAAGGTGACTGCAATCGAAGAATCTCAAGACTTGAGCACAATGAAAGTTGATGAACTTATTGGCTCATTACAAACTTTTGAGATGTCTCTGGATGATAAACCAGAGAAGAAGATGAAGAACCTGGCTTTTAAATCTGAGGAAAGCCAAACTGATGAAGAGTTATCAGAGGCATTAGCTTACCTTACAAGGAATTTCAATAAATCTTTAAATAAGCTACAAGCCAGGTATAGGACAAATGTCCCAGACAGGAGGTCCAACATCAAGTCACAGGACAAGACCAAGGAGGAGAATACTTTTGAGCAAAACAAAGAAGTAAGATGTTTTGAATGTGAAGGATTTAGACACATCAGACCAGAATGTCCAAACTTTCTCAGGAAACAGAAAAAGGGAATGGCAGCTACCTTATCTGATTCTGAGGAAGAGAAAGAAGAAGAACCAACAAATAAAGCCTTCACTGGAACTTTTGAAACCAGCAGCTGCACTAGTAATGAAGATCTCCTACAAGAAGAATTGGATGAGAAATACAATAATCTCACCATTAAATGGGAACAATCTTGTGAACTCATAAGAAGACAAGATAAGGAGATGGAGAAACTAGCTCATGAAAAGAAAGCACTAGATGTAAGACCCAAGATTCCACTGTACAGTTTTTCTAAGGAATTTTAGTGTCGGCTAAGTTTTTAGGGTTTTTGGTGGAGCGGTCTTGTGAGTATCGTCGCATTAATGGAATTTTTGCTGAAATGGAGCCTGTTTTGTGCTCGTGCGCTGGAAAGGCACAGACTTTTGGGTCGTAGTCTTCTTTTGAGTATAAGAAGGTTTGTGTGTAGTCAGAATAACGAATTTTGGATTATTCTCGCTTTTGGAAAAACGAGTAGGAATTTTACCCGCTGTTGGAAATTTTTACGATGTCTGAATTCCGTAGAAATTTAGATGGGAGTTTTATATATCGGCGTGAGTTAGGATATATTGTCAGAATAATTTTCAAGAGTGAGGAAGAAAATTACAGTCGCGGAAAAAGATTCGGCGATAAGTTTGTGAATTGTTTTTATTAAAAGGTTTACGGTTGAATTTTTTATGTTTCCGTAAAATTTATCGGTACGCGAGATACGGCTCGTTTAAGCGTGAGCACAGGGACTGAGCGAGCTAGTGGGCTAAGACCATAAGAATATCTAGATATTTTGTGAAGAGATGGATGGCTAGGATTTAATCTTTGAACTTTGCCTTTTGATCCAATGGTTGCCATGAACCAAGACCACTTTATAGTAAGATTTTTGGATCACTTTGGAGACTGCTTTTTCCTTATGCATAAATAAAACCCAGACTTTTGACCCATGGTCTTTATTTATCAATCTGAACATTCCTGTGCTTTCAGAATTTTGAGTCTCGACTTTCTCCGTTTATTGGAAAAACGAGTAGAAAACTGTACCCGCTTCTTAAAATTTTACGATTTCTGTTTTCCGTCGAATTTTAATTGGAGACTTTATATATCGGCGCAAGTTGGAATCTAGATTCAGAATATTTTTGGGAGCTAAGGAAATAAATTTCAGTCGGAGAATAAAGTTTAGCGATAATATTTGGAAACGGTTTACGACGGACGTTTATTGGTTAGATTTTATATTTTTGAGATTTCCGTCTGTTAGCGAGGTGCGACTCGCCGAGAGCAAACGCGATGAGCTGAGAAGCGTAAAGTGGATATTTGTTCAAAAAACAATCATGAGATTATTTTGATCCAAAGGCTAGGGTTTAGTCTTGCAAGTCTTGCTTTGATCCAAGGGCTTAGATGGAGCAAGACCCTTTTAAATAGTAAGGAGGTTTGGCAATTTAGACTTAGAAGCAAAGTCACAAAAACTACTCCCTCCTCATTCTTTTCTCACGGAAAACTCTCACTCTCACTCTCATCATCCATTCAAAATTTCATCTTCTTCTCAAAGCTTAGAGTTTTGGCTTGCTAGGATCTTTGAGTTCCAAGAATCACTCTCTCATTAAGGTAACTAACCTCTTCTCTTCCTTGTCCTTCCATGAGCCTCTTGGATTTTTAAGCTTTATGATTATTGTTCTTGAGAAGAAAATTAGTAGAACTTGTTTTAATTAGTTGTGGTTCCAAAGATATGTTCATATGAGTTAATTAGTACACATGAGTGAAGCATGAGAAGTTTCCTATGGTTGATTTATGTTTTCACAAATTTTTAGTTAGGGTTTTAAGAAAATTTTTTGAAAAGATCATAAACTTGGATTTTGTTTTGTGATTTGATTTTTGATGTTAGTTTTAAGCTTTGTGGCAAAATGGATGTTTGAATATAAACTTTGTTTTGAAAAATAAAAAAAAATTATTCTCGTGTTCTTGAGCGACTCGAAGAACACAATTTAGAAAAAAATTTATTTCGAGTTTCAAAAGGAGTCGGATACACGATCGAGTTTCAAATGGAAAAAAAAATGTGTAGGGTTGCCTTTTTGCCTCATTTGGCCGTGGCACCCATATAGGGTTCGAGGAATCGAATTTCGAAAATTGTTTAGAGGCAAGTAGCTTCCCATGATCATTGTTTAATTGTTTGATTGGTTATGGGATGTTTTGAAAAGAAAATGATCACTTGCCTTAAGAAAAACCTTATTTGAGATTTCTCGAAAATTTGCGATTCGACTCTACAATTTCTAAATCGTTTTGATAAGTACTAGTTAGGTATTATGGGATATTACCATGCTTTTAGAAGTGAAAAATTTTGTGTGGAGGGGTGTTTTGGCAAAATTTGGCCGTGGCCTTTTTAGTGTGAGGGAGAAGTTCCAAAAAAATTTCTAAGTCCACAATTGTGTGAAAATTGTGTATGTGTTGGATAATCTTAGTTTTGAAGAAAAATGAGTATAGGAAAGGTTGTTAGGAAGAAAAAAGATGTGTAACTTGTAATGCAAGAAAACTCTGATTTTTGTTGAATATTTTTGAAGAGTTTCTCGTTTGTTTTCAAATGAGTTTGTTGTGTGAAAATGATTTGTTTAGGGTTGAAAACAATATTGGTTCTTAGTATGCTTTGAAAACAAAATGCATTCTTATGGCAAAAATAGTGTGTTTGACTTGTGGCGCAAGTAAACTTTTATTTTTGTGAAAATTTTCAAAGAGTTTTTGGTTTGTTTTCAAATGGTTTAGTATGTGAAAATTGATTTCCTTGGAGATAGGAATCAAAGTGTTTCTTAGTTTGTTTTGAAACGAAAATATTTTCGCGTAGCGAGAAATAGTGCAATTAACTTCGTGAATTTTTAATCACTATGGGGAGGACTCGAAATCACTATCCGAGAGTGTTAGAAAGTACCTTAAGCCTCTCTAGAACTTAGAGGATGAGTTTCGTTTCGATAGGATGTACGAAGAGTATTTTATTGATTGTACGCTGCTTAACTTTTAGGAAGCGCGAGTTGTAGAATTATGCGAGAAAAGTTAACGGAAGCTTGCTGAGGTAAGGGCTCCACTTTATTTCGGTCTTTTCACTGAGTTATAACATGCTTGTTGTGGTGTGCTTTGAGTGTTATGCATGTATGTATTATGTATTCTCGTTGATGAGAAAGTGTTTATGATACATGTGTTGTCTTACATATGATTTTGTTAGAAATATATGTATTGACATGTGGTTGAGAATTACATATGCATGATTGGTATGTAATTGAATGCATCGGCATAGATAAGATGTATCGTATGCTCATGCATTCATGGTAGTGGTTAGAAGACCACCGGGTGCGATTAGCAGATCCACCTTGAATCCTGCGGGATTTTTATTGAGTACAATATTGTGATTAGCAGATCACGGGGTTTGATTAGAAGATCCACCCTAATCCTTCGATTAGCAGATCGTCGTGATTGTATTGATTTTAGTGATTAGCAGATCACGACTCTCTGCGGAGAGGTTAAATTCCGGAATTCATGCATGTGAAAAAGACCCGGCTAGGGTGATCACAACCATTGTAGAAGTCTGCATTAGGCTTGGTGTGCATTATAAATATGAACCCGTTGGTGGGAATTGCTATCTTGTTAAAGAGCTTTCTCTTGTGTATGTGGAAATTATTGTTATGTGTACAATCTTTCGCACCGGTTATATATATATATATACCTTTTATTTTGTGGTGACCCTTTCTTTCATTTGCGGGCTCATCCCACCCAGATTATGGGTTAGGTCGTGGCGACGACGGTGGCTGTTCTAGGCCATAGTGAGCACGTGGTGAAGCTTAGTATAGTTAGACTATGCGCCGGTGTGTTTTGTGCACTGTGCTTTTTGGTTAGCATAGGGTTTTCTAACTTGTTTTGTTGTAAGTATTCGAATACTTAGACTTGGATTGTAATTATTCAGGAATACACTTTGCTTGTCGAAGCACCTTATGGTAATGAGTTCTTTTGCATATTTGAATGCCGGCTCATTTAAAATCTTTTATGCGTAACTCTGATTGTGTACAAAAAAAAAAATATACTGCCTTTTTAGGCCTTTGATAAACGGGCTGTTACACTAGAGGCTTCTGCAGCTGGCTTGAGAGAACAAGTCACACTGCTTGCTCAAGAAAGGGAGGCAGTAGAAGCATCAACAGCTGTTTTAAGAGAACAAGTCACCATTTCAAACTCAAAACTCACCGAGATGACAAAATCTGTGAGAATGCTAAACAAGGGAACTGACATGCTTGAAGAAGTCCTTGAGCTTGGAAGAAACCCAAATGACAAGAAGGGGTTAGGGTATGACAACTACAGCAAGGCTCCTGAGAAGAAAATTCCCCCAAAGAATAACTCTCAAGACCAGATGTCAAACCACAAGTCTCAACATCAGTCTCACCACAAGCATAAGAAGACAGGATCCAAACCTCAAAAAACTGCTAGACAAAAGAAACAGGTGACAAGGACACATCATCTAACTCAACACAAGCAGAAAAGGTTTGAACAAAGGTCTCAGCCTCCAGCTCAACAGAGGAAGCACATGCCAGACCACATGTCCCAACATCATGATCAACATGTGTTCCCCCAATACAAAGAATATAAAGGACCACTGAAAAGATGTAAACATTGTGGAAAAACTGGACATCTAATCTCAGAATGCTTCCACCTCCATGGCTACCCTCAGAAGCCAAAGTCACCAAGACAGAACAAGAAGAAGATCTTATCTCAAGAGGTGAAAAACATGAAGTTCTGACTAAAGTATGCAGGCCAACACCACCCCAAAAGGCTCATACTCCTCTAAGAATATCTCCATCTAAAAATTGGTATTTTGACAGTGGGTGTTCTAAACACATGACTGGAGATAAAAGATACCTTAGAGAACTAAGGTCTCACTCAAAAGGAAGTGTTACCTTTGGTGATGGAGCTAAAGGTAGAGTCATCGGCATTGGAAAACTATCTGGTCCAAACACTCCATGTCTGGATGATGTTCTACTAGTAGAAGGTCTCACTGCAAACTTGATTAGCATTAGTCAACTATGTGAACAAGGACTAAAAGTGCACTTCAACAACTCTGAGTGCACCATTGCTAATGAACAAAAGGTAGTGATGAAAGGGATAAAGTCAAAAGATAAGTGTTATACATGGACACCTCCAAACAATGGTCCAGAAATAGCTTGCTTGTCAGCCAAGGAAGAAGACAGCAAGATGTCCCACAAGATGCTCCAACATCTGGTCAACAGACAAGAAGCTGAAGAGATTATGGTTGGAAGCATCAAAGTGATTTTGGGTATTCACATGCCCAAAAGCGTGTAAGAGGCACTATAGAGGTAACGTGCAGATTAAATCCACATTAATCATCATTATATTTGCACGTAAAACGAAATAGCCTTTAACACTCAAAAATCATCTATAAAAGGGCTATAATACCTCTTGCTCCAACATCTTGTCAAACATCTCTACCAGAAAGTTTAGAAACCATCTCTCTCTCAAACCTCTGCAAAATGTCTCAAGTTTCACCAAAGAACACCAACATTGAGAATCAAGATGATTCAAAGACACATGCAGAAGAGGCATCTTCCCAAATGCCTAGGGTTCAACAACCAAGAGTTGATCAAGAAATCATCATTGACGCAGTACCAATCAACATGGTCCTGCCAAGCGAAGGTTCAACTAAGAAGAAGACCAAAAGAACAACCTCAGAGAAAAGTAAAAGCACTAAGAACGGTAGTTCTTCCGGGAGGTCTTCAAAACCAGACAAAGAAATCAATCAAGATGAACCAAGAAACTCAGATCAAGAAGTCAAAGATTCTGAGCCTAAATCCTCTGAAGACCCTGAACCAAATGTCAAAGCATCCGTACAAACATCGTTAGAAACAAACCCTGAGATCACAGAGTCAATCACTCCACCCACCAACACTACAACACCACCAGAAACCACCATCAACATCCCATCAGGGTATCCTGAAGAGAATCTTAATCAAGATCAAACCATACCTTCAGAAGAAGTTCCAACACCTGATGTCGAACCACATGTTCCAACATCAGGTCATGATCAAACTCATGAACAAGAAGAAGTTCAAGATTAGGGGCAAAAAGATCAGAAAGATGAAGATGAGGTTCCTCTGGACCAGATACTACAAGAGATAAAAAAAAAGAGTCAGCCTCAACAGGGAACTAATGAGGAAAGTTCTGAAAAAAGTGAAGGGGTACGAATTAGCATTCCAATTAAAGGAAAAGCTAAGACGTACATGTCTAAACAAGTGGAGACACCAATCACTGCAAAGAGAGAAAAGAGGAAGCCTGAGAACATAGCCTCTGGTGAGAAAAGGTCAAAGAAAAAACAAGTCATTACTGCCAGTGACTCTGAGACTGATGTCGAAACAGATGTCCTAGACATCACAACCTCAGGAAAGAAGAGAATTGGAGGAAGAAGAGTTCCAGCAAACATCCCTCCAGCACCAATGGATAGAGTCTCTTTCCATTCTGAAGAAAGTGCTCAAAAGTGGAGGTTTGTTTACCAGAGAAGAGTTGCTCAAGAAAGAGAACTCAGTCAAGAAGCTCTTGAATGCAAGGAGATCATAGAGCTCTTAGAAAGGGCTGAGGTAATGAAGATTGTGAAAGACCTGGGCAATTGCTACGAAAAACTGGTAAAGGAGTTCATAGTAAACATCACCACTGACTGCGGTGAAGGGAGTGAAGAGCTTAGAAAGGTTCGAGTCAGAGGTAAAGATGTGAAGTTCTCTCCAACAACCATCAATGAGTATCTTGGTAGGGATCCAACTATGGAAACTGATGAAGCTGAGTTAGTCAAGGAGGTGACTAAGGAAATTACGGGAGGACAAGTGAAGGAGTGGCCTAAGAAGGGCTTGCTGTCAACAGGCACTCTTATTGTCAAGTATGCTATCCTAAATAGGATTGGTGCAGCAAACTGGACTCCTACCAATCATGGTTCTGGGATCACTCCCATGCTGGCTAAAATGATATACCTCATAGGAACGAAGAAGAAGATCAACTTTGGTGAACATGTTTTCTACCAAACCATGAAGCATGCTGACACTTTTGCAACAAATCTGCCAATAGCCTTCCATTGCCTAATTACTGGAATGATACTTAGGCAATTTCCAAACATCTTGTATCCTGAAGACTCTCCAAACAAGAAGCCCCCTGTCCTGAGCTATGACTACAAGCTCTTTTTGGATCACATGTCCCCGACATTGTGTTTTCAAAGGGGAAGGAAGCAGGTGAAGCATCTGGGTCTCTGCCAAGGGCAAACAAGGATGATGTTCTTGCTGAACTAATGGAGATATCCAAGACCTTGGGAGAAACCATCATGACCGGCACAACAAGAAAAGCTCATGTGGACAACCTGATTAAGTCCATTATGCAAGAGGCTGAAGTTGAAGGAGAAAATGGAGCTGAGAACGATGAAGAAGCAGAGGAAAATTGAATGAATAAACATGGCATGGGTAACATAAAATTTTTTTTTGTAATTTTTGCCTTTGTTTAATTCCTTTCCTTCTGTATTGTTTTGTAGCCTACCAAATGACCTAGACATTGGAGGCTTTGACATCCGGCACTTGTGTTAGTGTACTTTTTGTAAGTTGTTCGTTCGTTTTAAATCAATGAAGTATTTTCCTTTAAACCTTTGTCAAATTATGGTAAAAAGGGGGAGAAATAATTGATGATACGAACAGCTCTTTGGCAAGTAGAATCATTCTCTTGCTTTACGGATGAATATGGCAAGCTATAACAAATTAAAAACTAAAAGCTATGCTTAATAAGTGTGTCCAGAAGCATAATTAAAATGCTAAAATTGAACCTATAAAAGGTCTAGTGAGTCTTGATCACTCTGATTAAGTACTTTCCGCTGCAACTCAAGACTTTGGTTCACTAAGTCACTAGGTATCTCATCCCTGGACTTAGAAAATTTATTGTAATGGATCATATGAAGACAAGACTAAGGCTGTCTCGTACTAGAAAAGGTTCATCACACAGTCAAGATTGAAGAAGTCTTGAAAATTGAAGACACACAAGATTCTGAAGATCAAAGACCTTGAAGACCTGAAGATCTCAGAACAGAAGATTGCATCAACAGAGATCAATTTGAAGATTGAAGAATTTGAAAATTGAAGACTGAAGAGTGCACATTCAACAAAGTGGTTTGTGGTTGTTTTAGCCATAATTTGCCAAAGGGGGAGATTGTAGTTCTTCTGAGATTGGCTGCATCATAAGGCAAAACAACTTGGTCAGAGTGACTTAACTGAAGCACCAATGCTAAAGTAAATAAGTCTAAACCACTTGTGCATATTGAAGATGTGCAGATGCAACATGTTGAACAAGATGTCCTAGAATATCTTGTCACTGGGTTCAGAGCATGTTAAGTCAACATGTCGAACAAGATGTCCTAAGACATGTGGGTAGGACATCTTGACCCAGTTCAGCTTAAAAGATAATGCTTATCCATTAAGCACGCGTGTTTGTTTAAATTTGAATAAAGCGTGAATCTTTAAGTAACAAGCTGAGATTAGGATTAATGATAAAGTTTGTTATTAATTCTAAGTGTTAGATACGATCAGATTCGTATTTAATTTGTGGATAAAGATTAATTCTTTTATCTTATGGAGTTTGTTTCAAAACAAGTTTGTTTTAAAAAATAACTCCTATCGTAGTGCATCTGAAAGACTGAAGATTATCTGAAGACTTGCATGCCTATATAAAGGACTCAACATAGAGCTTAAAACTCAACCCACAATAACTGAAGATTGTGAGTCGAAAGCTTTGTACTTACTGTGCAAAGCATTAGTGGTTCCTTGTATTGTTCTTGATACTTGGAAACTTTGAGTCGTTGAATGTTGTCATTCAACTTAGTCTATTAAACTGAAAAGTTTAAAGTTTCGTCACTTGGGATTAGTGATTAGAGGGAGTTGGGTAGGTTCTCATATTCAGGGGGAGTTAGCCCTTGAGTAGAAGATTATTAGGATTAAGAAAAGGCATACATGCCAATAGGTGTTTGGTGTGGTTGTAAGACTAAGTATTAATTCAGAGTAGTAGTGTTCACTTCCTGGATTGGTATCCCCCATAGTAGGGTTATTTGGCGCCGAACTGGGTTAACAAATCACTGGTGTTATTTATTGCTTTTATTTATTTACTTCAGTACTGCAATAAATCGTGATCCTCATAACCAGTTGTCGAACCGGTTGTCTAAGACATCTGGACTACAGACACATTGTTCAAAACACTGGTTGAGAAGCAAAGTGACAAGTCATTGAAGATTCTGAGAACATATGGTGGAGATGAGTATACCTCTACAGAATTTGAGAATTTCTGTAAGGATCAAGGCATAATTCATGAAGTTACTGCACCATATACTCCTCAACACAATGGTCTTGCAGAAAGGAGGAATAGAAGTATTCTAGATATGGCCAGAAGCATGGTCAAGCAAAAGAATCTTCCTAAGAGATTTTGGGGTGAAGTAGTTGCTACAGCTGTTTACATTCTAAATAGAAGTCCAACCAAGAAGTTGAAGGATAAGGTACCTGAAGAGGTATGGTCTAAGAGTAAACCAAGTGTGAGTCACTTGAAGGTGTTTGGTAGCTCGTGCTACAAGCATGTACCTGATGCTAAGAGAAAGAAGTTGGAAGACAAAAGTGTTCCTATGATATTTGTTGGATATCATAGAACTGGTGCTTATAGACTGTATAATCCTACAAGTGACAAAGTAGAGATTAGCAGAGATGTGAAGGTACTAGAGAATGAAAGTTGGGATTAGGGTCAGAAGCTCCCATCTAAGAAAACTTATACAGTGGACTTAGGTGGTGAAGCAAGCAATGTCAATGATACTCCCACTTTTTTGAATCAGAATCAAGGTACTACCAGTGATGAAGACATGCATACATCAAGTGATGATGATGATAGTGTTGTGCCACCAAGACCTCAGAGAAACACTCAATTGCCAAGAAGATTAGTTGACTGTGAGATTGTATCAGACAATACAGTGGACAATGAAGGAGAAATTGTGCATTATGCAATGCTTGCAGCACTGAACCTTTGGATAACAAAGCTGCACTGAACCTTTGGATACCAAAGCTGCACTGAAGAGTAAAGTTTGGATGAAGGCAATGATTGGTGAGTTGAAGTCAATAGAGAAGAACAAGACATGGGACTTGTGTGAATTGCCCTCAGATAAAAGAGCAATTGATGTAAAATGGGTGTACAAAGTGAAACAAAATCTTGAAGGCAAAGTGTTAAAGTACACAACAAGGCTTGTAGCTAAAGGATTTCTACAGAAGCAAGGCTTGGACTATGATGAAGTATTGTCCCCAGTAGCAAGACATGAAACTATAAGGCTAGTGATGTGGATGATTTGTTGGTGACTGGTAGTTCACTAACTGAGATTGAACATTTCAAAGCACAAATGAAAAGTGAGTTTGAAATGACTGATTTGGGAAAGCTTACATACTTCCTAGGAATGGAATTGTTAAAAACTCGAAAGGGAATGATATTGCATCAAGCTAAATATGCTACTGAGATATTAAGAAATTTAAAATGCTTGATTGCCATTCACCAGTCACGCCTGCAGATACAAAGGCTAAGTTTGAAGATGGAAGCGGTGACATTGTGGATCCAACTATGTTCAGACAACTAATAGGTCCTCTGAGATACTTGTGTCAAACTAGGCCTGACATAAGCTATGCAGTAGGTTATGCTAGCAGGTTTATGAGTAAACCATTGAAGCCTCACTTATTAGCAGCTAAGAGAATACTTAGATACATCAATGGCACAATTCACTTTGGTGTGTTATTTCCATATTCTAAGGATAATGGAAAACTTGAGTTAAGTGGATTTTTTGATGCAGATTGGTGTGGTGATAAGGTGAAAAGGAAGAGTACTAGTGGTTATTTGTTTAAGTTTCAAAATCCACCAGTGTCTTGGTGCTTCAAGAAGCAGCAAGTCATAGCTCTCTCTAGTTGTGAAGCAGAATATGTTGCAGGGTCTCTAGCTGCATGCCAAGCAAATTGGCTACAATCACTTCTCAGTGAAATGAGTATCATTGAAGACATTACAGTTGTGCTGAACATTGACAACAAATCAGCAATCAACTTGGCTAAGAACCCTGTTAGTCATGGTAAAAGTAAACATATTGAGACAAGGTTTCATTTTCTTAGAGATCAAGTCACTAAAGGAAAGTTGAAGTTGGAGTATTGTTTTACTGACAATCAACAAGCTGATATCCTAACTAAGGCTGTGAAGAGAGACCAATTTCTCAAGCTCAGAAGAGAAATTGGAGTTGTGAGTTTTGACAGCTTGAATTAAGAAGGAGTGTTGGTTTTGTAATTCAAGTTTTGCAGCTTCTGACTCGCCTAGCTTTTGAAGGTTACAGGTTCTGAAACAGGCTCTGAAACAGATTCGGATACAACAACATCTAAAGGTCGCTAGGTTCTGAAACACTGCTTCTGAACAAGCGTAGCCTCTGATACGAGCATAGGTTCTCAACCTTCTGGTTCAGTTATGTTTGTGTTTTTTTTTTGTAGTTAGTTAGAAAGGATAGACTTTGTTAGTAACTTGTTATCCAAGTTACCTCTCTTATCTTGTACATTTTCACCTATAAATAAGCATCGTTATGTTCAATAAAATTTAACCCTTTTCCTTTAATTCATTCTTTCAATTTCAATTCATATTTTTCTATTCTCTATTCTTTCTTAGTCTTTTGTTGTTCATCTTTGTGGAGTTATCCCCAACAATAAGCAAACAAGTTACAATTAGTAATTACATATCTTAAGTTAAATACTACCCGAAAATGACATAATTAGTATTATAAAAAAAAAAAATCTTTATACTATCCAAAAGAGACATAATTGATTATCCATAAAGAACATCATATTTTAACATTTACTACTACTTAAGAGGAAACACCAATTATATGAGCCTCCTCTCCTTCGTTTCCATCATCAAAGAACATTAATTGTTCGATACTTCTCTGATATGCGTATTGGAGAAGTATCCGACACGTATCGGTCATTTATTTTTTTTAAATAATATTAATTATCCAATACTTTTCTGATACGAATATCAGAAAGTATCAACAAATATCGGTATCGAATACATATTGGATATGATACTTAACCATTTTTGAAGTATCGGGGGCTTCATAGGTTATAATGATGAGTAACACAAAAAAGTAGATAGAACAGGATTAGTAGGAAGAAAACAACGTTTATTACGACGACGTTCTGCTTTTTCTGGTTCTTCTAGTTCTAATTCTAATAATGCAAGAGAATTCTACTGTCATAGTCACAAGACTTCCAGTATACTGAAACATAAACAACCCTTACTTGTTTTTTAGCTCTTGTCTTTCGCATCTCCGTTTTAAATTTTCTCCCTCCCACCTCTATTTCTCTTATTTGAAAAAGAAAGAAGGAAAAGAATTCATCACACTTCACACTCACACACACTCACAGTCACATGACTATGTTGGGACTTTCACATTATATTAGAGCAACCCACAATTGAGTCTAGATATTAATCTTAAGCCATTAGACATAACAATTTTTTCATTTATATATTAAGCAACATTATTCTTTTATGTAGTGTAATATGAAACTTAATAAACGGGCAATGGTATAGAATAGTTTACACTAACCATGTAACAACCCGTTTTTCAAAGGCCAGAAAAGGCATTGTTTTTTTTTTTTTTTTTGTACACATCAGAGTTACGCATAAAAGATTTTAAATGAGCCGGCATTCAAATATACAAAAGAACTCATTACCATAAGGTGCTTCGACAAGCAAAGTGTATTCCTGAATAATTACAACCCAAGTCTAAGTATTCAAATACTTATAACAAAACGAGTTAGGATCCTATGCCTAAACCCAAAAAGCACGGTGTACAACCCACACCGGCGCATAGTCTAACTATACTAAGCCAAAGCTCCAACCTCTCACTGGGGCCTGGAACAGCCACCGTCGTCACCACGACCTAACCCATCATCTGGGTGGGATGAGCCCGCATATGAAAGAAAGGGTCACCACAAAATAAAAGTATGGATATATATAACCGGTGCGAAAGATTGTACACATAACAATAATTCCACAAACACAAGAGAAAGCTCTTAATCTCAAAAGTAATTCCCACCAACGGGCATATGTAAATAAATCACCAAGCCTAATGCAGACTTCTACAATGGGTGTGACAACCGATCTCTGGTTCGCCACATGCATGATTTAATTCCGGAATTCAACCTCTCTATAGAAGGCGTAGGTCTCTGGTGGGATAACACCTCCTACTATTGGTGGGATAACACCAGGTAGAGTCACACAAGACAATACCAAAACAATCACGGTGGGATAACACCGGGTGAGTCACACAAGACAACCACCAACTCAATAAAATCCAGTAGGATTTGGCGAAGTCGCACAGACAAACGCCCGGTACGTAGGCAAAGTCACACAGACATACACCTAGGCACGCAACTATGAAATGCATGGCATATATTCTCTTTGGCATATACGGGATAGTCACACAAGACAAAATCCTCGCGTAGTCCTATCTGACGCACGCATTCATATATGCTCATGCAAACAATCACATAGCCTAAAGCCTATGTACAAAGCATCACAACAATACATACATTTTCTCAATCATATGTAAATTGCACACGTATTTATAAACACGTTCTCATCAACGAGAATACATAAGTACAAACATGCCAAAGCACACAGCAATTGCACACACAGCAAAACAAAGCATGTCGTAACCGTTTTAAAGACAGAAATAAAGTGGAGCCCTTACCTCGGCAAGCTTCCGGTTACTACAACTCGTCCACACAACACAACGCGCTTCCTAAAACAAGCAGCGTACCATCAATACATTGTTTCCCAACCAATCGTATTGAAACTAAACCAAAAACCCCAAAAACCTAAAGGTTCCTAAGAAAAATCCACTCTTTCGGATACCATACCAAAAACTACCGTATTGATCAACCACCATGAGTTATTTGTACTATTTTTAGGACCCAAAACAATAGGCCTAAGTCTTAAATAATTTGAAATGCAAAATGGCCGTTTTCTTGCGTTATAAGTTACGTACTTCCCGAGTACCCGAAAAACTCGTTTCCAATCCCAACCACTTCCATAAATTAATAAAAAGGGATTAGAAAGTTAAAAACCAAGTTTAGAAATCAGAATCCAAAATTTTAGGTCCCAGAGCTCGCCCTGGCGAGTTGGCAGCGAGTGAAGGCAGTGAGGACAGATCTAGCTCGCTCTAGAGCTCGCCCTGGCGTGTTGTCATGACCTGTGACGCTCGCCCTGGCGAGTAAACGCTCGCCCGGCGAGTTGCACCTGTCATGACAGCCAAGAACAGCAACTCACACCACCTTTTTCCAACCCAAAACTAGTTTGATTCAATTAGTTCCCAACACTTTTTCAAGGCATAAAAGCAAACCATTTTCATAAGCAAGCAATACATTTCCGAAAGCTTGTTGGTTGCTTCGAGTGCAAGTTATTTGATTTTCATTTCCAAAATCAAAACCAAACCCAAGCACAAGTTTTATTACGGACCTCAACCGACCGGTAATCATTTTCAAACATGTTTTCAAGGTAAAAAGCAACACCACATGTCACAAGAGTTTTAAACCATTTTGACCCCAAAAACACTACACAAAACACTTAGGAAATATTTTCATAAACCCCAAAATATTTTTCATCGGATTTTCTAAAACAAAACCATACAACGCATTTCCCTTTCGCCCAAAGGTTCAAAGACAACGTTTCTTTTCAAAACCTTACAACCTAACCACATGTTATTGATCAATACATAACCAAACCAAAACCCTAACTTTTCTCATGAGATTCTCACAACTCATGGAAAAATTGCTATAACAAAGCCTAGCATGCTTACTAAACTCTCATGAACAACATTCATGAAACAAGAATCAATTCCTAACCTTTCCAACTCATGAACATAATCTACCACTCAAAACCCCAAGAGTTTGAACCAACAAAAAAGGGAAGGAAAAGAGTGGTTACCTTTAGAAAGTGATTCTCTATAACAATTCCACAAAGCTCCCAAGCTTGAAATGGACACAAATGGTGAGGAATGGAAAATTTGTGAAGGTTAGAAAGTAATGGAGTTTTCACGTGGAAGAGAGAAAGAATTTAGTGAAGGTTGTGATTTTTCTAAGTCCACAAGTCACCAAACCTCCTTACTATGTCAAAGCCTCTTGATAGCCAATCCACCCTTGGATCAAAGTCAAAAGTCCAAGCTTAAAGCCTAGCCATTGGATCAATTTGCTTTATGAATAAGTCACAAGATTTAATCAAATCTTCCAAAACAAGACACGTAACCAGCTCTCGCGCGTCGCGACGAACGTAAACCACAAAAACAGGAAACCTACGGAAAGAACGTCTAACGTTAAACATTTCCAAAATTTATCGTCGAATCTTTTTCCGCGACTGTAATTTTCTTCCATACCTTAGAAAATTATTCTCAGAATATCTCCTAACTCGCGCAGATATATAAAACTCCCATCCGAAACCTCACTTAAAACAGACGCAGTAAGATTTTCCATCCGCGGGTAAAATCCTACTCGTTTTTCCAAAAACAAGAATAATCCAAAACTCGTTATTCTAAAACCACAAATAATCTCCTGTAGCTTCATTCCATATTACCTTCACCAAAGGTATCTCTTTCGTCCTCAGACGTTTCATCTTCCTATCCGCAATCTTGATCGGCGGAACCTCAAATGACAAGTTATCCCTCAGCTGGATGTCATCTGGTGTGATCACATGTGACGGATCCGGTGTATATTTCCGCAATTGCGACACATGGAACACGTCATGAATCAAAGATAGTACCGGTGGCAACGCGATCCGGTATGCTACCTTCCCAATCCGTTCCAAAATCTGATAAGGCCCTATAAACCTTGGAGTCAACTTCTTCGCTTTCAAAGCCCTTCCAACGCCAGTCGTTGGTGTAACTCGGAGAAATACGTGATCTCCCTCCTCAAACTCTAAAGGCCTCCGACGCCTATCCGCATAACTTTTCTGGCGATCTTGAGCAACCTTCATCATTGCCCTTATCTTTCGGACCTTGTCCGTCGTCTGTTGTACCATTTCCGGTCCTACTATCATACTTTCCCCATCTTGGTACCAACACAAAGGAGTCTGACATCTTCTCCCATACAAAGCCTCGTATGGTGCCATTCCAATACTCGCGTGGAAACTGTTGTTGTATGTGAATTCTATCAAAGGTAACACATCATCCCAACTTCCACGATCATCCAATACACATGCTCTCAACAAATCTTCCAAAGATTGATTTGTTCTCTCGGTCTGCCCATCTGTCTGAGGATGATAGGCTGAACTCAATCTCAGTTTCGTCCCCAACGCCTCGTGCAAAGTCTTCCAAAAGTGTGAAGTAAACTTTGGGTCTCGATCCGACACTATACTTGACGGAATCCCATGTAACCTCACAATCTCAGCAATGTAAATATCGGTCAACCTTGCCGCTGTATCCGTAGTCCTTACAGGTAGAAAATGAGCGGACTTTGTCAAACGATCCACTATCACCCAAATGGAATCATGCTTCCTCCTGGTCTTAGGTAAACCAGTGATGAAATCCATAGAAATGCTATTCCATTTCCACTCGGGAATATCTAATGACTGCAGCATCCCTGCTGGTCTCTGATGCTCAATCTTCGCCTTCTGACAAGTCAGACACGACGCCACATACTCAGCCACATCCTTCTTCATACCTGGCCACCAGAAATCATGCCTCAGGTCTTGATACATCTTTGTTGCTCCGGGATGTATACTAAGTTTACTCTTGTGTGCTTCCCCTAGAATGGTGTTTCTCAAGTTCATAGCATCGGGTACACACACTCTACCTTGACACCTCAAGATGTTGTCCGATCCCACCTTGAAATCTCGGTTGGTTCCTCGAACAATCAAAGCCCTTTTCTCCATGAGAAACTTGTCATCTTGACAATTTGCAATGTCCTCCAACAAACCGTTCGAGATGGTAATCATACCCAGTCTCATATTCCCTAAAGCAAACTCTACCTCTAGGTGCAAGTCACGAAACTCTCTCAACAACTCTTGTTGACTAGCCATTTGTGCCGAACAAACCAACACACTCTTCCTACTCAAAGCATCGGCTACCACATTAGCCTTTCCAGGATGGTATTCTAACGTAAAGTCGAAGTCTTTCAAAGTTTCCATCCATCTCCTCTGTCGCATATTTAGCTCTTTCTGATCAAACAAGTACTTGAGACTTTTATGGTCACTAAACACGACAAAAGTGCAACCATAAAGATGATGTCTCCAAATCTTCAAGGCGAAAACAACGGCCGCAAGCTCTAAATCGTGCGTAGGATAATTCTTTTCATGCACTTTCAGCTGTCTTGACGCATAAGCTACTGCTCTCTTGTGTTGCATCAACACACAACCCAACCCTTGATGAGAAGCATCACAATAAACCTCATACGGTTCATCCGACTGTGGTAAGATCAAAACTGGTGAAGTCGTCAATCGCTCCTTCAACAACTGAAAACTCGACTCACACTTCTCAGACCAAGCAAAAGGTTGATCTTTTCGCGTAAGTTGTGTCATAGGCGCCACAATCTTAGCAAAACCTTCTATAAACCTCCGGTAATAACCGGCCAAACCCACAAAACTCCTCACATCAGTCACTGTTTGAGGCTGCTTCCATGAAAGTACCGTATCAATCTTGGCTGGATCCACGGCTATACCCTCTTTTGTTATTACATGGCCGAGGAAATTCACTTCTTCCAACCAAAAATCACACTTTGACGGATTAGCATACAACTTTTTCTCCCTCAAAACATGCAAAACCAAGCGAAGATGCTCTTCATGCTCCTCTTCACTCTTCGAATACACAAGGATGTCATCAATGAACACCACCACGAACTTGTCCAAAAATGAGTGGAATATCCGATTCATGTAGGCCATAAAGATAGCAGGTGCATTCGTCACTCCAAACGGCATCACTAGAAACTCATAATGCCCATACCGCGTCCTAAACGCCATTTTCTGAACATCCTCATCTCGTACTCTTATCTGGTGATAACCAGATTTCAAGTCAATCTTGGAAAATACAGACGCTCCCTTCAACTGATCCATCAAATCATCAATTCGTGGCAATGGATATCGGTTCTTGATAGTCACCTTATTAAGCTTCCGATAATCCACACACAGACGAGATTTCCCATCCTTCTTCTTAACCAATAAGACCGGTGCTCCCCAAGGCGACACACTAGGCCTTATGAAACCTTTATCTAACAAGTCCTCAATCTGACTTTTCAACTCTACCAACTCAGCTGGAGCCATCCGATAAGCTGATTCCGAAATCGGACCCGTACCCGGTTGCAAATCAATGAAGAATTCCACCTCTCTACACGGAGGAAAAGCTGGAATCTCCGATGGAAACACATCTTGGAAATCCTGAACCACTCGAATTTCCTCAATTCGGATCTCCGACGTCACCCCTAAACTAGCAAGTGAAACTATCCCCGGTTCTCCATTACACATAACCACAGAAAGCCGATTTGCAGACAAGTACCTTCGCACACCTGGCTCGGGAAAGAAAACCAATTTCCGAGCACAGTCTAGAATCACGTAATGATAAGACAACCAATCCATCCCGAGGATGATCTCGAGAGATAAAAGCGGTAGACAAACCAAATTGACCAGAAAATCCCTATTCTGGATTACTACCAAACAATGCAAACATGCAGTATTTACCACCAAATCCTTAGCAGGAGTCAAAACATTCAAATCAAACGGAAGCACAGAAACATTCAAACTCAAACGATTTGCACAAGCCAAAGATATGAATGAGTGGGTTGCCCCCGTGTCAATCAAAGCAGTTAAAGGATTACCTGCGATGTGACAGCTCTCGTGGATGGCATTGCTAGCCTGCCCACTCAACTCAGTGCCCATACAGTAAGCACGTGCCTTTGCCGCAGGTCTGGCACCCTGTGAGCCTTGTGCCACATTTGCCGACGGCCCAGTCTTCGGGGCTCTGCAATCTCTAGCAAAGTGTCCCGGCTTCTTGCAATTGTAGCAGGTGTTTCCCCCCTTCGGTTGCGTGCACTCATTAGAAAAATGCCCCGCTTCTCCACAGTTGTAGCAAGCCCCCTTACTACCATCTGATTTTCCCCGGGTCCTTTGATTCACCGATCGGCCCGGTCCTTTACTGTGTTGTGGACGGTTATACGGCTTACTCCCTTGCCTCCCGCTATTCTGAGTCGAACCACGATCATTGGTACGACTTGGTCCTCCGGCACTAGACCCTCATTGGCGGTTCACCCGCTTATTCCTCATGTCCTCTACCTCTTGGCACTTCTCTACCAAGACCTGAAACTGTCGGATACCCAATGGCACAACCGAATCCTGCAGTTCGTACCTCAGCCCATCTTGGAAACGACGGCATATATAATCCTCATCTATCGCATCCCTAAAGAAGCGGAAGAAACGGGATAGTGATTCAAACTTCTTGGCATATGTTTCCACATTCATGCCCCCCTGACGCAACCTCAGAAATTCCTCTCCATACCTTTCCCTTGCAGTCTCGGGAAAGTACTTGGCTAAAAACCTCCTCTTGAAGTTCTCCCAATTCAATTCTTCATGGCCATTCTCCATGATAATACGGGTGTTCCTCCACCAATACTCTGAACCCCCTAGTAACTGATAGGTAGCTCAGACTACCTTCTCCCCTTCCGGACAATGAATTGCCCCGAATATTCTCTCCACAGATTGGAGCCATAAGTCAGCAATTTCCGGACCTCCCTCCCCATTAAACCTTGGAGGAGTTTGGTGGTTGAAATTTGAAAGAAGTCTAGATCCAACAGCGAGTATTTCTCTTTCGCGCTTTTCCAGATCCCTCTGCGCCTTAGCATGGCTCTGAGCAGTCACAGCCGCTGCCATCGTATGCATGGCATAAGCCATCTGATTTAAATCAGCATTGTCCGCCATAGGTGCTGTAGGTGCCCTTCTTGGAGGCATTCTATTCTGCACAATACCAATTCTGATTAGATTCCTTATCCAAACATTCTGAGTCTCAACAGAAAATCTCATTCAACGGTTACTAACTCATAACCCGGCACAGAACAAACACTGGAACTGACACTACTCTAGCTATGTTCTAACCGACTCTGGACTAACGACTCAAGTATACACTTTCCCTTTGAAGATTTAAAGCCGTGCTCTGATACCAATTGTAACAACCCGTTTTTCAAAGGCCAGAAAAGACATTGTTTTTTTTTTTTTTTTTTTGTACACATCAGAGTTACGCATAAAAGATTTTAAATGAGCCGGCATTCAAATATACAAAAGAACTCATTACCATAAGGTGCTTCGACAAGCAAAGTGTATTCCTGAATAATTACAACCCAAGTCTAAGTATTCAAATACTTATAACAAAACGAGTTAGGATCATATGCCTAAACCCAAAAAGCACGGTGTACAACCCACACCGGCGCATAGTCTAACTATATTAAGCCAAAGCTCCAACCTCTCACTGGGGCCTGGAACAGCCACCGTCGTCACCACGACCTAACCCATCATCTGGGTGGGATGAGCCCGCAAATGAAAGAAAGGGTCACCACAAAATAAAAGTATGGATATATATAACCGGTGCGAAAGATTGTACACATAACAATAATTCCACAAACACAAGAGAAAGCTCTTAATCTCAAAAGTAATTCCCACCAACGGGCATATGTAAATAAATCACCAAGCCTAATGCAGACTTCTACAATGGGTGTGACAACCGATCTCTGGTTCGCCACATGCATGATTTAATTCCGGAATTCAACCTCTCTATAGAAGGCGTAGGTCTCTGGTGGGATAACACCTCCTACTATTGGTGGGATAACACCAGGTAGAGTCACACAAGACAATACCAAAACAATCACGGTGGGATAACACCGGGTGAGTCACACAAGACAACCACCAACTCAATAAAATCCAGTAGGATTTGGCGAAGTCGCACAGACAAACGCCCGGTACGTAGGCAAAGTCACACAGACATACACCTAGGCACGCAACTATGAAATGCATGGCATATATTCTCTTTGGCATATACGGGATAGTCACACAAGACAAAATCCTCGCGTAGTCCTATCTGACGCACGCATTCATATATGCTCATGCAAACAATCACATAGCCTAAAGCCTATGTACAAAGCATCACAACAATACATACATTTTCTCAATCATATGTAAATTGCACACGTATTTATAAACACGTTCTCATCAACGAGAATACATAAGTACAAACATGCCAAAGCACACAGCAAAACAAAGCATGTCGTAACCGTTTTAAAGACAGAAATAAAGTGGAGCCCTTACCTCGGCAAGCTTCCGGTTACTACAACTCGTCCACACAACACCACGCGCTTCCTAAAACAAGCAGCGTACCATCAATACATTGTTTCCCAACCAATCGTATTGAAACTAAACCAAAAACCCCAAAAACCTAAAGGTTCCTAAGAAAAATCCACTCTTTCGGATACCATACCAAAAACTACCGTATTGATCAACTACCATGAGTTATTTGTACTATTTTTAGGACCCAAAACAATAGGCCAAAGTCTTAAATAATTTGAAATGCAAAATGGCTGTTTTCTTGCGTTATAAGTTACGTACTTCCCGAGTACCCGAAAAACTCGTTTCCAATCCCAAC
Source organism: Trifolium repens (assembly GCA_030408175.1). NCBI lineage: Eukaryota > Viridiplantae > Streptophyta > Magnoliopsida > Fabales > Fabaceae > Trifolium > Trifolium repens. Next base: position 35,841,540 of record CP125843.1, on the reverse strand, counting down.
CACTTCCATAAATTAATAAAAAGGGATTAGAAAGTTAAAAACCAAGTTTAGAAATCAGAATCCAAAATTTTAGGTCCCAGAGCTCACCCTGGCGAGTTGGCAGCGAGTGAAGGCAGTGAGGACAGGTCTAGCTCGCTCTGGAGCTCGCCCTGGCGTGTTGTCATGACCTGTGACGCTCGCCCGGCGAGTTGCACCTGTCATGACAGCCAAAAACAGCAACTCACACCACCTTTTCCCAACCCAAAACTAGTTTGATTCTATTAGTTCCCAACACTTTTTCAAGGCATAAAAGCAAACCATTTTCATAAGCAAGCAATACATTTCCGAAAGCTTGTTGGTTGCTTCGAGTGCAAGTTATTTGATTTTCATTTCCAAAATCAAAACCAAACCCAAGCACAAGTTTTATTACGGGCCTCAACCGACCGGTAATCATTTTCAAACATGTTTTCAAGGTAAAAAGCAACACCACATGTCACAAGAGTTTTAAACCACTTTGACCCCAAAAACACTACACAAAACACTTAGGAAATATTTTCATAAACCCCAAAATATTTTTCATCGGATTTTCTAAAACAAAACCATACAACGCATTTCCCTTTCGCCCAAAGGTTCAAAGACAACGTTTCTTTTCTAAACCTTACAACCTAACCACATGTTATTGATCAATACATAACCAAACCAAAACCCTAACTTTTCTCATGAGATTCTCACAACTCATGGAAAAATTGCTATAACAAAGCCTAGCATGCTTACTAAACTCTCATGAACAACATTCATGAAACAAGAATCAATTCCTAACCTTTCCAACTCATGAACATAATCTACCACTCAAAACCCCAAGAGTTTGAACCAACAAAAAGGGAAGGAAAAGAGTGGTTACCTTTAGAAAGTGATTCTCTATAACAATTCCACAAAGCTCCCAAGCTTGAAATGGACACAAATGGTGAGGAATGGAAAATTTGTGAAGGTTAGAAAGTAATGGAGTTTTCACGTGGAAGAGAGAAAGAATTTAGTGAAGGTTGTGATTTTTCTAAGTCCACAAGTCACCAAACCTCCTTACTATGTCAAAGCCTCTTGATAGTCAATCCACCCTTGGATCAAAGTCAAAAGTCCAAGCTTAAACCCTAGCCATTGGATCAATTTGCTTTATGAATAAGTCACAAGATTTAATCAAATCTTCCAAAACAAGACACGTAACCAGCTCTCGCGCGTCGCGACGAACGTAAACCACAAAAACAGGAAACCTACGGAAAGAACGTCTAACGTTAAACATTTCCAAAATTTATCGTCGAATCTTTTTCCGCGACTGTAATTTTCTTCCATACCTTAGAAAATTATTCTCAGAATATCTCCTAACTCGCGCAGATATATAAAACTCCCATCCGAAACCTCACTTAAAACAGACGCAGTAAGATTTTCCATCCGCGGGTAAAATCCTACTCGTTTTTCCAAAAACAAGAATAATCCAAAACTCGTTATTCTAAAACCACAAATAACTTCTTATTCAATCAACAGGATCACAAGACAAAAGTCTGTACAATTACAGTGCACGAGCACAAAACAGACTCAATTACAGCAAAACCTATAATTACACGATGCTTCACCATATGAACACATCGGAATCCTAATATTCCTTAAACCAACTATACAATGAAATCTTGGGTCTTACAAACCATACATAGACGGTTAAAGTTGGGAAAAAAATTGACTACTGGTGATGAATTTGTGATGTCGGAGTACCAATCTATTTTGCAAATACATTTGTCATCATGAACCACATCAAGACTCGTTGTATCCGCCTCAAACTTCACCACTAGAATCAACCAATTTTGTCTCCATCTTAGCAAATATTTTAATATATAAACTAGTAACAGACCCGTGCTTAACGCACGGGTCGTCCGATAACGCGACGTGAAGTTGAAATTTATGTATTCAGATTGGAAGTTGAAATTTATGTATTCAGATTGGAAGTTATTAATTAATTTATAATGAATAATTGAAAGTAAATATGCATTGTCTTTTAAATTAAAAGTTTATAATATAATAGAATTGCATTAGATGAAAAACCAAAGTAACTTGAAAATTTAAAGACAATTTATAATTAAAGACATGACATATTTAATGCGTACGTACATAGTAGTTTAATTAGTAAATTGTAAACGACATATTTAAAAAACAATACAATATTTAAAGGAAGTTGAAACAACTTGTTATAAAATTGTAAAAATAAAGACAATACAAATTATGAAGCACAAATTATACTACGTAGATTAAACTTAAAGTGCTAAACATTTGGTTAATTGCAAGGGATCAAATATCAATCTTAAATACATGAACCATATGACTTATATTGACTTTTGCAAATTTGAAACGTATAATATCTCCAATTTTGAAGTTGTTTCTAATGCAAAAAAGTTTCCATTCTTCTCCAATATATATGTATGGTTCATCGGAGTAATCATGATTGATTGTAGCATCTAATTTTTTGCCTTTTTTCCCACTAAGCACAATGAAATGACTACTTAGATTTTGGTTGATGTATTGTTGCATGTTTGGAGGGAAAATCTGGTGACAAAATTGAGAATATGAATTGTGTTATTTTGATAAAAAAAAGTGAAATTGTAAGCAAAAAAAAATTAATTAGTAAAAAAAAAATTGCACTAACCAAGTTATTTTTGTTATCAATGCAATGGTCAAAGTAGATAGTTTGACCAACAACGGTACTTCTACTATGGTAAGGAGGAATTAGTTCTGAACTTGTGATTTGTTGACCAACTACAACTTGAAATATGTTATTACCATGGTAGGATATCATCATTTGAGCATTGCCTAAAATGGATAATTGTTTCCTAAGGTTATGCCAACCGCTTGTCAATAATGGATGGCAATAGTCTCCATTAAATTTGACTCTATGACATTTCCCTTGAGAATCTATTAACTTCCATGTATTTGCAAATTGATAGTTGTTAAGTTGTTGAAAGAATTCCGGATCAATTTCTCCATATCGCTAAATGAAAGAAAAAAATAGTAAATGTTAAAAATAATAGTTGTATTAAAATGAAAGTAAAGTAATTATTTACCTCATTTTCAAGATGAATTGTTACAAAACTTCCTAAACTTGGTCCTTGAATGCAAATTTGGTTGGAACTCATGTTGATAAGTTGATGATTGAAGAGATAAAGTATGCTTTAAATTTGAGAGTGTTGTGATAATTGTTATTGTGAGTATGGATAGGTTTATAAAGGAAAAATAATAAATGGGGACAAAAGTTGAGTAGACATAAGATTCAATATTAGAAATGACTTAATATTCTTTGTACTTAAAGATATGACAATGAGAAGACCTAATATGACATTGAGAAGACCATTGAAAATAATAAGGTAAAAAATTGCATTATTATGACATGTTGTGACAAAATTGGAATAGAGTGTCACATGATTCTATTCATTAGTTACATATGTAAGCATGGAAATCTTAAGATTAAGAAAATAGGTAAGTTTGAATATAGATGTTTTGTAGATAAAATTAAAATACACAATGGTGAAAGATTTAATCCTGTAAATAACCTAGTATATTGAACTTTGTACAATAGGAAGTGCATAAGAGGTAAGTATCATAATTGAAACATAGCTAAGCATCATAATGTAAACATAAGCAGGACAATACTAATTCAAAAGTTTTAATATTACAAACCATAATAAAGTTCAGTGACATAATTAAGTTGTCATGCTTAAAAGCATGACAATTAAGTTCAATACAATAAGATAAAGAACAATACGATAGCAACACAATAACGGAATGAAATCAAAATAGTTCAAAGTTCATACTTAAATAACATAACTTCATAATTTAGTTCAAGTTAAATAAAAGCAAACATAGGAGTTGTTAAGCTGCTTTAAACATGGACGATCCTAAGGTTGAGTGTTGTGGATGGTTTGGAAAGTTTGAAAATCAGTTTGTCACCAATTCGAAGGTTACGCTGCTTAACAAAGCTACACCATTCCTTAGAAATGTATTTTTCCATTTTGCTCCTTTTTGCAGTCAGGATCTTGCAAGTCAAAGTTGTTAATCTGAGACCATTTTTCTTAATTTCCAGGGTAATGGTTTTCTGCTTTTTCTTTAGTGCAAGTCTTGTGATTTTCCTTGGAAAATGCTATATTTCAAACATACAAAATAAGTTACCTTGCTGTAATGGCTACTTGAAAGGTATAAATTGCAATTGTTCTGTTATTGACATCTTATCTAATAACTAATATCTTATGTAACTATATATTAATATCAAATTTGCTAGACATAAAATGTAGATAATATAAGTAGTTTAATGAAACTGTGCAGCAATAGATTTGATTGTGTTAGTATTGGACCACGTTTAAGGATTTGTTTTTGGACCAACATGAGCAATAATTTTTAAACTGTGCACCAACAGAGTTCATTTAAAACATGGGAGAAAGAAATTTAAGTTAAAACATGTCAGAAAGAAAGTTATATTGGGCATGGTTATTGAGTTTTATAATTCAAGCAGATCAAACATGTTCATGAAGAAAGTTAGCAACAGATACCATTCCAGCAAGTTAGCAACAGTCAAACATTCCAGCAAGAAAGTATTTGACCCGAATGTATGACAGCAGCAAGTTAAGACCAAATTTGTTAGACATAAAATGTAGAAAATATAAGTAGTTTAATGAAACTTACCAGCACTTGAGCTTTGGTCCTCCTAGCCATTGCTGCACTGACAGAAGTTTGCCATTCATATAATCCTTCACCATTGATCTTAACTTTGCACTTGGTAGCTTTCTGAGAGGATGTTGGTTTGACTTTTTTGGCTGAAGTGGAAGCACCATTTGCTGAGTTTTTTTTTGGCTGATTCCACTTGGAAGTCTTCGAGTACTGATTGATTTTTTTTTAAAAAAAAGGAGATTAGTAAAAAAAAAAAGAGTAATAAAGAAGTAATCGAAAACTACAAAAAGACAATGTATAAGTTGTATACCACCACCTTATGTTTGACTTGTTTTCGAAACAATGCAGGGTATTTGTGATCATTTGATTCATCTTCACTGTCATCAATGTTAACGATCTCAGGGACAGGTTTTTGGTTTGAAATTGTTGGTAACACTGTCATCTCAAATTGGTTTTCATCAATGGTATATTCAAGTAGCACTTTGGTTGGTTTAGCAAAACCAAAACTGTCAGCAACTTGAGATCCAGATGCCAAATAGTTGCAAGTATCAGAAAGGTGAATAGACACCATAACTGAATATTTATCTCCACAAATCCATCCAAATCGGTTTTTAGCAATTTCAGTCTTCCAGTTTTTGCAGAAGTTTTTAGGAATTGGAATTTTTGACTGTATTTGAAGATAGAATGTATTAGTAAATATAGTTCATGATTTGACAAATTTAATTTGTGATTCAAATACAGTGATACATACCATTTTAGGGTTAATGATAGTTTGGAAAGTTGTGGGAAACTTTTTTTGAACTCCTGAACTGTTGAATCTAGTTTAACAGAATAATACAAATAAAAGTTATATTAATGTCATCAGATCCGTATACAAATAATCAACGTTAGAGGTATATGATATTCAAAACAACTAATATTGAAATTTGTAAGTGTGGATATGAAAACAAATCTAACATTATGAAAGATAAAAGATATATCTTGTTAACAACAACTTAGAAAGTATTTTTTTAAACACAGTAAAGAAAGAAAAAGGGATTAATGTCATCCTATTTGTAGACATGTTCTTCAAAACAACTATTATTGAAACTTCTACGTGTGGATATTAACAGGAATCTAACATGCAATTGTACCAAATGAGGAATTTTTTTTGCTAAGATTGTAAAATATAGATCCTGTTAACATCCACCAACAAACTGATAACTATTACAGGAACGAAAGCAAAAAAAATTTAAAAGAAGTTGAAATCGGACATCAACCATCAAAATAAGTTTCTGATAACATAATGATATAATAACATTTTTATGGAAATCTAAATGAATATATTTAACAAACTCTGAGATGAGGAAACTACCGACCTTGTGGTTGAGAAAGCCATTGATGAAGGTTGATGTCCGATTTCAGGTTTGCTTCTCTGATTAGGGTTTGTGATTGTGTTAGAACCGATGTTTGAGAAGAAAGTACTTTGTTCAGAAGTAGAAAGTAACGCCAATCTGTCAGCAAAAGGAATAAAATCATAGATAAGATTCTGTCTTCAATTTATTTAGTAAGTTTAATACACTACTACAAAATATGGAATATACAGCGCACTTTAGACAGCGCTTATTTATAGAAGCGCTTTAAAAAACAACACGGAAACTTTAGACAGTGGTTGTTCCGAAAAGCGCCGTCTAAAGTACGAACCTTTTACATCGGTTTTCTGTAAAACCGATTTTATAACGTTCACAGTAAAGTTGAAAATCTTCTAGTTTTTTATGTTTCACTTTAGACAACGCTTTTTTGAAAAGCACCGTCTAAGGTTTATCATTAGAAAACGCTTATGAATTTATAAAAAGCGATGTCTAAGGTTTTACATTACACAACGTTTGTAAATGAAAATAAACCGCTTTCATATCTATATTTTTATTTTTGTCAAAAAAATCTATATTTCTATTTTTTTTTAACCATATTTCTATTTTTTTTTTAAATATGAAAAAAAAAGTAATATATTGAATTCAAACAAATACCTACAATGCATAATCTCTTCCTCTCCAAACTCTGGTGCGACTGACTATCATCTTCGTCCTCTTAATTGAATTTAAACTCAAACACTTCTTCTTGAATGAAATCACCTAGAAGATTCATAGAGAAACCCTATCATCGTCTTTCTCTCGAATAACACCGAAACCTTTATTCTCAAATCATACAGAGCGATTCACAGATGAGATCTACTTCTTGAAACCCAGCGATTCATTAAGAAACCATGTTATCGTCTTCTAGAAACCCTTGAAACATACCCTTCTTCTAGAACCACAAACCTATCATATTGATTAACAATAATCATCTTCTCTAATCACAAACTTCCTTTGAGTCACAAACCCTAGAAATTTTCAATTTCTCACACAACATAACGAAATCATCTAACGGATCTTGCAAGAGCGGTTCTCGCACAGATCTTTATCTTTATAAACACCTTGATGTGTGCATCTCACGGATTTCATCTCTCTTTCTCTTTGAGGCATCGAGTTTTACTTTTTCCTTGAAGGTACTATAGGTGGCGATTTCTATTGAATTTAAGTTACCAAATAGATTAATGCTTAAATTATTGATATTGTAGTTATGGTTATAGTTGTTGTTTTGAATTTTTGTGATGAGGAGAATATTAGGCTTGTGGATTTGTTAATGTCGTTTACTTTTAAGGATATTCTGTTTTCAATTGATGTTTGAATGGGTACCGGATCAGCAGTAGCTACTTAGCAACATTCTTGATTAGTCTTTGGTGTCGTGATTGGCCTATAGATTTTTGAGTTATGTGAAGATAATGATTGGCCTATGGAAACTTCTCTATCTGAAGCGACTTCTCTGAATCAAATTTCATAGTATTTCATTTCACATTTCAACTAAAAAAGGCAATGTTATGTTCATCTGAAGTGACTTCTCTGAATCAAATTTCATAGTATTTCATTTCATATTTTAACTCAAAAAAGACAATGGTATGTTCATAAATTGAGTTGCTAATTGTTTATCTTTCTTGTAGTTATATGCTGACATAGAATTTGTGAATGGAGTTATATCTCGAACACCAATAGGTAAAACACTTGAAGTGTCTTCCTTGGTGGCTTTCCTTTTCCTGCCAGCTGCTTCTATGTCTCTGGTTGACTTTTGGCTCCGTCATTACTATAATTAGTCACTGTTTGTTCTGTTATGTGTTCATGCTGGTGTCTCATTTCACAGGTTGATGCTTCATCTCAAGGACAAATAACACTAATAACAGTATGGTTCTTTTCTCTACCACTGAATATATCTTTCTCTATCTTTGTTAAATTTGTTTCTCCATCATTGTTTATGTTGGTTTATTGAGTCTTGGGTTTTATTACTTCATATATAAGCATATGAGTATTTTAATTAAAGAATTGACAAAAGCTTCATTCAAAAATTTTCTCTCCATTCTAGTGAGCATAAAATAGATTTGCTCCATATCTCCGAATTTGAATAGCTCTCTTTTGAGGAGGTAAATTAGTCACCTTCAAACAAAAGCAATATGCAGTAAATATTTAGACAAGTAGATCTACATATTTCAAGGTTTATATGTTTCTGAGTTTTGTAGGTATACCATTTAATAAGCTACTTTTTGAATCTCTAATACTTCTTATCATCTACCTTGTAACAAACTACTATTTTGTGCTGCTGGTGCTCATGATTATAGCCAAGCTAATATAGAATGAAAGATAAAGAGCACAGACTTTTATGTTTAGTGAGATTGTTTGAATGATGCCTATATGGTAATGTTGAGTTTTGTGGTTGTATTCAAATTTCTCAGTGCATAGTGACATGGTATTAAATAAATGGCAGAGAAAAGCTTCCCCCAATCTACTATTTGTAAATTCAAAGTTAAGATGCTTCCATTTAAAGGTCCAAATGGAGAGGAGGTAAACCCTTCAGACTATTAGGTGATTTCTTTAGTTTTTATTATACATTTATTGTACCATTATCTATTTTGTGGTCATTCAATTATATACTTAATAGTCATCTTTTCCATTTGCAGTTGTTGTCTGACTTAGATCACCATCAGTCATTCAACCTACAAGAATGTTAACAATTAGCATAATGTATCAAAATTTTAGACTTTGTTTTAGACTTTGCTTTGCTGCTTCGTTGAGTCTTTCATTTGACAATGTTATATTATGTTTGTGATATTTACTAGAAGGTATAGTATTGTATATCACCTAGTGCATGAGAATCTCTCACTCTTCAATTCATTCTCAAAATGATATTGTTATATTATGTTTATGTTAACCAATGATTAATTTTGTTTGTTGTATTTTGAATTTTGAGCAATTCTTGTATGACTTTTCAGGTTCTAAAGTGAGGTGCGTAAGGAAGATAACATATTGTAAAGTCAAAGTGAAAATATTAAAGTATATGACACTATGGGCTTGGTTGGAGCAACATTATTGAAGTAAATTTTGATTTCTTAGCGATTGTGTTGAGTCTTCCCTGCTATAGTATACACTTAAAAAAATTTAGAGTGTGAATTTTGTATTTGAAGGAACAAGAGCATTATGTAATTATGGATATATAGTTTTGAACTTGTATTAGGGATTATTACATTATATGTAAATTTTCTATATATATATATATATTATATATATATTCTTTGAAGTTTTCAATTTTCATTTTGCTAGTTAATTTTATATATAGATAGATAGATATTTGAAGGTTACTTTTATATTTGTAAGATTATATTAAATCTTCCATTTAACACGGTTATAAGATAAAAGGTGCCTTCAAATGGTGATATAAGACAACGTTTAGGTATAAAAAGTGTTGTCTAAGATGACACATAAGATAGTGTTTAGGTAAAAAATTGTTATCTAAAGATGACATAAGATAGCGCTTTTATAAAAAAACGATGTCTAAAGATGATATAAGACAGCGCTTTTAGAAGAGAGCGCTGTCTAAAGATGACATTAGACAGCGCTTTGATAAAAAAGTGTTGTCTAAAGATAATATGAGACAACGCTTTTATAAGAAAGCGCTGTCTAAAGATGGCATTAGAAAGCGTTTTTGCTTGATTATTAAGCGCTGTCTATACTTTTAACAGCGCCAGTATAGATAGCGCTTTATAAGCGCTGTCTAAGGCCAAAATAAGCGCTGTCTAAAGCCTGTTTTGGTATAGTGATAAGACAAATATTGTATTTGATAAATTTATGGGCCACCGTATGGTTTTTTTGTTTTGTGGCCCAAAATAAGTAACATGAATACAAAAATATCATGAAAGAGACACTTATTATGTACTAAAATAGAGAAAGACAAAAAGTTTTGTGAAGTGGTCCAACAATGATAAAATGACTTTTTGGATTTCACTAACACTATATAGAAAGATAAAATGAAGTCTATATTTTTTTAAAAAAATATATATTTGTATCAATTATTTTATTTGTGATTTTAATGACATTGTATATATTGATTTTATATATTTTAACTGGATTTGATAGTTGAAAAATAATCAGATGTGTAGTAAATTAATTTGTGATTATTTTAATTTTTTTTTAGAAACATATATTATATTAAAAATAATTTCGTATTATTCTAATATATGTTTATATTATCTTAATAATTATAAATACAACTATAAAGAGTTGATTAAAAAAATAGGTAACAAAATTGTGAAAAATCAAATTTAAATATAAATATCGTAAATTTAAATATCGTAAATTTGATAATTTGGTTGTACATAATTGTATTTTTTTAATGAAGATATATAATAATGATAACATTGAATGGAAAAAACAAAAGATATTAGAACATTGATTGGAATTTAAATTACTGGAAACAAAAGTAGTAGATGATACATAATTTCTAACATAATAATAAAATACAACAAAAACAAAAGGAAATTAAAAGAAACAAAACAGAAATACAACAATAATAGGGACTGATAAGTCCATTTTAATAACAACATCTTATTAATGATGTTTAGTTATAAGGGTGGAAAACATGGCATCGGCTTAGAGGGTCATCGGTTAAGAACTTAAAACGTAATGGATTGCCGACAACAAAGTTATTGGAAATGCAAAATTTGTCCCAATTTGGATGAAGTTCCATGAGCAAAGGGTTGAAGCTAGTGATTGAAAGTTGAAATTCCTCAGTTTGGTCATTATCACCAATTAGTAGTATATTGTCCAATTGTGTTGGTCTTTTTGCAAGATAAGCTGATAAAGTTTTACCCAATGCCTGCAATTTAATTAAAAAAAATGATTAAAATATGAATTATAATGTATTTGTAGGAAAAAAAAATTTAGAAACTTAACGAATGAAGTCTTGTTTTTTTCTTCACTGTTCAATACAAATTCTCAGACTTTTGTTAATTTTGGCATAAGGCTACGGCTATGAAAAGGTAAGAAAAGGTCATCGCGATTGAAATCTAGCTCTTTCAAAGAGTTAATTGCAAAAAGTCCTTCTTCATAATAGCCGAATATGATTTCAACATTCTTTGGAAATGAATGATGGTGGTGAAATTTTTTCCATCCTTGCTCTAAAAGTGGATTTTCTTTTTTTTCATTGAAACCAAGCATGTGAAAATTTCCGGCCGCATTGAAAATGTACCATTTTTTGGGTAACTGACCGAAAAATTGGGAGACAAATCCTACATCAACTTCGGCATAAACCTAAAAAAATAATTGATTAGAAATTAGATATAATATAAAAAATTGTAATAGAATACAAAAAAGTTGAAAAATAAATTTTTTAAATAATAACCTGTTTAGACAACTTGAGAACTGAAAAAATTGCTATTGGGTCTCTATTCAACAAAGCTTCAAAATCTAAGTTTGGATTGGGATGATTCATTGTTGATAAATTGTGATGTTATTTATCAATTTTTTCTTAGTACTACATGATAACAATGAACTATATTTATAGATGAAATAGTAGGAGGAACAATAATTAATTTTTATGGCATTGCATTAATTGTAGTTATGTAGGACAAATTTTTTTGCATTGGATCCCCTTATGTTTGGTTACGGGTTGGTAGTCCATAAATGAAGAAATTTAACATGTTACTTGCATCTTTTAATTGGTAGGTTGTATAGGTGGTAAATTGTTAGTGTAAGAACATGTTGGGTTCAACAATTGAATTATAGACATACTATATGTATAGAGGGTAATGACTTGAACTGTATATTAATGTCACACTTCAATTTATTTTTTGGTCGAAGCATTATAGACAATTGTGTATAAATCTTTATTTAAAATTGATAGAAAAATAATAGATTTGAATATTTAAAGATATATTGACTCTTTTAAAAATGTAAGTAAAAATGAGTGAAATAAATTTGATATATTTTGTCAAAAAATTTGATGGAATATATTTTTTTTTGGTTGTTCTAATTTATTTGTTGTTTATATATTTGGACTGAGGGAAGTGTAAATTGTAATGAAGTTGTAATTGATATATGAAGAAATTAGAAAAAAAATACTCTTTCTGTCTAAAAATAAATGACCTGTTTAACCATTGACACATTTGTTAATGCACAAATTTAATCGTTAATATCTCTAATTATCTATTATTAAAAATTATAAAAAGGATATATTTTAGGCTTAAATATGTTTTTGATCCCTGCAATTATGCTTTGTTTTGAAAAGAGCCCCTATAAAAAAATAATTTTGATTTTAGTCCCTGCAATATCTCAAAACTTTTAAAATAGCCCCTGGCCTGGATTTCTTGATGACATGTCACTTTTTAAATATGTTTTTGGTCCCTGCAATTATGCTTTGTTTTGAAAAGAGCCCCTGTAAAAAAAATAAAAATTGATTTTAGTCCCTGCAATATCTCAAAATTTTTAAAATAGCCCCTGCAATATCTCAAAACTTTTAGGCCAGGGGTTATTTTAAAAGTTTTGAAATATTGCAGGGACTAAAATCAAATTTTTTTTTTTACAGGGGCTCTTTTCAAAACAAGGCATAATTGCAGGGACCAAAAACATATTTAAGCCTATATTTTAAAAGTACTCGTCGAGACAAATAAAAAAACATCTCATATGCTAATATTTGCATGTATATATTAGTAGAAAAATAAGATCAAAGCATGTCAAATGAATAGTATACTAAGTCACAAAAAGGTCATTTAAAATGGGATGGAGGGAGTAGATAAAGACAAAAGGGCAATCAATTACCTAGTTGAAAATATAACTTGTATAAGTGGTATAGTAGACTTTAATAGATTAGACTGGGCATTGATTGTTTCAATGTCATCATACCTCCAAAGAATTGACATAGTTTGTCATATTGATCTTATCAACATGTACTATATAAAAAAATATATGTGTTCATCTAAAGAGGATTATAAAAAAATTTGCCTCATATTTATCTTTTGAATTTTATCCACCTTCTATAGGAATTATAAAATTGTTTTTTGTAACAATTAATCGTTAATTTAAATCTTTATAATGAGTCAAATACATTTGATATATTTTGTCAAATAATTTGATGGAATGTGAGTTTTTTTGTAATATTTTTTTTGTTTATATATTTGGACCGAGGGAAGTTTAAATTGTAATGAAGTTGTAATTGATAGATGAAGAAATTAGAAAAAAAGTAGATAAAGACAAAAGAGCAATCAATGACCTAGTTATTCATATAACTTGTATAAGTGGTATAGTAGTCTTTAATGGATTAGACTGAGCATTTATTTGTTTCTCTGTCATCATACCTCTAAAGAATTGACATTGTTTGTCATATTGATCTTATCAATATGTACTATATAAAAAAAAAGTATGTGTTCATCTAAAGAGGATTATAAATAAAAATTTTCCAACTTAAAGATCATTTGAATTTTATCCACCTTCTATACTCTTTATAAAATTGTTTTTTGTAACAATTAATCGTTAATTTAAATCTGAATATTATAGATATTAAAATTGCAAGAATTTTTGAATAACCTAATATATAATGAATTACAATTATAACTAATTGTATATAGTACAATACAAAAAATACAATTTAATGTCCAGATTAAAAATGTCAGGTTTACATATAGTAATAAATGTTGAATAATTAAAATGCTTCATGATTGTCTGGAGGTCCAGGTTAATAAAATAGAACCATTGGTATCAATATCAATGAAAGATGAATTGATACACCTCGTGATCAACTAATAGCTTGATGAAGCAATTCAAAAGGAACTTAAACAACCCTGCATGATGAACATAAACAAACCAATAATTAAATAATATGGTAATAAAGCTAAGAATGTTATCCTCGTATCTTAAATTGATTATATAGATTTGAGTTATAAGATATTTACCAATCAAACATTATTGACTATCTCTTTATAGACTACATTTGCTGTAATATTTTTCGGTTGTTTTGCATCATCATGAACTAAAATCTTGATTCCTTTTTTGCTTTTAACTCTTGAAAGTGCAACATATAGCTGTCCATGGCTAAACACATCTTTTGGCAAATAAAGACCAACATAATCCAATGACTGACCTTGTGACTTGTTAATTGTCATTGCATATGAAACAATGATTGGAAATTGCCTTCTAGTCAATTTGAATGGCCAAGGAGATTGTGATGGAGACATATCCATTCTGGGAATGTAAATGACATTGCCATGGTTTATGCCACCTATAACCGTGGCTTCAATAACATGATCAGCTAATTTAGAAACAATTAATCTTGTTCCATTACATAAACCATCTGATTGATCTATGTTCCTCATTAGCATAATAGGTGTGCCTACTTTCAATTTGATACTATGATTTGGGAGTCCTGATGTACGGAGAGAGCTCAAAAATTCAGGTGTGAAAATTTGCAGAACTTGGTCACAATTGATTTCAGATCTGTCCACTGTGTTTGAGCTGAAGTATTCTCTGTTTTCACCTATAAAAGTTGAACTGTGTCAGCAAGTGACTTCTATACTTGTGTTAGTATTGGACCACATTGAATTATTTGATGAAGTTCCAACATGAGCATTAAGTTTAAACTGTGCAGCAACAGATTTAATTTAAAACATGAGTTCAACAAAGTTGCGTTAAAACATAAGATAAGGTTATTGGAAATGGTTATTGAGTTTTATAATTGAATCAGCTGAAACTTGTTCATGAAGAAAGTTAGCAACAAATAAATTTAAGTATGACAGCAAGAAAGTTAAGTTAAAGTATGACAGGCAGCAAGTTAAACTGGACCATTATAATTGAGTTGTTTCAAAATAATGAAGAAATTTAAAGGTCATAAAAAAAAAGTTAATTAATGATACCTGGCATTAGTCCAAGAACATGATCATTAAGTTCATCGACTACTTCAATGGTTGATGCCAAAATTGCTCTATTCAACAAATATTCATAATTTTTGTAATGGTGCAAAAAATTTGGATAAGTACTATCCACGATCCCTTGAATACGAGTTTGAAAATCTGAAATCAATATATCTTCAGGAATTTCAATTTCAGCTGTTCCATCATTTGGTTCTGAGAGTCTGCCATCTCCAAGCATGAGTAGCCATTTAGAGAAAAGTTCAATCTCTTGGCTATCTGGATCAGTTTCACCTTGTCTAAGCCTCATGTTTTTTGTCAATGTTAGAACCTTACAATGATCCCATATGTAAGAAGCATTTATAGAAGAATGTACAATATCTGAACGGGTACCTCTCGGAATAACCGGTAAAATTTGTCTGAAATCACCTCCGAAAACGACAACTTTTCCACCAAAGATGCAGTCGGCTTTACTTGTGCCACTCATAAGATCCTGGAGTGTTCTGTCCAAACATTCAAATGTATATTTATGAGCCATTGGAGCTTCATCCCAAATGATCAATTTGGCCGCTCGAAGTAAATGTGCAAGGTCATCTTCGAAATCAATTTTGCACATTGAATTATCCAAAGTTGGTACTGGAATTTTGAATTTGGAGTGAGCAGTTCTTCCTCCAGGTAGCAAAAGAGCTGCAATTCCACTTGTTGCCACAGTTAACACAATTTCCTGTTTTGATCGCAACGCAGTTGCCAATGTTTTCCATATATATGTTTTCCCTGTTCCACCATAACCATGTAGGAAAAATACACCCCCTTGTTGTTTCTGAACAGCTTGCATGATCTCATTATAATGGCTTCGCTGCTCATCTGAAACATCACTTATAACAATGAATGTATTTGAATAATAATTGTATATATTAAATTAATATTCTGTTAATCGTATAACAACCTGTTAATGCTGCATGCAACTGTTCAAATTGATCCTTTTGATCTTGGATATCATAATTCCTTTCATCATAAATGAGTCTATTTCCCAGCTGTTCAAGAACATATCCTTTAGGATAAGGCATTGTTTTAAAATCTTTTAAAGTTCTTCTATTTGCTTGCAACATATGTTCTATCTCCTTCAAAGTAAGATTTTGAATTTCTTCATCAGTTAGTTCCAAGTCTGTTACAAAGAAAAATCAACTTCAGAAAAAGGTATACATTCAGATTACATAATATATTAGATAAATAATCGATAAATTGTATTTGACATTTTTACCTTTGTTATTTGCAATGACTATTTCCTTGTACAAAATTCCATCGGACAACCATTGTATTGTTTTTTGAAAAACATGATATGGCCTGTTCATGGATCCACAAAGTAGAAGTATAACAAACAACTTTCTTAAAAAGAAACCTGGTCCCCATCCATGTGCTTCTCTTATTGCCCCAATGTATTCCTTGTCATCTCCAAGAAATCCCATGGCAAAGCAAGCATCTCTAAAAGTATCATGTTGTGTATTTCCAACCTTACGAATTTCTTCGTATGTAGTTGGTCCTTTTACAACAGTCAACATCAACCGTAGAAAAAATAGCTCCCCTGTTGTTGGCGGAACCCAAATCAAACGTCCAATTTTAAAACCTTTCTTTCTTGGTGTCCAAACTTTCTTTTTTCTGTTGTAAGAAAACTTGGTAACAAATTCCCCATAAGTTAGTTTCCTTGCAGTTGGATAATCTTTATTTGCTTGTAACCATGATGTAAACATAGATTCCGCTACACTTGGTTTCTCTAGAATGTTTTCCATTCGGTCATGATCAGTGTAGTATATAGCATTTTCTCCTATCAAGTGATAAAACATTCTCTCTACTGATGGTTTTCTTCCATGAATTTTATAGGAGAAAATTCTCCAACATGCTTCAGTTGGTGAGATATATCTACAATCAAGATATTGCTTAATTTCATCTACAGGTGGCTGTGTTGTTGCACTTTGTTGATCAGTTGGTACAACAGTTGCGGTAATGCGATCATAGCCTTTGTGGATGTATTTAAACAAATATTTGATTGAAGTACTTTGATTGCACCATTCCATGTTGATATGAGCATGATATTTGAGCAACAACCTTCTATTATATGGCACCACATACCTATTATCTAAAGTTATTCCATTCTTTTCAACAGTGTGAGATTGTGAACTTCTTTTATATACTGGATAACCATCTCGATCAACAACTGTTGTTTCATTGTATTTTTTGGGAAAGAATTTGGAACACCGTTTATTTTTCATGCAGGGTGCACCTTTTTTCTTTGAACCACATGGCCCATGAATCATATGTTTCTTGACCAAATTGTAGAGCTCTTGATCAGTTTCAGGGTTTGGTATCTCAGCAGAAATAATTTTATCAATATCAGCTGGTGTTGGATATTTGCTTGCAGGATGTAAAAAGATGAGAATGTGAGCATGAGGTAGTCCTCTTTTTTGAAATTCAATTGTGTACATGTCTGTGTAAAGACAGCATAATTTATGTTAAATTCAACACAAAGGAACAAAAATTAAAATTGAATGAGTAACTAAATATATATGATATTGGTACGACCAATCAGACATAGTTGAACCATAATGTATTAATGACTAATTTTGATAACATAAAAGTTAGTAATTAGACTTACATGCCAAAACCTTGCCGAGCATATGTTTTTTGGTCAAATCCTTCATGAGATGATCAAATTTGATCTTGAAAACTTTGCAAATTATATCCGGACGATCAACTGTGTTCAAGTTGTTCTTTGCCAATTCTCTGGTGATTTCTGGCCAATTTGGATTACATGTGAAAGTTATAAACAGATCTGGGAATCCAACAACAGCTGATATGGCCATTCCATCAAAATATAGTTGATCCATGTATCTTTTACTACCAACATATGTAGATGGAAGAACAACCCTTTTTCCTGTGGTTTGACCTGTGGTTTGTGTACCATTTTGCACATTCTGATTGACATTATGGTACTTAGAAACTCTCAACTTTGGTTGATTTTTCCTCAACCAATTTAGCCTTTCAGATTCCATCATTGCATAACAATCAACCACAAATTGTTGAAAAAGCTTTCGAGAACATATTAAAGTCTTGAGTTCATTTTTCCGACTTTGGAGTCTAAAAGATACCCAATCTTTAATTGTAAGTCTGTTTCTCTTGGTAACTTCAATCTCATGTCTATATCGATGTTGTATTCCTAGTCTATATCCATCTTCACCAAAAGGGAAAATCAGTGGGTATTGATAAGCAAGATAACTTGGATGGAATTCATTAATTCTTTTCAAACAGCCACTTTTTTTATGCATGATGATGTCTCTTTCCGAAGCTGAATTGATATCTCCGACAATGAATGCAGCAACTTCGGAAACGGTTGGTTCATTATAAATTCTGCCATCCTTTTGCCTGTCAGCAATCAATTTCAATTTAAGATCTTGAAAAGGATTCCTTTTCAACATGTCTCGTGCCATCCGGAATGATTTAGCATGAACATTATGTTCATCAAGCATTTTCTTGAGCTTCAAGACAATCTGTTCATCCAGTCCTTTGCAGTTGCTGTATATATGTATGGAAAAAGTATTAATCACAAAGTATTACCAATCTTCACAAAAAAATGGTTATTGAACTTAATATTGAAAAAATTTATAAAGACCTGAATATATGCATTCTGTTTTTAACTTCATTTTCAGTGTCATAAATGTAAAGTTGAGCAAACTTAGGACCTTGTCCTTCAACTGGCAGCATGCTTCCAATTCTGTGACAAATTTGACCTTGTATGCGTATTGTTGGTGGCCCTCTTCCTTTCTTAATGTGGCTATCCAATTGCATTCCAGGTGAAGTAAAAGCAAACATTGAATTATATATCCTTACATGTGATTGGAAATTTTGACTGTCGGCACTCTCTCTGCTACACATAAGGTGTTGAAGTAATGGAGGTGGTTCCTTCATCATAGGCAACTGAGCTTTTCCTCCGTGACAACATTGTTGAAATTTTGGTGCCACTTGATGCCTACTTTTACTTTTTCTTTCTCCATACCACATTAATGCAGCACACTCATTACATTCCCACACAGGATCACCGATATCTAAATAGCCTGGACCTGGTTTAAATGTAACATACATTGATTGAAATCCAAAAGTTTATGTCAAATTTAAAAATATATAAATATATATATGAAAAACAAATTTGATACAACTGCATTTTACCATCATCATCTTCATCACTGTCTATTGAGGAATTTTCATCATCAGTCAAGATATCATCTTCTTGAGGTTGTGAGTCACTATCATTGGCATTGTCAGAATCTGATTCAGATGACTCATCTTCGATTTGATGATTTTCGAAGATGTGGGAATATTGCGACTTCCTTTTGCCATTATTTGTGGCATTTGCTGAACTTGATTCACCAGAATCAACTGCTGAAGAAAACTTGTTGTAGAGGTTAACTCCTCGTGTATTATATCTTCTTGATGGTTCAGGACCTATTTTGTGCAAAGTATTTGGTTGGGTATTGTTGGGAGATGTAATTGGATTGTTGTTGCAATTTGATGGAGTAAAGTGTTTATCTTCATCATGGGGGGATTTTGTGAATGACTTGGAACCAAAACCTTGAATTAAGATGGTAGGTGTTTGATTTTGATGATTTGTTGATGGGGCTGGTAAGTTTTGGCTAGTATCTCTGGGAATAGGGATTGTGGGAGTTGTTATTGAAGGGGATGTGTTTAGCTCAACATTTTCTTTGACTGTTGAAAAGTTTTTATTAGGAAATGATTGTGATCCAAATCCAGTAATTAAAATAGGAGTAATTGGATTCAATATAGATGGTTTGGATTTGTTATTTCCAGAATGTGTTGGTTGACTCAAAGAATGCAAAGACAAAATAGGAATGACATTATGCTTCTGCAAGATTGATGGTCCATTAAGATTGAGTTTTGGTACTTTCTTTCTTGGTTGTGGCACTTGAGATTTTGTTGAAGACTGTTCGGGTGGTCGATTTAGCCTAAGTTTTTCAGATTGTTTAGCATTATGAACTTGTGAGGCAGAAGTGTTTAAAGGCAAGGTTTGGTTTGTATCAGCAGAGTTGTGTTTTGCATTATTTTCAATTCCAACACCAAAATTGTACTGATTTTGTACAACTTCAAATTGTTTTTTTGATGCAATAAAAAGAGGATTGTTTGTGATAGGATTTAAAACTTGTCTTCCAATCTTGTTGGAGTCATTTGAAGAAGATTCATCACTTTTTTTGAATTTGACACAATTTTTCTTGTTGACCTTTAAACACTTCCTTGTTTGACTTGCATTTGAAGTATCTGGAAGAGGAGTGTGTTTGTTTTTCTCCATCTATGTCCTCTTGAGTTATATGATTTAACTGATTCATAAAAATTCAAAATGTGAGTAATTGCACAACTAATTAACTGCTATAGATTTTCAAACGAAGAACCATAAAGGCATACCTGCAAGTTATCAAGAGGACTTGTCTTAAATTTGGATTGTTCATTACTTTGAGTGTTATATGTTCATAGGTTGCAGAGATGATTTTTTGTGTTGTTTATTAAGTTTTTTATTATAAGTCATCTAAGAGTGAGTTAACGTGGTTATGTTATTAAGTGTCAACTTTAACACATTTGAAAATTCAAATTTTTAAACTTGTTTATTTGGATCCAAATTTTGGTGGGAGATTTGAATTTCACATTTGAAATTTAGATGATCAATACCCATTGTATATATCAGATTGAGTACTAAATTCAATTTGCCTCCACAATTTGTATTTGAATGGAAGGGTAAAAGAGTTGGCAAATCAATAAAATAATAATTGTTAAGGAGTTCAAAGTAATGTGATGATGTTGATGTCCTTGCTTTATGAGTGCATTAAATGCTCATAGACTTAGTAGGTATGGTACTATGAAAACTATCTATGTATGACTAAGTGATGGTGAAAGTAAAACGTGACTATGATTTTGATGTTTTGGTTACATTTTAAAATGTATATTGAAGATAAATTTGAAAACATTTATCTCAAAATCAAATTTCATATTGATTTCAAAGTAGATTGTTAATGCATAGTTTTAGAGTTTGTAGTTTTTAATTATTTAGTCGTAAGTTCTCTATGGAATTAAAGATTTGAATTGAGTTTGCATTTGTAATTGATACCTAATTGGGAATTTATTTTAGTAGCATGTAATTTAAAATGAGATGTTAAAGTTCAAGTTTGGTTAACTTCATTCTACTTTCTGCTTTAGCAGAACATTAAATGCTGAACCACCTAACCTGGTAATGGAAATGAGACCATAGCTGTCATAGTCTTACTCATAGGACGCAGCTGTACTAATAACCTTGAAACTAAAAAAAAATTCTGTGTGAATGATGGAGAAAATGCAGGAGCAGACATTTCATTGCACATTGATAAATCCATCAGTTTGTATCCTATGAGTAATTAGACCAATTCTTTGCACTTTAACATAGTAATTTTGAATAATGAGAAACATGACATGAAATGTATATTAAAGTGTCCAAGGTTAAGTTTGTGACAATAAAAAGTAAACAACCTCAAATTGCTATGGTGAACAAAATGATAGATCAATGTAACTTATGTAAGTATAAACATTGTTGAGTTTAGTAATTTTGGTAAACCACCATCTATTTACAAATTTGCAGTACTTGTATTTTGTTAATTATGTGTTTTAATCTGTGAGCGTGATTTTAAAAGGTTATAGTTTAGGCACTGATATTTGGTGTTTTGCAACTTCTAAGTTGTTGATTCTTATATACTATTAGGAATACATTTATGTTAGTTTTTGTAAAACATCATGTGAGCAAAATGGTTGTCAATTTCTAAAGGTTTTTAATCAGAATTAAGTTATTTTGTATAAACATTATAAGCAACTAAGAATATATAATTCCATAATGAAAAGATGAAGTTGAAAGCTTACATGATGTTTGAAGAAGGTGAGAATCCAAATGATGATTTTCATTTTGGTAACGATGGTGTTTAAAAGAAGCAGCAGGAAGAAGAAATTTAGTGTTTGCTATACTCTTTGTCATAGTTACAATACAATAGAAACAAAATGTAAGTTTGGCTCAATTTATAGGCAAATCTAAAGTAATGCATTATTGAGAGTTGGTGAAGTAAAATTAATGAAGGTTGGAGATTGAAAAAACATTAAAGTAAATATTAAATATGATCATTCAAAACAGGACCAAAATACTTGATAAACCATAAACAATATGGTTGGAGTTTAATAAAGTGGGAGGTCAAAATAAGCTACTATTAAGTCTGCCCAATAGGAAATGAGCTACAAAATGTGTTCATAGTTAGCAGATTCATAATCTGTCAAAGGGAGCATGAAAAGTTTGGAAAATAAGTCAAGTTCTAAACCACACTATTACAAAATAGAGTACTATCAGACTATTTTTTTGCAATTTTATTCTGCGACTTCTTGTTCAAGACTGCTTTTGTTGAAGACATCTTACTTCCAATCAGATCTTGAGTTTCTTCAACCATGATCTCTTGTTTGATAGAAGTCGCAGTTCGTTTAGAAGGTGTGATCATTGAAAGTTGATCAGGGTCAATCTCATCAGATAAAGAAACCTAATAAACAAACAATAATAATCAGAATTGGCCCTTGTTTCTATGTTTTGTGTCTATTAATTGATACAATGGTATACAATCTGATATACAATGTATTACCGTAGGTATAACAACATCTTCCGTGTTTTCCACAGACTGTGAAGTGGTTATCTCCTACATATATTGTTAAAACTTAATGTTAATTAATATGAAAATTTGTTGGAAGAGAAAATGGACAATTTATTTGTTAGATTTGAAATAACCTGAAGAGTAGGTTCAGCAGTTGCTTTGTCATTGTTGGAAGCATCATTTTTTGAATCCTGATTTTGATAAGTTGTTAAAATACTTTAATGGAAAGCAAAGATATTAATACAATTTGAAGTAGTTATAATAACCTGAGTAGATGAAAAACGTGATTTGAGATCAGCAATAAACTCTTTTCCCTCATGAATTTGATTGACAGATGCATTTTTCCATTTAAACTGCCACTTAATCCTAGCTGCTAATGTTCGACCCTCCATTTTGTCGATATCAACAGGATAATTGCGTGGATCAGATATACCGATCTGCAATGTAAATTAAGATCGAAATTAAACTTATTGGAATTTCAAAATATAAAGAATATGATAAGTAAAAACTTATGGGATATGTAATATAAAATGCTTACTGCAATCATTTTGTCACGAAGATCAGATGCGGATATTCCCAACATTTGTGTGCATTCGCGGTCCCAAAATGTGAAAACACTTTCAGTGTTGTTATAGACAACCTCAATATCCAATCTGTACTTCCATATTTGGGTTTCAGTCTCATGACCACCTTCACACTTATAAGGTGGCTTATCTCCACCAGCTGCTTTGGGGCAATGAAAGCAAGCTTGAAAATACCAACCATTTTTGCTTGTCTTGACGCAAATTGTGTCAACAACAGTTACAACTTGACTATCTTGTTTGATAAACAATTATGGGAGGCAACAACGATTAATAAATTCTGAGTAAAGCTAACTTTTATTTTTTTAAAAAGGTATACATTACCATCGTCAGATTGACAACTTTAGAAAGTGGCATTAGTTCACATTTGTGCAGGAATTTTTGTTCCGGGGTATACTGCGACCCTCCAGAATATTGCGACATGAGTTGTGACGGTGTATCAACAATTGGCTCAAATGTTCCCTCTGAAATAGCCAATTCTAAGCTGAAACATTGAAACAATTTTAGGAAACTTATTTGATAGCATAAAGTTCTTTGAATAGGTCGTAAGTCTGTTATGGTTGTCTATATGAACAAACATGAGAGCATTTATCAATGAACTTCATTATGAGGAATGTAGTATAAGTATATACCTTTTTTTGAACTCAACTATTTCTTTGATGTCATCATTGATAAAAAGTTTTGTAGTGGACCAAGTGTTTGAAACTGTCAGCGGATACTGGCCTAATTCATATAAGCAAAAAAAAGATCAGGAATTTTGAAGAGTTTGTTGTTAACAGTTAAATCATATACTTATTTAGGAAGATAATAATTGTTTCAACCTTCTGGCTTGATCTTTGCATACTTCATGACAATGATAGTAGGTCCAGCATCATACTTTTCTCTAGTATATGTTATGAACTTCATAGCATAGTCTTCCCATAAAGTACAGCTGATCTTATTGTCACTGTATAAAGAATGTGTATATATTAATGTGACACATTAATATATTTAACAATAATTAATTAGTATGTGATAAGAAGTCTGTTTACCAAAGATCTCTGAGTTTGAAATTGACCTGAATTTTGCGGCTTCCTTTCATAGTTTGTTAATATCCAATTTCATCTAAGACTCCGATGACATCTATGATAGCATGTAAAAATGAAAGGCATTATATGGCAGAAATGTTATGATAGTCATTAAAACTATGAATATTAATGAAACAGGTTCAACAGTTATATTACCATATAGTACATCTTCACGCCATTTTCCACTGAGAATCTCAACAAAGTCCTTAAACTTTGTAGTTGCGTCTTGAATTTGGTGTACATTAACATCATAAAGCAAAGTTGATCCATTGAACCTCAATTTATACTGATTTTGTGAAACCTTAAATTGATCTTTATTCTTGATAACTTGGAAGTTTTCAAAGCAATAACTGTTGTTCTCAACAATTTGTTTATCAAAGTTGGCATTTAAATCAGGTGGTACTATGACTAAAATGTCATTTCCCTGCATATATTTCAATGAGTTTGTGTTTAATCAATTTCTATATATTTGTAGATGATCAGTTTACAATTGCAATGTATGGTTGTATAATGATTTTGATATTTGTTGTGTTGTGTATTTTGATGTGTTGATTTGCTATAATATATGTTATTTCTGATGAAGTTACTTGCCAAAATTTTCTGTGTTTAACAAAACAGGGTTAGAAAATCACCATATTCCTGATGTGCATCACAAATTTGAAAAATAACAACATTCCATACATAATATGAGTTATTAATGACACATTAAAACATTAAGAAATCTTCTATTATGAAGATTATTTCAAACAATGTTCTTGTAAATAACTTGAAACACTAAAATAACAAAGTCTATAGCTACATAGAAACATGAAGAAATAGTCTAAAATGAAGATTATTACAAAGACTAAAACATAGAAACATTGAAACTTGAAACACTAAAATTTCATCTAAACTTTGGATATTTAAATTCACTTTTAAATGATACATTAAAACATGAATAAATAGTCTAAAATGAAGATTATTTCAAAGAATATGTACTTGGAAGTAACTTCAAACACTAAAACTCCAAAGTCTATAGCTACATAAATTTAAGCTAAACTTTTAAAAAACTGACATAAACCATTATTTGAAGTTTGAAATGTATGTTACTCGAAATAACGAAAATTTTGAACAAATAAACATAAATATAAAATGAGCAAAGAGGACATCAGCAAAAAAGAAGTTAACCTCGGCGTCAACAACCAAAACTTCGAAGCTCTGTTTACCATCCTTGTATACATTCCATTTGTCTTTCACCTTGACAGCAATCTTCCAAAGTTCTTTACGACTATGGATCTCAGTTAACAGCTTGACTGGCCTTGACATATTTCCTTTGAAAAAATCGTAAAACACTTTAAAAAACTTTGATTGGAAAACAGAATGTATTTGTAAAAGGAAGAAAGTTACAACATGCAACAAAGAAAATGAGATAGAAAGAGTACCTTGAAAGTTGATTCAGCAATCTGCAACCGGTGGAATGGAAACAGAAATGTATTTGGATGAGGAAGAGAAATGAAAGAGAAACAGAAAGGTGAAAGTGGGATTGCGTGAGAAGTGGGAGGAGAAAGAGAAAAAGTTTGTACTTTGATATGGAAGAAAAATGTAAAATGAAGTGAAACTGATTGGACTTTGTACTATTTTCACATTTATCAATAAGTAACTTTTCTTTCAAAAATGGCTCAAATGGCTTAGTTTCTTTTCAATTGTGGCTTGCATAAAAGTGGATTTTGTTGTTGCAAAATGGTATATGGCTCAAATGGCTTGGAATTTGGCTTGGTTTGGTTGATTTAATATTGGTTATGACTTTTTATGACCACAAATACCCTTGCTATTGCCAACAGGCAGTTTTTTAAGCAAGGGTATTTTTGTGATCTCAGGAACAACTAACTTTCTTATATTGTATAAGATTGCAATTTCTACGATTAAAACAATCACAAATTTTATCGCATAACTAGTAGGTAACTCGTCCTATCGGACGGGTCATAACGTTACGATTATATTTATAGAAGTTACACTTTGCGAAATAAAATTGAAGAAAAGATTAAATTTATTTAATCAGTACTATGAATTAGTAAAAATAATTATATCATGTATGATTAATTTAATATATATATATATATATATATATATGTCTATTATTTTTAAATTGCTATCAGTTTTATAAATCAGGAGAATAATTTGTTTCATGTATGATTTATTTAAAATACATGATAGTTATTTTGAAATCGTTACCAGTTTTATTAATCAGTGGCATAATTTGTCCTTTATCTGGTCTTGTATTATACATTATATTTAAAATATTTTGCCCCATGGTAGATGAATATCTTTCTTTTTACGAATGTGGACGAATATCTTAAAAATATTTAAAATATTATCAATATTATACATTATTGTTTGAAAATATAATTTACGATTAGTCTCATTTTTATGATCAAAATAATGATTTAATTAATATCAATTTGATTAAAACAACATATAATAAAGATTGAATCACATCGAATTATTATTGATTTTATAAATTAATAGTAGTATATTTTGTCTCATGTATGTCAATTTAATGCTCTCTTTTACTCATAGAAATTACAGTACTTCTTTTCCTTTATCATCTCTCTCCCACGTGATAACACTTATCACACTCATGTCTACCTGCATGACATCTGCTTCACCTGTCACTTTTAATTATAACACATTTACTTTTATAATTATTCATTGGTTTATACACTCTCTCATGTCATGTGAAATTTTTCATTCATTCATTCATTCACTTTTTTTTTCTTCTTTTCTCATAATCATAAAGTGAAAGAAGATTTCTTTCCTCCATCTAAAACACAACCACCGCCGGTGACATTTCTTGCCAATTGCCATGCCTTTAAATTCATTTCATTTCTTTTTACCTCACACTATAACCATTTAATTTTTCTCTTCTACAAAACTCATTTCTTCTTTATTTAAGATGTGGCATTTTTGAAATTTGAGCAACTATCTCCCTTATTTTTCAATTAATATTGGCCTCGTTTTAAGAAACTAATCCTATAATCTTTTTCCCCTTAACTTCAATACCAAAACCCAACAAATAAACTGACAATCGGAACAGATTTGTTGAAGACTACCGTGCCGGAAATTAATCCTCTGCGCCAAAGTTCTACAGGTGTTTTTATTGTTTTTCTTGAAGTAGAAAGCAGAGACCCTTTGGTTATTCCGATCTAAGAGTGATTGAGTTTTCCACGTTTCTCTCATACATGCAACAATAACCAGAGTTTGGATTTAGAAACTTCATTTTTCTTCTTGTTAATTTTATAGATCTGTTGGTATTGTTTCAAATTTATTTATTTTTTCAATTTGTTTATACGAACATTATTTATTTATTTTATTCTTCTATTTTTTTCAACTTTAAATAAAATATTTTATAAATTCATAAGAAAGTATTTTTTGAGTAAATGCAGATAATATATTTATGAGCTGAGAAAAATTTAATGATTAATATATAATCAAAAGATGGAGAAAGAATATAACAAAAAGGATATATATAAATCTAATTTATCTCTTTCTTTTTTCGGTGCCCTTCATTTTCGTGCCCTTCACTTTCTGTTATTGGAACCTTCATATATTTTTTTTATTATCTTCTTCGACTAATTGTAGGAAATCTGCAACAATGTCTGGAATTAATGTTGAGTTTTGTATGTTTTTTATAGCTCTGATAAAGAAAAAAGAAAATAAAAAGGTTAAAAATAACAAAAAAAATTTAAAAAATTTTACAAAATAACAACATTGTTTCTACACATCAATAGAACATATTACAAAGTACTAAAAGTTGGATTGAAAATAGATCTATTGTGCAAAAAAAAAATGAAACTGAAAGTTTACCGGTTGTTTCAAGCTTTATTCATCTCTGCATCTGAAAAAGATAGAACAAAAGTAACAACATTAGAGTGCAATATTCAAATAATAAGAAGAAGGTATGAAGAAAAGAGCAGTTAAAAAAAAAGTAGCAAGAAAAAAATGAGAGAATGAAATGAAGAATGTGAAGAGAAAGAAACAAATAAATGTAGAATGTGAAAGAGAATGTGAGTTTGAGAGGGAAATTCGAAATTTAAAATAGAGTAAATTTAAATTTGAAAATGTTGGAATGGGTTGCTGAAAAGAAAGATAGATAGAGAAATATATGTGTTAGTCAATAAAGTCAGTCTTGATATGTGTGAAAAACTATTGATTTGATATAGACATATTTAACTTTATGCAAAAGTTTTCAATTAAAGTCCAATCAGCTCGGTTCTATACAAACCGCGGCTCATAGAAAAATGATAGTTGTCTCACAAAACAATTTAAGTGACTTGGTTGAGCATAGGTTTAGTTCAGTTTCAAATTTTTTGGACATCAAATGCCCTCATTTATGCCAAATGGTAAAATTTTAAGTATGGGCATTATCATTTTTTCCGGATACAACAGTTTTCTTATATTGCATATGATTACCATTTCTATTTTTATAAAAGAAAAAAAAAATTCCAAAACATCTCATAACATAGAATTATATTTGACTAAAGCTGTTGTGGTTTAAAAACTGTACCATGCTCTCTATTTTTTTCTTATAAAAACTCCTGAGTCCTGAAAATCTAATTCAACATTTTCAACTCCAACTAACCGAGTAAAGTAACCAACCAACCCCTCTCCTCTCTTTCTCTCTCCGTTTACTCAAACTCTCATTCGTTTCTCAAATTTCCCGCTGCTTCGGTACATCGCTTTCTTCCTCATTATTGCATCTTACATCTCACTAACTCACTCTGTTCTTCGCAATCCACATTTTTTCAAACAACAGATATGTCTTCGAGTTTCAGAGGAAGAACAGCCACCACCAGAG
Source organism: Trifolium repens (assembly GCA_030408175.1). NCBI lineage: Eukaryota > Viridiplantae > Streptophyta > Magnoliopsida > Fabales > Fabaceae > Trifolium > Trifolium repens. The sequence continues at coordinate 35,812,435 of CP125843.1, read as the reverse complement.
AAACCAGTCCAAAAAGAATCAAAGTTTGGACCGAACCAAAACCAAAAACTCCCAGAAAAGTTTCCGTCATTTACTATCTCTCCCGTAACGGCCACCTCGAACACCCTCATTTCATGGAAGTCCCTCTCTCCGATCCTCACGGCCTCTACCTCAAAGGTACACACTCACATTCCTCCACTAATATTTTTATTAATAATAATAATAATAATAATAATAATTCCATGTTTCAGATGTAATCATTCGCTTGAACCTTCTCCGTGGGAAAGCCATGGCTACTATGTACTCATGGTCCTCTAAACGGTACCGTTTCAAACAAACAATTTTCAAATTCGTTTTCGTTACTATTTTTAATTCATTATAATTATTGATAATCATAAATCTCAGGAGTTACAAAAACGGTTTCGTTTGGCATGATTTATCTGAGAATGATTTCATCTACCCAATGCAAGGGCAAGATTATGTTCTCAAAGGATCTGAGATTCTCGATCATGTAACCACCGTTCAAACGCCGACCGAAGAAGAATCTGATTCGCCGGTGGTGATTACGAGGCGGCGCAACCAGTCGTGGAGTTCTATTGACTTAAACGAGTACCGAGTTTATAAGTCTGAGTCGTTAGGCGACTCGGTTGGAAATATTGCTGCTGACGCGTCGACTCAGACGGAGGATAAACGGAGACGGAGGAGAGTTGTGAAGGAAGAAGAAGAGAAAGAGAAGAATGAAATTGAAAACGATGAAATTCAAAGTTCGGAACTGAGTAGGGAAGAGATCTCGCCTCCACCATCGGATTCAAGTCCAGAAACATTGGGAACATTGATGAAAGTAGATGGACGGTTGGGATTACGATCTTCGGTATCTGTAAAGGAGAATCCAACGGCTGAGAGTTGTCCAAGTGGAAGGATGAGAGCTTCATCGGTACTCTTGCAATTGTTATCGTGCGGTGCGGTCTCTTTCAAGGAGAGTAGTGGAAGTGGGGCAAGTTCAGGTGAAGATCAACGGTTCTCGTTGGTTGGGCACTATAAATCTAGGTTGCCCCGCGGAGCAGGGAATCATGTGGGAAAAGAAGTGGGGACATTGATGGAAATTCCTGATTTGAATAGGGTAAGATTGGAAGATAAAGAGTATTTTAGTGGAAGCTTGATTGAAACCAAAAAAGTTGAAGCTCCTGCTTTCAAAAGATCCTCTTCATACAATGCAGATGGGTATGTATGATAAACTTTTTTCTGCTGCATTTTTATTTTACATTGTTTAGTGTATGTTTGGTTTCACTTCTGGAGTAGCCAGAATTGATTCTGGACATGTAGAATTGATTCTGACTTGTTTGGTTTTTCAAAAGTAAAATTGATTCTAGCTCCATAATTGATTCTACTTGAAGCTATAAATTGTAGCTTCTGATTCTAGAATTGATTTTTACACTCAAAATTTTTGTTCAACTTACTTTTACATTAATATATTCAAACATAAACCACTTTAACTTAAAATCAATTTTGGCCAGAATCAATTTTACAGAATCAATTATGTCAAAATCAATTCTCGTCACCGCAGAACCAAACATACACTTAAAGGATAACCTTTGATGAATGTTTAATATCTAAACCAAGTAATTGAGTTCAGTGCTTAATGAGTTTCCCCTAGCAAAGGATTTGGAAAAACTCAAATTCGCTTATGGTAGAAACAATTTTTGGTAATATTATTTACATATCTCTTTTTCCGAAAACTAGTAGGTTAATAAAAAAAATAGTGATATACTACTATTCTACTAGTATTAAGTTAGTAAATGTTTAGTAAATGTTTAGTGTAACTCAGTTGGTAGGAACATTACATTATATATGTACGGATCAGATTCGAACCTCGATCATTCCACTTATGACAGAAATTCCAGCCACCAGACTACTTGAGTTAAAAAAAAAATTAGTAAATGTTTATACTACATGTGATGCACATAGTTGAAATTCTTTTGTGGAATAAAGTTTGTGCTGTCTAGTAATTAGCAACATCGAAGACTGTAGACATTGACATTCATGTCACACAGTTTCAATTAAGGTGCATTGGTTCAATATAATATTGTGGTTAAGCATATGTTTGTGCTTCTGAGACGTTGAAAGCATCTTGAGATTGAAAATCATATAAAATAATGTTGCTGGAATTGAATTAATATGAATATTGTACTACATAAATATTATAAATTTTGTAGGTCAGATTATAGGTTTAAAATCACACTGTTATGTTATATGTTATTGTTATTATATAGTTTTGTGGGTCAGATTAGTATAATACAGTACTTTAATTTCTGTTTAGTGAAGTAATTTTTTAGTCTGCCTCAACAGATGTCACTGCAGCAGTTATGTTTGGATAGATGATTTTGAAAAGCTAAGTATTTATTTTGGTATATAGTTGAGATTTGAAAAGAAATAATATGATAGGTGATCTTATAACAATAATAATATAATGACATTTAATTCATTTTTAGAAACATCTTATACAAAATCTTTCATCTAAACATATCATCTGAAACAGACATTCAGAAATGGTCCCAATTTAGAACGTTTTAAATTATTCTCTCTGAAGTAAACTACAGATCTATATTGGGGCATCAGATTTTTATAAATCTTATATAAAATTGTCACATCAGGGAAGGTTTCCCACTTATCTTCCTCTGTTTCCGGATGTTGTTCATCATCTAGCCTCCTCTCTTCCTTCTTTCATCTGGCTGAAAGTAATGGCTCAAGGGTTATTTTTTTTTTACTTTTATATACATAAATTTGCTCAGTGCCTTTGGCATTCAATATGAATTTTGTTTAATGCACGCAAAGGAGAAGCTAGGAGCTGGCTATAGTAACATTTAACATGAAAGCTGATACTAGATAGTTGCTTGCTTCTCTTGTTACACATCTTGGACCCAATATGAATGGTGAATAAATTATAGCTTCTAAATTTAGTTAATGATGTAACTATTGACATTGATTCCTCATCTTTTACTTTGGCCCCAGTTAGTATTTGGCAGGTACTGTATGTGGGGTCTAATTTAAAGCATCCAAAGAGTTCATTCATTTTCCATAAATTAACTTTGCCAGTTTGCCTCCCTATAAGCACAAATCAGTGGGAAGTGGATGAATAAAAAATGGAATTTCTGTCGGGGCAATGAGTGCTCCAAATCTACAATACATTTGATTTCAGATATTTCATTTTAGACTTTGTTCTGATTGTTTTTTATACTTTCATTTCATCAATAATGCACCGTCGTTTTGGCATATTATATAAAACCCGACAGACGGCCCAAATGCGCGCTAGTATTATATAACAAATTTAATTGTTTGCTATTATCTAACAGAATGTAATATGATGAAGATGATTAAAAGCTGACGTGATTGATTTTGTGACAACCGTGACATAAATTGTTGTATCAATAATGTGGTTTAATCTAAAGTTTGGATACTGTATCTGTTTGCAGCAGTTCCCGGATGCAAATCATGGAACATGAAGGAGATATGGTGCGGGCAAAATGTATACCAAGGAAGTCCAAGACACTGTCAACAAAGAAAGAAGAGGGTACTTCCAGTTCCATGGACAGTGTTAGCCGTAGTCAACATGGAAGCAAAAGATTTGAGGGACAACAATAAGTTGAATAAGAAACTATTATGTCAAATTGGCAATGGAAGTTTGTAGCTTATTACTACTGAGTATAATATTGACAAAGATAAGATAGGGTAAGTACTAATTAAGTAGAGGGTAGTGTTTGTGTTTCCACCTAGAGCTTTTGAAATTTGCAAGACACAGCACAACACTATGGACAGATAAGTTAAGCAAGGATTAGCAATGTGATTAAAATACTAGTTTGTAGATCTTGTCCATTTTGATCTTTGGGTTTCCTTTTCTGGCTTTTTGTGGCGGTGATAATTGCCTTTTTAATCTTTTATTATTACAATTATTACTTTGTTTTATTAGAGTTCATGGAAAGTATCACAAATTAACAATCAAATGTCTTGGTCCCAGTAAGATAAGCTGGTAATTGCTGTTTAATTTGTAGTAATAGACTTGTTCACTGTTAATCTTTGACTTTGAAAGATGTGAAATATGATAAACCGGTAATTTATTTTAAATTTATAATACTTTTTTTACTGTTAATATTTGAGTTTGAAATATGGGAAATGGGATTTGTTTAGGCTATTCATTATCTTTTCATATGAGATGAAAGTAAAAGTAAGTATTGAATTAAATTAGTTTTTCGTTAACTTAACGATATATTTTCCAATCCACTGTCACTCTTAGTTGGCTCTGAGCAAATGTTTTTCTAATATGCCTAAGTTTGATTCCTTATCTGTAAACTGAAAAAACTCTAGCCGTTTTCCTGGGTTTATTCACACACACATGGAACATAATAATATATAAACATGATCTTTAAACTTTCATTTGTTGGTATGTGTATTTGTTTTTGTTCACATTCCCTCCATAGCAGTCCAGTTTTCTATCACCAAATTTATCTTACTGATTTCACAAATTAATTTAATGTTTTGATTTTCTTTGTCTTGACAATGGCATTTTAAATTTTCAATCCTGCCTAACCATATTGATAATCCGAACTTGAAAGCTAACTCTGCATTTTAAAGTACTATCAACAATTACTAGTAGGTAACCTATCGGACGGGTCGTAACGTTACAATTATATTTATAGAAGTTACACTTTGCGAAATAAAATTGAAGAAAAAATTAAATTTATTTAATCAGTACTATGAATTAGTAAAAAAAATTATACCATGTAAGATTTATTTAATATATATGTCTGTTATTTTTAAATTGTTATCAGTTTTATAAATCAGGAGCATAATTTATTTCATGTATGATTTATTTAAAATACATGATAGTTATTTTGAAATCGTTATCAGTTTTATGAATCAGTAGCATAATTTGTCTCTTATCTGATTTATTTAATATATATGATAGTTACTTTAATTTGTCATTTGTTCTATGAATCAGTGGCATCAATTTATACATGACAAAGTCTTTTTTTATGCTGACATATCAATTTATTATTTGCTATATTATAGTTATTTTGAAAAAAAAATTCCACTTATAATTTTCCCCCGTATGTGACAGTATAGTTTGTCTATTGTATAATTTTCTTTGTCTTGACAATGGCATTTTAAATTTTCAATCCTGCCTAACCATATTGATAATCCGAACTTGAAAGCTAACTCTGCATTTTAAAGTACTATCAACAATTATTGGTTACAAATAATTTGTAACACTTCTCTCAAAGAACAATTGCTACCAAACACCATTAGTAATTTCATACAGTAATTTCTATACTAGTTTGGCAGGTTTTCAGCGATGTCCTTGAAAGAATTTCGGATTACTTGCAATCCACGTTTATATTGTACTCCACTAGTACTTTACCAATGGCATTATGTGATCCCAAATAGTGACTAAACCATTGGAAATGACCATTGGAAATGAATGAGTGCAATCAAATCCAAATTTGAAATTTTAAGATCTCCCCAGTTGTGTTGTGGTGTGTGTAACTGATTTTTTTTTCTGGTCATGATGGTGCTTACCTGCCTTTGGAACCTTCCATTACTGCTTGTGGCATGATCATGAGAAAAGTTGCCATATGGTCTTGCAAATTCATCTACATTCAAACAAAAATTAATTAAGAAAAAATATTGTATATTTAAGTGCATTTATATGTGTTGTAAACAAGGTTTCTAGAACCGGACCGGTCATCGAACCGGTGAGCTTACCGGTTTAAGGTTCAATGGTCGGATCGGGGTCGGACCGTTTTTAATTAAATATATATTTTTTATAATATATTTTTTTTTTGGTAAGGATAATATTTTAATTTGAGTGAGCTAATTTTGCTTCATCAAAAAAAATTGTATAATAATCAAAGTTTTATACTATTAAATAAAAGAGCAATATCTTAGCCAACATTAATTACAAATATTTTAAATATCTCACACTATTTTTTTTTTTTTGACGAAATCTCACACTATTATTATCAATCAAAAGAATATCATTTGTAATAATTACAATATCATTTGTTATTATTTTGTAATTATATGTAATTACTTTGTTGCCAAACTAAGAACATATATGTTGTCAATTACTTTGTAAATATTCACATCATGATAAATGGAAAAGTCATAGCCTTGTAATATCTTAATTAAAATCATATTTTTCTTTCCTTTTTCCGGTTTGTTTCTAATTTTGGCTTTTTTGATATTTTTATTTTTTAAAAAAAATACTGAAAACAAAAAAAAATTAAAAAATCTAGACCTCCAAACCGGTCGGACTGGCCGGGTCACCGGTTTTTTCCGGTTTTATCCCGGTTTTCCCGGTTTGATCCCGGTTCTCTCGCAGAACGGTTTTGCGCACCAACCGGACCGGATGCAGGTCCGGTTCCCGGTCCGACCGGCCAGTCCGGTCCGGTTTTGACAACCTTGGTTGTAAAGACCAATATACCCTAAAGTTTTGTCTAAATGTAGAAAATTTTGACTTTAGGGAAAATAAATCCGAATCTTGCATTGGAGAAAAATTGAACACGCTAAAAGTTCTCATAGTTATTTTATTAGACTAAGAAAACAAATATATGAGAAAAGAAAAGGGGGGAAAAAACTTCAATTATAAAACTAAGGATTTTCCTTCTTTACAAGAATATCTGCACATTTATTTACTTCTCACGGTATACCACTAGTAACCAATATTTGAATGTGTAAAAAAAAAACTAACAAATATTTAAATTGCATTTAGTGTTAAGATACAAAGGTGACCAGAAGCTACTACTCCAGTTTTAAATTTAAGAAACAAAAACCGGAGGGAGTACTCTTTGCTCGACCATCTCGATTGCAATTAAGGAATTAGATTCACAAACGACCACCAATAGCTCAACAGTTAGGATAGTTACCAATGTTGCAAAACCCTTTGAAACCTGCAAGCCATAGTACCTGTAGGATATTGTCTTGAAAATGATGTTGTTGCAGGAAGCTGGTGTGCCCTGGTGAGGGCTCAGCAAGCAGCAGGCAGCAGACAGCATGCTTGGCTGGCGAGCCCTCGTGAGGGCTTGGCCTGGCGCAGGCAGGCTGCGCCTGAGCGCAATTGTGCCCTGGTGAGGGCGTGGCCACTGCCTGCTGCGCCTGGGCGCTGGGGCGCAGGCACGCGCTTATATATTGTTGTTTTGCGTTTTCTGATGTTAAAAGGTGTTTTTTAGGGTTTCTAATGCCAACATACAAACTAGGGTTAACAGAGAACGTCTTGGGAAGACTCTAAGGTTGGGAGAAACATTCTATCACCTTGGAAACACTTGTTGATTGAATCTCTTGGTCGGGGAGAGATTCGGGACTAGGGTAGAATTAGGGAAACTCTAATTCTTGTAACTCTTGTGGAGAATCTCATTGTAATCAAGGTTTCTATCGATAGTGGAACGGAGAGGCTGCTCTCTCCTCCAGATTAGGTTCATTAACACCGAACTGGGTAAACAATATTATTGTGTTCTTTATCGCTTTCACCGTTTATTCTTGTTGGTTGATTATTATTGCTTGGTCCATTGTTGTTTGGTTGCTTTGATTGTTTTGCCCCACACACTAAAGGATTATTGGTGTGGTTCTATTTTACGAATTCACAACATTACCCAATGTTGAAAATTAATTCTCACATTAATGAGATTATGGAAAACTAAACTGGCTTATTATAATTATTGCAGAGATTGAGTCTATTAGTTCAAACATTTGTATCATGACTCTCCACACTAAAAAACACAGACTAGATCACTAATACAGTAATACACTGCAACAAAAAAATTTAATTCATTTTTCGATACATCTCTCGACTGCTGGTTGTCCGAGTAAAAGGAGATATATGAGCTGATGAATCATAAACAAAGGAGTATAAAATTGGAAATTAAAGATATTCTCAGTTGTCATGTATTGCCCCTAAGAAGGGAAAGTGCCAAAGCTAAGAACAAAATTTAACTGTGGCATTTTGAAACCCACATGGGTGGCATATATGGAGAATCATTCAAGGAACAAACATTAATGTTGGGGACTGACAAAGATAGGTTGCCATGGTTTTTTATTTATTAGTAGTTCTTTGGGATTGGATCATCTGTTGTACTATCTGTTCACCATTTTTTGGAATTAATTAAACAAAACAGTTTTAGAAGAGAAAAAAAAAAACATAAATGGACGCTGAGATAATGACAGCATGAACAACAGGAAAGAATAGATCGGAGAGGATCTAGATCCATAGTTCTTTACAACATTGTATTTGTTTTTGCTTCACAATCATGTGACTCGGGTTACCATCAATTTATTTGTGCATTTGAAGACATATTGTGGGAGTTAATTAAGGAGTGTTTAGGACTTTGAGAGAAATATTTAGGATAAAACACAAATTATATGTCACAATTATGAGTTTAGGAAAAAAATGTTACAATTATGAGTAAAAATTTGATATAATAAAAAAAGTCATAACATATTAATAATTCTTATATTTCGATTATGATACTAATGAACACATTCTAATTTTACGGATGGATGTGCCTTATTAATCGGTATATTATAGCAAATCTGTGTGTGATACTGATAAACATTTTCTAATTTTGATTATGATACTTACAAGGATTAATGGTTTATTCATTTTTTTTTTATAAAATTTCGTTAAATTTTATGAATCTCAATAACATATCAAATGATTTTAGATACTTTTATGATATTACATGAATGATTTATATGATATAAACTTTTAATCCAACAATAAAATCTATATTCGTTAAAATTTAAACAGTATAACATTATTCAAATATTACACTAGTATGATTGTAATTTCATCTTTCTTTATTCATTCATTTGTGTAGTGATTTCTCCTCTGACTAGTAATCCTACTACGTAGTAGTGTCATTTGGATTGTTCATAATAGACAAAATGAGGCATTGATACGCGGTCACGCAAACGTTTTCTTAGCTACTATCCAGTCCCAAAACACGTTATATCATATACATATCACATCTTATATCTTAATAATAATCATGACTTAAACATTATTCATTCCTTCACTACAAAGGAAAAACAAGAGCAACACTATATCTTGCACTTGACACTTAGACACTCTCTTAAACCTATATATATCTTAGGCACTTTCAATTTCCAAACAACATCAATAATTTAGTGCACTACTTAATTTGAAACCATGAAGAGGGTGATGAATGAGGAGGGTAGTGAGGTAACCAATAATTATTTGAAGAGTAGTGATTTTAAATGCAAGACATGTAATAAGGTTTTCCTTTCATTTCAAGCTCTTGAGGGACATAGGGCAAGTCACAATAAGCTTAAGGTGATGACCAAAAACCTTTCTTTAAAATCGAATATGAAGCCTAAGATGCATATGTTTACTATTTGTGGGCTTCACTTTGCAATTGGACAAGCTCTTGGAGGGCACATGAGAAAGCATAGAGAAGGCCCAGTTCATGATCATGATCATGATTCATATTTGACCATTTTGCTTAAAGCAGCTTTGAGGGCTGCCCATCCCACAATAAAATCCTCAACCCCCAATCCCACAAGTGGGACCGGAAACTCCATTCAAATCAATACAAGCATGTTTCCCTCCAACCATCCATATACCAGAACATCAGTAGGACGAAATATCGATCTCCTTTCTTGTGGGTCCGTCAAGAAGTTCACTGATTCTTCTTTCTTCACAGAAATTCCCGCACTCCTAAAAATATCAAAAAAGACATCTCTGACCAAGTCATGCCTATATTTGAAGCCTGAAAGCTCCCTACAATGAGTTGCATGCTCCCCAAAAGTGTCAAGGCATGCTTTACGACAAATAGGGCAAACGTCATCCTTAGGAAATAGCGGAATCATAAGTCGGTACCTAAGGATAATACGGTACTCTAATGGAGACATGTGGTGGTTTAACCCGTCGATGGGGATAGCTAGGAGAAAATCTTGAGCATGTGCTGCTTTCAAGCACCCAAAAATAGCTTTTTCCTAGTGGTCAATTCAAAATCAAGTACCATCTTGATGCACTTCTTATTCATATTAAATTTTAGGCCAAATGCATGCCGTGATTTTTGAAATTCTGCGTTTGTAATAATTAGTTCTTTAAGTTTTTAAGGTGCGTTTGATCTGCCAAAAAATAGGAGATTAGACTGGACAACTTTTGTTGTACTCTGTTTGATTTAGAAACTAGTTATAGAGCATCTTCAATAGTGATACCACTTTGAGTATCATACATTACTAAGAAGTGGTTCCTACAATGCCATGTAATACTTATGCAACTCGTACATATTTTGCTCCAGTGGTGTTGCCACTTTGAGTATCCACTACAAGAAAAAACGCAAACAGCGACAGGCAAATTGCGGTAGTTGCTATTGAACTGCCACCGCTTTTGTATTTCCCGACAGTTATTGCGGCATTTTTTCAACCGTCGTCGGTGTTTGTACATCCTCGGCGGTTTTAATGTATATTGCTGGCGGTTTCCCCCTTTATTCTCTAATTGGATCTCTAATTGGATTCTGCTTCATCGTATTCAATCAAAGAGATCCTTAGTTTTTTTTGTTTTTTTATAGAGATCCTTAATTCTCTGCCATAACCTAGTGTTCTACCTTTCTCTCTCATAGAACCTCTCTCTTGTTCTCGGTCACGAACCCAGAAACTCTCATGCTCATCACCATCAATATCGCAACGCTCCATCACCATCGCATGACCACATAACCAACGCAAAGGTTAGTTCGCATGTCATTTTCATCTCAGTTTCATTCCTCTTTTTGTTTGTCCTTAATTTTTTCTTTGATTCTGATTTGGATGGTTTATGCCTTTTTTAGGGTTTTTGTCTTTGATTGTGATTATTTCTGGGTAAATCTGAATATAAGATGCATACCCTATCAATTTCATTGGGTTCAAGTTTGAAAATAGTATCCCCAAATTGATTTATGAATTTTTTGTTCCAATCTTAATGGGAATTTGTTACTTTTTTCGTGTTACTAGTTTTCCCCCTTATGTTTTTCACGTCATCATGCCTTTAGGTTGTAAGTAATCAAGTTTCATGCCTTATATGCTTTCAGTTCTACTTCATGGAAATCATCATGACATAAACAATTACCAACCGAAGCTTCCTGTGTATCTGGAAATTATCAAAATAGAGATTTTGACATTTATGAGTAGTGAATATATCATATTCTCTTTCAAAAATAGAGAAGAATCCTTGTGTTAGTAGATCATTAGGATGCATTTTTTTGAATTTTTAAAGTTATGCTACTAGCTTTGGTTAACTATTATTGTTAGTAGATCATTGTTGAATGCAACTGATTATATTTTGTCTATTTTATATTTTCTGAAATTTTGGCGAGTATATTTATATATGGTTATGACAGATGATATTGTGATAGTTATGTTAATGTTTTAACATTTGAAACTGCTGAAAACTTGAGATGTAAAGAAATATGGTTTTTTGGAGTTGTGAATATGTGATTCTTTAGTGTTTTTAACTTACTAGTCTGGCTTTGTCATGCTATTTTGCACGGAAACGAAAAGCACGATGGGCTGATTACTATTTAAAGGAATATTAAATTGACATTTAATGGGAAACATGGGGTGGTTTTATTTGATATTCTTGCATTTCGTTTAATTGGTTTTCGTAACAATTAGCATTTTCCTTTTTGTTTTTAGTGTTTTTCCTTTCTTTTAAAAGCACTTTTAATTGTTCGTTTATCTTTTGTGAGAATTTTAGATAAAGAGTTGGTTTCAGACTAAGCTCCAAGAATCACCACAAGTCCCTAAAATGAATTGGTTTCTCCACAAGGCCCTCAATGTAAGGAAGGTGAGACTTCTTACACTATCTTAACGTTGTTAGGATAGTTGGTACTTATATTATCTTCAAGGATTATAATGGTAAGCACATAAGATCATTTGATATATTTGTCGTGTGTATCATTGCTCTTAAGTATATGGTGTAGGTTGTGTAATTTATGTTTGATGTCTATCATTGGTGGATGTAATTACTTAAAAATGCAGCATACACTACAAGAAAAAAGACATAGCGGCGGTTGGCTATTATAGAAATAAAGTTTTGACTAAATTCTAGTTCTAATTATTTTAATGGATCTCTTACACAGTTAGGTTTGATCATTGTTCTGCTATTGGAGTCATTCAACTTAGTTCCATAAAATCTTCATGATAACTTATGAAAACATTTAGATTTATTTTTAACTTATAAATAAACACTTATATGATAAAACACTTATGCTATAAAACATTCAACTAATCTGATTATCCAAACAGGGTTGTTAAATTCCTCCGGAATCATCATCAATTCGCATTAATTCATTAAATGAGAAACACTGTCCTAATAACTACACTGCCTGCCGAAACTGATTTTGTTTTATAAGTTGGGTTAATCTCAACTTTTTTTAAGTTGGGTTAAGCAACCGATTTCGCTTGGCGCATGACAAACTTTACCTTAAAATTAGAATTTAAAACCAATAAGTTTTTAATATTAGAATCAAGTACATTAAATTCTGATCTTCCACCATACTTTGCATGAATTGCTTGTACCAATAATTGAGAGTCACTCTCATTTATCAGCCTCTGTACAAAGTTGCCATTTTCATCTCTGATACACCAGCCTCTGTTTGTCGTTCCCCTACTATTATTAAATCTGGCGTCGACATTGTATTTCAACCACCCCTCACGCGGTTTCTGCCAAGTTTGCTGCTGCATAATCTGATTTTCATTCACGCTGCTTGCCTGTATATTCTGAGCAACAATCCATATCATTATCATATATAAAAATAATTTATCTGTTAGCATAAAAATAGCTTATGTAAGGTTATACATAAACGCTTAATCATGATAAGCCCTTGTGCTATAAGCTGGAAGTAAAGTAAGCTGTTTATTTATGCAAACAGGCCTGAGCTGTAGTCCTTATTTAGGGTTAAATACATTTGTGGTGCCTAGAAATGAATAAAATGTAAAACTAGATAATTTATTGGAACTAAAATATATTTCCCATTGGATTTATTTGTTTACTGTTTTGTTTATTTGAAGGACTTGCACCTGAGATTCCTGAGGATCTTTACCATTTGATTAAGAAGGTTGTTTCAATCCGTAAGCATCTTGAGAGGAACAGAAAGGACAAGAACTCAAAGTTCAGACTCATCCTTGTTGATAGCAGAATCCACCGCCTTGTTCGCTACTACAAGAAAACTAAGAAGCTTCCCCCTGTGTGGAAATAGTAAGATTTTCATACCCTATGCAACATGTTTTTGTTTTCTATCGACATTATTCAGCTTTAAAATGCCAGGCTTTGTCACCGATTACAATTTTTTCCATTTTGTAACAAGAGGAAGAATTACCATTGATGTTATTAGCCAAGTTTTGATAATATCCTCGACTACATTGGAATTGGATCCATCAGTCACATTTTGTAACTTATGTTATCCTAGACTACATGCTTTGAATTATAATTACTTGCCTAGGGTATCAAATATTGTCCACCAGGGCCCATTGGCATTTAGAAAGGATCTTGTTAGCTAGAGTATAAATTTAACTAATGCATATTTGGTTGAATAGTAGTCCTCCTCGAAAAGAATGCTGAATATACCCCTTTAGTGCTTCTTCCTTAATGTTTTCAGTTTTCCACATTTTTTTAGTTCAATTTGGTTCCTTTAGTGCTTCTTCCTTAATGTTTTCAGTTTTCCACATTTTATTTTGAGTTCAACTAGGTTGGATCTTCAGTTGAATTCAAGTTTGTTTTTTTTAAATATTTTCAATATTAAACCTGGTTGAATAGGTGGACAGTTGAAAACAATGACAAGTTAAACCTGATTTTCAACCAAGTGTGACAATCAATTGGTCTTTATTTTTCAGTCGCGTGTGTTTTATCCTACTAAATAAGTACCAGTATAAAGTGATTTTCATTCTAAATATTTACTTTGGCACTTTCTAGGTACTACCCCTAACCCATGCACATACCAATTATATTGGTTACTCTGTAATCACTTATCATTTTATGTTAATTACTTAATTACCAGGGTTTTACAGTTATTTTGATGTAAATTAATTACTTTTTATATATTAAACTTCAGACCCTTGCTTCTGAACAACAACAAAGACAGGAATTATTACTTGTCATATTTCTTTTGAAAATTATTCTTATCGTTGCCGCTGTTTCGTTAAATCTATGTTGCCATACATGCATATATTGTTTCTCAATAGGCTAATATCATGGTGTGATTGCTTGCTTTATTATTTGTATATACTTTTGATAAAAGGTGCAAATGTTACTTTATAATCTTCTTTTAAACCGTGGATCTTTCTTGTCTTGTCTTCCTGTTAATTTGCATTTCTACTATGTGGAATACTCAACTAATGACTTTTGAATTTGTAGTGAATCAACTACCGCCACCAGCCCTTTGGTTGCTTAGAGATTGTATGCTTCCAAACATGAAAAGCTTGTAATCCCAATTGAGTTGCAGCACTCTTTTCTTTGTTCCAAATCCAGTTATTTATATTGTTCCAGAGCATCCATACCATGACTGCGAATCTACCTGCTAATCAGGTTTGTGTTAATGTCAAATGTTTCTTTATTTTTGGTTTGTTATTCATTCTTGAACATTGACAACTTGTGTTTCCATAATCAGGTTATATCGGATTTTGCCTTCTTGCCTTTTGGTGGTGGACCTCGAAAATGTGTTGGGGACCAATTTGCTCTCATGGAGCCCACTGTAGCACTGACTATGTTGATCTTACCTTAATTAAGGTTAATGAACCATTGATGAGGGCACTGTCAAAGCTGATCTACCTTAATAACCTTGACATGGTCTTGTATTGATGCACTGTTACTATTCTTAAACTTAGTTTAGATGTAAGCAGTGTGTTATTTTTATTTATATCTAGTGCCATGCCATCCATGATCATATATATGATCCTCACTGCACGTCTATTTATGTCAATTTACATTTTATCTTGCAAATTATCAATTCTCTTTGTATGTTTTACTATCTTTAATATTTAATGGTATACAATTGTGTAGGGCTTTTTTGGTTTTATTTTAGAATTTTGATAAAATGAAAAGGGAAAAAAAATATAGATTTTTTTTTTGAAAAAAAAATTTTGGATTTTTTTTTGGGTAAAAAAATATTTTGCGGCGGTTTCAAACCGACGCTAAAATGTGAAAAATATTTACAAAATAGTGACCAATAGCGGCGGTTGTAAACCGACGCAAACGTCAACAGAACCGACGCTAATGACCTAGCGGCGGTTATTCCGACGGTTCACTCGAACCGCCGCTGATTGACCTAGCGACGCCGCATATAGCGACGCTTGCCAACCGCCGCACATTACATTTAGCGGCGGTTTGAACCGCCGCTAAATGCTGCTTCGAACCGCCGCCGCTGGCCTGTTTCAGCGTAGTGATCATACATTATTAACAAGTGGTCCCTTCTATATTTATTTTTTTAACTTTGTTTAAATAAAAATAAAAATTAACTTAATTTAATAAATTCGTAGATAAATAAATTAATAATTAAATATAATGAGAAATACAAGACAATAAATAAAAAATTGTGAAAAATAAATAAATATGACAGGAAATATATAATAATTAATTTTGATTATTCTTTTGTCCTAAACACTCCTAAATGTGTTCTCTTGTGGCGAGAAATGAACACAATTTTTTTTTTGAGAAGTACGTGCTTCTTCATCAAACCTATTAATATTTTCTAGACCACTTTTAGTTGATAATTGTGGCACTTGAGGAGCTTCAACCAAAGAGGTATTGGGTGGTGATGATGGATAAATAAAATAAAGATGATTTTGGAAGTTTTACCGGTAGGAGATTGATTTTGGAACAAATTCATGTAAGCTTGAATATTATTATACATATTAGGATCATTTAATAGAAAACAGATTAAAATATGATTTGAGAACAAAACAAATAAATATTGAGTAATATATAAAAATAGGATGATTAAATGTTCGTAAAAAAAAAGATCATATGGTCATTTAATGATCAAACAAAAAAAAGTAACATTAAATTGATGATACGATACCTTATTTAATGTATTGTATCATCAATTTTGATACTCTCTATGCCACATCATTGAACTCCAATGATTAAAAAAAAAAAAGTACCGTATCATTAACTTATGAAACTCTCTTAGACACCCTTATTGGAAATGTTCTTGTGGGACTGGACAAAATAGGTAAGCAAGGAACAGGACAAAAATAAATTTTTTTGTCCCTCGTTGAACCACAAGACAACTTTTTGTCCATAGTACAACAATAAAAAATACAAAAATTTCATTTTATTTTTTAATATAAAAAATATTATCGACATATCTCTTTCTGATACAGTCTTATCTTGTCCTGTGATATCTTGTTATGTATTGTTCTGTCATGTTTCGTTTTGTCCAGTACTTGTTGTTTTGCGAATCAAACGCACTATTTTAGATAACAAATAGTTCATTTACGTTTCTATCTTGTTGCACTATTACCTTTTCAGGTAAGCTCTGTTACCTTGTTGTATTATGGTGGTTAACGTTTCTTGGGTTTCAAGTGTTGAGTGATTAAGTCCCACATCGACTATGTATGGGAAGAATGTTGAATTTATTATATGATATGTGACCCATTAACCTAGCGCCTTAAGGTTTTGGGTGGATATGTGGTGTCAAAGTCTCTTGTGGTCCTGGAGCATTGGCCCATGGTTTCTTCCGAGCTTCCCCGGACTCCCCAACAACGTTGGCATCCACCGTATGTTTTTTATGAAAAAGACACATGTTTTGGAGAAGATTAACCAGAAAGGTAACAATTGTTGGAACAAAGTGGGTCTGACATAAACCTCTGAGGAGTAATTAATTTTGATGATAACAAAGTGTTAAAATTGCAATTGGTGTTACCAATGATTGTTCTAATGTGCAGAATTATAAGTTAAAATTCATTCAAAAGCACTACGGACAAAAGCAGAGAAGCCTAGCTAAGAAGTTATGAAAGTCTATCGCTGATCATCAGAAGCATAAAATTCAAGTTCTGAAGGTAGTAGTTCTGAAGACTTAAGCAAGACTCTGAAGGGTTTCAGAAGCTGAAGATCATCAGAAGCTACAACATCAGAAGCTGAAGCAAAAGGAATATACGTCACTCAAGATCTGAAAAGACCAGAACAAATGATTGGAGAATTATCTACTTAAGGTCTCTGTCATATCCATGGAAAGGAATATTCGTTTGTACAACGTTAACCTTATCCATAAGTGGAGCGTCTTTGAGGATTGTACGATCGTACCATTATTACCCAAAATGGTTGAGTAATATTCAAACGCGCAAGGTAGTGGAATTATATTTCTTCCCATAGAAGGTAATTCACAGCTATCAATTGTACGATTATTCCAGTTGGCGTCCTATCTCTCTGCAACGGTCATTCCCATTCCTTCAATATAAATAGAAGACATCAATGGAAGAAATTATCATCGTTCTTTAACTGCTCTAAAACTCTGAAAGCTCTGACATCCCAGATTTTATTTGTCATTCATTGTCTTAAGCATTTGCATTGTATTTTGTAAACACCTCTGATAGTATATCAAGTATCTGATAACTTTCATTCTTAATTGTAAGATTGAGAAGTCTCTTGTTAGTTGTAACTTGAGCATTTGAGAAGTCTCTTGCTAGTGAGCTTGAGCATTTGTAATCTTGTGAGATTATAGTGAAATCCCTTGGACGTGCAAGGGGACTGGACTACTCTCGATTTGTGAGACAAACCAGTATAAAATCTTGTGTCTCTCTTTGTTCTTATCTTGTCTTGTGTTTCTTAATCCGCTGCAAATTAGTTTTTATTGAGAAAAAGTTTTAATTTCTAAAACACAATTCTACCCCCCCCCCCCCCCCCCCCCCCCCTCTTGTGTTTTTCCACACCTTCAACAATGAAACAAATTTTTGTAACCAATGATAGTTGAAAGGATAATGGTGCAACAAGATACAAATTTAAAGTTCTACTTGTTACAAAAATAAATAAATTAAAGAACCTAATTGTTACAAACGTGAAACTTAAAAAATCTTGAAAATATTTGGCATAAAATTTACTCGCTCTTAAAATAAGAAAAATTATTTTTAGATTCATGAAATTATTGATGTATTTAGGCCCCGTTTGGATTAATTTATTTTTGAGCTTATGCAAACAACTTATGCAATTTTTATTAGATTTTATGTTATTTTATAAGTTTAAATAAGTAAAAATTGTATTTTTATAAGCTATTTTATCATAAACTACCTTGACAAACTTATAATAATACATAAAAATTGCATAAGCTCAAAAATAAGTTAATCCAAACAAGACAATAATTATTATTTTTGATAAAAACATCAATAATTCCATGAATTAAAAATATTTTTTTTTACCAACAATAGAATGGTTCAAGTAATAACTTATAAGAGTCTTAGAGCATCTCGAGCGCCTATTGTAAAACCCTAACCCACTTATATGCAAAAATTCAATTTAATTAAAAACATACAAGCATGGCAAGGTGCTACATCAAATAAAATCCATACACGTGTATATATAAACATTTACGTCGCAACGGAAGCATAATAATAATAATAATAATAATAAGCTACTCAACAAGCTTAAGTCATGATATGCATAAACATCCTCAAATTACAACTTAAATAAGGTTTTCCAAAACAAACCTACTCAAACATCAATAATCCTCAAGATATAAATAATAGCAAGGTCTAAATATAAAGAGTCATACAAACGTGGTTCAACCAATACAACCCAAAGACTAGTGCCACAATGTATCAGAGCAAACCCTAGACATAGTAGACAAAACTAGGGGTCTCTTACACTTACTTCTTCCAACTAAACTAATAAGCCACAAACAAACTAATCCGCAAATGCTAATCCTCCGCTTGAGAATCTGGTCCCAAACCATTAACATACACAAAAATAGAGAGTTAGCAATAATCCAAAATTATAATCATAAGCATAAGCACTTACATTATATAAATAACATGGTTATGACTAGACAACAATCTTGTCTAGTTACATGCATCTCAAAGCATAATGAATATAGAAGATCATATTCAAGAAATAAACAACCAACCAAGCATTGAATATATAAATATTCTCATATAATCATAATAGCACACAACATCACTTAACAATTATCAATTAGAATGCACACATTCCTAATGCATCTAATGTCATCATCAATGATATGTCAACCTAGACACATCTATATGCATGTGGTACCCTCCACTCATTTTAGGATAGTATTATATCCATCCGCATCATGTTCAGTTTTAAGTCGTGAGGGACACCGCATCATGTTCAGTTTTAAGTCATGAGGGACATTATGAATGCATGAATGTACATATATAACATGTGATGATACTCTTACTCGTCTACTCATGAATATTAGGATATCTCAATCTAATAATCCTTCTCAAGTTCTCATCAAACATCTCAACACATCATCATTAAAGTTATACGTACAATCACACATATCTCATAGCAATAGTCATAATATTCATATTATAATCTGACTACGGTCTGGGAAGTGCACCAGTCTGTCGTTGAGTAATAATTCACACTCTAGGTGTCTAGAATGAGTTCGTATCTACAGGGATCGTGCCGAAGCTTCACTAGCGTTATTTAAGTTCGTATAGTTTGCATTCGCTTTGGGTTTTGAAAAAGGTTTTTAATAAAATAGCATAATGCGTTGCAGAAATATAAATATAAATATATATATATATATATATAGATTCAAGAAGTATAGAGGCTAGGTATGGTAGTTGGACTTACTCCCTTCTTCCTATTTGGCATGATCGGTGTATAACATAGTTACTCAGATTATTGTTCGGCGGTGACTTTTCCTTGTTGTAGTAATACCTTTACTATTACACTATGTATATTAAAGTTTCCCTACGTTAATAACTAAGGTACCTACCAGAGTCAAACCTCGATGTGTCACATACCCTAATTACTAAGTGAGTTGTTTATTATACATGCATTATTATCTTCACCAATTAACCTCTAGGTCCTAGCATCGGGTTGTTCATCTTCTAAGTGCTCAGTTCGCACCTAGTTCATGATTCCTCCTCTAACCGCTTAGTTCACGACTAGTTCAGGACGTTACCGTCTCTATACACCTAGCATTATTTACTACTAGTTCCGGACCATATTAAGTTAAAACCTAATATCAATTCTATGGGCGCTCCCGCTTATCCGGCCAGGTTACGAGATACGTTATTAAAGTACAAGAAAGTAAATAACAAACATAATACTGAATAACATTTATTATAACTTGAGACTCAATCACAGACTCTAAATATTCATAGGGGAGTTCATTGTCTCCACCACAACCTAAGGTAGCTATTACAAAAGACTACATATTTAAATTACAATAAAGAAATTATAACCTAAACATAAAAGCCTAAAGAAAACATACCTTGCCGAGTTAGTTTTCCCGTAAGGGGAGAAAACTATGCCCAATAGAGCTCCTCTAAACCTCTCCTTATAGTAGAGAGTGTTCTACTATTTCTGAATGATTTTAACAATGAAAGGGAGGCTCTATTTATAGTTTTCGTAATGGGCCTCAGCAAGGCATCGTGCTGCGATAGCTCCATCGCAGTACGATGTGAAGATTCAGTTCAATTTTATAACTGTTCCTGTGCATTTCATCAGCTTGGGCGCCAAGTCAAGTCATCGTGCTGCGATGGTACACATCGTGCTGCGATGAACAGATTTTCTTCAGATTTTATTCTTCTGTTTTCTTGGCCAACAAGCAGCTTCCATCGTGGCACGATGGAAGTCATCGTGCTGCGATGGAATGCTCAATTTCTTCACTTTTTGGGCTTTTTCTTGTCTTTTGGCATCTTGGACCTTGTCTTGATGCTTTTTCTTGATTCTGTAGGTTTTCCTTCGTATTTGGGACTGTGTTGGTCTTTTTACTACTAAAAATACTACTAAAAACACCATAGAAATTCCTGTCATCACAACCCCAAACTTAAACTGTTGCTTGTCCTCAAGTAACATGCTGTCAGTCAAGATCGTTAGAAAAATAAGAGATAAATAAAGATGATAGGAATTTCACAACCATGCTTGTATTTTAGCAATGGTACTGCTGATTTCTTACCGCAGCGATCATGCTCAGTCCTGCTAGGCTCAGGAGACGTTGATAGTAGCAAATCGGACAAATGTCTGCAAGAGTCCGTGTTCAACTTTTTCTCTCTCTCACATTTGTGTTTTTCGCTCATAATTGAAAGGGTCATCTCTCAATCATCGTGCAACCTGCCATTTTACCATAGGCTTGCAAGAACTCTAAGCAACCGGTCAAAATTCAATATACATGCATTTTTAGAGGTCTTTTCAGGGTTATAACGTGGCTTAGGTCAAGGTAGGACATTTTTGGGAATAGTAGGCTAAACATTGGAGTTAAGTTCTACTTTGTTGTTCCTTTTTGTGTACGCAACCTTTGTTCCTTAGGGTGCCTTTTTGTGTTGGTATCGGAGATTAAGAACCGGATGTGTCTTTGTATGGTTCTTTTCTATCACTTTCTTTACCCTTTGGCTCTTTTCTTTTGCCCTTTGGCTCTTTCTTTTTCATTCATTTTTTTTAAGAGACTATTTTTTTAGGGAATTTTTGATGTTTTCCCGTCTCTTTTACATTTATTTTATTTTTTTCTTTTGTAGTGATAGTTCTCCGTACACCCACCCCAAACTTAGATGTTGTTAGTTCCATGAGCAACCCCAAACTTATTTTGTTGCCAAGACTTTGAGAACTATTACCTTAACTCCAAAGAGGGTAATTTTTTTTGTTTTTCTGGTCTATAGGCTTGTATCGTGGTTTGTCACCGAAACAAAAGGGATAATAATTTTTTTACGGCTCAAAATTGGCTAGCAAAGGATAATAATATAATAAAGGGTGGCTTGAAAAGGCTCTAGGTTATAACAAACAATTTCCTCAATGCATATAATATCAAATCAACTAGTCAGCAGAGAATTAGAGCAAGTTCTAGAAAATAAACAAGTGCACGGTACTCTCATAGTAATACGAAAGAAAGTGGTAATACCGTTTGGAAATATTTGGCTCAAATCCTCACATGGCTTAGGTATCTGAAAGTTGAACATTTGTCTCACAGACACCAGCTTCATCACTCGTCTCGCTGTCTCCCGAACTTCGCACTTCGGAGCAATCACCTTTGGTTTTTTTATGACGGTGTGAAATTCGTCTCATCAGAATTTATAACTCACTTCGCCGCAATCTTACCTATAACAGTTTATCATGCACTAGATAATAAATAGCAAACAGTTATTTAATTTTTTGTAAGTTTGAAAAAAGAGTTGTTTATAGATGAAAATGACATGCGGAATTCTAGGCATACTTTATTGAATTGAAAATACTGAATTGAAATACTGAATTGAAAATACTTATCCTTGGGTTGCCTCCCAAGCAGTGCTTGTTTAGCCTCTCATTAGCTTGAGGCATTTCCTCCATTACATATGATAGGTTCGCATGTTTCTCTCTTCTGCAGGAGCTTTCGCCTTAGCTCC
The DNA here is from genome assembly GCA_030408175.1 of Trifolium repens. Lineage (NCBI taxonomy): Eukaryota > Viridiplantae > Streptophyta > Magnoliopsida > Fabales > Fabaceae > Trifolium > Trifolium repens. Next base: position 35,789,899 of record CP125843.1, on the reverse strand, counting down.
TCCCTCTTTCTTGTTGCTCTTTCCATACTTCTCTGGGTTCTGTTGTTCTTTGAAGGTAGCAAAACAGAGTTGTCAATCATCTTCTAAAGGTGTTGTTTTTATGATGGACTTCCCTTTGCCTTTTGGTGGATGTTCCTTCTTTTGTTCTTTTGGTGCATCAACCCAACTATTCTTCTTTCTCTCTTTTCTTTCAGCAGCAGGCTTCTTCAGAGGTGGCGTATTAACCCCAAACTTAGATCTTTTTGCCACTTTTCGGTTTCTTCCCCATGCTTTGACCCATGTTGCTCGGATGTCCACTTCAATAGTTAGCCTCTTCAATTGGTTCGTTAGTTCTTCGGGTACCTCCTCTTCCTGAGCTGTCTCTATCTCTAGCTGCGCCATTTCATTCTCCAGCTCCTTTATCTCTATCTTTACCTGTACTTCTTGTGCTGGAGTCGGTGGTGTAGCTTCTCTATCTTTCCACTCAAGCATATAGCACTTATCCTTCGTGGCATTGGAAGTTTTGATGGTTCTTTTCTCCTCTCCACTCCTTAGAGTCAACTCAGCGAGCTCCACATCAATGAGTGCCCTGCTGGTTGCTAAGAATGGTCTTCCAAGAATGATAGGATGTTCTTCATCTTCTAGGATATCCAGGATCATGAAGTCTGCTGGAAATACCAGGTCTTTGACTTTCACCAAGACATCTTCTACCGTACCTGCTAAGTGAATGGTCGTTTGATTTGCTAACACGAGTTCACGTTCTGTACCTGCAGTTGTTTTTGTGAGTTTTAACTTGTCTACCAGAGATAATGGCATTACGTTCACACTTGAACCCACATCACATAATGCTCGGACTTCTGCTTCCTCAATCTAACATAGTATGGTGACGCTTCCAGGATCTGTCTTTTTGACTGGCAATCTTGCTAGGCCCTCTCTATATTCTTTCAGTTCTGTCATGAACTCGTCGTAAGCTTCATCTAAAGTCATATCGAACAGTTTGTACCAGTCTTCGTAGTCATTTATTTGTTCTTCTTGCTCTGATTTCTGATCTTTTAGCACTTTGCACTCCTCCTTTGGATTGTCCACCGTGTTACCTGCAATATCTTTAGAAACATGAGTGCTTACCAGTTTTGAGAGTTGACCAATCTGGGTTTCAAGACTTTTTATCGTCGTCCCCAGGTTGGCTACTATAGTCTGGATATTTTCAAAGTTCGTCTTGCTCATGCTAGCAAACTTATTGAGTAACTCTTCCAATGGAGATGGCTTTCTCGGTTGAGATGCAGCTTGAGACTGGTTCCCTGTCTGGTCCCAGCGTAAATTTGGGTGCTTGCTCCAACCTGGGTTGTAGTTGTTCCCCATGTAATTTACCTGCTCTTTGCTTTCTCCTGGGAAACAATGCCCATTAGGGTGATCTTCTAGGCAGAAGACGCAAACTCCCTCTACCTGTTTAACACTAGCTTCCTTCACAGCTTTCTCTTTATCAGCAAGTTGCCTCTTTAGTAACTCGATTTCTACTTTGTAGGCGATCTCCTGGTCCACCTTAAGAATTCCAGGAGTCTTTTAAGCTCGATCATGACTCATGTTGTACTCATTCTGGCACATCTGCTCAACCAGATCTTTAGTCTCTGCATAGGTCTTGACCTTGATAGATCCACCAGCTGAGGCATCTAGTATCATGCGATGTTGCATCTTCATACCAGCAGTGAATAGTTGCATCTGCTCCATGGCACTAATGTTGTGGTTAGGACACCTTCTCATGAGTAGCTTAAAGCGTTCATAAGCCTCGCACAGCGTTTCAGATTCATGCTGTTTGAAACTTAGGATCTCTGACTTCCTTTTCGGGAACAGTGTGTGTGAAGAATCTTTCCAGGAACTTGTCTTCAAGCTCCTTCCATGTTGCAATCGTTCCCCTTGGCAAGCATTGAAGCCAATCTTTAGCTGGACCTGTAAGAGAAAAAGCAAACAAACGCAGCTTCTTCTGGTCCTCAGAAACGTTTTCCGGCACCTTCTGGATCTGACATGTCTCTGAAAACTTTGAGAGATGATCCCAGGGATCATTGTTGGCACGTCCATCGAACTGGTTCTCCCGCAAACATGTAAGAGCATTACCCTTAATATCAAAGTTAACTGGATTCGCCGGCTGGAACCCCAGTGAGATCTGATCTGTGTTAGTCCTCTTGCAGTAATCTCCCATTGTAATTCTTTGTTCGTCCCCTATGGCTTTGGTGGTAGGCTCTTCTTCGGTGTGATTACTGGATGCTGCAAGCCTTTGTGCTGCTCTTCTTTTCCAAAGCGTTCTTTCTGGTTCAGGATGGTACTTAAACTCCAGGATACCTGTTATCAAGCACAACAAATGAATACCTTCAGTAGCACTGGAAAATTAAAGGGTAAAACTATTTTTGGTTTGTCTCATGTGTCTTTGTCACCATGAAAATTCCCAGGTAAGTGAGGTGGATCACAACGGATCGCCTAAATACCAAGACTTTGCCTTAGCCAGAACTTTCACAGATCAAAATTCACAATCATCAACAAGATTTTTTTTTATTTTTTTATTTTTTTTAATTTTTGAAAATTTTTTGACAAACTTAAATAAATCTAGTAATGCTTTGTAAACACAATCCTCGGCAACGGCGCCAAAAACTTGACTACGGTCTGGCAAGTGCACCAGTCTGTCGTCGAGTAATAATTCACACTCTAGGTGTCTAGAATGAGTTCGTATCCACAGGGATCGTGCCGAAGCTTCACTGGCGTTATTTAAGTTCGTATAGTTTGCATTCGCTTTGGGTTTTGAAAAGGGTTTTTAATAAAATAGCGTAATGCGTTGCAGAAATATAAATATAAATATAGATATAGATTCAAGAAATATAGAGGCTAGGTATGATGGTTGGACTTACTCCCTTCTTCCTATTTGACATGATCGGTGTATAACATAGTTACTCAGATTATTGTTCGGCGGTGACTTTTCCTTGTTGTAGTAATACCTTTACTATTACACTATGTATATTAAAGTTTCCCTACGTTAATAACTAAGGTACCTACGAGAGCCTAACCTCGATGTGTCACATACCCTAATTACTAAGTGAGTTGTTTATTATACATGCATTATTATCTTCACCAATTAACCTTCTAAGTGCTCAGTTCACACCTAGTTCATGATTCCTCCTCTAACCGCTCAATTCACGACTAGTTCAGGACGTTACCGTCTCTATACACCTAGCATTATTTACTACTAGTTCCGGACCATATTAAGTTAAAACCTATAATCAATTCTATGGGCGCTCTCGCTTATCCGGCCAGATTACGAGATACGTTATTAAAGTGCATGAAAGCAAATAACAAACATAATACTGAATAACATTTATTATAACTTGAGACTCAATCACAGACTCCAAATATTCATAGGGGAGTTCATCGTCTCCACCACAACCTAAGGTAGCTATTACAAAAGACTACATATTTAAATTACAATAAAGAAATTATAACCTAAACATAAAAGCCTAAAGAAAACATACCTTGCTGAGTTAGTTTTCTCGTAAGGGGAGAAAACTATGCCCAATAGAGCTCCTCTAAACCTCTCCTTATAGTAGAGAGTGTTCTACTATTTCTGAATGATTTTAACAATGAAAGGGAGGCTCTATTTATAGTTTTCGTAATGGGCCTCAACAAGGCATCGTGCTGCGATAGCTCCATCGCAGTACGATGTGAAGATTCAGTTCAATTTTATAACCGATCCTGTGCATTTCATCAGCTTGGGCGCCAAGTCAAGTCATCGTGCTGCGATGGCACACATCGTGCTGCGATGAACAGATTTTCTTCAGATTTTATTCTTCTGTTTTCTTGGCAAACAAGCAGCTTCCATCGTGGCACGATGGAAGTCATCATGCTGCGATGGAATGCTCAATTTCTTCACTTTTTGGGCTTTTTCTTGTCTTTTGGCATCTTGGACCTTGTCTTGATGCTTTTTCTTGATTCTGTAGGTTTTCCTTCGTATTTGGGCCTGTGTTGGTCTTTTTACTACTAAAAATACTACTAAAAACACCATAGAAATTCCTGTCATCATAATCTCATCTCAACATACTAAATCATCATGGATAACTAACACCATTAGCATCATAACTTAGTTCATCGTTTAAGACCCAATTTAAAGTCATATATACTATATAATCATCATGGGATCATATAATACAATCATAGTATAAGCCTAAACATCATTTTTTTCAAGAAAAGTTGAGTTTCATGGTTTCTAAACTCGCCGGGCAAGTTCAGGGCGAGTTAAGGCAGGGAGTAGCAGGGGAACTCGCCCTGTACTCGCTACCCACTCGTCGGGGCGAGCTTGACAGGTCTGTTTTACCAAATCGGTCATAACGCGGGCTACGTTGATCCAAATGCGATGGGTGAACATGCGTTGGAAAGCTAAGAACGAGACCTACAACTTTCATGTTTAACAAAAATTCCAATTCGAAGTTCAAAAGGGTCAAAAATGACGATCTTTCTTCAGATTTTCTAAAAAGACAGTTTTTCTTACACAAATCTTTGATTTTCCAAAATACAAGTTGAAACCTATTAACTCAAAGGTTCTTAAATCATTATCCAAGGCATAGAAATAAATAAAGGAAGCATCTTTAAACATATATAATCATATCAAGCATAGAAGTACAATATTCAACTCAAATAACATCATTTCATACTTGAATTTATAAATTTTCTCACACAAAATCATAAACCCCTTTGATCAAAAACACATTCTTATGATTCATCAATTGAAACATAAGGGTATTGTAATATCCCAACCCCTAATTTACCTAATTAATTCCAATTAGAATTTTATCTAATAATTTAGGATTAATTAGTGGTGATTAAATTAGATAAGTCTTGGGAAATTAAGTGTATGTTGTGGAAAAATTAGGAGTTGTCTTTGAACCTAACCACATGTAAGTACATATATCTCATACATTGTGCTTTAATTAATACTAGAAAAGTGATTTCCCTCCTCCTCAATTCTCTCACTCATGACTCATTAGCCTCTTCCCTCACAAGACAACACCTCACTCCTTTTGGTTGTGACTCATACTTCCACTCACTTTAATTCAAAAGAATGTCATGCAAGAATACAAGTACTATGACTTGCTTACTCTCATTCATTATTCAGCAAAAGTGATAAGACAAAACCCAAGCTCTCTTTCTCTCTTCTCTCTCACGCCTAAACAACACACACCACCACCACCACCTTGCATGTATATATATGTACCTATGTTAATTCATTGTGACTTAACCCATTCACAAACTCAGCAACCGAAATCAAACCCTCTTATTTATCTCTTCTCTCACGAACCACAACAACAACTTCAATCCATCACTTTTCTAGCCGACGGAATTGCATGCATGCCAAACCAAGAACACCCACTCTGTTCTACAATAGAGAACCTCCTTTTAAAATCCCTTAGCCTCAGTAATTCAGTTAACAAAAACCCCAATTCTTAGAGCAAGCTAGAAGTTCCAAGTTCAACCAATTTCATCAAAATTCCAATCTGTCCAGTTTGAGTTCGTGGGTGTAGCTGGGAGTTCAGTGGCTGTTAGAAGAGCTCAGGAATCAAGTTTAAAGCTTCATTCCAGGTGGGTTCTTAGGATAGTTTAGTTAGATTTCCCCAATTTTATGAAATATGCATGTTAACCTAGGAAATTAGGAAAATATTGTGTGAGGGGAAATAACTCCCAACTTTCCCTCCATTCTGTGATATATTATGTCTATTATGTGATTGCACTGTTTTAAAAGAGGATTGTAAGTGACTTCATAGCAAAATTATCAAAATTCGTAAAACAGGGTGTTTTCTGCATAAACTCGCCACGGCGAGCCTTCATGGCGAGTTAACAACTTCTGGGCTGATGAAACTCGCCATGGCGAGCGTTTTCTCGCCTCGCGAGCTGATTTAGGCCAGAACCAGTTTACTCGCCATGGCGAGCAGATTTCTCGCCATGGCGAGATTGGGCGGGAAAATTTTACCAGTTTTCTCGCCATGGCGAGCAGATTTCTCGCCATGGCGAGCTGGAGCAGAATTAACTCAACTTTTCAATTTTTCCAAAAACTGATCACTCGTTTTATATCCTCTATTACTACAGATGTTTTTGCAATTGTGTAATTAATATAATGTTTCACAGGAGGTCAAACACAATTGGAATCTTAGGGTATAACTTAGGAAATTTAGTTTGTATGCTCCCCGGGTTTTGGGATAATTATGGTAGTAAGAACTAAATTAGTATCAGTCAATCAAGAGCGATCTGTTATGTCGCGCTATGGACTCCCAATGGGATAATCCATTAGGATAAGTTATTGTGAGCTGCATGCCGTAACCGAATCGGTTGACGGATATGGCAGGCCTCTGAGACATGCTCACCTCAGAGTGTCCTTGTGTCTAAAATGAATAAGAGTTTATTAATCTGTGATGCACCTTTTTATTATACTATTATGATTATGTTAGTTAAGTTAGTATGTTACGACTGATTTTAGGATTCCCCGGTGTAGTCACCTCTAGGAGGGTAGTAGGACTCACTGAGGCTTAGTAGTCTCACCCCACTCCAAACAATTTTTTTTTAGGTAAACAGGATATTCGGAGCAAGGACCAGGTAGGAGGCTGACAGTTGGAGCTGAGCTTGGATTGTCCGCCTTGAAGATTTTATTTTCTTCGTCTTGCTTTTAGCTTATTATCTTGTTTACTCAGAATACTAGCATTTATCGCTGTATTTTATTGTTATCCCTTTTGTATTCTAAGCGATTTGTATTTTGCTAATTTATTCAGTAAATTTTAATTGTACTCAGATCCATATTATGTATGTCTTGACTAAATATTCTAGATATTTTAGTTGGGGCGTTATAATTGGTATCAGAGCAGGTCGATCCAGTATCGGACCTTGCCATGAGTCATATCAATCTTTCCTAAGTAATACAGACCCTTTGGATCTGGACTGTTTACGCTGAAACCATCGCGTGCTGAGCCTGATCAACTCAGTATTGTGTATGGTAGGCAGGGTATTATGGTTTAGAACTGAAGTGAACTCTGGAATTTCAGCGTTAAGATCTTAGCGCAGAAGCAATCGAGGAGCCATCGATGAAGAAAATTCTTATAAGAGAACATCGGAACAGTGGCAAATGGTGCCACAGGAGTAAGTTGTGAATGCAAGCAAGGAATGCAAGTGTATCCATATACTAAATTATGTAATACACAACAGTATTCAACTGACACTGTGTGTCAGGTATACTTCCTGAACCTATAAGTAACCTTATTCTAGCAAGAGCCTAAGTTCAGCCAAGATTGTGAGCCAATCAACACCCAGGAACAGTAGGCAGTAAGTCAAAACTCATCCTAAAATTCAAGTTAGTATACGACTGGGAGTTATGGTGTTACACTAAGAAGGAAATTGGACGAACCACAGAATTATTCTTTTACCCTCTGTCTAGCTCGCTTAGCGAGCAAGCACGCGCTGCAGCGAGCTTAGCAGATTGCTGCTACTGCTTGTTGCAACCTAGTTCCCTGTTCAGCCATTCCTAGCCATGGTGAACAGTCTCAAGCTCTCCTTAAGTATCTTATCCTTCTGCCTTTTGAAGTATTGGTTTAAGCAAACCCAAACTACCATGTGAGCATAAGAGTTGTTGAGGAATTACATTTGAGATGACATTAGGATTAGGAGGCGATAAGAAAATTAGACTGACCGTACCTTTCCATTAGAAACCAATAAGTGCAGTGAAACTATTAGGAGCTTAATCATAACTGATGTGACATTTAGAATCCTTGTAATCCGTATCCGTATCCGAGAAAGCATAACTAAGTTCAACCATGTATAGGGTCCTAAGTTAGCAACCCAGCGTAGAAAAACCTGGTAGATAACACCGTAATAGAAATTCAAATCAAATCGTCTGTATTTAAGTAACCCAATTAGGACAAACGCACATTCCAATATCCCCTCTAGTCACCTTATTAGGTTATCCTTTAGAATGCCCCTAACTAAGTTACTTTTACCTTTCAACTCGTAAGAACATTTCTACCTCACCACTGACAGACCAGTTACATTTAGTACAACAAATTATGAATTTCCTTTCCAACCCCACCAGTCTTTAACAGTAAACCAGAAAACCCTTTGGGACCCAAACTCAGATTAGTCTACAGTTAGGAATCCTTACTAGCATTATCAAAACTCTTAAGTCAGAAATTTTTTAGAACATCATCACCGAATAATTAGCAACCAAACCTAGTAGGTTAACACTTGTGATGAAACCTGTAGGTGCCAAGTAAATAGGATCAGCCTACCACTTGATACAGGTAATTGCACCGAACCATCATAGATTAAGTTTGATTTGAATGACAACCAAGAATTACCTATGACACAACCAGTCGCTGAGATCGATTCGTTGAACCTACTATTAGATAGTTTAGAGACCGATAGTTTAGATCAAAATTAGTTGGACTTTAACCAAACGAAAATCATACATATGAACCACTTAGCTAAGAAGTTAGTAGGATATGTTGACCATGCATTTGAGAGTTGTACATCAATTATCCTTAGATTAGTAAATCGGCATTATAGACCAACTAGTTACCTAGTTCAAGGATTAGACCTAACCAGTCACATTTATCACTACTTTCGTACCAGGGAATAGGAGACCTGACCTGGGAGGACTAACCAATAAGAGATACAATTAGTAACATCAATCACCTGGACTAATCTTTTAGGAACATTTTAGTTGACCAGGAACAAGTAAATGAGTTTAACTTTAGTTTCATGCCAACCGCCAACACTATCACATGTTCAGACCTGTTAGCCAAGCGACTTATGGAATCTGTTGAATCCTCCTATGAGAACATTGTCAACAAGAAACATGAGTGAAAAACCTAGTTGTTCCACCCTGAGGGTTCTGACAGAAGAAGTAGAATTAGGGAACATCGGTCTGAACCAAGAGGAGACCGATCTTCAATTTTGTTTCATTCATAGAAATCCTCTTTCAGCCAATTTGATGAACCGAACAATGTTCAATTCAATAATCACAAGTCTTGGACCACCATGAACGTGTGTACTCTCTAACTTGTCTGGGTAGGCCTGAGATGAGAAAATCTTTCCGTATTTTAAATACTTGTCCGTTAGGTGCTAAGCACAAATTCAATTAAGATGCAATCTTCCAAACTCATTGATGTCTGTCAGTCACACAGATTGTGTATAAACGTTGCTCCTAAAGTAACCTTGTTCAATGCCTTCAGTCTTTCAGTCTTGTCGTTAGTAACTCCATCATATTCGTGGAAGCCAGTAACTCTTGAGAACCCACGGATAATTTCAAATTCAATCTTTCGCTGTTGGTTGATCTGCTAATCAACGTTTTAGATGTTCTGATATAGATGATTTAGCTCTGGGCCAATCAATCAGTTAAAATTTGTGTACTCGAATCCGTCAATCTGTTTTTCATTGTAACTAGTTACCTAATTCTTCGTAGCAGCGTCAGCCGAATTCAATATTTAGTTTGAATCTTATCCAAACCAGTGGACTTAAGCTCTACAAGTGAAGTCAGTATAGAGCATCCAAACCTTCTAGCCCCGTGTTCTAAATCTTGTGATATCAGTGTGTTAATCTGGAGTATCTCTATCAGACATTTCAATCTTCCGAATTCACTTTCTGTAATCTTCTGGGACCAAGTGGTAAGCCTGAGTATCGTGAGTATAATATTCTAACCCCAAGTTTAGTTATCTTTAACCGGACCATCTAAGTGAAAGAGTTATGTAATGCTTCATTCCCACTGGGAACCATCCCTTAACCTTAATGATCCGTTAGTTAGTTCAGTAAGTGATCTTAAGTCAAATAGTTCAGTTCAGCCTCAGCAACACAATCTCAACCTCGAGTGTTCAACTAACCAAGTTTAGAACTCGACTGTGTTAACCAAGCTCCATACATTAATTACCAGTGAAGGACTTCAGACAAAATTGACCTTTAACCCAAGGAATAATTTGAACCTAGATGCATCTGCGTGTTGAATGTACAGCTCGATCATCGTGTCATGCCAGGATGGATAAAGATTGTAGGTGGGACTTTATCGGATAACTATGGGTTCGTCTGCGGACGAGTTTAGCTCGTTGGCAGAAGAATCAGTAGTGTCTAGACAATTTTCCACTCGTTTTATATTTAAATCGATTCTGGAGTATCTAGACGGCACACGTAGTGCAGTTGTACAATGACACGTCATGCAAATAGTGTTCGGAAAGGAGAACTACCATGAGGAGGAAGATTTGGGAAATTGCCCGTAATAACACTCAAGCTTATACCATGGATTCTAGTTGTACCCAACCAGGACAGACACCGACATTCACGTCCGTTGAAGTTGTATACCGGTGGTAATGGAAGGAAGCTGATCGTAACCGAGGCATTCAGAACATTTTAGACTAGTGCAAAGACGACACTGCCAGAAGGTGACAGTAAGTATTCGAATCAGAGTGCGCAGCACTGAAACTTTTGAGATCAGGAGAGTAACCTTTAGCCAGTAACCTTAAGAGAGGAAAGTTTTATTCCAAGAGATTGAATGAAAACGATCGAAAATAGGAGATCACGTTTCTCGTAGTAACACCAAAGTTGGATTACGTGGTGTGTTTAAACCCAGAAGCTCCATTCTAGGTATTTTGGCCCTTATCGAAGCCTCAGAAGTGTCGGTCCTGCGAGCCTATTAGTTAACCTTACCTCCATCCACGTCAGGGTTACACGACGTGTTTCTTGTGTCTCAGCTTCGAAAGTATATCCTTGATCCTTATCAGCCTATAGAGTTTGAACAAATGACCTCCAGCCAGACTTGACCTATCAGCCGGAACCAAATCGGATTGTGGAACCTTCTGCTAAGATGCTTCGGAACAAGATAATTCTTATTGTCGTGATAAAATGAGCTCAATTCCCAGATGGCGAATTCACTTGGGATCTGAATTCTGATATGAATAAAAATTATCCTTACCTTCCTGAGATGAATCACTTAATTTCGAGGACGAAATTCTTTAAGGGGGGTAGATTGTAATATCCCAACCCCTAATTTACCTAATTAATTCCAATTAGAATTTTATCTAATAATTTAGGATTAATTAGTGGTGATTAAATTAGATAAGTCTTGGGAAATTAAGTGTATGTTGTGGAAAAATTAGGAGTTGTCTTTGAACCTAACCACATGTAAGTACATATATCTCATACATTGTGCTTTAATTAATACTAGAAAAGTGATTTCCCTCCTCCTCAATTCTCTCACTCATGACTCATTAGCCTCTTCCCTCACAAGACAACACCTCACTCCTTTTGGTTGTGACTCATACTTCCACTCACTTTAATTCAAAAGAATGTCATGCAAGAATACAAGTACTATGACTTGCTTACTCTCATTCATTATTCAGCAAAAGTGATAAGACAAAACCCAAGCTCTCTTTCTCTCTTCTCTCTCACGCCTAAACAACACACACCACCACCACCACCTTGCATGTATATATATGTACCTATGTTAATTCATTGTGACTTAACCCATTCACAAACTCAGCAACCGAAATCAAACCCTCTTATTTATCTCTTCTCTCACGAACCACAACAACAACTTCAATCCATCACTTTTCTAGCCGACGGAATTGCATGCATGCCAAACCAAGAACACCCACTCTGTTCTACAATAGAGAACCTCCTTTTAAAATCCCTTAGCCTCAGTAATTCAGTTAACAAAAACCCCAATTCTTAGAGCAAGCTAGAAGTTCCAAGTTCAACCAATTTCATCAAAATTCCAATCTGTCCAGTTTGAGTTCGTGGGTGTAGCTGGGAGTTCAGTGGCTGTTAGAAGAGCTCAGGAATCAAGTTTAAAGCTTCATTCCAGGTGGGTTCTTAGGATAGTTTAGTTAGATTTCCCCAATTTTATGAAATATGCATGTTAACCTAGGAAATTAGGAAAATATTGTGTGAGGGGAAATAACTCCCAACTTTCCCTCCATTCTGTGATATATTATGTCTATTATGTGATTGCACTGTTTTAAAAGAGGATTGTAAGTGACTTCATAGCAAAATTATCAAAATTCGTAAAACAGGGTGTTTTCTGCATAAACTCGCCACGGCGAGCCTTCATGGCGAGTTAACAACTTCTGGGCTGATGAAACTCGCCATGGCGAGCGTTTTCTCGCCTCGCGAGCTGATTTAGGCCAGAACCAGTTTACTCGCCATGGCGAGCAGATTTCTCGCCATGGCGAGATTGGGCGGGAAAATTTTACCAGTTTTCTCGCCATGGCGAGCAGATTTCTCGCCATGGCGAGCTGGAGCAGAATTAACTCAACTTTTCAATTTTTCCAAAAACTGATCACTCGTTTTATATCCTCTATTACTACAGATGTTTTTGCAATTGTGTAATTAATATAATGTTTCACAGGAGGTCAAACACAATTGGAATCTTAGGGTATAACTTAGGAAATTTAGTTTGTATGCTCCCCGGGTTTTGGGATAATTATGGTAGTAAGAACTAAATTAGTATCAGTCAATCAAGAGCGATCTGTTATGTCGCGCTATGGACTCCCAATGGGATAATCCATTAGGATAAGTTATTGTGAGCTGCATGCCGTAACCGAATCGGTTGACGGATATGGCAGGCCTCTGAGACATGCTCACCTCAGAGTGTCCTTGTGTCTAAAATGAATAAGAGTTTATTAATCTGTGATACACCTTTTTATTATACTATTATGATTATGTTAGTTAAGTTAGTATGTTACGACTGATTTTAGGATTCCCCGGTGTAGTCACCTCTAGGAGGGTAGTAGGACTCACTGAGGCTTAGTAGTCTCACCCCACTCCAAACAATTTTTTTTTAGGTAAACAGGATATTCGGAGCAAGGACCAGGTAGGAGGCTGACAGTTGGAGCTGAGCTTGGATTGTCCGCCTTGAAGATTTTATTTTCTTCGTCTTGCTTTTAGCTTATTATCTTGTTTACTCAGAATACTAGCATTTATCGCTGTATTTTATTGTTATCCCTTTTGTATTCTAAGCGATTTGTATTTTGCTAATTTATTCAGTAAATTTTAATTGTACTCAGATCCATATTATGTATGTCTTGACTAAATATTCTAGATATTTTAGTTGGGGCGTTATAGGTATGGTTTTGATCATGCAATTTCAATCAAAAATCATATAGAAACATAGAAACCCATCTCATATCATCAATTAACAACAAGAAATCACATTCCCTAAAACCCCAATTCCCACCAAGAGATGAGAGAGATTGGGAATGGAGAATAGACATCTCCTCTCTCTTGATATTCATCTCAAATTGAATTCATAGTTACTCCCTTACCTTCTCTTAGGATGGATTCTCTAGTCCTCCTCTTCACCTCTACTTCCACCTTCTTCTTCTTCCTTTGAGCTTTCTCTTTCTACCTCTTTCTTTCTCTATTCTTAGAAAATGAAGTTATGACTAACACTCCTCTACTCCTCCTCACTCTAACTTAATAGCCAATTGTCTAAAATACCCTCTCATTAATTCTAGGCCCAATAACTAAGCCCAACCCTTTTTCTATCTCATAACATTACTTAATTCACTTAAATAATAATTCTCTACTATTTCCTATTTTGAACAACAACTCACAATTAATTAATTAACCCAAATATAAAATACTATAAAAAGCTAATAAATTCTAATTAATTAAAAACGGGTGTTACACCTATTATTTTGAGGAGTGGTGTTATTTGTATATTCAAAAGTAGACAACTTTTGGGACAACTCTTTTTTTTTCTATAGCAACAAAAAAAGGTGAGAGGAGGAAAGTGAGAGTAAGAATACAATGAGAGTATGAGAGAGAGAGAGAGTTGTCCAACTTTTTGGTTGTACAAATATCATTATTGTGTCTGCCAGCCTGGAATGGTACAGTATGGCTTACTTTGAGAATATGGCTAGTAGAGTACGCCACTTGGCGATGCCGTAATCTCACAATGCAACGGAACTTTAATGTTGCGTCTGTTAAAAAATTAATTTTTTGTCATGCAAATTTGGAGTCATGCAATGTTTGTTACCCAATAAAGTTAAATATAAATAAAATATTAATATACTGTATAAGGTAAAGTTATGGAACTCAATATGAGTTTTTTAGAGTTGCATTGTTGAAGTAAAAAATGAGTGAATTGCTTCAAAGTGATGTGGTTCTAATGGGACCCTAAAATAACTTTGAAATGGGTGCACCATTGAAGATGCTCTTAGGTACCGTTTGACCCAGCTTATTTTCAATTTTTTTACTCAATAAAAGGAGAAACTTGACCAAACAGATATTTTGAGAAATTTTTATGAGTAAAATACATACATCTATAACAATATATAAAGGGGATTCAAGTTTTTGGGTTGGCTTTTTTGTTTTCCCAATTTACCCTTAACTTAATTTCACTTCTCCTATATAAAGGGGACTAACAATATATATTGTTAATTCAAGTTTTTGGGCTGACTTTTTTGTTTTCCCAATTTACCCTTAACTTAGTTTCACTTCTCCTATATAAAGGGGATTCAAGTTTTTGGGCTGACTTTTTTGTTTTCCCATTACCCTTAACTTAGTTTCACTTCTCCAATGTAATCGGTTATTTTTTTAAACAATTCAAATCCTTAAAATTTATATTTATACAATATATATAAAGGGAAAACATTGTTTTGGTGCTTTTTTATCATTTGTGACAATTTTCTTTTCAAATTTTTTAAATTACGGTTACCTGCTAATTAGTCACTCTGTTTCTTTTTAAGTGTCCAAAAACATCGAATTTAACGTTTCTATTTAACTGTCCATTTGGTGTTTTAAGGGTAAGATTTGTCAATTATACCCTTTGTCAATTACTCATATCTTTTTCAATAAAACTAAATATGTAAGGGTTAATTCTTAAATCTATCATCTATTTCTTTTGTCAAAATATATATTACCATAATATCTTAGCACACTTTATCAAATTCATAAATTTTGTTCTTATCATAAATGTTACTTTTGTTTATACAATAACATATTTGATTGACAATAACATATATATAAATGGATCGGTTGTTTTCTTTATCATATATTCATATCTAATTATCTTGATTGCATCAATATTTGTAGTTTTAAAAATCGATTTCCATTTTCTATTGAAGGTTGTATATTCATTGACATTCTCCATTAGTAAAATTTACTTCACTGTATCTTCTGTCATTCCCGTGTTCTACACATCTAATAGGATTTTTTGGAAATACTTTTCAAATCTTAGTTTAGATGTTAATTTTTTATTTTTTTTCATAATGAATTTAGATGTTAACTTATTTGGCAATTGATAACAAACTGTTATTTGAGAATGTGCGTATTATGCAAAACTAAATGTACACAAAATTAAGTTTAAATAAACATCAAATTTACACACACACCATCTTTGAAAATTATATGCATTAGCCTGTCTGGACACTAGAGAAGGAGGGAGTGAATAAAATCAATGTCATACTTTTTAATAGATACCATGTTTCTCATGTGCTTATTTATTTTGTATAAGTTACCACATTTTGTCCTCATTTAGTATCTTGCTAACGTGTATATTTCTGATAGTCCCTTCACTGAGATGTGCGCATTTTTATTTAATGATTTCTTACATGTAATTCAACGTCTTTATGTGACTTAATTTGTTATTTTCCAAAAGGCAACTATTCGTAAAAAAATAGATGTGCAAAAAATTTATAATTAAGAGTCACTTTATATTGTTAAAAAATGACTAAATTTGTGTTTTTGTTAATGATGTGTAGACATTTGGAAAATTAAAACCTAGAAAATAGTTTTCATACAGTTAATAATTTTTTGGTAAATATGAGTCTATATTAGAAATTAGATTTAGGGCGTTACAGTTTAATAATTGAGTTTATATGAGTTCAGGGCATTACAAACTCATATGAAAAAATGTTCGCCTCACTTAATTGTATTTTTATATTTAATTCAACGTTTTTATGTGACTTAATTTATTGTTTTTCAAAAGTCATCTATTTATAAAAAAATAGATGTGCAAATAATTTATAAAAATTTTCAGCATATAAGTTAGCATAATAGAAAATATATATCACACAACGTGCCCGTTTGGCCCGCTAGTAATAAATAAAGGACTTTGGAAGTTAAAAAAAAGGGTAAAATGGTGTTTACCCCCCTGCAAAATAGGCGACTTCTGGATAACCCCCTGGAAAAAATTTCGTTTAGATTCCCCCCTTACAAAATATGATTTTCTGGATTCCCCCTCAAAATCAATACGTGGCAGCTGACTGAGCCAGAATCTCCACGTGGCAGAAGGAATCTCCACGTGTCAGCTGCCATGTAGATAAATTTAAATTAAAAAAAATAATAAATTGCCACGTCATTTAATGATTTTTAATTAAAAAAAATAAATTCATTTAATGAATTGGTTTTGTTTAATCAATTTCAATTTTTTTTGGGATTTTTTTTATAACAAATCCGTCACTGAGAGAGAGACCGAGTAGTAAAACAATTCCACCACCACCACTACCACCACCACTTCATCTTCTCTAATTTCTTTCACAACAAACTCATCAAAAACAACAACAGTAAAATTGAAATTGATCAACCAAACAACAACCAAACAAACTCATCAAAAACTCATCAAAATCACAAATCACAACCTCAGCCAAAACTCATCAAAACCACAATCACAAATTCATCAACAAAACACCAACAACAACAACAACAGTAAAATCACAACCCAAGCCACAAAACCAAACAACAACTTAAAACCCCGGATTCGTCGAGCAGAAAAGAACACGAAGAAGAAGAAGAAGAAAAATAGAACACGAAGAACATGAAGGAAAATTGATACGATAAAAGCAGCGGAATTTTAAAATTTTCCTTTTATGATCCTTACGAATGGTCATGAATTGTGTTTAGAGTTTTACCTTTTGATTCGAAAACTCCCTTTAAATCACGAACGGCTATCGAACACTTCGAATCGCGAACAAGGTCACGAACAAGAACCTCGAACCGTCACGAACAAGGTCACCACCAAGTCACCAACGAATTTGATCACAAGCGTTAAAGGTATAACGCCTCTAGCCAGTCCACACGAACAACAACCTTCAATGGAGTGCTAGCTCCAATGGTTTGAAGGGTTAGGAGAAAGGAGGCACAAAATAAGGATTAGGGTTTTTCACAAAAACTCTAGAAAGGTGATTAGGGTTTCTTAAGAGAGGAGAGAACAAAGGCTCATGAGAATGAGTAACAAAAGTGTGTGTCCATTTCTCCTTACCACAAGGGTTCTATTTATAGAACCACTTGCCATGGCAAAATTACACTAAAGCCCTTTTAACTAAATGGGCTATAGTGGGCGCCATTCTCATGTAAATATGTCTAGTACATATTTGCACCCCCTTCTTGCTACATCATACCATATGATGTAATGCTCATTTTAATTACCATAATACCCTTATCATATTTCCTTATTTCTCCAAGGTGCACCGTACCTTACGGTGTTCCAATCTCACTAGATTGTTCTTATGTGTGTGACCCTGTAGGTTTCCGTAACGTTGACAATTATAATAAATCACGATTTATTATAATAAACAGTGAGCGGTATCTAGCAACACATCACTGCTACTCAAGTTACGAGAAATTAACATGTGATCTAAACATAACCTCTTGTGATAATATCAGTGTGTATAATTACCCCTTTGCCCTTATGTCTATATTGAACACAAGGCATACACAGTGTCATCCTTGTCCAGTTCAATATTGGGCCCGTGACATTTATCCTGTTATGCAGGATTGGCAAATTCCATCTAGGTCACTACTGTCCCTCAACATGCTTCGTAAAGTACCCATCAACTGCCTTTATAATTATCCTGTTACGGATAACGTTAGATCAGCAACAAAGTACTTCACTCCCCATCTAGGGTACAAAGTGGTTTCAGGTCTAAGGGTGGTCTACACCATTATCACCATGAGAGTAACTTATGACACTTTGCATAACTTTGCATGTAGTACTCTCATAGCGGGTCAATCCAGTATAAATATTACTCCTAATATTTATACCTACGTCAAGACTTGATAACTCCTTATCCCATGATCCATGAGATGTGATCATCAGTCTATCTTCATAATAGTCTTTATGCTTTAAGGTTATCCCCTTTACCTTAAAGCTCGGCTACAGATACTTTAAGAATAGTGTCCTTATGTTTAATATTATCTCATGATTAAGTCACACTTAATTATTAAACGGACTTTCTATTCTAGGGACTTCATTATTTTGCAACCTTACAAACATAATAAAGAAATGCCATATTTATATTCAAACTCCTAAAGCAAATACTATGAAAATAGATTGGCTCTTAGGGCTTACTCCAACAATCTCCCACTAGCACTAAAGCCAATCTAGGTTACTCTTAATACCTATAGACTCAGTATGCCCATCACGCTTCAACTGCGCAAGAGGCTTTGTTAGTGGATAAGGAACTATTTCCTATGTTGGTATCTTACGTATCTTCCAACGTTCTATTTCGATCTCTATCGAAATATATAAGTGTCTAAGTATAGTCATGAATCGTCGGTGAGATCTATTCTCAAGTGTTCTTGCAAGATTAAACTATTACCATCACTAATGTGATTAATGTGACTTGTAACACCGGAAACATAGCTTTAGCTCAATCATGAGCCAAACGATCCAATCTTAAATACTCAACTTATTTAACTGAAACAAACATATTACGAAGCTTATCTTATAGCTTTCAATGCTTGTATTCAGCCATGATATACAATACATTGGTATGGAAACTTCCTTCATTATAACTTCCTTATAATGATCCTTCCCATACCTATCTATTTCAAGAAATAGGCCTTAGTTCCTTTAAGGTCCTTAGGGATATTCTTGAAGGTAAGTTAGTGTCAAACACTAATTTCAATTTTGGTACATAGGTTATTCCTAACTCTTTAGGAATTCTTGCCTAAGTGTTTCATCAAGAGTTATTTTCCTAGTCATGTCTCACATGTATAAGAAAAATGTCTTGATGATTAATATGATATCAGATATTATCACTCCCACTAAAACTTTGTATGCACAAGATTTATATTTGTCCTTCATTTGTTTTCCACAAAACTTTCAAAAGGAACAAATATTCAAATTTATTCGATCTAATCAAAATTAGATAGGTTTGTCCTTGTTAATTTGTTTTCATAAAACTTCATAAAAGGAACAAACAATAATTTAATTTTCTGAGAACTCTATCTAATCAAAATTAGATAGCTACAAGTTATATACCTTTCTAGCATCATTTGGATCAACAAAACCCTTACGTATATGTCCAACACATATATATGAGGTCATTCCAATTAAGGAATGCAACTTTGTTATCCATCTACCAAAACATGTAGTACAACATTTAGCAGAAGCAATCAAATATTATAAGGTATTCTTAATATCATCCATATCAGTGTTAAAAAAGAATACTCACTTTCATCGTATGAGTCTTACTCATCTTGAAGACATAACCATTATCTACATAAGGTTAGTGTATATGGATTCTGTATGAGATTTCATGGCATTTAGCCACTTCTCATAATCTAGATCGTCTTACGACCTTTTAGAAAGTCAAAGACTCATCTTCCATGAGAATCATATCACATTGCTGAGTCATGATAAAACCATACCTTGTAGCCATATGTGATATGTTAGACTTATCTTGGATTTGTGCAACTTTAAAACAATGGTTCTTCAACAACCTTGAGGAACCGGTTTGCATTCCCTTTTAAATAAATACGTTTTGTGGTACTTGAATTTATTCAAGTTCTATATCACTCCCACTGTCTCTTTTAGAGACACACTCCCACTAGAGGAATGTTTCAAACCTAGCAACAAAACAACCTTTTGTCCTTAAGAGTGCTATAGGACCAATATCCCTTTCTTTAGGATATTTCCACTTATTCATTCATTCATTTGGAATTAGATTTATCTAATAAATTTTAATCCAAAATTCTCATAAAGACAAACTTGGTACTCTTACCTCCATATCGCATATGGTGTCTTTATGATCATTTTAAAAGGGAACTAATTGTGGGTGAAGATTAATTATAAGTAAAGAGATTTATAGAAAGAGTCAATATATAATTAAACTATCCTTAAATCATGTCAAACATGATGTGATAAAATAGTTATTATAGTCCTTTAATTAAGTATTTACTGATATGACTCATTCTTATAACTTAAATACTTTTGTCGAGTTCTATTTTCTTCATTGTTGAATTTCTTTGACAAATTCAAAGATTTCTAATTGGTGTCATACACCTACCAACATCTAATGATTTTAATCATCAATGTTAATGAAGTAAAATAAACTCAATATACCAAATATGTTTAGTGGTCGACATACATCTCATGTATATTGTTCAAATAGGTCATGCGTTATTTTATTGACACATCGAATATTTGTACTAAACAACAATGCTCTTGATATATTTAAGGTTCAAATCATATTTGGCTCTTATCACGATTGTTACAGATAACCCTATCAAGACCATGGAACCCTAGTCCATTACTTGACTTGGAGTAATAGTATAGAAGACTTTGCTTCAATGATAGGACCATTACTTGTCTTATCATTTAAGGCTACAATTCATATATTGTCAATACAAGATATACAATTGCTACTTCTATTACTAGATGGAATTCAATAACAATTATTGTGTTCCATTTCAAACTCGATTTTAAGTCATTGCATAAGCTCTCATTATCAATGAAACAATTTTCATTCTAGATATGGGTTGACTTAAAATTATAGCCAATGTTCTAATTCTTTAAGCATCTCTATTTTCAAAAAATTGAGATTCAACATCTTGTATCATATACTTTTGATGTAGAAATAGAAATTTTGACTTTCTATAACAATATGTGCATTATTGAAGTCTCACTTCATACTTTTGGTTTGACTCTTCCAAGAACTATTTACGTCATTTTTATTTAATGGTCTAACCATAGCCGTTCTACTTTGACAACCATTTTGTACTATTCAAATAAGAGGAATATAAATCTTATTTATATTATATCTCAAATCTTTGATAGTGCAAATTAATTCTCATTCAACTCAACAAATTCCGGTAGATATTCAAAACAATTTTGTCTATATCTATTCCATTATAATTTGTTAGATTGATCCTATGACCAACTTTTTGATCCATTGAGAAATTTATCATACTCTAAAGTTCTTTCAAAAGGATCTTACTTGAGATTAAATGATCACATCATTTATTATATATTCTATATCTAGACGTCAACTTGATGCTTCTAACAAGTATCCCTTTTCCAATCTAGTTATAGTAGGTTGTTCACAGTTTATAGTTCAAGACTTATAGTTTTCTCGCATTTGAGAACAATTCTCAATTTGTACTAATACAGAAACTCCTTTCTGAAAATCTTGTCCAAGGACAACTTAATATGTATTGTATTTCGAAATTCTAATTACAAAGATATGTAAGATATTATGACTAAATCATATTTAATTTGGTCTTTAATTAAATACGCTCCCACTATTTTACTCAAAACAAATGACCCTCATCATTTGATTCGGAAAATCCCGTTGGAAGACTTTCTAGTGGGTCGAGATCCATATTTCACCTTGTCTTAAGTCCGCGGTGGGCGGATTACACAAGACTTAGTTATTTAGGTAGGAACTCCTTCCAATTGTATCTCATACAATTCTTGAATATATCAATTGGGTGAATAACTCCTTATTCTAATTCATCTTATGAATTATTCCCAACCATTGCTTCTTAAACTCATGTAATCTCATTATATTTGTTAAGTTAAGTTTGACCCTTACTTTAGAAGTTGGATATTACAATTATCCCATCGCACCTTACCAATATAGAGTATGCACTTCGCGGTGGGCGAACCTACATAGTTCGATACTAGTCTTGATGAGTTCTAAAGCTTGGAAAGCGTAAACTTAATATTCACATATTTTATTATTAAAGAGAATGCACTCCGCGGTGGGCGAACCTACATTTTCTTTATTAATCTCTTATGTGTCTCTTGAGGGATTTTATTTAATTTGATCTCACCGGCTTATTTATCATATAAATCGTCACTCACATGCATCAACATACATAAATAAATAAAATGAAACAGTTATGGCCCCTAGCGCATTTGTTCTCCCAAGCCAATGAGAGAACCTAATCTAACCTAAAACGATCTATACTTCTCCAAGCATGATCTCCAAGGTTGACCTCCATTGTTCTTCTTCTTCATAATATTACATAATAATATAAAAGAATACTCGTTTTACATACGAGGGAGTGGATGAGAAGAGAATATAGAGAATAGAGATAAGGCACGACACGCAGGCCGTATTTAAAAACCAAATGCAATAAAATAAATAAGCTAAGGCCATAACCGATCATCAAATATAATAATAACAAACAAACTTTATTATTATTAAAGTCTCATAATTAATTAAATCAGGCGATTGATCAAATCAAGCAAGTTTGATTCAAATATTTAATTCACAATTAAATATTTCGAATCAAAATTTGCTGAAATAAATAACATTATTTTAAAGTAGAATTAAATCTTTTGACAATTCTCCAAATATGGAAAATTATTTAATCAAAACCTTTTTGAATAAAATATTTCCAATATTGGTAATATTATCTTTTAAAACAATTTTAAAAGATATTTCTAGAGATTTGAAACGATTTCATAATTAAATATATTTGTCAAATATGGAAAATTATTTAATCAAAACCTTTTTGAATAAAATATTTCCAAAATTGATGATATTATCTTTTAAAACAATTTTAAAAGATATTTCTAGAATTTTGAAACGATTTCAAAATTAAATATATTTATCATCTACTTTTCGCATCAACACTTGATACGTTTTGCAAATCCTAATTTTAATGACACAACATTTGTGCAACCCTTTCATGCCGTCAAAATTCCTTATGACCGAAATTCAATCCAATTGATCAACATGTCATTGTTTCACCATACAAATGTCGGATTCCGAAACAAATGAACACGGCTCGCTTTAATTGAATAACTTTCATAATAATTTTAACGAAATTACTAACGGTATATCACATACACCATTTTGCATTACGGTTACTTATATCATATATAAGTTTATGGCCGTTCTTGATTGTGTAACCTTAGGACAATTAACATATCGCATGCTTCACCATACAAGTGTCGAATTCCGAAGCCGTTTCAATGTTAATTACCCAATTCATACACAAAACTTACATCACATGTAAGTATTGACCGTTCTTGTTCGTGTAACCTTAGGACAATCAACATATCGCATGCTCCACCATACAAGTGTCGGATTCCGGAGCCGTTTCAATGTTAATCATCCAATTTATACACAAACAACCGTCAAATTTTAATTACTCGATTTTAATCTTTTATTAACCGTTTTAATCATATTAAAACTGAATTCATGAATTTAAACAAACATCAATTCATGGTTTCGTAAGTGGCTCTGATACCACTGAAGGAAAATTGATACGATAAAAGCAGCGGAATTTTAAAATTTTCCTTTTATGATCCTTACGAATGGTCATGAATTGTGTTTAGAGTTTTACCTTTTGATTCGAAAACTCCCTTTAAATCACGAACGGCTATCGAACACTTCGAATCACGAACAAGGTCACGAACAAGAACCTCGAACCGTCACGAACAAGGTCACCACCAAGTCACCAACGAATTTGATCACAAGCGTTAAAGGTATAACGCCTCTAGCCAGTCCACACGAACAACAACCTTCAATGGAGTGCTAGCTCCAATGGTTTGTAGGGTTAGGAGAAAGGAGGCACAAAATAAGGATTAGGGTTTTTCACAAAAACTCTAGAAAGGTGATTAGGGTTTCTTAAGAGAGGAGAGAACAAAGGCTCATGAGAATGAGTAACAAAAGTGTGTGTCCATTTCTCCTTACCACAAGGGTTCTATTTATAGAACCACTTGCCATGGCAAAATTACACTAAAGCCCTTTTAACTAAATGGGTTATAGTGGGCGCCATTCTCATGTAAATATGTCTAGTACATATTTGCACCCCCTTCTTGCTACATCATACCATATGATGTAATGCTCATTTTAATTACCATAATACCCTTATCATATTTCCTTATTTCTCCAAGGTGCACCGTACCTTACGGTGTTCCAATCTCACTAGATTGTTCTTATGTGTGTGACCCTGTAGGTTTCCGTAACGTTGACAATTATAATAAATCACGATTTATTATAATAAACAGTGAGCGGTATCTAGCAACACATCACTGCTACTCAAGTTACGAGAAATTAACATGTGATCTAAACATAACCTCTTGTGATAATATCAGTGTGTATAATTACCCCTTTGCCCTTATGTCTATATTGAACACAAGGCATACACAGTGTCATCCTTGTCCAGTTCAATATTGGGCCCGTGACATTTATCCTGTTATGCAGGATTGGCAAATTCCATCTAGGTCACTACTGTCCCTCAACATGCTTCGTAAAGTACCCATCAACTGCCTTTATAATTATCCTGCTACGGATAACGTTAGATCAGCAACAAAGTACTTCACTCCCCATCTAGGGTACAAAGTGGTTTCAGGTCTAAGGGTGGTCTACACCATTATCACCATGAGAGTAACTTATGACACTTTGCATAACTTTGCATGTAGTACTCTCATAGCGAGTCAATCCAGTATAAATATTACTCATAATATTTATACCTACGTCAAGACTTGATAACTCCTTATCCCATGATCCATGAGATGTGATCATCAGTCTATCTTCATAATAGTCTTTATGCTTTAAGGTTATCCCATTTACCTTAAAGCTCGGCTACAGATACTTTAAGAATAGTGTCCTTATGTTTAATATTATCTCATGATTAAGTCACACTTAATTATTAAACGGACTTTCTATTCTAGGGACTTCATTATTTTGCAACCTTACAAACATAATAAAGAAATGCCATATTTATATTCAAACTCCTAAAGCAAATACTATGAAAATAGATTGGCTCTTAGGGCTTACTCCAACAGAACAGAGGCGATTTCAAGAGAGAGATTCGTCGTTTTCTTTCCTCCGATCCGGACATGGGGGTAAGCCTTTTCGAAATTTAAACCCTGGATTCGAAACGAGCGTGAGAAAATAGTGGGGTTAGGTATTAAAATTTGGGTTTTGGAGTGGATTCGCCGGAGAAGACGGTGGCGACGCTGCCGGCTGCCCTCTACGGCGACGGAGGTTTCAGAGATAGGTGAGAGCGGAGAGTGAGAGACAGAGGTGTGTGTTTTTTTTTTAAGTTATATATATTTTAAGCTGTTATTTTATCACCTGTGCTCGCCTAGTCTAGTGGTAAGGGAGCGCGCCCATGAATGAGAGGGGACAGGTTCGAGTCCCCCTGGTGGAGAAATTCTCACCATTTTTTAAAAAACATAATTAATAAAATAATTAATAAAATTTCAATTAAAAAAAATTAAAAATCATTAAATGACTTGGCAATTTATTATTATTTTTAATTTAAATTTACCTATGTGGCAGTGCCACGTGGAGATTTCGTGACAGTCAGCTGCCACGGTGTATGTTTGAGGGGAGAATCTAGAAAATCATATTTTGTAAAGGGGAATCTAAACGAAATTTTTTCCACGGGGTTATCCAGAAGTATACTTTGCAGGGGGTAAACACCATTTTACCCTAAAAAAAATAAAATTTACCAAAAAGCTTTAGCTTTTCCCTGAAAGTTCTTATTTTCACTTTTAATTTTTAAATAGTTTTTCAAACTTGAAAAAATCAGGTCAAACGATACCTTAATTCGATTAAACACGTGGTTAGAGATTTAATTTATGCAAAAAAAAAAAAAAAAACTTAATTACTGATTCTCCCCAATGAAAATTTGTCCTATACTATTAATGATTACATGGATAATTATATGTGGACATTTCTTCTCAATCCTTAGGTAATTTCTCCACACAACCCCAATTAAATCCCTATGAAACTCTTCCGCAGAACCAACGGTCCAGATTAATTTAAGAAACACACGTGTAGATCATCGAGAAACCCAACCACGAGATTTACTCAATTCAGGTTCATCCTATCATCCCCTAGATGAGAAAAAGATCGAGTGCTCCTCACACACCCTATTCCTCTCTTTCTACCTTCTCCGCCGTCGTAAAGATCTCCGGTTAGGGTTCCGATCATCTCGTAATCTACAGATCGTGAAACCTTCCCGATCCTTCCTTCTATGCTATCAAATTTTTCACCATTTCAAAGGTAACCGCTTAGTCTCGATTCTTCAGCTCGAAAATTAGCTAATGTAATATTCAATTTTGTTTTGATTTGAATTTCTACGAATTTTGTTTGGTATATTCAATTCCATTGTTTGATATGCAGTATCCGAATTTTCATTATTTATTAAGTATAATAGTAATGTAATGTGATTATGTGAACACTCATCGATTCTTCTTGATTTATTTATTTATTTATTTATATATTATTTATTTAATTCGCTTTGTGTTTGTTCTCTTTTTCCCTCTGTTGTTTCAGGATTTGTTTATCACTTATAGTGGATTTTTCCAGAAGTATTTTTCATCTGCAAAAGTTGAATCAAATGGTATTTAACTATTTATAGTTTATCAGTTAGATGCTATTTTGTTTTCTCTATTTTTTTTCTTGCTGAGCTTTTGTACTGTACTTTCTGTTTCACTGTATTGTACTTACTGGATAGTAAGTAATGTTGTTTAGTGTTAAAATTGAGGGATCTTTGGTGGAAAAATCAACACTTGATAATATGATAAAATACATGACTTTATTTGAGAGGAGCCAAATTCATATCATAAAGGGTATGACAAGTTTCATGTAATAATAAACAATATATATTCTTAATCATGAATGTACCATTCTATAATTTTTTTTTTTTTTTTTTGAAGATTTGGATAAAAAATATTAATAAAGGTTTAAAGGAAAATGGATTGTGATAAAAGGCCTTACATAAAAAGGTACTTCTATATGAGCCATTAGGAAGCATATCAATTTGTCAATTGATTAAGAGGCTCAAACTTGAGGGACAAATCATGGGAGATATATTTAAATCATTTTAATTTTAATCCATTTTTAAGACTCGATGGTTAGTCTGAGATTTTTATCAACTTGTAATCAACCTAATTGAGTGACAATCAAACCTTAAGTTTATCTTCTTTGCTGTTTCTTTTTTACTCTTTTAGTATTGTCACAGTCATATTTCCTTTGGCAGACATTATCGAATTTTCATACTCTGCTCTTGCAACAACCACATTAGACCATGCAAAAAAGCA
The DNA here is from genome assembly GCA_030408175.1 of Trifolium repens. Taxonomy (NCBI): domain Eukaryota; kingdom Viridiplantae; phylum Streptophyta; class Magnoliopsida; order Fabales; family Fabaceae; genus Trifolium; species Trifolium repens. The sequence continues at coordinate 35,762,619 of CP125843.1, read as the reverse complement.
CTTCATCCACACCAAGGGTGAACAATTTTCTAATACTATTTGCAATGTAATAGAAGAATGGAAGTGAAAAGAAAAGGGGCTGGGGATGCTAAGTAACATTCTACAGTACAACTGGGGTTCCTTAGGGTGAGACTCGGGAATTTACTAAAGGAAAATGTGAAAAATCGTCAGAATAATACATAACAAAAAAATTAGTTTTATCCCATTTCATACTTACAAAACCTTTCTTCTATAGCCCATAGTGCATTATGGAACTTGAGGGAGAAATCATCGAGGACTTCACCTATCCATACCAGTAGGGCTCTAATCATGTGGTACTGTCATAATTAACCTTATCATTGCCTAAAATAACTTCATAACATCTCAAAAAAGAACCATTCGTGAAATTCACGCAATGGCTTAATTATAATTAATCCCCCCTTCGCCTTGTATTTCATAGAATGCAATAATAGGTTGCCATTTCCCTATACTCTTCCATGTGGGGAAACTTATAGCACTGAGTTGCCTTTTTTTTTTTAAATTATCCTCCTTTATCCTATGTCCATTAGATTGATTGAAATAAATAAACTTTTTTAGATGTATATGAAGCATTGCTGATTTTTTTTGCTTCAGTCTTTACAAAACAAGGGATTCTGGATGGTAAAAGGATCTGGACACGTTAGTGACAGAGAGCCGGTTTTTGATAGTCCTTCCAAAGTTGAACCAAAACGACCTCATCAATGGGTAATGGATGCTACTGAAGGGGATTTTTTGCCAAATAAGAAGCAAGCAATAGAAGATGCAAATGAAAGATCTAGTTCAGGATTTTCTAATGTAAATTTTACTCCATGGGAGAACAATCACAATTTTCATTCAGTCCCAAGCCAATTTATGGATAGATTATTTGGGTCTGAAACTAGGCCTGTCAATTTCACTGAAAAAAATACTTATGTTTCGGGCGATGATTCTAATGTCAGATCAAAGATGATCAACAATCATTATGTAAATGATGACTCTTTTGGCTTGTCTATATCTCATCCTGCTGGAGATTCTGAAGCATGTATGAATTTTGGGGGAATCAAGAAAGTCAAAGTAAATCAGGTTAAGGATTCTGGTGATGTGCAAGCTCCAGAGGAACATAATTTTGATAGGCAGAGTAAGGGTAGTCTACATCAAACCTATAATGGGGAAGTTGAGACAAGATCCGGATCAATAGGGCAAGCCTTTGACAAGGATGGGAATGTCACTTACATGGGACTTGCCTATGGTAGTGGGGATGCCCATATCAGATCATTTGGTACCCCCTTTGGCAAAGCAGATAACACAGTCCTATCAATTGGTGAATCCTATAATAAAGAGGAACCAAGTATACTTTCTTTTGGTGGGTTCCCGGATGAACGGGGCATTATCTCTGGGGGCAGGACTGCTGCAGACTATGACCAATTATATAATCAACCATCAATTCACGTGTCAACAACAGCTCATGAGAAAGAGTTTGATGCATCAAATTCCAATGCAGCTGTAAGTACTCCTTTGATGGCAACAAAAAAAACTGAATCTGTGTCCAAAAATAAACAAGATATAAAATCAACAAGAAAAGAATCTCCAAACACCTTCCCTACTAATGTCAGGAGCTTGATATCTACTGGTATGCTTGATGGTGTTCCTGTGAAGTATGTCTCAGTGTCGCGGGAGGTAAATTTTGGTCTTTGTTGTCGATTATTTCAATTTGAAATGCTGCTTTATAAATTATATTCCTTTATGGATGAAGGAACTTCGTGGAATTATAAAAGGCTCTACCTATCTTTGTGGGTGTCAGTCATGTAACTATTCTAAGGTTAGTAATTCATTGGTATACACTCTGAGCAAACACCTTAATAATGGCTTTCGAAATTCTTATAGCCTGGAGATTACTTATTGATTGATGCTTTGTATTTTTAGGGTCTGAATGCTTTTGAATTTGAAAAGCATGCCGGTTGCAAATCGAAGCATCCAAACAATCACATTTATTTTGAGAATGGGAAGACCATTTATCAAGTAGTACAGGAATTGAGGAGTACCCCTGAAAATTCGTTGTTTGACACAATCCAAACTATTTTTGGTGCACCGATAAATCAGAAAGCATTTCGAATTTGGAAAGGTAAAGAAATTCCTGACCTCTCCACTTTAAGCACATACAAACTATTGCCTGCAGGGGAAAAGTTGAGTTCTATTGTTTGGCATGTCACTGATCCTATTTTTTAACTCTTGCCAATGTTCTTCAGAATCATTTCAAGCAGCAACACGCGAGCTTCAGCGTATTTATGGAAAGGAAGGACGCAACATCTAAGTCCCCACCACCATTGTGCAAACTTAACTTAGGTTAGGTTCTAGTGTGAATACCAAGATACATCAGTTTTCAGTATTTATCTTGTATCTTTGTTTAGCTCCGTGACCTTTGGTGCATTCTGTACCTTAGTGGTATTGGTCGAAAGATTTTTTTGGCGCAAGGTCTTGCTCAAAAGATTGAAAGCTTTAACTTATGTAACTTTTGTCCAAATCATTGGGATTAAAATTTGTCTATTATAGTCTCGAGAAAGATAATGTTCTTGGGTGATTGAAGGAACGCGTGACTTGTTAGTTTTGGGGCACTGGACTCTGCTTGTGAGGTGTCCTGTACTCTTTATTATTTGTCTTCAAATACACAAGGAAAATTTACTTGAATACTGTAATAGTTTCTCATGGGTTGATGAATTCTGGAGAAGTTCATAAATAATTTCCGTGCTTTTCTCAATTTTGTGTGAACTGTGGAGTGTGATGAGTTAGGTTCGTGCAGCACAATTATGCTTTTAGGGTGAAAATTAATAGCTCATGATTAATATTCGCAAGATCTTTTTTATTAGATTCATTTCTAATGAATGTTTAATAGTGTGGTTTACTAACCCAAAAAAATAAAATAGTGTGGTCTACAAATATTCACAGTTTCACCTACAATAGCATGTTAATTTCCCTTACACAGGCTATGTTATTAGTGTTTTGTTAGATGTCCATCCTCTTGTTCAAATTAGATTATCTCCTTCCATTTTTCTCTCCATCTATTGCCTAACTCTATCTCTCGCTTAATTTCACCCTTTTTTATTATAAAATAATGAAAAGAAAGTAAGATTAAGAAAGAGGTAGAATTAGAAGAGAATTTGAGGAAAAAAATTTAAGGAAATGATTCAAATACCATTGTGTTTTTTTACTTCTCCAAACACACCCTAACAATATTTGAATAAAGTTTAGTCACAACACGTAGTTAGGCTTGTGGGTTACACTTACATAATTACATGTATATAACCTTTTAGTTTGCATTATCAAATTTTGTTTATAACTCCGTGTTAATGAGGTAAACGAAGTACCCATCATATCATAGCCGATTGACAGAAGACACAGGTTTTGAAATGTTATTAACAACTCACTACTAAACGCCATTGACAAGCAGGTTAATACAGTGAAAAAAAATGGGTGCGCCCCAATCCCAACCAAACAGAGCTAATTAGACATGCATTCACTACAATCACACGGTTTTTGATTCAATATAAGTTTGAAGCTACTTATCACGCGCAAAATTAATAAATAATGACACATTGAAAATGTTAAGCACAAGTCAGCATCATGATCATCATACAAGTAATTTCTTCTTTCTTTCAATAATGTTGCCACCAACATGTAAAATGTGTCCTCAACCACAACAAGCAGATTTTTGTGCAGCCTGCCCAGCACCCGCTGCAGAGTCTTGGTTGATTTTGATTGTTGTAGGCTGCAACAAAAAAGACATTAGGCTTGTCGGAAAGGGAGAGAAAAGAGATTCAACGACATGTAACCGGTGAAAGATGTTAAGATACCTCTGCCTTGTTGTCAGTGTCAGCAAGCCTTTGTTTTATGTCTCTTGCTATGGAGAAGAAAACTTCCTCCACATTTAGATTTGTCTTTGCACTCTGCAATGGAACATTTTCATGAGCTTAACAACATAGAGGGAGTTTACACATTTTCAAGTAATAAAAATCACTTACAGTTTCAAAGAATTTGATTCCGTATTCATCAGCCAGTGCTTGGCCTTTGGATGTTGGCACAGCCTAAAAAGAAAGCCAAAAAAGTATATATGATATACAATTACGAACATCACAAATCTACATACACACACATACATATATACAAAAATACGAGAAAGGAGGCTCGCAGATGTTATTTATCAATTGGTGGCATCAAAACAGAACCCAACCCTCTTCAAACCTCCCCGTCCTGTTAACAAAAACGTTTGGTTAACGGTTACATGGTTTCTTTAACATCTTCAATGATACCATTCAACCGATCATTAAATTTGCATAACAATTATGAAAGTAGATTTGATTTGAGAAACTTAAAGGTCGGTTTTTCAAGCCCTTTTGCAAGAGGAAAAGAAAGCGAAAGAGGCAGGGGGAAAAAAACTCATAATGCAGCATTAAACATTGGCAACAAAGTTTGAATACCCTTTTGCTTTCATCCATGTCTGCTTTGTTTCCCACCAGTATTTTGTTAACATTGTCTGAAGCATGTTGCTCAATGTTGCGAATCCAATTTCTGATATCTGAAATTATCAGAAGCTAGGTGAATATTCCCGGTGGAAAAGAACCATTGAAATTTTACGAGTTTTGCATAGATCAGCAGATTACAAACTAAAGCAACAGAAAGGAACATTACTGTTAAATGATGCTTCGTCAGTAACATCATAGACTAGCAATATGCCCATAGCACCACGATAGTAAGCTGCAAAAACACAGATTTTATATAAGGATAGTAAGTGCCATAATCCAGATGGCAACAGCAAAGCAGTGTTTCAATTTGTCGAACCAATACAATATTACTCAAGTTATTAATAATGAAAAGAAAAACTGCAAGGATCATAAACCTTACCAGTTGTAATTGTCCGAAACCGCTCTTGCCCTGCTGTATCCCAAATTTGGAGCTTGATCCTTTTGGAATCAAGCTCAATGGTTCTTATCTTAAAATCAATGCTGCGTTAAGAAGGTATGTGAGTGATGTTAGAGAAACCTCCAGCAAACAAAACTCTCCAGTTTTACTACTAAACTGTAAAAGCATACCCTATAGTTGTTATGAAACTAGTTGTGAAGGACCCATCAGAAAAACGCAAAAGAAGACAACTCTTTCCAACACCTGCAAAGAACAATAATATAATAGGTATACTAGTGGTAAATCCAGGTATGTTTGATACAAACGCAACACAATTATTCCAAAATTTCTACTAAAATACTTATTTTTTTGTAAACCAAAGTATCTCCACGTACAACTGAAAAGACTAATCTCTCGAGATATTTGAGATCCATTTAAAGGGTTGACCTCTCCCAACATAAATTTTTCCATATGCATCCGACAAAACATCTACCACTTATGTTATACCATGTTGGTTAAGAGACCCAAACATCTACCACTTGTGTCATACCATATTGGTTAAGAGGACCAAAAAAAACTTTGTAAAACATCAACCAAAGCTATAACATGTATATCAGAAAATGAACCACTTTGTTAAACATCAACCAAAGCTAGAATATGTACAAGAAAACAAAGCACAAGAACACCTTGTAGAATCAAAGACCTAATTTTGTGAATTAAAGAAATTATAAACGGATCACATAAAAAGTCAGCACCAATTTGCAATGCAACCTCTTCATACCATAATTTACATTACAATAATACAAACAATGATCCAAATACTGGGTCAAACTAGATCATGAAAAGATCAAACATTTAACAATTTTAACCAAATCCCAACTCAAAAACAAGGTCAAATTTATCATTACACATTACAAAAATATAAAATAAAAAAATTAACATACCTCATTCTTATATCACATTTGTTTATAATAATTTATTTAAAAAAAAAAAAAAAAACTAAATAAATGAAAGGGAAGAAAAAGTTTACCGCTATCACCAATCAAGAGAAGCTTAATGAGATAATCATAATCGGCACGAGCCCTTGCCGGTGGAGCAGCCATCAACCTTGAAGTTTTTTTGAAATGAAACAACGAATCTGTTTGGTGTGTGTGTTGTTTTTATTTTTATTTTTCCTTTCTCTGTTAAAAGTTGAAAATGCAAAGATGATGAGAGAGAGGTGGGAGAGAGAAATGGATCTCCTCCAAAGTTCACAAGTAAAGGAAAATGGAGATTTTAGAGAAAGAGAAAAGAACGGTGCTTATTTTTGTTTTTATTTTTCTTATTTTCGTTTTTGAAAAAATAAATATAAAATATATAAAAAAAAATGAAAATAAAATTGTGGAAATTAAGATTGACAAGAATAAAAGAGAACATAAACAGAAGACAGATAAGATTACAACCTGAACCTTGTATGTAGACTGTAGTGTGTGTCTCTCTCTTTCTCTATAATTTTTGTTGTTCCGTCCTTAGGCATATATATGTGCAAGCGCATGCCAGCAGTTCCCCCTCTAAAATGCAGCCAGATACATACTTGCAAGTTGCAACCACTGACTTGATCATTTCTTATTGTTTACTTATAAAATAAAATTGTTTTCTTCCTACCAATATAGTGGACACAACCAACAATAAATTAGTTTAAATAGTAACGATTTTCATCTTCTTAAATATGTGGTTAGAGGTTCAATTTATGGTTTCGTGCGTACTGAGAAAATTCGGCTGGAATGAGAAGAATTCACCTTGTATGTCCCATATTTTCTCCGACGAAAATTAGTTATCGGTAACGGTGGTGGAAACTTAATATCAATATTATGGTAACCTAAAAAAATAAAATCATAGTGGAAACACAAATGTTCATAGTTGGTCTCTTTAACTATTTGGTCCAATATACAATTTAGGGTTGTTCGAAACAATTTGGAGACTTTGCAGTATGTGGAACTTGAACGCGCAAACACACGTATAACTTCACTTCACATAAATGAAACAACCGCTAAGTTAATGACTTACATTGCACTCCCTCTGTACCAAAATATAATGACTCTATCTTCTTTCAATACTTCAATTTATTTTTTCCATATCATAAATGAATGACAATTTTGTAAATCAACTCATAATATCTCTTTTCCATACAACATTAATTACATTCTTAATATACGTAAAAGTGTCAAAGTGACTTATATTGTAATACGGATAAAGTATTATTTCTACAGTTAACTAATACTTAAATATTGTCAACAAATATTTTTGAAATATCCAACAACTCTAAAATTTGAACCCCTTATTTTTGAGACCTTGTATTGAGGGTCATGATACCCTTGCACATGGCCACCTTTAATTTCCAAAAAATAAATTAACTTAGTAGCTGATAATTTATGCCAATAATAGTTTATAATCTCATATAATTGAAAAGGAGGCTTGTTTGATAATCATCATTTTATCACGAGTTTACAATATATTTTTATTAATTTATAGCATGTGTTTTTATAACCTTAAAGTTTATCGTTATGAATTAAACATCTAATCACTTTTTAAATTGATTTAAGACTCTTACCATTTGAATTAATTTATTATTATTATTAGTGTGTTTAATCGCTAAATTTATCAAATAATATATATTCAATTAATTAGTTCATTCGCCATCAACCGCCTTTAGCAATTATCCACTATTTTTAGCATATAGGGTTTAGGTTTTGTTTTTAGTGTCTATAAAAAAAGTTAAGTCCAAGATCACTATAATGAATATTTTTTGTAAAGGGCCAAAATATATAATTAGTTATTAATGTTAATATTTTTTTTTATCAGAACTTGAACTCGAGTTATTTTAAAACTTAACTCATTTAATATTTAGTTGGAAGTTGGAACTAGATGAGCTACCTAACATTCCCCAACCCATATTTGTAATTTTTTGTGTGAGATTTTTTTTTGGGTACATTGTGTAGAAAGTATTTATAATGTTAAAAATATTATTCAAAATTTAAAAAATATACATAAACTGACTTGACAATTAAAACTAAAAATGGTACTGAAAAATATTGCACGAACTAAAAGCCATTTAAATTTATCATAAGGATTAAAAACATGATATTGATATTTTATTGGAGTAAAAATATATTTAACTCTTCTTTTTATCATTTAACTAGTCGGATACCCATGCGTTGCACGGGTTTGACGGAACATCAAAGCTATATAAATCATAAAAGTCCATATTAAGTAGCTAAAAATCAATAATATAATGCAAGATTGATGATAAAATCTATAATATAAACATATTCGTTATTTGATAAAAATGAGCATTATTTATTAGAGGAAACATAAACAGCACTACAATCATCATAAAAATTATGTTGAGCAATCCCTTAATGATTCTAATATAAGATGGACCATGCGATTCACTCCCAAAATACACCTCCTTGGACTTTTTTCCAACATGTATCTCAAATTCATTGTAATGACAGTATCTGAGGAAAAAAAAGATAAAAAAAAGTCGTTAATTATTAAGCACACAATTTATTAAAAAGAAGCGATGGATAATCAAAAAGTTATAAGACAAAGAAATCTCATATTATCTATATCAAACTCCATTTGATATAGTTGAAGTAAAATAACAATATCAATATATCATCACTTAATTCCTCCTAAGTGTTGTTCCAAACTAAATTTGGTCGATGCATCTGGCCTGAAAACAACAAAGATGCATATACTAAACAAAAAGTTAAAGCATGAAATTAAAATAACTATTTTTAGACATAGCAAATTAAACACAATCATTCAAGTAATTTAGAGATACACCAAGTTAAGATAACAAAATTTAAATTCATACAAACAAAAGATAGCATAAAAGAAGAAATAAAGCAATAAAGTTTATGTTAAAATGTGCGTTGCACGGGTTTTGCGGAACGTCGTATATATTTGTCACAAACTTTTATCGGCGATAAAATTATCATCTCTCTGTGATTTTAAAACTTTTATTGGCGATAAAAAATAGTCATCTACCTATGAATTAAAATTTTATTGGTAATAATTTATAATAGTTATTTTAAATTTTTATCAGAGATTAAAAATGTCATCTCTCCAGAAATTAAAATTTTGTATCAATAATAGTTTATAATAGTGATTCTAAATTTTTTATCAGCAATAAAACTTGTCATCGCCCCGTAAATTTAAAAAAAAAATTAGTAATAACTTATAATAGTGATTTTAAAATTTTTATTGGCGATAAAAAATAGTCATCCGCCGGTGAGTTAAAATTTTATTAGTAATTAGTAATAACTTATAATAGTTATTTTAAATTTTTACCAGAGATTAAAATGGCATCTCTCTGCAAATTAAAATTTTGTAACAATAATAGTTTATAATAGTGATTTTAAAATTTTTATCAAAAAATTTAGTAATAACTTATAATAGTGATTTTAAAACATTTTTTTGCGATAAAAATTAGTCATCTGTATGTGAATTAAAGTTTTATTAGTAATAACTTATAATAGTTATTTTAAATTTTTTACCAGAGATTAAAAATGTAATCTCTCTGTAAATTTAAATTTTGTATGAATAATAATTTGTAATAGTGATTTTAAACTTTTTATCAGCAATAAAAATTGTCACCTCCCTGTGAATTTAAGAAAAAAAAATTAGTAGTAACTTAAAATAATGATTTTTAAATTTTTATTGGCGATAAAAAATAGTCATCTGCCCGTGAATTAAAATTTTAATAGCAATAACTTATAATAGTTATTTTCATTTTTTTACAGAGATTAAAAATGTCATCTCTCCGTAAATTAATTTTTTTTAACAATAATAGTTTATAATAATGATTTTAAAATTTTTATCAGCAGTAAAAATTGTCATCTCCCCGTGAATTTTTTAAAAAAATTAGTAATAAAAACTTTTATTTTGCGATAAAAAATAGTCATCTGCCTATGAATTAAAATTTTATTAGTAATAACTTATAATAGTTATTTTAAATTTTTTACCAGAGATTAAAAATGTCATCTCTCCGTAAATTAATTTTTTTATCAATAATAGTTTGTAATAGTGATTTTAAATTTTTTATCAGCAATAAAAATTATCATCTCCCTGTAATTATGAATTTTTATCAATAATAACTTGTAATAGTTATTTTACAACTTTTATTAGTGATAAAAAATGTTATCTCCACGTAAATTATAATTTTTTATCAGTAGTAACTTATAATAGTGATTTTAAAACTTTTATCTGTGATCAAAATTGCCATCTCACCGTCAATTATAACTTTTTATCAATAATTTGTAATAGTGATTTTAAAATTGTTATCAACAATCAAAATATTATAATCTTCCCTTGAATTATAAATTTCTATTAGTAATTAATAACTTATATGATTTTAAAACTTTTATCAAAACTGTCATCTCTCACTGAATTATAAATTTTTATTAATAATAACTTATAATAATGATTTTAAAAAATTTATTAGAGATGAAAATTGTATCTTCCCGTGAATTAAAATTTTGTATCAATAATAGTTTGTAATAATGATTTTAAATTTTTTATCAACAATAAAAATTATATTAGTGACTATAAATACATATCCCCCTTCTCAATTATATGAATCACCAATGTTTGACTTCATCTTGATTCAGCAAAATTGCCTTAAATTTTTCACTTTTTTTTATAATAAGTGGACGAATTCACACTACTAAAAAACTCGCGTTTAGCAATCGATTTAGCGACCGAATTTGGCGAAAATCGGTCGCTAAATGTATTAGCGACGAATATAGCAACCGATTAAAATAAGTAGCAAAGCGTCGCTGATCTGTTGTGACCAAATTAGCAACTGATTTTGTAGCGACCGACTTAGCCACTAAATTTAGAGACTGAATTCAAAGAACGGTTTAGTGACAGATTTTGCAACGCATTGTGTGACACTATAAGCAACCGATTTAGTTACTAATTGTAGCGACTGATTTAGCGACCAAATGTATTTTATTTTAAGAAAAAATCAGTCGCTAATTCAGTTGCTATTGCTAATATCGTTTTTGTCAAGACATTAGATTAAACATAACAAAACACATTAGATTAAATTCTTATAAAGCTCTGCTTAATCAAAAATTACAAAGAAAAATTACAATAGAAACAGTGCAATTCAAGAATCACACAACTAGTAACGTTGAAATAATACATACAAACATAAATTATATCTATATAAAGCTTAGTTTTTTTCATTCTAATACATTGTAACTCTATTAGATACTACATATATATATATATATATATCTATATATATATCTACATATATATAATACATTGTAACTCTATTAGATACTACATATATATATATATATATCTATACGTTGAAATATATATATATATATCTATATATATATATATAGTTTATTTCATTCTAATACACTCTAACTATATTAGAGACTCCAACACCTTCATAGCTTCCTTCCAGACAGCAGAAAGTTTATCCATGCGGTGGTTGTCCTAAACTATTTTGCATGCCCTTTTGTCTTTGACTCATTTTCTAGCAAAAAAAAATTTAATCAAATCCAACATGCAAAAGGAAGAAAACAGAGCAAACTAGCAATAGTAAATAATTACCTTGCCCGGAGATAATCCAATATTTGACTATAATGCATCAAGTGGAATTTCACCTTTACATAAGAGAATTTTCAGTGATTTCAACTAACTTCTTTTCTTCTCTCTCTTACCCATACTGAGTATTTATTGCAAACAAGTTCATGTCAATGTCAAACTTTATGGCCTTCAGAAACCTGCAACATCAAAATAGCAGCAGCCTGTAACATACTGCATGTGTAAAGCATTTCTTTTTGCATTATAGAAAAAATAATATTTATCAATTTTCCTTGTTTAATCAAAAAAGAAAAATCAATTCTCCTTGACAGAAGTTTCTAGAAAAAGTTTAGAAAATAAAAATAACAAAGGATGGCAATCTAGATAAATAATCCATTAAATTAAACTTGTGATCCAACTCTATTACTACTATAAAAGAGGAAGGGTACTCCAAATTGAAAGCAAACTCATAGTAGTATTAAAGAGAGGAAAAAACTACAATGTCTCTCTAGAAATGTGCTTCAAGTTGTGTGATTTATTTTCCTTGATTAACATAAATAAAAGCTGTACCTTTGGCATATGAATCAACGAGATCCGAACAGTATAACCAATGATATTTCCATTTATTTGAAGTGACAAAATTAGGCTATCAAAATAGTAATTGCATACGCAGCAGTAACGTTAACTTCAACATACGAATTACCTCAGCATTGCGTGATAATTATCATGGGAATCTGGAAGCAGATATCATGTAAGTAGCACGCCAAGAGAAATGAATTCACAGCTTCTTCCTCTTTGGCATCACGAACATCTTCTAAGAAAATTGAATTAAATTGATAATCCGCTACACATTTATTACGCTTCCCGAGACTATAACTGAGTCTCGTTGAAGCAGTCATTGCTCTCCTCCTAAGAGATCTGGGACTCGCGCCACTCATCCTCGGAGGTCTCAGCCTCTAAACTTCTACTCCTCTCATCTTCTTGAACTAATATAATAATCCATCTCCTAAAACCACAGTCATTAGTCACCAAAACAATCCAAAAACAAAAACACAAACAGAATAACAAAGATATCTACAACCAAATCAACATCTCAATATCAAATAGGTTTTGTACCTTGCATTCTATTCAAGACGCAGACAATTCCCACCTAGATTACATCTGCACAACGAGAAAGCAAAAACTACATTTAATGATGGAATATACTAAGAAGAAAAACTCAACATTTAATATACCAGCTATGAAACACTAACACTGGACACGACACAGTCAACACCAGAAATATATTTTTGTGAACTGACCCATCCTTTGCCTATTTTCTCCAATCTCCATACCTCATCAGTAAATGCAGGAGGATAATGCTTCTTATATAGTGTAAAAAGGACAAATCATGTTATAGACACAGTCTTATTTCTTCTCTGAATCATATCAAATGCATGTTTCCAGTTTCCACACAAATACAAATGATATAACACCAGGACTGGAAAAAAAGAGTTTAGTGGAGCATTGTAAGCATCATGTATATGAAATATATTGCCATGCCTTGAACAATAGGTTTAATTTGAAAAGAAAGATTATTGTGATTTTAATTTGTTTATTAAATAATAGGACTTACAAAAATAAGGAGGTACACACTTGAGTAAAAAAAAGTACAACACTATGAAATTTCACGGAGGACAACTATATGACATTGTCTTTTAGAATAATATAATGCGGAAAAAATGGCTTTTAATTGGCTAAAAAGACAAATAACATCATAGAATATGCGTTTCCAGTTACCTGCCCCCAAATCAAAAAATAACCAAGTCAAAAAAAGGAAATAAATAGCAGAATTCTGGGTAATAATAACCGTCTTACAAGTTACAACTCTTCAAAGAATAAGTTCTAAAGATGACCAAAGCTTCTGCAAACTGTCCACCTTGAGAGCTTCAACAATTACACTGCAAAACACATGCATCAGTCAGAGTAAACTAAGCATATAAATAAGCTACAACAAAATTTCAACTAAAGGAGGAATAACATTATTCAAAAAAATAAAGATAAATAAATACAAAATTGATCGGTCCTCACAAATAACATGCTGAGAACAGTCCTCACAAATACCTTGTTCATGTACAACACTATTGATCTTTTATGCTCTATTTATAACAGAATGGTTATCAGTAAATGCTTTAGCTAATAATAATATTATTATTGATGTTTCACCAAAGTATTATTATTGATGTTCCAGATCAACTGTGGACAATCTGAATTAAAGTAATTGACATAATATTAATCAAGATGCATCATTCTTTTCATATGTAATATTATTATTGATGTTTCACCAAAGTATTATTATTGATGTTCCAGATCAACTGTGGACAATCTGAATTAAAGTAATTGACATAATATTAATCAAGATGCATCATTCTTTTCATATGTAAACTATTTAGAGTTGCTTAAAAAAATAAATATACTATTCAGAGGATGCATATAATTTAATATGTTATGAAATGCTTTCAACACTCAAATGGACCTAATTTGGTGATACTCACTGATACCTACAATTTGTTGGCAAGTAAGCATCTTTTTCCAACAAACAAAAAGAGATAAAACAAACTTCCTAATAAGTAGGTCTTAATTAAAAATCAAAAGTTATGCACAAGCAAAGTGTAAACACTCAGAATAAACCTCATACAAACTCCAAATAAACCTAAAACTTCACCAACACAGTATTATAAGTTACTAAAATAATTAATAAATGAAATAGAGAAACAGAAAATTACTAAAATGAGAAAAAGGAGCTTTTTGTTGAATCGATGAGTATTGGGTTTGGACGATTTGATGATGAAAAACCTCAGTACAAATAGATAAAATCAGTGCAAGAAATTATGACTAGGGAAGGAATAAGTAAAAATAGCTCATATAGAATCCCTTCACATTCATGAGATTTTAAACAAAAAACTTTAGATAACAAACCACAAATTGAATCGCTTTACATTTAGAGCAATACCTCAAATTGAATCTATTGAATCTTCACAACATGCGATTTTGAACAAATTTCAGCCGAGAACGATTCTGATTGATGAACTGCGACTTACAGAGATGCAATTGAAGAGATTTTGCAGAAATCCTTAAATTAAAGAGGAGATATATAAGATATTCAAATTGGAAAAAGAATAGAGCAAAAAGTAGAACCTTACACAGAGAAGTGAGATTAGGGTTCATCGTGGTCTCGTGATTGCTACGATTGGAAGTTGAATCGTGAGATTGGTTCGTCGCGGTCTCTCAATTAGAAGCAGAATGTCAGATTAGGGATTAGAAGCAGATTGCTACGACTGTTTTATCCTCGGTTACTATCGGCCTCATGGTGGTGTCTCTGTCGTTGCCGAGACTTGTCTGTCTGGGTTCACTTTCTACCTTTGTCTGGTCAGCAGTTCGCCTGATGGAGCTGGTTCTAGATTCTAATGGGCAGAGCGCTTTTGCTTCGAGTTCGGGAGTTAGCATCTAGTTGTGGCAATTTTCTGGGCTGGGTTGGTGACTGCTCTGATAGTCTGGAATCTGAGGGGTGCTTTTCTGATTCGGGATTAGGAGATGATTCTTGATTATGAGGTGTTTGTGTAGGAGTTTTTTTTTTTCTTTAGGTGTTCCGCATATATACGGCACCTATGTTATGTATTTCTTTTTTCACCGGTTTCTGTTCGTCTTGTGCAGAAACTGGTTAATAATGTATTTTGCCATTCAAAAAAAAAAGATTAGGGATTAGAAGCAACGATTGAGTGTCAAAATCAAAGGAATTAGGGCAATTGTTGAACTCGAAGGTATGAGGACGTGAACTAGAAAGGATTTGAGGGAATTGAGGCAATTGTTGAAATCAGAACGCTGACAAAGTTTGAAGCAAAACCTCAAAAAGGGTTTGGTGGAGAATTTAGTCATGATAGGAGAGGATACGAAGAAGAAAGGGTCTGCTAAAGAAGAAGAAAGGGTTCGGCGTGAGATTCCTTTCTAAATCCATTTTATTATTATTATTATTATTAAATTATTAAATTAAATAAATTTAATTTTTTTGTTGTAAAAAAAAATTTGCGACGAATTTTCTGATCGCTAATTATTATTGGTCTCCATTTCGGTCTCTATAGCGACCGATATAGCAACCGATTTTATGGTTGCTAATTATCGGTCTCTAATTCGATCTCTATAATTACGTAGCGACCGATTTAGCAACCGAATATTTTTTAACTTTGACCCTCAAAATATCGGTCTCTAAATCGGTTGCTAAAGCGACCGAAATATTTCGGATGCTAAATCGGTTGCTAAATGCAATTTTTCTAGTAGTGTCAAGTGGTGAGTATTATCTAGCCGCACAACATCATAAATTAAGTGACTAAAACTCTCTCTCTAAAAATTCTTTGCTCTGCCCTCTCTCTAAAGGAAACTTTTTTTCCGCCGCCACCTCTCCCTAACATCCAAATCGGGGCTTGAAGATGTAGCCACCGTCCTTCTCCTTCTTCTCCGGCGAATCCTGGGTTGCTGTTCGGGAAGAAGGTTCGTTTTTTTCTGGTTCTGGTTGTTTGCGGTTTTGGGGTCTCCAGGTTGGGTGCTCCGTGGTGGTTTTGGAGACTGTTGTTGGAAGGTGGTGGCGCCGGTGGAGCAACTCTGGTCACCTCCACACCTCTGTTACTCTTTGTCTCTTCCGATGGTGGTGATTTGTTCCCAGATCTGTCGCTCGTTTTTGGTCAGATTTGTTTTTTGAGGTGGTGTTTTTTGTGGGTGTGGTGGTGGTGGCTGGCGGGTTGTGGTTTTGTGGTGGTTAGGTGCGGTTCCGGTGGTTTGGTGTGGTTTTGGTGTTGCGATGGTGAGTTTCGGTGGTGTGGTGGTGGTTGCCGGAGGTTCGTTTGTGGGATTTGGTGGGTTGTTGATGTGGTGGTGGGTTATGGTGTGAAGTTAGTATGGTGGTGGTGGTGGTGAATGGAGGTGTTGAGAGTTGGTGGTATGACTTGACGCCGTGTGTGTAGGGTTCTCTGTGAAATTTGATTCTCTGACCGTTGTTCAAATCTGTTGAGATTTGCAGGACTCTTTTTGAGTCTCTGGTTGGCTCCCAAATCTGTTGAGATTTGCAGGTTTCACTATTTCTAGTGATCTCTATCGCGTCGGTGTTTTGTCTGTTTGGAGCTGGGTTTGGCTTGCGGCTCCGATACGGTTTTGGTTATGGTGGTTTCTAGTCTTTGGTGCTTTGGTTGCTGCCGTGGTGGTTGACCTCTATTGCCTCGGGTCGTGTCAGTCTTTGTCTCACGAATTTGTTTATTAGATTTCGATGGGCCGGTCACTTTTGCTTCGAGATCGGGAGTTAGTATTTAATGACAACTTTATGAGACGGGTTGGTGTTTTCTCTGGGGCTTGGAAATCTTTGTTTTGGTGTTTGTTTTGGTGTTTATTATTGGTGTTCGCCTATATACGACACCTCTGTTATGTAACTACTTTTTTACCGGTCTCTATTCATCTTGTGCAGAGATTGAATTAATAATATATTTGCCGTTCAAAAACAAATAAAATAAATAAATTAAGTGACTATCGAACATAGTCGCTAACTTCTCCATAATAAAAATCTCGTATAAAAATAACATTTTATGTTATAGAGAGGCTCATAATTTTCGAAGTTTTATTTAGCGGCGCGCTATCAACAAAACTTACACTTTGTTTTTATAATAAGTGGATATATGGACGAATTCAAGTGGTGGTTATTATTTACTTGCGTTCCATCGCAAATTAGAAGTAACCATCGAACGTAGTTGCTAACTTCGTCAGAATAAAAATCTCTTATAAAAATAATATTTATGTTATAGAGAGGCTCATAATTTTCTAAGTTTTAATATTTATGTTATAGAGAGGGTCATAATTTTCTAAGTTTTATTTAGCTGGCTGCTATGGACAAAACTTAAAAAATTTATATCTCATACAAAAATAAGGTGCATCTCATTTCCAAGCATCTTTTAATAAATTGGATATATTATTCAAACATCTGGATCAAACACGTAGCTGTTTCAAGGATTGAGTATTATTTAAGCGCATATCATTGCTAAGATTAATTGAATAGGTGGATGCATTTTAAGTGCTATGAGAATGGTAGCTACTTTAGATGTAGGTAGTATCACTATTTCAAGGTAAAGCATGATATTGGTAGAGGGAAGGGTCATTGTTTTTTTAATTGGAGATTAGTTGAATATATGCATGTATTTTAAGTGGCATGAGATCATGCTTATTGTACTCCAGTTTAATCCATAATCCTTAGTGAAATTCCGGTAGTAAGTCACAGATATGCAGCGTGATGTGGAGCACGTTAGGACTAAGATATACGATGTGGTACCTAATGTGCTAACATTATAGACATGCAATAACTTGATGAACAAGGAAAATAAAGCGCAGAAGATAAAGAACACAATGAGTTTGTTAACCCAGTTCGGCGCAACTCGCAACCTACTCTGGGGGATACCAATCCAGGAATGAATCCACTATGATAGTTCCAATTCAAAGCTAAACAATCCCAGTTTATTTTAGCAAATGAAGCCAAAGGCTTATTTTAGCAAATGAAGCCAAAGGCTTATTTTAGCAAATGAAGCCAACACCCTAAAACAAAAAAACCTCACAGGTTGAAAACACAAACAATCTCCCCCTTTGGCAATTTTTGGCTAACATAACCTTTGAGTCAGCCAACTAAACTTTGGAGAGAATCATTAGAACATCAGAGGCTTGCAGCAGCGGATTCTTGCCTCATAGATTCTGAGAGAATAAAACTCCCAACATACAAGCATGGTGATGAATCATGCACACAGGAAAAGGGGGAAGCATCTTCAGCAGCTTCAGTAATAATTTACTCCCCCTAAATACAAGCACCATCTTCAGCAGTCTTCAAAGGATCAGTCTTCATTCGTCTGGTCTTCAAAGTCTTCAAAAGATGTGCAAAATACAAGCACATTTAACGATGTACACACATCTGGCATCACATCATGTACCAGAGCACACATATTGCACCATTTGCACTACTTATACCTTACTCCCTGATGACAGAAATTTCTATGGTATTTTAGGTAGTATATTTAGTAGTAAAATGACCAAGACAGACCCAAATACGAAGAAAAACCTACAGAATCCAAGAAAAGCATAAAGACAGAGTCAAGAATCCAAAAAGACAAGAAAAAGCCAAAAATGTGAAGATTTGTGCTGTTCATCGTGCCACGATGGCTTCCATCGTGCCACGATGGAAGCTGCTTGTTGGCCAAGAAATCAACAGAAGAAAATCTGAAGAGAATCTGTTCATCGTGCTACGATGCCCCTCATCGTGGTACGATGACCTTACTTGGCGACCAAGCTGATGAAACGCACATGATTCTGAACTAAATCTGACTAAATTCTGAACTAAATCTTCCCATCGTGCTGCGATGGACCTATCGCAGCACGATGGCTTGCTGAGGCCCATTACGAAAACTATAAATAGAGCCCTCCACTCATTGTTTAAATCATTCAGAAATAGTAGAACACTCTCTACTATAAAGGAGGTGTTCAAAGGAGCTCTAAGGGCATAGTTTTCTCCCCTTACAGGAAAACTAACTCAGCAAGGTATGTTTTCTTTAGGCTTTATGTTTAGGTTATGATTCTTTTGTAATTTAAATATGTAGTCTTTTGTATTAGATTCCTTAGGTTGTGGTGGAGAAGATGAACTCCCCTATGAATATTTGGAGTCTGTGATTGAGTCAAAGTTATAATAAATGTTATTCAGTATTATGTTTGTTATTTACTTTCTTGCACTTTAATAACGTATCTCGTAATCTGGCCGGATAAGCGGGAGCGCCCATAGAATTGATATTAGGTCTTAACTTAATATGGTCCGGAACTAGTAGTAAATAATGCTAGGTGTATAGAGACGGTAACATCCTGAACTAGTCGTGAACTGAGTGGTTCGATGAGGAATCAGGAACTAGGTGTTAACTAAGCACTTAGAAGTTGAACAGCCCGATACTAGGACCTAGAGGCAATTGGTGAAGGTAATAATGCATGTGTAATGAATAACTCACCTAGTAATTAGGGTATGTGACACATCGAGGTTAGGCTCTCGTAGGTACCTTAGTTGTTAGTGTAGGGAAACCTCAATATACATAGTGTAACAGTAAGGTGTTACTACAATGAAGGAAAAGTCACCACCGAACAATAATCTGAATAAATATGTTATACACCCTTCATGCCAAATAGGAAGAAGGGAGTGAGTCCAACCACTATACATAGCCTCTATATTTCTTGAATTATTTATCTTTATTTTCCACAAGCATATCACTCTTTTTATAAAACCCTTTTCAAAAACCAAAGCGAATGCAAAACCAACAACTTAAATAATGCTAACGAAGCTTTGGCACGATCCATGTGGATACGAACTCATTCTAGACACCTAAAGTGTGAATTATTACTCGACGACAGACTGGTACACTTGCCAGGACGTAGTCAAGTTTTTGGCGCCGTTGCCGGGGATTGTGTCTACAAAGCGTCGATAGATTTATTTAGGCTAAACTATATATTTGGTCCCTTACGTTTAAATTTGATCCCTTACGTTTATTTTAAGTTTCAATTTGATCCCTTACGTTTAAAAAGTTTCAATTTGGTCCCTTCCGTCAGTTTTTGTACATGTGGCAGACGGTTTGCTTGCGTGGCAGACGGTTTGCACACGTGGATTGACACATGGACACCTGGACACGTTGACACAATGGAACAGTAGAATCTGACGGAAGGGTCTAACTAATGCAAACGTTGATAACGTAAGGGACCAAATTGAAACTTTTTAAACGTAAGGGACCAAATTGAAACCTAAAATAAACATAAGGGACCAAATATATAATTTAGCCTTTTATTTAAGTTGTCAAAAAAATTTCAAAAATACAAAAAAATTAAAAAAATCAAAAAAACTTGTTGATGATTGTGAATTTTGATCTTTGAAAGTTCTGCCTAAGGCAAAGTCTTGGTATTTAAGCGATCCGTTGTGATCCACCTCACTTACCTGGGAATTTTCATAGTGACAAAGACACATGAGACAAACCAAAAATAATAAAAAATACTTTTTCCAGTGCTACTGAGGTATTTGTTTAAAGTGCATGCAGACAGGTACTCAAGGCACTAGGGAACACCGAGGCTGGGAACAACCAACTAAAGACAACATTTCTCACAGAAAAACTCCTAAAAAGGATGGGAGATGGAACGAATTGTAAAAGAGAAAGCTGCAACAGAAGACAATGATAAGGAGGATCATTTGACCCAAAACTTCTGGAAACACAGGAAGAAAGATAAAGTAGGGTTGTTTACATAAATGGTTCGGAGACACAGGGACCATTGGCAAAGATGACAAGAGAGGAGAAAGGCCATCAGGGATGAACAACTACGATCAGGTGAATCAATCTGCAAAATCATCTCAGAAGAACAAATTCTTCCTCGGGAGGAAAAGTGCAAAACAGAAAGACATGCACAGGTACAAGTTTGGGGTGAAATCACCACGCTCTATGAAACTGCACCCGGAAAATAAGTCGTCAACAGGGATAGTTGAGGGCATGGTGAAACAGATCTGGTCCTACCAAAGATTGTAAGAGTTTAAGAAAGATGGCCAGTGCTTCGAGCTGGAACAAAGGAGCACAAAAGAGAAACATGCGAACCTATCCTCTGTAATGGAGGAAATGCCTCAAGCTAATCAGAGGCTAAACAAGCGCTGCTTGGGAGGCAACCCAAGATATAATTTACTGCTTTATTTTAATTTTCCGCAATTTTCAATTTTTAAATTTAGTTTAGAAAAAAAATAAAAGTACCACACTTCCAAGGAAGACCGAGAAAAAAAATTTGAAGAAAAAAAAAGGTTGAAAAATCAATATTTTTTTTAAAAAAAACAGGCAGCCCATCGCAGCACAATGCAGCCCATCGTGCTACGATGAACAAACGTCCGATTTTCAAATCAAACGGTGTTGCATCGCAGTACGATGCATCGCATCGTGCTACGATGTGAACGGCCGTATTTTCAAATTTTAAACAGCAAACCATCGTAGTACGATGGATCTCATCGTGCTACGATGAGGGACGTTTGCCTATATATAGAGCACAAATTTTTCACTTTTTACATCAAAATTTCATGCCGTTACTCTGCTTAAATTTACCCTGAACCTCATAAACGTCCAAACTCTCGGAAAACTCCAAAAACCTTTCTTTTTCTTCTTCTTCTACACTTTCTAAACCTTCCACCAACCAAATTTACCAACAAAAAACCAAACTTTTTATAAAAATCCTACCTTTTCCCACTTTCTCACATATGGCACCCAAACGATCCAAACCCTCTGGAGCCGGCCAGACATCAGCCCCTCCTCGCTTCCTTAGTAGCCTTACTAAGAAGCATTATGATACTGTCAAGGAGAAGGGGCTGATACAGGAGATCAGCATTGATATCCCCACTTTCAACTCACTTCCACGAGTTCGGGAGATTCTTGTGGGGTACGATTGAATGCCCTTCAACAACATGTTGGGGGAGTGCAACACTACCATCGTGGAGGAGTTTTACGCCAATGCTTTGGCATTTGGAACTAGAGACTACAGGTCCTACGTCCGGGGGATCCACATCAGTTTTTCCCCGGATGTGATTGACACTACATTTGGATTCCGCCCGGAGGGCAATTACGGAATCCGTACGAGGCGTGCCTCCTGGAGAGAGGGGGCTGTTATAGACGCCGAGTACGATCAGATCAGGGAAGCCCTGGCTATGCCAGGCAAGGACTGGCGCTACTCCACTTAGGGAACGCGTCAGAGGTTACAGGCTACGGAGATGTTGCCCGTGGCAAAGTTATGGTCCAAATGGTGTATCCATAACTTTGAGGCATGCTCCAACCAGACGGAGATCATCACGGCGAGGTGCTTAGCCGTTTACAGCATTCTGATGGGGGAGCCCATCCAGGTTGGGAGTGTGATTGCGCAGAGCATCAAGCGCATGATCACCTCCACCGATGCCTACATCGGGCATCCTTTTGTCATCTCCCACCTCTGTTCCCTGGCTGGGGTACCAGAGGAGGATGATGACAACATCATTGGGCCCCAGGTTCTGCTGGGAGAGAGGTTCTTATCACTTCATCTATTTTAACCCCTTTTCAAACTTACAAAAAATTAAATAACTGTTTGCTGTTTATTATCTTGTGCATGAGAAACTGTTATAGGTAAGATTGCAGCGAAATGAATTATAAATGTTGATGAGCCGAATTTCACGCCTTCACACAAATACCAAAGGTGATTGCTCCGAAGTGCGAAGTTCGGGAGACAACGAGACGAGTGATGAAGCTGGTGTCTGTGAGATAAGTGTTCATGCCTTCAGATACCTAAGTCATGTGAGGATTTGAGCCAAATATTTTCAAACGGTATTACCACTTTCTTTCGATTTACTATGAGAGTACTGTGCACTTGTTTATTTTCTAGAACTTGCTCTAATTCTCTGCTGACTAGTTGATTTGATATTATATGCATTGAGACAATTGTTTGTTATAATCCAGAGCCTTTTCAAGCCACCCTTTATTTGTAAGTGCACCAGTTCATCCTCATGTTTTAATAATTGTCAAAACACATGAAAATAGGATTGAACATATTTTGGCAACATTACAAATGACTTGACAACAAAGAACTATTTTCTAAAAACTTGAAAAACTGACTTTTAGGTATTTTGTATCGATACATACATTGGTGTATCGATACAAATGTCCTGAAATTACTTCTATCTGGTTTTTGGGTATTTTGTATCGATACATGCATAGTCTGTATCGATACAAAAGTGGTCTCTCAGAGGCATAGAGTCACCTGTGTATCGAATCATGCTTGCATGTATCGATACACATCTGTATGTCCTCAAAATCCAGAGAGATGATGATGTATCGAATCATGCTTGCATGCTTTGATACATATCAGTCAAGAGTTTCAAGATTCTGATATTTGTATCGATACACACCCGTGTTTGTATCGATACAAAGGTCAAAGCATTTGTATCGATACAAATGATCATTTGTATCGATACATGTTTGAAAAATTATGCCCAAATTTGCTCATTCTATTTTCACTTTAAATAGCAATGTGTGTGATCCTTTGTTTGTAACACAACTGAGAAAAATCTAGTGAGAACCAGTGAGAAAGCAAGAGTGCTTTGAGAGAAACACTTTGGATACAATTTGGGTGAAAAATTGGGATCAAAGTGTATCCTTCACAAGATCATCATCTTCCATCAAGTTGCAACAATTGAAGATTGAGTATGGGATCAATCCAATAGAAGTTGTACGCTTGGTCGATAACGTTCGGTACGATTCGTGGTGAATCAGAATCGTGATCGGGTTGATTTGCGAAGGAGGTTTGGTTGCTCGCTAGGGATTCAAGATTGTTCGATATCTTGAAGGATCAATCGAGAAGAATTGAAGGACTCAGCTGGACGATTGTTGCAAGGAGTTGCACGGGTAAAATCGTTGGAATCAGAGGGTGAAGATTCGTTCGTCGATTGAGGTTTAGCATAGTTTTACTTTTGAGTCAATATAGGTTTATTGGATTCATTGTAAATTGTGCACTTGTGTTCAAACTGTTTTTTAATCAATAATACTCTCAAATAACCCGTTTGGTTATTTGGGGGGAGACGTACTCGGCCGACCGCGAGGACGACACGAAAGCCGGGGAACTCCCTAATCATCTCTTGTGTGTCGATTCGCTTTAAATTCTTACTTTACGCAATTCGCTTATATTTTGTGTCAATTGAAGTTTTGTGTTCGTAAGTGTGCACAAAGGTTCAATTGCGATTATCTTGATTGTGATTGAAATTGAATATCAAATCGCACGTTTTATTTTTAGAGAAGATCTTTTCTCTTTCATCAGTTCTTTGCGTGTGCATCAAGGAAGGTTTTATTTTCTAAACAGATCTTTCATCTGAAGATTGTTTTGGAAATTATTGTGAAGACTTATTTTATAAACATATCAAATCTTTCAAGATATGGTTTTATTTTATATTTGTGAGCTGGATGTTTCTCGTGGGCAGAGCTACTGAAGCCCAAGTTACCAGCTATTTATTGAAGGACGAAAACCTAATTAAGGTAGTTGTTCAAGCGTGTTATTGAGTATAGCCGTATTAGGATTTGCATGTGTGCTTGTGTTTTGTGAGCCTTTCTTGTGTCACTTTGATACAAGCTTAGGACTGTGTGTTCATTGAGTTGTAATCACAATTGGCTCTAAAGCTTTTAAGCAAGGAGATAGTTGTTGTGTGTGTCCTCTCCAAAGCTTTTAAGCAAGGAGTTTGGATCGTAGTGCTTGTGTATCACTCTAAGCCTTTAGGTACGAGTGAACTAGTGTCTAGGAGAGTGTCTCCACCATAGTGATTGAGTTAACAACAGTGCTGTCTGTACTGTTGATATTAAGGAGTGAGTTGGGAACTCATACCTAGGAGTTCATAGGTAGAAGGACATAAGGATAGTTGCTAGGTGATAAGTTGTAAACGAGGAGTTTGCTGTAAGACTTTGAACTAGGGCTATTAGTGGATTTCCTCCTGGATTGGTATCCCCCAGACGTAGGTGCGCCGAACTGGGTCAACAAATCACTGTGTGTTTGTTTATTTCTGCACTATTTACTGCTTTATACTTTGTCTGTTAAATCTGGTAAAGTGTTGTAACATCGTATACAACATCTTATACTGGTGTGCCAGTTTTTCAATTGGCATCAGAGCAGGCACCCTGCTTGTTTAGGGTGAGATTCAGGAAGGTTTATCTGGCAAAATGGACAAAGAAGGAGGATTCGTGAACAGACCCCCAATGCTGACTGGTTCCATTTATGATCATTGGAAGCCAAAGATGATTGCATTCTTGAAGTCCATTGACAGCAGGACTTGGAAGGCAGTTTTAAAAGGTTGGGATCATCCTAAGATTGTTACCAAAGAAGGTACCTCTACAGGTGAACTAAAACCAGAGGCAGATTGGACAAAGGAAGAAGATGAAGCAGCTCTCAGCAACAATAAGGCAATAAATGCTCTCTTCAATGGAGTGGATACAAATATGTTCAAACTTATCAAAAAATGTCTGTCTGCAAAGGAAGCTTGGGAGATATTGATGACATGTTATGAAGGCACCTCTAAGGTAAAGATGTCCAAACTTCAACTTCTCACTACCAAGTTTGAAAATCTTAGGATGAAAGAGGAAGAAAGCATTCAGGACTTTCATATGAATCTGCTTGATATTGCAAATTCCTTTGAGGCTCTAGGTGAAAAAGTGTCTGATGAAAAACTATCTAGAAAGATACTTAGATCCCTACCAAAAAGGTTTGACATGAAAGTGACTACCATAGAAGAAGCTCAGGATATATCTAATATGAAGGTGGATGAATTGGTTGGATCCCTTCAGACATTTGAAATGACTATCAATGAACGAGGAGATAAAAAGAACAAAAGTGTAGCCTTTATTTCAAATGATGATGATGAGGAGCCCCAGACGACTGTTGAAGGTGAAGAAAGTATATCTGATGCACTTGCATTAATTGGAAAACAATTTGGTAAAGTTCTGAGGCGGGTTGACAGAAGAGCCAGACAGAATGGGCAGAACATTAGATTCGACATCAACAAACAACAAAACAATGTGAAGAAAACTAGACCTGAGGAGAAAAGTGGACCAGTCAAAGAAGTGCAATGTCATGAATGTGAAGGATATGAACATGTCAGAAGAGAATGTGCAACCTACTTGAAGAAACAAAAGAAAGGTCTGTTCGTTTCATGGTCTGATGAAGATTCTGAAGAAGGAGAAGAGTCTTCTAGACATGTGTCTTCCATGACTGGAGTTTGTGCTCCTGTGACTGATTCTGATGATGATGTGGAGGTTGTCTATGAAGAGCATTCTGATGAAGAGGAGAATGACACTTATGAGGAACTGCTTGGTCTGTACAATGACCTACTTGTTCGTTATAAGGAGGTTTGCAGAATTCTAGAGAAACAAAAGAAGAATATAAATCAACTCCACACAGAGAAAGACTTTCAAATAGGTCAAGTATTGAAAGTTGAGAAGGAATTAACTCAAGCCAAAGCTGACATGGAAGAATTGAAGAAACGAGTTAATCAACTGAATTGTGGGGCAAATTTGCTTAAAGAAATCTTGGATGGTGTTCCTACTACAAGACTGAAATCTATAGGGTACAACTACACTGCTCTCAACCAACACCAACAAAACAAAGAAACAAAATTTCTTCCTGCTGATGAGGTAATTGATCCCTACACTAGGGAAACAATGTTACAACCTCCTATACCACATCCTAAAACCTATCCAAATGTTAAGATTGGACAAGGTCCCAGGACTTTTTCTAACCACCATCGTGCCCCGGGACACCATGAACACTTAAGAAAATGGTTTTGTCATCATTGTGGAAAGAAGGGACATATAAGGCCCTTTTGCTACAAGCTGTATGGTTATCCAAGACATTGGCAACATCCAAAAACTGCTCCTAAAGAGGAAACTGTCAAAAAGGTGTGGCAACCAAAATCTGAGAACAAGGGGTTGATTGCACATACATCTCTCAGAGCATCATCCAGAGAAGACTGGTATTTTGATAGTGGCTGTTCAAGGCACATGACAGGGGTAGAGAAATATCTGAAGGATGTGAAGGGCTATGCATCTAGCTCTGTAACCTTTGGGGATGGAGCCTAAGGTGAAATTCTAGGGATAGGCAAACTTGTCAACAATGAATTGCCTAACTTAGAAAATGTGCTGCTCGTAAAGGGACTCGCTGCAAATCTGATTAGCATAAGCCAATTGTGCGATCAAGGATTAAGGGTAAACTTTACAAAAGAAGAATGTCTTGTTAGCATTGATGAAGGTGAAATTCTGATTAGAGGTACCAGGTCTAAAGACAATTGCTACTTATGGGTATCTCATGAAGAAGCTCAGCTAGGAACATGTCTACATGGTAAAGAGGATGAAGTTCAACTGTGGCACCAGAAACTTGGTCATCTTAACTTAAGTGGAATGAAGAAGGCTGTTACTGTTGAGGCAATCAGAGGGCTTCCCAAACTGAAAATTGTTGAGGGAAATATTTGTGGAGAATGTCAGATTGGTAAACAAATCAGGATGTCGCATCCAATGTTGGAACATCAGGTAACATCAAGACCTCTTGAACTACTACACATGGACCTTATGGGGCCTATGCAAGTTGAAAGCTTAGGAGGTAAAAGGTATGCTTTTGTGGTTGTAGATGATTTCTCCAGATACACCTGGGTGAATTTTATTAGAGAAAAGTCAGACACCTTTGATATTTTCAAGACTCTATCCACTCAAGTTCAAAGAGAAAAGAACAGTGGGATTGTGAGAATCAGAAGTGACCATGGGAGAGAGTTTGAAAATGAAAAATTCAGTGAGTATTGTGCTAGTGAAGGAATCAAGCATGAGTTCTCATCACCCATAACTCCTCAACAGAATGGTGTGGTGGAAAGAAAGAACAGGACTATTCAGGAATCAGCTAGAGTTATGTTACATGCAAAAAGCCTACCCTACCACTTCTGGGCTGAAGCAATGAACACAGCATGCTATATACACAACAGGGTGACTTTAAGAAAGGGTACTTCTGCTACTCTGTACGAGTTGTGGAGAGAAAGAAAGCCAACTGTCAAGCACTTTCATGTGTTTGGAAGCAAGTGTTATATTCTGGCAGATAGGGAACAGAGAAGAAAACTTGATCCCAAGAGTGATGAAGGGATTTTCCTTGGATACTCTAACAACAGCAGAGCATACAGAGTATACAATTCAAGGACAAAGGTTGTAATGGAGTCTTACAATGTGGTAGTAAACGATGTGGGAACTGAGAAGAGTGATAATGTGGAATATGATGTTGCAACATCAGGACCTCTCACTGAAGATCATGATGTAGAAGAACAACCTGATGCTAGTCAACAAGAGATCTCAGAAGATAATACTGAAGAGACCACTAACCAACCCACTCAAAACAAAGGTCCATCAGTAAGGGTCAAGAAGAATCACCCCAAGGAGCTCATCATTGGAAATCCTGAACAAGGAATCACCACTAGAAGGTCCAATGATGTCATAGCTAATTCTTGCTTTGTTTCAATGTTTGAACCCAAAAATGTGAAAGAAGCTCTCACTGATGAATTCTGGATTGAGGCAATGCAAGAGGAATTGAATCAATTCAAGAGAAGTGAAGTGTGGGATCTGGTCCCAAGACCAAACAATGTGAATGTCATAGGTACAAAATGGATCTACAAAAATAAATCTGATGAGAAAGGAGTTATCACCAGAAACAAGGCTATGCTGGTTGCTCAGGGTTGTAAGTGCACCAGTTCACCCTCATGTTTTAATAATTGTCAAAACACATGGAAATAGAGAAGAACATATTTTGGCAACATTACAAATGACTTGACAGCGAAAAACTATTTTTAAACTTTGAAAAATTGATTTTTAGGTATTATGTATCGATACATATACATGTGTATCGATACAAATGTCCTAAAATTACTTCAGACTGATTTTGTGCAATTTGTATCGATACATATATCATTTGTATCGATACAAAAGTGGTCTCTCAGAGGCAGAGAGTCACATGTGTATCGAATCATGCTTGCATGTATCGATACACACCTATATCTCTCAGAAAACCAGAGAGTGCATGATGTATCGAATCATGCTTGCATGCTTCGATACATATCAGTCAAGATTTCAAGAAACTGATGTATGTATCGATACATAGGTCAATTTTTCACATTTGAACACTGGTCAAAGGGTTTGTATCGATACAAACCCTCATATGTATCGATACAAGTCTGTTCTGTTTTGCCTAAATTTGCTCAATTCTATTTTCTCTATAAATAGCAATGTGCTTTGTTTTTGTAAGCAAGAGAGAACCTGTGAGAAAGTGAAAGAGCTTTGAAAAACACTTTGGATTCAAATTGGGTGAAAAATTTGGATCAAAGAGTTATTCTTCACAAGATCATCATCTTCCATCAAGTTGCAATTAATTGAAGATTGAGTATGGGATCATTCGAATAGAGATTGCACATTTGATCGATAACGTTCGATACGGCTTGCGGTGAATTAGAGACGTGATCGAGTTGATTTGTGAAGAAGGATTGGGTTTCTCTCTAGGGTTCAAGATTGTGCGATATCTTGAAGGATCAACAACGAAGAAGTGAAGGACTCGGCTGGACGATCGTTGCGAGGATCTTCGCACGGGAAGGATCGTTGGAATCAGTGGGCGAAGCTTCGTTTGTTGTTGAGGTTTATTCGCATAGTTTACTTTTGATTCAATATAGTGTTATTAGAGTCGATTGTAAATTGTGCACTTGAGTTCATCTTTTTTAATCCATATACGCTCAAATAACCCGTTTGGTTATTTGGGGGGAGACGTACCCGGTCGACCGCGAGGACGACACGAAAGCCGGGGAACTCCCTAATCATCTCTTGTGTCTTTCTCTCCTAATCTTTTACTTTGCATAATTGTTTTAATTGTTAATCAATTGAATTTTCGTGTTCGTACATGTGCACCGAAATTCAATTGATACTCATCTTGATTGTGATTGGATTAGATTCATATACCTAATAACTTGATTGGGCTGTTTTAAGTGAATAGTTTAATTTGAGTATTTTGCACACGAACATTTCTAAGTCTTATCATTAAACGCTCCAAGGCTTATACTACATTTCCTTTGATCGAAGGGTGCAAAGTAGACTACCGATCCGGTGGACTTCCGCGTACTCGAAAATATTTTGAAAAACTCATTGTGTAGATAGAGTCACTTATTCACCCCCCTCTAAGTGATCGCCAAGTAGTCTAACAAGGGTTACACTCAAGTAGAAGGACTTGACTTTGAGGAAACCTTTGCCCCTGTAGCTAGGTTGGAATCTATTAGACTTCTATTGGGCGTTGCTTGCATCCTAAAATTTAAACTCTACCAAATGGATGTCAAGAGTGCGTTTCTGAATGGCTATCTCCATGAAGAGGTGTATGTGGAACAACCAAAAGGTTTTACTGATCCAGTGTTTCCTAATCATTTCTACAAGTTGAAAAAGGCTCTCTATGGTCTGAAACAGGCACCTAGGGCCTGGTATGAAAGACTTACTCAATTTCTAGTAGGTCAAGGCTATAGAAAGGGAGGATCTGATCAAACCCTGTTTGTGAAGGAAGCAAAAGGTAATTTTATGATAGCTCAGATCTATGTAGATGACATTGTCTTTGGAGGAATGTCGAATACGATGGTTCAACATTTTGTCCAACAAATGCAATCAGAATTTGAAATGAGTCTAGTAGGAGAATTGACCTACTTCTTGGGACTGCAGATCAAGCAAATGGAGGATACTATCTTTATATCTCAAAGCAAGTATGCTAGAAACATTGTCAGAAAGTTTGGTATGGATAATGCTTCTCACAAAAGAACCCCTGCTCCAACTCACCTGAAGCTAACCAAAGATGAAAAGGGTGTAGGTGTGGACCAAAGTTTGTACAGAAGCATGATTGGAAGTCTACTGTACTTGACTGCTAGTAGACCAGATATCACTTTTGCAGTAGGAGTTTGTGCTAGGTACCAGGCAGAACCAAAGGTAAGCCACCTCAATCAAGTCAAGAGAATTCTGAAATATATCAATGGAACATGTGACTATGGGATGATGTATTCTCATTGTGAAAACTCAAACTTATATGGGTATTGTGATGCTGATTGGGCTGGTAGTGCTGATGACAGGAAAAGCACTTCTGGTGGGTGTTTCTTCCTAGGAAGTAATCTTATATCTTGGTTCAGCAAGAAGCAAAACTGTGTGGCTCTATCTACAGCTGAAGCAGAGTATATAGCTGTTGGGAGTAGTTGTTCTCAACTGGTTTGGATGAAGCAAATGTTGAAGGAGTACGATGTGGAACAAGATGTTATAACATTGTACTGTGACAATTTGAGCGCCATAAATATTTCAAAAAATCCTGTTCAACATAGCAAAACCAAACACATTGATATTCGTCATCACTTCATCAGAGATCTAGTGGAAAATAAAGTTGTGACATTGGAGCATGTAGGTACTAAGGAGCAAGTGGCTGATATCTTTACAAAAGCACTTGATGCAATGCAATTTGAAACATTAAGGGGTAAATTAGGTATTTGCCTATTTGAAGAGTTGTAGCAATTACAGTTATTTTGGGAGAGATGTGCAGCAGTTATTATTCTCTCTCCAATCCTAGTGCTGCACGAGAAACAAGGTAATCATGTTCCTTACTTCCCTATAAATACGCCACCTATCTCTAGTGGTTATTTTCTTTCCAAAACACTTTTCAAACATTTTCCTTCTGAATTCCATCATCTCTCTAACCTCTCAAACCGTTTGAACTCTCTGAACTTCTCCATTCATCCTTACCTCACCAAAACTCAAATCTCAATCATGTCTCAATCACCAAATACCAACTCTCCAATGAAATCCACTGATTCACCAAACCCTTCACCTCTCATCGTGAATGCTACCCCCATCACAACCATCCATCCATCATTCTCCTCCGCTCTCAACCCCAAACCAAAGAAAACCACAGCCAATAGACCTTCACCATTCAAAACACCAAAATCGAAGAAAACCAAAGCTTCTTCGTCCTCTGTTTCAAAGAAAATATCGAAAACTAAAGCCTCAAAGTCCAAATCGCAATCGATCCACACCATGCATGAGTTATACCTTGATAATGTTGCTAAAGAGAATGTGGAATCGCATGCTGAAGCTTCTGAGAAGAGTGATTCTGGTCTGAATGTTGAAGTAAAAAAGTCTGATGTTGGCGCTGAAACCCTAGAAATCAAAAAGGGGTAACTAGTTATACTTCTACTCTGTCTGAGATTGTTAATGATGATGATGTCCCTGATTCACCAACTGTTGAAGGATCATTGGAGAACAAGGTTGTGGAGGATGTTCTGAACTCTTTGAAGGATACCATTCCAAAGTCAAATGTTGTGCCGGATGTTGAAACATCTTTGGCACAAGAGGAACCAACTTCTGGTGTAGTTGGTAGTGCTACTAATAATGATACTGGTGTTCAACAGGTTGATGAAGCACCTGCTGGTGATAATGCTGCTGCTGACAATACTATGTCAGTAACAGATGATGTGGTTGATGTAGATGCTCTTGATGATCTAGAGCAGACTGTGAAAGAAGTGGATAGTGGTAGTATTGCAAGAAGGCTGAGAAATAGGAAAGGTAAGGAAACTGATGTGGTGGCTGATGTTGTAACTAAGGCAACTCAGTCTGGTAAAAAGAAGATGATTGGCCCTAGTAGGAAGCCTAGCAAAGTTGAGATTGCTAGTCAGAAAAAGAAAGCAAGTGGGAAAAGAAAACAAGCTGATGTGGGAGACTCTGACTATGAAGTGGAAGAGGATGTGCCACACACTGTATCCAACATTGTGTCCCCTTCTAAGAAGAAAAGTCAGAAGAAACAACGCATAGCTGCTAGTGTCTCTGATCAAGATGTGGGAGACGATGTGCCCAACATCGTATTGTTAGCCCATATTTTTACTAAGTTAAAATATATTCTAAATGCATGATTAAAAATAATAAATGTAATTCAATTTAATTATTTTATTATTTCAAAAGTCATTAAAGATGTTTGGTTTTCAGAGCCA
This sequence comes from Trifolium repens, assembly GCA_030408175.1. Taxonomy (NCBI): domain Eukaryota; kingdom Viridiplantae; phylum Streptophyta; class Magnoliopsida; order Fabales; family Fabaceae; genus Trifolium; species Trifolium repens. Next base: position 35,729,516 of record CP125843.1, on the reverse strand, counting down.
ATGAATTTAATGAATAATCATGCATGAACATATCATTAATGTTCTATCTGGAGCATTATTCTTAACATTGTTTTCTTCAGGGTTCTTTCGACTTGGTCGAAACGTCTATAAGGTCGAACCATTCGCTGTACAGAAGAAAAGTGTGGACTTAGCAAAATATTCAAGGGAAGCGTTGCTATTTCGACTTCGATGGATACAACGACTAAATCAAAGGATAAGGAAGAATTCAAATTCAAAATACGTGTCAAGACACGCGTCATCTCTTTAGTTAAAATAAACGTTATTAGCAGTTAGGAATTAGTGTCTATAAATAGATTAATGCTGTGATCGAGCAAAGGGTCACAATCCAAATACAAAAATCCTTACTAAACTCAAAGTACCCATGTCAACGAGAGAAACGAGTGATCGAAGGAGAATGTATGTAACTGTGAACCATTTACTTTCTTTGTAAAACATTTACATTCAATGCAATTTATCTTCTTTTCCAAATCAATCCCTTGTTCATTTAATTTAGACTTTTTCTCTCCTTCTGTTTGTTCATTCGAATAAACATTCTTTCTTGTAATTCAAGTTACATAAAGTCCAAACAATATTGAAAACATAAGAACAATAATGAATACTAATTATCTTGAAAATATAAACAAAAGCACTATGTCCCGAGATTTACTAGTTGATCTCTCTTGTAATAACTCAAACTAGCGTTGTTTACCAAATTTCACAGTAAACAAATTGGCACGCCCAGTGGGACTGTGTGCTTTACGTTTAAATTTTCTTTAAGAAATCTAGTATAACTTAGTTTGTTCTGTATTGTAATTTGTTTCCAGAGTTTTGTATAGTGTATGCTTTTAAGAAACGGGAAATCTCTCCCTGAAATGGTTAGACCACCACCCAGAAATACAAGACAAAATATGGAAAATCCAATTGGAAACAATAATAACAGTGGTTCGAATCCATCGACCGCTTCGAACGTCTCAGAGGCCATAACCTCTCCTGTAATCAGTGAAGCTGTGACAAATGTGACAGGGGCAACAATATCTGCCCCAACATCTTCAGTAATAAATGCCACAATGGCAATACCATCATCCACAGTGGCACCCTTGACAACCACAGAACCCATTTTGACTTTGGTTCATAACATGGAGAATAATTTCTCCCCAAACCGGTCAAATATTAATGGGAGTGGTGCAAGTTCGTCCACGTTTCATTTACCCTTCTCCCAATTCATAGGTCAAGGCGCTAACAGGAATTACCAATATGGTATGCCTACTACCATGATGCAGGGCTTACAAACGGGTTCTTCGTTATTTTCAGAGGCAGCACCAGGCGTATTTGTCCCTAATAATCAAATAGTTTCTGGTTCTGCCACTCGAAACAACGTACCTGCATTAACTAATACTACCTTGATGGCTATGAGGCAACAAATGGTTGATAGTAATCATGATATGATTAATATGCTAACACAACAGATTGGTACAGTGTTTAATCCTTTAATTCAAAATACTAACCAGAGTTACCAAGTATTAGCCACACAAACGGGAAGAATTGCTGATTTCTTTGGGGCTCCTCAAGTCCCTAATCAACCAGTTCCCCAAATTCAGAATGTAGTGCCTTTGCAAATTGCACAAGCACCAAATAATGCGATTTTTCCTGCGCAAGTCAATGTCGCAAATCCTATAAACCAGGTGCAACAACCTGCACCAGTGGTCGAACCACATGCGCAGCCTCAGGCACAACCACGTGCTTTGCCCCAAGTCGAACCAAATCCTGGAATCGTCTTGGTAAATAGGAACCAAAATGCTGATGACGTAGTTAGAAACGTCCAAAATAATAATCTTGCTGGACAAAATAACATAGCAAATTTGGTCGAGGCAATATTAGCACAAAATGGTTTGAATGTAGGCATGCACAGGCCTAACTTTGTATCTTCCTTATCAGAATATGTGCTTCAGACAGAATTGCCAAGGGGTTGGAAGATCCCAAAATTCACTAAGTTTGCTGGTGATACTAGTGAATCTACTGTTGAGCATATAGCAAGGTACCTAACTGAGGCAGGGGACTTAGCCAATAATGAGAATTTAAGAATGAAATATTTTCCAAATTCTCTGACAAAAAATGCCTTTACATGGTTTACTACTCTCCCTCCACATTCAATTTTTAATTGGAACCAATTGGAGAGAGTTTTTCATGAACAATTCTATATGGGACAATCTAAGATAAGTCTCAAGGAATTGGCAAGTGTCAGGCGCAAAACTCCTGAGTCCATAGATGATTATTTGAATAGGTTTCGACTGCTTAAGGCTAGATGCTTTACTCAGGTGCCTGAACATGAATTGGTCGAAATGGCTGCTGGTGGCCTAGACTATTCGATCAGAAAGAAATTAGATACACAATACTTAAGAGACATGGCCCAATTGGCTGATAGAGTTCGACAAGTTGAACGTCTAAAGGCAGAAAAGGCTAGAAATTCTAAGTATCATAAAAAAGAAAAGGTTGCTTATGTCGAAACAAATGACAGTGACCAAGAATATGATATCTCTTATGAAGATATCGAACAAAGGGAGGTAGACCTAGCAGAATTAAAACCTGGCCCCCCTTACACCTGTAAGCTTTTAAAACCTTCGAATGGGAAAAATCCTGTGGAACCAAAGAATGATAAATATGTATCTAAGACTTATACTTTTGACATAACAAAATGTGATGAAATTTTTGATTTATTGGTCACTGATGGCCAAATTGTGGTTCCAAAAGGTGTCAAAGTACCCCCATTAGATATGAGAAAGAAAAGAGGTTATTGTAAATATCATAATTTTCTTGGACACAGAACCTCACAATGTGTACTTTTCAGGGACTTGGTCCAAAAGGCTTTGAATGAGGGAAGACTCAAATTTGGTGAAAAGCCCAAAGCCATGAAGATTGATGTTGAACCTTTGCAGAATGCTGACACACTCTATGCTGAACCACAGGAAATCATGATGGTCGAAGCCATGAAGGTCACAGAAATGCAAACAAAAGAAATCCCTGAAAAGGAGTATTTCGAGAAAATGAAAGTAGTTTATCCTCGTGCTGAAGAGGATCTAATTGACTTTCTAAATAGGTGCAAACTGGAGAACAAAGGAGTTATGCTTTGTGCCCGTTGCAGTGCTGTTTGTGATAAGGAGGCTACTGAAGGCCTTAAAAAGTTTCAACCTGCAATAAATAGGCAGGGGACAAACCCAAAACAGTACCAAGATAAGGGAAAAGGTATCCTGACTCGACCAAACAATCCTATCAAAACTGGTCGAAGGCCAACTTTTCGACCTCCTAGTTCGATCCCTGAGGGGCACTGGATGCACCAGGGAATGATAAGATTCAACAAAGGGGCAATGGAAGTTGGTGGCTCCAGTGGTACCAAACTAAACTATTCAGAGGATGCTAACAAATATTCATATAAGAATAATTACAAAGGAAATCATCCAATGACTAGGACACAATGGCGTAGGTTCCAACACCAGAAGAAATTGGCTGCAACAAATGCTCAATCAAGCCAATACAAAGAAGTGGCTAGAAGGCCAGCAAAGGAGAGAATCCTTCCCCCAATAGATGAAAATAAAATGGAGGATGATGATTTGCTGGATTCTGAGCCAGATTTTGATGTCATATGTTTGGTTTCTATATTGCCATCAGAATATGATGTCCAATCTGAAGTAACTGAGCTCGAAACTGATTTCGACCAGTTAGAAATGGCTGATCCAAAGCCAATGTGCTATTATATCATGAATAATGGCTGTATCGAAGAGCAACAAGCTACATTCGAAAAGCCAGGCTTAGGCATGAAAAACCATCTCAAACCTCTCTTCATCAGAGCAAAAGTTGAGGGAGTTGGAGTTAACAAAGTGCTAATAGATGGAGGTGCTGCTGTTAATCTGATGCCTTTATCTATGTTGCCCAAAATTGGCAAATATGATTGTGATTTGTCAGCCCATAACATCGTTTTGTCAAATTATGAAGGCAAGACAGGCTATTCTAGGGGGGCAATTCAAGTAGATGTTGCTGTGGGAAGCATAGTTCGACCAACTTTGTTCTTGGTGGTTGAATCCAAGGCGAACTTCAACTTGCTATTAGGAAGGGAATGGATCCATGGAGTGGGTGCTGTCCCATCTACCCTTCATCAAAAGTTGATATTTTTGAGAGAAGATGGTTGCGTCGAAAATATCGAAGCTGACCAAAGTTTCTATTTGTCAGAGGTGGATACTATTTCAAAACAAACCTTTGACAAAAACTTGGCAAATATTTCGCCATGCTATGACAGGGAAAGCGCTTTCGAGTCTTCTGATAACGTTATACACTCTGTCAAACTCCACCCAACCCAAGGTTTCATATGGGAGAGAGAGGAAATAGATGCTGCTTCCTCAGAGGATGGAGTAATACCACCAACTGGGTGGAATATCTACGAAGACTACTATGACTAAGTCCAATGCTTGGGCCAGGATTACGGCTTATATGGCCGAAACTAAACTAAATACGGCTTTGGAAGCTGATGTTCAACAAAATATGGCTGTAGAAGCCAAAGTCGAAAAGGATGGAAATCCTGTGCCACAAATTCAAAGGCTTGATTGCATTTATGATGACGAGCCCTTGGGGTTCGAAAGAGATCCATTAAATGAAACTCCAAAAATGCAAGCACAAGACCCTTTCGAAGAAATAGACATTGGAGATGGCTCATTGAAAAGGCCAACTTATATTAGCGCTAACATCACTCGTAATCTAAAGGAAAAATTGGTGCTACTTCTTAAAGAATTTAGTGATTGTTTTGCTTGGGACTATAATGAAATGCCTGGACTGAATAGGGAAATGGTCGAACTGAGACTACCAATCAAGGCAGGAAAGAAGCCAGTGAAACAATTGCCAAGGAGGTTTGCACCAGAAATTATGTCCAAGATCAAGGAAGAAATCGAAAGGCTGCTGAGGAGTAAATTCATCAGAACTGCCAGGTATGTTGAATGGTTAGCAAATATAGTTCCTGTTATTAAAAAGAATGGTACACTTAGAGTATGCATAGATTTTAGGGACTTAAATAATGCTACACCTAAAGATGAATATGCTATGCCTGTGGCAGAAATGTTAATAGATTCAGCAGCAAGTTTCGAATTTTTAAGCATGTTAGATGGTTATTCTGGGTATAACCAAATATTCATTGCTGAAGAGGATGTATCTAAAACAGCATTTAGATGCCCTGGTGCCTTAGGCACTTATGAATGGGTTGTCATGCCTTTTGGACTAAAGAATGCTGGTGCCACTTATCAAAGGGCCATGATTTCTATGTTTCATGATTTTATAGATACATTCATGCAAGTTTATATTGATGATATCATCATTAAATCATCTTCTGAAGATAGCCATTTGCTGTATCTTAGGCAATCTTTTGAAAGAATGAGGAAACATGGATTGAAAATGAATCCATTAAAGTGTGCTTTTTGTGTACATGCAGGAGATTTCCTTGGTTTTGTGGTACATAAAAAAGGCATTGAGATAAACCAAAACAAGACAAAGGCCATCTTAGAGACAAAGCCTCCTTCGACCAAGAAACAACTTCAGTCTCTGTTAGGGAAAATCAACTTCTTGAGAAGATTTATTTCGAATCTAAGTGGAAAAGCTCAAACTTTCTCACCTCTGCTTTGACTCAAGAAGGATGATCCTTTCAAATGGAATGAAGAGCACCAAAAGGCTTTTGACGACATAAAGAGTTATTTGATAAAGCCTCCAGTTCTGATGTCTCCTAGCAGAAATAAAGCTATGAAGTTGTATATTGCTGCGTCTGATAAGACCATAGGGAGCATGTTGGCCCAAGAAGATGATAATGGCATAGAAAATGCAGTTTATTACCTTAGTAGAGTTTTAAATGATGCAGACACTAGATATACTGCCATAGAAAAACTTTGTCTTTGTTTATATTTCTCTTGTACTAAACTTAAGCATTATATAAAGCCTGTTGATGTTTATGTCTATTCCCACTTTGATGTTATTAAGCATATGTTAACTAAACCTATGTTGCATAGTAGGATTGGAAAATGGGCATTAGCATTAACTGAATATTCACTTACTTATAAACCTTTAAGGGCTGTTGTCAAATTGTGGCTGATTTTATAGTTGATCATTCTTTGGTCGAAATGCCACAAGATTATGTTGATATCCAGCCTTGGATTCTCTATTTCGATGGATCTAAACATAAACATGAAACTGGGATTGGGATCTTAATAATTTCTCCTACTAAAGTTCCAACTAAATTCAAGTATAAAATAAAGGGACTTTGCTCTAATAATGAAGCTGAATATGAAGCCTTAATTACAGGTCTAGAAATATTAAAAGATTTGGGGGCAAAGAACGTTAAAATAAGAGGTGATTCTGAACTAGTATTGAAACAACTAACACAAGAATATAAATGTGTTAAAGAACATTTGACAAAATACTTTGAAATTCTGTTCCTAGCCAGGACAGATGTCGTACACAATGTCTAGGACAATGTGTCTGTAGTCCAGATGTCTCAGACAACTGGTTCGACAATTGGTTATGAGGATCACAGATATTATTGCAGTACTGAAGTAAATAAAAGCAATAAAGAACACCAGTAATTGTTAACCCAGTTCGGCGCAAACCAGCCCTACTCTGGGGGATACCCATCCAGGAAGTGAACACTACTAATCTGAATTAATACTTAGTCTTACAACCATACCAAAAACCCTATTGGCATGTATGTCTTTTCTTAATCATAGCAATCTTCTACTCAAGGGCTAACTCCCCCTGAATATGAGAACCTACCCAACTCCCTCTAATCACTAATCCCAAGTGACGACAACTTTAAACTACAAAGTTTATAGACTTAGTTGAATGACAACATTCAACAACAAAGCTACAAAGTATCAAAACCAATACTAAGAGCCACAAAGCTGCAAAGTATCAAACAACGATACTAAGAGCCACTAATGCTTTGCACAGTAGACACAAAGCTTTGTTGAGTTTTATTTATAGGCGTGCAAGTCTTCAGATTATCTTCAGTCTTTCAGATGCACTACAATTAAGAGTTAGTTTTAAAACAAACTTGTTTAAAAACAAACTCCAAAAGATAAAGAAATTAATCTTTATCCACAAATTAAATACGATTCCGATCGTATCTAACACATAGGATTAATAACAAACTTTATCATTAATCCTAATCTCAGCTTGTAACTTAAAGATTCGCGCTTCATTCAAATATAAACAAACACGCGTGCTTAATGGATAAGCATTATCTTTTAAGCTGAACTGGGTTCAAATGTCCTACCCACATGTCTTGGGACATCTTGTTCGACATGTTGCTTTAACATGCTCTGAACCCAGTGACAAGATGTCTAGGACATCTTGTTCAACATGTTGCATCTGCACATCTTCAATATGCACAAGTGGTTTAGACTTAATTACTTTAGCATTGGTGCTTCAGTTAAGTCACTCTGACCAAGTTGTTTTAGCCTTATGATGCAGCCAATCTCAGAAGAACTACAATCTCCCCCTTTGGCAAATTATGGCTAAAACAACCACAAACCACTTTGTTGAGTGTGCACTCTTCAGTCTTCAATCTTCAAATTGATCTCTGTTGATGCAATCTTCTGTTCTGAGATCTTTAGGTCTTCAATGTCTTTGATCTTCAGAATCTTGTGTGTCTTCAATATTCAAGACTTCTTTTAATCTTGAATGTGTGATGAACCTATTCTAGTATGAGACAGTCTTAGTCTTGTCTTCATATGATCCATTACAAAATTTTCTAAGTCTAGAGATGAGATACCTAGTGACTTAGTGAACCAAAGTCTTGAGTTGCAGCGGAAAGTACTTAATCAGAGTGATCAAGACTTACTAGACCTTTTAGAGGTTTTGGACACACTTATTAAGCATAGCTTTTAGTTTTTAAATTTTTTCTAAAGCTTGCCATATACATCCGTAAGCAAGAGATTGATTCTTCTTGCCAAAAAGCTGTTCTAAGCATCAATTATTTCTCCCCCTTTTTACCATAATTTGACAAAGGTTAAAGGAAATATTCATTGATTTAAAAGAACTGAACAACTTACAAAAAGTGCACTAGCATAAGTGCCGGATGTCAAAGCCTCCAATGTCTAGGACATTTGGTAGGCCACAAATACAAGAAGTAGAACAGAAAGGAAAAATACAAAAGTACTTATTTTCCTACATTACCCAGGATCTATTCTTCAAACTTCTTCTTCTTCTTGCTCAGCCTCAGCTTGAGCATCTCCTTCATTCTCAACAAGACTCTTAGTCAGTTGTAGTATCAAGTGATCTACACAATTTTTTCTGATAGTACTTGATTTGATGGTTTCCTCCAGCTCCTTAGATACTTGAATAAGCTCAGCAAGCACCTTTTTCTGTGAGCTTTTGTCTAGCGGTGTTGAGGTCTCAGCTGCTTCTTTTTCTTTGAACTCAATGTCTGGGACATGTGGTTCAGCAAATAGCTTGCGATTGAAGAATATTGGTGGAGGTCTCTTGCTCTCAAATTCTTCAGGAAGTAGAATGCTTGGGTACTGAGCTGTGATTAGTTGGGGCCCAATTTGCTGTGCCAATCCTATTGAGCATGGCATATTTGACTGTTAGCTTGGACGTTGGAAGTAGTCCTTTCTTGGGCCAATTTTTAGCTTGTCCAGCAGTGATTTCCTTAGCAACCTTGTCCATTGAGAGGATTTCGTTACTTTCATCTTCAACACTCCTTCCCAGAACCTTGTTGATTGTTGTTGGAGAGAAATCAATATTCTTTTCTCTTAGCTGAACCTTGTGATAGCTATCACTTCCTTCTTCAGCGCATTCTCCAGTGAGATTTGTGATGAACTCTCTCACAAGCCTTTCATAGCACTTGCCAACTCCTAGCACAGTCTTCATGAGTTTGGCTTCTTTAAGGAGTGTAGTGATTTCCTTGTAAGAGAGTGCTTCACTGCTTAGTTCCCTCTCAGTAGCCATTCTTTGGTGACGTTTGACGTTCTGGAGTGAGTGATTCCTTGGGTTCTTCATCTTGCATTTGATTCGTGAAGGGCCCAATCAGTTTGCTGCTTCTCTTCTTCCTTGATGTGGTTCTTCTTCCTCTGGGAATAATCAATTTGTCAAGATCAACCTCTTGTTCGTTGATGGTTGAGTCTGAAACCCTAGCTTGATCACTAGGTCCTTCGCTTTTGTTGATTGCTTGTTTGCTTGAGCTCATTGTGATTTCTTGACTTATTTTTGTTCAGAGTTTCTTTGAAGAAGATTTCTTTTAAGAAGATGTTGTACCAGATGTTGGAGCGTGTGTGATGGCACAAGTGATGATCTTGGTGGCCTTTTATAGACGGAACTTAGGTAATATGTTACATTGTTTATTGTGCAGAAGTAATGATGATTAACGTTATAATCCTTCTGCACGCCACCCAGTCACTTAATGTTCTACACACTTTTGGACGTGTGGAACTCTGGAGCTCCTTTTCCACGTTCAGGTTGAAGTGATTCAACTTCCTGACGAGTGTACAGATGTTGGGACATCTGGTAGCACATCTGGTCATTCTTTTCCTTGACTGTCAAGCAAGCTATTTTTGGACTATTTTTGGGAGGAGTCCATTTATAGCACTTGTTCGTTGTCTTGACACCTTTCATAACTACCTTTTGATCATCAGCAATAATGCACTCAGAATTGCTGAAGTACACATCTAGTCCTTGTTCACATAGTTGACTAATGCTTATCAAGTTTGTAGTGAGTCCTTCAACTAGTAGAACCTTGTCTAGGTATGGTAAGATGGGATCTCTTAGCTTGCCTATACCTTTGATTCTACCTTTAGCACCATCACCAAAAGTAACACTTCCTTTGGAGCAAGGCCTTAATTCCTTAAGGTATTTTTTGTCTCCAGTCATGTGTTTCGAGCACCCACTGTCAAAGTACCAGTCTTCATATGAGGATAGCCTGATACAAGTATGAGCCTTTAGTTTTGAATCTTCTTTTGGCCTCCATACTTTCTTGACTTGAGTCTCTTGGTACTTTTCTTGTTGAACAAGAATCTTCTTCTCATTCTTCCTTGGTGATCTTGGTCTTTGAGGATAGCCATGAATTTTAAAGCATTCCTTCATAACATGCCCTGACCTACCACAGTGATCACATCTATTGAAAGCTCTTCTATTTTGGGAGTATAGCTTCTTGAGATGTGGTCTAGGTATGTGCTTCTTCTACTGCTTGTGGATCTGACCCATGTTCTCATTCCTTTTGTGTTGAACAGGATGTTGAGACATGTGGCTTGACATCTTCCTTTTAGTTTGGACAGATTTTTTGAGACCTGTTGTCTATGATCCTTTCTTTGTGCTTAACAAAATGTTGAGACATTTGGTTTGACATCTCTTTCTTGGTCTGAACATAGTGCTGAGATGTGTGGTCTATGATCCTGTCTATGTGCTGAACAGGATGTTGAGACATTTGGCTTGACATCTCTTTCTTGGTATGATCATACTGCTGAGATGTGTGGTCTATGATCCTGTATGTGTGTTGAACATGATGTTGAGACTTTTGGCTTGTCATCTCTTTCTTGGTATGTTCACAGTGCTGAGATGTGTGGTCCATGAGGTCTCTGATCCTTTCTTTATGTTGAGCAGGATGTTGAGACTTTTGGCTTGACATCTGGTCCTTAGGCTTCTGTAGAGGAGGAGTTACCTTTTCTGGAGCAGATTCAGCCTTTTTGAAGGGATGATCAAATCCTAATCCAATCATGTCTTCAGCTATTTTTTCAGTTTCAAGGAATTCATCTTCTGAGTCTGATTCATAGTTTAGGTTCCTTAAGGTTTCAGTCATGCTTATGAGTTTAGACTTTAAGAAGTAATATTCTTCTTCCAGAGATGCTCGCTCCTTGTAGAGAAATTCTTCATTATCATCACTGTCTTCAGTGTTTGTGAAGCTTTTGCACATACCTGAGAATGCATTGTTTGTGTCTTCATCTTTACTTTCATTCTCAGAGTCAGAATGAATTGCAGCTAATCCCTTTTTCTGTTTTCTGAGAAAGTTGGGACATTGTTTTCTGATATGCCCAATGCCTTCACATTCGTAGCACTGTACCTCTGTTTCTTTTTCAGAGTTTTCTTCTTTTGACATGCCTTGTGCCTTGTTGTTGGACATCTTGTCTGGGACATTTGTCCTCCACTTAGCACGGATCCTGTTCACAGATTCATTGAACTTCTTGGTTAATAGAGCTATTGCTTCTGATAGACAATCTTCACTTTGGCCTTCCTCAGATTTGAAAGCCAAATTCTTCATCTTCCTTTCAAGTCTATCTTCAAAGGTCATCTCAAAAGTTTGTAATGAGCCAATGAGTTCATCAACCTTCATCGTGCTCAAGTCTTGTGATTCTTCAATAGCAGTTACCTTCATAGAGAATCTCTTAGGCAGTGATCTAAGGATCTTTCTAGCTAGTTTCTCTTCAGGTATCTTCTCTCTTAGAGCAAAGCATGAATTTGCTATGTCTCGAACTCTAGTGTTGAATTCTGAGATGGTCTCATCATCCTCCATTCTTAGATTTTCGAATTTTGATGTGAGAAGTTGTAGCTTTGACATTCTAACCTTGGAAGTTCCTTCATGTGCAATTTGCAGAATTTCCCAGGCTTGCTTGGCTTCTGTGCATGTGTTGATCAGTTTGAATGTGTTTTCATCAACACCATTGAAGATAGCATTGAGTGCTTTAGAGTTGTTACTGGACGCAGTCTCCTCTTCTGGGGTCCAATCTCTTTCATCTTTTAATATTGAAGAACCATCTTCTGCTGAAACTATTGGGTGATTCCAACCTGTAACAATTGCCTTCCATACTTTTGAATCCATGGATTTGATGAAGGCAATCATTCTTGCTTTCCAATAGTCATAGTTTGATCCATCCAAGACTGGTGGTCTGTTAATTGATCCTCCATTCTTGTCCATCTTGAACAAGATTTTGTCTCCCTGGAGCTCACCCAGCAGGTTAGGGTGCCTGCTCTGATGCCAATTGAAATTCTGTTCCTAGGCAGGACAGATGTCGTACACAATGTCTAGGACAATGTGTCTGTAGTCCAGATGTCTCAGACAACTGGTTCGACAATTGGTTATGAGGATCACATATATTATTGCAGTACTGAAGTAAATAAAAGCAATAAAGAACACCAGTAATTGTTAACCCAGTTCGGCGCAAACCAGCCCTACTCTGGGGGATACCCATCCAGGAAGTGAACACTACTAATCTGAATTAATACTTAGTCTTACAACCATACCAAAAACCATATTGGCATGTATGCCTTTTCTTAATCCTAGCAATCTTCTACTCAAGGGCTAACTCCCCCTGAATATGAGAACCTACCCAACTCCCTCTAATCACTAATCCCAAGTGACGACAACTTTAAACTACAAAGTTTAAAGACTTAGTTGAATGACAACATTCAAAAACAAAGCTACAAAGTATCAAAACCAATACTAAGAGCCACAAAGCTGCAAAGTATCAAACAACGATACTAAGAGCCACTAATGCTTTGCACAGTAGGCACAAAGCTTTGAACTCACAATCTTCAGTTCTTGTGGGTTAAGTTTTAAGCTCTATGTTGAGTTCTATTTATAGGCGTGCAAGTCTTCAGATTATCTTCAGTCTTTCAGATGCACTACAATTAAGAGTTAGTTTTAAAACAAACTTGTTTAAAAACAAACTCCAAAAGATAAAGAAATTAATCTTTATCCACAAATTAAATACGATTCTGATCGTATCTAACACATAGGATTAATAACAAACTTTATCATTAATCCTAATCTCAGCTTGTTACTTAAAGATTCGCGCTTCATTCAAATATAAATAAACACGCGTGCTTAATGGATAAGCATTATCTTTTAAGCTGAACTGGGTTCAGATGTCCTACCCACATGTCTTGGGACATCTTGTTCGACATGTTGCTTTAACATGCTCTGAACCCAGTGACAAGATGTCTAGGACATCTTGTTCAACATGTTGCATCTGCACATCTTCAATATGCACAAGTGGTTTAGACTTAATTACTTTAGCATTGGTGCTTCAGTTAAGTCACTCTGACCAAGTTGTTTTAGCCTTATGATGCAGCCAATCTCAGAAGAACTACATACTTTGTTATGGCCAGTTCTTTACTAGATTGTTTCGATCATGTGGACATTGAGCATGTACCTCGATTAGCCCAAATTGCTTCAGGTTATAAGATGTCAAAAGAAAAGTTGACACAATTAATCGAAATCAAAGAAAAAATGGTTTTGCAAGAACCAATTTATGAACAATTGTCAATGCCAAAACTTGTGGGGGCAGATACTATACCACAAGAGGAAATTGAAAATATCCATGATAAATTTGAAATTTTTGCCATTGACAATCTCTCAGATGATGATTGGAGAAGGCCTATTATGGAATATCTTAGAAATCCAATAGGAAATGTGGATCGAAAGATAAAATATAGGGCTTAAAGCTATGTAATTTTTGAAAATGATCTTTTCAAAAAAACTTCTGAAGGAATTTTGTTAAAATGCCTAAATGAAGCAGAAGCTTACATAGCAGTCTCTGATGTTCATAATGGTACATGTGGTTCTCATCAAGCAGGGCATAAAATGAAATGGTTGTTATTTCGACAAGGCTTGTATTGGCCTTCTATGTTAAAAGATTGCATAGAGTATGCCAAGGGTTGCCAAGAATGCCAAAGACATTCAGGAATCCAGCATGTGCCTGCAAGTGAACTACACTCCATAATAAAACCATGGCCCCTTAGGGGTTGGGCTCTAGATTTGATTGGTGAAATTAAACCTGCTTCATCAAAAAATCAATGTTACATGGGTTCGATTCCCACGGAAGGCAAAAACTCCAATAGAGAAGGGGGTTGGAGAAGATCGTGATGTACAGTGCCGGGGTGGCCTACTATATACGTAGAAAAGGGTCCGGGCTGTTACATCTTTCCCAAACACGGTCACAAAAGCCTCATTATCAGATGATGTCTGCCTTTCTTTTTGTAACTCTTCCTACAAATACAGTGTTATTTATCAAAATTGGAGTCCAACCACAAGGATCTGGATAGAATACAAAATACATAGAATCTAACTTTTCATAACTTAATTGCAAATAACTATACATGTTTGAAGAGACCAACAAGCACACACAGCAGCACCAATTCGTGACAAACTTTCGGTTGGTATATTATAAATCTTCTAACCTATGGTTGAGCACTTATATAGAGCAAAAATCAGTAAACATATATAATACAATTTCTTACATTTTTTTGTCGAGCCTCATCATTAACATATGATCCGTTCCTCTTCGTGTGAGAGATTTCATACATGTCTCCTCTATTGTAAGACCGTCCATCTCTTTGTTCCTAAAATGAAGTAAAATAGTTATATAATTATACATTGTAATAATTATGTAATAATTCTTATATGAAATAATTTAATTGTACCATAATATCTTTTGTTCTTGCTAGTGACCTTGTGCCTAACGTATGGGGAATACGTTGCTTTTGGCGATTTAGAGCATTTTTGTCTGCTTTCGCCTATATTAGAAAACAATTTTAACAATCAATATACAATATATTAGGAACAAGTGTAAAATAATTCAAATTATTGTTATTACCATAGTATCCGGAGACAATCTATAATTCAAATACATGGCCCAATGATCTTTTGTAACTTCAGGTGGAAATTGCTCTATGTTTTGTTCAAAAGTAAGAGCCCAATCATAATACTTATTGAATAGAAAGTACCGACGTTCCCTCCACCTCTTTCCCAAGCTTGTATAAATCCACTTCTTATGAAACTTGTTTGTATCACTTACAACAAATTTGGCCTTCAACGCAAACAAATTGAAAGATGTTTCAAAATTAAACATATATAAATTGAAATAGACGACCAAAAATTGAAAGATGTTTCTAAATTAAACATATATTCAATTTAATTTCAGTTTATACCTTTATGTTGTTATCATAAATTAAGTATTTCTTTGCCAACGGAACTTTGGGCCATTTTGGATACATTATAGGAAGCAATTCATCACTACTAGCAAGAAAGCCAATATATCCTGATAACAGTCCACCTGCCTCTCCTACGGGCTGATGGTCATCATTCCAGATTGTTTGCACCTTAAATCCCACTTTGTTCGGGATTAAGTCTTTCACTTCTACACTTTTTTGTCTAACGTTACCATCATCATCTGACATATAAATTAAATGAATTAGTACACAAAAATATTGGACAAAAAGGAGATAAAAAAGAAACCAAAATTATATAGGTATACCAATAACATCCACAATCCAATGTGCATGATTACGTGGAGGTGGTGGAGGTAGAGGTTGTCGTGGTTGAGGTAGACGTTCAAGTACAGCTTCATGTTCAGGTTCTGATGATTGATGTTGAGGTGGTTGGTGTTGAGGTGGAGGTGGAGGTGGTTGGTGTTGAGGTGGAGGTGGAGGTGGAGATGGTTGATGTTGAGGTTGAGTTGGAGATGGTTGGTGTTGAGGTGGAGATGGAGGTGGAAATGGTTGATGTTGATGTTGAGGTTGAAATTGGAAATGTGGAGGTTGAGAACGTTTAGGTCTTCCTTTTTTGGTTACCCTATGTGATGTTGCATCATGTGTAGGTGATGATGGTGGTGCATCTTGTGAAGCTGATGACGGTGGTGTTATCACCCGTGGAGATGGTTTTGGTAGATCATGAGAACGCAAGCGCTTACTGTTGGCTGCTACTTGAAGATCTCCGGGTCTTACAAATCTCATTTTGTCCTTCTTATATTACAAAACAAACAAATTATTCATTACACACATAATAAAGAAAATATATGCAAAACAGAAATATTTAGCAAAACTAGTAACATAACAGTGATAGCAAAATAGAAATTAAAAGAAAAAGAAAATATTTAGAGCTTTTACCTTAGTAGAAGACGATTTTTGGATGGATTGAGATAGACGAGGAATATTTAGAGCTTCCAACTTCTAGTTATTTGCTTCTATTGTTCTCTGTCTTTCCACCTCATACGGTGTCAAATCGCTCCATGTCTTCTCCATTTCTTTAAAATATCAAAAATGTAATTAAAAAAGTTAGTATGTTTTAAAATATATGCCTTTAAACATAAATACAATAAAATCTAACATAATATATGCATTTAAACATAAACATATATCAAAGCAAATACAATAAAGTCTAAAAAGAATACATATGTAGTAAAAACGAATACATATATCAAAACAAAAACAATAAAGTCTTACACAATACAAATAAAAGGAAATTACAATGAAGTCTCAAAATCATACCAAATACAATTCAATAAACTATATAAAACACTATTCAAATTAACATATCATTATTATCATCATCAGAGTGATGATTGATGGCTGAACTTTCAGGATCCTCGTCTATTACAACTCTTGCTAAAGGGATATGTGTGTTATCATCTTGAAAGAGTTCTTCCAAGTTTTGTGATGGATATGTCTCATTGGATGCCATTATTTCACTTTCATCTTCACCCATGACGTACAAGTCTCTTGGCTTCAAATGAACTGGTATGCTCCAACCTTGTTCCTTCTCATCATCGACATAAAAGACCATTAGAGCTTCAGAAGTTTTGATGTATGGTTCATCGTCTTCGTGTTCTCCAGTATGTCTTAATCTTGCGAAGTTAATAGAACTAAAACCCAATTTATCTTTCTTCATGCCTCTTGGGTTAGTTGTATTAGCCCATTCACATTTGAACATGACAATCGAAAAGCCGCAATAGAAAAGCTCAACGATATCTATTAATCTGCCATAGTAAGGCACGTCTCCAAACCTCATCTGGTCATCACTACTGCTTGAGTAACTTCTTGTTCCAAATGAGCCAAAAACTCCACTGTTTTGTGTTTTCAATAACTTGTCTCGTGCCAAGGTCCGAAATTTGAATCCATTAACATTGTAAGCAGTAAACCTTCTAGCTTGGTCCAGAGGACCTTGTGCTAGACTAATAAGAACATCTTTATCTGGTCCGCTAAGACTGTCAAGATTGTTGCCAATCTGAATGCCAAAAGGAAAATAGTTAGTTACATTGCTTTCGAACTTTGTCACTTTATCTCAGAAGAACAAGTAGAAACACTCACACGATTGGAAAACCAATGAACGAATTCTCTATGGACTTTTTTGTCTACCTCAGAAGAATGCCTTCCCCTCATTTGTCTCTTTACAACAGTTCTAAATTGCCTACATAGTTAAATATATTGGATGTGTTAATTTGTTAACACATGATAATAATTAATCTAAACGAAATAGTGACTTACTGAATATAATAATCAACTACAGGGCAATTTGTTAACACGTGCCGATGAGCATGCAACTTTTCTCTTCGTGTAAGGGTAAAATATGAAGAGCCTCCGACTGGTTTTCCAATTAAAGGAAACAATTCAGACATTCGTGATTGAGGTTGTTCATCATTAGGTTCATCATCTGCACGACCACGTCGATTCCATCTTGTCTCAATATCGTCCAAATACCTTGAACAAAAGGTAAGAATCTCTCCGAGAAGGTAACCTTCAGCTATTGAGCCTTCAGGTCGTGCTTTATTACGAACATATGATTTTAGATGTCCTAGGTACCTATTACACATACCACGACAAATATTGTTAAGAATAACATATAGTTGTGTAATTGAAATTTGAGTAAGATTCACATTTTTACCTTTCTATAGGATACATCCACCGATAATGAACAGGACCTCCAAGCTTAGCTTCTTCAACAAGGTGAACAACCAAGTGAACCATAACAGTGAAAAATGAAGGAGGAAATAACATTTCCATGTGGCATAAAGTGAGGACAATTTTATTTTGCAACATGTCCAAATCTTCAACTTTAAGCACTTTACCACATAATTGTCTAAAGAATGAGCACAACTCAATTAATACTGCCGAAACCTCGTCAGGCAATGATGTCCGCATGGCTAACGGTAACAGTTGCTCCATCATATTATTTATTAGTTATATATTAATATATATATATATATATATTTATTTATGTAACAGGTGTAAAAGAAAAAGAAAAGAAAAATAGTAAACATGAGATGAAGAGGCAACTTTTGTCCTCTTGTTTAAGAGATATAAGAGTTTCTATTTGACCAAAAGAAAGATAGCAGCACCTGATTTCAAAACTCTTAGTTAGAACAACCTCTAACATAAATTCAAAGTTTCACAATCAACAAAGACAACTTGATGCAAAATCACACAATCAAAATTTTAACTCAAGATAGCAGCTCCTGATTTTGTGATCACCATGTCCACAAAGTCCAAATCACAAATACAATCAAGTTAACACTTCAAACTTGTTATTTCCATTGTTTCCTCCATATTCTACTCTAAACTCACAAGTTTCTAAGTTCTAACCAAAAATCAACATGTAAAAATCAAGTCACAATTCTAACTACTCACAGTTAGCAATTTCAAATTAACAAAATAGAGCAAAAACAATCGATGGAAGCATAAAATGGTGGTTAACTTAAGCCAAAAGTAACCATGACAGACCAGTGGCATAAAATTGACTTGTGAAACTGTTTTGAGAGTTTATGAAAACAATTTAACTTTATTTCATCTTTGGTTATAGAAATAGCTTATACATAAGCAATTACATGATAATTTCTTATTCAATAAAAGGTTAATTAAGTTGTTTGTCAAAACACAACCTTGTAAGGAAAGGGCAGGAGAGATTACAAAGAGATTGCATTGTTCAAAACAAAAATTATTAACCTTTTAACTGGCTTCATTAGAGGCATATAGCATTATCAAAAGCTTAATTGCATAATCTAAGCATGTCGTTGTTGCATTGGCGGACAATTGGGACTTGAGTTCACTTTTGACTGTTTGGACTCAACTGTTATGACAACTGTTTGGACTCAACTTTTGACTTAATTGCATAATCTAAGTATTTTCTGTCCTACCTTTATACATAAAATGACAAATCTGAATTTTCATGTAAGAAAAAAAGAATCTTAACAATTAAAATGATATTATAGAAACCACAAACTGATGCTTTTAGAACAAGATAATCTCTAAGTCACATAATTCAATTCACAATGAAAATCACTTTAACATCAGTACAGTCCTTGTTGACTCAAGCCTTTAACAGATTTACATTGCAATTTTCTCAAAAGTTACTAGTTCACATTAAACCATAAATTTGTTTCCTTTCCTAATCAATCACAGGAACTGGCATAATAATGACTAAACATGTAGAAAAATAATGCATGAAACCAAGTGAGATTAGGAAGAAATTTCATAACAGGCGTCAAGCTAATCTCTTCTATAGTCAACCAATTACCCAAATTGTTGTCAAGCATAATTTGTTCAATAACCCAGCAAACAAAGAATAAAAGAGTAAGAATAATCTATTGTTTTACAATTTAGAAGTTTCAAATTCTTAATCTCTTCTATAGTCAACCAATTACCCAAATTGTTGTCAAAATCGTTACTTTAAAAAACCCATCTTGAGTTTTTGACAGGACTTCCAAACAATTTAAAAACAAAACGTGTTTATAAAAACCCCAAAATTAGAAGATGAACAAAACGCAGGAAGAACATACCTTAAGGAAGATGAACACAACGCCAGTTTCGCGATGGAGAACGACGGCTGAAGGAGAACGACGGCTGAAGGAGAACGGCGGCTGAAGGAGAACGGCGGCCAAAGGAGAACGGCTGGCGTGATGAAGGAGAACGGTGGTGTTAGCTAGGGTTCGCGATGAAGGAGAAGCTTAAACGGATGAAAAAGCTGAAACGCGCGTTTTGTGATGAAGAAGGAAATTAGAAAAATAAAAAAAGAGATGGTTCGCGGGTTTTTTTTTTCTATTAATCAACTAAACCGCTGGTAAACCAAATTAAACCGCCGGTTCATTAAAACCTTACCAGCGGTTCCCCAAAACCGTGTTACCTGCAATATCTTTAGAAACATGAGTGCTTACCAGTTTCGAGAGTTGACCAATCTGGGTTTCAAGACTTTTTATCGTCGCCCCTTGGTTGGCTACTGTCGTCTGGATGTTTTCAAAGTTAGTTTTGCTCATGTTAGCAAATTTATTGAGTAACTCTTCCAATGGAGATAGATTCCTTGGTTGAGATGAAGCTTGAGCCTGGTTTCCTGTCTGGTCCCATCGTAAATTTGGGTGTTTGCTCCAACCTGGGTTGTAGTTGTTCCCCATATAATTTACCTGCTCCTCGCTTCCTCCTAGCAAACATTGCCCATTAGGGTGATCTTCTAGGCAGAAGTCGCAAACTCCCTCTACCTGTTTAACACTAGCTTCCTTCACAGTTTTCTCCTTATCAGCAAGTTGCCTCCTTAGTAATTCGATCTCTACTTTGTAGGCAATCTCCTGGTCCACCTTAAGAACTCCAGGAGTCTCTTCAGCTCTATCATGGCTCATGTTGTATTCATTTTGGCACATCTGCTCAACCAGATCCTTAGTTTCTGCATAGGTCTTTACTTTGATGGACCCACCAGCTGAGGCATCTAGTATCATCCGATGTTGCATTTTCATACCAGCAGTGAATAGTTGCATCTGTTCCATAGCACTAATGCTGTGGTTAGGACACCTTCTCATAAGCAGCTTGAACCGTTCATAAGCTTCGCACAGCGTTTCAGATTCATGTTGTTTGAAACTTAGAATCTCAGACTTCCTTTTCTGGAATAGTGTGTGTGTGAAGAATCTTTCCAGGAACTTGTCTTCAAGCTCCTTCCATGTTGCAATCGTTCCCCTTGGCAAGCATTGAAGCCAATCTTTAGCTGGACCTGTGAGAGAAAAAGCAAACAAACGCAGCTTCTTTTGGTCATCAGTAACACTTTCCGGCACCTTCTGGATCTGACATGTCTCTGAAAACTTTGCAAGATGATCCCAAGGATCATTGTTGGCACGTCCATCGAACTGGTTCTCCCGCAAACCTGTAAGAACATTGCCCTTAATATCAAAGTTAGCTGGATTCGCCGGCTGGAATCCTAGTGAGATCTGTTCTGTGTCAGTCCTCTTGCAGTAGTCTCCCATTGTAATTCTTTCCTCGTCCCCCATGGCTTTGGTGGTAGGCTCTTCTTTTATCTTGAGACTACTGGATGCTGCAAGCCTTTGTGCTTGCCTTCTTTTCCAAAGTGTTCTTTATGGTTTAGGGCCGTACTCAAACTCCAGGATACCTGTTATCAAGCATAACAAATGAATACCTTCAATAGCACTGGAAAATTAACTGGTGAAACTATTTTTGGTTTGTCTCATGTGTCTTTGTCACTATGAAAATTCCCAGGTAAGTGAGGTGGATCACAACGGATCGCTTAAATACCAAGACTTATCCTTAGCCAGAACTTCCACAGATCAAAATCCACAATCATCCACAATCCCCGGCAACGGCGCCAAAAACTTGACTACGGTATGGCAAGTGCACCAGTCTGTCGTCGAGTAATAATTAACACTCTAGGTGTCTAGAATGAGTTCGTATCCACAGGGATCGTGCCGCAGCTTTACTAGCGTTATTTAAGTTTGTGATAGTTTGCATTCGCTTTGGTTTTTGAAAAGGTTTTTATAAAAGTAGCGTAATGCTTTGCAGAAATATAAATTGCAAAATGTATAAATGTAGATTCAAGAAATATAGAGGCTAGGTATGGTGGTTGGACTCCGTCCCTTCTTCATATTTGGCATGACCGGTGTATAACATAGTTACTTAGATTATGTTCGGCGGTGAATTATCCTTGTTGTAGTAATACCTTACTATTACACTATGTCTATTAAAGTTTCCCTACGTTAACAACTAAGGTACCTACGAGAGCCTAACCTCGATGTGTCACATACCTTAATTACTAAGTGAGTTGTTTATAAACACGCATTATAGCCTTCACCAATTAACCTCTAGGTCCTAGTATCGGGCTGTTCATCTTCTAAGTGCTCAGATCACACCTAGTGCATGAGTCCTCCTCTAACCGCTCAGTTCACGACTAGTTCAGGATGTTACCGTCTCTATACACCTAGCATTATTTACTACGAGTTCCGGACTGTACCAAGTCAAAACCTGATATTAATTCTATGGGCGCTACTGCTTATCCGGCCAGATTACGTGAATACGTTATTAAAGTGCATGAAAGTAAACAACAAACATAATTACTAAATATCATTTATTATAACTTAGACTCAATCACAGACTCCAAATATTCATAGGGGAGTTCATCTTCTCCACCACAACCTAAGAAATAAATAATAAAGACTACGTATTTAAATTACAATAAATCATAACCTAAATACAAAAGCCTAAAGAAATCATACCTTGCTGAGTTAGTTTTCCCGTAAGGGGAGAAAACTATGCCCAATAGAGCTCCTCTGAACCTCTCCTTATAGTAGAGAGTGTTATACTATTTCTGAATGAATAAAACAATGAAAGGGAGACTCTATTTATAGTTTTCGTAATGGGCCTTAGCAAGGCATCACAGTACGATGAGGCCATCGTGCTGCGATGTGAAGATTTAGTTCAGTTTTATAACTGATCCTGTGCATTTCATCAGCTTGGGCGCCAAGTTACTCCATCGTGCTGCGATAGCACACATCGTACTGCGATGGAAGATTTTCTTCAGATTTATTGCTTCTGATTTCTTGGCGAACAAGCAGCTCCCATCGTGGCACGATGGGAGCCATCGTGCTGCGATGGAATGCTGATTTTCTTCACTTTTTGGGCTTTTTCTTGTCTTTTCGCATCTTGGAATCTGTCTTGATGCTTTTTCCTGCTTTTGTAGGTTTTCCTTTGTATTTGGGCCTGTCTTGGTCATTTTACTACTAATAATAATACTGAAAATGACATAGAAATTCCTGTCGTCATTCTCCTTCCTTCTCTCCTCTTTCTCTTTTTGATCTTTCAATTGGGTTTCTGAAGCCCCAGGCTCTTGACGCTTCTTTTTCTTTTTCTTGGCTCCTCCAGCCTGTTTCTCTTGTTCTTTATCTTCATTAATAGAGCTCCCTCCTTCACCTTCGTGTGAAGTCGAAACAGATGGCTGTTTCCTTTTCCTTACAAAGGGAACTTCCTGCTCTTCCTTTTCTTCATCATCCAAAAATGATGAAAAGTAATGAATAACGAAAGATAGAGAATTTATATAAAATATGGTTGAAAAGCCAAAATTCAGAAATAAAACTTTGGTGTTTACCTCTAACTCTACTGTAATACTTGCCTTCGATTTCTTTGAAGTAGTAGACACAGTCTCAGTGCTACTATTCCTCTTTCGACTCTGAAAATAAAATAACGAGTTAAGTTCGATTGTTTAAGATAAGGGTCGAAAAGAAATTTGAAATGTAAATGATGTACCTTGGGTTTTGAGGTTTCAACCTCAGACTTGATCTTCATTCCTGTGGGTTTCTTCACTTCAGTCGAAGTTTTGGAAAACCCAGCATCCTTTTTTACAGCTTTGCCTAAAAAATAATGCATTAGTCACTGATAAAGGTACAAAGTATTGTGTTAATGTAAAAGAATGGAGGCTAAGGTATTTTTACCTCGACCTGAGACAGTAGCCTTTTTCGTAAGAGACGGCACAATAAAGCCACTCTCCACCATACCCAGCATGTGCTCCGCATTGCCAATCGAAAAGCGCGAGTAATAATCATTCCACCAAGTGCTGAAGCCATCAGTACAATAAAACGATGGTTTGAACTCGAATGGTTTGAAAGTGTACTCATAGTTCTCTATCATTCTCATATATTTTTTGTAGGTCTTCTCTATGATTCCTGTGCCCATTACCATTTGTAACAGCCCATTTTTCAAAGGCCAAAAAGGCAATATTTTTTTTCTTTTTCAACTAACACTCAGAGTGCGCATAGAATATTTTTCAATGAGCCGGCATTCAAATATACCAAAGAACTCATTACCATAAGGTGCTTCGACAAGCAAAGTGTATTCCTGAATAATTACAATCCAAGTCTAAGTATTTGAATACTTACAACAAAACAAGTTAGAAAACCCTATGCTAACCAAAAAGCACGGTGCACAAAACACACCGGCGCATAGTCTAACTATACTAAGCTTCACCACGTGCTCACTATGGCCTAGAACTGCCACCGTCGTCACCACGACCTAACCCATCATCTGGGTGGGATGAGCCCGCAAATGAAAGAAAGGGTCACCACAAAATAAAAGTATGTATATATATAACCGGTGCGAAAGATTGTACACATAACAATAATTCCACAAACACAAGAGAAAGCTCTTAACCACCAAAACAACTCCCACCAACGAGTTCATATAAGCAATGCACACATAGCCTATAATGCAACCTCTACAATGCGTGGTACTAACCCTAGCTACCACAGTGCATGAGTTCCGGAATCGTAGGTCCAACCCACTAAAGCCACAAGGGCAGGTGATGCCACACAGACACTATCACCAGGTGAAAATAGCCACACAGATGCTACCAGCCACACAGATGCTGTCAGCCACACAGATGCTGTCACCAGGCAAAAATAGCCACACAGATGCTACCAGCCACACAGATGCTGTCGCCAGGTGATGCCACACAGACGCTATCACCAGGTGAAAATAGCCGCACAGATGCTACCAGCCACACAGATGCTGTTAGCCACACAGATACTGTCACCAGGCGAAAATAGCCACACAGATGCTACCAGCCACACAGATGCTGTCGCCAACTATGAAATGCATGAGCATACTTTCTAATTAAGCATATATAGGGCAGTCACACAGACACAGCCCCGGCGGAGTCACACAGACACATCCACCCGTGTAGTCCCAGCTGACTTACACGTTCCATACATGCTCATGCAACAATTACATATCACACAGATATATGTAAACCAAACACAACGACATACATACATTTCCAATCATATGTATTCCAACAACCTGTTCATACATATATTCTCATAATCATATGTAAACAACGCAAGTATTTTAAACACGTTCTCATCATGAGAATACATCAACCAGACATGCCAAACACACAGCAAAGCATTACAGCAGAAATCCAAGCATGTCGTAACCAGTTGAAAAGACGGAAATAAAGTGGAGCCCTTACCTCGACAAGCTTTCCCTAACTTTTTCTCGTCAAAATTCTACAACTCGCGCTTCCTAAAATTAAGCAGCGTACAATCAATAAAATACTCCCAACGTATCCTATCGAAACGAAACTCATTCTCTAAGTTCTAGAGAGGCTTAAGGTACTTTCTAACACTCTCGGATAGTGATTTCGAGTCCTCCCCATAGTGATTAAAAATTCCCAAAGTTAATTGCACTATTTCTCGCTACGCGAAAATATTTTCGTATCAAAACAAACTAAGAACCACTTTGATTCCTAACTCCAAGGCAATCAATTTTCACATACTAACACCATTTGAAAACAACCCAAAAACTCTTTGAAAATTTTCACAAAAATAAAAGTTTACTTGCGCCACAAGTTACAAGTTTTTCCTTTCAAATAAAATGGCTATAACTCGCTCATTATTTATCCAATCGAGACGAGCCATACGCCGAAATCTTCGTCTCGAAAAGACGAATCAAATAGTTAAGTTTCTAGGTCACAAAAACAAATTTAAAATGACCAGAATACCCTTTAAGTTTTCGGCCAGAACCAAAATAACAAGCTAACTCCCAAAATTTTCCTTTTCAAATCCATAGTCTAAATCAATTAGCTCCCAAAATCATTTAATTGATCAAACAAAACATTTCCAAACATAATCCACAAATCACATGATTTCTCAAGAACACACACAAAATAATTTTTCTTGTTTCTCAAAACAAAATCATTTATCACACATCCATTTCCATAAAAAGCCTTAAAACAACATCATGAACACAATCTCTAAACAAAAATTCATGTTCATGATCAAGAGAAATTTTTTTCTCAAAACCCTAACCCAAAATCTCATGAAAATCTCATCACTCATTGGAAATCAACCATACTAAGCTTAAACATGCTAATCTAACACTCATGAATAACTTCTATGGGACAAAAGCATTTATGAATCATTTTCTAACATTTTCATCTCAATAACATAAACCTATCAATCCATAAAACTCTAAGAGTTTGGCTAACTAAAAGAAAAGAATAGGTTTAGTTACCTTAGAAGATGATCCTTGCAAATTTCCAATGATCCAACAAGCTTTTAATCAAGAGAAATGGTGAAGGATGCAAAATTTCACAAGTTGGGAAGGTGGAAAAAGAAGCTCACGGCCAAGTAGAAAAAGAGAAGGAAGTCTCATGACATTGTGCACTTAAAGATCTCTTCATTAAATCCTAACCATTAGATCAAATAAGATAAAGTTCTAAAATTCAAATCTAGCCATTGGATCAATCCAAGTCTATCCTCACAAGATATTTCCCACAACCTCTTACAACAACCGCACGTCCAGTTCTCGCGCATCGCGACGAACGAAACTCACAAAAACAGGAAACCTACGGAAAGAACGTCTATCATTTTTCCATTCCAAAACTTATCGCCGAATCTTTTTCCGCGACTGTAATTTTCTTCCACACCATGGAAAATTATTCTCAGAATATATCCTAACTCGCGCAGATATATAAAACTTCCACCCGAAATCCTACTGAATTCAGAACCAGTAAAATTTCACAACAGCGGGTAAAATCTTGCTCGTTTTTCCAAAGACGAGAATAACCCAAAACTCGGATTTCTGGCTTCACAGAAATCTCCTCATACTTAAAAGAGGATCACGACCCGAAAGTCTGTGCCTTTCCAGCGCTCGAGCACAAAACAGGCTCCGTTTCAGCAAAAATCTCATTTATACGACGATACACACACAAAACCGTGCTACTAAAAACCCTAAAACTTAGCCGACGCTAAAGTTCCTTAGGAAAACCGCACAGTGAAATCTTGGGTCTTACATTACTACCTTCCAAAAAGAAGTTTCGTCCTCGAAACTAAATGTAAGAGTAACAACTCAACTAATTATTACCATCACCAACACAACAAAATCCCTCAGGATTAGGTGCAGCCTCACAGATGCTAACACCGGGTGAAGTCACACAGATACTCTCACCAACACACTGGCATAACCGTGCACCAACCGCAACTCTCAACGAGTTCACCACTCAAAAATTAACCTCACAACAGAGGTTCACAACCTCTAGTTCCCAAAGATCCTCGTGCCCACAAACAAAATTTCCAAAGTCACCTCTTTCGCCTCCGCGACATAGCCAATTTCCCTAGGTTCACGCGAAGCAGTTACTGGCTACCCTCCAAAAAGAAACACCGAAACTTTCTGCGCACCAGCAAAACCGGCAAAACTAGTCATTTCCAGTCAACACGACTCCGTCTATTATCAACAAGAGATTAAGGATGATCAGTTCCTCAATTTGTCAATAAATAGTCGACAATCATGATGGTGGTTTAGACCATCTTTACCCAACTTAAACGATGCTTCATTCCGCTTATGCTCAATGTCCTCCGAGTCACAAGGGTTCCACAAATCTTTCGAGGTTTTTCTTAATGTTTCCCTCGATCTCTTACGAATACAAGGTCGAAGTCGTAAGACACAACACTCAAAACACATCGTTCAAGCTCTCATGATTCCACTCATGAAACATCCGTTGAACATCATTCAACAGTAATACAATGCCACCACGGCAGGTACCACCAAAACCACTACATTCCGAACAAGTTGTCTTCTCTATAGAAGAATTTTCCGCTCTACCAATATCCATAAGTCCGCAACTCAGTGAATACGCCGAACCGTCTACTCACATACGAATCTCTTTCCAAACACGACTTAAATAATACCATCCCAACCTCCGGTTGGTGATTACAACTCCTCATAGTCTTGTCACTTGCCAACTATACCATCTATTTCTCTTGTACTCCTTTTATCCAAATCCCCAATTCCGATTAGATTCCTTATCCAAACATTTCTGAGTCTCAACAGAAAATCTCATTCAACGGTTACTAACTCAAACCCGACGCAGAACAAAAACTAGAACTGACACTACTCTAGCTATGTTCTAACCGACTCTGGACTAACGACTCAAGTATACACTTTCCCTTTGAAGATTTAAAGCCGTGCCCTGATACCAATTGTAACAGCCCATTTTTCAAAGGCCAAAAAGGCAATATTTTTTTTCTTTTTCAACTAACACTCAGAGTGCGCATAGAATATTTTTCAATGAGCCGGCATTCAAATATACAAAAGAACTCATTACCATAAGGTGCTTCGACAAGCAAAGTGTATTCCTGAATAATTACAATCCAAGTCTAAGTATTTGAATACTTACAACAAAACAAGTTAGAAAACCCTATGCTAACCAAAAAGCACGGTGCACAAAACACACCGGCGCATAGTCTAACTATACTAAGCTTCACCACGTGCTCACTATGGCCTAGAACTGCCACCGTCGTCACCACGACCTAACCCATCATCTGGGTGGGATGAATCCGCAAATGAAAGAAAGGGTCACCACAAAATAAAAGTATGTATATATATAACCGGTGCGAAAGATTGTACACATAACAATAATTCCACAAACACAAGAGAAAGCTCTTAACCACCAAAACAACTCCCACCAACGAGTTCATATAAGCAATGCACACATAGCCTATAATGCAACCTCTACAATGCGTGGTACTAACCCTAGCTACCACAATGCATGAGTTCCGGAATCGTAGGTCCAACCCACTAAAGCCACAAGGGCAGGTGATGCCACACAGACGCTATCACCAGGTGAAAATAGCCACACAGATGCTACCAGCCACACAGATGCTGTCAGCCACACAGATGCTGTCACCAGGCGAAAATAGCCACACAGATGCTACCAGCCACACAGATGCTGTCGCCAGGTGATGCCACACAAACGCTATCACCAGGTGAAAATAGCCGCACAGATGCTACCAGCCACACAGATGCTGTCAGCCACACAGATGCTGTCACCAGGCGAAAATAGCCACACAGATGCTACCAGCCACACAGATGTTGTCGCCAACTATGAAATGCATGAGCATACTTTCTAATTAAGCATATATAGGGCAGTCACACAGACACAGCCCCGGCGGAGTCACACAGACACATCCACCCGTGTAGTCCCAGCTGACTTACACGTTCCATACATGCTCATGTAACAATTACATATCACACAGATATATGTAAACCAAACACAACGACATACATACATTTCCAATCATATGTATTCCAACAACCTGTTCATACATATATTCTCATAATCATATGTAAACAACGCAAGTATTTTAAACACGTTCTCATCACGAGAATACATCAACCAGACATGCCAAACACACAGCAAAGCATTACAGCAGAAATCCAAGCATGTCGTAACCAGTTGAAAAGACAGAAATAAAGTGGAGCCCTTACCTCGACAAGCTTTCCCTAACTTTTTCTCGTCAAAATTCTACAACTCGCGCTTGCTAAAATTAAGCAGCGTACAATCAATAAAATACTCCCAACGTATCCTATCGAAACGAAACTCATTCTCTAAGTTCTAGAGAGGCTTAAGGTACTTTCTAACACTCTCGGATAGTGATTTCGAGTCCTCCCCATAGTGATTAAAAATTCCCAAAGTTAATTGCACTATTTCTCGCTACGCGAAAATATTTTCGTTTCAAAACAAACTAAGAACCACTTTGATTCCTAACTCCAAGGCAATCAATTTTCACATACTAACACCATTTGAAAACAACCCAAAAACTCTTTGAAAATTTTCACAAAAATAAAAGTTTACTTGCGCCACAAGTTACAAGTTTTTCCTTTCAAATAAAATGGCCATAACTCGCTCATTATTTATCCAATCGAGACGAGCCATACGCCGAAATCTTCGTCTCGAAAAGAAGAATCAAATAGTTAAGTTTCTAGGTCACAAAAACAAATTTAAAATGACCAGAATACCCTTTAAGTTTTCGGCCAGAACCAAAATAACAAGCTAACTCCCAAAATTTTCCTTTTCAAATCCGTAGTCTAAATCAATTAGCTCCCAAAATCATTTAATTGATCAAACAAAACATTTCCAAACATAATCCACAAATCACATGATTTCTCAAGAACACACACAAAATAATTTTTCTTGTTTCTCAAAACAAAATCATTTATCACACATCCATTTCCATAAAAAGCCTTAAAACAACATCATGAACACAATCTCTAAACAAAAATTCATGTTCATGATCAAGAGAAATTTTTTTCTCAAAACCCTAACCCAAAATCTCATGAAAATCTCATCACTCCATGGAAATCAACCATACTAAGCTTAAACATGCTAATCTAACACTCATGAATAACTTCTATGGGACAAAAGCATTTATGAATCATTTTCTAACATTTTCATCTCAAGAACATAAACCTATCAATCCATAAAACTCTAAGAGTTTGGCTAACTAAAAGAAAAGAATAGGTTTAGTTACCTTAGAAGATGATCCTTGCAAATTTCCAATGATCCAACAAGCTTTTAATCAAGAGAAATGGTGAAGGATGCAAAATTTCACAAGTTGGGAAGGTGGAAAAAGAAGCTCACGGCCAAGTAGAAAAAGAGAAGGAAGTCTCATGACATTGTGCACTTAAAGATCTCTTCATTAAATCCTAACCATTAGATCAAATAGGATAAAGTTCTAAGATTCAAATCTAGCCATTGGATCAATCCAAGTCTATCCTCACAAGATATTTCCCACAACCTCTTACAACAACCGCACGTCCAGTTCTCGCGCATCGCGACGAACGAAACTCACAAAAACAGGAAACCTACGGAAAGAACGTCTATCGTTTTTCCATTCCAAAACTTATCGCCGAATCTTTTTCCGCGACTGTAATTTTCTTCCACACCATGGAAAATTATTCTCAGAATATATCTTAACTCGCGCAGATATATAAAACTTCCACCCGAAATCCTACTGAATTCAGAACCAGTAAAATTTCACAACAGCGGGTAAAATCTTGCTCGTTTTTCCAAAGACGAGAATAACCCAAAACTCGGATTTCTGGCTTCACAGAAATCTCCTCATACTTAAAAGAGGATCACGACCCGAAAGTCTGTGCCTTTCCAGCGCTCGAGCACAAAACAGGCTCCGTTTCAGCAAAAATCTCATTTATACGACGATACACACACAAAACCGTGCTACTAAAAACCCTAAAACTTAGGCGACGCTAAAGTTCCTTAGGAAAACCGCACAGTGAAATCTTGGGTCTTACACCATTCGATCTGGCTTCTCAAAAAAGCTCTTAGGTCTAATCTGAGACATGCCAAATTGCCTAGCAACACAGTTAGGCTGATACCCTACTAAGCCAAACTGGTGCGACTTATCCCCAATCCTGCAGGATAGCACTGTTTGCTCTAAGTAAGCTCTCCACACTTCATTGACTTCTTCCTCATTATCAGGGTCGAACACAGGAAAGTCTTCGATGAACCATGCAGCGCCATGTTTACGCTCAACAAAGGGAGCATGGCGAGGTAAAAACTTGTCAAAAGTTAAGAACATTTTCATGTGCCTCATGAAAAGTCTTCTGCTGTCTTGGTCTAGTGAACGAGGGGCTAACCTGACTAACCTTTGCCCTTCGACCTCTCTCTCGTCCACTTCTTTATGATAGTTAGAAGGGACTATCAATCCAAGCTCAGTTTCAAAAGTGACATTCAACCACAATTGCAATAGCCACATTGGCCTAGCAATCCCAACAGTGAATCCTTCTTTCGATGCTTTAATAGCATCACTTGCATTTCCCATAGCTTCGTAAAGGGTTGCCAGCAACAAACGCCCCAAGCTAAAGATTCGGCCCTCATGAATTTGTTGAGCCATTGGGATGAACATTCTTGCAACTTGAAGGGACTTCGAGCAAAAGACAAAATGGGAGGATAACCATAGTGTCAAGAAGGCCACATGTTCCTCATGTGACACTTCTTCTCCCTCTTTGCCCATATTCTCAGCAATATACTTGGAGAAAGTGTTTTCCTTGTGGTTAAGTTCGATCTTGTCACCAGTTTTGGTTGGATCGAAGTGATCACCAGTAGGCCTAAGGCCTGTGATAGCAGCTACGTCCAAGAGGGTGGGGGTTAACATTCCACATCTAAATTGAAAAGTGTTTGTAGATTTTTCATAAAAGTGAAGGGCTGCTAAAAGAAGTTCAGGTTTGTATTTGGGACCGGTTCGACTAAATTGAATCAAGGGGTAAATCCCATAGTTCCCCCAAAATCCCTTAAAATCTTTCTCTACCCTATCCAACCAAGGGATGTAATCCTTATGCGCAGTATAAGGGGCAACTCGAAATACTTTAATGGGATTCTTGAGATATCCAAAGTTATAAGGATCTACTTCGAATATCCTAGGCCCACATGTTACATATTTAGGGAAGAGACCATTTACCTCTTTCGATAAGATTTCTGTGCGTGGTGGATAAGGGTCACAGAAGGCATAAGTATCCTTCTTCACTGAGAAAGGAATCATCAACTGAGCAGTCCAAATCTTTCTCTCAGGTACACTTCCAACTGGTTCAGGGATAACTTCTTCGCCATCCTCTCGAATCAACAAATCTTTCCACTTCCCAGCAGTTGGTATTTCGTAGTCTTGATTAGAAGCAATTGATGAACAACAATGAAAGTTAAAGAGTTTAAAAATGAGTTTTGGGTAAAATTTGGGAAAAGTTGAGTTTTTCTGGTTGAATCAGTGATGAATCAACGCGAAATCACGTTAAGAATCGTTTAAACGGTTCAGAATCACTGATTTCTTGAAGATTGAAGGTTGATGTTTGCAGAAAATCAAAAATGGAGTTTTCCGCAAGAAGCTCAGAAAATGGAAGTTGGTAAAAAGTGTTCCTTTGTTTCTCCACTGTTATTTATAGGGAAACATGTCTAGTTTTAAAAAATAAATCAAAAAGAAATTCAATCAGTTTCGTTTCAACTTCTACGAGCGCCACGTCATCCACTATGCCTAAAACCTAGGAGAAATGATGGATTGTGGGGATCAAGGTGACAGATACTACTAGGCATGACATCAGCGCCGTCATTGGTAAGAGTGTCAAGCACGTGAGATTAAAATGCCTTTTTCTATTCTCGTTCGAGCTACTCGATCGAAACAGGCATTTTGGGGGCAATTTGTTAGCCCATATTTTTACTAAGTTAAAATATGTTTTAAATGCATGATTAAAAATAATAAATGTAATTCCATTTAATTATTTTATTATTTCAAAAGTCATTAAAGATGTTTGGTTTTCAGAGCCAATGAATTTAATGAATAATCATGCATGAACATATCATTAATGTTCTATCTGGAGCATTATTCTTAATATTGTTTTCTTCAGGGTTCTTTCGACTTGGTCGAAACGTCTATAAGGTCGAAGCATTCGTTGTACAGAAGAAAAGTGTGGACTTAGCAAAATATTCAAGGGAAGCGTTGCTATTTCGACTTCGATGGATACAACGGCTAAATCAAAGGATAAGGAAGAATTCAAATTCAAAATATTTGTCAAGACACGCGTCCTCTCTTTAGTTAAAATAAACGTTATTAGCAGTTAGGAATTAGTGTCTATAAATAGATTAATGTTGTGATCGAGCAAAGGGTCACAATCCAAATACAAAAATCCTTACTAAACTCAAAGTACCCATGTCAACGAGAGAAACGAGTGATCGAAGGAGAATGTATGTAACTGTGAACCATTTACTTTCTTTGTAAAACATTTACATTCAATGCAATTTATCTTCTTTTCCAAATCAATCCCTTGTTCATTTAATTTAGACTTTTTCTCTCCTTCTGTTTGTTCATTCGAATAAACATTCTTTCTTGTAATTCAAGTTACATAAAGTCCAAACAATATTGAAAACATAAGAACAATAATGAATACTAATTATCTTGAAAATATAAACAAAAGCACTATGTCCCGAGATTTACTAGTTGATCTCTCTTGTAATAACTCAAACTAGCGTTGTTTACCAAATTTCACAGTAAACACGTATCTACTGGAAAGAAGAAGATTGGTGGAAGATTCATTCCCCAAAATGTGCCTGATGTCCCCATGGACAATATATCATTCCATTTCATTGAGAGTGCTCAGAAGTGGAAGTTTGTTGAAAATAGAAGACTTGCTCTAGAGAGGGAGTTGAGTGTTGAAGCCTTGGAGTGCAAGGAGATTGTTGCCCTCATTGAGAAGGCTGGTTTGTTGAAGACTGTGTCTGGAATTGGGGATTGCTATGAAAAATTGGTCAAGGAATTCTTGGTCAATATACCTGAAGACTGTGATAATCCTCTGAGTAGAGAGCACCACAAAGTGTATGTACGAGGTAAATGTGTGCATTTTTCTCCTGCAATTATCAACAAGTTTCTGGGGAACAAAGAAGATGGATATGCTGAGATGGAGGTCACCAACAATCAGGTCTGCAAGACCATCACTGCTAATCAGGTCAAGGTTTGGCCCTTGAAAGGTAAAGTCCCCTTTGTCATGCTCTCTGTCAAATATGCCATCCTTAATAGGATTGGCACTGTTAATTGGGTTCCCACTACCCACACATCAGATATAGCTACAGGATTAGCTAGGTTTATCTACTCTGTTGGGACTGGTACTAGTTATGATTACGGAGCATATATTTTTGAGGAAACTGTTCAACATGCTAAGTCATGGGCTGTCAGAATGCCTATTGCCTTTCCATCCCTTATTTGTAGCATTATAATTGCCCAACACCCCATTATTTTAACTGCTGATGATGAAGTGTGTAAGAGGGAATCTCCTCTTGACTTTCATCCCAAATTGTTTGAGGGTAAGCATGCTGCAGATATAGAAATAGTTGGTCCCTCTGTTATGGTTGCTGCTCCTCCATCTATGAATAGGAAGGAAATGATAGCTTCTTTGGAAGCAGCTTGCAAAGCTCTAGATGAGAAGAAGAAGAGTCTTGAGCAAGTGATTGTGGCTCTTAGGCAAGAGGAAGCTGTTGAAGAGGGTGAGCACGTGCAGGTTGAACAAGAAGGAGGTGATCAAAGTGATGGTGGAGGCACTGAGGAGCTGGAGCTCTCAGAGGAGAGTGCTGATTTTTAGTGGTTGTATTCCCACTTTTGATGTGTACTTTTTAAAAGTTGTTTCTGTTTTTTGGTTGGTTCTGTTTTTTTTTCTTTTGGGCTATGCCTTGGATATTTCAAGCACTCTTCAGTGCATTTGGATGTAACAGTACCTAGTACTCTGTGCTCTACTCTGCTGCTACACTTTTTGGATCCCAATATGCATCTTTGTCAAATTTGTGGTAAAAAGGGGGAGTAGATGTTACAACATGTTCTCTGGTAGATGTATGGTACTCTGGTAGTGGTAGTATAATTTTTTCTGGTAGATGTTCTGTGCTGAAATGCTCTGCTAGTGTGTTAGTAATTGATATGCATGCTCTGCTAGTGTGTTAGTCTGCTATGCATCATTTCAGGGGGAGTACTATGTATGTGATGCAGGGGGAGACGTTGTATGTGATGTTGGAACATTCTCTTTGTGCCATCCTTGCTAATGTTTGTGATCACTTAAGGCGAAGTAGTTTTTTCTTGTGTTTCCGCTGTTGCATGCCTCTGATATGCTTTAGAGATACAACAAAATTCTGATCTAATGTTTTCGATGGAGGAGTATGTTTGGACACTGTTTTTGAAGATGTGCTACGCTTCTCTTCTTTTGTGTGTTTATGTTGATGTGAAGAAGTGTTAGTGATGTATGTATCCTTATAGCTAGTCTGTGTGATCTCAAGTTGTTTTAGCCAAAAATTTGCCAAAGGGGGAGTTTGTTGACTATTTGGTGTTGGCTGCATTTTGATAAAACAATTAGTTAAGCAGGATGTGGTATGTAATGTTACAACATCGTAACCTGACGAGAGCGCGCCAGCTGTTGCGTATCTTTAATGCACGCGTTTTATTTTTAGAGAAGATCTTTTCTCTTTCATCAGTTCTTTGCGTGTGCATTAAGGAAGGTTTTATTTTCTAAACAGATCTTTCATCTGAGGATTGTTTTGGAAATTATTGTGAAGACTTATATTATAAACATATCAAACCTTTCAAGATATGGTTTTATTTTATATTTGTGAGCTGGATGTTTCTCGTGGGCAGAGCTACTGAAGCCCAAGTTACCAGCTATTTATTTAAGGATGAAAACCTAATTAAGGCAGTTGTTCAAGCGTGTTATTGAGTCTAGCCGTATTAGGATTTGGGTGTGTGCTTGTGTTTTGTGAGCCTTTCTTGTGTCACTTTGATACAAGCTTAGGACTGTGTGTTCATTGAGTTGTAATCACAATTGTCTCTAAAGCTTTTAAGCAAGGAGATAGTTGTTGTGTGTGTCCTCTCCAAAGCTTTTAAGCAATGAGTTTGGATTGTAGTGCTTGTGTATCACTCTAAGCCTTTAGGTACGAGTGAACTAGTGTCTAGGAGAGTGTCTCCACCATAGTGATTGAGTTAACAACAGTGCTGTCTGTACTGTTGATATTAAGGAGTGAGTTGGGAACTCATACCTAGGAGTTCCTAGGTAGAAGGACATAAGGATAGTTGCTAGGTGATAAGTTGTAAACGAGGAGTTTGCTGTAAGACTTTGAACTAGGGCTATTAGTGGATTTCCTCCTGGATTGGTATCCCCCAGACGTAGGTGCGCTGAACTGGGTCAACAAATCACCGTGTGTTTGTTTATTTCTGCACTATTTACTGCTTTATACTTTGTCTGTTAAATCTGATAAAGTGTTGTAACATCGTATACAACATCTTATACTGGTGTGCTAGTTTTTCACTTTTGTTTCGGTGACAAACCACATTATAAGCCTATAGACCAGAAAAACAAAAAAATTACCCTTCTTTGGAGTTAAGGTAATAGTTCTCTAGTCTTGGCAACAACAAAGTTTGGGGTTGCTCATGGAACTAGCAACATCTAAGTTTGGGGTGGGTATACAAAGAACTATCACTACAAAAAGAAAAAAATATGAAAAAGAGACGGGAAAACATCAAAAAATTCCCTAAAAAAATAGTCTCTTCAAAAACAAAGAAAAAAGAGCCAAAGAGCAAAAGAAAAGAGCCAAAGGGCAAAAACAGTGATAGAAAAGAACCACGCAAAGACACATCCGGTTCTTAATCTCTGATACCAACACACAAAAAGGCACCCTAAGGAATAAGGTTGCGTACACTAAAAGGAAACAAAGTAGAACTTAACTCCAATGTTTAGCCTACTTACCCCAAAAATGTCCTACCTTGACCCTAGCCACGTTATAACCCTGAAAAGACCTCCAAAAATGCATGTGATCACGGTCGTTTCGTAATCAAAATAAATAAGATTTTGAAAGTAGTACAAGGTAGTTAACCTTGGTCGTCTCCCAAAGACTCTTGATCGAAGTTTAACTAATATTAGAATCAAAAAGAAAACTGTCAATTATGGGGGATTTAAGGTTCTGAACTTAAACTGAAACAAAGATAAAAATGATTTAAACAATTACGGTAAACAAGTTGTTCTGTTGGCTCGGTTCCTACTTATCATCGATTTAATTAATTCCAATTCCCCTAATTCGATCCTATTCGATTACAATATCGATTAAACAAGCGCAAATGATATTATATGGTTTATGATCCTATTTTCTGAATTAAGCAAACAGAATTAAGCACTCATGAATTAAGCAAACATGACTTTACCAACCGCAATAACGAAAAAGCTACGCAACGCGATTATAATTTGGGAACATAAACACAATCGAATTTAATCAATTTTACCCTATGAGCAGCAATCAAATTAAGCATTAGAATTCATAGGGCAGAATTAAAAGGAAATCAAAAAATGGAATTGAAATTATAGTAAAACCTCAAAGTTGCGGAATCCGAGCACAACAAATCAACCTTGTGATTAGTTCTCCATAGCCATGGTTCAAACAATGTATTTTTCGTGAGTCTGAATGCATAAACCCTAGGCTGCGTTTTCTATTTAAGGTGCAAGGAAAAACAGGCCTCAAAACAATTGGGCCGAAAACATAAGTTTGGGTCGTAAATAGTTAAAATGCATAAAGTCTGGAACATTGACGCAATTATTCGACACATTTGCGCTCCGAACTGGGTTCTGGCTTCAACATGTAAAATGTAGCTCTTTCTCTTAGCTTTCTAACGCAACTGGCCGCGTCTCAATCCGATATTCCTAGCTCCAGATATGAATTTATTTGTGCAGACCGCTAATGCTGAAAATAAAGTGCGAAAATTAAATAAGTGCAAAAATAAACTAAAATATAAAAACACATTAAAATAGTAAAAATAGTATAATAAACTATAGGAATACATCAGTACAATAGTAGAAGAACGTGCATTAAAATGCACTGATCAAATTCCCCCACACTTGAACTTTTGCACTCCGAGCAAAATGAAAAATAAAGCACAAACACATCAACAGTTACTCATCCTAGGCCACAAGTCATCCTCGATTAAGTTCGCTTCGGCAGGTACTAATCTTGCACACTAAGGACATTGTAAGAACACTAATCCACAATTGTGCAGACATAAACCTCCTGAATACACAAATCAACTCGAATCATGTTATTATATTAAAGCCTAACATACTCATCATTTTTTTTTCTCTCTTTTTCATTCAGGCGCAATCACATTAAGCCCGTTATCTCCACACACACTCATAGCAAGGCGACCGGTTAGTGACTCTGATCCTCTTTTTCACGGGATTCTGGTACTTACGTGGCATAACCCTCTGCTTACTCAATTGTAGTTGCGGGGGATCGGACCGTAATCCGCCCTACCAAGTTCAGCACCAGAAACCGCTGAACCAACTAACAACGAGTCAAAATCCTTCTTTTTTTTTAAAAAAAGGTTCTACAACCGTTGGGTGAGGGCCACCAAACTTATAACCTTGAATTTTTTTTTTTTCGGAACACTCACTTATATTCATCGGCTTCCCTGCGTAGAGTGTGTATGTGAGATGGTGCTGACTGCTGAAATAAACTACTCAAGAGCTTTCAAAGGATGCGAATGTAAGGCTGAAACATAATAAAAATTCGACTCAATTTACATATGCAAGAGACTTACGGTGTTAAAACAATACCGATCTTGTGAAATTTTCCCAAGTCTCCGCAAACTCGACTCAAAGTAACCTATAGCCTAAAACTTTCAAGAAGATGCATTTTTTTATTTATTATTTTTTTAACGACTAAAAACAAACAAAACACTAATAAAAAAAACACACGATTCCCTCCCCCACACTTAAACTAAGCATTGCCCTCAATGAAAGGACATAAATATTCAATAAAAGTGAGAGAAAGGAAAGAACACACCCGAATAGTCAAGGAGGATAAGTGATAAAATAAGCAGCCTTTCCCAAAAAGAGATCTTCTAAATTCTCTTCTTCCAAAGAGCGGCTCTCATGGAGTAGCTTTGGATAATGTCCATTGAACTTGAAATTCTTATAAGTGCCTTCGCCTTTTATTCCAGGATCAAAGAAGAGTCTTCGATAAGTAAAAGTGTCGAATGGGCACGTGATCTTATTTTCCACAACATCAAAGATCAAAAGATTGAGGGGTTGCCTCAATACTTTTGTTTCATCTTCCACTTTAATTGAGACCCTATGCAAAATCATGGATGGGCTAATTTCGGGAATGTCGATCAAAGTCCATCCAATCGTCTTCTTATGCTTCTTTAAAACCTGCAAAAACTTATTTTCTTGATCAAAATCAAGATTAGAAGAAATTACAACCGGGAGTTTTTCATTACTCTCTAAATAAGTGTATTTCAAATTTTTTGGAAGTTGCTTCAGCTCGGGGGAAGGTGGTTGCTCAATGGAATGAGTGCTTGGGGCAGCCGGGATGTCAAGAGTGTCAGCTGCATAAACAACTTCATCGATAACAATATCACCTGTAGTAAATATGTCACCCTGCAAGGCAGCATCAATCTCAGCACATACAACACAAATGGTAGTGTCAGTACAATCAGAACATGAGTAAACATCATCAAAATCAGACAATGATGGAAAATCAGATGCGAGCAAATCAGTACAAGTATCATCAACAGTTTCAGAAAGCAACTCTATTTGAAAAATAGAATGTTCTTCCATGGGTTGTTGGTTTGATCCTTGAGCTTGCTGCATGGCATTTATCGAAGAGGCAAGCTGTCCAATTTGTGTTTGCAAAGTCTGAAGAGTAGAATCTATTTGTTGTTGATACTGGAGATTATTTATAGCCATTTGTTTGACAATATCCTCTAGTGAAGGTTCGGAAAGAGTAGAGTACACAACCTGAAATTCATTCAGATGCTTATGTGGATCCTCACCTGCAAAACCATTAAACCTAGGCAACAAATGTATCAAACCAGATTTTGATTCAAAAGGTATATCAGCTGCGGGATACTCAATACATAAACCATTATAGTTCGCATCAGGGGCAGCCAACTGTCTCAAAGTTCTTTGTTCAGCCATGTTATCAACAAACACATCAATACCAATTATGTCCCAAAAAGGCAGAAACAAAATGCAAGAAGAGATATAATTAAAATAAATTCATAAAAATACAAAAACACCAAATTTAATCTACTGAAGCAAAATAAGAATTTTGAGAATTTTTTTGGAATTTTCTAAAACTATGAAAACAGTAAATAAATCATAAAAAATAGAAAAATGATGAATTTGGAGTTTTAAGGGTGAAGTCACTGTTTACTTTGTAAACAAGTGAGTTTTAATCTCTGATTTTTTTCAATGAACTCGTAAGGTAAAAACCAGAATCCGACTCAGATTTTAGGAAAAACAGTTTTTACGAAAACTAGCTTTTAGGACGCGTAGAACTTAGAAACGCAAGAAAACTATACTAGAACACGCTATTGTAATCTATGACAATAATATTGGCTAAAATGACAAAGAGTCCCCGGCAACGGCGCCAATTTGATCACGGTCGTTTCGTAATCAAAATAAATAAGATTTTGAAAGTAGTACAAGGTAGTTAACCTTGGTCGTCTCCCAAAGACTCTTGATCGAAGTTTAACTAATATTAGAATCAAAAAGAAAACTGTCAATTATGGGGGATTTAAGGTTCTGAACTTAAACTGAAACAAAGATAAAAATGATTTAAACAATTACGGTAAACAAGTTGTTCTGTTGGCTCGGTTCCTACTTATCATCGATTTAATTAATTCCAATTCCCCTAATTCGATCCTATTCGATTACAATATCGATTAAACAAGCGCAAATGATATTATATGGTTTATGATCCTATTTTCTGAATTAAGCAAACAGAATTAAGCACTCATGAATTAAGCAAACATGACTTTACCAACCGCAATAACGAAAAAGCTACGCAACGCGATTATAATTTGGGAACATAAACACAATCGAATTTAATCAATTTTACCCTATGAGCAGCAATCAAATTAAGCATTAGAATTCATAGGGCAGAATTAAAAGGAAATCAAAAAATGGAATTGAAATTATAGTAAAACCTCAAAGTTGCGGAATCCGAGCACAACAAATCAACCTTGTGATTAGTTCTCCATAGCCATGGTTCAAACAATGTATTTTTCGTGAGTCTGAATGCATAAACCCTAGGCTGCGTTTTCTATTTAAGGTGCAAGGAAAAACAGGCCTCAAAACAATTGGGCCGAAAACATAAGTTTGGGTCGTAAATAGTTAAAATGCATAAAGTCTGGAACATTGACGCAATTATTCGACACATTTGCGCTCCGAACTGGGTTCTGGCTTCAACATGTAAAATGTAGCTCTTTCTCTTAGCTTTCTAACGCAACTGGCCGCGTCTCAATCCGATATTCCTAGCTCCAGATATGAATTTATTTGTGCAGACCGCTAATGCTGAAAATAAAGTGCGAAAATTAAATAAGTGCAAAAATAAACTAAAATATAAAAACACATTAAAATAGTAAAAATAGTATAATAAACTATAGGAATACATCAGTACAATAGTAGAAGAACGTGCATTAAAATGCACTGATCAGCATGTATATTAAATTTTGACTGGTTGCTTAGAGTTCTTGCAAGCCTATGATAAAATGGCAGGTTGTACGATGATTGCGAGATAACCCTTTCAATTATGAGCGAAAAATACAAATGTGAGAGAGAGAAAAGGTGGAACACGGACTCTTGCAGACATTTGTCCGATTTGCTACTATCAACGTCTCCTGAGCCTAGCAGGATTGGGCATGATCGCGGCGGTAAGAATCAGCGGTACCATTGCTGAAATATAATGCAGGGTTGTGAAATTCCTTTCATCTTTATTTATCTCTTATTTTTCTAACGATCTTGTCTGACAGCATGTTACTTGAGGACAAGCAACAGTTTAAGTTTGGGGTTGTGATGACAGGAATTTCTATGGTATTTTAGGTAGTATATTTAGTAGTAAAATGACCAAGATAGG
This sequence comes from Trifolium repens, assembly GCA_030408175.1. Lineage (NCBI taxonomy): Eukaryota > Viridiplantae > Streptophyta > Magnoliopsida > Fabales > Fabaceae > Trifolium > Trifolium repens. Next base: position 35,687,248 of record CP125843.1, on the reverse strand, counting down.
CCCAAATACGAAGAAAAACCTACAGAATCCAAGAAAAGCATTAAGACAGAGTCAAGAATGCAAAAAGACAAGAAAAAGCCAAAAATGTGAAGATTTATGCTGTTCATCGTGCCACGATGGCTTCCATCGTGCCACGATAGAAGCTGCTTGTTGGCCAAAAAATCAACAGAAGAAAATCTGAAGAGAATCTGTTCATCGTGCTACGATGCCCCTCATCGTGGTACGATGACCTTACTTGGCGACCAAGCTGATGAAACACACATGATTAGTTATAATTCTGAACTAAATCTTCCCATCGTGCTGTGATGGACCTATCGCAGCACGATGGCTTGCTGAGGCCCATTACGAAAACTATAAATAGAGCCCTCCACTCATTGTTTAAATCATTCAGAAATAGTAGAACACTCTCTACCATAAAGGAGGTGTTCGGAGGAGCTCTAAGGGCATAGTTTTCTCCCCTTACGGGAAACTAACTCAGCAAGGTATGTTTTCTTTAGGCTTTATGTTTAGGTTATGATTCTTTTGTAATTTAAATATGTAGTCTTTTGTATTAGATTCCTTAGGTTGTGGTGGGGAAGATGAACTCCCCTATGAATATTTGGAGTCTGTGATTGAGTCAAAGTTATAATAAATGTTATTCAGTATTATGTTTGTTATTTACTTTCTTGCACTTTAATAACGTATCTCGTAATCTGGCCGGATAAGCGGGAGCGCCCATAGAATTGATATTAGGTCTTAACTTAATATGGTCCGGAACTAGTAGTAAATAATGCTAGGTGTATAGAGACGGTAACATCCTGAACTAGTCGTGAACTGAACGGTTAGAGGAGGAATCAGGAACTAGGTGTGAACTGAGCACTTAGAAGCTGAACAGCCCGATACTAGGACCTAGAGGCAATTGGTGAAGGTAATAATGCATGTGTAATGAATAACTCACCTAGTAATTAGGGTATGTGACACATCGAGGTTAGGCTCTCGTAGGTACCTTAGTTGTTAGTGTAGGGAAACCTCAATATACATAGTGTAACAGTAAGGTGTTACTACAATGAAGGAAAAGTCACCGTCGAACAATAATCTGAATAACTATGTTATACACCCTTCATGCCAAATAGGAAGAAGAAAGTGAGTCCAACCACCATACCTAGCCTCTATATTTCTTGAATCATTTATCTTTATTTTCCGCAAGCATATCGCTCTTTTTATAAAACCCTTTTCAAAAACCAAAGCGAATGCAAAACCAACAACTTAAATAACGCTAACGAAGCTTTGGCACGATCCCTGTGGATACGAACTCATTCTAGACACCTACAGTGTGAATTATTACTCGACGACAGACTGATACACTTGCCAGGACGTAGTCACTCCCCCTAGATATACTACTTATCTTTTCTCCCCCTTTTTAGCCATAATATTGACAAAAATTTAAGAACAGAAAGAGTAATCAAAGTACTTGGGGCCATTAATTGTGCAAATTACAAAGTAGGCACTTCAAGGTGCAAAACATAAAAGCAAGATAGCAAAAACAATGCTTAAAAACAGCTGATATAGGGAAAAACATGAATTACAACAATTCAGAAATCAGCACTCCCATCAGTATCCTGAGCTGTAGGATCATCAGCCTCTTCATCATCTTCAACAGTAACCTCAGGCTGATCCTGCTATTCTTCAAGTTCCAAACCTGCTATAACAGCTTCCAACCTAAGCTTCTTTTCTTCTAAGGACTTGCAGGTATCCTTCATAGTAACAATCATATCCTTTCTACTCATAGCACCAGTAGTAGCAGATGTGCCCACATGAGAACCCACATCCAGATCCTGAGCACTAAAAGAGATAGCAGAGTCTCTTCTGCAAGCCATATTGTAAGACCCGTAATTTCACTGTACAGTTTTTCTAAGGAACTCTAGTGATGGCTACGAGTTTTAGGGTTTTTGGTGAAGCGGTTTTGTGAGTATCGTCGCATTAATGGAATTTTTGCTGAAATGGAGCCTGTTTTGTGCTCGTGCGCTGGAAAGGCACAGACTTTCGGGTCGTGATCCTCTTTTAAGTATGAGGAGATTTCTGTGAAGCCAGAAATCCGAGTTTTGGGGTATTCTTATCTTTGGAAAAACGAGTAAGATTTTACCCGCTGTTGTGAAATTTTACTGGTTCTGAATTCAGTAGGATTTCGGGTGGAAGTTTTATATATCTGCGCGAGTTAGGATATATTCTGAGAATAATTTTCTAAGGTATGGAAGAAAATTGCAGTCGCGGAAAAAGGATTCGGCGATAAGTTTTGGAAATGTTAAACGTTAGACGTTCTTTCCGTAGGTTTTAGGTTTTTGTGATTTACGTTCGTCGCGACGTGCGAGAGCTGATCGTGTGAGTGTTTCTATGAGGTGTTGAGTTTTATCTCAAGTGGGTTTGTTTTGGTTTGATCCAATGGCTAGGGTTTGTCTTGGCACTTTGTCTTTTGATCCAATGGCCATGAGTTAACAAGAGCATTAGCATAGTAAGGAGGTTTGTTGTTGGTGGACTTAGAAAATTTGCCTAAGACTTTCTTTCTCTTTTCTTTGGCCGTGCTCCATCTTCTTCTTTCCAACCTTGGGAGAAATTTCAATTCTTCACCAAAAGCTTGGATTTTTGGCTTGTTGGATCATAGAGATTGATAGGAATTCATCTCCACTTGAGGTAGTAAACCTTCTCCTTTCTTTGTTGGTTTAAAACATCTTATGTTAAGGGTTTTATGATTATGTTCTTGGGAGAAATTTCATAAGATTTGGTTTTGAATGGTTTTTGTTTCATGAATGTTGTTCATGAGCTTTAGAGAAGCATGTGTAGGCTTTGTTATTTCAATTTTTCCATGAGTTTGTGAGAATCTCATGAGAAAAGTTAGGGTTTTGAAAGTTTAGAGAATTGATCAATTACATGAGGTTATGTTGTAAGGTTTTGAAAAGAAACGTTGTCTTTGAACCTTTGGGCGAAAGGGAAATGCGTTGTATGGTTTTGTTTTGGAAAATGAGATGAAAAATATTTTGGTGTTTGTGAAAATATTTACTAAGTGTTTTGTGTGGTGATTTTGGGGTCCAAGTGGTTTAAAACTCTTGTGACATGTGGTGTTGCTTTTCGCTTTGAAAACATGTTTGAAAATGATTACCGGTCGGTTGAGGCCGTAATAAAACTTGTGCTTGGATTTGGTTTTGATTTTGGAAATGAAAACCAAATAACTTGCACTTGAAGCAACCAACATGCTTTCGAAAATGTAATGCTTTGTTGTGAAAACGGTTGTTGGGAACCAATACTATGCGTATGTCGTGTGTTGCGTGAAAAGTTGTTTTGGGTAAAAATTGAATAAAACAAGTTTTGTTGCTTATGTCATGAAGAAAACCAATCCTGTCCTGGTGTGGTAGCTTAGCGACCAGATGGTAGCTTAGCGACCGTTGGTCGCCAGAATTCGCCCTGGGCGTGGAAGTTCTGACTTGCCATCGCCAGGTGGTCGCCCAGCGACCTCTAGCGACCCCTGGGACCCAAAATTTTGTATTCTGATGTCCTAACTTGGTTTTTAACTTTCTAATCCCTTTCTATTAATTTATGGAAGTGGTTGGGATTGGAAACGGGGTTTTTGGGTACCCGGAAGGTACGTAACTTATAACGCAAGAAAACGGCCATTTTGCATTTCAAATTATTTAAGACTTTGGACTATTGTTTTGAGTCCTAAAAATAGTACAAATAACTCATGGGGGTTGATCAATACGGTAGTTTTTGGTATAGTATCCGTAAGAGTTGTTTTACCTTAGAAAGCCTTTGGTTTTTGGGGTTTTGGAATCCAATTCATTGAGGATTGATTTGGATATGGTTTTGATTGTGTACTTTGCTTGTTTTAGGAAGCGAGTAAGTGTTGTTTGATCGTGTGATAGTTGAGTGCTTGCCGAGGTAAGGGCTCCACTTTATTTCCGTCTTTAAAACGGTTACGACATGCTCTGTTTTGCTGTGTATGCAATTGCTGTGTGCTTTGGCATGTTTGTATTATGTATTCTCGTGATGAGAAAGTGTTTACAATACTTGCGCTGTTTACATATGATTATGAGAATATATGTATGAACAGGTGTTTGGAATACATATGATGAGAAATGTATGTATGTTGTTATGTTTGGTTTACATATGCTAGAGAGGTATGTATTCATTGCATTAGCATATATGGGGAAGCGTATGCTCATGCATTTGGTAGTTGCGTGCTCGGTGTGGTGATCGGGAGAGCACACCCTAGTGGTTCGTAGTGATCGGGAGAGCTACGAGGTTTTTGTTGAGATCGATACGTAGTGATCGGGAGAGCTACGGGGTGTGGTGATCGGGAGAGCCCACTCTAATCCTTGTAGTGATCGGGAGAGCTACGGGATTCTATTGATACTTATGGTAGGGGTGTGGTGATCGGGAGAGCCCACTCTAATGATTCGTAGTGATCGGGAGAGCTACGGGACTGTATTGATATTGTTGGTAGGGGATGGACCTACGATACCGGAACTCATGCATATTGGTAGTTAGGGTTAGTACCACACATTGTAGAGGTTGCATTATAGGCTATGTGTGCATTGCTTATATGAACCCGTTGGTGGGAATTGCTTTGTTGGTTAAGAGCTTTCTCTTTTGTTTGTGGAATTATTGTTATGTGTACAATCTTTCGCACCGGTTATATATATACATACTATATATTTTGTGGTGACCCTTTCTTTCATTTGCGGGCTCATCCCACCCAGATGATGGGTTAGGTTGTGGTGACGACGGTGGCTGTTCCAGGCCCCAGTGAGATGTTGGAGTTTTAGCTTAGTTAGACTATGCGCCGGTGTGGGTTGTACACCGTGCTTTTTGGGCTTAGGCATAGGATTCTAACTTGTTTTGTTGTAAGTATTTGAATACTTAGACTTGGATTGTAATTATTCAGGAATACACTTTGCTTGTCGAAGCACCTTATGTTAATGAGTTCTTTTGTATATTTGAATGCCGGCTCATTGAAAAATATTCTATGCGCACTCTGAGTGTTAGTTGAAAAAAAAAAAAATATTATGCCTTTTCTGGCCTTTGAAAAACGGGTTGTTACACATATCCTCTTTAACCAGAACATCAAATCTCTGGCTTACAATAATACCACATAGCAGAGAGGGAAAGGCTATAAGCATCTTAATAGCTAGGGTTTTGGCATGCTTGACAGTTTGCTCAAAAATATAAGTGGCAAAATCAAAATTAACTTTGTTACCTACACAGTAGATAAACCTAGCCAAACCTATAGCAACCTCATAGTTGTGCTATGTAGGCACCCAATTTACAGCAGCAATTCTATTGAGGATAGTATACAGAGGAGTAAGCTTACTTGCAGGTAGCTTTCCTTTCTTAGGCCAATGATTGACCTTCCCTCCAGTGATGCTCTTGCAGATAACATCATCAGTATCCTCCAGCTCAGGATAGGGTTCTTCACTTCTGCCCAGATAAGTGTTGATGATGTCAGGAGAAAAGGTGATCTCTTTGCCTCTCACAAAAACCTTCTGGTACTCCTTGCTCAGAGGGTTGTCACAATCTTCTGGTATGTTCACCAGGAACTCTTTGACCAGCTATTCATAGCAATTACCCAACCCAGAAACAGTCTTCATCAAGCCAGCATGCTTGATCAGCTTCATAACTTCCTTGCATTGTAGAGCTTCCTTGCTAAGCTCTCTTTCTAGGGCAAGTCTTCTACTCACCACAAATTTCCACCTGGCAACAGTCTCCAGAGAATGGAAGGAGATGTTGTCAATGGGAACATCAGGAACCCCTTGTGGAATCTTCTTCTTCCCAACAGACTACTTCTGAGAAACGTCAATGTGGACCACATTTACATCCTAATCTTCTGCCTCAGACTCACTGATGTGGGGCACATCCTTCTCCCCATCATATTCAGAATCACTTGATGGTGGCTCTTTTCTTTTAAGAGTCTTGTTCTTCTTCTCAGCCTGAGTTATGACCTTGCTAGAACTTCTACTGGGGCCATATTTAACAGGTTTAGCTGCACTCTTCTTTTTGTCTTCTTTGGAGGGTGCACTAATAGCAGCAGAGACCTTTCCACTCCTTGTCCTTCTAGCAATGTTGTCTTCAGCAACTTGCTTCAGTGATAGATCCAAATCATAGTTGTCTGCATCTACAACAACTTTTTCTCCACCAGCATCTTAATCAGTAGCTTTGGAGTCTTCTTCTTCCTCTTCAGAGCCCTTGGCCTCTTCACTCTTATTAGTCTGAGTGTCATCTTTAGGATCTTCATCACTGGAGATTTGTTTCTCCACTATAGCATCTTCATCTTCAGGTGACTTGGGAATAGCACTTGTATCTTCTTCACCTTATGCCAAAGATTTGCTAACATCTGGCACAACATCAGGTTTCTTGATCTCACCAAGAACCAAATCAATGACCTTTTGAGTCATGGGGTGCCGTTCTTCCTCTGTAATCTTCTTAGCAGCAATCTTGCTGAACATCTCCAAGGTTTGAGTAGGATCACCTTGGTCTTCATCACCTGTCTTTTCAGATTCTGCAGGTTTATCACCAATAGGATCAACATGCAAACTTTCCATGGTGTGAACATTCATTGATGACCCAATCTTGGGTTTCTTGCTCTTTTTCTTCTTTGATTTTTCAACAGAAGGAGGTGGTGTGATAGCTGCTTCTTCTGTAGCAACAAATGATTTCTTCTTGGATCGTGATGTTCTTTTCTTCTTGATGCTTGAAGGAGAAACCATAGATAGAGGAGTTGCATCAACAATGATGGCCCTAGGATCAATTTCTTGATTCTGTTTAGGTGAGTTAGGGTTTGGTGATGATGGAGCAGAGGTTTGTTGTGATGTTTGAGTGGCGGTAGACATGATGAAATTAGGATTGGTAGATGAGTTGTGAAAGTAGAGGGCAAAAGGGTTTGATCGTTGAGAGAGTGAAACAAAAATAAGAGAGATGTTGTTGAAGTGTTTGCGTGAATGATGGGATAGCCTTGATATAGGGAGTGATGACCGTTGAGAGAATCTTGTGATGATTGCCTTTGGATTGCGTGCACAAATAAACGGAGGGAAAGGCAGGTATCCGTTGCACGCCTAAATAGCATTAGTTGCTATTGATCATCAAGAAGGCAAATACCAAGTTTGCCCCTTAATGTTTCAAACTTACTTGCATCCAAAGCCTTTGTAAATATGTCAGCCAGTTGATTTTCTATGGCTACATGCTCTAAAGTCACAACCTTGTCTTCCACTAAATCCCTAATAAAATGGTGATGAATATCAGTGTTCTTAGTCCTACTATGTTGGATAGGATTCTTGGAAATATTTATAGCACTCATATTGTCACAGTATAATGTGAGCACATCTTGCTCCACATTGTACTCACTCAACATCTGCTTCATCCAAAGCAACTGGGAACAACTGCTTCCTGCTGCAATGTATTCAGCTTCAGCTGTAGACAGAGCTACACAATTTTGTTTCGTGCTAAACCATGAAATTAGGTTGTTGCCTAGAGAGCAACATCCACCTGAGGTACTCTTCCTATCATATGCACTGCCTGCCCAATCAGCATCAAAATAGCCTATCAACCTTGAATCTTCACCATGAGAGTACATAATACCATAGTCACTTGTGCCATTCACATACTTCAGAATTCTCTTGACTTGTGTGAGATGACTCATCTTAGGCTCAGCTTGGTATCTAGCACATACACCAACTGCAAAGGAGATATCAGGCCTACTTGCTGTGAGGTAAAGTAGACTGCTAATTATGCTTCTGTATAGGCTTTGATCAACACTGACACCTTTCTCATCTTTGGTAAGTTTAAGATGAGTTGCTGCAGGAGTTCTCTTGTGAGTTGCACTCTCCATTCCAAATTTCTTCACAATATTCTTGGCATATTTGCTTTGAGAGATGGAAATTGTGTTTTCCTTTTGCTTTACTTGTAGACCAAGAAAATAGGTTAATTCACCTACAAGGCTCATGTACAAATTGTTTCACCAAAGCATCTGTCATGCCACCAAACACAATATCATCTACATAGATTTGTGCTATCATGAGCTTCCCTTTTTCTTGTCTCACAAACAAGGTCTTGTCTGTTTCACCTTTTCTGTAACCTTGCTGTAGAAGAAACTTTGTTAACCTTTCATACCAAGCCCTAGGAGCTTGCTTCAATCCATACAAAGCTTTCTTCAATCTGTAGACATGATCTGGGTGATTAGGATCAACAAATCCCTTTGGCTGTTCTACATATACTTCTTCATTCAAGTACCCATTGAGGAAAGCACTCTTCACATCCATTTGGAACAGTTTGAACTTCAAGATACATGTCACTCCTAGAAGTAATATGATAGACTCAAGACGTGCTACTGGAGCAAAAGTTTCATCAAAGTCTACTCCTTCAATCTGAGAATACCCTTGTGCAACAAGCCTAGCCTTGTTCCTTGTAACAACCCCACTTTCATTAGATTTGTTTCTATAAACCCACTTGGTACCAATGATGTTGACCCCATCAGGTCTTGGAACTAAATCCCACACTTCATTCCTCTTGAACTCATTCAGCTCTTTTTGCATTGCATTAATCCAACATTCATATGTCAAGGCTTCCTTAACATTCTTTGGTTCTATAGTGGATACAAAGCATGCATTAGAGATGATCTCCCTTGACCTAGTCATGACTGGTGATTGTGGATTTCCTATGATGAGTTCTTTGGGGTGATTCTTCTGAACTCTGATTGAAGGACCCTTTCTTGTCTGACCTCTATCTAACTCTTGATCTGCTTTCTCAGAATTTTCTTCATCTTCAGAGTCTTCAGGTAGGGGGTCTGATGTGACCCCATCTGGTACCACATCATGCACTTTCTCATCAGGACAATCACTGATAACAACATTGATTGATTCCATCATTGTTTTGGTCCTGTTATTTGATGCGGAATTTCTGCAAGTGCATAGATATGCCGTGTAGTTTTAAAAGATTATCGAACCCAAAGGACCAATAATCGACCTACCGTTATCTAATGTCACGTTGTAAATCTAAGGCTTAATATTGAATGAGAAAGTTTTAAACAAAAAAATATTTTTGATTTTTATAATAATAATTAAACGTATTGCTAGAATGTGATCTTAGTTGCGTTTGGGGGGTTCAGTACTTAAATCGTGCTTGACTACAAATTTTAGTTTTCGAAATTATATTGATTTAAAAACACTAATCTCAGCTCTCGCAGATTTTGACTAGCGTTATAGATTATAAAGGTGATGCTTAACTCTCGTCCTCACATCCGCTAATAAAGTACTCTTTGAAAATCAATATAATTTGATTAAATTCTAATTCCAACTCTCATTGCAAACTAGACTTAATGTTCAGTTTTTACTATCTAGTAGAAATCTCACGCTCTCGCTCTCTTGATTTTTACTTTAGTTAATTCTCGCTCTCGCGACAAATTATAAATCTTGATTTAATTAAAAACTGCTTAGAAAACTATTTCATTAATCCTAAATAGCTCTCGCAGATTCTAAAATTAATGTCCAATTTTTACTATCCGGTATAAGCCTCAACTCTCGTCAATATTGGCCTATACCTTAATTAATTTTCACTCTCGTGACAAATTATAAAAACGCGTTATTAAAAATTGGATATAAAAATATAGTCGCACTACTTAATTACCGAACCCCTAATAGCTCTTAATTACACATCCTAGGAATATTTAAATTAGCAGAAATAATAAATAAATAAGCAGAAATAAAAATAGACATAATAAAATAAAGCAATAAAAATAAATAAAGAAATAAAGAAAATAAAATAAAGATAATAAATAAAACAAATAAAATAAAAACCTGAATTAAAAATAACTCTGAGTTTTGACACCGACAGCGTAACAACAGTAATAAAATTTAAGACTAAGAGATTATACAAAACTAAGAACTAAAATATAGCTCTCTGTTTATCTCTCAAAATCGGTCTCTTTTCGCTCCTTTATTCAATTTGTCCACTTTTCAACTGATAAAATAAAAAACAAGGAATTAGCAACGATTTATAATATAAAGTTACGAAATTAAAATAAAAATAATTGAAACATTATATTATTTTAACTAAATAAATAGTGTATTTTTGGTGTTATCAAACTCCCCTAAACTTGAACCATTGCTTGTCCTCAAGCAATTTAGCTTGCATGTGGAAAATATTTTTAAAATGCTAAGCAACTTATAAACACAGACTTAGGAAAAATAACATCACAAATACTCGTACGTGGTTAGAAATTTAAATTGGCTAAGATTAATTAATTAGGTGCAATTGCAATCAAGAAGGGTATTGAGACGACACACAAAGTTCTCCCCTTTATGAATACCGAATTTGGATCATGCCGTTGTACTAAAATCTAAATTTTTCTCCTTTGTTTTATCCTTGTTCATTCAAGACAGTCACATTAAGACCCTTTATCTATGTCACACACATGGTAAGAAAGTCGGTTAGCGATTTTATTCATCTTTTTCTTTTTCTTTTTTCGCAATATGACTTGATGATGCAAAAGAAATTTTTGTATCATTTTCACAAGCATTAATTACTATTTTTTTCTTCAAGGTTTAACCGTATTACCACAGTATGACCTTTTCATTGCATTAGATGATTCGCTTATATTCATCGACTTACCTACTTAATGTGTGACTTTTATAGATGGTGTCCGACTGGATAAATAAACTACTAAAGGAGTCCACAAATTTAAATCAAGAGATTTTGGCATAACGGGTATTCAAATTGATATCCATACTAGGGAGACTTCTGGGTGTTGGAAAAATACCGATTTGGTTTGAAAAATTCCCTAGTTTTCTTAACTTAGCCTGTTGTCCTTTCGTAACCTATATACTTTCTAGGTGAGCTATTGTCCTAAATCATTAGAAAAAAAAATTTAAATTGCCTCAAGAAAAGGAAAAATTTTGAAAAACCAAAGAAAACGCTATAAATTTAATTTTTTTATTTTATTTTATGCGAAATGGAAAGTAGACTAATAGAAATTTAAATGACTGAAAAATAAATAAAAGCAGTAAAATGCTCCCCTAAACTTAAATCGAACAGTGTCCTCACTGTTGCGACTCAAGACCTGGAGATTCACGCCTGGGTGTAGCTGACAGGTGTCAAGCGATCGATCTCTTTATTTGCTGCAAATTCAAATAAACAAAAACACAAGAATTAAATTAAGAAACTCGTGGGTTGCCTCCCACGCAGCGCTTTGTTTAATGTCGGTTAGCTCGACTTCTTGGCCCTATAGTTCAATGTGGCTCCTCCTCTAGACTCACATTTCTAATATTTTTCTGAATATTCTTAGGTCTCCATTGGAACATCTCAGACCATTTCATAGGTCTTTTCTTCTTCCCTTTCTTTTTCTTAGAGACAGGCGAGGGTGTCTTATCTTGAGGGATAGTGCTCTTTGACCGAGTTTTTAATATGTCGGGAGGTATTTGTTTAGCAATGGGGCTTTTTAATTTGGTTGGAGCAGCAGAGGTTCCTTTTTGAAATTCCGGTGGAGTTCCTAAACATTCATCTAGAGCGTCATCATTTTTAAGGGGTGGAGGGGCGGAAATTTTTAGATTTTTAGGATTTTTATTTTGATCCTTCCTTATTCCTTTCTTATTTTCTTTGATGACGTCTAACATGTAGCAACTATCGTCTACGGCTGGTGCTTTCATGAATTGAGTTAAAATAAATTCAATTTTTTCTTCGCCCACTTCGGAAGTGAGCTTTCCTTTCTTAACATCTATTATGGCACCGGCGGTTGCTAAGAATGGCCTTCCTAAAATGATAGGTGTATTGGAGTCCTCTTTAATGTCCATGACTATGAAATCAGTAGGGATAAAGAATTGACCTACGCGTACTGGCACGTTTTCTAGAATACCCAGGGGGTATTTGACGGAACGGTCAGCGAATTGGATGGACATTCTAGTTGGTCTCAAATCTCCTAACTTAAGTTTTTTACATATGGACATGGGCATTAAGCTAATACTAGCTCCTAAATCGCATAGGGCTTTATCTATAACATACGGTCCAATAACACAAGGTATGGAAAAACTTCCTGGGTCTTGTAGTTTAGGAGGCATTTTGTTTTGAAGAATTGCGCTGCACTCGGCAGTAAGCATAACCGTTTCTTCATCAATCTTTTTCTTATTGGTTAAAATTTCTTTGAGAAATTTAGCGTACGAGGGCATTTGGTTAATAGCTTCTGTAAAAGGTATTGTAATGTTTAATTGTTTTAGAAGCTCTACGAATTTCTTAAATTGTCCCTCGTTTTTTGGATTTCGCAAATCTTTGAGGATAAGGGATGGGTGGTTTATAAGGTGGTGGAGGTACATATGGTCTTTTCTTTTTCTCTACGTCCTCTTCGCTCTTTTCTTCCTTATCTTTCTCGTTTTGATCATCTTCCCTCTCGGTTGGTTCATCAGTATTGGGCTGCATGGCTGGATTCTTAGTTCTAGGATCAGCTGGTCCATCGTATTGTGTCCCACTTCGTAATATAACAACATTCACATGTCCCTTAGGATTTGGTAGAGGCTGGCCAGGAAATATGCCTGTAGGTGCAGAAGTAGATGCTTGTTGTTGGGCCACTTGTGAGATTTGTGTTTCTAACATCCTATTGTGTGTGGCTAAGACATCTAATTTTCTTGTTAGTTTCTTAATTTGCTCACTAGCGTGTATGTTTTGATTTAGGAAATCTTTATTGGTTTGAGCTTGAGCTGCTATGAAGTTTTCCATCATTTTATTGGTTTGAGCTTGAGCTGCTATGAAGTTTTCCATCATCATTTCTAAGTTAGACTTTCTAGGGGCAGTTTGAGCAGGTGCGACACTCTTTTGAAATGTTGGGGGTGCATGGCTAGGTGCATATAATGCATTTTGGTTTTCGTTCGAAAGGTACGGATGACTCTTCCAACCTGGGCTAAAAGTGTTCGAATAGGGGTCTCCTTGAGCATAATTCGCTTGGTCTTGGGAAACTCCAACTAGAAGTTGACATTCAGCAATGACATGTCCAGGGTTTCCACATAACTCACAGTTCGAAACTGTTGCAGCCACAGTAGCTGGGGGAGTCTTGGTTAAGCTTTCTAACTTTTGGGTTAGGGCATCTAATTTGGCATTGACGTGGTCTATGCTGCTAATCTCGTACATACCGCCTTTCGTTTGAGGTTTCTCTATAGGTGTTCTCTCGCTTCCCCATTGGTAGTGGTTTTGAGCCATGCTTTCGATAAGCTGATATGCTTCATTGAAGGCTTAATCCATAAGTGCGCCACCAGCTGCGGCGTCTATTGTCACTCTTGTATTATACAAGAGACCGTTGTAAAAGGTGTGGATAATTAACCATTCTTCGAGTCCATGATGTGGGCATAGCCTAATCATGTCTTTGTATCTTTCCCACGCTTCGAAAAGAGAGTCATTGTCTTTTTGTTTTGAGCTCTTAACATAGCAGTTTTGCTAGGTGGAAAGTATCTTGCTAAAAAGACTTTCTTCAACTCATCCCATGTGGTGACTGAGTTGGATGGTAGGGATTGGAGCCAAGCTCTAGCTCTATCTCTTAATGAGAACGGGAATAGGCGAAGTCTTATAGCTTCGGGACTAACATCATTTGCTTTCACGGTATCCGCGTATTGCAAGAATATGGACAAATGTAAATTGGGGTCGTCCGTGGGATTTCCGGAGAATTGGTTTTATTGTACGGCTGACAACAATGAAGGTTTAAGCTCAAAATTATTTGCTTCAATAGCGGGAGCAGCGATGCTATTGTGTGGTTCTTCTTGCGAAGGAATAGCGTAGGACTTGAGTGGTCGGCCTTGTGGTCCTTCAGCCATTTCTGATTCTCTAACTATTTCGGGAAGATGATTCTCTAATTGATTTTCTAAACTTTTACGTCTTAATCTTTGAAGACGCTCAGGTTCGCTAACTGGTTGCTCCAATTCTTTGCCTCTAGAGCGAGTACTTGGCATGCAACAAGCGAACTAATTGGGAAAAGGAAAAAAAATAAAAATAAAAATTACCTTAGTCTCTACGGTGTAACACTTGAGTTACGATATCGACTAAATTGGTCCCTGGCAACGGCGCCAAATACTTGATGTGTGGTTTCTGCAAGTGCACAGATATGCCGTGTAGTTTTAAAAGATTATCGAACCCAAATGACCAATAATCGACCTACCGTTATCTAATGTCACGTTGTAAATCTAAGGCTTAATATTGAATGAGAAAGTTTTAAACAATAAAATATTTTTGATTTTTATAATAATAATAAAATGTATTGCTAGAATGTGATCTTAGTTGCGTTTGGGGGGTTCGGTACTTAAATCGTGCTTGACTACAAATTTTAGTTTTCGAAATTATATTGATTTAAAAACACAAATCTCAGCTCTCGCAGATTTTGACTAGCGTTATAGATTATAAAGGTGATGCTTAACTCTCGTCCTCACATCCGCTAATAAAGTACTCTTTGAAAATCAATATAATTTGATTAAATTCTAATTCCAACTCTCGTTGCAAACTAGACTTAATGTTCAGTTTTTACTATCTAGTAGAAATCTCACGCTCTCACTCTCTTGATTTTTACTTTAGTTAATTCTCGCTCTCGCAACAAATTATTAATCTTGATTTAATTAAAAACTGCTTAGAAAACTATTTCATTAATCCTAAATAGCTCTCGCGGATTCTAAAATTAATGTCCAATTTTTACTATCCGGTATAAGCCTCAACTCTCGTCAATGTTGGGCTATACCTTAATTAATTTTCACTCTCGTGACAAATTATAAAAACGCGTTATTAAAAATTGGATATAAAAATATAGTCGCACTACTTAATTACCGAACCCCTAATAGCTCCTAATTACACATCCTAGCAATATTTAAATTAGCTAGACATAACTAAAACTAAAGACATAATAAATAAATAAGCAGAAATAAAAATAGACATAATAAAATAAAGCAATAAAAATAAATAAATAAAATAAAATAAAGATAATAAATAAAACAAATAAAATAAGAACCTGAATTAAAAATAACTCTGAGTTTTGACACCGACAGTGTGACAACAGTAATAAAATTTAAGACTAAGAGATTATACAAAACTAAGAACTAAAATATAGCTCTCTGTTTATCTCTCAAAATCGGTCTCTTTTCGCTCCTTTATTCAATTTGTCCACTTTTCAACTGATAAAATAAAAAACAAGGAATTAGCAACGATTTATAATATAAAGTTACGAAATAAAAATAAAAATAATTGAAATATTATATTATTTTAACTAAATAAATAGTGTATTTTTGGTGTTATCATTATTAAAGACTCTGTAGGCTCTGCTGTTTGTAGAGTAACCAAGAAAAATTCCTTCATCACTCTTGGGGTCCAGCTTTCTTCTTTGTTCTCTGTCAGCCAAGATGTAACATTTGCTTCCAAAGACATAAAAGTATTTGACAATGGGTTTTCTTCCTTTCCAGATCTCATACAAAGTGGTAGAGGTACCTACTCTTAGAGTGACACGATTGTGAACATAGCATGCTGTGCTCATTGCCTCTGCCCAGAAGTAGTAAGGTAGATTCTTTGCATGTAACATGACCCTTGCTGCTTCTTGTATGGTTCTGTTCTTCCTTTCAACAACACCATTCTGTTGTGGTGTGATTGGAGAGGAGAACTCATGTGTTATTCCTTCAGTTGAGCAGAACTCAGAAAATCTTTAGTTTTCAAATTCCTTGCCATGATCACTTCTAATTATGATGATTGAGCTTTCTTTCTCCCTTTGAAGTCTATTGCATAGATCTTTGAATTCTTCAAATGTGTCTGATTTTTCTCTGATGAAGCTTATCCAAGTGTATCTTGAAAAATCATCCACTACAACAAAGGCATACCTTCTTCCACCAAGACTCTCAATTTGCATAGGTCCCATCAAATCTATGTGGAGGAGTTCTAATACTTTAGATGTTCCCTGATGTGGCAACATTGGGTGTGACATCTGAATTTGCTTGCCCATCTGACATTCTCCACATATACTCTTCTCTTCAATAGTAAGCTTTGGTAGACCCCTGATAGCTTCTTTGGAGATGAGTTTCTTCATTCCTCTCAAGTGTAAATACCCAAGCCTTTGGTGCCATAGCTTTGCTTCATCTTCTTGACTTACAAGACATGTAGTAGTATGGGCTGTTTATTGAGGGATCCACAAGTAGTAGTTGTCTTTTGACCTCGCTCCTTTCATCAGTAGCTCTCCTTTGTTAGTTGTTACAAGGCACTCATTCTTTGTAAAGTTGACTTTAAACCCTTGATCACAGAGTTGGCTAATGCTGATCAAGTTTGCCTTTAACCCTTCAACAAGGAAAACATTATCCAGTTTTGGTAGACTACTGTTGTGTAGCTTTCCAATTCCCTTGATTTCTCATTTAGCTCCATCACCAAAGGTCACATAGCTGGTGGTATATGACTTTAGGTCTTTTATGAACTTTTCTACCCCTGTCATATGCATGGAGCAGCCACTATCAAAGTACCAGTCTTCTTTTGATGAAGCTCTGAAAGATGTGTGAGCTATATGAGCAGCTACTTTGTCTTTTAGCTTCCATTCTTTCTTGGTTCTGGCCTTTGCATGGTAAGCTCTGGGTTCATTTTTCTTCTTAGGATATCCATAGAGCTTATAACAGAAGAATTTGATATGACCATTCTTGCCACAATAGTGACACTTCAATGAAGTGGACTTTTTCTTTTGCACATGTCTCTGATGTGGTGCAGGATGTGGCAACATCTCTTCAAAGTCAGATCTATTGTGTGCTGGAACAAAGTTAGATTTTGGGCTTTAGCTGTTGTAAGTTTTCCCATAACCAATTCCTGTTGAGTCATTTGTATGATTTCTTATGCTAAGAATTTCATCAAGCTTCTTTGTTCCAGGGCTTAGCATCTTAACTGACTTGGTCATGTTTTCCAAATTAGAAGACAATAGCTTGACTTCATCCTGTAGACTAGTAGCCTTGGCTTGTAGCTTCTTCTTTTCAAGCTTGAGCTGAACAATATGAGCCTTTTGTTCTTCAACCTTTCTGCATACTTCTTCACTTCTGATGCATAGATCTTTGTAAGCAGAAGCTAGTTCTTCATAGGTGAGTTCACCATCACATGAGTCATTGTCAGAAAAGCACACACCAGTCATTGCACTTACAAGATTTGCAGCTACACTTTCCAACTCACTGTCAGAGTTGTCTTCATCAGCCCAAGTCACTACCAGACCCTTTTTTCTGTTTCTTCAGATAGTTGGCACATTCAGTTCTAATGTGACCCTAACCTTCACATTCATAGCACTGAACACCTTTGTCTTGATTTGTCTTGTCATCTGCCTTGGTTTTTGCTGAGGTGTTTCCTTGTTTGCTGATGTTTTGCTGGATGTGCTGCACATTCCTCCTTGGTATTCTATCCACCCTCTTAAGGATCTTATTAAATTGTCTCCCAAGTAACACTATGTCTTCTGAAAGGTCTTCACTTGGGTTATCATCAACTTTCTCACTATCAGTGTTGGAGGCAAAGGCTATATTTTTCACTTTCTTTTCAACTTTATCACTGAAGTTCATCTCAAAGGTTTGAAGAGAGCCTACAACTTCTTCTACTTTCTTGCTAGCAATATCTTGAGCTTCTTCAATTGCTGTGACCTTCATGTCAAACCTCTTGGGTAGGGATCTGAGAATTTTTCTTACCAACTTCTCATCAGACAACCTTTCTCCCAAGGAATCAAAGGAGTTTGCTTGGTCAAGAACATTCATGTGAAAGTCATAAATAGTCTCTTCCTCCTTCATTCTGAGATTCTCAAATTTTGAGTGGAGAAGTTGAAGTCTTGAACTCTTTACCTTGGAGGTCCCTTCATGGGTTGTCTTGAGTATCTCCCAAGCATCTTTGGCAACAGTACATTGTTTGATGAGTCTAAACATGTTTTTGTCCACTCCATTGAATAGAGCATTCAAAGCTTTATTGTTGCCAAGAGCAAGTGTATCTTCTGCTGGAGTCCAGTCTTCTTCTGGTTTGAGCTCTTCAGTATCAACTCCATTAGCATCCTTGACTTTGGGGTGTTCCCAACCTCTTAGCACTGCTTTGCAAGTTCTACTACTATCAATGGATTTTAAGAAAGCAGACATGCGTGACTTCCAATAGTCATAATTAGTGCCATCCAGAAGAGGTGGTTTGCTGACCAAAGTTCCATCCTTGTCCATGGTTCCAGAAAGTATCTTACCTGGAGCTCACCCTAAAACAGAACAGGGTGCCTGCTCTGATACCAATTGAAATTCCGGTAGCAAGTCACAGATGTGCAGCGTGATGTGGAGCACGTTAGGATTAAGATATACGATGTGGTACCTAATGTGTTAACATCATAGACATGCAATAACTTGATGAACAAGGAAAATAAAGTGCAGAAGATAAAGAACACAATGAGTTTGTTAACCCAGTTCGACGCAACTCGCAACCTACTCTAGGGGATACCAATCCAGGAATGAATCCACTATGATAGTTCCAATTCAAAGCTAAACAATCCCAGTTTACAACTTATCACATAGACACTACCCGTGCTAATTCTACCTAGGTCCTCCCTAGATATGACAACCTCTTGTCACTTCCTATAACTACCTTACAACCTGTAAGGATTTAAATAACAAACTTAATAATGGAGACGCACTCCTATCCTAAAGAACCAACTCATGCTTCAAAGCTTTGAGTGATTCAAAACTACTCTTTGCTTAAAAGCTTAAGAGTGACACACAGTCCTATTCTTGTTTCAAACTAGAACCAAGAAAGGAACACAACAGCTCTGTGCTTAAAAGCTTAAGAGCTAAATACAACCCTAGTTCTTTGTCTCAATGGAAATAAGAAAAGAGGGACAAAGACTGGAATCCTAAAGACTAGAATTATGATCAATAATTTCAGTGAATAAAATATGTCTTCAGTCTTCCTTCATATAGAACGAGCTTCATGGGCTTGGATCCCTGTTTTGATAGCTGGTGATGACAGGAATTTCAACGTCATTTTTTAGTATTATTATTAGTAGTAAAATGACCAAGACAGGCCCAAATACGAAGGATAACCTACAAAAGCAAGAAAAAGCATCAAGACAGAGTCCAAGATGCAAAAAGACAAGAAAAAGCCCAAAAAATGAAGAAATACAGCATTCCATCGCAGCACGATGTGTGCTATCGTGCCACGATGAAAGCTCCTTGCACGCCAAGCAATAAGAAGAAATAAATCTTGAGAAAATCTTCCATCGCAGTACGATGCCATACAACGCAGTACGATGATGTTACTTGGCGCCCAAGCTGATGAAATGCACTGGATCAGTTATAATTTTGAACTGAATCTTCACATCGCAGTACGATGGCCTTATCGTGCTGCGATGCCTTCCTGAGGCCCATTACGAAAACTATAAATAGAGCCTCCCATTCATTGTTTTATTCATTCAGAAATAGTAGAACACTCTCTACTATAAGGAGAGGTTCAGAGGAGCTCTATTGGGCATAGTTTTCTCCCCTTACGGGAAAACTAACTCAGGAAGGTATGATTTCTTTAGGCTTTTGTATTTAGGTTATGATTTCTTGTAATTTAAATATGTAGTCTTTATTATTTATGCCTTAGGTTGTGGTGGAGAAAATGAACTCCCCAATGAATATTTGGGGTCTGTGATTGAGTCTAAGTTATAATAAATGATATTTAGTAATTATGTTTGTTATTTACTTTCGTGCACTTTAATAACGTATTCTCGTAATCTGGCCGGATAAGCGGGAGCGCCCATAGAATTGATATCATGTTTTGACTTGTTATTAGTCCGGAACTCGTAGTAAATAATGCAAGGTGTATAGAGATGGTAACATCCTGAACTAGTCGTGAACTGAGCGAGTAGAGGAGGAATCATGCACTAGGTGTGATCTGAGCACTTAGAAGATGAACAGCCCGATACTAGGACCTAGAGGTTAATTGGTGAAGGTTATAATGCATGTTTATAAATAACTCACTTAGTAATTAAGGTATGTGACACATCGAGGTTAGGCTCTCGTCGGTACCTTAGTTCTTAATGTAGGGAAACTTTAATAGACATAGTGTAATAGTAAGGTATTACTACAACAAGGATAATTCACCGCCGAACATAATCTAAGTAACTATGTTATACACCGGTCATGCCAAATATGAAGAAGGGAGGGAGTCCAACCACCATACCTAGCCTCTATATTTCTTGAATCTATTATTTATACATTCTGCAATTTATATTTTTGCAAAGCATTACGCTATTTTTATAAAAACCTTTTCAAAAACCAAAGCGAATGCAAACTATCACAAACTTAAATAACGCTAGTAAAGCTGCGGCACGATCCCTGTGGATACGAACTCATTCTAGACACCTAGAGTGTGAATTATTACTCGACGACAGACTGGTGCACTTGCCAGACCGTAGTCAAGGTTTTGGCGCCGTTGCCGGGGATTGTGTTTACAAAACCTTACTAGATTTATTTAAGCTTGTCAAAAAAAAAATTTCAAAAAAATACAAAAAAATTTAAAAATCAAAAAAATCTTGTTGATGATTGTGGATTTTGATCTGTGAAAGTTCTGGCTAAGGATAAGTCTTGGTATTTAAGCGATCCGTTGTGATCCACCTCACTTACCAGGGAATTTTCATAGTGACAAAGACACATGAGACAAACCAAAAATAGTTCCACAAGAAAGATGTTTATCCAGTGCTACTGAGGTATTTGTTTAAAGTGCATACAAACAAGTACTCAAGAGCTAAGGATTACAAGGGCTAGCAACAGCAAAATCAAAGACAGCATTCTCACAGGAAAACTCTCAAAATGATGAGAGATGGAGCAAATTGAAAAAAGAGAAGCTGCAACAAAAAGTCAATGGTCAGGAGGATCATTTGACTAAAGCTTCCACAGGAAGCAAGAGAAGAAAAGGGTTGTTACATGAATGGTTCGGAGACACATGAACCATTGGCAAAGATGACGAGAGAAGAGAAGGGCCATCAGGGATAAACAACTGCGGTCAGGTGAATCAATCTGCAAAATCATCCTAGAAGAACAGATTCTTCCTTAGGAGGAAAAGCGCGAAACAGAAAGACATGCACAGGTACAAGTTTGGGGTGAAACCACCATGCTCTATGAAACTGCACCCGGAAAATAAGTCGTCAACAGGGATAGTTGAGGGAATGGTGAAACAGACCTGATCCGACCTAAGATTGCAAGGATTTAATGAAGATGGCCAGTGCTTCAAGCTGGAACAAAGGAGCACAGAAGAGAGACATGCGAACCTATCCTCTGTAATGGAGGAAATGCCTCAAGCTAATGAGAGGCTAAACAAGCGCTGCTTGGGAGGCAACCCAAGGATAAGTATTTAAGTATTTAATTTCAGTATTTTATTTTCAGTATTTTGTTTTTCAATTAAACTATTGTACTTTGAATTTCCTATTTAATCATTTCATCTATTTAACCCGTATTTAAACTTACAAAAAATTAAATAACTGTTTGTTGTTTATTATCTAGTGCATGATACACTGTTATAGGTAAGATTGCGGCGAAGTAAGTTATAAATTATGATGAGCCGAATTTCACGCCTTCATAAAGAAACCAAAGGTGATTGCTCCGAAATGCGAAGTTCGGGAGACAGAGAGACGAGTGATGAAGCTGGTGTCCGTGAGACAAGTGTTCAACTTTCAGATACCTAAGCCATGTGAGGATTTGAGCCAAATATTTCCAAACGGTATTACCACTTTCTTTCGAATTACTATGAGAGTACCGTGCACTTGTTTATTTTCTAAAACTTGCTCTAATTCTCTGCTGACTAGTTGATTTGATATTATATGCATTGAGGCAATTGTTTGTTATAACCCAGAGCCTTTTAAAGCCACCCTTTATATATTATTATCCTTTGCTAGCCAATTTGAGCCGTAATTATTATTATCCCTTTTGTTTCGGTGACAAACCACGATATAAGCCTATAGACCAGAAAAACAATGATTTACCCTATTTGGAGTTAGGTAATAGTTCTCAAAGTCTTGGCAACAAAATAAGTTTGGGGTTGCTCATGGAACTAGCAACGTCTAAGTTTGGGGTGGGTATACGGCGAACTATCACTACAAAAAAAGAAAAATAAAGAAAAATAAATGAAAAAGAGACGGGAAAAACATCAAAAAAGATCCCTAAAAAAATAGTCTCTTCGAAAAAAATGAATGATAAAAAAAAGAAAGAAAAAAGAGTCAAAGGGCAAAAGAAAGAGCCAAAGGGCAAAAATAGTGATAGAAAAGAACCATACAAAGACACATCCGGTTCTTATTTTCCGATACCAACACAAAAAGGCACCCTAAGGAACAAAGGTTGCGTACACAAAAAGGAACAACAAAGTAGAACTTAACTCCAATGTTTAGCCTACTATTCCCAAAAATGTCCTACCTTGACCTAAACCACGTTATAACCCTGAAAAGACCTCCAATAATGCATGTATATTAAATTTTGACTGGTTGCTTAGAATTCTTGCAAGCCTATGGTAAAATGGCAGGTTGTACGATGATTGAGAGATAACCCTTTCAATTATGAGCGAAAAATACAAATGTGAGAGAGGGAAAAAGTTGAACGTAGACTCTTGCAGACATTTGTCCGATTTGCTACCATTGACGTCTCCTGAACCTAGCAGGACTGAGCATGATCGCTGCGGTAAGAAATCAGCGGTACCATTGCAGAAATATTAAGCAAGGTTGTGAAATTCCTATCATCTTATTCATCTCTTATTTCTCTAACGATCTTGTCTGACAGCATGTTACTTGAGGACAAGCAACAGTTTAAGTTTGGGGTTGTGACGACAGGAATTTCTATGTCATTTTTTAGTATTATTATTAGTAGTAAAATGACCAAGACAGGCCCAAATACGAAGGAAAACCTACAAAAGAAAGAAAAAGCATCAAGACAGAGTCCAAGATGCAAAAAGACAAGAAAAAGCCCAAAAAGTGAAGAAATACAGCATTCCATCGCAGCACGATGTGTGCTATCGTGCCACGATGAAAGCTCCTTGCACGCCAAGCAATAAGAAGAAATAAATCTTGAGAAAATCTTCCATCGCAGTACGATGCCATACAACGCAGTACGATGATGTTACTTGGCGCCCAAGCTGATGAAATGCACTGGATCAGTTATAATTTTGAACTGAATCTTCACATCGCAGTACGATGGCCTTATCGTGCTGCGATGCCTTGCTGAGGCCCATTACGAAAACTATAAATAGAGCCTCCCATTCATTGTTTTATTCATTCAGAAATAGTAGAACACTCTCTACTATAAGGAGAGGTTCAGAGGAGCTCTATTGGGCATAATTTTCTCCCCTTACGGGAAAACTAACTCAGCAAGGTATGATTTCTTTAGGCTTTTGTATTTAGGTTATGATTTCTTGTAATTTAAATATGTAGTCTTTATTATTTATGCCTTAGGTTGTGGTGGAGAAGATGAACTCCCCAATTAATATTTGGAGTCTGTGATTGAGTCTAAGTTATAATAAATGATATTTAGTAATTATGTTTGTTATTTACTTTCGTGCACTTTAATAACGTATTCTCGTAATCTGGCCGGATAAGCGGGAGCGCCCATAGAATTGATATCAGGTTTTGACTTGTTATTAGTCCGGAACTCGTAGTAAATAATGCTAGGTGTATAGAGACGGTAACATCCTGAACTAGTCGTGAACTGAGCGGGTAGAGGAGGAATCATGCACTAGGTGTGATCTGAGCACTTAGAAGATGAACAACCCGATACTAGGACCTAGAGGTTAATTGGTGAAGGTTATAATGCATGTTTATAAACAACTCACTTAGTAATTAAGGTATGTGACACATCAGGTTAGGCTCTCGTAGGTACCTTAGTTGTTAATGTAGGGAAACTTTAATAGACATAGTGTAATAGTAAGGTATTACTACAACAAGGATAATTCACCGCCGAACATAATCTAAGTAACTATGTTATACACCGGTCATGCCAAATATGAAGAAGGGAGGGAGTCCAACCACCATACCTAGCCTCTATATTTCTTGAATCTATTATTTATACATTCTGCAATTTATATTTTTGCAAAGCATTACGCTATTTTTATAAAAACCTTTTCAAAAACCAAAGCGAATGCAAACTATCACAAACTTAAATAACGCTAGTAAAGCTGCGGCACGATCCCTGTGGATACGAACTCATTCTAGACACCTAGAGTGTGAATTATTACTCGACGACAGACTGGTGCACTTGCCAGACCGTAGTCAAGTTTTTGGCGCCGTTGTCGGGGATTGTGTTTACAAAGCCTTACTAGATTTATTTAAGCTTGTCAAAAAAAAAAAAAATCAAAAAAATACAAAAAAATTTAAAAATCAAAAAAATCTTGTTGATGATTGTTGATTTTGATCTGTGAAAGTTCTGGCTAAGGATAAGTCTTGGTATTTAAGCGATCCGTTGTGATCCACCTCACTTACCAGGGAATTTTCATAGTGACAAAGACACATGAGACAAACCAAAAATAGTTCCACAAGAAAGATGTTTATCCAGTGCTACTGAGGTATTTGTTTAAAGTGCATACAGACAAGTACTCAAGAGCTAAGGATTACAAGGGCTGGCAACAGCAAAATCGAAGACAACATTCTCACAGGAAAACTCTCAAAATGATGAGAGATGGAGCAAATTGAAAAAAGAGAAGCTGCAACAAAAAGTCAATGGTCAGGAGGATCATTTGACTAAAGCTTCCACAGGAAGCAAGAGAAGAAAAGGGCTGTTACAGGAATGGTTCGGAGACACATGAACCATTGGCAAAGATGACGAGAGAAGAGAAGGGCCATCAGGGATAAACAACTGCGGTCAGGTGAATCAATCTGCAAAATCATCCCAGAAGAACAGATTCTTCCTTAGGAGGAAAAGCACGAAACAGAAAGACATGCACAGGTACAAGTTTGGGGTGAAATCACCATGCTCTATGAAACTGCACCCGGAAAATAAGTCGTCAACAGGGATAGTTGAGGGAATGGTGAAACAGACCTGATCCGACCTAAGATTGCAAGGATTTAATGAAGATGGCCAGTGCTTCAAGCTGGAACAAAGGAGCACAGAAGAGAGACATGCGAACCTATCCTCTGTAATGGAGGAAATGCCTCAAGCTAATGAGAGGCTAAACAAGCGCTGCTTGGGAGGCAACCCAAGGATAAGTATTTAAGTATTTAATTTCAGTATTTTATTTTCAGTATTTTGTTTTTCAATTAAACTATTGTACTTTGAATTTCCTGTTTAATCATTTCATCTATTTAACCCTTATTCAAACTTACAAAAAATTAAATAACTGTTTGTTGTTTATTATCTAGTGCATGATACACTGTTATAGGTAAGATTGCGGCGAAGTAAGTTATAAATTATGATGAGCCGAATTTCACGCCTTCATAAAGAAACCAAAGGTGATTGCTCCGAAATGCGAAGTTCGGGAGACAGAGAGACGAGTGATGAAGCTGGTGTCCGTGAGACAAGTGTTCAAATTTCAGATACCTAAGCCATGTGAGGATTTGAGCCAAATATTTCCAAACGGTATTACCACTTTCTTTCGAATTACTATGAGAGTACCGTGCACTTGTTTATTTTCTAGAACTTGCTCTAATTCTCTGCTGACTAGTTGATTTGATATTATATGCATTGAGGCAATTGTTTGTTATAACCCAGAGCCTTTTCAAGCCACCCTTTATATATTATTATCCTTTGCTAGCCAATTTGAGCCGTAATTATTATTATCCCTTTTGTTTCGGTGACAAACCACGATATAAGCCTATAGACCAGAAAAACAATGATTTACCCTATTTGGAGTTAGGTAATAGTTCTCAAAGTCTTGGCAACAAAATAAGTTTGGGGTTGCTCATGGAACTAGCAACGTCTAAGTTTGGGGTGGGTATACGGTGAACTATCACTACAAAAAAAGAAAAATAAAGAAAAATAAATGAAAAAGAGACGGGAAAAACATCAAAAAAGATCCCTAAAAAAATAGTCTCTTCGAAAAAAAATGAATGATAAAAAAAAGAAGGAAAAAAGAGTCAAAGGGCAAAAGAAAGAGCCAAAGGGCAAAAATAGTGATAGAAAAGAACCATACAAAGACACATCCGGTTCTTATTTTCCGATACCAACACAAAAAGGCACCCTAAGGAACAAAGGTTGCGTACACAAAAAGGAACAACAAAGTAGAACTTAACTCCAATGTTTAGCCTACTATTCCCAAAAATGTCCTACCTTGACCTAAGCCACGTTATAACCCTGAAAAGACCTCCAATAATGCATGTATATTAAATTTTGACTGGTTGCTTAGAATTCTTGCAAGCCTATGGTAAAATGGCAGGTTGTACGATGATTGAGAGATAACCCTTTCAATTATGAGCGAAAAATACAAATGTGAGAGAGGGAAAAAGTTGAACGTAGACTCTTGCAGACATTTGTCCGATTTGCTACCATTGACGTCTCCTGAGCCTAGCAGGACTGAGCATGATCGCTGCGGTAAGAAATCAGCGGTACCATTGCAGAAATATTAAGCAAGGTTGTGAAATTCCTATCATCTTATTTATCTCTTATTTCTCTAACGATCTTGTCTGACAGCATGTTACTTGAGGACAAGCAACAGTTTAAGTTTGGGGTTGTGATGACAGGAATTTCTACGTCATTTTTTAGTATTATTATTAGTAGTAAAATGACCAAGACAGGCCCAAATACGAAGGAAAACCTACAAAAGCAAGAAAAAGCATCAAGACAGAGTCCAAGATGCAAAAAGACAAGAAAAAGCCCAAAAAGTGAAGAAATACAGCATTCCATCGCAGCACGATGTGTGCTATCGTGCCACGATGAAAGCTCCTTGCACGCCAAGCAATAAGAAGAAATAAATCTTGAGAAAATCTTCCATCGCAGTACGATGCCATACAACGCAGTACGTTGATGTTACTTGGCGCCCAAGCTGATGAAATGCACTGGATCAGTTATAATTTTGAACTGAATCTTCACATCGCAGTACGATGGCCTTATCGTGCTGCGATGCCTTGCTGAGGCCCATTACGAAAACTATAAATAGAGCCTCCCATTCATTGTTTTATTCATTCAGAAATAGTAGAACACTCTCTACTATAAGGAGAGGTTCAGAGGAACTCTATTGGGCATAGTTTTCTCCCCTTACGGGAAAACTAACTCAGCAAGGTATGATTTCTTTAGGCTTTTGTATTTAGGTTATGATTTCTTGTAATTTAAATATGTAGTCTTTATTATTTATGCCTTAGGTTGTGGTGGAGAAGATGAACTCCCCAATGAATATTTGGAGTCTGTGATTGAGTCTAAGTTATAATAAATGATATTTAGTAATTATGTTTGTTATTTACTTTCGTGCACTTTAATAACGTATTCTCGTAATCTGGCCGGATAAGCGGGAGCGCCCATAGAATTGATATCAGGTTTTGACTTGTTATTAGTCCGGAACTCGTAGTAAATAATGCTAGGTGTATAGAGACGGTAACATCCTGAACTAGTCGTGAACTGAGCGGGTAGAGGAGGAATCATGCACTAGGTGTGATCTGAGCACTTAGAAGATGAACAGCCCGATACTAGGACCTAGAGGTTAATTGGTGAAGGTTATAATGCATGTTTATAAACAACTCACTTAGTAATTAAGGTATGTGACACATCGAGGTTAGGCTCTCGTAGGTACCTTAGTTGTTAATGTAGGGAAACTTTAATAGACATAGTGTAATAGTAAGGTATTACTACAACAAGGATAATTCACCGCCGAACATAATCTAAGTAACTATGTTATACACCGGTCATGCCAAATATGAAGAAGGGAGGGAGTCCAACCACCATACCTAGCCTCTATATTTCTTGAATCTATTATTTATACATTCTGCAATTTATATTTTTGCAAAGCATTACGCTATTTTTATAAAAACCTTTTCAAAAACCAAAGCGAATGCAAACTATCACAAACTTAAATAACGCTAGTAAAGTTGCGGCACGATCCCTGTGGATACGAACTCATTCTAGACACCTAGAGTGTGAATTATTACTCGACGACAGACTGGTGCACTTGCCAGACCGTAGTCAAGTTTTTGGCGCCGTTGCCGGGGATTGTGTTTACAAAGCCTTACTAGATTTATTTAAGCTTGTCAAAAAAAAAAAAAAATTCAAAAAAATACAAAAAAATTTAAAAATCAAAAAAATCTTGTTGATGATTGTGGATTTTTATAACGCCCCAACTAAAATATCTAGAATATTTAGTCAAGACATACATAATATGGATCTGAGTACAATTAAAATTTACTGAATAAATTAGCAAGATACAAATTGCTTAAAATACAAAAGGAATAACAAATAAAATACAGCGATAAATGCTAACATTCTGAGTAAACAAGATAATAAACTAAAAGCAAGACGAAGAAAATAAAATCTTCAAGGCGGACAATCCAAGCTCAGCTCCAACTGTCAGCCTCCTACCTGGTCCTTGCTCCGAATATCCTGTTTACCTAAAAAAATTGTTTGGAGTGGGGTGAGACTACTAAGCCTCAGTGAGTCCTACTACCCTCCTAGAGGTGACTACACCGGGGGCACCTAAATCAGTCGTACATACTAACATAACTAACATGACATAAATAGCATAATATAAAGGTGTATCACAGAAAATTAAACTCTTATTCATTTTAAACACAAGGACACTCTGAGGTGAGCATGTCTCAGAGGCCTGCCATATCCGTCAACCGATTCGGTCACGGCATGCAGCTCACAATAACTTATCCTAATGGATTATCCCATTGGGAGTCCATAACGCGACATCACAGATCGCTCCTGATTGACTGAAACTAATTTAGTTATCACTACCATAAATTCCCAAAACCCGGGGGAGCATACAAACTAAATTTCCTAAGTTGTACCCTAAGATTCCAATTGCGTTTGACCTCCTGTGAAACATTATATTAATTACATGATTGCAAAAATATCTGAAGTAATAGAGGATATAAAACGAGTGATGAATTTTAGGAAAAATTGAAAAGTTGGGTCAATTCTGCTCCAGCTCGCCATGGCAAGAAATCTGCTCGCCATGGCGAGTAAACTGGTAAAATTTCCTGCACAATCTCGCCATGGCGAGAAATCTGCTCGCCATGGCGAGTAAACTGGTTCTGGCCTAAATCAGCTCGCGAGGCGAGCAAACGCCCGCCATGGCGAGTTTCATCAGCCCAGAAGTTGTTAACTCGCCATGAATGCGCGCCGTGGCGAGGTTCTGCAGAAAACACTCTGTTTTACGAATTTTGATAATTTTGAAATGAAATCACTTACAATCCTCTTTTAAAACAGTGCAATCACATAATAGATATAATATATGACAGAATGGAGGGAAAATTGGGAGTTATTTCCCCTCACACAAGATTTTCCTAACTTCCTAGGTTAACATGCATAGTTTATAAAATTGGGGAAATCTAACTACCTAGCCTAAGAACCCACCTGGAATTGAAGCTTTAGGCTTGATTCCTGGGCTCTACAACGGCTACAAACTCCTCAGCTACACCCACGAACCGGAATGAACAGATTTGGAAAAGTGTTGAACTTGAAACTCCACTTTGCTTCCATTCTCTATGTTCAAGAACAACCCATCTCCAACTTGATTCTCATGCATGCAAGACCAAACAGAATTTCTGGTTATAAGGGTGGAAAGTAGGAGCACGAGTTTGAGGAAAATAGAAGGATCTAGTTGTAGCTCTTACCTCTCTATGTTACTAGCGAATGAGGAAGAAGATGGAATCATTGCATGTGGATTCAATGCTTTGAAGCTTGAGGAAAGATTGTTGTTGTTGCTTCAGCCACGAGAGAGAAGAGAGCAAGAGAGAAATGGGTTCCGGCCTCATGTTCTTTAGGAAGTGGAGAAATTAGAAAAATGAGTGTTTAGTCCAAGTCAAGCACTTAAATAGAGTCTTTAAGGTCAAGGGGGTGGGGGAGCAATAGGTGGGGGCGTGAGAGAGAGACATGAGTTTAGGGAAAATTGTTCTTGTTTCCTTATAAACCATGGTAGTAAACTAGTACAATTGTATAACTAGTTTGGTAATTTGAAAGTAACTCCCTTAAGCATTTCGTTTAATTTCTCTTTAATTAAATAGAACTCTGGGATGTTACAATCTACCCCCCTTAAAGAATTTCGTCCTCGAAATTCAAAACTCTTTCGTTCTACAATTGGGTAGGTTGTTTAGGTCTGCATCTGAAACTACACTTCGTCTATTCTTCAGTTTAACGCATTCAATCCCTTGGAATAAGACTTTCCCCTCTTAAGGTTACTGACTAAAGGTTATCCTCACATTCTCAAGGTTACAGTGCTGCGCACTCTGATTCAACTTCTTACGACCATTACACTTCTTCCATTCCCACTGGAATTAGTTCCAGCTCCAACTGGTTTAGAGGGTCGGCATCTGGCCTGGTATTGATATTGTCATATCCAAGACCTCTCAGTCATATTTTCGTTCTCCTTTCTGGATACCACCATGCTTGACATGTTATATGTACTACTGTATCACGTGTTGTGTAATTACTCCGGAATCGATCGAAATATAAAACGAGTGGAAAATTGTCTAAATACTACTAGTCCTTCTGCCAACGAGTTGCACTCTTTCATAGACGGACTTATAGTGATCCGATAAAATCCCACCTACAATCTCGATCCATCCCGGCACGACACGATAATCGAGTTGTACATTTAATACGTGGCGCATTTGGGTTCAGATCATTCCTCAGGGTTACAGGTCACACTTGTTTGATGTCCCTCGCTGGTAAGTAATATATGAAACTTGGCTAGCTGGAAGCATAAGGTCTGAATTTGTAACGCTAAGGCTGAATTGAATGGTTTGGCTTAGAACGGTTGACTGATTTATCTCAACAGATCACTAAGGATAAGAGGGAGCTTTCAAACGAGAATGGTAAATTACTCCAAGCGAGCAGTTAACTCTTACACTTATACTGACTAATTATGGCAACTAGACTTGGATTTTGGAATGTTCTGGTCCAGGCGTTCAGGCTTCAGTACCTGATCTCACGAGATTACAGGAATTGAATTTTTGAAGTTTGAAATGTTCGGGTAGAGGTACTCAGGGTTAACACACTGATCTTACGTAGTTAGGAGTACGAAGTTGGTAGGTTTGAATCTTCAACACTGATTTCACTGGTATGACTTAATTCCACTGAACATGGAACTGGTCCAAACTTAATTCTAAATTCGACTGATGAGGCTACGAAAGATAGGTAACTAACTTTACTGAAGAACATGTTACTGGAGTGTTTTGAAGTATGTCGATTGACAGATCAACCGAACGAGTAGGAAATGAAGCTGAAAATATTCTTGACCTTCTCAAGAATAATTAACTTTCGCAGATAGACTTCTGTTAGTAATAACTTAACTGGAAAACTGAAAACACTTACTGCGGTTACTTAAGTGTGACATTATCACCCTCGATGTAACCAATTGGCTTCGAGGAATTTGAAAAAAATTTGCACCCTAATAGAATTTAGGTACGTCACGTGATTGTCAAGCCATTAAGGTATGAGAGGGATTTATCCAAATGGGGGATGTTTAGACGGGTTAGAGAATACACACGTCCATGGTGTTCCAAGACTTACGAATATTGAATTCGGCATGTTCGGGTCAAAGACTCCGCTGGAATAGGATCTCTAGAGATAAATAGACAATTGAAGATTCGTCTTCTACTGGTTTATACTCATATTCTACAATCCTAATTCTCCTGTCAGTTCTCTCAGGTTAGGACAACTATGTTTCCACTCAATGTTTCTTGCTAACAACTCCTCAGCGGTAGGTCCAACTGATTCACATAGACTCTAAATTAGAAGGTTTAGATATGAGGGAATGCGGTGTTGGCTGATGTTAAAGTTAAATCTAGCTACTTGTTTCTGCGTAACTAACATATGCCTAAAGATTGATCTAGGTGTTTGATGACTACTACGGCCTGTTACTAATATTGGTTTCGCACGGAAATGGTGGCTCTGCATCACCTATATCTAGCATTAACACCCTAATTGGTGTTCTAATTGGCTGGTTAACTAATCTTACCGGTCTTCTTATTTCAAAGGTTCCAATATAGGAACTTGCTTGGTGACTGGTCGAACTAATGTTGAATTTGATTTATCAAGTCGCGTTCCATGCTATACGGTATTACGCTAGTGGTAGAATATGGCTGGCCAAATCTAACCTCAACTGGCTAACTAACTGGTCTGTAATATTGAATTACTAACCTAAGGACAACTGATTGAGCAACTCTCGAGGCACGGTTACTAATCCTGCTCACTTCTTAGCTGGGTGGTCATATGTGTGAGTTTCGTTTAGTTAAAGTCAAATCGGTATTAATCTGAATCATCGGTCTCTAAACTATCTAATGGCCAGACAACTACGGACTAGCTTTGGTGAACAATTGTGCTAAAGGTACTCTCAATTGCTATTACTAATCAAAACTTAACTTGTGGTGGTTCGGTATAATTTCTGGTATAGGGCGACAGACTGGTCCTATTGATGACATCTAAAGGTGGTTATCTTAAGGGTTTACTCAGCCGGTTTTGCGATAAGAAATTATTAAGGTACAAGTGCTAAGATTTCTCTATTCTTACCGGGGTAATCAACTGGTCAGAAGTGCTGGGCTACTAGTTTATGGATACTTAACCTAACGGTCTTTAACAATCCTATTTAGATGACGGTATTGCTAGGGAAGAATTAAATTTTTGATGTGAGTCAAGGTTATACCTTCGTGACAAGGTTCTATCTTTGGTTCAGTTTCTAATTATTCGGTGATGATGCTATTATGTTTGTCTAAGGGTCGGGTGTAGTAATGGAATTTTCTAAGTGGCATACTAGCAATTCTAGATTATTGGGATAAGGTATTAGTATTGGGTACTAATTACTGAGTTGTTTGAGTCTTATTACTGGTTTGGTCACTAAACTATCCTAT
This sequence comes from Trifolium repens, assembly GCA_030408175.1. Lineage (NCBI taxonomy): Eukaryota > Viridiplantae > Streptophyta > Magnoliopsida > Fabales > Fabaceae > Trifolium > Trifolium repens. Next base: position 35,654,298 of record CP125843.1, on the reverse strand, counting down.
GATGATGTTCTAGTAATTTCTGACTTAAGAGTTCTGATAATGCTAGTAAGGATTCCTAACTGTAGATGAGTTTGGGTCCCTAAGAATTTTCTGGTTTACTGTTAAAGACTGGTGGGGTTGGAAAGAAAGTTCCTAATTGTTGTACTAAATGTAACTGGTCTGTCAGTGGTGAGGTAGAAATGTTCTTACGAGTTGAAAGGTAAAAGTAACTTAGTTAAGGGCATTCGAAAAGATAACCTAATAAGGTGACTTGAGGGGATATTGGAATGTGCATTTGTCCTAATTGGGTTACTTAAATACGGACGATTTGATTTGAATTTCTATTACGGTGTTATCTACCAAGTTTTTCTATGCTGGGTTGCTAACTCAGGACCCTATACATGGTTGAACTTAGTTATGCTTTCTCGGATACAGATACAGACTACAAGGATTCTAATGGTTGCTTCGGTTACGATTAAGCTCCTAATAGTGCCACTATACTTGTTGATCTCTAAAGGAAAGGTGCACTCAGTCCAATTTCTCATTGTATCCTAATCCTAATATCATTTCAAATGTAACTCCTTAACAACTCTTATGCTCACAAGGTAGCTTGGAATGGTTTATACTAAAACTCAAAAGTAGAATGCTAAGATAGATGAAGAGGGCTTGAGACTGTTCACCATAGCTAAAAATGATTGAACAGAGACCCGTGTTGCAACAAGCAGTAGCAGCAGCCTGCTAAGCTCGCTGCAGCATGTGCTTGCTTGCTAAGCGAGTCAGACAGAGTATGAAAGAATGATTTTATGGTTCGTCCAATTTTCTTCTTTGCATAACACCATAACTCCCAGTCATATACTAACTTGAATTTAGGGTGAGTTTTTTATTTACCGCCTACTGTTCTAGGGTGTTGATTGGCTCACGAGCTTGGCTGAATTTAGGCTCTCACTAAGATAAGGTTACTTATAGGTTCAGGGAGTTTACCTGACACACATTGTCAGTTGAATACTGTTGTGTACTACACAATTCAGTATATGGATACATCTGCATTCTTTGTTGCATACACCACTTACTCCTGTGGCACCATTTGCCACTGTTCCAAAACTCTCTTTTAAGAATCTCCGTCAACGATTGTTCCTCGATTGCAGCTTCACTACGGATTTACCGCTGGAATTCCAGAGTTCTCTTCAGTTCTAAACCATAATACCCTGCCTACCATACACAATACTGAGTTGATCAGGCTCAGCACGCGACGGTTTCAGCATAAACAGTTCAGATCCAAAGGGTCTGTATTACTTGGGAAGAGTTGGAATGACTCATGGCAAGGTCCAATACTGGATCGACCTGCTCTGATACCAATTATAACGCCCCAACTAAAATATCTAGAATATTTAGTCAAGACATACATAATATGGATCTGAGTACAATTAAAATTTACTGAATAAATTAGCAAGATACAAATTGCTTAAAATACAAAAGGAATAACAAATAAAATACAGCGATAAATGCTAATATTCTGAGTAAACAAGATAATAAACTAAAAGCAAGACGAAGAAAATAAAATCTTCAAGGCGGACAATCCAAGCTCAGCTCCAACTGTCAGCCTCCTACCTGGTCCTTGCTCCGAATATCCTGTTTACCTAAAAAAATTGTTTGGAGTGGGGTGAGACTACTAAGCCTCAGTGAGTCCTACTACCCTCCTAGAGGTGACTACACCGGAGGCACCTAAATCAGTCGTACATACTAACATAACTAACATGACATAAATAGCATAATATAAAGGTGTATCACAGAAAATTAAACTCTTATTCATTTTAAACACAAGGACACTCTGAGGTGAGCATGTCTCAGAGGCCTGCCATATCCGTCAACCGATTCGGTCACGGCATGCAGCTCACAATAACTTATCCTAATGGATTATCCCATTGGGAGTCCATAACGCGACATCACAGATCGCTCCTGATTGACTGAAACTAATTTAGTTATCACTACCATAAATTCCCAAAACCCGGGGGAGCATACAAACTAAATTTCCTAAGTTGTACCCTAAGATTCCAATTGCGTTTGACCTCCTGTGAAACATTATATTAATTACATGATTGCAAAAATATCTGAAGTAATAGAGGATATAAAACGAGTGATGAATTTTAGGAAAAATTGAAAAGTTGGGTCAATTCTGCTCCAGCTCGCCATGGCAAGAAATCTGCTCGCCATGGCGAGTAAACTGGTAAAATTTCCTGCACAATCTCGCCATGGCGAGAAATCTGCTCGCCATGGCGAGTAAACTGGTTCTGGCCTAAATCAGCTCGCGAGGCGAGCAAACGCCCGCCATGGCGAGTTTCATCAGCCCAGAAGTTGTTAACTCGCCATGAATGCGCGCCGTGGCGAGGTTCTGCAGAAAACACTCTGTTTTACGAATTTTGATAATTTTGAAATGAAATCACTTACAATCCTCTTTTAAAACAGTGCAATCACATAATAGATATAATATATGACAGAATGGAGGGAAAATTGGGAGTTATTTCCCCTCACACAAGATTTTCCTAACTTCCTAGGTTAACATGCATAGTTTATAAAATTGGGGAAATCTAACTACCTAGCCTAAGAACCCACCTGGAATTGAAGCTTTAGGCTTGATTCCTGGGCTCTACAACAGCTACAAACTCCTCAGCTACACCCACGAACCGGAATGAACAGATTTGGAAAAGTGTTGAACTTGAAACTCCACTTTGCTTCCATTCTCTATGTTCAAGAACAACCCATCTCCAACTTGATTCTCATGCATGCAAGACCAAACAGAATTTCTGGTTATAAGGGTGGAAAGTAGGAGCACGAGTTTGAGGAAAATAGAAGGATCTAGTTGTAGCTCTTACCTCTCTATGTTACTAGCGAATGAGGAAGAAGATGGAATCATTGCATGTGGATTCAATGCTTTGAAGCTTGAGGAAAGATTGTTGTTGTTGCTTCAGCCACGAGAGAGAAGAGAGCAAGAGAGAAATGGGTTCCTGCCTCATGTTCTTTAGGAAGTGGAGAAATTAGAAAAATGAGTGTTTAGTCCAAGTCAAGCACTTAAATAGAGTCTTTAAGGTCAAGGGGGTGGGGGAGCAATAGGTGGGGGCGTGAGAGAGAGACATGAGTTTAGGGAAAATTGTTCTTGTTTCCTTATAAACCATGGTAGTAAACTAGTACAATTGTATAACTAGTTTGGTAATTTGAAAGTAACTCCCTTAAGCATTTCGTTTAATTTCTCTTTAATTAAATAGAACTCTGGGATGTTACAATCTACCCCCCTTAAAGAATTTCGTCCTCGAAATTCAAAACTCTTTCGTTCTACAATTGGGTAGGTTGTTTAGGTCTGCATCTGAAACTACACTTCGTCTATTCTTCAGTTTAACGCATTCAATCCCTTGGAATAAGACTTTCCCCTCTTAAGGTTACTGACTAAAGGTTATCCTCACATTCTCAAGGTTACAGTGCTGCGCACTCTGATTCAACTTCTTACGACCATTACACTTCTTCCATTCCCACTGGAATTAGTTCCAGCTCCAACTGGTTTAGAGGGTCGGCATCTGGCCTGGTATTGATATTGTCATATCCAAGACCTCTCAGTCATATTTTCGTTCTCCTTTCTGGATACCACCATGCTTGACATGTTATATGTACTACTGTATCACGTGTTGTGTAATTACTCCGGAATCGATCGAAATATAAAACGAGTGGAAAATTGTCTAAATACTACTAGTCCTTCTGCCAACGAGTTGCACTCTTTCATAGACGGACTTATAGTGATCCGATAAAATCCCACCTACAATCTCGATCCATCCCGGCACGACACGATAATCGAGTTGTACATTTAATACGTGGCGCATTTGGGTTCAGATCATTCCTCAGGGTTACAGGTCACACTTGTTTGATGTCCCTCGCTGGTAAGTAATATATGAAACTTGGCTAGCTGGAAGCATAAGGTCTGAATTTGTAACGCTAAGGCTGAATTGAATGGTTTGGCTTAGAACGGTTGACTGATTTATCTCAACAGATCACTAAGGATAAGAGGGAGCTTTCAAACGAGAATGGTAAATTACTCCAAGCGAGCAGTTAACTCTTACACTTATACTGACTAATTATGGCAACTAGACTTGGATTTTGGAATGTTCTGGTCCAGGCGTTCAGGCTTCAGTACCTGATCTCACGAGATTACAGGAATTGAATTTTTGAAGTTTGAAATGTTCGGGTAGAGGTACTCAGGGTTAACACACTGATCTTACGTAGTTAGGAGTACGAAGTTGGTAGGTTTGAATCTTCAACACTGATTTCACTGGTATGACTTAATTCCACTGAACATGGAACTGGTCCAAACTTAATTCTAAATTCGACTGATGAGGCTACGAAAGATAGGTAACTAACTTTACTGAAGAACATGTTACTGGAGTGTTTTGAAGTATGTCGATTGACAGATCAACCGAACGAGTAGGAAATGAAGCTGAAAATATTCTTGACCTTCTCAAGAATAATTAACTTTCGCAGATAGACTTCTGTTAGTAATAACTTAACTGGAAAACTGAAAACACTTACTGCGGTTACTTAAGTGTGACATTATCACCCTCGATGTAACCAATTGGCTTCGAGGAATTTGAAAAAAATTTGCACCCTAATAGAATTTAGGTACGTCACGTGATTGTCAAGCCATTAAGGTATGAGAGGGATTTATCCAAATGGGGGATGTTTAGACGGGTTAGAGAATACACACGTCCATGGTGTTCCAAGACTTACGAATATTGAATTCGGCATGTTCGGGTCAAAGACTCCGCTGGAATAGGATCTCTAGAGATAAATAGACAATTGAAGATTCGTCTTCTACTGGTTTATACTCATATTCTACAATCCTAATTCTCCTGTCAGTTCTCTCAGGTTAGGACAACTATGTTTCCACTCAATGTTTCTTGCTAACAACTCCTCAGCGGTAGGTCTAACTGATTCACATAGACTCTAAATTAGAAGGTTTAGATATGAGGGAATGCGGTGTTGGCTGATGTTAAAGTTAAATCTAGCTACTTGTTTCTGCGTAACTAACATATGCCTAAAGATTGATCTAGGTGTTTGATGACTACTACGGCCTGTTACTAATATTGGTTTCGCACGGAAATGGTGGCTCTGCATCACCTATATCTAGCATTAACACCCTAATTGGTGTTCTAATTGGCTGGTTAACTAATCTTACCGGTCTTCTTATTTCAAAGGTTCCAATATAGGAACTTGCTTGGTGACTGGTCGAACTAATGTTGAATTTGATTTATCAAGTCGCGTTCCATGCTATACGGTATTACGCTAGTGGTAGAATATGGCTGGCCAAATCTAACCTCAACTGGCTAACTAACTGGTCTGTAATATTGAATTACTAACCTAAGGACAACTGATTGAGCAACTCTCGAGGCACGGTTACTAATCCTGCTCACTTCTTAGCTGGGTGGTCATATGTGTGAGTTTCGTTTAGTTAAAGTCAAATCGGTATTAATCTGAATCATCGGTCTCTAAACTATCTAATGGCCAGACAACTACGGACTAGCTTTGGTGAACAATTGTGCTAAAGGTACTCTCAATTGCTATTACTAATCAAAACTTAACTTGTGGTGGTTCGGTATAATTTCTGGTATAGGGCGACAGACTGGTCCTATTGATGACATCTAAAGGTGGTTATCTTAAGGGTTTACTCAGCCGGTTTTGCGATAAGAAATTATTAAGGTACAAGTGCTAAGATTTCTCTATTCTTACCGGGGTAATCAACTGGTCAGAAGTGCTGGGCTACTAGTTTATGGATACTTAACCTAACGGTCTTTAACAATCCTATTTAGATGACGGTATTGCTAGGGAAGAATTAAATTTTTGATGTGAGTCAAGGTTATACCTTCGTGACAAGGTTCTATCTTTGGTTCAGTTTCTAATTATTCGGTGATGATGCTATTATGTTTGTCTAAGGGTCGGGTGTAGTAATGGAATTTTCTAAGTGGCATACTAGCAATTCTAGATTATTGGGATAAGGTATTAGTATTGGGTACTAATTACTGAGTTGTTTGAGTCTTATTACTGGTTTGGTCACTAAACTATCCTATGATGATGTTCTAGTAATTTCTGACTTAAGAGTTCTGATAATGCTAGTAAGGATTCCTAACTGTAGATGAGTTTGGGTCCCTAAGAATTTTCTGGTTTACTGTTAAAGACTGGTGGGGTTGGAAAGAAAGTTCCTAATTGTTGTACTAAATGTAACTGGTCTGTCAGTGGTGAGGTAGAAATGTTCTTACGAGTTGAAAGGTAAAAGTAACTTAGTTAAGGGCATTCGAAAAGATAACCTAATAAGGTGACTTGAGGGGATATTGGAATGTGCGTTTGTCCTAATTGGGTTACTTAAATACGGACGATTTGATTTGAATTTCTATTACGGTGTTATCTACCAAGTTTTTCTACGCTGGGTTGCTAACTCAGGACCCTATACATGGTTGAACTTAGTTATGCTTTCTCGGATACAGATACAGACTACAAGGATTCTAATGGTTGCTTCGGTTACGATTAAGCTCCTAATAGTGCCACTATACTTGTTGATCTCTAAAGGAAAGGTGCACTCAGTCCAATTTCTCATTGTATCCTAATCCTAATATCATTTCAAATGTAACTCCTTAACAACTCTTATGCTCACAAGGTAGCTTGGAATGGTTTATACTAAAACTCAAAAGTAGAATGCTAAGATAGATGAAGAGGGCTTGAGACTGTTCACCATAGCTAAAAATGATTGAACAGAGACCCGTGTTGCAACAAGCAGTAGCAGCAGCCTGCTAAGCTCGCTGCAGCATGTGCTTGCTTGCTAAGCGAGTCAGACAGAGTATGAAAGAATGATTTTATGGTTCGTCCAATTTTCTTCTTTGCATAACACCATAACTCCCAGTCATATACTAACTTGAATTTAGGGTGAGTTTTTTATTTACCGCCTACTGTTCTAGGGTGTTGATTGGCTCACGAGCTTGGCTGAATTTAGGCTCTCACTAAGATAAGGTTACTTATAGGTTCAGGGAGTTTACCTGACACACATTGTCAGTTGAATACTGTTGTGTACTACACAATTCAGTATATGGATACATCTGCATTCTTTGTTGCATACACCACTTACTCCTGTGGCACCATTTGCCACTGTTCCAAAACTCTCTTTTAAGAATCTCCGTCAACGATTGTTCCTCGATTGCAGCTTCACTACGGATTTACCGCTGGAATTCCAGAGTTCTCTTCAGTTCTAAACCATAATACCCTGCCTACCATACACAATACTGAGTTGATCAGGCTCAGCACGCGACGGTTTCAGCATAAACAGTTCAGATCCAAAGGGTCTGTATTACTTGGGAAGAGTTGGAATGACTCATGGCAAGGTCCAATACTGGATCGACCTGCTCTGATACCAATTATAACGCCCCAACTAAAATATCTAGAATATTTAGTCAAGACATACATAATATGGATCTGAGTACAATTAAAATTTACTGAATAAATTAGCAAGATACAAATTGCTTAAAATACAAAAGGAATAACAAATAAAATACAGCGATAAATGCTAATATTCTGAGTAAACAAGATAATAAACTAAAAGCAAGACGAAGAAAATAAAATCTTCAAGGCGGACAATCCAAGCTCAGCTCCAACTGTCAGCCTCCTACCTGGTCCTTGCTCCGAATATCCTGTTTACCTAAAAAAATTGTTTGGAGTGGGGTGAGACTACTAAGCCTCAGTGAGTCCTACTACCCTCCTAGAGGTGACTACACCGGGGGCACCTAAATCAGTCGTACATACTAACATAACTAACATGACATAAATAGCATAATATAAAGGTGTATCACAGAAAATTAAACTCTTATTCATTTTAAACACAAGGACACTCTGAGGTGAGCATGTCTCAGAGGCCTGCCATATCCGTCAACCGATTCGGTCACGGCATGCAGCTCACAATAACTTATCCTAATGGATTATCCCATTGGGAGTCCATAACGCGACATCACAGATCGCTCCTGATTGACTGAAACTAATTTAGTTATCACTACCATAAATTCCCAAAACCCGGGGGAGCATACAAACTAAATTTCCTAAGTTGTACCCTAAGATTCCAATTGCGTTTGACCTCCTGTGAAACATTATATTAATTACATGATTGCAAAAATATCTGAAGTAATAGAGGATATAAAACGAGTGATGAATTTTAGGAAAAATTGAAAAGTTGGGTCAATTCTGCTCCAGCTCGCCATGGCAAGAAATCTGCTCGCCATGGCGAGTAAACTGGTAAAATTTCCTGCACAATCTCGCCATGGCGAGAAATCTGCTCGCCATGGCGAGTAAACTGGTTCTGGCCTAAATCAGCTCGCGAGGCGAGCAAACGCCCGCCATGGCGAGTTTCATCAGCCCAGAAGTTGTTAACTCGCCATGAATGCGCGCCGTGGCGAGGTTCTGCAGAAAACACTCTGTTTTACGAATTTTGATAATTTTGAAATGAAATCACTTACAATCCTCTTTTAAAACAGTGCAATCACATAATAGATATAATATATGACAGAATGGAGGGAAAATTGGGAGTTATTTCCCCTCACACAAGATTTTCCTAACTTCCTAGGTTAACATGCATAGTTTATAAAATTGGGGAAATCTAACTACCTAGCCTAAGAACCCACCTGGAATTGAAGCTTTAGGCTTGATTCCTGGGCTCTACAACAGCTACAAACTCCTCAGCTACACCCACGAACCGGAATGAACAGATTTGGAAAAGTGTTGAACTTGAAACTCCACTTTGCTTCCATTCTCTATGTTCAAGAACAACCCATCTCCAACTTGATTCTCATGCATGCAAGACCAAACAGAATTTCTGGTTATAAGGGTGGAAAGTAGGAGCACGAGTTTGAGGAAAATAGAAGGATCTAGTTGTAGCTCTTACCTCTCTATGTTACTAGCGAATGAGGAAGAAGATGGAATCATTGCATGTGGATTCAATGCTTTGAAGCTTGAGGAAAGATTGTTGTTGTTGCTTCAGCCACGAGAGAGAAGAGAGCAAGAGAGAAATGGGTTCCTGCCTCATGTTCTTTAGGAAGTGGAGAAATTAGAAAAATGAGTGTTTAGTCCAAGTCAAGCACTTAAATAGAGTCTTTAAGGTCAAGGGGGTGGGGGAGCAATAGGTGGGGGCGTGAGAGAGAGACATGAGTTTAGGGAAAATTGTTCTTGTTTCCTTATAAACCATGGTAGTAAACTAGTACAATTGTATAACTAGTTTGGTAATTTGAAAGTAACTCCCTTAAGCATTTCGTTTAATTTCTCTTTAATTAAATAGAACTCTGGGATGTTACAATCTACCCCCCTTAAAGAATTTCGTCCTCGAAATTCAAAACTCTTTCGTTCTACAATTGGGTAGGTTGTTTAGGTCTGCATCTGAAACTACACTTCGTCTATTCTTCAGTTTAACGCATTCAATCCCTTGGAATAAGACTTTCCCCTCTTAAGGTTACTGACTAAAGGTTATCCTCACATTCTCAAGGTTACAGTGCTGCGCACTCTGATTCAACTTCTTACGACCATTACACTTCTTCCATTCCCACTGGAATTAGTTCCAGCTCCAACTGGTTTAGAGGGTCGGCATCTGGCCTGGTATTGATATTGTCATATCCAAGACCTCTCAGTCATATTTTCGTTCTCCTTTCTGGATACCACCATGCTTGACATGTTATATGTACTACTGTATCACGTGTTGTGTAATTACTCCGGAATCGATCGAAATATAAAACGAGTGGAAAATTGTCTAAATACTACTAGTCCTTCTGCCAACGAGTTGCACTCTTTCATAGACGGACTTATAGTGATCCGATAAAATCCCACCTACAATCTCGATCCATCCCGGCACGACACGATAATCGAGTTGTACATTTAATACGTGGCGCATTTGGGTTCAGATCATTCCTCAGGGTTACAGGTCACACTTGTTTGATGTCCCTCGCTGGTAAGTAATATATGAAACTTGGCTAGCTGGAAGCATAAGGTCTGAATTTGTAACGCTAAGGCTGAATTGAATGGTTTGGCTTAGAACGGTTGACTGATTTATCTCAACAGATCACTAAGGATAAGAGGGAGCTTTCAAACGAGAATGGTAAATTACTCCAAGCGAGCAGTTAACTCTTACACTTATACTGACTAATTATGGCAACTAGACTTGGATTTTGGAATGTTCTGGTCCAGGCGTTCAGGCTTCAGTACCTGATCTCACGAGATTACAGGAATTGAATTTTTGAAGTTTGAAATGTTCGGGTAGAGGTACTCAGGGTTAACACACTGATCTTACGTAGTTAGGAGTACGAAGTTGGTAGGTTTGAATCTTCAACACTGATTTCACTGGTATGACTTAATTCCACTGAACATGGAACTGGTCCAAACTTAATTCTAAATTCGACTGATGAGGCTACGAAAGATAGGTAACTAACTTTACTGAAGAACATGTTACTGGAGTGTTTTGAAGTATGTCGATTGACAGATCAACCGAACGAGTAGGAAATGAAGCTGAAAATATTCTTGACCTTCTCAAGAATAATTAACTTTCGCAGATAGACTTCTGTTAGTAATAACTTAACTGGAAAACTGAAAACACTTACTGCGGTTACTTAAGTGTGACATTATCACCCTCGATGTAACCAATTGGCTTCGAGGAATTTGAAAAAAATTTGCACCCTAATAGAATTTAGGTACGTCACGTGATTGTCAAGCCATTAAGGTATGAGAGGGATTTATCCAAATGGGGGATGTTTAGACGGGTTAGAGAATACACACGTCCATGGTGTTCCAAGACTTACGAATATTGAATTCGGCATGTTCGGGTCAAAGACTCCGCTGGAATAGGATCTCTAGAGATAAATAGACAATTGAAGATTCGTCTTCTACTGGTTTATACTCATATTCTACAATCCTAATTCTCCTGTCAGTTCTCTCAGGTTAGGACAACTATGTTTCCACTCAATGTTTCTTGCTAACAACTCCTCAGCGGTAGGTCCAACTGATTCACATAGACTCTAAATTAGAAGGTTTAGATATGAGGGAATGCGGTGTTGGCTGATGTTAAAGTTAAATCTAGCTACTTGTTTCTGCGTAACTAACATATGCCTAAAGATTGATCTAGGTGTTTGATGACTACTACGGCCTGTTACTAATATTGGTTTCGCACGGAAATGGTGGCTCTGCATCACCTATATCTAGCATTAACACCCTAATTGGTGTTCTAATTGGCTGGTTAACTAATCTTACCGGTCTTCTTATTTCAAAGGTTCCAATATAGGAACTTGCTTGGTGACTGGTCGAACTAATGTTGAATTTGATTTATCAAGTCGCGTTCCATGCTATACGGTATTACGCTAGTGGTAGAATATGGCTGGCCAAATCTAACCTCAACTGGCTAACTAACTGGTCTGTAATATTGAATTACTAACCTAAGGACAACTGATTGAGCAACTCTCGAGGCACGGTTACTAATCCTGCTCACTTCTTAGCTGGGTGGTCATATGTGTGAGTTTCGTTTAGTTAAAGTCAAATCGGTATTAATCTGAATCATCGGTCTCTAAACTATCTAATGGCCAGACAACTACGGACTAGCTTTGGTGAACAATTGTGCTAAAGGTACTCTCAATTGCTATTACTAATCAAAACTTAACTTGTGGTGGTTCGGTATAATTTCTGGTATAGGGCGACAGACTGGTCCTATTGATGACATCTAAAGGTGGTTATCTTAAGGGTTTACTCAGCCGGTTTTGCGATAAGAAATTATTAAGGTACAAGTGCTAAGATTTCTCTATTCTTACCGGGGTAATCAACTGGTCAGAAGTGCTGGGCTACTAGTTTATGGATACTTAACCTAACGGTCTTTAACAATCCTATTTAGATGACGGTATTGCTAGGGAAGAATTAAATTTTTGATGTGAGTCAAGGTTATACCTTCGTGACAAGGTTCTATCTTTGGTTCAGTTTCTAATTATTCGGTGATGATGCTATTATGTTTGTCTAAGGGTCGGGTGTAGTAATGGAATTTTCTAAGTGGCATACTAGCAATTCTAGATTATTGGGATAAGGTATTAGTATTGGGTACTAATTACTGAGTTGTTTGAGTCTTATTACTGGTTTGGTCACTAAACTATCCTATGATGATGTTCTAGTAATTTCTGACTTAAGAGTTCTGATAATGCTAGTAAGGATTCCTAACTGTAGATGAGTTTGGGTCCCTAAGAATTTTCTGGTTTACTGTTAAAGACTGGTGGGGTTGGAAAGAAAGTTCCTAATTGTTGTACTAAATGTAACTGGTCTGTCAGTGGTGAGGTAGAAATGTTCTTACGAGTTGAAAGGTAAAAGTAACTTAGTTAAGGGCATTCGAAAAGATAACCTAATAAGGTGACTTGAGGGGATATTGGAATGTGCGTTTGTCCTAATTGGGTTACTTAAATACGGACGATTTGATTTGAATTTCTATTACGGTGTTATCTACCAAGTTTTTCTACGCTGGGTTGCTAACTCAGGACCCTATACATGGTTGAACTTAGTTATGCTTTCTCGGATACAGATACAGACTACAAGGATTCTAATGGTTGCTTCGGTTACGATTAAGCTCCTAATAGTGCCACTATACTTGTTGATCTCTAAAGGAAAGGTGCACTCAGTCCAATTTCTCATTGTATCCTAATCCTAATATCATTTCAAATGTAACTCCTTAACAACTCTTATGCTCACAAGGTAGCTTGGAATGGTTTATACTAAAACTCAAAAGTAGAATGCTAAGATAGATGAAGAGGGCTTGAGACTGTTCACCATAGCTAAAAATGATTGAACAGAGACCCGTGTTGCAACAAGCAGTAGCAGCAGCCTGCTAAGCTCGCTGCAGCATGTGCTTGCTTGCTAAGCGAGTCAGACAGAGTATGAAAGAATGATTTTATGGTTCGTCCAATTTTCTTCTTTGCATAACACCATAACTCCCAGTCATATACTAACTTGAATTTAGGGTGAGTTTTTTATTTACCGCCTACTGTTCTAGGGTGTTGATTGGCTCACGAGCTTGGCTGAATTTAGGCTCTCACTAAGATAAGGTTACTTATAGGTTCAGGGAGTTTACCTGACACACATTGTCAGTTGAATACTGTTGTGTACTACACAATTCAGTATATGGATACATCTGCATTCTTTGTTGCATACACCACTTACTCCTGTGGCACCATTTGCCACTGTTCCAAAACTCTCTTTTAAGAATCTCCGTCAACGATTGTTCCTCGATTGCAGCTTCACTACGGATTTACCGCTGGAATTCCAGAGTTCTCTTCAGTTCTAAACCATAATACCCTGCCTACCATACACAATACTGAGTTGATCAGGCTCAGCACGCGACGGTTTCAGCATAAACAGTTCAGATCCAAAGGGTCTGTATTACTTGGGAAGAGTTGGAATGACTCATGGCAAGGTCCAATACTGGATCGACCTGCTCTGATACCAATTATAACGCCCCAACTAAAATATCTAGAATATTTAGTCAAGACATACATAATATGGATCTGAGTACAATTAAAATTTACTGAATAAATTAGCAAGATACAAATTGCTTAAAATACAAAAGGAATAACAAATAAAATACAGCGATAAATGCTAATATTCTGAGTAAACAAGATAATAAACTAAAAGCAAGACGAAGAAAATAAAATCTTCAAGGCGGACAATCCAAGCTCAGCTCCAACTGTCAGCCTCCTACCTGGTCCTTGCTCCGAATATCCTGTTTACCTAAAAAAATTGTTTGGAGTGGGGTGAGACTACTAAGCCTCAGTGAGTCCTACTACCCTCCTAGAGGTGACTACACCGGGGGCACCTAAATCAGTCGTACATACTAACATAACTAACATGACATAAATAGCATAATATAAAGGTGTATCACAGAAAATTAAACTCTTATTCATTTTAAACACAAGGACACTCTGAGGTGAGCATGTCTCAGAGGCCTGCCATATCCGTCAACCGATTCGGTCACGGCATGCAGCTCACAATAACTTATCCTAATGGATTATCCCATTGGGAGTCCATAACGCGACATCACAGATCGCTCCTGATTGACTGAAACTAATTTAGTTATCACTACCATAAATTCCCAAAACCCGGGGGAGCATACAAACTAAATTTCCTAAGTTGTACCCTAAGATTCCAATTGCGTTTGACCTCCTGTGAAACATTATATTAATTACATGATTACAAAAATATCTGAAGTAATAGAGGATATAAAACGAGTGATGAATTTTAGGAAAAATTGAAAAGTTGGGTCAATTCTGCTCCAGCTCGCCATGGCAAGAAATCTGCTCGCCATGGCGAGTAAACTGGTAAAATTTCCTGCACAATCTCGCCATGGCGAGAAATCTGCTCGCCATGGCGAGTAAACTGGTTCTGGCCTAAATCAGCTCGCGAGGCGAGCAAACGCCCGCCATGGCGAGTTTCATCAGCCCAGAAGTTGTTAACTCGCCATGAATGCGCGCCGTGGCGAGGTTCTGCAGAAAACACTCTGTTTTACGAATTTTGATAATTTTGAAATGAAATCACTTACAATCCTCTTTTAAAACAGTGCAATCACATAATAGATATAATATATGACAGAATGGAGGGAAAATTGGGAGTTATTTCCCCTCACACAAGATTTTCCTAACTTCCTAGGTTAACATGCATAGTTTATAAAATTGGGGAAATCTAACTACCTAGCCTAAGAACCCACCTGGAATTGAAGCTTTAGGCTTGATTCCTGGGCTCTACAACAGCTACAAACTCCTCAGCTACACCCACGAACCGGAATGAACAGATTTGGAAAAGTGTTGAACTTGAAACTCCACTTTGCTTCCATTCTCTATGTTCAAGAACAACCCATCTCCAACTTGATTCTCATGCATGCAAGACCAAACAGAATTTCTGGTTATAAGGGTGGAAAGTAGGAGCACGAGTTTGAGGAAAATAGAAGGATCTAGTTGTAGCTCTTACCTCTCTATGTTACTAGCGAATGAGGAAGAAGATGGAATCATTGCATGTGGATTCAATGCTTTGAAGCTTGAGGAAAGATTGTTGTTGTTGCTTCAGCCACGAGAGAGAAGAGAGCAAGAGAGAAATGGGTTCCTGCCTCATGTTCTTTAGGAAGTGGAGAAATTAGAAAAATGAGTGTTTAGTCCAAGTCAAGCACTTAAATAGAGTCTTTAAGGTCAAGGGGGTGGGGGAGCAATAGGTGGGGGCGTGAGAGAGAGACATGAGTTTAGGGAAAATTGTTCTTGTTTCCTTATAAACCATGGTAGTAAACTAGTACAATTGTATAACTAGTTTGGTAATTTGAAAGTAACTCCCTTAAGCATTTCGTTTAATTTCTCTTTAATTAAATAGAACTCTGGGATGTTACAATTTTGATCTGTGAAAGTTCTGGCTAAGGATAAGTCTTGGTATTTAAGCGATCCGTTGTGATCCACCTCACTTACCAGGGAATTTTCATAGTGACAAAGACACATGAGACAAACCAAAAATAGTTCCACAAGAAAGATGTTTATCCAGTGCTACTGAGGTATTTGTTTAAAGTGCATACAGACAAGTACTCAAGAGCTAAGGATTACAAGGGCTGGCAACAGCAAAATCAAAGACAGCATTCTCACAGGAAAACTCTCAAAATGATGAGAGATGGAGCAAATTGAAAAAAAAGAAGCTGCAACAAAAAGTCAATGGTCAGGAGGATCATTTGACTAAAGCTTCCACAGGAAGCAAGAGAAGAAAAGGGCTGTTACAGGAATGGTTCGGAGACACATGAACCATTGGCAAAGATGACGAGAGAAGAGAAGGGCCATCAGGGATAAACAACTGCGGTCAGGTGAATCAATCTGCAAAATCATCCTAGAAGAACAGATTCTTCCTTAGGAGGAAAAGCGCGAAACAGAAAGACATGCACAGGTACAAGTTTGGGGTGAAATCACCATGCTCTATGAAACTGCACCCGGAAAATAAGTCGTCAACAGGGATAGTTGAGGGAATGGTGAAACAGACCTGATCCGACCTAAGATTGCAAGGATTTAATGAAGATGGCCAGTGCTTCAAGCTGGAACAAAGGAGCACAGAAGAGAGACATGCGAACCTATCCTCTGTAATGGAGGAAATGCCTCAAGCTAATGAGAGGCTAAACAAGCGCTGCTTGGGAGGCAACCCAAGGATAAGTATTTAAGTATTTAATTTCAGTATTTTATTTTCAGTATTTTGTTTTTCAATTAAACTATTGTACTTTGAATTTCCTGTTTAATCATTTCATCTATTTAACCCTTATTCAAACTTACAAAAAATTAAATAACTGTTTGTTGTTTATTATCTAGTGCATGATACACTGTTATAGGTAAGATTGCGGCGAAGTAAGTTATAAATTATGATGAGCCGAATTTCACGCCTTCATAAAGAAACCAAAGGTGATTGCTCCGAAATGCGAAGTTCGGGAGACAGAGAGACGAGTGATGAAGCTGGTGTCCGTGAGACAAGTGTTCAACTTTCAGATACCTAAGCCATGTGAGGATTTGAGCCAAATATTTCCAAACGGTATTACCACTTTCTTTCGAATTACTATGAGAGTACCGTGCACTTGTTTATTTTCTAGAACTTGCTCTAATTCTCTGCTGACTAGTTGATTTGATATTATATGCATTGAGGCAATTGTTTGTTATAACCCAGAGCCTTTTCAAGCCACCCTTTATATATTATTATCCTTTGCTAGCCAATTTGAGCCGTAATTATTATTATCCCTTTTGTTTCGGTGACAAACCACGATATAAGCCTATAGACCAGAAAAACAATGATTTACCCTATTTGGAGTTAGGTAATAGTTCTCAAAGTCTTGGCAACAAAATAAGTTTGGGGTTGCTCATGGAACTAGCAACGTCTAAGTTTGGGGTGGGTATACGGTGAACTATCACTACAAAAAAAGAAAAATAAAGAAAAATAAATGAAAAAGAGACGGGAAAAACATCAAAAAAGATCCCTAAAAAAATAGTCTCTTCGAAAAAAAATGAATGATAAAAAAAAGAAGGAAAAAAGAGTCAAAGGGCAAAAGAAAGAGCCAAAGGGCAAAAATAGTGATAGAAAAGAACCATACAAAGACACATCCGGTTCTTATTTTCCGATACCAACACAAAAAGGCACCCTAAGGAACAAAGGTTGCGTACACAAAAAGGAACAACAAAGTATAACTTAACTCCAATGTTTAGCCTACTATTCCCAAAAATGTCCTACCTTGACCAAAGCCACGTTATAACCCTGAAAAGACCTCCAATAATGCATGTATATTAAATATTGACTGGTTGCTCAGAATTCTTGCAAGCCTATGGTAAAATGGCAGGTTGTACGATGATTGAGAGATAACCCTTTCAATTATGAGCGAAAATTACAAATGTGAGAGAGGGAAAAAGTTGAACATAGACTCTTGCAGACATTTGTCCGATTTGCTACCATTGACGTCTCCTGAGCCTAGCAGGACTGGGCATGATCGCTGCGCTAAGAAATCAGCGGTACCATTGCAGAAATATTAAGCAAGGTTGTGAAATTCCTATCATCTTATTTATCTCTTATTTCTCTAACGATCTTGTCTGACAGCATGTTACTTGAGGACAAGCAACAGTTTAAGTTTGGGGTTGTGATGACAGGAATTTCTACGTCATTTTTTAGTATTATTATTAGTAGTAAAATGACCAAGACAGGCCCAAATACGAAGGAAAACCTACAAAAGCAAGAAAAAGCATCAAGACAGAGTCCAAGATGCAAAAAGACAAGAAAAAGCCCAAAAAGTGAAGAAATACAGCATTCCATCGCAGCACGATGTGTGCTATCGTGCCACGATGAAAGCTCCTTGCACGCCAAGCAATCAGAAGAAATAAATCTTGAGAAAATCTTCCATCGCACTACGATGCCATACAACGCAGTACGATGATGTTACTTGGCGCCCAAGTTGATGAAATGCACAGGATCAGTTATAATTTTGAACTGAATCTTCACATCGCAGTACGATGGCCTTATCGTGCTGCGATGCCTTGCTGAGGCCCATTACGAAAACTATAAATAGAGCCTCCCATTCATTATTTTATTCAATCAGAAATAGTAGAACACTCTCTACTATAAGGAGTGGTTCAGAGGAGCTCTATTGGGCATAGTTTTCTCCCCTTACGGGAAAACTAACTCAGCAAGGTATGATTTCTTTAGGCTTTTGTATTTAGGTTATGATTTCTTGTAATTTAAATATGTAGTCTTTATTATTTATGCCTTAGGTTGTGGTGGAGAAGATGAACTCCCCAATGAATATTTGGAGTCTGTGATTGAGTCTAAGTTATAATAAATGATATTTAGTAATTATGTTTGTTATTTACTTTCGTGCACTTTAATAACGTATTCTCGTAATCTGGCCGGATAAGCGGGAGCGCCCATAGAATTGATATCAGGTTTTGACTTGTTATTAGTCTGGAACTCGTAGTAAATAATGCTAGGTGTATAGAGACGGTAACATCCTGAACTAGTCGTGAACTGAGCGGGTAGAGGAGGAATCATGCACTAGGTGTGATCTGAGCACTTAGAAGATGAACAGCCCGATACTAGGACCTAGAGGTTAATTGGTGAAGGTTATAATGCATGTTTATAAACAACTCACTTAGTAATTAAGGTATGTGACACATCGAGGTTAGGCTCTCGTAGGTACCTTAGTTGTTAATTTAGGGAAACTTTAATAGACATAGTGTAATAGTAAGGTATTACTACAAAAAGGATAATTCACCGCCGAACATAATCTAAGTAACTATGTTATACACCGGTCATGCCAAATATGAAAAAGGGAGGGAGTCCAACCACCATACCTAGCCTCTATATTTCTTGAATCTGTTATTTATACATTCTGCAATTTATATTAATTTCTGCAAAGCATTACGCTATTTTTATAAAAACCTTTTCAAAAACCAAAGCGAATGCAAACTATCACAAACTTAAATAACGCTAGTGAAGCTGCGGCACGATCCCTGTGGATACAAACTCATTCTAGACACCTAGAGTGTGAATTATTACTCGACGACAGACTGGTGCACTTGCCAGACCGTAGTCAGCTGGCCTTCGTGATCTCCAAGAAACAAACTCAATCTTTTGAAAAGATTTATTTGTTTTAAATCTTTTTAAATCTTCTAGTAAACCTGGCCATCTTTTAAATCTTTCTGAATCTTTTTCAATCTTTCAGCTCGTTCCTTGGCGCGCAAGCTAGCGTGAGTGTGTTTGTTTCGAAACAAATCTTTTTCAAAGATCACATGCAAAATAATGAAAGCGCGTTATTCTAGGGCGTTCAGGTCAGGTCCCAGATGTGAGCACATCAGACTCCACATCTGGACCAAAGGCTTATTTTAGCAAATGAAGCCAACACCCTAAAACAAAAACAACCTCACAGGTTGAAAACACTAACAGTTAGACTTTGCAAGAAAGAAGAAATTTTATTAAGAAGAAAATTTTACCAAGTGTAAGAAAAATTATGAAAAGTAAATTTTTTCTCAATTGAACTAAAAAAATAAGTGATAGATAGAGTTAATAATTTCATGTTATAATTTCTTGCGATAAGTTTTTCTTCAATTACCCTTAAGCTTCTCTCATTTTCAAGCATAGGAACTTAAACTCAAAAAATTAGGATCCACTATTTGAAAACATGTACATCACATAACTAAAAGCAATAATAGAAGGCTACACTATATGAGTTAACAACTATTAGAAACTTAAACTCCAAAACACTCAATAGAACATCAATACATCACAACCCAATGGTACCAAGTCAACCATATATGAGGACTCTAGTGCATGCCCTTTCTTGTTGCCAAAACAATCAGATAACATGAATATCATCATCTTTACTTTTTGAACCTTTATACAGCTCCATATGCATATTCATTATAATACCTATAAATAAAAACAACCATCATAAATTATTATTCTTGCATTCTAAGCTTTAATTAATATTTGTGAAAATATTTCTCCAAAAAAAAAATCAGAGAAAAGTTCTTATGCTTGTCATCTATCTAGACTTTACATGTGCATCAAATAGAAGATCATATTTACTATTATATAAGAAAATTGTGATGATGGAAATAAAAATATGTTGTTTTATTTTTCACTAATTGAGTTCAACTTCTCTTTGGTGTTTATGAGTTTTATATTAGCATAACAAAAAAAAAAAACATGCAATTTAATTCTAGGACATAAAAGAAAAATTACATTAATCTTCCTATTTATGGTTGTATTGGAGATAACATAGAGAGAATCCCAAACTTGTTTATATATAGTGACTTGGTCAATGAATCTTGCCTCATAAGAGATAGAAGAATAAAAAGGGAAAGATAGATCACGTATGGAGTATGGAGGTGAAATGGTTGGAGTTGATTGATGTTTGATCAAAGAGGGTTTATATAGTGTCATTGAAAGTGTTGTGTAACGCTCCTAATCGATTCATATTCAATAATTAACTTAAATTATAAAACATACAAATAATCAAGCCATTACATGTTATAAACCCAATTATATAAGGACAACGGAAGCATCAGGTTATCATAATCATATCTCATAATAATTAAATCCAAGCATGCAAGTCGTAAATCATATTACAACTTCAATTAGGTACTTCCACAATGAAGACCTATCTACATAATCCAAGATAATCCAAAATATCAATGAAAGTAAGATAAGATAAATAGCAAGGTCATACATAAGTCTCAAAACAAACGAAGACTAAGATACTAGTCCTAGCAAGGTTACAAGTACCAGAGCAAATCCTAGACCTCTAAGCTTCTAGAATTCTCATACTCTTCATCTTACCAAGCTACACTAGTTATCACAAGCTAATCTCCAAAGCCACGGACTCACTCCTCAAGTGAAGAATCTGGACCCAAACCATACACATACACAAAAATAGAGAGTTAGTTACAATTCAAGTTCATAATAATAAGCATAGCATGCACTTACATTATGTAAACAATTATAACATAACTAGCCCATACACATACCAAAACACACTAGCAATATACAACATAATGATAGTATCATACTCATTAATAATTAGCCAAGACATTAGTATCAAGTTCACATTATTCAACCATTCACAATCATAATGGAATACAATCACAATTACCAAATAACAATTAGAGTGCACAACTTCCTATGCAACTAATGCAAACACGTAATGTATGTCACCCTAGACATATCTAATGCATGTGGTACCCACATCAAATTAGGATAAACATATATCCATCGCATCAAGTCAGTTTTAAGTCATGGGGGACCTCGCTCAAGTTGACTCATGAATGCATGAATGTACACATACCAAATAATGATGATAATACGCTACATCTACTCATGAATAATAGGCTACTCATCCCTATTAATCCTTCTCAATTCGCATCAAATTCACATCATCATATCATCATTAAGGTATACATTCAAGCAAAATACAACAACGCTTAATATCTTAGTTAATCATAAATCACCATGCTCAATTTCAATCAACTACACATATATAAGCATATCATTCCCATATAATCTCAAGATCCAATCAATTCAAGTCTATAGCATGTTACGAGATTAAATCTAAGCATGTTATAAACTTATATCTATCATGCAAACCTTAAGAAAAATTCTCAAATCAGATCACCCTCGCCGGGCGGACACCAGCGACGAGTAGCGGAGAGTTACAGTAGCTTCGTCGCTCCCAGCGGGGGCTGGAGATGGATTATTCGCCGGCACTCGCTACCAATCGCCGGGCGAGATATCGAATTTCTGGGCAGCTGGGCAAGAACATGAGTGCTCGCCCGGCGGAGAATCGCCGCTCCAGCGACCATGCCCAGAATTGATACTCTGCTCTCGGGTTTCAAACTAAATTGCATAAAGATCACATTTTTCAAGTTATAAATTCCTAAAGCTATCACCTTTAAGCATACATATCATATAGTAGCTTAGAAGTACAAACTTTAACATCATCAAACATCATTTCAAGCTAAAAACCCATTTTCAAATATCAACTGAAGGTGTGAAAAACACAAGAAGGGGGGGGGGGGGGGGTTGAATTGTGTTTTGGTAGTGAAATTCTGTTCCTAGGCAGGACAGATGTCGTACACAATGTCTAGGACAATGTGTCTGTAGTCCAGATGTCTCAGACAACTGGTTCGATAATTAGTTATGAGGATCACAGATATTATTGCAGTACTGAAGTAAATAAAAGCAATAAAGAACACCAGTAATTGTTAACCCAGTTCGGCGCAAACCAGCCCTACTCTAGGGGATACCAATCCAGGAAGTGAACACTACTAATCCGAATTAATACTTAGTCTTACAACTATACCAAAAACCCTATTGGCATGTATGCCTTTTCTTAATCCTAGCAATCTTCTACTCAAGGGCTAACTCCCCCTGAATATGAGAACCTACCCAACTCCCTCTAATCACTAATCCCAAGTGACGACAACTTTAAACTCCAAAGTTTAAAGACTTAGTTGAATGGCAACATTCAACAACAAAGCTACAAAGTATTAAAACCAATACTAAGAGCCACAAAGCTGCAAAGTATCAAACAACGATACTAAGAGCCACTAATGCTTTGCACAGTAGGCACAAAGCTTTGAACTCACAATCTTCAGTTCTTGTGGGTTGAGTTTTAAGCTCTATGTTGAGTTCTATTTATAGGCGTGCAAGTCTTCAGATTATCTTCAGTCTTTCAGATGCACTACAATTAAGAGTTAGTTTTAAAACAAACTTATTTAAAAACAAACTCCAAAAGATAAAGAAATTAATCTTTATCCACAAATTAAATACGAATCCTAATCGTATCTAACACTTAAGATTAATAACAAACTTTATCATTAATCCTAATCTCAGCTTGTTACTTAAAGATTCGCGCTTTATTCAAATTTAAACAAACACGCGTGCTTAATGGATAAGCATTATCTTTTAAGCTGAACTGGGCCAAGATGTCCTACCCACATGTCTTAGGACATCTTGTTCGACATGTTACCCTAACATGCTCTGAACCCAGTGACAAGATGTCTAAGATATCTTGTTCAACATGTTGCATCTGCACATCTTCAATATGCACAAGTGGTTTAGACTTAATTACTTTAGCATTGGTGCTTCAGTTAAGTCACTCTGACCAAGTTGTTTTAGCCTTATGATGCAGCCAATCTCAGAAGAACTACGGGTAGTTTAAAAATTTCTTCTAAGTTAGACAACTTATCAGATTTTGCAGCGGATAAAAGATAACACAAATCACACACACAAAAGAAAGAGCAAGAGAGAAAGAGAGAGACAGAGATTTATACTGGTTCCCCTCACAAATCGAGAGTACTCCAGTCCCCTTGCACTTCCAAGGGAGTTCACTATAATCACAAAAGATTACACTTGCTCAAGCACACATGCAAGAGACTTCCTATGCTCAAGCACACAAGCAAGAGACTTCAAACAACTTACAAAAAGAATAACAAAGTGTATGAACACTTGATACAAAAATCAATGTTCAAAGAATATAAATACAAGTCTAAAACAAGACTTAACTTAGAATTATAACAAAAGAAAACTAAGGCTCAACTACTGTAATGATTAGAAGCTGAAGCTTGAGTCTTGGATGTTCAAATGAGTTCAAGTTGTATTCAAGTTGTTTTTGTGCTTAGATGATTTTGACAGAGTAACAGCTCGTTTCAAAATTGTTCAAATGTGTGTACACAAAAACTTCGATTCATCTCCTATTTATAGTGGAGGGTGGAGCGTATGAATTGAATCCGTTGTAGTGAGTGAATAGCCAACTGGAGATCGTACGCTTCCTTCACATGGTATTTTAACCAAATCAAGTAACCTTTGTACAATTCCATTCTTGAGAGAGAAGATTCGCCCATATCAGGTAATAAGTTCGTACAATAGTACTAACGTCATTGTCGCTGAGGATAAGGTTGATTCTCCAATTTGAATTGTCAGAAGATGATGAATTCTAATCATTGTAGCAGAGAATGTTCTTCTGACAAAACAGCTAACACTGTTCCTATCAGAATCTGGTGTCTTCTTACACAGCTTCTGATGGGTAGCTTCTGAAATGTAGCTTCTGATGAGTCTTTAACTTGTATCTTCTGATGAGTAGTTTCCAATCAGAATTTGCTTGTAACGTTTCAGAGCTTCAATTGTACTCATAGTATACATAAAATTTTAGCTTATATATCTGCACACTTGGAGTAAATTATCAGTGTACCCTATTGTATATTAATACTCTTGTTATCATCAAAACTCAATTTGGTCATGTCAGAACCTCTTTTGTTCCAACAATCTCCCCCTTTTTGATTGATGACAAACCAAGTATTAATTTACAATGGTTGTTGATTTAATTTATCATGCTTCTCTCAGGTTTATGAGTTTTGCAAGTTCCCCCTGACTTTAGCAATGATTAATTAAAACAGTTTAAAAATTATTATTTGAATTCTGAACTAAGCTTATACACTAGACTCTCAGAGGCTAGGTTTGCAAGCTCTCCCCCTAAGTCTGATACCTATAAGAGAAAATTGCACTCTTCTCTTGTACGTACCATGTATAAGAAGTTCAAATTTCAAATAGAAATTTTCCTTAATAAATAAATTAGTAAGATCAAATAAAGTGACAACTGAAAAATATAAATTTGGCATTTTGGCTTCAGTTAGTGTTCTATAAATTAATTTACTCTTACTCCCTCTTTTGTCATTAAGCAAAAAGAGTAAAAACAGAACATTAATGAATGACAAGTTTTAAAAAAATAGTCAAAATATAGAGTTTCAAAACAGTCAGGTCAAACGAAAAGTGGTTACAACTATATCAATTAAATGATTTGTCGTAAAACCATAAAGTTGTCTGTTTTGAAGAACTATATAAGGACTATAGATCTTTGTCATTTCACTCAACACTTCCATTGTATTGTTAAAAATACAGAGATGGATAAGGATAGAAGAGTGATCAAAAGCAATAAGTTACAGGAGAAGAAGAAGAAGAAGATGAAGATTCAACATAGTTCAGAAGCTAAGAAGAATCCTCAGAAGATGAAAGCATCAACTTCTGCTCCTGTCAGAGGCAACTATCAAACAAGATCCAAGACAAGACAAACAGAGACTTTATCTGAGTCAGAATCTGACTGGGATTCTGACTGGAAGGAATTCTTAAGTACATATGTTCCACCCAAAGAAGATAACTCGTCTTCTTCCTTTGGTTCCAATCAACTAAATTTAGGACTAGTTGTTTCTGATGAGGATCCAAGAGAAAAGTTGGATTAGAACTTATGTAGTCAACAATTTCTTTTGAATAAAACTCTGTATTTTGGTTTTGATATCTTAGTTTGATATTTGACTCTAAAAACATGTGTTTGATGAAATAAATAAATAAGTAAATAAATTAATAAATTACAGAAGACAAAACACACATAGAATAAATAACAAAGTACTTTATAAAAACTTTAATAAAAGGATCCAACATAACATTGTTATAAATAAACATTACAAAAGAAACAAATAAAAGTGCATAAGGATCCTAAGGTTGAGGAGGAGGAGGAGGTAATCTTGCTTCAATGCTCTGAAGAGTAGAAAACATCTGTTTCAACAAGACTGAGTGTTCAGAGACTGTTTGCCTCAGAACATCCTGATCTTCCCTCATTTGTAAAGCAAATGCTGGAGCATTCCGAGCAAAATCTGCTAGCCTAGCCTGTTCAGCAGCTATTCTAGCTTCCTCTGCTAGTCTTGCTTGCTCTCTTTCTTCAGCCTCTTTCCTTTCCTTTTCAATCCTCTCATCTTCCATCCTTTCACGCTCTTCAGCTTCTTTCTTCTCTTTTTCCAGCCTCTCAGCTTCTAATCTTGCCAGTTCCTTCCTAAACTCAAGATCCTTCGTATAAGCTGCTCTGACAGCTTCAATCATATCATGAAGACTACTTTCCATAATATCACATTCTTGATCAATATGAGCAGATTCAAGAGACATTTTAGGAATAGCAATGTTAAGCCTCCTAATATTTTTGTTAACAGCTTGTAGTAAAAGTTCAATGTCATCTTGAGTGGTGTTAATGGGTTGGTTTAAGATTTTGGCAGGTAGGTGAGGAGGGACATAGATACACTCATGAGAATAATCATTCATGATGTTATTGAAAGCAGAAGAGTGGGAAGGTGATTTGTCAGCTTATTCTAACTCCAAGGTTCTAGAAATTTCTTGGAGGTGTTGGTTGTGTGGTTGGTTTAAAATGAGCGTATTATCCATAGCAACATGATGAGATTCATCTGTAGGATCAGGTCTATGAATAATAATGGGAGTGTTTGGTTCAGGGTTTGGTTGTTGTCTAGGTTGTGGTCCAGGTTCTGGTGTGGGTTGATTTTCTGATGGAGTTTTAGTAACTGATGGGGGTGGTGATGCAGGTTTGGATTGACCAGTTTCTGGTTGAGCTACCAGTTTTAAAGTATTTGGGCTAATATAGAAAATGGATTTTTCAGGTGAGGTTATTTTTCGTGGAGATGGAGTGTGAGGTGGAGGGGTTGCTTCAGAATCTTCATCGTCATTCACCTTGTGAATATTAGATGCATCACCTGTTGCTGTAATAGTAGATAATGTATTAGTGTGAGATTCTGATGGTTTATTTTGAGATACTGGTGGTTTTGTTTGAAATTCTGATTGATTAGATGTGGGTTGTAATCCTCTTAAAGATTGCATTTCTGCATAAGAAAGATTCTTTTGATACCTTTTAGGAGGATCAACATCACCAATCAGAGTTTTAAACACACGGTTTATAGGGACCAAAGGAGGTTGTTTAGAGGTGGATTTCTCAAGGACACTAACATGTACTGAGCCATTAACAATATAATTAGGATACTTACCATTGTCCATATCCTTGTATATCTTCTGAAGCTCCAGAGTCTGTTGAGCATCCTTCTTGGGAAGTTTATCATACATGTCATCAAATTCCTTAGGATCAATAGTGCATTCCCAGCTGTTTTCCTTTTCTTTTTCCTTCTTCTCAAATTCAGCCACTAGTCTCAAGTTATCTTCTTCATCATCTTCTTTCTTTTCTTCCTCTGTTACCTCCAAAAGTAACTTCCTTTGCCTCTTAGGCTTTCTTGCACCAGTTTTTACTTTAGCAGCCTTAGCTTGACGAGGTCCTGATGGACTCTTCGTAGCTTTTCTCTTTAGAAAGACTCTGGATGCTGTTCCTAGCAGTCTCTTTTGCCTTGCTGTTAGGCCCTTCATCTCTTCACTTTCTACATGTGCTCCATAATTTTTCTTCAGAAAATCTACATGAGCTTCCACCACATTCTTAGCATCTCTTTCACTGACATGTACCAGACGACATTCTTCTATACCATCTTCTGTTTCTCTAATCAGTAGGGGATTTTGTGGTTGAACTATCTTGTCATTTGACTACGGTCTGGCAAGTGCACTAGTCTGTCGTCGAGTAATAATTCACACTCTAGGTGTCTAGAATGAGTTCGTATCCACAGGGATCGTGCCGAAGCTTCACTAGCGTTATTTAAGTTTGGATAGTGTGCATTCGCTTTGGGTTTTGAAAAAGGTTTTATAAAAATAGCGTAATGCTTGCATAAATAAATAAATAAATAAATAATAGATTCAGAAACATAGAGGATAGGTATGGTGGTTGGACTCTCTCCCTTCTTCATATTTGGCATGACCGGTGTATAACATAGTTATTTAGATTAATGTTCGGCGGTGACTTTTCCTTGTTGTAGTAACACCTTACTGTTACACTATGTCTATTAAAGTTTCCCTACTTTCATAACTAAGGTACCTACGAGAGCCTAACCTCGATGTGTCACATACCCTAATTACTAAGTGAGTTGTTTATAAACATGCATTATTATCTTCACCAATTAACCTCTAGATCCTAGTATCGGGTTATTCATCATCTAAGTGCTCAGTTCACACCTAGTTCATGATTCCTCCTCTAACCGCTCATTCACGACTAGTTCAGGACATTACCGTCTCTATACACCTAGCATTATTTACTACTAGTTCCGAACCATATTAAGTTAGAAACCTAATATCAATTCTATGGGCGCTCCCGCTTATCCGGCCAGATTATGAGATACGTTATTAAGTGCATGAAAGTAAATAACAAACATAATACTTAAATATCATTTATTATAACTTTGACTCAGTCACAGATTCCAAATATTCATTGGGGAGTTCATCTTCTCCACCACAACCTAAGGCATCTATTACAAAAGACTACATATTTAAATTACAATAAAGAAATTATAACCTAAACATTAAAGCCTAAAGAAAACATACCTTGCTGAGTTAGTTTTCCCGTAAGGGGAGAAAACTATGCCCAATAGAGCTCCTCTGAACCTCTCCTTATAGTAGAGAGTGTTATACTATTTCTGAATGAATAAAAAAATGAATGGGAGGCTCTATTTATAGTTTTCGTAATGGGCCTCAGCAAGACATCGCACCACGATGAAGCCATCGTACTGCGATGTGAAGATTCAGTTCAATTTTATAACTGATCCTGTGCATTTCATCAGCTTGGGCGCCAAGTTATGTCATCGTGCTGCGATGGCACACATCGTGCTGCGATGAACAGATTTTCTTCAGATTTTATTCTTCTATTTTATTGGCGAGCAAGCAGCTTCCATCGTGGCACGATGGAAGTTATCGTGCTGCGATGAAATGCTCATTTTCTTCACTTTTTGGGCTTTTTCTTGTCCTTTGGCATCTTGGACTTTGTCTTGATGCTTTTTCCTGCTTTTGTAGGTTTTCCTTCGTATTTGGGTCTGTCTTGGTCATTTAACTACTAATAATAATACTAAAAATACCATAGAAATTCCTGTCATCATCATTCTTTATCAATTTTAAGTACTTCAGAGTTGTACTATTGACCATTTGAGCACTAGTCATATAAGTACCAAAACCGGGAAAGAATGGTTTGACAGCATCCAACAAACCACTTTGAGCAAACATGTGACTCAAGAGTCTACCATGATGAACAATTGCTTTCTTAGAGTCTATAGCATCCATAAGGTGAACAAATATGAGTTTTGCAATATTTACCAGATTGCCTTTACCAACGTGAAACATAAACAGCTTCTGAACCACTAAGACTTGACCAGTACCTCCCAACTTAGGTGCTATACTATCAATGAAGATTTTGTAGATAACCTTGCTGGTATTGGTCAGATCAGTGTTGGATTTTGACTCAGATTCTTTTCCATAAATAAAACGCTGAACATCTGGGTCAACAAAATCTGCTGTCTTGAGATAGATTCCATCATAGGTTAGCTTCAGAGCCTCGTAGATATGTTCCAATCTGATCGATACTCTTAACCCAGCCACGTAGGATTCAATCTCTATTCCAACGAAGGGTCTTAAACCCATATCTGCAGGAGATTTTCCTCTAAACTCTGGTTTCTTCTTAATCAAACTCTTAACAGCATTACTGTAGGATTCTCTTGTGATTATGGAAGCCTTCATCCAAAATTCCTTGACCAACTCAGTGTAAGTAGGTCCATTCAGAATATCCAAGTAGTAAGTCAAATCCTGCTTTTCGAACAGTTCTTTAACACCAGAAAATCCATTCACTTTGAGACTTTCAAAATCCACTGGTTTCTCAACGGCGAACTGAAGTTCTTTGTACTTGTAGGGATGTTGATCTTTTGCAAACTGATTCGGAATGGAGTATTCGATGTCAATCATGCAGGCGTTAACTTTTAGTGAAGAAGAAGAAGCCATTGATGAAGTTAGGGTTAGGGTTTGTTAGTTTGGGAGAGAAAGAAAATTGCTCTGAGTTTTAGAAGAACAAAAGTGTAGGTAGTGAGAGTGCAAAAAGTGTGAATGTGAACAGTTATGTGTTTAAATAGAAAGTTTCGCGCAAAAACAAGTACAGACACATAGGGGTAGCAGAGTCTTTTACCTATCAAAATAGTGATTAGAACACTAATCATCACTAACCAACTTCTCTAACCAATTACGACAAGACGCGTGTATTAGAAGTTTATTTAAATAACTGACATGTAAGTGGAAGGGAATTGAAACGGTTTTTGTAAACATTTCCACTACGCGCAAGAACCATTCTTTCTTAAGAGATTCTGATAATACATTAGAAGATGTTCTCATCACAACTTCTGATACAGAAGGTTCTGATGACTTCATCTTCTGATTATCATTAGATTCTCATAAAAACAAATTTTAATTCAAAGTTTTAGCTAATCAGAGATTTCCATCATATTCAAATTCTTTTTGATAAAATCAAAACGTTCAACAGCTAGGGGTTTTGTAAAGATATCAGCCCATTGGTTTTCAGTTTCAATGAACTTGAGATCAATTACACCCTTTTGAACATAGTCTCTTATGAAATGATGTTTAATCTCGATATACTTAGCTCTTGAATGTAAAATAGGATTTTTAGAAAGATGAATAGCTGCAGTATTATCACAATATAAAGGAATGTTGTGACTGCTTATTTGATAATCTTCTAATTGATATTTCATCCAAAGTAGTTGTGTGCAACATTTTGCTGCTGATATGTACTTTGCTTCTGCTGTTGACATAGCAATGGTAGTTTGCCTTTTACTGGCCCATGAAATTAAATTTTCACCAATGAACTGACAATTGCCACTGGTGGATTTTTGTAAGACCCGTAATTCCACCGTACCTTTTGGTGAATAAAATAAGTAATGGCTACGAGTTTTAGGGTTTTTGGTGAAGCTGTTTTTGTGAGTATCGTCGCATAAATGAGATTTTTTGCTGAAACGGAGCCTGTTTTGTGCTCGTGCGCTGGAAAGGCACAGACTTTTGGGTTGTAGTCTTCTTTTAAGTATGAGGAGATTTCTGTGAAGTCAGAATGACGAGTTTTGGATTATTCTTGTTTTTGGAAAAACGAGTAGGATTTTACCCGCTGATGGAAAATCTTACTGCGTCTGTTTTAAGTGAGGTTTCGGGTGGAAGTTTTATATATCTGCGCGAGTTAAGATATGTCCTGAGATTAATTTTCTAAGGTATGGAAGAAAATTACAGTCGCGGAAAAAGATTCGGCGATAAGTTTTGAAATGGAAAAACGATAGACGTTCTTTCTGTAGGTTTTCAGTTTTTGCGAGTTTCGTTCGTCGCGATGCGCGAGAACTGAGCGTGCGTTTCATTGTAAGAGGTTGTGAGAAATATCTTGGGAGGATAGACTCGGATTGATCCAAGGGCTAGGATTTTGCCTTGAAGCTTTATCCTATTTGATCCAAAGGCTATTATGGAACAAGACCATGACTTTTGGTCATTAAAAAGACTTAAGAAACATCACAATTTCACTCATTTTCCTTCTTGCTTTGCCGTGGCTTTCCACCCTTGTTCTTCATCCAAGAACTTTTCCATTTGCTCACCAAAAGCTTGGATTTTAGGCTTGTTGGATCATAGGACTTGCAAGGATCATCATCTTCTTAAGGTAACTAAGCTTCCTTCTTTTCCTTAGCTAGACAAACTCATGGAATTTGATGATTTGTTAGATTATGTTCTTGAGAGGATTTTGTGAGAAATTGTTAAGGAATGATTTCTCTTGCTTGAAAGTTGTTCATGAGTGATAAACTAGTGTGATTAAGCTAAGTAGTGTTGATTTCCATGGTTGATTTGAAGTTTTCACAAATTTTGGTTAAGGGTTTGAAGAAAAATTTTGAAAAGATCATAAACTTGGATTTTGTTTTGTGATTTGATTTTTGATGTTAGTTTTAAGCTTTGTGGCAAAATGGATGTTTGAATATAAACTTTGTTTTGAAAAATAAAAAAAAAATTATTTTGGTGTTCTTGAGCGACTCGAAGAACATAATTTAGAAAAAAATTTATTTCGAGTTTCAAAAGGAGTCGGATACACGATCGAATATCATTACGAACTAATGAATGTGGGCTAGGGTTTCAAATGAAAAAAAATGTGTAGGGTTGCCTTTTGCCTCATTTGGCCGTGGCACCCATATAGGGTTCGAGGAATCGAATTTCGAAAATTGTTTAGAGGCAAATAGCTTCCCATGATCATTGTTTAATTGTTTGATGGGTTATGGGATGTTTTGAAAAGAAAATGATCACTTGCCTTAAGAAAAACCTTATTTGAGATTTCTCGAAATTTGCGATTCGACTCTATAATTTCTAAATCGTTTTGATAAGTGCTAGTTAGGTATTATGGGATATTACCATGCTTTTAGAAGTGAAAAATTTTGTGTGGAGGGGTGCTTTTTCAAAATTTGGCCGTGGCCTTCTTTGTGGGGAGGGAGAAATTCCAAAAAATTTTCTAAGTCCACAATTGTGTGAAAATTGTGTATGTGTTGGATAATCTTAGTTTTGAAGAAAAATAAGTATAGGAAAGGTTGTTAGGAAGAAAAAAATGTGTAACTTATAACGCAAGAAAACTTCGATTTTTCATAAAAATATTTTTGAAAAGTTTTAGTTGTGTTTCAAATGGTTTTGTTGTGTGTGAAACAAGTCCTTGAAGTGGAAAATCCAAAATGGTTTTAGTTTATGATTTGAAAACAAAATGATTTTCGTGTTATAAAAATAGTACAATTAACTTCATGAATTTTTAAACACTATGAGAATAACCTGAAATCATTGAGGGATAGCTTTAGGAAGTACTTTAGACCCCTCTGGAGCTTTGAGAGCAAGTTTCGTTTCGATAGGATAATCGAGGAATATTTTATTGATGTTACGCTACATTTATTTTAGGTAGCGTGTGTTGTAGCTTTTCGCGAAATTAAAGTAACGGAAGCTTGCTGAGGTAAGGGCTCCACTTTATTTCCGTCTTTTAAAACGGTTACGACATGCTTGGTTTGCTGGTATGCATGTTTGTGTGTTTGGCATGTATGTGTTATGTATTCTCGTGATGAGAAAGTGTTTACAATACGTGCGTTGTTTACATATTATTATGAGAATATATGTATGAACAGGTGTTTGGAATACATATGATGAGAAATGTATGTATGTTGTTATGTTTGGTTTACATATGCTAGAGAGGTATGTATTCATTGCATTAGCATATATGGGGAAGCGTATGCTCATGCATTTGGTAGTTTTGTGCCCGGTGTGGTGATCGGGAGAGCCCACCCTAATGGTTCGTAGTGATCGGGAGAGCTACGAGACTTTTTGTTGAGATCGATACGTAGTGATCGGGAGAGCTACGGGGTGTGGTGATCGGGAGAGCCCACTCTAATCCTTGTAGTGATCGGGAGAGCTACGGGATTCTATTGATACTTATGGTAGGGGTGTGGTGATCGGGAGAGCCCACTCTAATCCTTTGTAGTGATCGGGAGAGCTACGGGATTTTATTTAGTTCGATACGTGGTGATCGGGAGAGCCACGG
Organism: Trifolium repens; assembly: GCA_030408175.1. NCBI lineage: Eukaryota > Viridiplantae > Streptophyta > Magnoliopsida > Fabales > Fabaceae > Trifolium > Trifolium repens. The sequence continues at coordinate 35,620,922 of CP125843.1, read as the reverse complement.
GGTGCGGTGATCGGGAGAGCCCACTCTAATCCTTGTAGTGATCGGGAGAGCTACGGGATTTTATTGATATTGTTAGTAGGGGATGGACCTACGATTCCGAAACTCATGCATTGTGGTAGCTAGGGTTAGTACCACACATTGTAGAGGTTGCATTATAGGCTATATGTGCATTGCTTATATGAACCCGTTGGTGGGAATGACTATATGTTTAAAGAGCTTTCTCTGTTGGTATTTGTATGTTTGGTATTTGTATACTCTCTCGCACCGGTTATATATACACATACTTTTATTTTGTGGTGACCCTTTCTTTCATTTGCGGGCTCATGCCACCCAGATGATGGGTTAGGTCGTGGTGACGACGGTGGCTATTCCAGGCCCCAGTGAGAGGCTGGAGTTTTAGTATAGTTAGACTATGCGCCGGTGTGTTTTGTGCACCGTGCTTTTTGGTTAGCATAGGGTTTTCTAACTTGTTTTGTTGTAAGTATTTGAATACTTAGACTTGGATTGTAATTATTCAGGAATACACTTTGCTTGTCGAAGCACCTTATGGTAATGAGTTCTTTTGCATATTTGAATGCCGGCTCATTGAAAAATATTCTATGCGCACTCTGAGTGTTAGTTGAAAAAGAAAAAAAAAAAATATATACTGCCTTTTCAGGCCTTTGAAAAACGGGCTGTGACAATTGGTATCAGAGCACGGCTTTAAATCTTCAAAGGGAAAGTGTACACTTGAGTCGTTAGTCCAGAGTCGGTTAGAACATAGCTAGAGTTGTGTTAGTTCTAGCGGTTGTTTTTGTTGTGTTGTGGGTTATGTGGTTGGTTGTTTTGAGTCTAGCATGAGATATGCTTAGACACTGGTTTGTGTCTTACTGAAGTAATGCAGGGAGTGATGCTTCAGTAAGTGGAATTGTGAAACCCCGAGCCTTGGTCGAATTTAGTCGACGAGTGTCTCTGAATTCCTTAGACAGAGTGGTCCGAGGAGGATGGACTTGAGGCGAACGAGAACCACAAAGGATTCTTGGAAGAAATTCGATGAACTTGAATTGGCATGGGTCGTTGTCACCCGGAGGTGTTGAGTACGGACGTGTGGACGTCGACTGATAAAGGATTGCAAGTAAGGATCAGATTGGGATACCTTTTGAAGAAGGTGCTGGATATCCGTTCTGGTGAGTTCGGACGAGACTTGATGAAGTCATTCAGTTGTCAAGAGGATGCAACCATTGTAGAATGGTGGAGCATGCAGAGATGTCAGTTGGATTTAATTACAATGATTGGATAATCATTGGGGCAACTTGTATTGGAAATAAAGTGCATTGCGCGTCAAGAGTAAATGAATTTGGTGGTGTTAGAAGACGGTTGCGCGAACGATGGGTACCTTAAGGGTTTAATTTTAGTGTGCGAGATGAATTAGATTCGGAACTAAAATTTGTAAGGATGAATCTCGTGATGATTGAAGGTAGGAGACCAAGTATCACTTTGATATGTGACAATCTATACATAGTTCGGGAGATAGTAAGTATAGATGTCAATGTGAGACAAAACTATAGGTGGTGGACTGTTGGATAAAGGTATTTTTGGGGTGATTTTCAGGTAAGAACGGGGAGTTCAACCTTAGAAAGTGATTTACACATCGCTAATAGGTGATGCTAGAGGTGTATAGTATGGAAATACCTTGAGAATTTTAGTAGTGAAAGCTAGAATTATTAATTATTGACAGGTAAACCATAAGAGAAAGTAAACTTATTGAGTAGTTTGAAAAGATTAGTCAAGATTGAGTAGAGATCCTGTGTGGGTGTGAGTTTAAGTTAACAATTTTGACCAACCAAAATGGTTGAAGGACCAAGTAGCAGCTTGAATTCATGATAACATGAGAGTCGAGGTAGGCAAGATTTGAATAAATTCAAGTTATGGATGAGAATTTTTGGATATTTTCTAAGAAGGTCGTGTTTGAGTAGAAAAGGAGTTCGTTAGTAAGAATACTAAGACAATGAAAGTCGATAGTTGGAAGGACTTTTATTGTGTATTAGGATTAAATGGATGGTACGACGAGTTTTTAGAGTTCTTGAAGATTAGATTCAAGAGTTTGATTTGGATATCGAACTTACTAAGGATAAAATCATAGCAAAGTGTTGTGCGTTGGTAGCTGTCTTGATAGGCCAAGCATTAAGATTTGAGATAAGTGTTTCATGGCTTGATGTATGAGTAAGGTAGGTTGATTTGAAAGTAAATTATAGTGACATGACGATGGTAAGACTAGAGATAGTTATGCATAGAGAAATACTTAATAGGAACTTGAGGAATTAATTTATTGGGGCGTTCGATTATGAAAAGTACAATTGATGATCGTTAGTAAAAGTTAGAAGTGAATAAGAAAACGATGAGTGACTAGATGTAAGAGCAAGATTAGCTGGAACTTGAGATCTGGAAATTGATTTCCCGGAGGGAACAGACCTTATAACTTTAGAATAGTCACGATGATGAAGGACCAATCGAATGGAGAAGAGTGTGCTTGATTGGAAACAAGTTGATGTGGAACGAGCGTAATTGGATTGTGTGGGAAATTAAAGATGTTGTTTGGAACCAATAAGTTATGTGTCATGGTGGTTTGGGAACCAACTTTAGGTTGTTGTTGAACTGAAAAAAAATTGCAAATTAGTAGATCGATGAGATTAGTCGCAGAGGATGTTAGCCATTGGAAAGCCGTGTTGAGATTGAGTAAGAGAGAAGCACATGAGAATGTGGCTTATGTCAATGGAGGATTGGCGAATGGAAATTCCCTCCCACATAATTTGGAAAATTATGATTGTGCGTGTATATTAAGGATTCGAAGGCACCACCTGGATGGATGTCATGGCGGTGCATGTGTTGTATGCAGTAATAATAAAGGGTAAGCAATAGTCTAGTGGCAAAGTTTGGTGGAAGCTGGTAGAGCTTCGATTCATTGTAGTGGTTACAATGAAGAGAGACGTAGCATAATGGAAATCTGTATTGAGTAAGTAAAGGAATGCGGATATGGACTACATGGACAGTGGAACAATAGTGATATGGTGAGTACCTTAAGATTTATTTTGGAAGTAGGTATCCCGACAGAAAGGGTGACGTTGGGAATAATTAAGAATGGTCAGGATGACAAGCTCTTTTGAGTAAGAGAGGATTTAATTGTAAGAGAAAAAGGAACTCAGGAGAGTTCAGGAATAGAATGAGAATACGTTGTTAAGAGGATGTGCGCCGACGATGGTAGTCGACGAGGATAAGCGTTTTGTTTAAGGCACGCGAGATTTATCTAAGTGTCGTTTGGAAGTAATATGAACGCATAAGAAGCCGATTCTGGGGAATTGGGGATTTGGATAAAAGGAGTCCAAGAGAAGTAGATGGTATAGTTTGGCAAGCGTCAAGACTATGAGGAGTGTAATCACCAACTCGAGGTTGGGATGGTATTATTTAAGTCGTGTTTGGAACGAGATTCGAATGTGAACATATGGTTCGGCATATTCATTGAGTTGCGGACTCAGGGATATAGTGTGAAGTTCTTCGATAGAAAGGACAACTTTTGTGGAATGAAATGGTTTTGGGTGGTACTTGCCGTAGTGGCACTGTACTACTATTGGATGATACTCCACGGATGCTTCAAGAGTGGAAGCATGAGAGCTTATGCGACGTGTGTTGAGCGTCGTGTCTTACGACTTTGATCTTGTATTCGTAAGAGATCGAGGGAAACGTATGGGAAAACCTCGAAGGAAGTGTGGGACCATTGTGCCTCGGAGGACCTTTGAGCACAAGTGGAATGAAGTACCACTTAAGTTGGGTAAAGAGGGTCTAAACCACCATCATGATTGTCGACTATCTATTGACAAATTGGGGGACTGGCCGTCCTTAATTTATTGTTGATAGTAGACGGAATCGAGTTGAATGGAATTGACTAGCTTTGCTAGCTTTGGTGGTGCCAGAAAGTTTCGGTGTTTCTTTTTGGAGGGTAGCCAGTAACTGCTTCGCGTGAACCTAAGGAAATTGGCTATGTCGCGGAGGCGAAAGAGGTGACTTTGGAAATTTTTGTTTGTCGGCACGAGGATCTTTGGGAACTAGAGGTTGTGAACCTCTGTTGTGAGGTTAAATTTTGAGTGGTGAACTCGTTGAGAGTTGCGGTTGAAGCACGGTTGTGCCAGTGTGTTGGTGAGAGTATCTGTGTGACTTCACCTGGTGTTAGCATCTGTGTGGCTGCACCTAATCCTGAGGGATTTTGTTGTGTTGGTGATGGTAATAATTAGTTGAGTTGTTACTCTTACCTTTAGTTTCGAGGACGAAACTTCTTTTTGGAGGGTAGTAATGTAAGACCCGTAATTCCACCGTACCTTTTGGTGAATAAAATAAGTAATGGCTACGAGTTTTTGGGTTTTTGGTGAAGCTGTTTTTGTGAGTATCGTCGCATAAATGAGATTTTTTGCTGAAACGGAGCCTGTTTTGTGCTCGTGCGCTGGAAAGACACAGACTTTTGGGTTGTAGTCTTCTTTTAAGTATGAGGAGATTTCTGTGAAGTCAGAATGACGAGTTTTGGATTATTCTTGTTTTTGGAAAAACGAGTAGGATTTTACCCGCTGATGGAAAATCTTACTGCGTCTGTTTTAAGTGAGGTTTCGGGTGGAAGTTTTATATATCTGCGCGAGTTAGGATATGTCCTGAGATTAATTTTCTAAGGTATGGAAGAAAATTGCAGTCGCGGAAAAAGATTCGGCGATAAGTTTTGGAATGGAAAAACAATAGACGTTCTTTCTGTAGGTTTTCTGTTTTTGCGAGTTTCGTTCGTCGCGATGCGCGAGAACTGAGCGTGCGTTTCATTGTAAGAGGTTGTGAGAAATATCTTGGGAGGATAGACTCGGATTGATCCAAGGGCTAGGATTTTGTCTTGAAGCTTTATCCTATTTGATCCAAAGGCTATTATGGAACAAGACCATGACTTTTGGTCATTAAAAAGACTTAAGAAACATCACAATTTCACTCATTTTCCTTCTTGCTTTGCCGTGGCTTTCCACCCTTGTTCTTCATCCAAGAACTTTTCCATTTGCTCACCAAAAGCTTGGATTTTAGGCTTGTTGGATCATAGGACTTGCAAAGATCATCATCTTCTTAAGGTAACTAAGCTTCCTTCTATTCCATAGCTAGACAAACTCATGGAATTTGATGATTTGTTAGATTATGTTCTTGAGAGGATTTTGTGAGAAATTGTTAAGGAATGATTTCTCTTGCTTGAAAGTTGTTCATGAGTGATAAACTAGTGTGATTAAGCTAAGTAGTGTTGATTTCCATGGTTGATTTGAAGTTTTCACAAATTTTGGTTAAGGGTTTGAAGAAAATTTTTGACAAGATCATAAACTTGGATTTTGTTTTGTGATTTGATTTTTGATGTTAGTTTTAAGCTTTGTGGCAAAATGGATGTTTGAAAATAAACTTTGTTTTGAAAAATAAAAAAAAATTTATTTTGGTGTTCTTGAGCGACTCGAAGAACATAATTTAGAAAAAAATTTATTTTGAGTTTCAAAAGGAGTCGGATACACGATCGAATATCATTACGAACTAATGAATGTGGGCTAGGGTTTCAAATGAAAAAAAATGTGTAGGGTTGCCTTTTGCCTCATTTGGCCGTGGCACCCATATAGGGTTCGAGGAATCGAATTTCGAAAATTGTTTAGAGGCAAATAGCTTCCCATGATCATTGTTTAATTGTTTGATGGGTTATGGGATGTTTTGAAAAGAAAATGATCACTTGCCTTAAGAAAAACCTTATTTGAGATTTCTCGAAATTTGCGATTCGACTCTATAATTTCTAAATCGTTTTGATAAGTGCTAGTTAGGTATTATGGGATATTACCATGCTTTTAGAAGTGAAAAATTTTGTGTGGAGGGGTGCTTTTTCAAAATTTGGCCGTGGCCTTCTTTGTGGGGAGGGAGAAATTCCAAAAAAATTTCTAAGTCCACAATTGTGTAAAAATTGTGTATGTGTTGGATAATCTTAGTTTTGAAGAAAAATAAGTATAGGAAAGGTTGTTAGGAAGAAAAAAATGTGTAACTTATAACGCAAGAAAACTTCGATTTTTCATAAAAATATTTTTGAAAAGTTTTAGTTGTGTTTCAAATGGTTTTGTTGTGTGTGAAACAAGTCCTTGAAGTGGAAAATCCAAAATGGTTTTAGTTTATGATTTGAAAACAAAATGATTTTCGTGTTATAAAAATAGTACAATTAACTTCGTGAATTTTTAAACACTATGAGAATAACCTGAAATCATTGAGGGATAGCTTTAGGAAGTACTTTAGACCCCTCTGGAGCTTTGAGAGCAAGTTTCGTTTCGATAGGATAATCGAGGAATATTTTATTGATGTTACGCTACATTTATTTTAGGTAGCGTGTGTTGTAGCTTTTCGCGAAATTAAAGTAACGGAAGCTTGCTGAGGTAAGGGCTCCACTTTATTTCCGTCTTTTAAAACGGTTTCGACATGCTTGGTTTGCTGGTATGCATGTTTGTGTGTTTGGCATGTATGTGTTATGTATTCTCGTGATGAGAAAGTGTTTACAATACGTGCGTTGTTTACATATGATTATGAGAATATATGTATGAACAGGTGTTTGGAATACATATGATGAGAAATGTATGTATGTTGTTATGTTTGGTTTACATATGCTAGAGAGGTATGTATTCATTGCATTAGCATATATGGGGAAGCATATGCTCATGCATTTGGTAGTTTTGTGCCCGGTGTGGTGATCGGGAGAGCCCACCCTAATGGTTCGTAGTGATCGGGAGAGCTACGAGACTTTTTGTTGAGATCGATACGTAGTGATCGGGAGAGCTACGGGGTGTGGTGATCGGGAGAGCCCACTCTAATCCTTGTAGTGATCGGGAGTGCTACGGGATTCTATTGATACTTATGGTAGGGGTGTGGTGATCGGGAGAGCCCACTCTAATCCTTTGTAGTGATCGGGAGAGCTACGGGATTTTATTTAGTTCGATACGTGGTGATCGGGAGAGCCACGGGGTGCGGTGATCGGGAGAGCCCACTCTAATCCTTGTAGTGATCGGGAGAGCTACGGGATTTTATTGATATTGTTAGTAGGGGATGGACCTACGATTCCGGAACTCATGCATTGTGGTAGCTAGGGTTAGTACCACACATTGTAGAGGTTGCATTAGAGGCTATGTGTGCATTGCTTATATGAACCCGTTGGTGGGAATGACTATATGTTTAAAGAGCTTTCTCTGTTGGTATTTGTATGTTTGGTATTTGTATACTCTCTCGCACCGGTTATATATACACATACTTTTATTTTGTGGTGACCCTTTCTTTCATTTGCGGGCTCATCCCACCCAGATGATGGGTTAGGTCGTGGTGACGACGGTGGCTGTTCCAGGCCCCAGTGAGAGGCTGGAGTTTTAGTATAGTTAGACTATGCGCCGGTGTGTTTTGTGCACCGTGCTTTTTGGTTAGCATAGGGTTTTCTAACTTGTTTTGTTGTAAGTATTTGAATACTTAGACTTGGATTGTAATTATTCAGGAATACACTTTGCTTGTCGAAGCACCTTATGGTAATGAGTTCTTTTGCATATTTGAATGCCGGCTCATTGAAAAATATTCTATGCGCACTCTGAGTGTTAGTTGAAAAAGAAAAGGAAAAAAAAAATATACTGCCTTTTCAGGCCTTTGAAAAACGGGCTGTTACAATTTTCTTTCAATTTTATCACCAGCATAGTCAGCATCACAGAATCCAATCAGCTTGTAGTCATTGGATTTCTGATACAGTAATCCAATGTTACAAGTAGCTTTCAAATACCTAAAGATTCTCTTCACAGCAGTGAAATGAGATTCTCTAGGATCTGATTGAAATCTTTCACATAAGCATACACTGAATATAATATCAGGTCTTGAGGCAGTTAGAAAAAGAAGAGATCCAATCATACCTCTATAGAGCTTCTTATCAACTTTGCTTTCAGAATCTTCTTTTCCTAAACTTGATGTAGGATACATTGGAGTGTTCATGGGTTTGCAATCTTCCAAGTTGAATTTCTTCAGAAGATCTTTGATATATTTTGATTGATGAATGAAAGTTCCTTTCTTTGTTTGATTTATTTGGATTCCAAGAAAGAACTTCAATTCTCCCATCATGCTCATCTCAAATTCATCCTGCATAAGCATAGAAAAATTCTTGCACAAAGTAGCATTAGTTGATCCAAAAATGATATCATCAACATAAATTTGTATGATCAAAATGTCTTTCTTAAGAGTTTTTCTGAATAGTGTATTGTCAACTTGACCTTTTTCAAAACCATTGTTGACTAAGAAGATACTTAATCTCTCATACCAAGCTCTGGGAGCTTGTTTGAGTCCATAGAGTGACTTCTTGAGTCTGAACACATGGTCTGGATTTGTTACATCTTCAAATCCAGGAGGTTGTTTGACATATACTTCTTCAGAAATGACACCATTAAGAAATCCACTTTTTACATCCATTTGATAGAGAGTGATATCATTATTAACTGCATATGATAAAAGTAACTTGATTGCTTCCAGTCAAGCTACTGGAGCATATGTTTCTGTAAAATCAATTCCTTCTTGTTGACTATACCCTTGTGCAACAAGTCTTGCTTTATTTCTGGTTACTTCACCTTGCTCATTTAACTTGTTTCTGTATACCCATTTTGTTCCAATAATGTTCTTGTGATTGGGTTTGGGTACCAGATCCCATACATCATTTCTCTTGAATTGATTTAACTCTTCTTCCATGGCAACGATCCAAGCATCATCTGATAGAGCTTCATTTGTTGTCTTTGGTTCAATCAAGGATACTAGTCCAAATAAAGATTCTTCATTTCTGAAGTTTGATCTTGTTTTTCTAGGACTATTCTTGTTTCCAAGGATGAGCTCTTCAGGATGTGAAGATTTGTACTTGAAAGTATTTCTTGGTATTTCAGTTGCTTCAGAGTTATCATTGTCAGTTTGGTGTTCTTGAGGATTATCAGAAGTTGTAGCTTCTATTGACCCAGAGTTTTCTGCAGGCTCTGAGTAGTCATCATAATCTGGAGCTTCATCTTCTGAATCATTAGAACCTGTAATATCTTTAACAGGCTCTGACTTTTCATTGTCAGGCTCTTTATCATCAAACTTTACGTGCATAGATTCTTCCAATGTCTTTGTTTCAGAATTATACACTCTCTATGACTTAGAGCGTTCAGAGTATCCAATAAAGATACCCTTACAAGCTTTAGAGTCAAATTTCTTGAGATGGACTTTGTTATTTAGAATGTAACATGTACAACCAAATTGATGAAAATAAGAAATATTGGGTTTTCTTCCTTTAAAGAGTTCATATGTTGTTTTATTCAAAATAGGTCTTATGTAGATTCTGTTTTGAATATAACAAGCAGTGTTAACAGCTTCTGCCCAAAAGAATTTTGCTAAATTATTTTCATGCATCATGGTGCGTGCCGTTTCTTGTAAAGACCTATTCTTTCTTTCTACAACTCCATTTTGTTGTGGAGTTCTAGGAGAAGAGACTTCATGGAGAATTCCATGTTCTTCACAAAATTTTTCAAAAGGTTCATTTTCAAATTCACCACCATGATCACTTCTTACTTTCAAAATCTTGGAATCTTTTTCATTTTGAATTTGGGTGCAGAAGATGCTGAACACTTCATATGTGTCATCTTTAGTTCTCAGAAATTTAACCCAAGTCCATCTACTATAATCATCAACTATGAATAATCCATGTTTCTTACCATTGATTGAAGCAGTACTAACTGGTCCAAAGAGATCAATGTGTAAGAGTTCTAAAGGCCTAGATGTAGAGACAATGTTTTTATTCTTGAAAGAACTTTTGACAATCTTCCCTTTTTGATAAGAACCACAAAGTGAGTCTGAGTGATATTTGATTTTAGGAAGGCCTCTGACAAGATTGTCCTTACTAAGCTTGTAGATCAATCTCCAGTTAGCATGTCCTAATATTTTATGCCAGGCCCATTTTTCATCACTCAGTGTCAAAAGACAAAACACTTGTTGTTCTTTTAAATCAGAAAGATTGACTTTGTAAACATTGCCCTTTCTATTGCCTTTAAACACAATGGATTGATCAGAGTTTCTGATTACAGTACATGTATCCATATTAAACATGACATTATAATTACTGTCACATAATTGACTTATGCTAAGTAAATTATGATGTAGTCCATCTACTAACCAAACATCAGAAATTGACAAAGAAGAATTATCAAATGTACCTATACCAATGATTTTGCCTTTCTGGTTGCCACCAAACCCTACTGTTCCACCCTCTTGTAGACTCAGGGTGTGGAATAAGAGCTTGTCTCCTGTCATGTGACGTGAGCAACCACTGTATAGATACCATGAGCTTTCTTTTCTTCTTTGGGTGCATACCTGCAGTATATACTATTTCAGATTTTGGTACCCATATTCTGATGGGTCCATTTTGGTTAGTTTTATGAAATTTATTCTTCTTCTTAGGGTGTTCAGAAGATCTAGAGTCAACTGAGCCTTTAGGAAAAGGTTTAGGCTTATGTTGTCTCTTAGATTCTCCTCTTGAGTGTGTCAGAGAACCAGTTACCAAGTTTGCTCTAGAAGTACTGTTGGAACAAAGTGGGTCTGACATAAATCTCTAAGTTTTTAATTGGTTTTGATGATAACAAAGTATTAAAATTGCAATTGGTATTACTAATGATTGTTCTACTGTGCAGAATTATAAGTTAAAATTCACTCAGAAGCACTACGAACAAAAGCAGAGAAACCAAGTTTAGAAGCTCTGAAAGCGTATCGCTGATCATCAGAAGCTTAAAATTCAAGTTCTGAAGTTAGTGGCTCTGAGGACAAAAGCTAGACTCTGAGAAACTCAGAAGCTGAAGACCTTAAGAAGCCACGACAACAGACTCTGAAGCAAAAGGAATTTACGTCACTCAAGAACTGACAGAATCAGAATCAATGATTGAAGAACAATCTACTTAAGAACTCTGTCATATCCACAGGAAGGAATATTTGTTGGGACAACGTTAACCTTATCCATAAGTGGAGCGCATTTGAGGATTGTACAATCGTACTATTATTACTCAAAATGGTTGAGTGATATTTCAAATTTGCAAGGTAGTGGAATTGGATTTCTTTACTAAAGAAGGCAATATACAGCTATCAATTGTACGAGCAAATTCCAGCTGGCATCTTATCTCTCTGCAACAGTCATTACCATTCCATTCAAGTACAAATAGAAGACTCAAATGGAAGAAATGACCACTGTTCTATTACTGCGTTTAAGACTCTGAAACATTCTGACATTACAGCTTCTATCTATCATTCATAGTCTTAAGGAAAATCTGTGTTGTATTTTGTAAACACCTCTGATAGTATATCAAGTGTTCATTAACATTCATTCTTATTCTTAAGTTTGTTTGAGAAGTCTCTTGTTAGTTGTAACTTGAGCATTAGAGAAGTCTCTTGCTATTGTGCTTGAGCATCTTGTAATCTTGTGAGATTTTAATGAGAAGCCCTTGGAAGTGCAAGGGGACTGGACGTACTCTCGATTTGTGAGAGGAACCAGTATAAATTCTGTGTCTTTCTATCTCTCCCTCTGTTTCATTATTGTTTTGTGTTTAATCCGCTGCAAACTTAGTTTTTATTTGAGAAAAAGTTTTAACTTTTAAAACACAATTCAATGTAAAAGGTATGATGACTAATGCGATTTCGCATGATGAGTATCTCAAAATTGTGGATAAAAGAACTGCTAAGTCTATTTGAGAGTCTCTGAAATCTAAATATGAAGGAAACAAACAAGTTAGAGAGGCTAAAGCAAACTTGTTAGTTCATTAGTATGAGTTGTTCAAGATGAAGGATGGAGAGGACATTGAAGCTATGTTTTCTTGGTTTCAAATTTTGGTCTCTGGATTTCAAGTACTTGACAAGAGTTATACTACTACTGATCATGTTAGAAAGATTCTCAGAAGCCTACCCCCAAAGTGGAGACCTAAGGTGACTGCTTTTCAAGAAGCCAAGGATTTGGATCAAGTATCCCTTGAAGATCTGATTAGTTCATTGAAGACTCATGAAATGGAGTTAATGACTGATGAGTCAACCAAGAAAATAAAAGGGATAGCCTTAAGCTCTAAGAGTTCATCAAAGGCTCTGAAAGCTAAGGTTATAGAATCTGAAGACGAAGATTCTGAAGAAGGTCATGAGGTTGAGTCTAAAGATGAAGAAGAAATGGTGCTGATGGCTGCTAAAGTATCTCAATGGGCAAAATGAAGCAAGAAATATGCAGGAAAGTTTGGAGGTTCTTCCAAGAAAGTTAGTGCTACCAAAGAGAAAAAGGAAGAACAAAACAAGTGCTTTAAATGCAACAAACCTGGGCATTTCATTGCTGACTGCCCAGAAAATCAGAGTAGATCATCCAAGAGAACTTCTAGCAAAGAAAAATAAAAAAGTAAACTCAAAAAAGGGTTTCTTGCAACTTGGGATGATCTAGATAAAGACTCAGACTCTGACGGAGATGAAGAAGCCAATCTTGCTCTGATGGCAACTACCTCTGATAAAGAAAACTCTGAGCATGAAGCAGATTCAGACTCAGAAGATGAAGATGAGGTACTTGCTCAACTCTCTAGAAATGAATTAATAGATTCCTTAAAAGATGCCTTAAAACTTGTTACAAAAAAGGCAGGGGAATGTAAGGTCCTTAAAAAGGCCTATAACAACCTTACTGAAAAAGCAAACATAATAGTTGAAGAAAATGAGTCTCTTAAAAGTAGAAACACATTTCTTGAAACTCATTATGTTTATGATGATAAAGTTCATCCAGAGCATGAATTTGCTCTTCAAGAACTTCTTATCAATGGCATGCAAAGAAGTAAGATAGCATCTTTAATTTATCATGTAAGTAGAAATAGAGATGAAGGTCTTGGATTTTCGCGTTTTAAAGATAATCCATTATTTTCTAAACCCTCTAACATTGATAAAACTAAACCTAAGGCTGTCTTTGTTAAAAGTCAATCAGAAGTCAAGAGTGTATCAGACTCTGAAAGGACATCTAAGTCAGAAGTAAAGAAGTCAGAGGTTATGAATGTTAAAATCTCAGAACCAAAGACTTCCAAACCTCAAACTAATGTCAGACCAAAAGAGACTCTGATACACACCAGAGCTAAGTCTAAGAGTTATCCAAAGCCCAAAACATTTTCAAAAAGACTTGATAATTCTAGAACTTCTGACAGATCTTTCAAACAAAGACCACCTAAGGCAATTAAGACTAACTCCAAAGGACCCATAAAAGTATCGGTACGAAAGTCTGAGATTGTATTTGCTTCAGATCTGCACTCCAGGAAAGCAAAAGCAGCAGTCCTGGTACCTGGACAGTGGTTGCTCACGACATATGACAGGAGAAAGGCATATGTTACAAACCCTAACTCTGAAAGAGGGAGGCACTGTGGGTTTTGGAGGAAAGCAAAAAGGGAAGATCATTGGGACAGGTACAGTTGGTAATTCATCTTTATCTATTAATAATGTTTGGCTTGTTGATGGCCTTAAACACAATCTATTGAGAATTAGTCAATTTTGTAACAGTGGATTTGTGGTGATGTTTGATAAAGATGCATGTACTGTAACTAGAAACTCTGATAAGTCTGTAGTATTCAGAGGCCTAAGGAAAGGCAATGTTTATAAGGTCAATCTGTCAGAACTCACAGAGCAAAAGATAGTATGTCTACTATCTCTGAGTGATGAGAAATGGGTCTGGCACCAACGCTTAGGTCATGCTAACTAGAGATTAATCTCCAAGCTCAGCAAACTAAGCTTGGTTAAAGGCCTACCCAATCTCAACTATCACTCAGATGCTCTGTGTGGTCCTTGTCAGATTGGGAAGATTTCTAAAACTTCTTTTAAACCCAAAAACATTGTCTCCACCTCAAGACCTCTTGAATTGATTCACATTGATTTGTTTGGCCCTGTTAGTACAGCCTCAATCAATGGGAAGAAATATGGACTTGTCATTGTTGATGATTACAGTAGATGGACATGGGTTAAATTCTTGCGAGTAAAAGATGATGCATATGATGTGTTCAACATCTTCTGCACACAAGTACAGAGTGAGAAAAGTCTTAAGATCCTAAGGATCAGAAGTGATCATGGTGGTGAGTTTGAAAACGAACCATTTGCAACTTTCTGTGAAGATCATGGAATTATCCATGAGTTCTCTGCTCCTAGAACACCACAACAAAATGGTGTTATAGAGAGAAAGAATAGGTCTTTACAAGAGATGGCAAGAACCATGATGCATGAGACTAAACTTGCTAAGCACTTATGGGCAGAAGCTGTGAATACATCTTATTATATTCAAAATAGGATCTACATCAGACCTATATTGAATAAAATAACATATGAACTCTTCAAAGGAAGAAAACCTAACATCTCTTACTTTCATCAGTTTGGATGTACGTGTTACATCTTAAACAATAAGGTCTATAAAAAGAAATTTGATGCCAAAGTTTGTAAGGGAATCTTTATAGGTTACTCTGAACGCTCAAAGGCATACAGAGTGTATAATTCTGAAACTAACACAGTTGAAGAATCTATACATGTAAGATTTGATGACAAAGAGCTTGACAATAAAATGTCAGAGCAAGATGATAGTTATGCAGAAGTCCCATATCAATACAACCATCCAGAAGCTGAGAAAACATCAGAAGCTGAAATGGAAGTAATCTCTGAAGGAGCATCTCCCATAGAAGCATCTGAAGAACATGATGATATCTCAGAAGATGAAATGCAAGAAAATGCTGAAGCTCCAAAAAGGAAATTCAAATATAAATCATCACATCCAGAGGATCTCATACTTGGAAACACAGAAAGTCCAAGAAAAACAAGATCAGCTTATCAACAAAGTGATTCATTATTAGGACTTATATCTATGATTGAACCTAAGAATGTTGATGAAGCCTTAACTGATGATGGATGGATTATGGCAATGCAAGATGAGCTCAACCAATTCCAAAGAAATGATGTGTGGGATCTAGTGCCAAGACCAACACATAAGAACATTATTGGAACCAAGTGGGTATTCAGAAATAAACTCAATGAACAAGGTGAAGTTGTGAGAAACAAAGCTAGACTTGTAGCACAAGGCTATAGTCAGCAAGAAGGCATTGACTTCACTGAAACTTTTGCTCCAGTAGCAAGACTGGAAGCAATCAGGTTATTGCTATCTTATGTTGTGAATAATGGAATAACCTTATATCAAATGGATGTTAAGAGTGCGTTTCTAAATGGTGTTATTTCTGAAGAAGTGTATGTCAAACAACCCCCAGGTTTTGAGGACTTAAAAAATCCTGAACATGTTTTTAAACTTAAGAAATCACTTTATGGTCTTAAACAAGCTCCAAGAGCTTGGTATGAAAGACTGAGTAATTTCCTTTTAGAAAATGGTTTTCAAAAAGTTCAAATTGACAATACACTATTCAGAAAGACAACTAAGAAAGACATCTTAATTATTCAAATATATGTGGATGATATAATTTTTGGTTCAACTAATGCTTCTCTATGCAAGAATTTCTCCAAGCTTATGCAGGATGAATTTGAAATGAGCATGATGGGTGAGCTTAAATTCTTTCTTGGAATTCAAATCAACCAAGGAAAAGATGGAACTTACATTCATCAAAGCAAGTATACAAAAGAGCTTCTGAAGAAATTTAATCTTGAAGATTGTAAGATAATGTCAACACCCATGCATCCAACAAGCAGCTTAAGCAAGGAAGAAATTGGTAGCAAAGTGGATCAGAAGCTATATAGAGGTATGATTGGTTCCTTACTCTATCTAACAGCTTCTAGACCTGACATTTTATACAGTGTATGTCTATGTGCAAGATTTCAATCAGATCCTAGAGAACCTCATCTAACTGCTGTTAAGAGGAACTTTAGATATTTGAAAGGAACAACTAATCTAGGACTTCTTTACAAAAAATCCCTAGATAGTAAGCTAGTTGGATTCTATGATGCTGACTATGCTGGGGACAAGATTGAGAGAAAATCCACTAGTGGAAATTGCCAATTTATTGGTGAGAATCTCATATCTTGGGCCCGCAAGAGACAAACAACTATTGCTTTGTCTACAGCAGAAGCAGAATACATCTCAGCTGCTAAATGTTGCACACAGCTTCTCTGGATGAAATATCAGTTAGAAGATTATAACATAACTGAAAGTAGTATTCCACTCTATTGTGATAATACTGCTGCCATTCATTTATCTAAGAATCCAATTTTACATTCCAGAGCTAAGCATATTGAAATTAAGCATCATTTTATAAGAGATCATGTTCAAAAAGGTACAATAGATATTCAATTCATTGATACTGACCATCAATGGGCTGATATATTTACTAAACCTTTAGCTATTGAACGGTTTGATTTCATTAAAAAGAATTTGAACATGCATTTTATCTCTGAAGAAAACTAGCTCTGAGATGTAAAATAGAATCAGGGTCTGAAACTTCTTCAGAGTCTCTAACACTCAGAGCCTCTAATGAGAAACTCTGAGTGTAGGAAGTTCTGAAGAATAACAGGTTTTGATGAGGTGTAAGATACTAATGAGTCAGGCACTGAACTAAGCGAAAGTGAAACGTTTTGTACTAGTAAGTGTAAAACAGTTGTCCTTACGCGTGTCAGTTTGTTATCCTCTCTCTAGCACGTGTCTAGATTCTGATTGGATGGAGAACAGTTAATGATGAATTTACAGTTAATACAATTTAAATTTAATTTTAAAACTGTTCGCGCTCCCTCCTTTGGTTTGTTTTCTCTGTGTATATGTGTTACTTGCTATATATAGTCACTCCACTCACATAGCACAATTTTTTACACAAATCACTACCTACACGAACCCTAAAACTCAGAATCCCATATTCTCTCAACATTCTCAAAATTTCTGCAACAATGACTGCTCAACCGTCTCGCAACATAGTTCAACGGCCTTTCAACCCTGAGTTACCACTAGTGATCAACTTAAACTCTCAAGCCTCACACGAAGAACCCCCAAATTCAAATGACTATGGTAGAGAGGCTATGGAATTCCTCACTGAAAAGTTTGTAGATTTCGAAAGTTTGAAGTTAAATGGTATTGATATTCAGAAGCTATTCTATGATCAACAATGGGGTAATTATTTTGACATGTTAAATGGGTTTGTATACTACGACATCGTCAAAAATTTCTGGAACAAGGAAACTGTATTTGATGAGTTCAATGCTGATGAGGAAGTTAGAAAATGGTTGCAAAGGATAAGAGTCTAAAAGGAAAGACAAGAGTTCAATTGGGGTTAAGACCCTTCAAAGGAAAAGAAATTAGGTCTAACCTGCTGAATATCACTGTATTGATCACTCAAGAGCAACCATCTTAGTGATTTTGAGGACCAAGGAAAAGCTAAGAGTCTTCTGTACTGCAAAGTTTGATGCAACCATCT
Organism: Trifolium repens; assembly: GCA_030408175.1. Taxonomy (NCBI): domain Eukaryota; kingdom Viridiplantae; phylum Streptophyta; class Magnoliopsida; order Fabales; family Fabaceae; genus Trifolium; species Trifolium repens. Next base: position 35,603,448 of record CP125843.1, on the reverse strand, counting down.
TAGTGAATATGCAGCTGGTTAAGAAAGAAGACTTAAAGAAGCCAAAACATCCTCTCAAGAAGATCTGGGAGACATACTTCTGGTGTGATGGATTCCCAACTATTTCAGAACATGACAATGATGAGGTCATTGAGAACTTCTTAGAAATGGTAAGAGAAGAGACTGGAGCAAGGGTTGATAGAAGCATGGTAGTTGGTGTACCAGATTGGGACATTTTCAATTGTCCTAAGGATATTACAAGGTCAAAGAAAAAGCCAACAGTGTTTGAACAAGCAATGAATGAGGAAGGTTCTGACGATAGTAATGAAGGACAAGGTGAAGACGCTGAGCATGATAGTGTTGATGAGATGGTGGATACTGCTGAGGAGACAATTGAGGTCTCTAAAAATCAAGAGAATATAGCTGCTGAGGTAGTTCAAGATGCAAACATTGAGAAGGAGAAGAGAAACAAGAAGAGGAATGAAAGACCTCCAGCTTATGAAGAAGACAAGCCTGTCAGAGCTGCTAAAAGATCAAAGACTTTAGCTAAAAAGTCTTCAAAGAAAGCTGTTGGAACTCAAAAAGGTACTGTCTCTGAGCCTAATATTAATAGCAATGTTAAAGCTCAAAATTTACCTACTCCTAGCTCAACCATAGACATGTCAGAACCTATATCTATGATCCTACCCAATCAAACCCATCCGACAATAATTGTCTCATCATCATCTGACTAATCATCAGAAGATACACTCACTGACTCTAGCAGTGAAACCATATCAGAAATCATCAAAAAGGCACCAAAACCAAAGCCTAAACAAAAAATCAAAACTCCTCCACCCAAAGGAATTGTCTCTGAAGATAATTCCTTCTTAGACCATCTTACACCACACCTTTCTGGTGATGCTTTTACTACATCAAACCTCAACTCCCCAAATCATCCTATAAACAAATTTGTGAATGCCACCACTGAAACATTTCAAGAACCACCCATAATCACCGTTCAAGCACCACCCCTGCATTTTGCTGCTCCTGAAAAGGAAAATCCAAACACCATCATCACTTCTGAACATGAAAAACAAACACTCATACCTGAACCACCTCTTCAGAATGATGAAATTTCACAACCTGAACCTCACACTCCTCAACCAGAACAAAACATCACTGAACCACATTCTGAACATATTCAAAATCCACCCTCTGACCAATGTGATGACTTTCCCTCTGACAATCAAGGGCATCACATTCCTACACCACCCACACATTCTGAAACCATTGAAAATGATACACTCCCATCATCACCCCTCACTTATGGTTCAATTTACAAACCTCTGACCATAGATGAATTGGTCCTACCTGTTGATTTCGCTCTACCCATTCTTGAGGCTCTGTTAAAAGCAGCTATAAATATTGATGATGATATAATAACAACCTCTAAGAACCCTTTCGCTGAACTGAGAAAAATCAAAATCATTCCTCTCAAAAGAAAGAGACCTGAACCCACCATTCCCTTTAACAAAAATCATCCCTTCTTCAATCCCAATTCTGAACCCAACCTTGAGCTTTTAGACAATGCTATTAGTATTAGTCTTAAGAGATTTAAAAGCATGGAGGTAGAAGTACTGATTTTTCCCTCAGATATTGATGCTAAGATCAGGGAATTGGAAGATAAGTTTAGTCAGTCTCTGAGGCTCTTGGGAGGTTATGTGAAGAGCAAAATTCAAGGTAGATGAATGAATGCTGTGACTCAGATAATGGATGCTGCTGCACAATCACATGCTCCTAGGCTCACCTTCTTTAATCATGAAGAGGGATGTCAACGACTAGAACTGCTAGCTGATGTGAAATGAAAGCATAAGAACATCTCTTCAAATAGCATTAGATGAGATGAAGACTGAGATGAAGAATGATATATCTGAGATAAAGGAAGAGATGAAGAATGAATTTGATGAACTAAGGGTTGATATAAGGGCTGATATGAATGCATCTGGTGAAGCTACCAACAAGAGGATTGATGAAATGATGTTGCTTCTGCACAAGCTTGCCAGTCAACTGCCCAAATCTTAACCTTTATGTTTGAGCACTTATTATTGCTTATGTTTTGTTATGTAACTTTTGGATAATTTCCCTCTTGATTAATTCACTTCTGACTATTCATGTTTAATTGCTTGCATTTGTGAATGTGTGTTAATTTTATTTTGTTCTCAAAAATTTAAAATTATATTCACTAATTATGTCTGATACTCTTGTGGCTTCTGAACTTAGTGTAAGGTGTTGAAGAACATCTTGTTTTTAAACTTACATATGTTTTTTAAAACCTAAGGTTCCCCCACATCAGTATTCCTGTTTACTCATGAAATAACTTCTTAGTATTATCGCCTGTTTATAAGCGGGGCACCAATACCGAATGAGGCGTGTCTGGTAAATGGTGTTCTGACATTTTTAAGTAGAATATAAGAAACATGCAAATAAAATAAACAATAAACAGCAAGAATTTTTTTTATTATTGATGCAAAGTTTTATTACATGGATAGTGAGAGAATTACTCAGACTCTACATCAGATTTAGCCTATGACTCTTCTTTCTTGGGCACCTCTGGCTTCTCAGCAGTGCTTGCATTAGAAAGAAAGTCAAGAATGGCTTTATGGAACTCAGAGTCTGAGTATTCTTCCTCAGGATCATATGTTCTAAGAAACTCTGCATAATCAGAATCTATTTCATCAGAATCTGATATCTCAATCACTTGCTTGGTTGTTTCCTTTGGCTGCTTGTTTCTTCTCGAGCGTGAAGATGTTGCTTCCTTCTTGATCTCCTTCTTGGATCCTGAAGCTTTCTTCATTGCTTGACTTTCCTTTGTATGCTTGATATTATATTCTTTGATTATCCGTGGCGAATAAAATGAGAAGAATCATCTCCTTTTATAATGCTCTCAAACACTCTTGTCTGTATGGATATCAACACAGTTCATTTAATTGGACATAGTTATAACCAATCCTTGACTTGACTGTATTGAGATATGCGTTATTTGACTTATTTATTTCGTTTTTCGTTACTTTTTGAATAATGACAAAAGGGGGAGTAAGAATAGCGTTAAAATTAATGTTAATTGAACACTTAACTGCTCAAAGACCTGAAACTGTTATACTCATTTATTATGAATCAATTTCTATCCCTTCCGAACTAACGATTAAATGATTCATTCATTCTGGACTTTATTGAAAGGGGAGAAAATTTAAGATTTGAAATACATTTTCATAGATAAAATGAGAGAAGATTGCAAACCTTCTCTGAATATTATCAGACTCTGAAGGAAGAGCTTACAAACCTCTGCCTCTAAGAGTTAAATATGAAAATTTATTTCAAATTAACAAATTAACTCTTAAACTGTTTTAATTAATTATGGATAAGACTTATGGGGAGCTTACAAACCTAACCCTATGGATTATCAGACTCAAGGGGAGATTGAATTTTAATGCTTTAGTTTGTCATCATCAAAAAGGGGGAGATTGTTGGAACAAAGTGGGTCTGACATAAATCTCTAAGTTTTTAATTGGTTTTGATGATAACAAAGTATTAAAATTGCAATTGGTATTACTAATGATTGTTCTAGTGTGCAGAATTATAAGTTAAAATTCACTCAGAAGCACTACGAACAAAAGCAGAGAAGCCAAGTTTAGAAGCTCTGAAAGCGTATCGCTGATCATCAGAAGCTTAAAATTCAAGTTCTGAAGTTAGTGGCTCTGAGGACAAAAGCTAGACTCTGAGAAGCTCAGAAGCTGAAGACCTTAAGAAGCTACGACAACAGACTCTGAAGCAAAAGGAATTTACGTCACTCAAGAACTGACAGAATCAGAATCAATGATTAAAGAACAATCTACTTAAGAACTCTGTCATATCCACAGGAAGGAATATTCGTTGGTACAACGTTAACTTTATCCATAAGTGGAGCGCAGTTGAGGATTGTACAATCATACTATTACTACTCAAAATGGTTGAGTGATATTTCAAATTTGCAAGGTAGTGGAATTGGATTTCTTTACTAAAGAAGGCAATATACAGCTATCAATTGTACGAGCAAATTCCAGCTGGCATCTTATCTCTCTGCAACGGTCATTACCATTCCATTCAAGTATAAATAGAAGACTCAAATGGAAGAAATGACCACTGTTCTATTACTGCGTTTAAGACTCTGAAACATTCTGACATTACAGCTTCTATCTATCATTCATAGTCTTAAGGCAAATCTGTGTTGTATTTTGTAAACACCTCTGATAGTATATCAAGTGTTCATTAACATTCATTCTTATTCTTAACTTTGTTTGAGAAGTCTCTTGTTAGTTGTAACTTGAGCATTTGAGAAGTCTCTTGTTAGTTGTAACTTGAGCATTAGAGAAGTCTCTTGCTATTGTGCTTGAGCATCTTGTAATCTTGTGAGATTTTAGTGAGAAGCCCTTGGAAGTGCAAGGGGACTGGACGTACTCTCGATTTGTGAGAGGAACCAGTATAAATTATGTGTCTTTCTTTCTCTCCCTCTGTTTCATTATTGTTTTGTGTTTAATCCGCTGCAAACTTAGTTTTTATTTGAGAAAAAGTTTAAACTTTTAAAACACAATTCAACCCCCCCTTCTTGTGTTTTTCCACCTTCAAGTACTTGTGCCTCGCTTATTAACAGGCTTTGGTACTCTGATAGCTTTAATTTGAGTAGACATGGATACTGAAGTGAGTGGAACCTTAGTTTTAGAAGACTGAGGATCAGAAGATGTGTGATCTTCTGGTACCTTATCTTGCGGTTCAGAGGTCACTAGAGTATCAGACACAGTCAGAGGTTCTGAACTACCTTTAGTAAGATTAGAATAAAGTCCAGAAGATGGTTTGCTTAAGCAGACAGATTTGCTTGTGTTCCCTTTATCAGAGGATGTAAGGGAACCAAGTCCTTGTCTATTATAATGATTACTTCCACCATAAATCATAGAAGATATCTTAGTTTTGTCAATGTTATGATGAACAAACTCTTGAAGAGCAATTTCATACTCATCATAGGGTTTGTGACATGATCGACAACCAGATTCAAGCACTTTAATATTTTTAAGAGATTTTTGATAATCTGCTTGAATATGGTTGACTTTTTCATTGAGCAATTTAAACTTTTGTTTGAAAAGATGTAGCTCATTTGATTTTTCCATGTATTTCATCATAACATCTTTCAAAGCTTTAGTGACTTGAGTACCAGACATTTGAGAAATTACCTCTTCAATATCATCAGTGTCTGATTCTGAATCACTTTCATTATCTGGTGAACCAACAGCCATGAGTGCCAGATTTGCTTCTTCAGCTTCTTCATCATCAGATAATTCATTGATATCTTCCCATGTGGCCATCAGACTCTTCTTAGCCTTATTTTTTATTGTGCTTTTCTTTCCTTTACCCTTGGTGTTGAGTTCAGGGAAATCAGCTATGAAGTGTCCAGGCTTGTGACAATTGAAACAATTCTTTGTGTCATCCTTCTTCTCTTTGTTACCAGAATTTCTTGAGCCAAATCCTCTGCTTGAGTAGTTCTTGCCCCTCCTTGACCACTTCTGGAACTTCTTGGACAAGAGTGCAAAAACATCATCATCTGATCCTTCTTCTTGGTCATCTACAGAAGATTCCTCAGCATCAGATTCTACAACCTTAGCTTTCAGAGCCTTAGAGGAAATAGAAGTTGATGGCAAAGCCACTGACTTTAATTTCTTCTGAGGCTCATCAGAAGATAGTTCAATCTCATGACTCATGAGTGAACTTATCAACTCATCTAAGCCAAGAGTGTCCAAATCTTTTGCTTCCTGTATGGCAGTTACCTTAGGCCACCACCTTGTAGGTAAACTCCTCAGAATCTTCTTTACATGATCAGAAGTAGTATAGCTTCTCTTTAGAACTTGGAGACCAGCCACTAGAACTTTGAACCTAGAATACATAGATTCAATGTTCTCATCATCTTTCATTCTAAAGAGTTCATACTGTTGGATCAGAAGTGTAGCCTTTGCTTCTTGAACCTGTTTGTTCCCTTCATATGTGGAACATAAGGAGTCATATATACTCTTTGCAGTAGACTTGTTTGTAATCTTTAGATATTCATCATGAGATATGCAACCAATGAGAATATCCTTGACCTTGTGATGTTTCTTATAAGCCTTCTTCTCCGTATCAGTAAACTTCTTTCTTGCTTCAACAGATAACTTTCCTCTTTCATCTAGACCTTGGAAAGATACCCTTTCTTCAACTAAGTTCCAAAGCTCATCATCTATACCAATAAGATGACTATATATTCTATCTTTCCACCAAGAAAACATAGAACTATCTCCATTGAACTTTGGTGCTTTGTTGCTTGATTTTTCTTCAACATCATAGTTATGAGGAACTGCTTTCAAACATTGATCAGCCATAGTGTTTTTCAAGGAAAATTGTCTCACTGTTAAGTGATAAAAACAGAATCGGGCTCTTGATGCCAATTGAAGGTGTGAAAAACACAAGAAGGGGGGTTGAATTGTGTTTTGGTAGTTTAAAAATTTCTTCTAAGTTAGACAACTTATCAGATTTTGCAGCGGATAAAAGATAACACAAATCACACACACAAAAGAAAGAGCAAGAGAGAAAGAGAGAGACAGAGATTTATACTGGTTCCCCTCACAAATCGAGAGGACTCCAGTCCCCTTGCACTTCCAAGGGAGTTCACTATAATCACAAAAGATTACACTTGCTCAAGCACACAGGCAAGAGACTTCCTATGCTCAAGTAATCCTTACAAGAGACTTCCTATGCTCAAGCACACAAGCAAGAGACTTCAAACAACTTACAAAAAGAATAACAAAGTGTATGAACACTTGATACAAAAATCAATGTTCAAAGAATATAAATACAAATCTAAAACAAGACTTAACTTAGAATTCTAACAAAAGAAAACTAAGGCTCAACTACTGTAATGATCAGAAGCTGAAGCTTGAGTCTTGGATGTTCAAATGAGTTCAAGTTGTATTCAAGTTGTTTTTGTGCTTAGATGATTTTGACAGAGTAACAGCTCGTTTCAAAATTGTTCAAATGTGTGTACACAAAAACTTCGATTCATCTCCTATTTATAGTGGAGGGTGGAGCGTATGAATTGAATCTGTTGTAGTAAGTGAATAGCCAGCTGGAGATCGTACGCTTCCTTCACATGGTATTTTAACCAAATCAAGTAACCTTTGTACAATTCAATTCTTGAGAGAGAAGATTCGCCCATATCAGGTAATAAGTTCGTACAATAGTACTAACGTCATTGTCGCTGAGGATAAGGTTGATTCTCCAATTTGAATTGTCAGAAGATGATGAATTCTAATCATTGTAGCAGAGAATGTTCTTCTGACAAAACAGATAACACCGCTCTTATCAGAAATTGGTGTCTTCTTACACAGGTTCTGATGGGTAGCTTCTAAAATGTAGCTTATGATGAGTCTTTAACTTGTATCTTCTGATGAGTAGCTTCCAATCAGAATTTGCTTGTAACGTTTCAGAGCTTCAATTCTACTCATAGTATACATAAAATTTTAGCTTATATATTTGCACACTTAGAGTAAATTATCAGTGTACCCTATTGTATATTAATACTCTTGTTATCATCAAAACTCAATTTGGTCATGTCAGAACCTCTTTTGTTCCAACATCAACAACAACAATCACTCATAACACACGAATTTGATCATAGAAATTCGAAATAGGTTCATAACATGTTAACATCAAATAACAATACATTAACACATTAAACACATTCCCTTGATTCCCCAATCCCCACCAAAAGAGATGAGAGGGTTTGGGTGTGGAGAATAGACATCTCCCCCCTCTTTGATCATCTCACATGAATTATAACCACTCTCTAACCTTAGGAATTGATGAATCCTCTGATTTCTTCTTCCCTTGGTCTTCTAGTCTTCCCCTCTACTTCCTTCTCTTCAAGTCTTCTCCCTCTACCTCTTTCTATTTTTCTAAAGTTATGAGCATTATCTCTCTAACTCTCACACTCCAGTCTAAACCTAACTTAACCAAAGACAATAATGCCATTCTCAATAAATTAAGCCCACTAACACTCAAGCCCAACTCTTATAATGTCTTAACACTTCTTCAAAACTTATCCCATCCAAAACTCTACTCTTTCCTAAAATACACATAATGTCTAATTAATTATTAACCCGTCAATAAAAATACTATAAAAGGCTAACTAACTCAAATTAAAATAAAATAAACAAATACGGGTGTTACATGTTGAAAGAGGGAGAATTAAACGAGCAAATAGTTTCCTTCCTTGACATGCATTGGTTGATTTAATCCTTCAAATTGATGGAGCCCTCTAATTGGCCAATCTAGATTAGTTGCTTCTTGAATCTTGTTGCTTGATCATGGAAGGAAAGAACAACCGATGACATGCAATTAGAGAGTTCTAATGATATAATGAAAGAGTGTGATGCTAGACACTTGGAAGGATCACTTTGTGATGCTAGACACTTGGGAGAATCACTTTGGAAGTAGATGATAGAAAGATATGTGGTCATTGGTATTGTTAGGAAAGTAATAATTATATGATGTCACAATAGTAGTATAGTACACATGGATTCATCCCCTTGAGAGAAAGACATGCGACCAATTGAAGATTTAGAGGAGGAATGATGAAATCATGTGATGGAATTGGTGTTGTATGTGATCATAGAAAGAATGTGGAACACTTGTCATATAGAAAAATGAGATTGTCTGAATTTGAATAGTAGCATTGCCACACATGCAATGCCATGAGTTCAAATTATAAGACATGTAATTTAGGGATTGGACAAAGCCATATTAGGGCCAAGTTGGATTCCATGGTAAAATTCTGCTCTCTGGCAGGACAGATGTCGTACACAATGTCTAGGACAATGTGTCTATAGTCCAGATGTCTTAGACAACTGGTTCGACAACTGGTTATGAGGATTACGATTTATTGCAGTGCTGAAGTAAATAAATAAAAGCAATAAATAACACCAGTAATTTGTTAACCCAGTTCGGCGCTAAACAGCCGTACTCTGGAGGATACCAATCCAGGAAGTGAACACTACTACTCCGAATCAATACTTAGTCTTACAACCACACCAAACACCTTTTGGCATGTATGTTGAGTCCTTTATATAGGCGTGCAAGTCTTCAGATAATCTTCAGTCTTTCAGATGCACTATAATAAGAGTTAGTTTTAAAACAAACTTATTTTAAAAACAAACTCCATAAGATAAAAGAATTAATCTTTATCCACAAATTAAACACAAATCCGATCGTATCTAACACTTAGAATTAATAACAAACTTTATCATTAATCCTAATCTCAGCTTGTTACTTAAAGATTTGCGCTTCATTCAAATTTAAACAAACACGCGTGCTTAATGGAAAAGCATTATCTTTTAAGCTGAACTGGGTTAAGATGTCCTACCCACATGTCTTGCGACATCTTGTTCGACATGTTGCCTTAACATGCTCTGAACCCAGTGACAAGATGTCTAGGACATCTTGTTCAACATTTTGCATCTGCACATCTTCAATATGCACAAGTGGTTTAGACTTAATTACTTTAGCATTGGTGCTTCAGTTAAGTCACTCTGACCAAGTTGTTTTAGCCTTATGATGCAGCCAATCTCAGAAGAACTACAATCTCCCCCTTTGGCAAATTATGGCTAAAACAACCACAAACCACTTTGTTGAATGTGCACTCTTCAGTCTTCAATCTTCAAATTCTTCAATCTTCAAATTGATCTCTGTTGATGCAATCTTCTGTTCTGAAATCTTCAGGTCTTCAAGGTCTTTGTAAGACCCAAGTTTTTACTGTGCGGTTTTCCTAAGGAACTTTAGCGTCGGCTAAGTTTTAGGGTTTTTAGTAGAACGGTTTTGTGTGTATCGTCGTAAAAATGAGATTTTGTGCTGAAACGGAGCCTGTTTTGTGCTGGTGCGCTGGAAAGGCACAGACTTTCGGGTCGTGATCCTCTTTTGAGTATGAGAAGGTTTCTGTGAAGTCAGAATGACGAGTTTTGGATTATTCTTGTTTTTGGAAAAACGAGTAGGAATTTACCCGCTGATGTAAAATTTTACTACGTCTGTTTTAAGTGAGGTTTCGGATGGGAGTTTTATATATCTGCGTGAGTGAGGTTATGTTCTGAGAATAATTGTCTGAGGTGTGGAAGAAAATTACAGTCGCGGAAAAAGATTCGACGATAAGTTTTGGAAATGTTTAACGATAAACGTTCTTTCCGTAGGTTTTCTGTTTTTGTGAGTTTCGTTCATTGCGACGCGCGAGAGCTGAATATGTGACTTGTTATGGAAGATTTGATAAAATCTTGTGATTATTCATAAAGCAAATTGATCCAATGGCTAGGGTTTAAGCTTGGACTTTTGACTTTGATCCAAGGGTGGATTGGCTGTCAAGAGCTTTTGTCATAGTAAGGAGGTTTGATGACATTGTGGACTTAAGAAAATCACAATTCTCTCTTCTTCTTTCTCTCTTCCACGTGAAACTCCATTACTGTAACAACCCGTTTTTCAAAGGCCTGAAAAGGCAGTATATTTTTTTTTTTTCTTTTTCAACTAACACTCAGAGTGCGCATAGAATATTTTTCAATGAGCCGGCATTCAAATATGCAAAAGAACTCATTACCATAAGGTGCTTCGACAAGCAAAGTGTATTCCTGAATAATTACAGTCCAAGTCTAAGTATTCAAATACTTACGACAAAACAAGTTAGAAAACCCTATGCTAACCAAAAAGCACGGTGCACAAAACACACCGGCGCATAGTCTAACTATACTAAGCTTCACCACGTGCTCACTATGGCCTAGAACTGCCACCGTCGTCCCCACGACCTAACCCATCATCTGGGTGGGATGAGCCCGCAAATGAAAGAAAGGGTCACCACAAAATAAAAGTATATATATATATAACCGGTGCGAAAGATTGTACACATAACAATAATTCCACATACACAAGAGAAAGCTCTTTAACACAAAAGCAATTCCCACCAACGGGCTTATATATATAATGCACACATAGCCTACCAATGCAGACTCTACATGATCGTGACACCAATCACTGGCTGCCACATGCATGAATTCCGGAATTTAACCTCTCCGCAGAGAGTCGTGATCTGCTAATCACTAAAATCAATACAATCACGACGATCTGCTAATCAAAGGATTAGGGTGGATCTTCTAATCAAACCCCGTGATCTGCTAATCACAATATTGTACTCAATAAAAAATCCCGCAGGATTCAAGGTGGATCTGCTAATCGAACCTGGTGATCTTCTAACCACTACCATGAATGCATGAGCATACGATACATCCACTACAAGAAAATTGTTACTTTGCGACTGTTATAATTGCACTTTGCGACAGTTGAAACTGTCGCAGTTAGCCATTTGCGACAGTTCATGAACGGTCGAGGATTTGTGTGTCGCAACAGCATATTGCGACGGTTCTGAAAACAGTCGCTGCAACAGTCGCAACTTCTTTTGCAACAGATATAAACCGTTCTTATATGTTTTTGGATTGCATACTAGACATTTATTGCAACACTTTTAAAACCGTTGCAATTATTTTATTTTTTTTCTAGCTTTTTAATATTAGTGAAAACAATTTTTTTTGAAACACTTTTATTCTTTATTTTCATGGCTTATTAAATAACAACTAATACAATAGATAAGTAATTAAAATATTCATACAAAAGTAAGAAAATTAAAATGCACAAAAAAAAAAAAAAAAAAAACTTAATTTCATTCAAACAATTCAATAGTAACATCCATACATCAAATTTAATCAAAACAATAAGTTAAATTTGAGTATAGTTCAAATTCAAAATAAAGATAATTAAAGTAGTTCAAATTTGAAAGTTTAGCATTCAAAAACTAAAAACATCAGTAGAAATTAGAAATTCACAAAATATATAAATATTTTCTCGTGATTTGCTTCATGATCCTTATAGTGCTCTCTAATCAGAACGCCTACCATCTCTTGATTCTTCAATTACCTGTAAAAAAAACATAAGTATATATTAGGATACTTGAAAATATTAGAAATTCACAGGACAAAAACTAGAAAATAACACCAGCACTAATTCTCAACAAAAGAAACTAGTAAAAATTGAACTCACCTAATAGTCAACAACACAAATTAACTCCATCCAACACTAGAACTAATTTACAAAATCAAAATTACTTTTTTTTTAAGAAGGCTAATATTATTGATAGAAAGTACAAGGTAGTACTTTGAGAAAAAACAATACAATGAAAACAGACAATCCAAACAACACTAAAGCATCTGGAAAAAACAAAAGCCAGACACACACCTCACCCCTCCAAACCTCTAACGCCAAGGCCAAAACGCAGCAGCAAACAAAAGACTCAAAGCAGCAAAAAACACTACCCTGAACCTGTTACACCAGCAGCTAACAATTTTGAAAGGTGATAACTAAGTGTCAAATTATATTTTACAAAACCAATTTATAAAACCATCAAAAACAGCACCCAACAAAAGCAAATCATATAGAGAAAGAAAGTTACACAAAATTGCTAAATCGAGAAAAGAAACAACATGGCAACCAAACAAATTACAAAACAACACATAACCAGCACAACTAAAGTCCAACCTCCTAACTGAAAAGAAGCAGAAAACAAAGAAAAAGATACACAAAAGGAGCAAAGAACTTACGTAAACAACTGCAGAATTACAAAACGGCAGTGGACTTGAGAGATCGGCAACACAAAATGAGAAATTCTTCTTTATTTAGGTGAATCCAATCACTATCTGTGTGAGTAAACAAAATAGAGAAATGCATGAATGAACAAACCCAACAAACAAGAGCACAAGTAGTACTATAAGGCCACAATTAAAAGTTGTCCATAATACAAATAACAGGAACTGCAGTTCCATCATTTACAAAGATAAATATTAGAATATAAAGCATTTATTGTATCAATTATTATAGGAGATTCTACATTTATTTATATTGATTAGGAAATTATTGTGACAAGTCAACTTAACTCAATATGCTTGTATATATGTTTTTTCTTTTTTGAAAAACCAAACTTTATTAAAACCTCTAGGACTCACGAGTAACCAGGTCACTATTTTACATTCTAATTACATGCTCTTACCATCAACTTTTTCATTTGGTATTCTAATTATATCCAACACATCCATAGCAGTTTGAAAACTTATGTGCGTTATAGTATTGACTTTGTGTGTGTATATATATACTTGTGTTTAGTAACAATTCGATCTACATTTTACAAAATCACACCAATATGTGATTTATGTTATTTTTATTAACTCTTTTAGGTGAGTTTTTTATAATTTGAAGGTTAAAGCTTTGTATTTTTTATTATGTGGCAGACCAGAACACAAACTTGTTGAAGATATTGTGAGAGAAGTACCAGGCGAGGGAGCAAGGATACAAAGAAAATAGGGGAGAGGCAAGCTACTAGAAAAGCAACCAACCTGCCCGCAAAAACAGCCACCAAACAGAAAAACAAAAGCAAAAACTACAGGGGGAACAGACAGGCCTGAACCGCACCAAACAAAGCGAAAAAACTGCACCTAGAACACCACACAACACAGCCAGCCACACCACCAAACAGCATCAGCAAACGAAACTGACACAGGGGAAAACGCAGCTTACTGCAGCAGCGAACAAAGAGCAGAAACAATCAGTGTATATATGCTTGTATATATGTTGATTATGTCACTAGCCTAATCCTCTAAGCAACCCTAGTCCAATATTTTCTTCCATCCAATTCCCAGCGTCGCCAGCATATCTCGTTCTTCTTCACAACTAGTGTCACCCACTTCAATCTATTTCTCATACCATAATCTTCATATTATACACATTATTATATTATTATAACATTCTGCCTCACATATTGTTTAACTCACTCCTCCTCATATTATACAAAATAATTGTCTCTTCCTCAGTCTATCACACGTTTCCACATATTGTGTAATTAACTGCTTTATATTCTAATAATAAAAACTACAACAAAAGGTACCAACTTAGCCTAAAAACAGGGGAGATAACCGTACAACATTAAAACCATATCAGAAAATTGCACAGGCATGCCACAAAAACCGCAAACCAGCAGAGAATTAAAATTCTGCAGCACACAAACCTCAAATGCAGCAGAACAAAAAAAAATATAAAAAGGGATAAATTGAAGCTTTTATTTTCATTTTAATGGTATAAAAATTGCAAATGGAAGTGAGGTAAAAATATAAACATACAAAACTTTTTAAAGACCCACAACCAGTAAAGAGAGGAAAATTTATGGGTTTGTTACTAATTCACTTTATAATGGAAACTAGGAACCAAATTAAATCAAACCCTTGAAAACGGAATGAAAAAATAGAGTTAGATTGGAATAAAAAAAATAGAGTTCCATTGGAAAATAAGCAAAAAGTAGACATAGAACAACACACCTGAGATGTAAACGACATCAGCGAGAGAAAGAGAAGCTTCGTCAAAGATTCAGGGATTAGAGATCGATTGAAATGATGAAGTTAGAGGATTTGGACTTGGAGTGACCGATTTGCAACTATTTAGGGATTTGGAATTGAGCTAGGGATTTGGAGTTGAGTTAGGAATTTGGAACTCCATAGTTCGATGACTTAAACGGTGAAGATGGACACAAGATCTGAACTGAGCGATGAAGGACGGCGGCGATGAAGGACGGCGGCGATGAAGGAAGAGGGTTTAGATTGAAGCGTGTTTTTTTTTGTGTCCAAAGTGTTTTTGTTTTAAGAATGAAGAAGGTTGGACTGGACTCCTTTTAGCCTTTGTTTATTTAATTTTGTTTATTTTTAATTAATAAAGTAATTCTTTTCACAAGGCGCTCAAATGAAAAAGTTTCCCGGTTTCAATAAAAAAATATTGCAACAGTTTTAAATGTGTCGCAACAACTGTCGCAGATGTCACAAAAAAAAACCAATTGCGACAGTTATTTCTAGAGGTCGCAAATGAAGGGTCGCAAAGTGACAATTTTCTTGTAGTGATCTTATCTATGCCGATGCATTCAATTACATACCAATCATGCATATGTAATTCTCAACCACATGTCAATACATATATTTCTAACAAAATCATATGTAAGACAACACATGTATCATAAACACTTTCTCATCAACGAGAATACATAATA
The DNA here is from genome assembly GCA_030408175.1 of Trifolium repens. Classification (NCBI taxonomy): domain Eukaryota; kingdom Viridiplantae; phylum Streptophyta; class Magnoliopsida; order Fabales; family Fabaceae; genus Trifolium; species Trifolium repens. The sequence goes on along the minus strand of CP125843.1, from coordinate 35,588,267 downwards.
CATACATGCATAACACTCAAAGCACACCACAACAAGCATGTTATAACTCAGTGAAAAGACAGAAATAAAGTGGAGCCCTTACCTCGGCAAGCTTCCGTTAACTTTTCTCGCATAATTCTACAACTCGCGCTTCCTAAAAGTTAAGCAGCGTACAATCAATAAGATATTCCTCGTTTATCCTATCGAAACGAAACTTGTTCTCAAAGCTCTAGAGAGGCTTAAGGTACTTTCTAAAGCTATCCCTCAATGATTTCAGGTTATTCTCATAGTGTTCAAAAATTCACGAAGTTAATTGTACTATTTTTATAACACGAAAATCATTTTGTTTTCAAATCATAAACTAAAACCATTTTGGATTTTTCCACTTCAAGGACTTGTCCCACACACAACAAAACCATTTGAAACACAACTAAAACTTTTCAAAAATATTTTTATGAAAAATCGAAGTTTTCTTGCGTTACAAGTTACACATTTTTTTCTTCCTATCAACCTTTCCTATACTCATTTTTCTTCAAAACTAAGATTATCCAACACATACAAAATTTTCACACAATTGTGGACTTAGAAAATTTTTTGGAATTTCTTCCTCCCCACAAAGAAAGGCCACGGCCAAAATTTTTCAAAACACCCTTCCACACAAAATTTTTCACTTCTAAAAGCATGGTAATATCCCATAATACCTAACTAGCACTTATTAAAACGATTTAGAAATTATAGAGTCGAATCGCAAATTTCGAGAAATCTCAAATAAGGTTTTTCTTAAGGCAAGTGATCATTTTTCTTTTCAAAACATCCCATAACCCATCAAACGATTAAACAATGATCATGGGAAGTTATTTGCCTCTAAACAATTTTTGAAATTCGATTCCTCGAACCCTATATGGGTGCCACGGCCATTTGAGGAAAAAGTCAACCCTACACATTTTTTTTTCATTTGAAACCCTAGCCCACTTTCATTAGTTTGTAACAATATTCGATCGTGTACCCGACTCCTTTTGAAACTCGAAATAAATTTTTTCTAAATTATGTTCTTCGAGTCGCTCAAGAACACGAGAATAATTTTTTTCTTATTTTTCGAAACAAATTTCATATTCACCAATCCATTTTGTCAAAATGCTCAAAACTAACTTCAAAACCAAAATCATACAACACAGTCCAAGTTTATGATCTTTTTCAAAATTTTTCTTAAAACCCTAACTAAAAAAATTTGTGAAAACATAAATCAACCATGGAAAACTTCTCATGCTTCACTCAAGTGTACTAAGAAACTCTCAAGAACACTTCTATGGAACCAAAACTAATTAAAAGCAAGTTCTAATAATTTTCTTCTCAAGAACACAATTTTCATAACTTAATCTATGAGGAATTTAACCAACAATAAGAAGGATAAAGCTAGTTACCTTAAGAGGAGATGATTCCTAGCAACTTCTATGATCCAACAAGAGCAAGATTCATGCTTTGAAAGGAAGTAAGAAAATTAAAACTCACCCTACACCTAACAAAAGGCCTCACGGCCAAGAAGAGGAAAGGAGGGAGTAGTTTTTGTGATTTTTCTTCTAAGTCCACATATTGCTAAACCTCCTTACTATTTAATCCCCTCTTGATCAATCTAGGCCTTTGGATCAAAAGCAAAAGTTACAAGACTAATCCCTAGCCATTGGATCAAAAACTCATGATTGCTTTCTTTGAACAAATATCCACTTTACGCTACTCAGCTCTCGCGTTCGCTCTCGGCGAGTCGTACTTCGCTAACGGTCTAACTCGCGAAAAATAGAAAATTTACGAGATAAAAGTTCATCGTAAACCATTTCTAAAAATTATCGCTAAACTTTATTCTCCGACTGAAATTTATTTCCTTAGCTCCCAAAAATATTCTGACAACATATCCTAACTCACGCCGATATATGAAACTTCCATCCGAAACCTCACTTAAAACAGACGCAGTAAGATTTTCCATCAGCGGGTAAAATCCTACTCGTTTTTCCAAAAACAAGAATAATCCAAATCTCGTCATTCTGACTTCACAGAAACCTCCTCATACTTAAAAGAGGATCACGAGACAAAAGTCTGTGCCTTTACAGCGCACGAGCACAAAACAGGCTCAATTACAGCAAAATCTTATAATCGCGTCAATACTCATGAAAACGCTTCACCAAAAACCCTAAAAACTTAGCCGACACTAAAGTTCCTTAGGAAAACTGTACAGTGAAATCTTGGGTCTTACAATTACTTTCTTCTAACCTTCACCAAATTTTCATTCTTCACCATTTGTGTCCATTTCAAGCTTGGGAGCTTTGTGGAATTGTTGTAGAGAATCACTTGCTTAAGGTAACCACTCTTTTCCTTCCCTTTTTGTTGGTTCAAACTCTTGGGGTTATGAGTTTTAGATTATGTTCATGAGATGGTAATGTTAGGAATTGATTCTTGTTTCATGAAAGTTGTTCATGAGAGTTTAGTAAGCATGCTAGGCTTTGTTATTTCAATTTTTCCATGAGTTTGTGAGAATCTCATGAGAAAAGTTAGGGTTTTGAAAGTTTAGTGTATTGATCAATAACATGTTGTTAGGTTGTAAGGTTTTGAAAAGAAACGTTGTTTTTGAACCTTTAGGCGAAAGGGAATGGTGTTGCATGGTTTCGTTTTAGAAAATCCGATGAAAAATATTTTGGTGTTTATGAAAATATTTACTAAGTGTTTTGTGTGGTGTTTTTGGTATTCCAAGTGGTTTAAAACTCTTGTGTTTTGTGGCGTTGCTTTTGCCTTGAAAACATGCTTGAAAATGGTTACAGGTCGGTTAAGGCCCGTAATAAAACTTGTGTTTGGGTTTGGTTTTGATTTTGGAAATGAAAACCAAATAACTTGCACTCGAAGCAACCAACATGCTTTCGGAAATGTATTGCTTTGTTGTGAAAACGGTTGTTGGGAACCAATACCTTGCGTATGTTGTGTGTTGCGTAAAAAGTTGCTTTGGGTGAAAATTGAGTAAAACAAGTTTTGCTGCTGCTGTCATGAAGAAAACCAGTCCTGTTCTGGTGTGGTAGCTCAGCGACGAGCTGGTAGCTCAGCGACCGTTGGTCGCCAGCCTTCGCCCTGGGCGTGGAAGTTCTGACTTGCCTTCGCCAGGTGGTCGCCCAGCGACCTCTAGCGACCCCTGGGAACTAAAATTTTGAATTCTGATGTCCTAACTTGGTTTTTAGCTTTCTAATCCCTTTTTATTAATTTATGGAAGTGGTTGGGATTGGAAACGGGTTTTGCGGGTACTCGGAAAGTACGTAACTTGTAACGCAAGAAAACGGCTATTTTGCATTTCAAATTATTTAAGACTTTTGCCAATTGTTTTGGATCCTAAAAATAGTACAAATAACTCATGGGTATTGATCAATATGGTGGATTTTGGTATGGTATCCGAAAGAGTGAATTTTCCTTAGGAACCTTTAGGGTTTTAGGGTTTTGGTGTAGTTTCAATACGATTGGTGGAAAACAATGTATTGATAATACGATGCTTGTTTTAGGAAGCGCGTTGTGTTGTTTGGACGAGTTTTAGTAACGGAAGCTTGCCGAGGTAAGGGCTCCACTTTATTTCCGTCTTTCAAAACGGTTACGACATGCTTGGTTTTGCTGTTTATGCATTTGCTGTGTGCTTTGGCATGTTTGTACTTATGTATTCTCGTTGATGAGAACGTGGTTATAAATACGTGTGCAATTTACATACGATTAAGAAAATGTATGTATGTTGTGATGGTTTGTACATAGGCTTTAGGCTATGTGATTGTTTGCATGAGCATATATGAATGCGTGCGTCGGATAGGACTACGCGGGGATTTTGTCTGTGTGACTATCCTGTATATGCCAAAGAGAATATATGCCATGCATTTCATAGTTGCGTGCCTAGGTGTATGTCTGTGTGACTTTGCCTACGTACCGGGCGTTTGACTGTGTGGCTTCGCCAAATCCTACTGGATTTTATTGAGTTGGTGGTTGTCTGTGTGACTCACCCGGTGTTATCCCACCGTGATTGTTTTGGTATTGTCGGAGTGACTCTACCTGGTGTTATCCCACCAATAGTAGGAGGTGTTATCCCACCTGAGACCTACGCCTTCTATAGAGAGGTTGAATTCCGGAATTAAAATCATGCATGTGGTAGCTTGGATAGTACCACACCCATTGTAGAAGTCTGCATTAGGCTTGGTGTGCATTATATATATAAACCCGTTGGTGGGAATTGCTTTGGTGGTTAAGAGCTTTCTCTTGTGTTTGTGGAATTATTGTTATGTGTACAATCTTTCGCACCGGTTATATATATACATAATTTTATTTTGTGGTGACCCTTTCTTTCATTTGCTGGCTCATCCCACCCAGATGATGGGTTAGGTCGTGGTGACGACGGTGGCTGTTCCAGGCCCCAGTGAAACGTTGGAGCTTTAGCTTAGTTAGACTATGCGCCGGTGTGGGTTGTACACCGTGCTTTTTGGGTTTAGGCATAGGATTCTAACTTGTTTTGTTGTAAGTATTTGAATACTTAGACTTGGATTGTAATTATTCAAGAATACACTTTGCTTGTCGAAGCACCTTATGGTAATGAGTTCTTTTGTATATTTGAATGCCGGCTCATTTAAAATCTTTTATGCGTAACTCTGATGTGTACCAAAAAAAAAAAAATTAATGCCTTTTCTGGCCTCTGAAAAACGGGTTGTTACAGTCTTTGATCTTCAGAAACTTGTGTGTCTTCAATTTTCAAGATTTCTTCAATCTTGACTGTGTGATGAACCTATTCTAGTATGAGACAGTCTTAGTCTTGTCTTCATATGATCCATTACAATAAATTTTCTAAGTCCAGAGATGAGATACCTAGTGACTTAGTGAACCAAAGTCTTGAGTTGCAGCGGAAAGTACTTAATCAGAGTGATCAAGACTTACTAGACCTTTTAGAGGTTCAATTTTAGCATTTTAATTATGCTTCTGGACACACTTATTAAGCATAGCTTTTAGTTTTAATTTTTTAAAGCTTGCCATATTCATCCGTAAAGCAAGAGAATGATTCTACTTGCCAAAGAGCTGTTCTTATCATCAATTTTTTCTCCCCCTTTTTACCATAATTTGACAAAGGTTTAAAGGAAAATACTTCATTGATTAAAAGAAAAACGGAACAGCTTACAAAAGTGCACTAACATAAGTGCCGGATGTCAAAGCCTCCAATGTCTAGGACATTTGGTAGGCCACAATACTTACAAGAAGTAGAACAGAACTAAAAGGAAAAATACAAAAGTACTTATTTTCCTATATTACCCAGTTGCTGTTCTTCAAACTTCTTCTGCTTCTTCACCATCTCCATCTTCATCATTCTCTTCTCCCTCAGCATCAGCATCTTGTATGGACTTGATCAGATTGTCCACATGTTGTTTTCTTGCTGTGGTGGTCTTCATGGTTTCTCCCAAGGTCTTGGATATTTGCATCAGTTCAGCAAGTACATCCTTCTTGTTTGCTCTAGGCATAGAGCCAGATGCTTCACCTGCTTCCTTCCCCTTTGAAAACACAATGTCGGGGACATGTGATCCAACAAAGAGCTTGTAGTCATAGCTCAGGACAGGGGGCTTCTTGTTTGGAGAGTCTTCAGGATACAAGATGTTTGGAAATTGTCTAAGTATCATTCCAGTAATTAGGCAAGGGAAGGCTATTGGCAGTTTTGTTGCAAAAGTGTCAGCATGCTTCATGGTTTGGAAGAAAACATGTTCACCAAAGTTGATCTTCTTCTTCGTTCCTATGAGGTATATCATTTTAGCCAGCACAGGAGTGATCCCAGAACCATGATTTGTAGGAGTCCAGTTTGCTGCACCAATCCTATTTAGGATAGCATACTTGACACTAAGAGTGCCTGTTGACGGCAACCCCTTCTTAGGCCACTCCTTCACTTGTCCTCCAGTAATTTCCTTAGTCACCTCTCTGACTAACTCAGCTTCATCAGTTTCTATTGTTGGATCCCTACCAAGATACTCATTGATAGTTGTTTGGGAGAACTTCACATCTTTACCTCTGACTCGAACCTTCCTAAGCTCTTCACTCCCTTCACTACAGTCCGTAGTGATGTTTACTATGAACTCTTTTACCAGTTTTTCGTAGCAATTGCCCAGGTCTTTCACAGTCTTCATTACCTCAGCCTTTTTTAAGAGCTCTATGATCTCTTTGCATTCAAGAGCTTCTTGACTGAGTTCTCTTTCTTGAGCAACTCTTCTCTGGTAAACGAGCCTCCACTTTTGAGCACTTTCTTCAGAATGGAAAGAGACTCCATCCATTGGTGCTGGTGGGATGTTTGCAGGAATTCTTCTTCCTCAAATCCTTTTCTTTCCTGAGGCCGTGATGTGTAGGACATTTGGTTCGACATCAGACTCAGAGTCATTGACAGTAGCGACCTGTTTCTTCTTCTTTGTGCTCTTGTTTCCAGAAGCTCTCTTCTCTGCCTTTCTCTTCCTTTTCTTTTCAGTGACCGGTGCTTCCACTTGCTTAGATTTATACGTCTTAGCTATCCCTTTGACTGGAATGCTAATTCGTACTCCTTCGCTTTCATCGGAGTCTTCCTCTTCAAAGTTTTGTTGAGCTTGTTTTCCTTTCTTCATACCCTGAAGAATCTCAGCCAGAGGGACCTCACTTTCATCTTCTTGATTTTCTTGAACTTCTTGTTCAGGCGTTGGATTATGACCAGATGTTGGAACATGTGGTTCTACATCAGGTGTTGGAACCTCTTCTGAGGGCGTAGTTTGATCCAACTTGGGATCCTCTTTCTAATGTTCTGGGAAGATGTTGGTGGCTGTTTCTGACGAAGGAACGTTGTTGGTTGGTGAAGAAATCTCCCCAGCAGTCTTGTCTTTATGTTCATCAGATGGTTTGACATGTGGCCCTTCTGGTTTCTTTGGTGATTCTTGATTCTCAGAAGGTTGACATTCAGGTTTTGAAGACTCTTGTTCCTGAATTTTGTCATTCTCAGTTGCATGTGCACGACCCTTCGTTTTTCTAGGGTTCTTCTTCTTCTTTGACGAGGAACCTTTGGATTTCTTCTTCTTGATTTCGCCTTCAGTTGGAGGAATCATGCTGATCGGTACATCGTTGATGATAACCCCTTGTTGATCAACGCATAGGTCTGAAACCCTAGGCATTTGAGAGGATGCTTCTTCTCTTTGTGTCTTTGAATCATCTGGATTTGAGTTGTTGTTCTTAGATGATTGTTGAGACATTGTTGAAGAGGGTTCTAGAGAAGGATGAGTTTATGATTTTTTTAGAAGAATGTCAGACAAGATGTTTGAGACGTTTGGTAGTGTCACATATGAGGTCCTAGTAGCCTTTTATAGATTGTTTGAGAACTTAAGGCTACCTCTTTTTACGTGCAGATGTTTAATGTTTCTTTACTCTGCACGTTACCTCTATAATGCCTATGACACGTTTTTGAGCGTGTGAATACCCAGAGGCACTCTTACACTCCCAACCAAAATCTCTTCAGCTTCTTGTCCGTTGTACAGATGTTGGGACATCTGGTGGGACATCTTGTCAATTTCTTCCTTGGCAGACAAGCAAGCTATTTCTGGACCATTGTCTTGAGGTGTCCAAGTATAGCACTTATCACTTGACTTTGTCCCTTTCATCACTACCTCTTGATCATTAGCAATGGTGCACTCATGGTTGTTGAAGTGCACTTTTAGTCCTTGTTCACATAGTTGACTAATGCTAATCAAGTTTGCAGTGAGACCTTCAACTAGTAGAACATCATCTAGGCATGGAGTGTTTGGACCAGCTAGTTTTCCAATGCCTATGACTCTACCTTTAACTCCGTCACCAAAAGTAACACTTCCTTTTAAGTGAGACTTCTCTAAGGTATCTTTTATCTCCAGTCATGTGTTTACAACACCCACTGTCAAAATACCAATTTTTAGATTGAGATATTCTTAGAGGAGTATGAGCCTTTTGGGGTGGTGTTGGCTTGCATACTTTAGTTACAACTTCTTTGTTTTTCATCCCTTGAGATAGGGTCTTCTTCCTGTTCTGACTTGGTGACTTAGGCTTCTGAGGGTAACCATGGAGGTGGAAGCATTCTGAGATTAGATGTCCAGTTTTTCCACAGTGTTTACATCTTTTCAGTGGTCCCTTATACTCTTTGTATTGAGGGAATACATGTTGAACACGATTTGGGACATGTGGTCTGGCATGTGCTTCCTCTGTTGAGCTGGAGGCTGAGACCTTTGTTCAAACCTTTTCTGCTTGTGTTGAGTCAGATGATGTGTCTTTGTCACCTGTTTCTTTTGTCTAGCAGGTTGTTGAGGTTTGGATCTTGTCTTCTTATACTTGTCCTGTGACTGATGTTGACATCTGGTCCTGAGAGTTATTCTTTGGGGGAATTTTCTTCTCAGGAGCCTTGCTGTAGTTGTCATACCCTAACCCCTTCTTGTCACTTGGGTTTCTACCAAGCTCAAGGACTTCTTCAAGCATGTCAGTTCCTTTGTTTAACATTCTCACAGATTTTGTCATATCGGTGAGTTTTGAGTTTGACAGGGTGATTTGTTCTCTTAAAGCAGCTGTTGATGCTTCTAGTGCCTCCCTTTCTTGAGCAAGCAGTGTGACCTGTTCTCTCAAGCCAGCTGCAGAAGCCTCTAATGCTTTCTTTTCATGAGCTAGTTTCTCCATCTCCTTATCTTGTCTTCTTATAAGCTCACAAGATTGTTCCCATTTAATGGTGAGATTATTGTATTTCTCATCCAATTCTTCTTGTAGGAGATCTTCATTACTAGTGCTGCTGCTAGTTTCAAAAGTTCCAGTGAAGGCTTTATTTATTGGTCCTTCTTCTTTCTCTTCCTCAGAATCAGATAAGGTGGCTGCCATTCCCTTTTTCTGCTTCCTGAGAAAGTTTGGACATTCTGGTCTGATGTGTCCAAATCCTTCACATTCAAAACATCTTACTTCTTTGTTTTCCTCAGAAGTATTCTCCTCCTTGGTCTTGCCCTGTGACTTGACGTTGGACCTCTTGTCTGGGACATTTGTCCTATACCTGGCTTGTAGCTTATTCAAAGATTTATTGAAATTCTTTGTAAGGTAAGCTAATGCCTCTGATAGCTCTTCATCAGTTTGGCTTTCCTCAGATTTAAAAGCCAGGTTCTTCATCTTCTACTCTGGTTTGTCATCCAGAGACATCTTAAAAGTTTGTAATGAGCCAATAAGTTCATCAACTTTCATTGTGCTCAAGTCTTGAGATTCTTCGATTGCAGTCACCTTCAAATTGAATCTCTTAGGCAGTGATCTAAGGATTTTTCTGGCTAGCTTTTCTTCAGGTATCTTCTCACCTAGGGCAAAGGTTAAATTTGCTATATCTCGTATTCTAGTGTTGAACTCAGATATAGTTTCTTCATCCTCCATCCTTAAGTTCTCAAATTTTGTGGCGAGAAGTTGCAGCTTTGACATTCGAACTTTAGAGGTTCCTTCATGTACAGTTTGAAGAATTTCCCAGGCTTGCTTGGCTTCAGTACATGTGTTGATTAACTTGAACATGTTTTCATCAACACCATTGAATATGGCATTGAGTGCTTTAGAGTTGCCACTGGCCTTAGTTTCTTCTTCTGGACTCCAATCTGCTACTCCTTTTAGACCTGTAGAGCCATTTGCTGCTGTGACTATTGGATGATTCCACCCAGTGATAATTGCCCTCCATGCTTTTTGATCCATGGATTTGAGAAAGGCAACCATTCTTGCTTTCCAATAATCATAATTTGATCCATCCAAGACTGGTGGTCTGTTGATTGATCCTCTCTTGTCCATCTTGAACAAAATATATCTCCCTGGAGCTCACCCAGCAGGTTAGGGTGCCTGCTCTGATGCCAATTGAAATTCTGTTCTCTGGCAGGACAAATGTCGTACACAATGTCTAGGACAATGTGTTTATAGTCCAAATGTCTTAGACAACTGGTTCGACAACTAGTTATGAGGATTACGATTTATTGCAGTGCTGAAGTAAATAAATAAAAGCAATAAATAACACCAGTAATTTGTTAACCGAGTTCGGCGCTAAACAGCCCTACTCTGGAGGATACCAATCCAGGAAGTGAACACTACTACTCCGAATCAATACTTAGTCTTACAACCACACCAAACATCTTTTGGCATGTATGCCTTTTCTTAATCCTAGTAATCTTCTACTCAATGGCTAACTCCCCCTGAATATGAGAACCTACCCAACTCCCTCTAATCACTAATCCCAAGTGACGACAACTTTAAACTTATCAGTTTAAAAGACTTAGTTGAATGACAACATTCAACGACACAAAGCTACAAAGTATCAAGAATGATACTAAGAGCCACTAATGCTTTGCACAATAGGTACAAAGCTTTGAACTCACAATCTTCAGTTCTTGCGGGTTGAGTTTTAAGCTCTATGTTGAGTCCTTTATATAGGCGTGCAAGTCTTCATATAATCTTCAGTCTTTCAGATGCACTACAATAAGAGTTAGTTTTAAAACAAACTTATTTTAAAAAAAACTCCATAAGATAAAAGAATTCATCTTTATCCACAAATTAAATACGAATCCGATCGTATCTAACACTTAGAATTAATAACAAACTTTATCATTAATCCTAATCTCAGCTTGTTACTTAAAGATTCGCGCTTCATTCAAATTTAAACAAACACACGTGCTTAATGGATAAGCATTATCTTTTAAGTTGAACTGGGTTAAGATGTCCTACCCACATGTCTTGGGACATCTTGTTCGACATGTTGCCTTAACATGCTCTGAACCCAGTGGCAAGATGTCTAGGACATCTTGTTCAACATGTTGCATCTGCACATCTTCAATATGCACAAGTGGTTTAGACTTAATTACTTTAGCATTGGTGCTTCAGTTAAGTCACTCTGACCAAGTTGGTTTAGCCTTATGATGCAGCCAATCTCAGAAGAACTACACATGGAAACCCTAATTAACACATGCTTGTATATAATTGGTCCATGTAATAAATTGACATCATATAGACATCATGCATGACATCATCAATTAGGGTTTTGGTTTTGCAAGTGAAAAAAGCAACTCAACTTTTAGTATTATAGAGAGATAGAGAGATTAAGTAAACTAGTAAATATATTTCATTAGCACACTACTAATCAATAATGGCTAACATTGTAATATTTTGTCTATTAATGAGGTTTAGTGGATTGATAAAAAAAAAAGTTTAGTGGATTAAGAACCTCTTATAGAAGAGGTTTAAGATATGAGATGGTGGTAGAACGATTGAGAACAACAGCTGCGACAAGGTTATAATTCGTTTCAAAAATGACACTGTTAAGATGAAGATAGCGAGCAGTATGCATAGCATGAAGTAAACTCCACATCTCAGCACCTTGGGAGTTGTTGCGGCCTAATTGCAATAAAAAAAAACCTAAATAAGACATTTGTGGGAGTCTCTAGATAATCTACTGAGAAACCATTCATTTTATTATAAATTCCATCTACATTAAATTTTAAAGTAATTGTAGGAGGCAGATGTCATTTGATAGGAATAGTTGCCTCACAACTCTTCATATAAGACATAGGTTTAACAATACCATCAACTACTATTTGTATTTGGCTAGCTATATTAAGAAGCCAAAAATTATTTTTCTTCTACTATGTCACAGTTTAATCATCTGTATTATTAACATAATCTATTTGGATCATTTTATTTTACTAATATATAAAACCAAAAAGTTAGTATACAAGACGTTGTTCAATTTGTCTCAATAAATATTTTTAAAATATCATTTTTTATAACAGATAATAAAATATAATGAGAAGCTGGTGTCTGTAAGATAAATGTTCATGTCTTTAGATACCTAAGCCATGTGAGGATTTGAGCCAAATATTTCCAAACGGTATTACCACTTTCTTTCGATTTACTATGAGAGTACCGTGCACTTATTTATTTTCTAGAACTTGCTCTAATTCTCTGCTAACTAGTTGATTTAATATTATATGCATTGAGGCAATTGTTTATTATAACCCAAAGCCTATTCAAGCCACCTTTTATTATTATTATCCTTTGCTAGCCAATTTTGAGCCAAATACAAATGGCTCATGTTGTATTATTCCACCTTCAGAATTCCAGGCGTCTTCTCATTTCGATCATGGTTCATGTTGTATTCATTCTGGCACATCTGCTCAACCAGATCCTTAGTTTCTGCATAGGTCTTAACTTTGATAGACCCACTAGCTGAGGCATCTAGTATCATGCGATGCTGCATCTTCATACCAGCTGTGAATAGTTGCATCTGCTCCATTGCACTAATGTTGTGGTTAGGACACCTTCTCATGAGCAGCTTGAAGTGTTCATAAGCCTCGCACAACGTCTCTGATTCATGCTGCTTGAAGCTTAAGATCTCAGACTTCCTCTTCTGGAATAGTGTATGAGTGAAGAATCTCTCCAGGAACTTATCTTCGAGCTCCTTCCATGTTGCAATTGATCCCCTTGGCAAACATTGTAGTCAATCTTTAGCTGGACCTATAAGAGAAAAAGCAAACAAACGCAGCTTCTTCTGGTCCCCTGTGACGTTTTCCAGCACCTTCTGGATCTGACATGTCCCTGAAAACTTTGACAGATGATCCCAAGGATCATTGTTGGCACGTCCGTCGAACTGGTTCTCCCGCAAACCTGTAAGAACATTGCCTTTGATATCGAAGTTAACTGGGTTTGCCGGTTGGAACCCCAGTGAGATCTGATCATTGTCAGTCCTCTTGCAGTAGTCTCCCATTGTGATTCGTTGCTCGTCCCCCATGGCTTTGGTGGTCGGCTCTTTGAGATTACTGGATTCTGCGAGCTTTAGTGCTTGCCTCCTTTTCCTAAATGTTCTTTCTGGTTCAGGGTCGTACTCAAAATCCAGGTTACCTGTTAACAAGCACAACAAATAAATACCTTAGTAGCATTGGAAAAGGTATAATGTTGAAACTTAAATTTTTTTGGTTTGTCTCATGTGTCTTTGTCACTATGAAAATTGTTGGAGTAAGCCCTATAGGCCAATACTTTAGTGCTTTATTTATTAATAATAATAGGCATTTCTTTATTATGTTTGTAACGTTCAAAATAATGAAGTCCCTAGAATAGAAAGTCCGTTTAATATTAAGTGTGACTTAATCATGAGATTACATTAAACATAAAGACGCTATTCTTAAAGTATCCATAGTCGAGCTTTAAGGTGAAAAGGGATAACCTTAAAGCATAAAGACTATTATGAAGATAGACTGATGATCGCATCTCATGGATCATGGGATAAGGAGTTATCAAGTCTTGACATAGGTATAAGAAATATTAGGAGTAATATTTATACCGGATTGACCCGCTATGAGAGTACTACATGCAAAGTGTCATAAGTTACTCTCATGGTGATAATGGTGTAAACCGCCCTTAGACCTGAAACCACTTTGTACCCTAGATGTGGAGTCAAGTACTTTGTTGCTGATCTAACGTTGTCCGTAACAGGATAACCATAAAGGCAGTTGATGGGTACTTCACAAAGCATGCTGAGGGACAGTAGTGACCTAGATGGAATTTGCCAATCCTGCATAACAGGATAAATGTCATGGGCCCAATATTGAACTGGACAAAGATGACACCAAGTATGCTTTGTGTTCAATATAGACATAAAGGGCAAAGGGGTAATTATACACGCATATATTATCACTAAAGGTTATGTTATGATCACATGTTAATTTCTCATAACTTGGGTAGCAATGATGTGTTGCTAGATACCGCTCATTGTTTATTATATTAAATAAAGGATTTAATATAATTGCCAACGTTATGGAAACCTACAAGGGTCACACACATAAGGACAGTCTAATATTGAGATAATTATGGAACACCGTAAGGTACGGTGTATGTGCAATGTGATAAGGGTATCACGGTAATTTAAACGAGCAAGAACACCATAGGTTATGGTGGGAGGGCGCGCACATGAGTACTACCACTCATGGGAGGCGCGCGCCCTAGTTTTGTTTCTTGTTGGGCTTTGCCCAATAAGAGATATCTTGGTGCACAAGACAAGAGTTGTCTTGATGCACAAGACAAGAAATATCTATAAATAAAGACCTCTTGTCATTGCTCAATACACAACAAAAAGCACAAGAATATTTTAGAATTGAAAATCCTAAAATAATTCTCTCTCTCTCTCTCTCTCAATATTCTTGCATAGCCTTCAAACATAAAGGGCTAGCACTCTATTGAAGGTGACTATCCGTGTGGACTAGTTAGAGGCGTCGGTGATCTTCATCAACGCTCGTGATCGTCTTGTTCGTGATTCAAAGGTTCTTCCCTACAAGAGATCGTGATTCAAAGGTTCTTCCCTTCAAGAGGTAAAAACCCTAAAACACATATCATGCCCAATTCGTAAGGATCAAACTAAGGAAAATTTTTGAATTCCGCTGCTTAAAATAACGCTATTTTCCTTCAGCGGTATCAGAGCCACTTACGAATCCATGATCTGATGTTTCTTTAGTTCATGTATTTTGTTTTAATTTGATTAAAACACCTAATTAAGATTAAAATCGAGTAATTAAAATTTGGCATCTATTTGTGTAAAATTTGATGATTGACATTGAAACGGCTTCGGAATCCGACAATTGTATGGTGAAGCAGCGATATGTTAATCGTCATAAGTTTATACAAATAAGAATGATCAAGACTTATATGTGATTTAAGTGATCGTGATGCAAGGCGGTGTATTTGATGCATCGTTCATAATTTCGTTCATTAAAACATATTATGAAAGTTATTTGATATTGAAGCGATTCATGTTCATTTGCTTTGGAATCCGACATTAGTATGGTGAAGCAATGACATGTTAATCAATCATATTGAATTTCGGTCATGAAAGGTTTTGACGGCACGAAATTGCTGCATTAGGATTCGCGGAAAAACAAGGGTTGTTTACGTGCCTGCGCTAGGCGTAGGGTATGCTGCGCTAGGCGCAGATGGCAGAATGAAAATTGGTTTTCAGCTGCAGACCTGCGCTAGGCGCAGGGCAGGCTGCGCTGGGCGCAGATGACAGCAGCCAATTTTTTATCGTTCGCCAAAATTTTAATTTTATTAATCTACAGGACTTAATCTGATAATAATAAAATATGTGTTTATTATTGTGTTTTTGTGATGATTGGTTATGGCCTTAGTTTACTCTTTTGTTTTAATTTGGGATTTTAAATACAGCCTGCGTGTCGTGCCTCTCTCTGAATTTCTTGATGTAACTTTTTTTCTCATCTTACTCCCTCGTATGTAAAACGAGTATTCTTTGATGTATCATTATAATAGAATTACAAGAGGAACAAAGGAGGACAGCCATGAAGATGATGCTTGGAGAAGTAGATCATCGTTAGGCTAGTTTAGGGTTCTCTCATTGGCTTGAGAGGACACTTGCGTTAGGAGGCCATAACCATATCATTTTATATTATTGTATGTATGTTGATGCATGTGAGAGCATTTAATATGTTAAACAAGCCGGTGAGATCAATCAATTAAATATCCCTCAAAAGACACATAAGAGATTAATAAAGAAAATGTAGGTTCGCCCACCGCGGAGTGCATTCTCTTTAATAATAAAATATGTGAATATTAAGTTTACGCTTTCCAAGCTTTAGAACTCATCAAGACTAGTATCGAACTATGTAGGTTCGCCCACCGCGAAGTGCATACTCTATATTGGTAAGGTGCGATGGGATAATTGTAATATCCAACTTCTAAAGTAAGGGTCAAACTTAACTTAACAAATATAATGAGATTATATGAGTTTAAGAAGCAATGGTTGGGAATAATTCATAAGATGAATTAGAATAAGGAGTTATTCACCCAATTGATATATTCAAGAATTGTATGAGATACAATTGGAAGGAGTTCCTACCTAAATAACTAAGTCTTGTGTAATCCGCCCACCGCGGACTTAAGACAAAGTGAAATATGGATCTTGACCCACTAGAAAATCTTCCAACAGGATTTTCCGAATCAAATGGTGAGGGTCATTTGTTTTGAATAAAATAGTGGAAGCATTTTAATAAAAGTCCTTATTAAAAATTATACAAATATCTTACATATCTTTGCAATTAAAACTTTATACAATATAAATTATATTGTCCTTATGAAGGACAAGAATCTCAGAAAAGAGTTTCTGAATTGGTACACAAATTGAGAATTGTTCTCAAACGCAAGAAGAACTATAATCTATTGAACTATACTCTATAAAAGTACCTACTATAAACTAGATTGGAAAAAGATGCTTGTCAGAAGCATCAAGTTGACATCTAGATATAGAATATTTCATACTTTTAAAAGAAATGATGAGATCATTTAAAACGAGTTCTTTTGAAAGAACGACAAAGTATGATAGAATTTCTCAATAGACCAAAGAGTTGGTCATAGGTTCAATCAAATCAATTTTAGTGGATAGATATGGTCAAAATTATTATATCTATCGGAAAATTGTTGAATTGAATGAGAAATAATTTGCACTGTCAAAGAATAGAGATATGATATAAATGAGATTTATACTCCTCTTATTTGAATAGAACAATAAAGGTTGCCAAAGGAGAACGGATGTTTCAAATTGGTTGAAATGGGAGTGCCGTAGATAGTTCATGAAAGAGTCAAAATAAAAGAATGAAGTGAGACTTCAATTTTGTACATCTAGTTATAGAAAGTCAAAGTTTCTATTTCTACATCAAGGGTATATGATACACGATGTTGAATCTCTAAAGAGGTGCTTAAAGAATTAGAACATTGACTATAAGTTTAAGTCAAGCTATGTCAGAATGAAACAAGTTGTTTCATTGACAATAAAATATGCCATGACTTAAAATCAAATTTGAAATAGAATACAATAATTGTTATTGAGTTCTATTTGGTAATAGAAGTATTAATTAAATACCTTGCATTGACAAGATATGAAAAGTAGCTTTGAATGATAAGACAAGTAGTGGTCCCATCATTTGAGCAAAGTCTTATATACTAGTGCTCCAAATCAAGTAATGGACTAGGGCTCCATGATCTTGATAAGAACATCTATAACAGTTGTAATAAGAGCCAAATAAGATTTGGACCTTATAAGTATATATCAAGAGCATTGTTATTTAGTACAAACATTTGATGTGTTAATTACTTGTTGAAAGTAAATTGACACATGATCTATTTGAACAATATACATGAGATGTATGTCGAGTACTAAACATATTTATATTGAGTATATTTTACTTCATTTACATTGATGATTAAAATCATTAGATGGAGATATGTGTGTGACACAAATTAGAAAATCTTTGAATTTGTCAAGGAGTTCGATAAATGGAGTAAAAGGATATGACTCGACAAAAGTATTTAAGTCATATGAATGAGTCATAGTAATAAATACTTAATTAAAGGAGTATAATAAACTAATTTTATCACATCATGTTTGACATGATATAAGATAGTTTAATTATGTCATTGACTCTTAGAAATTTATTTGCTTATAATTAATCTTCACCCACAAATAGTTTCCCTTTTTTTAAAGTAAAAACACCATATATATGATATAAAGGTTAGACCACCAAGTTTGTCTTTATAAAAATTTGGACTAAAAATTTATCAGATAAATTTAATTCCAAAATTGGAAAAATAAATATGTGGAAATATCCTAAAGAATCTAAGGGATGTCTTATATCACTCTTGGGACAAAAGTTGTTTTGCTGCTAGATTTGAAGCATTCCTCTAGTGGGAGTGTGTCTCTAAAAGAAACAGTGGGAGTGATATAGAACTTGAATAAGTTCAAGTACCACAAAATATATTTGTTTGAAAAGGGAACATAAACCGGTTCCTCAAAGTTGTTGAAGGACCATCAGTTTAAGTTGCACAAAATCCTAGATAAGTCTAACATATTACATGGGTGAGATGTATGATCTAATCATGACTCAACAAGGTGATATGGTTTTCATGAAAGATGAATCTTTGACTTGGTAAGAGGTCGTAAAAGGCCTAAAATCTGAGAAGTGGCTAAATGCCATGAAATCTTGTACAGAATCCATATACACATACCTTATGGTGATAATGGTATTGTCATCAGGATGAGTAAGACTCATACGATGAAAGTGAGTATTCTTATTGAACACTGATATGGATGGTATTGAGAATACCCTTTAAGATTTGATTGATCATTTAAGGTTTCACGCAAAGTCATAACGCAAGTTATGATGAAATCATAATTGTAATCATAAAGCTTAAAATCTGTTTAAATTCTATTTACTGAATATTGTACTACAAGTTTTAGCAGATGGACAACAAAGATGCATTCCTTAATTGGAGTGACCTCATATATATGTACTGGACATATACGAAGGGTTTTGCTTGATTCAAAGGATGCTAGAAAAGTATACAATTTGTAGCTATCTAATTTTGATTATATCAAAATTCTCAGAAGTTTAATTATTTGTCCCTTATAAATTCGTTTTTCACAAAACTTCAAAAAGGAACAAATAATAAAATCTTGTGCACACAAAGAGGTTAGTGGGAGTAATAATATTAATCTGGTGTTATATGTGGCTGACATATTAATCATCAAAAACCTTTTCCTTTTACATGTGAGACATGGTTAAGGAAATAACTCTTGATGAAATACTTAGGCAAGAATTCCTAAAGAGTTAGGAATATCCTATGTATTTGGGCAAGGATTCCTAAAGAGTTAGGAATAGCCTATGTACATATATTGATGAAGTGTTCAGACACTTGATGTGTAAAATCATCGCATGTGTCAGAAGATTGGTCTTTGTCTAAAGGACAATAGCATATCTCATTGGATGAGAGAGAGACACGTGAAAATAATCCATATGCTTTGGAAGATGGATTAATCATACACATCATAATATGTACTTAATCAGATACACCATATGCTTGTAGCATATTCAATAAGTACCAAAATTGAGACTAGTGTTGGACACTAACTGATCTTCAAGAATATCCCTAAGGACCTTAAAAGGAACTAAGGACCATTTCTTGAAATATGTAGGTGTGGGAAATATCATTATAAGGAAGTTATATTGATGGTAGTTTCCATACTGATATATTGTATATCATGCCTGAATATAGACATTGTAAGCTATATAGCTTAGTAATATGTTTATTTCAGTTACAGAGGTGGAGTATTTTGGATCGTTTAGCTCATGATTGAGCTAAAGCTATATTTCCGGTGTTGCAGATTACATTAAATCACATTAGTGATGGTAATGGTTTGATCTTGCAAACAATAACGGAGAATAGATCTCACCGACGATTCATATATATACTTAGACACTTCTATATTTCAATAAATATCGAAATAGAAAGTTGGATAGATACGTAAGGTACCAACATAGGAAACAGTTCCTAATCCACTAACAAAGGCTCTTGCGCAGTTGAAGCGTGATGGGCATACTAGGTCTATGGGTATTAAGGTAATGCTTGATTGGCTCTAGTGCTAGTGGGAGATTGTTGGAGTAAGCCCTAGAGGCCAATACTTTAGTGCTTTATTTATTAATAATAATAGGCATTTCTTTATTATGTTTGTAACGTTCAAAATAATGAAGTCCCTAGAATAGAAAGTCCGTTTAATATTAAGTGTGACTTAATCATGAGATTACATTAAACATAAAGACGATATTCCTAAAGTATCCATAGTCGAGCTTTAAGGTGAAAAGGGATAACCTTAAAGCATAAAGACTATTATGAAGATAGACTGATGATCGCATCTCATGGATCATGGGATAAGGAGTTATCAAGTCTTGACATAGGTATAAGAAATATTAGGAGTAATATTTATACCGGATTGACCCGCTATGAGAGTACTACATGCAAAGTTATGCGAAGTGTCATAAGTTACTCTTATGGTGATAATGGTGTAAACCGCCCTTAGACCTGAAACCACTTTGTACCCTAGATGTGGAGTCAAGTACTTTGTTGCTGATCTAACGTTGTCCGTAACAGGATAACCATAAAGGCAGTTGATGGGTACTTCACAAAGCATGCTGAGGGACAGTAGTGACCTAGATGGAATTTGCCAATCCTGCATAACAGGATAAATGTCATGGGCCCAATATTGAACTGGACAAAGATGACACCAAGTATGCTTTGTGTTCAATATAGACATAAAGGGCAAAGGGGTAATTATACACGCATATATTATCACTAAAGGTTATGTTATGATCACATGTTAATTTCTCATAACTTGGGTAGCAATGATGTGTTGCTAGATACCGCTCATTGTTTATTATATTAAATAAAGGATTTAATATAATTGCCAACGTTATGGAAACCTACAAGGGTCACACACATAAGGACAGTCAAATATTGAGATAATTAAGGAACACCGTAAGGTACGGTGTATGTGCAATGTGATAAGGGTATCACGGTAATTTAAACGAGCAAGAACACCATAGGTTATGGTGGGAGGGCGCGCACATGAGTACTACCACTCATGGGAGGCGCGCGCCCTAGTTTTGTTTCTTGTTGGGCTTTGCCCAATAAGAGATATCTTGGTGCACAAGACAAGAGTTGTCTTGATGCATAAGACAAGAAATATCTATAAATAGAGACCTCTTGTCATTGCTCAATAGACAACAAAAAGCACAAGAATATTTTAGAATTGAAAATCCTAAAATAATTCTCTCTCTCTCTCAATATTCTTGCATAGCCTTCAAACATAAAGGGCTACCACTCTATTGAAGGTGACTGTCCGTGTGGACTAGTTAGAGGCGTCGGTGATCTTCATCAATGCTCGTGATCGTCTTGTTCGTGATTCAAAGGTTCTTCCCTACAAGAGATCGTGATTCAAAGGTTCTTCCCTTCAAGAGGTAAAAACCCTAAAACACATATCATGCCCAATTCGTAAGGATCAAACTAAGGAAATTTTTTGAATTCCACTGCTTAAAATAACGCTATTTTCCTTCAAAAATTCCCATGTAAGTGAGGTGGATCACAACGGATCGCTTAAATACCAAGACTTTGCCTTAGCCAGAACTTTCACAGATCAAAATTCACAATCATCAACAAGATTTTTTTGATTTTTTATTTTTTTTGTTTTTTTTGAAAATTTTTGACAACTTAAATAAATCTATCGACGCTTTGTAGACACAATCCCCGGCAACGGCGCCAAAAACTTGACTACGGTCTGCCAAGTGTACCAGTCTGTCGTCGAGTAATAATTCACACTCTAGGTGTCTAGAATGAGTTCGTATCCACAGGGATCGTGCCAAAGCTTCGTTAGCGTTATTTAAGCTGTTGGTTTTGCATTCGCTTTGGTTTTGAAAACGGTTTTATAAAAAGTAGCGATATGCTTGCAGAAAATAAAGATAAATGATTCAAGAAATATAGAGGCTAGGTATGGTGGTTGGACTTACTCCCTTCTTCCTATTTGGCATGAAGGGTGTATAACATAGTTATTCAGATTATTGTTCGGCGGTGACTTTTCCTTCATTGTAGTAACACCTTACTATTACACTATGTATATTGAAGTTTCCCTACGCTAACAACTAAGGTACCTACGAGAGCCTAACCTCGATGTGTCACATACCCTAATTACTAGGTGAGTTGTTCATTACACATGCATTATTATCTTCACCAATTGCCTCTAGGTCCTAGTATCGGGCTGTTCAGCTTCTAAGTGCTCAATTCACACCTAGTTCCTGATTCCTCCTCTAACCGCTCAGTTCACGACTAGTTCAGGATGTTACCGTCTCTATACACCTAGCATTATTTACTACTAGTTCCGGACCATATTAAGTTAATACCTAATATCAATTCTATGGGCGCTCCCGCTTATCCGGCCAGATTACGAGATACGTTATTAAAGTGCAAGAAAGTAAATAACAAACATAATACTGAATAACATTTATTATAACTTTGACTTAATCACAGACTTCAAATATTCATAGGGGAGTTCATCGTCTCCACCACAACCTAAGGCATCTAATACAAAAGACTACATATTTAAATTACAAAAGAATTCATAACCTAAATACAAAAGCCTAAAGAAAACATACCTTGTTGAGTTAGTTTTCCCGTAAGGGGAGAAAACTATGCCCTTAGAGCTCCTCCGAACACCTCCTTTATAGTAGAGAGTGTTCTACTATTTCTGAATGATTTAAACAATGAGTGGAGGGCTCTATTTATAGTTTTCGTAATGGGCCTCAGCAAGCCATCGTGCTGCGATAGGTCCATCGCAGCACGATGGGAAGATTTAGTTCAGAATTATAACTGATCCTGTGCGTTTCATCAGCTTGGTCGCCAAGTAAGGTCATCGTACCACGATGAGAGGCATCGTAGCACGATGAGCAGATTCTCTTCAGATTTTCTCTGTTGATTTCTTGGCCAACAAGCAGCTTCCATCGTGGCACGATGGAAGCCATCGTGGCACGATGAACAGCACAAATCTTCACTTTTTTGGCTTTTTCTTGTCTTTTTGCATTCTTGACTCTATCTTGATGCTTTTCTTGGATTCTGTAGGTTTTTCTTCGTATTTGGGCCTGTGTTGGTCATTTTACTACTAAATATACTACCTAAAATACCATAGAAATTCCTGTCATCAGAGGGCAAAATTCGATTTCGCCCCATTGCCATGCCTAGTGTCACTAAATTCTAAATTCTAGAACAGTTTTGCTATGTACGTATTTTTTCTTTTGTCACGTTTTCTTTATTCTCAAATTAGGTATAATAATTGAATTTAAGTCATTAATGAAATTCATTTGTAAATAAACTGTTTAGTAGAGTGTGAATTTGAATGTCCCGTAAGCTTAACTCAGTTGGTAGGATATTGTATTGTATATGTAGGGGACCGAAGTTCGAACTTCAGTCATTCCACTTATCCATCTTAAGGGTGAAATTTCTAGCCGTTGAATTACTTGACAAAAAAAAAAGAGTCTGAGTTTGAATATCGTGTAAAAAATAATTAGGTCAACTTTTTACTTATTTTTCATTAAACTTTAAATTACAGTAGTAAAACTCTTTTACTAGAAACTGGAACAATAAAATTATAAGTCAAATATTTGGTAAACAAAAACTAAGTCAACCATTTAAAAAATTTTGCCATTGGCTTGAGCAAAACATTGCGACTTTGAAAGTTTTAAGTTTGATATGATAAATTGATAAAAGAAAAAAGTTTGATATGATAAAAAAGAACATAAAGGCTATATTTTATTGGGGATACACACTCATCATGTAATTGCTCATTGTGTAATGTGTCATGTTAATTTTCATATATTTAATTATTGTAAAGTAAATTTAAATTTTGAACTAATTTTATCTATGAGCTTAATCAATGGTTTTAAGTTTGAATTCAACCCTAAGAATCAATGGTTTTAAGTTTGAATTCAACCCTAAGAATGCAACACTATTAAATCTCTTGAGGAAAATTGTCACCCATTAAATTATATTTTATTTAAGGAATTAGTTTCTACAATTTTACAGGATATTTAATTCATAAAAATGTTCAAAGTTTTTCTAGATTACCCTTTGAAGAGTTAAGAGTATTTGTCAGACAATCAATGAGAACAAGGGGAAGGCTAGCATGGGGAAGGCTAGTATGGGAAAGCCATGTAGGTCTCTCATGGTGGGAAAGTAATTTTCACTTTTAGATTACAAAGGTCTACCATAGACTATGATAAAGTGTCCACACCATATTCTATTCTCTTTCACCAAAATCATTTTTTAATTTATGTTATTATTAAATTAATTTTAAAAAATTTATATTGTATATGTAATTTTTAATCTTTGTCAATATTATTTTCATTTCTTAATCTTTTTTTTTATCTTATTAGTGCATTGTATTTGGTGTTAGCTTCATTTTTTATGTGTGACTGAATATCTGTAAGGGAAAAATGGAGTTCTACATGTTAATTTATTTTTTATCTGCTCAATTTATTAAATTAACATTTTCAAAGTATGTTTGTTACATATTATTTGAGAGAAAAATCAACATTTTTAATAGTTTTATTTAGGCTTTGAAACAATTTCTAGTCTAAAAATATAATTTTTCTCATTAGAATAAAAATTAGTTTATTATTTTAATAATTATTGTAAATGAGAGAAAAGATTTAAAAAATTCACTATTAGGAGGTTCGATCCTCTGCAACTGCGATCAGAGAGGGCTGAAACACTTGATGTAAGAACTGACCACCGAACCAGGTTAGATAATCCAGTGGGCGAATATTGATGGTGGAAAAAAATCATTATTATATAAACAAAAACAAATCAACTTAAAAATAATTTTTAATAGTTTTATTTAGGCTTTGAAACAATTTCTAGTCTAAAATTATAATTTTTCTCATTAGAATAAAAATTAGTTTATTATTTTAATAATTATTGTAAATGAGAGAGAAGATTTAAAAAAGTCACTATTAGGAGGTTCGATCCCCTGCAACTGCGATCAGAGAGGGCTTAAACACTTGATGTAAGAACTGACAACCGAACCAGGTTAGGGAATCCAGTGGGCGAATATTGATGGTGGAAAAAAAATCATTATTATATAAACAAAAACAAATCAACTTAAAAATGGGATATTAAATTAATAAAATGAGATATTTAGTACTATGAGACTTCGGTACCATTTGACTAACTTTTTTTCTTCTTCTTTTTTCTTAGAAGTAATAAGCTAGGCCAAACAATAATTTTTAAAAGCTCTAGTAAGAAAAAAACAGCTTCTATATTTCAATGAAAAATACTGATAAAATAGTTTTAAAATAAGATGATAGTAGTTACTTTGCAACAATTTTCCTATTATTTATCTAATTAATATCTTTAACTAAGTGTTTTTTACTTCATCTTTATCTTATTATCAAACATCTTTTAACTCTATTATAATTATTAAAAAAAAACGTTTAACACTTACTAGCGGCCAAACGGGTTTGTGTGATTCGCATTTTCTATTCTATATAAATTGTAAATCGTGATTTATTATAAATTTGATTTTTATTTAAATTAATGTGTGTATCTTTAGTTTTTCTTTTTTTTAAGTCCTTCATGTGGGCTCAACTAATAATCCAAATCATAATTTAATTTAGCAAACTTATGATAAGTAAAATTTTTTGTTCTATTTAGTTTACTTCTATTAGCAAACTTACATAATTCATGTTGTTGTCATAGAATCGTTCTTTTGGCCTAAACTAATTCATGTTGCTATCATTCATAATTCCAATTTGGGTTTTACTATATTTTAATAATATTTAACATAAAATGTTATGTATAATAGAAGATTATTATTGTATACATAATAGTATTATGGTATAGAAATGTATTAAAAGTTCCATGATTTAATTGGTGGTTACTTTTTAAAAAAAGAGTAAATCATAATTGGTTGATTTTCAAAAAAAAAATCATAATTGGTGGTTATTTTTTTTGTTGGTAGTTTTGTTTAAGGGTAAAATAAGAATAATGAAAAAGTCATCCCAAAAATTTGTATCTTTTTTATATGTAGTTGGTTACTTTTTTTGTTGGTAGTTTTTTTTAAGGGTAAAATAGGAATAATGAAAAAGTCATCCCAAAAATATGTATCATTTTCATCTATAGTAGTTTTTTTTAAGGATTAAATAAGAATAATGAAAAAGTCATCCCAAAAATTTGTATCTTTTTAATATGTAGTTGATTACTTTTTGTTGGTAGTTTGTTTTTAAGGGTAAAATAGGAATAATGAAAAAGTCATCCCAAAAATTTGTATCCTTTTTATATATAGTTACTGTTGTTTTTTGATATTTGAAAATAGTTTTCGAAAATAAGCCACTGAAGAAATTACTGGGTTGAGTCGCGGACTAGGTCGCTCTCTTTAAGACGTTTCGTGGCACTGCCCAAAATTGTGCAAGCAGATCATCAACCACGCCGCCTCCAGGATAAAACAGCCCAGTTACAACTGTTTACCGATTTGCTACTGCACTATAGAAATCGGTCAAGAATTACACCTTCTTGAATGGTACTACAATACCACTCGAATTGATGCTACGACATCAATCTATGATTCATTGGTGATTCAGTGGTACTACAATACCACTCAAATTGATGTTACAACATCTATCTATGAATCAACGGTACTACGATATCACATGTGGTACGACAATACCACATGTATTGATCATATTACAATATGAATCAATATAATGAGACTGAGGTCATTCTAATATGGTACTAAGACCAATCTTAAATCAAAAGGGATTATGGTCCTATGACCATTCTCAACTTGAAGGAACTCGTAATACTTTGATCACCCTTAAACCAAATTAATAATAATATGGTTTTTATCCAAAAATTTCAACTTACAAAGATTACCTTCTCTTTGAACCATATCTACTTCTAATTCACAATAGAAGTTTCGTTAAAATTATAAATTAAGTCTAATAAAACAATAGAACAAACTCAATGTAGAAATCAAAATTAAAATTCTACATAGAAATTTCTATATTTAAGATTAAATTCTAAATTTAAAATTCGCATGTATCAATCTCCCAAAAAATTAAAATCATCAATGATACTAGTAATCATATGTGAGTTGCTTTATCCAATACCTGTGTAAACTAGTACTTACAAATACCATGAGATAAATAACTAGTGTCAGGTTGTTAGCCTCTATCTTGCCACTAATTACTTGCCCACCATTTGCAGGGCCGTCTCCGACTATTTGGAGGCCCCGAGCTAATAATAAAATAGACCCTGAATAAAAAAAACAAATTTTTTTAAAAAAGAACTTCATATATTTCAATTGTAAATTACATCAATATTATTAAAAATAATCATCCATCCTTATAACTAACAACATACAAAAAAGTCATCAACATTTTGTATAAAAAAAAATCATCAACATTCTGATTTTCAACAAGAATTTGTGGTTCTTTTATTGAGTTAACTCATCAAGTAAGTTTTTTTTATGCTTCACACATCTAATCTTAGAAGACAATTTAGGAGACATAGATGAATAATAAAAACAAATAAAAAATCTGAAATTTCTTATTATTCTTGACCAATTCTACTTTAAGAGATAATTAACAAATAAAACTAATATTTTAACGATAAATAAAATTATCAATTAAAAAAGCATTTACAAATTGTGATAATAATGAAGAAATAATAATGAAATATGCTGAGGAATATATTATGTTAACACCAAACCCTTTTAGAAATATTAATTAATATTAACTATATTTATTATGCATTGATCTCTTAAAATAAAATTCAAAAGTTGTCTTAGCTGAGGTTTGAACCCACAACCCCCAAAACACCTTAGGACGCGCACGCCCACCATCAGACCAACAAACATTTCATGAAATAAAATCTCCAAACAACTACTTAACCAATATTTTTAGTGATAGGCTTAAACAAAAAAAAAATTGAGGCCCCAAATATTTGGAGGCCCAGTGCTGAAGCCCTGGTTGCACATGCCCAAAACCGGGCCTGACCATTTGTTTCAAAACAAAATTAAAAGTTGCATACCTGTAGGAGAGGTTTGGGACGATCAATGCATTAAAATTCAACAGTACACTCAGAGGAAAGTTATCATCACAAAATAGTCACCAATCCATGACATGCTAATAATAATGCTATCCCCATTACTCAATTTTTAGCAGTTAGTATTTGATTCATAATCCTGAAAAAAGAGCTGCGGCTATACCATTTTTTTCAGCCGTCACCCGCTGCTTATTTTGTAGGTTATTATCCTATATAATTATATCTCAATGGACATAACACTCATATAGTCTAGCCATTAATTGGAGTTATTCTCCCATAAACTTAATCGTTACCAATTGATGGAAAATAAATCACAATAAATAAATAAATATGAGACTTAATTTTATTTTCAATTCACACACCAATGTGAACTTTGTTCCAACAATCCCCCACTTGAATTTAAAAGAAAATTCCAAAATATCGTAGGACGATTCTAAAAGATTGTGCATAAGCAAAAGTGTCCATGACTTGAACCTTTACATAGCAAGTAAGAGCCCGATTTATTAAGAGTGACACTTGTCTTGAACTCTATCTCAGATTTTTCTCAAACACGCACACAACCTTTTCTTAAGGTGTATCTTTATAGCCCGTGCTTTAATGGCCCTGCACGTGTATCCCAGTTTCATGAACGCTTTAGGAATTCCGCCTCAAAATTCCATAGGAACCGGCCTAAGTTCCACATTCATATAGGTGAGTCTATCAAGAGTACTCCTGAAGCTCGGTACTCCACTCATATAGAGTATATATCTCATTAAGAGTTTTATTATCTCATCCTTTCACTTTCAGGATTCATGCTTCTCTTATTTATTTTGCATGACATCTTTAGCTCCTCACAACTTATTATTACCCATTGAACCTATTTCTTGGGATCTCTAGTCATTTAGGTTGGGTTTCCATCATGAGAAATTCATTTAGGCATTAGTCCCATCTTCTAGGATGTATTATGGACTTCCTTTTTAGCTATTCCTTTCGTCAAAGGATCTGCTAAACTTTCATCAGTGTGTACATGACCCATTCTTACAACACCTTTAGAGACTAACAATCTTATTGTGTTGTGCTTTCTTTTTATTTGACGTCTTTTACCGTTATAATAACGGTTCTCAATTTATGCAATAGCCGCGGTACTATTGCAATGGATCAACACATCTGGAACATTCCATAAAGGAATTTCAAATAGCAAGCAACCAACTTGCTACTTCACTAGCTGACGCTAATGCTATCATATCAGACTCCATAGTGGACTTAGCCAACATGGCATGTTTCCTTGATTTTCAAGATACAATTTCTTGCTATATAAAAATATAGCTACAAGATGTTTTGGAATCAAATGATAGTGTATTCCAATCTACATCACTGTATCTGTCAAGTACAACAGAAAATTTGGGATTCATGGTCCTTTTGGGATTCAAAGTTGCTCAACAACGATGATTTCACGTCATTCACAACAGGAATGAATATTTGCTCCAAACATGAGCAATTCATCTACACATAGACATATAATAGTGCAAATGCTATTTTCCATTTTATAGAAAATACATTTGTCACTTCCATTCACTTTAAACTCATTTGACATCATCAAATTGTCAAACTATTCATGTAATTTCTTATGGCTTATTTAAGACTATGCAAAGTCTTATCTACCTTACCGACTTTAATTTTCTTGCCCATGAGTTACAAATCTTTAGGTTGTTACATAAAAATTTCTTCTTCCTGATCATTATTTAGAAAAGCAGTTTTAATATCCATTTGGCCTTATGGATATTATTCTTGGGATTGGAGAAATAAAATGTTGAAAAGATCTATATTTTTTCCTTTCTAAAAACTATTTACAACCATTCATTTGGCAATCATGAGGCAAGTCTATTAAAAGTCAAATCTTATTAGACTCTAGAGAATCCATCTCATCATTTACGGCCACCACCATAAATCAGCATCCAAGAACGACAGTTTTTAGAGGTTCGTTGGATCCTCTTCTAATCTATAAACCATGTAATCAGGTTCATACTTTTTAGCAACTTTTGCTACCTTACCTCTTTGAGGTTCTATTACATCTTGTTTGATGTTCTCATCACTGCTTCTGATCACTAAAATGTGACCAGTTGCAAAGCCCCCACTATTTCTCAATTTACAGAGAAATTCAATTTTATAGAGATCAACATCTTTTGATTCTATATCATTTTAGCATTTAGGCTACAACCTATAAGCTATGAGGTTAATTGTGTATCAACAAATACACATTTATAGGCTCTACTAGTGAGTTTAACTCTCTTGGAGTCGAGAATTTGAACACACGCCAAATTACTCCAAGTTCAAAAAATAAGACAAGTTAAATTGTCTTCTCTTCAAAATTTCATGAGTAGAAATTTTGTTCTAGTGCTTCGGCACTCTATTTAGCACAAAATATTCAATTAATTAAATTTCCCCCACTAATGAGATGCAATGCCGAAATTAAAATGATTGTAACAACTACCTCGGTAAAGGATTCTTTATTTAATTTTTATTTTTCGCTTTACCGTTCATCTCAAAAGAGTAAGTCGCAGTTGTTTCATGAATAATTTCATTCTCATTAGAAAAAATGTGGGAATCATATTTTATGCCTTAAGAAAATGAAGTTACTTGACTTTCTTATTGAAATAATTTTCAATTTCAGCTCATGGAATTGAAACATGTCAAGAACATCACTTTTCACTTTTCTTTTTCATAATATTTATGAAAGAATAATCTGAACAGTCATCAACAAAATTGATAAAGTTTCTGTTTCTATTTCTAGTGTTATTGTTCGAGACAACAAACACTTCCTTATTTTTCTGATCTTGCTTTACAACTTTTTCTTTCAAAAGAAGACAAGAATTCAGACTTTCAAAGGTATATATTCTTTAGACTTGTTATCTATCCTTTCCGAATTGTACATCTATTTTATGTACAACTGAAATATCATCCTTCAACACATTAGCAACTATTTTATTTTAAAAATGATAATTTGTTTTGTTGCCAATGTTTGAAGTGATTCCCTTCAAACCAAATTGGTTTGTCATAGTCAGCGACATTATAATCTGAACCAGTAATTTCTTCAGTAGTCATGACAGAAAGAAACGTCTTAAAATTGTTGTTTTTTGATATTTGAAATTAGTTTTCGAAAATAAGCCACTGAAGAAATTACTGGGTTGAGTCGCGGACTAGGTCGCTCTCTTTAAGACGTTTCGTGGCACTGCCCAAAATTGTGCAAGCAGACCATCAACCACGCCGCCTCCAGGATAAAACAGCCCAGTTACAACTGTTTACCGATTTGCTACTGCACTATAGAAATCGGTCAAGAATTACACCTTCTTGAATGGTACTACAATACCACTCGAATTGATGCTACGACATCAATCTATGATTCATTGGTGATTCAGTGGTACTACAATACCACTCAAATTGATGTTACAACATCTATTTATGAATCAACGGTACTACGATATCACATGTGGTACTACAATACCACATGTATTGATCATATTACAACTAGTCGGTTGCCCGTGCTTCGCACGGGTTTGACGGATCGCCAAGCCATATAAATCAAGCTATAAACCTCCCCCAAGTATTTGGAGATCGATGATTTTTTTGTAGTATAGTAATTGTACTAACTATTTTCAATCTAGATTTTGATAAATTATAAAATTATTTCTAGTGTTTATATCTCTTGTATGTTTGATTTTTAAATATTTATTGTCATCTCCCTGTGAGTTAAAATTTTGTATCAATAATAGTTTATAATAGTGATTTTAATTTTTTTATCAACGATAAAAATTGTCATTTGTCTGTGAATTATAAATTTTTATCAATAATAATTTATAATAGTGATTTTAAAAATTTAATTTTTTATCACAATAACTTATAATCGTTTAGAAAAAGTCTACCCTAAGTCCTTGATTATTCAATTGATGATATCATATAGGAAGAGGCAAATTAGATTATTTGGAAAGGAATAATCCAAGTCATTGATTTAACAATTAATTCAAATCTTTATATACGGTTGCAAAAATTATAATGTGGTTTTTATTTCTAACTATTTTATAAAAAGATGAATTTTAAGTAGTGGATATTATGTTATAGCTTGTGATTTATAATTTTGTTGCATATGATAAATAAAGTGTAAGAAACACTATACACTAAATTCTATCTTATAAAAATAATTTGCATTAATTTTGATCTCTTCAAAAATATTAGAAGCAAAATTTGATAACAAAAACATATTATAACCAAAATGCACCAAGTCAACAATACTTCACCATTTTAGTCATTGAAGCAAAAAATAAATCAAGTAGATTCTACACATTTCAAGAAAGGAGACAGAATAAAACATGAATGAAATTAACATTGCTTCTTAACAAAAAGCTCCCACACAATTCCAAGCTTTCTTGTTTCAAATATGAGATGTGTTCTTGGTCTAAACTTTTTGGCTGTGTAACAACCCGTTTTTCAAAAGCCAGAAAAGGCATTATTTTTTTTTTTAATACACATCAGAGTTACGCATAAAAGATTTTAAATGAGCCGGCATTCAAATATACAAAAGAACTCATTACCATAAGGTGCTTCGACAAGCAAAGTGTATTCCTGAATAATTACAATCCAAGTCTAAGTATTCAAATACTTACAACAAAACAAGTTAGAATCCTATGCCTAAACCCAAAAAGCACGGTGTACAACCCACACCGGCGCATAGTCTAACTAAACACCACTAACTCCCTCACGAGCTCACAATGGCCTAGAGCTGCCAACACCATCCTCTCGACCTACCTCGTCATCTGGGTGGGATGAGCCCGCAAATGAAAGAAAGGGTCACCACAAAATACAAGATATATATATATATAATCGGTGCAAAAGATGTACACATATCAAATTTCCACATACACAAGAGAAAGCTCTTAATCTCAAAAGTAGTTCCCACCAACGGGCATATATAAATAAATCACCAATCCTAATGCAGACTTCTACAATGGGTGTGACAACCTCTCCGGTTTGCCACATGCATGATTTTAAATTCCGGAATTCAACCTCTCTATAGAAGGCGTAGGTCTCAGGTGGGATAACACCTCCTACTATTGGTGGGATAACACCAGGTAGAGTCACTCCGACAATACCAAAACAATCACGGTGGGATAACACTGTGTGAGTCACACAGACAAACACCAACTCAATAAAATCCAGTAGGATTTGGCGAAGCCACACAGTCAAACGCCCGGTACGTAGGCAAAGTCACACAGACATACACCTAGGCACGCAACTATGAAATGCATGGCATATATTCTCTTTGGCATATACAGGATAGTCACACAGACAAAATCCCCGCGTAGTCCTATCCGACGCACGCATTCATATATGCTCATGCAAACAATCACATAGCCTAAAGCCTATGTACAAACCATCACAACATACATACATTTTCTTAATCATATGTAAATTGCACACGTATTTATAACCACGTTCTCATCAACGAGAATACATAAGTACAAACATGCCAAAGCACACAGCAAATGCATAAACAGCAAAACCAAGCATGTCGTAACCGTTTTAAAAGACGGAAATAAAGTGGAGCCCTTACCTCGGCAAGCACTCAAACAATCAAACGATCACACAACACTTACTCGCTTCCTAAAACAAGCAAAGTACACAATCAAAACCATATCCAATCAATCCTCAATGAATTGGATTCCAAAACCCCAAAAACCTAATGCTTTCTAAGGTAAAACAACATCTTTCGGATACTATACCAAAAACTACCGTATTGATCAACCCCCATGAGTTATTTGTACTATTTTTAGGACCCAAAACAATAGGCAAAAGTCTTAAATAATTTGAAATGCAAAATGGCCGTTTTCTTGCGTTATAAGTTACGTACTTTCCGAGTACCCGAAAAACCCGTTTCCAATCCCAACCACTTCCATAAATTAATAAAAAGGGATTAGAAAGCTAAAAACCAAGTTAGGACATCAGAATCCAAAATTTTAGGTCCCAGGGGTCGCTAGCGGTCGCTGGGCGACCACCTGGCGACGACAAGTCAGAAGTTCCACGCCCATGGCGAAGGCTGGCGACCAACTCGTCGCTGAGCTACCAGCTCGTCGCTGAGCTACCACACCAGGACAGGATTGGTTTTCTTCATGACAGCAGCAACAAAACTTGTTTTATTCAATTTTTACCCAAAACAACTTTTCACGCAACACACGACATCCGCATAGTATTGGTTCCCAACAACCGTTTTCGCAACAAAGCAATACATTTTCGAAAGCATGTTGGTTGCTTCGAGTGCAAGTTATTTGGTTTTCATTTCCAAAATCAAAACCAAACCCAGGCACAAGTTTTATTACGGGCCTCAACCGACCGGTAACCATTTTCAAACATGTTTTCAAGGCAAAAGCAACGCCACATAACACAAGAGTTTTAAACCACTTGGAATACCAAAAACACCACACAAAACACTTAGTAAATATTTTCATAAACACCAAAAATATTTTTCATCGGATTTTCTAAAACAAAACCATACAACACCATTCCCTTTCGCCTAAAGGTTCAAAAACAACGTTACTTTTCAAAACCATACAACCTAACAACATGTTATTGATCAATACACTAAACTTTCAAAACCCTAACTTTTCTCATGAGATTCTCACAAACTCATGGAGAAATTGAAATAACAAAGCCTAGCATGCTTACTAAACTCTCATGAACAACTTTCATGAAACACGAATCAATTCCTAACATTACCATCTCATGAACATAATCTAAAACTCATAACCCTAAGAGTTTGAACCAACAAAAAGGAAAGGAAAAGAGTGGTTACCTTAAGCAAGTGATTCTCTACAAATTCCCTTTGATCCTACAAGCTTGTAATGGAGTGAAATGGTGAAGAATGAAAATTTGGTGAAGGTTAGAAAGAAAGTAATGGAGTTTCACGTGGAAGAGAGAAAGAAGAAGAGAGAATTGTGATAATTTCTAAGTTACAAATTGTCATCAAACCTCCTTACTATGACAAAGGTCATGGTCACCTATCCACCCTTGGATCAAAGTCAAAAGTCCAAGCTTAAACCCTAGCCATTGGATCAAATTGCTTTATGATAAATCACAAGATTTTATCAAATCTTCCATGACAAGTCACGTATTCAGCTCTCGTGCGTCGCGACGAACGAAACTCACAAAAACAGAAAATCTACGGAAAGAACGTCTATCGTTAAACATTTCCAAAACTTATCGTCGAATCTTTTTCCGCGACTGTAATTTTCTTCCATACCTTGGAAAATTATTCTCAGAACATAACCTCACTCACGCAGATATATAAAACTCCCATCCGAAACCTCACTTAAAACAGACGCAGTAAAATTTTACATCAGCGGGTAAATTCCTACTCGTTTTTCCAAAAACAAGAATAATCCAAAACTCGTTATTCTGAATCCACATCAACCTTCTTATTCACAAAAGAGGATTACAAGACAAAAGTCTGTGCCTTTATAGCGCACGAGCACAAAACAGACTCAATTACAGCAAAAATCCTATAATTACACGATGTTTCACAACACGAACACATCGAAACCCTAATGTTCCTTAAACCAACTATACAATGAAATCTTGGGTCTTACAATACTACCCCCCTAAAAGAAGTTTCGTCCTCGAAACTTAGACGTCGTCAAACAATCCGGGGTACAACTCTTTCATCTTACTCTCGAGCTCCCAGGTGGTATCTCCTGCAGCTTCGTTCCATATTACCTTCACCAAAGGTATCTCTTTCGTTCTCAGACGCTTCATCTTCCTATCCGCAATCTTGATCGGCGGAACTTCAAATGATAAGTTATCCCTCAGCTGGATGTCATCTGGTACGATCACATGTGATGGATCCGGTGTATACTTCCGCAATTGCGACACATGGAACACGTCATGTATCAAAGATAGTACCGGTGGTAACGCGATCCGGTAAGCTACCTTCCCAATCCGTTCTAAAATCTGATAAGGCCCTATAAACTTTGGAGTCAACTTCCTCGCTTTCAATGCCCTTCCAACGCCAGTCGTTGGAGTAACTCGGAGAAATACGTGATCTCCCTCCTCAAACTCTAAAGGCCTCCGACGCCTATCCGCATAACTTTTCTGGCGATCTTGAGCAACTTTCATCATTGCCCTTATCTTTCGGACCTTGTCCGTCGTCTGTTGTACCATTTCCGGTCCTACTATCATACTCTTCCCATCTTGGTACCAACACAAAGGGGTCTGACATCTCCTCCCATACAAAGCCTCGTATGGTGCCATTCCGATAGTCGAATGGTAACTGTTGTTGTACGTGAACTCTATCAATGGTATCACATCGTCCCAACTCCCACGGTCATCCAATACACATGCTCTCAACAAATCTTCCAAAGATTGATTTGTTCACTCGGTCTGCCCATCTGTCTGAGGATGATAGGCGGAACTCAATCTCAGCTTCGTCCCCAACGCCTCATGCAAAGTCTTCCAAAAGTGTGAAGTAAACTTTGGGTCTCGATCTGACACTATACTTGACGGAATCCCATGTAACCTCACAATCTCAGCAATGTAAATATCGGTCAACTTTGCCGCTGTATCCGTAGTCCTTACCGGTAGAAAATGAGCGGACTTTGTCAAACGATCTACTATCACCCAAATGGAATCATGCTTCCTCCTGGTCTTGGGTAAACCAGTGATGAAATCCATAGAAATGCTATCCCACTTCCACTCGGGGATATCTAATGACTGCAGCATCCCTGCTGGTCTCTGATGCTCAATCTTCGCCTTCTGACAAGTCAGACACGATGCCACATACTCAGCCACATCCTTCTTCATACCCGGCCACCAGAAATCATGCCTCAGGTCTTGATACATCTTTGTTGCTCCGGGATGTATACTAAGTTTACTCTTGTGTGCCTCCCCTAACATGGTGTTTCTCAAGTTCATAGCTTCGGGAACACACACCCTACCTTGACATCTCAGGATATTATCCGGTCCCACCTTGAAATCTCGGTTGGTTTCCCGAACTATCAACGCTCTTTTCTCCATGAGAAATTCGTCATTCTGACAACTAGCAATGTCCTCCAATAGTCCATTTGAAATGGTAATCATACCCAACCTCATATTCCCATGTAAAAACTCAACTTCAAGGTGCAAGTCTCTAAATTCCTTCAACAGCTCTTGTTGACTAGCCATTTGCGCCGAACATGCCGACACACTCTTCCTACTCAAAGCATCGGCTACCACATTAGCCTTTCCAGGATGGTATTCTAAGGTGAAATCAAAATCTTTCAAGGTTTCCATCCATCTCCTCTGTCCCATATTTAGCTCTTTCTGATCAAACAAGTACTTGAGACTTTTATGGTCACTAAACACGACAAAAGTGCAACCATAAAGATGATGTCTCCAGATCTTCAATGCAAAAACAACGGCCGCAAGCTCTAAATCGTGTGTTGGATAATTCTTTTCATGCACTTTCAACTGCCTTGACGCATAAGCCACTGCTCTCTTGTGTTGCATCAACACACAACCCAACCCTTGATGAGAAGCATCACAGTAAACCTCATATGGTTCATCCGACTGTGGTAACACCAAGACTGGTGAAGTCGTCAACCGTTCTTTCAACAACTGGAAACTCGACTCGCACTTCTTAGTCCAAGCAAAAGGTTGATCTTTTCGCGTAAGTTGTGTCATAGGCGCCACAATCTTAGCGAAACCTTCAATGAATCTCCGGTAATAACCGGCCAAACCCACAAAACTCCTCACATCAGTCACTGTTTGAGGCTGCTTCCATGAAAGTACCGTATCAATCTTGGTTGGATCCACGGCTATTCCCTCTTTTGATATAACATGGCCAAGGAAATTCACCTCTTCCAACCAAAAGTCACACTTTGACGGGTTTGCATACAGCTTACTTTCCCGCAAAACTTGCAATACTAGACGAAGATGCTCTACATGTTCCTCTTCATTCTTCGAATACACTAGAATGTCACTACTCTAGCTATGTTCTAACCGACTCTGGACTAACGACTCAAGTATACACTTTCCCTTTGAAGATTTAAAGCCGTGCTCTGATACCAATTGTAACAACCCGTTTTTCAAAAGCCAGAAAAGGCATTATTTTTATTTTTTTTTACACACATCAGAGTTACGCATAAAAGATTTTAAATGAGCCGGCATTCAAATATACAAAAGAACTCATTACCATAAGGTGCTTCGACAAACAAAGTGTATTCCTGAATAATTACAATCCAAGTCTAAGTATTCAAATACTTCCAACAAAACAAGTTAGAATCCTATACCTAAACCCAAAAAGCACGGTGTACAACCCACACCGGCGCATAGTCTAACTAAACACCACTAACTCCCTCACGAGCTCACTATGGCCTAGAGCTGCCGACACCATCCTCTCGACCTACCTCGTCATCTGGGGTGGGATGAGCCCGCAAATGAAAGAAAAGGTCACCACAAAATACAAGATATATATATATATATATATATATATATATATATAATCGGTGCGAAAGATGTACACATATCAAATTTCCACATACACAAGAGAAAGCTCTTAATCTCAAAAGTAGTTCCCACCAACGGGCTTATATAAATAAATCACCAATCCTAATGCAGACTTCTACAATGGGTGTGACAACCTCTCCGGTTTCCACATGCATGATTTTAAATTCCGGAATTCAACCTCTCTATAGAAGGCGTAGGTCTCAGGTGGGATAACACCTCCTACTATTGGTGGGATAACACCAGGTAGAGTCACTCCAACAATACCAAAACAATCACGGTGGGATAACACCGGGTGAGTCACACAGACAAACACCAACTCAATAAAATCCAGTAGGATTTGGCGAAGCCACACAGTCAAACGCCCGGTACGTAGGCAAAGTCACACAGACATACACCTAGGCACGCAACTATGAAATGCATGGCATATATTCTCTTTGGCATATACAGGATAGTCACACAGACAAAATCCCCGCGTAGTCCTATCCGACACACACATTCATATATGCTCATGCAAACAATCACATAGCCTAAAGCCTATGTACAAACCATCACAACATACATACATTTTCTTAATCATATGTAAATTGCACACGTATTTATAACCACGTTCTCATCAACGAGAATACATAAGTACAAACATGCCAAAGCACACAGCAAATGCATAAACAGCAAAACCAAGCATGTCGTAACCATTTTAAAAGACGGAAATAAAGTGGAGCCCTTACCTCGGCAAGCACTCAAACAATCAAACGATCACACAACACTTACTCGCTTCCTAAAACAAGCAAAGTACACAATCAAAACCATATCCAATCAATCCTCAATGAATTGGATTCCAAAACCCCAAAAACCTAATGCTTTCTAAGGTAAAACAACATCTTTCGGATACTATACCAAAAACTACCGTATTGATCAACCCCCATGAGTTATTTGTACTATTTTTAGGACCCAAAACAATAGGCAAAAGTCTTAAATAATTTGAAATGCAAAATGGCCGTTTTCTTGCGTTATAAGTTACGTACTTTCCGAGTACCCGAAAAACCCGTTTCCAATCCCAACCACTTCCATAAATTAATAAAAAGGGACTAGAAAGCTAAAAACCAAGTTAGGACATCAGAATCCAAAATTTTAGGTCCCAGGGGTCGCTAGCGGTCGCTGGGCGACCACCTGGCGACGGCAAGTCAGAAGTTCCACGCCCATGGCGAAGGCTGGCGACCAACTCGTCGCTGAGCTACCACACCAGGACAGGATTGGTTTTCTTCATGACAGCAGCAACAAAACTTGTTTTATTCAATTTTTACCCAAAACAACTTTTCACGCAACACACGACATCCGCATAGTATTGGTTCCCAACAACCGTTTTCGCAACAAAGCAA
This sequence comes from Trifolium repens, assembly GCA_030408175.1. Classification (NCBI taxonomy): domain Eukaryota; kingdom Viridiplantae; phylum Streptophyta; class Magnoliopsida; order Fabales; family Fabaceae; genus Trifolium; species Trifolium repens. The sequence goes on along the minus strand of CP125843.1, from coordinate 35,548,923 downwards.
TACATTTTCGAAAGCATGTTGGTTGCTTCGAGTGCAAGTTATTTGGTTTTCATTTCCAAAATCAAAACCAAACCCAGGCACAAGTTTTATTACGGGCCTCAACCGACCGGTAACCATTTTCAAACATGTTTTCAAGGCAAAAGCAACGCCACATAACACAAGAGTTTTAAACCACTTGGAATACCAAAAACACCACACAAAACACTTAGTAAATATTTTCATAAACACCAAAAATATTTTTCATCGGATTTTCTAAAACAAAACCATACAACACCATTCCCTTTCGCCTAAAGGTTCAAAAACAACGTTACTTTTCAAAACCATACAACCTAACAACATGTTATTGATCAATACACTAAACTTTCAAAACCCTAACTTTTCTCATGAGATTCTCACAAACTCATGGAGAAATTGAAATAACAAAGCCTAGCATGCTTACTAAACTCTCATGAACAACTTTCATGAAACAAGAATCAATTCCTAACATTACCATCTCATGAACATAATCTAAAACTCATAACCCTAAGAGTTTGAACCAACAAAAAGGAAAGGAAAAGAGTGGTTACCTTAAGCAAGTGATTCTCTACAAATTCGCTTTGATCCTACAAGCTTGTAATGGAGTGAAATGGTGAAGAATGAAAATTTGGTGAAGGTTAGAAAGAAAGTAATGGAGTTTCACGTGGAAGAGAGAAAGAAGAAGAGAGAATTGTGATAATTTCTAAGTTACAAATTGTCATCAAACCTCCTTACTATGACAAAGGTCATGGTCACCTATCCACCCTTGGATCAAAGTCAAAAGTCCAAGCTTAAACCCTAGCCATTGGATCAAATTGCTTTATGATAAATCACAAGATTTTATCAAATCTTCCATGACAAGTCACGTATTCAGCTCTCGCGCGTCGCGACGAACGAAACTCACAAAAACAGAAAATCTACGGAAAGAACGTCTATCGTTAAACATTTCCAAAACTTATCGTCGAATCTTTTTCCGCGACTGTAATTTTCTTCCATACCTTGGAAAATTATTCTCAGAACATAACCTCACTCATGCAGATATATAAAACTCCCATCCGAAACCTCACTTAAAACAGACGCAGTAAAATTTTACATCAGCGGGTAAATTCCTACTCGTTTTTCCAAAAACAAGAATAATCCAAAACTCGTTATTCTGAATCCACATCAACCTTCTTATTCACAAAAGAGGATTACAAGACAAAAGTCTGTGCTTTTACAGCGCACGAGCACAAAACAGACTCAATTACAGCAAAAATCCTATAATTACACGATGTTTCACAACACGAACACATCGAAACCCTAATGTTCCTTAAACCAACTATACAATGAAATCTTAGGTCTTACAGGCTGCAAAATAAAAAAATTAAAAAAAAACTCATAAGTTAAGTTAAGAAGAAAATTAGTGAAACATAAGCATGACATTATTTTTTAATCAAGCATGACTTAGTTATGAACATCACAAATTAATATCAAATCATTGTAAATAGAAAACTAATATTAAGATTGACATTTTTATGTTTTATTTAATTAAAGGGTTTTCGTTTATTTGGTTTTTAAAAAAATAAAATAAAATTAATATCTTGATATTTTTGTATTTTTATTATTTCATTGGATTTAGATAAAATGAGGAAAAAAATAGTTGAATAAAGTAATACAAAATAAATAAACAAAATAAATAAATAACACCAAAAAAAATACAAACAAAAAGGGGTGCAGATTGAAAGGACATTGGGTGCAAAGAAGCATTAGTCTGCACAAAAAAGAAAAGCCAAGGTCCAGCCCAACAGATCCAGCTGAACCAAGCTCCAAACAAAAAATAAGGGGAATGACCAGGGTCGTCTGATTGATCAGACGTCCCTGATTCAATCAAGTTATAAAGCATCTGGGCCATCGGATTGAATCAAATGGATGTGATAGGAGGTGCATGGCAAGCGTGCGCGTATTGGAACCAAAGGGGCATAAATACCCAAATTCTTCACAGAATCCTCATTTCTTAATTTTCCTTCTCTCTCTTCACTTGCTTTCTGCCTCTCTGCTCTCTCTTCTCTCCCACTGTGTTCAACATCTTGGATGAACCTTTATCAAACCCAAGCCAATTTCTGGCGGCGGCCACTGACCGGCGAGACTCCGGTGGCGGCGCCACCGTGTCGGCCGCCGCCTACCACCATCAAAATCTCAAAATTATCAAAAATTAACCCAAAACCCTTATTTTTCAGTTTTAAACATGAATAAAACAATAGAAATACCAAACAAACCTTAAATCCGAAAGTTCCCAAAAAAACCTGGATCATGCAATAGAGAATCAACAATAATACATGCAAAAAGAAATGTAAGTTTAATTCTCTTTTCGTTTTCTTTTCTTGTTTTTTTTTTAGTTCTTCTATTTTCCTTTCTCTGACTGCTTTTTCTTCTTTCTCTTCTTGCTAGGTTACTATGGAGGCAAGGATTGTAGAAAATAAAGATTTTTTTTTTGTTTAGGCAATTTTTTTTGGTTGAGTTAATTTGAATTTTTTTTTGGATAAATACCTTTTTTATAAATGGAAAAGATCTTTTTTTATTTTTCTTTTTTTGAGATGTTTCTCTTTTTTTTTTTTTTTTTTGTTAGATCTAAATAAATTAATATATAAAATATTTTCTTTTCTCTGTGTAACTTTCTCTCTTCTTACAAAAAATTTTAAATCAAATCATATAGAACAAAATAATTTCATGAATTTTTTTTTTTAAATATAGAACTAACTATTTATCGCGTTGTAATATGGACTTTTATCTCTTTTTAAATTGTATAATTGTAAACACAATTTATAAATGTGGCCTTAATTCAAATCATGTTTAGGTACTTTTGTTTATGAGTTTCCCTATTTCATCATCAAGTTTTGATTTTTTTTTCTATTTTCTTTCTTTCTTAATTATGATCTCAGTGAGTAATTGAGTTTCTATGTTGTATTAGGTTTGAACTTTGAACCTAACTGATTTTGAAGGATATTGTAGATATTGACAGCTAATTGTTATTATATTATTGATTTAGGGAAACTTAATCAAAATTAGCATTACCATGAACTATATTGCTTGTGCATTGAACTTTTAGCTTCTTCTTTTTACACTGTTTATGTGTCACTTTGTTGTATAGTATTTAGATAATTATATTAGAATTTTTTGTTTAAAATGAGTGAGAACATTAAAGACTTTTTTCTCCTATCCAAATCATTGAACCAAATAAGAATGATTAGCAAAAATACTGGTAATAATCATGAAGTGAATAAAGATGGTAATTTTGAGCTTAACTGAATGAATTTTTTTCGTAAGTAAAGTAAAGTGCGAAAATTTATCATAGATCAACACATCAATGTGTTTGTCTTTAGCCACAAACTATAAATTATTTGTAGAAAAGATTAATTTCATAAATACATGACTAATTTTTTTAACCCCATAGATGATCCCAAATATGAACTCAATTTCATTTTGAAAAATATATATTATGTTTATAATTTGGATTGAAATTTAAAAGACGAATTCTTTCTTTCTCTTTTGTGTTAGTAATCATTCTACATATTTTGGTTCTAGTTTATTGTTCCTAGAGATTTATTGTACGTAGTTTTGGCATTGTTCATTAACTTTTCATATGGTTCTTTAATCTACTTGTCTAGCTATTGCTTTTGCTTAATAAAAAATTACAATTTTTGTTCTTTCAATTTCTCAAGCATATATGTCAAATCAAGTCCTCATTCATGTAAGAAGATTAGCTATGTGGGTATTGTATTGCTCATCAAGGTCACTTGTAACTTCGAGATCAAGCATGCATTCATTTTGGTGGAAGGAATATATTTGAAGCCATGAGATATTGGTTTTGATGGAAAGAATTGTGGAAAGACATGATAAGGATGAGGGGGTGTGTGAGTTGAAGGAGGGAAAGTGAAAATTGTGGGTTTGAAGAGAGTGAGTGGTAGTTTTAGGAGGAGTTAGCGTGTGAGTTGAATGAGAGAAAGTGAAAATGGTGGGTTTGAAGAGTGTGAGTATGTTAGTGGTGTAGTTTTGGGAGAAGTTAGTTTATATAGAGTTGATGAATTGATTTATGGGAGACAGTTGTTCTTAGGGTTACATGCATTAAGACACTTGTTCCTAATTGCCTTCCATGAGATAACCAATTTTCTAGGCTACATGCATGAACACATATGGAGATGTAATAATTGCATCATGTGTATAGGAGAAGGTTGCATGTGATGTCAAAAGCTGTGAATATAGAGATCACGTGGGTTGGATGAGAATTGATGTGGATTTCAAATAACATGTAACTAAAGCATTGGCCAAAGGAAAAATAGGGCACATGTGGATTCCATATGCAAGTCATCCATTAGCTAAAGCAAAATTAGGACCAACTTGGAGTCCACATATGCCCTAACATGGAAGGTGTTGCAAGCTCATTAGTCTACATAAGAATATGACATCACGCATACATAATAGATTAGCTAAGCAATTAGGGTTTTATGGTTGGAGGAGTAGCTAGCATGTTCTACTTTTAGTATAGTTAATAGACTAATAGATAATAGATATGAATCAATATAATGACACTGAGGTCATTCTAATATGGTACTAAGACCAATCTTAAATCAAAAGGGATTATGGTCCTATGACCATTCTCAACTTGAAGGAACTCGTAATACTTTGATCACCCTTAAACCAAATTAATAATAATATGGTTTTTATCCAAAAATTTCAACTTACAAAGATTACCTTCTCTTTGAACCATATCTACTTCTAATTCACAATAGAAGTTTCGTTAAAATTATAAATTAAGTCTAATAAAACAATAGAACAAACTCAATGTAGAAATCAAAATTAAAATTCTACATAGAAAGTTCTATATTTAAGATTAAATTCTAAATTTAAAATTCGCATGTATCAATCTCCCAAAAAATTAAACTCATCAATGATACTAGTAATCATATGTGAGTTGCTTTATCAAATACCTGTGTAAACTAGTACTTACAAATACCATGAGATAAATAACTAGTGTCAGGTTGTTAGCCTCTATCTTGCCACTAATTACTTGCCCACCATTTGTTTCACAACAAAATTAAAAGTTGCATACCTGTAGGAGAGGTTTGGGACGATCAATGCATGAAAATTCAACAGTACACTCAGAGGAAAGTTATCATCACAAAATAGTCACCAATCCATGACATGCTAATAATAATGCTATCCCCATTACTCAATTTTTAGCAGTTAGTATTTGATTCATAATCCTGAAAAAAGAGCTGCGGCTATACCATTTTTTTCGGCCGTCACCCGCTGCTTATTTTGTAGGTTATTATCCTATATTATTATATCTCAATGGACATAACACTCATATAGTCTAGCCATTAATTGGAGTTATTCTCCTATAAACTTAACCGTTACCAATTGATGGACAATAAATCACAATAAATAAATAAATATGAGACTTAATTTTATTTTCAATTCACACACCAATGTGAACTTTGTTCCAACAGTTATAGATTAAAATAAAAAAAGTAAGATTTACCAAACAATTTTATCTTCGGTTTTAAAGCTCTTACTTCTACCTTTATGGTTAAAAACTTAAAATAGCTTTTACACATACAAATCCTATATTTATGACGTGATAGCGCTTATTAGATCACACTGAATATTCATATCAACAAATATATGTCTAATAAGCGTTGTTTCATCATAAATAAATATATGCGTAAAAAAAAATCATAAATAAATATAGCACATTATTAAAACAAAGCTAAAAAATGAGACAAGATACCATGTGTAAGACCCAAGATTTCATTGTATAGTTGGTGTAAGGAATATTAGGGCTTCGATGTGTTCGTGTTGTGAAACATCATGTAATTATTAGGTTTTGCTGAAAGTTAGTCTGTTTTGTGCTCGTGCACTGTAATTGTACAGACTTTTGTCTTGTAATCCTCTTTTGTGATTAAGAAGGTTGAGGTGGATTCAGAATAACGAGTTTTGGATTATTCTTGTTTTTGGAAAAACGAGTAGGATTTTTTCCGCTGATGGAAAATCTTACTGTGTCTGTTTTAAGTGAGGTTTCGGATGGGAGTTTTATATATCTGCATGAGTGAGGTTATGTTCTGAGAATAATTTTCTAAGGTATGGAAGAAAATTACAGTCGCGGAAAAAGATTCGATGATAAATTTTGGAAATGTTTAACGTTAGACGTTCTTTCCGTAGGTTTTATGTTTTTGTGATTTACGTTCGTCGCGACGCGCGAGAGCTGAGTACGTGTCTTGTTTTGGAAGATTTGATTAAATCTTGTGACTTATTCATAAAGCAAACTGATCCAATGGCTAGGGTTTAAGCTTGGACTTTTGACTTTGATCCAAGGGTGGATTGACTATCAAGAGGCTTTGTAATAGTAAGGAGGTTCATGACATTTTGTGGACTTAGAAATATCACATATTCTCTCTTTTCTTTCTCTCTTCCACGTGAACTCCATTACTTTCTTTCTAACCTTCACAAATTTTTCATTCTTCACCATTTCACTCCATTTCAAGCTTGTAGGATCAAAGGGATTTTGTAGAGAATCACTTTCTAAAGGTAACCCTCTCTTCTCATCTCCTAGGTTGGTAGACTTATAGAGTTTAGGAGTTTTTGGGTTTATGTTCTCATGAGGGTTTGTTAGGAAATGTTACTTTACATGGTTTTTGTTTCATGAATGTTGTTCATGAGGTTTAGAGAAGCATGTGTAGGCTTTGTTATTTTTGTTTTCCATGAGTTGGTGAAAAATCTCATGAGAAAAGTTAGGGTTTTGGGTTGGTTATGTATTGATCAATAACATGTGATTAGGTTGTAAGGTTTTGAAAAGAAACGTTGTCTTTGAACCTTTGGGCAAAAGGGAAATGTGTTGCATGGTTTTGTTTTAGAAAATCCGATGAAAAATATTTTGGGGTTTATGAAAATATTTCCTAAGTGTTTTGTGTGGTGTTTTTGGGGTCCAAGTGGTTTAAAACTCTTGTGACATGTGGTGTTGCTTTTCGCTTTGAAAACATGTTTGAAAATGATTACCGGTCGGTTAAGGCCCGTAATAAAACTTGTGCTTGGGTTTGGTTTTGATTTTGGAAATGAGAATCAAATAACTTGCACTCGAAGCAACCAACATGCTTTCGGAGATGTATTGCTTGCTTATGAAAATGGTTGCTTTTGTGCCTTGAAGAGGTGTTGGGAACTAATAGAATCAAACTAGGCTTGGTTGGGGAAAAAGGTGGTGTGAGTTGCTGTTTTTGCTGTCATGACAGGTGCAACTCGCCGGGCGAGTGTTAACTCGCTGGGGCGAGCGTCACAGGTCATGAACACGCCAGGGCGAGCTCCACAGCGAGTGAGACCTGTCTTCACTGCCTTCACTCGCTGCCAACTCGCCAGGGCGAGCTCTGAGAGTTGAAATTTTGGATTCTGATTTCTAAACTTGGTTTTTAACTTTCTAATCCCTTTTTATTAATTTATGGAAGTGGTGGGGATTGGAAACGAGTTTTTCGGGTACTCGGAAAGTACGTAACTTGTAACGCAAGAAAACGGTCATTTTGCATTTCAAATTATTTAAGACTTTTGACAATTGTTTTGGGTCCTAAAAATAGTACAAATAACTCATGGGGGTTGATCAATACAATAGTTTTTGGTATGATATTCGAAAGAGTGGATTTTCCTTAGGAACCTTTAGGTTTTTGGGGTTTTTTGTTTAGTTTCAATACGATTGGTTGGGAAACAATGTATTGATAATACGCTGCTTGTTTTAGGAAGCGCGTTGTGTTGTTTGGACGAGTTTTAGTAAACGGAAGCTTGCCGAGGTAAGGGCTCCACTTTATTTCCGTCTTTTAAAACAGTTACGACATGCTTGGTTTTGCTGTTATGCATTTGCTGTGTGCTTTGGCATGTTTGTACTTATGTATTCTCGTTGATGAGAACGTGGTTATAAATACGTGTGCAACTTACATATGATTAGGAAAATGTATGTATGTTGTGATGGTTTGTGCATAGGCTTTAGGCTATGTGATTGTTTGCATGAGCATATATGAATGCGTGCGTCGGATAGGACTACGCGGAGATTTTGTCTGTGTGACTATCCTGTATATGCCAAAGAGAATATATGCCATGCATTTCATAGTTGCGTGCCTAGGTGTATGTCTGTGTGACTTTGCCTACGTACCGGGCGTTTGACTGTGTGGCTTCGCCAAATCCTACTGGATTTTATTGAGTTGGTGTTTGTCTGTGTGACTTCACCTGGTGTTTGTCTGTGTGGCTTCACCTGCCCTTGTGGCTTTTTAGTGCGGGTACGTATATTTCTGTGTGGCTTTGCCTACCCCACGACTCTTCGAGGAGAGGTTAATTTCCGGAAATCATGCATGTGGCGAACCAGTGATTGGTTGTCACACCCATTGTAGAAGTCTGCATTAGGATTGGTGATTTATTTATATAAACCCGTTGGTGGGAATTACCTTTGAGATTAAGAGCTTTCTCTTGTGTATGTGGAAATTTGCTATGTGTACATCTTTCGCACCGATTATATATATACATACTTTTATTTTGTGGTGACCCTTTCTTTCATTTGCGGGCTCATCCCACCCAGATGATGGGTTAGGTCGTGGTGACGACGGTGGCTGTTCCAGGCCCCAGTGAGATGTTGGAGCTTTAGCTTAGTTAGACTATGCGCCGGTGTGGGTTGTACACCGTGCTTTTTGGGTTTAGGCATAGGATTCTAACTTGTTTTGTGGTAAGTATTTGAATACTTAGACTTGGATTGTAATTATTCAGGAATACACTTTGCTTGTCGAAGCACCTTATGGTAATGAGTTCTTTTGTATATTTGAATGCCGGCTCATTTAAAATCTTTTATGCGTAACTCTGATGTGTACAAAAAAAAATAAATTAAATGCCTTTTCTGGCCTTTGAAAAACGGGTTGTTACACCATGATTCCAAAAAAAGTTAAAGTTCAAAACCATAAAACCAATTTTTAAAATAGGGGACCAAGACTCTTTTAAAAAACTGGGGATAAAAAATACATTTGAGCAACGAATTATAAAATTGTTATGATGATTGAAGTAAAAAAATTAAAAAATAAAGTGATAAAAATAGTCTCGAGTGTAGTTCTCATCTTAAAAAAAAATTAAATTAATATATTAATATTAACCGTATGCATTTCTGAAACAAGAAAAAGAAGACTCTACCAAAAAAAAAAAGTAACCAACACAATATCGTCATATATATGTCATTCTTCTCCTCCCAAGTAAAATCTAAAAAATATGTAACCAAAAAAAATGTTGGAATTAATTTAATATTAATTATTAAAAGACATGCTTTACAATAAAGATTAAATCTATAATCATACTTTAGTACGGAAGCCAAAACTATATGAGCATGTATATATAAACTGGATCTACGTCATGTTGATTTATTAAGATCATAGGATTTTAGGAATACCTCGATAGAAGAATATGAACTAACCGTAGTCTCTCCGATAGCAATCCTGAAACATGAGAGACGGATGGCGAACATCTGTTAACTTGTGGTTCTTCCTCAACCGAGACTCCTTATGCCTTAAACTCTCTTCAGATGGGGAGAAGAGAGGAATGTGATGTGTCTGGTATATTGGGGACCATAGCCTATATATAGTGTGATGGCCAATTAGAGTTCCCATTATTCCAAAATGGGCCATCCTGACATCCACCCATATTGAGCCCATATCCAATTTATTAATTAATTTCTAAATGGAAATCTAAAGAGCCTTTTACCTTTATTTGATCACTTAATCAATTAAGGTTCCCAATTGATAAATAGCTAATATAATTATTTAAAGATATTTGCCCATATAATATTATTGGAATATCATAAAATATTCCAACAATCTCCCACTTAGGCTACATATCTTAATAATTATATCATTATTCTTTAGGTGCGCATCCGAATGCTATTTATCCTTAGATTTCAACTTTACAATTTGGTTCATCTCATACATCAATAATGGGACCACCGCGGCTGTCGTCACTGACATATAACGTGACGGAACCTCGACGACCACCACATCAATGTACTTGACGACATAGATCGATATGGATGAGTGGCATGGAAATTTCATGCAATGTGATCTCTATATCATGTCTATTTCCAACTGGTCCAACTTAAATCTTTAGTGAGATCAAACTGAAGTTTGCAAATCAATATTTGCACAAAAGATACATAATCAGTTATAACAATAATAACCTCAAACTTTATATCTGCAGAAAACCTTAACAAAAATATGTATTTGTATCAATACCAAAGTTAGAACATAACTGAAGAGAGACTCCCACTAATCCAAGACATCCTTAGTGACAAAAAACAATATGAAAGACCTTAGGTGTCAAGTCTTCGATTAGTGAGTCAGCTAATATAAAATTTATATCTATATGTTCTATTCTTCAACAACTTATAAATCGATAAACTTCATAAAACAGTTGTTGAAGCATTATCTGACTAATTTATGTCACAATATAACTTGGGTTGTCTTTCAAAAAATCTTTTACTTTATGCAACCAAGTGACACAAATACTTACAGTCATTTCTTGAGTTAGAATTTCCATTATAAATGGACTTCCAAAATGATCGGAGTCGAACATACTGATGATCTCCAAATTATTCGATCTCTGATATGTGAGCACACATTATTTTTGTTCTCTATAACAATCCTTATGGTTGCTTCATTTCAACAATTCAAATTTTGAATTGCTCAAGTATCTGCCAAATGATCTTATTATATACGCTATTTCCAGATGCATATAAGTAAGATCAAACATAAGTTTCTCAAAGTCAAAGCATATAAGAAAACACTTTATTTTCTAAATTTCCAGATTTTCTTTTGGGCAATTATTGAGACTTTTAAACAGTCTCCCTTTATGATTAAAACAATTCATTAGTTTATTGACTTTCATGTCAAATTTACTTTAAACTTTATTGATATAACTCTTTTGAAAAACCGAATGATACAATGAGAATGATCTCTAAGTATCAAATTTCCTAATACAAAAGAGGTGTGCCCAAGATCTTTTGTCACTAAACTTTTATTAGTGATTTCTTGGTTTCGCACAACTATCATATATCACTGTTGACTTGATAAAATAAAATCGACATATTAAACTAAGAATATAAACATACTCCCACTGAACCTGTATAACCCACAATTCTCCATAATATACATATCAAAACCAAATGAGGCAATTACCTGATGAGACTTTTGTGGTATCATGAGACAACTTCCTTAACTCATAAATGGATTTTATCTGTTTGCAAACCATCTACTTTGTGTCTTTTGACATAAAGTTTTATCTGATTGCACCTTATTGTTTTTCTTAATGTCACCATTAAGAAATACTATCTTGATATCCATCTTATGAAACTCCAAAATTATAATAAATGACAAGTGTCTTGACTGTCCTAATAGAGTTTTTAACTCAAATGTAATTTCTCTTTCCAGTCAATGCTTTATGATACCTGATGCTTTAGTTTCTTGAAGGTATTGAGTTTGATCTTCATGAATTAATTTCTTAACTTTAATTGAGAGGAAGAACACTAATGTCCTTATGAGGATCCAAATTTACTACATATAAATAGTAACTATATGAATTAGTTTAGAACCTATTCTTCCTCACTCAATTTTGTTCTTTTACCATATCTCTCCCCCAAACTCAATATCTTCAAGAGACTTTGTAGTTTATGTCTCAAAATGTTCATTAACATGAGACCAAAGTTTATATGTCTCAAAATTTTCAACAATTCTAGATTGTTCACAAGTCATAACTGAATTGACTATAATAATATTTGTATTTGAAAGACAAATTGAATCCCTCGTTTTAAAATAATAATAAAGAATTTATAACATTAAAACTAAATTAAATTCAAATAATGATCCACAAAATTGTCTTTTAAATACAAACATAAGTTAGTAACAACAATCTAACAAATAGTTGAAATACAATCAATCTTCACCGACTTATTTCCCCTCTAGATTGATGTGTCTTTCAACATCATTGGACATTTGTCAGTTTAGATCATATTTTCTTATTATTCTTTATTTGCCCTTATCCTTTGAGGTATTTACATAATGAGCACTATTTTATTTTTTTCGTGCTTCAATATTTTCTTTATTGCACACTTTATGAAATGATCATTTTAAAGAATCATTTATAACTTTAATAGCTATAAAACTAATTGTGCAAAGAGAACACTAAAGGCTGTATTTTCAACAAGGTCACTTGATTGTCGAAACCACAACGCTTTAGCAAGATTAAATAGTTACATAATGTGCTCCTAATATTTTCTTTGCTCAACAATCTTAATGAAATTTCATCTCTCCAACGAGAGTTTGTCTTTCTCCTTATTGCTTTAGAAGCACTTTAATTTAAGCAAAGAAAAACATGACAAAATTATGTCATCTTAAATAACACCTCAAATAATGTTTCTATAATTAAAACTTTATGATCACAGGACCTTCGTGATTAGGAGTATACTCGCTTTCTAAACTTGATTCTCACTTCAAAATTACCGAATAGTGAGGGAACTTGAGTTTCTCCATCTTTATCCAAGGTCTAGATCCAAGAACATAATGTTCTTCTTTTATTCCAAAGAGTTGAAATTTTAAGAATTAAAATTCCAACGTTATTTTGCAGATACATAAACTATATTAGTTTATAGAGAACAAAAAAATTACTCACCAAAATACCTAGTGCACCATTGATGTCAAACCCTTAGAAAATCACATCAATTGCTAGTGGTATTTTGTGACAATGATCAAACACTGACAATTAATATTGATAAACAATAAATCCTTATAATCGTCACATGTCTACCATTATAAGTGTGAATGTAATCCAATAACAACTTGTATGGATTTACACTAACACAACTTTATTAGGCATGTCAATAAATTATTACAGAGACATGCGCATCTTTATTTGTAAATTATAAGACAAAACAAGATACCAAACGCACCATTAATCCACAATCTTTGATTGCCAAGAATTAACTGCAAGCGGTACTCTCAACGTAATGATCAAACATTGGTAATAAGTCCTGTCAGATAATGTGCGTCTTTGACACCAACCATTACCCACATGGAAAAACTTAATAATTACCACACATTTACCATCACAGGTATGTAATTATCTGGCCAAACTGTGTCTTCCTTTTGGCCGACTAAAACAGTTCGCATGAATAACTCCACGCCACATCTTTTTCAATTTCAATTGAATCAAATCTACGTAACAAAGGTTACTTTTGCAACTTGTTGTTTCAACCAACTCAATCAAAATTACTAGACAATTTAATAAATTGAATACATATGTATGTAATTATTCGGCCAAACTGTGTCTACCATTTGGCAGACCAAAATAGCTTGCATGAATAATTTTATACGTATTTTGTGATTCCAATTGAATCAAATCTACACAACAGAGGTTACTTTTGCAACATGTTGCTTCAACCAACTCAATCAAAATCACCTGACAATTTATTAAATTAAATGGGAAAAGTCTTAAATTTACAAGGCACTACCCATAAAATGTAGGCCGTATTCCTTTATGATGTCGCTTGATAATCATAAGATTAAATGACATCCCTTATGTGAGAATAAGTTCTCATTATCAAACTAAAATTGGCATAAAAAATATCCGAAGAGCATGACAAAAGAAATTATTGTAGAAACTTAATAACAATAAATTCAAACATTGTCATCATGCATGCTATAAACCAAATATTTAATTTTAAATCAAATAAAATTAAATCTTTATATATACCAAAATATATTCATGCCATGATTGATTCACATATACCTAATGATTCTTTAAATGAATAATAGAATCCTATAATTGTGTTTTCCAAAATAGAAGTAAACCAAAAACTTTACAATTATAGAATCTGTATTTTTCCAAATTTAAAAGAATCGAAACTTTAATTTTATACATACCAAATTAGATCAAAATATTTTGAGAATCACTAATAAAAGCAGATTATCTTCCACATATTATATAATAACCAAATATATGAATCTTTAGTTGCCTTATTTCTCAAAATTAACTTTAAATACAAGACTATAGTGTGAATCAATTTATATTTGCAGCCACAAATCGATTTCATGTAACAAAACCAGAAAAGATTCAACTTTGCACCCATATAATGAATCCACTGATATACAAAAGGATCCGGAATAATAAATTAAAGCAATCCTTTCATCACAAAAAAAAAATTGGAAATTTGACTTAAATGAAAAACACAATATTTCCATATCTTGATTATCTATATATTCATTCCAAAATTTAAAATATCCATTATAAAAAATTTTGGTCACGGAATCACGCCATATATGGTACTCAATATGTCACAAAAAAAAAAAATCAACCAAACAAAATTGAGAGACCATCACAGTTCCAATTACCAAAGGCACAAAAATTGAATCAATAGATTAAAGTTCACTAAATTCTGGAACTGTGAACACGTGAATGAAAATGATATTGACTTGAGGAGAAAACAATTGAACAGTAAAAAACTGAAAAATCTCCAATCATGTGACCAAACCTTATTTTCCTTCACATCGATGGAAAACTATTAGTATTGCCGGTTATTAATAAATACATAAGTACTAGTTTTTATACCCGTGTGAAGTTTTTTTTTAATATATTGTACTATTATATAGAGTAGAGCATCGAGCGGGTTCGGTCGGATTTGGGCTCAAAATGGATCATCCGAGAAAAAATCGAGAGTGTAAAATATTGGTCCAACATCACCGACCATTTTAAATTTCGGTTTTTTCGGATGTCGTTTATATTGGTTACGGGTTGGTTGGTTCGGTTTATTCGGGTTAGCACATTAATAAATAATGTTGAGTCTTTGGTATTGGCTGCATTTTTGGTAAAATAAACTCTGTAGCAGGATGCTGGATCCGATGCCTCAAGCATTGCCTCAAGCATCATATCATGTTTCTGGAAGTGTTACTTGTGCGCCAAGCATGCGCGTTTTCCTTGATGCGTGTTTCTCTCTCATGAATCATATCTTGTGCTTTAAGAAAGGTTTTATTTTCTAAACATATCTTTTGTTTAAAAGATTGCTTTGGAAATTATTGTGAAGATTGGAAAAAGATTTATTTTCAAAACATATCAAATCTTTTAAGATATGATTTGTTTTTATTTTGTGAGTTGGATATTCTCTTGGATCAGGTCTTCTGAAACCCATGTTACCAGCTATATATATGGAAGGAGCTAAACCTAATTTAGTGGTTGTTCACGCCGTTTTTGTGTAAGTCTAAGAAATTAGGTTTTGCGTGTGTGTTTCTTTTTGTGAGCCTTTACTTGTATCACTTTGATGCACGTATAAGGACTGCGTTTTTATAGAGTTGTAATCTCAAGTATTTGCGCTCTGAAGCTTTTAAGCAAGGAGCATAGGTTTACATCACTCTAAGCCTTTAGGTATGAGTGTTTAGTTTTCTAGGAGTGTGTCTCCGTTTTAATTATATTGAGCCAGTGCGAAGATTAGTAAACCGGAGGTTGTTTATGCAGGAAGTCTTCAAACTGAGAGGAGGTGAGCAGAGGTTCTCGTATCTAGGAGTTCCTAGGTAGAAGTCTAGACGGGTAGTTGCTAGGTGACAAGTTGTAAACGGGGCGTTTAGCTTTGAACTAGCTTTACTTAGTGGATTTCCTTCCTGGATTGGTATCCCCCAGAGTAGGTTGCTGTTTGCTTTGAACTGGGTTAACAAATACTCTGTGTTCTTTATTTGTTCTTTTTTATTTGTTTTTCTTTACTTGGTTTACATTATTACGCGCTAGACCGGATAGAGTGCTTAGAGTATCGTGTAGAGCATCGTGCATAGCGTACCAGGAATTTCAATTGGTATCAGAGCAGGCACCCTGCCTGTTTTTAGGGTGAGATTCAGGACCTGAAATCTCTGGCATCATGGAAAAAGACGGAGGGTACATGAACAGACCACCTTTGCTCAATGGATTCAGCAACTATGATCATTGGAAATCCAAGATGACGGCATTTTTGAGATCAATTGATAGCAAAGTTTGGAAAGCTGTGTTGACTGGATGGGAATGTCCCACCTATGCTAGCAAGGAAGGTACTTCAACGGGAGTGCTAAAACCTGAAGTAGAATGGACTCCAGAAGAGGAAACTGCAGCTCACTATAACCACAAGGCCATCTATGCCTTGTTTAATGGAGTAGACACTAGTGTTTTCAAACTCATCAAAAATTGTGTGTCAGCCAAAGAAGCATGGGAAATATTGGAAAAGTGCTATGAAGGAACTACCAAAGTGAAACAGTCAAAGATTCAACATCTCACATCTAAGTTTGAAGCCTTGAGAATGAAAGATGATGAGAGCATTCAAGAATTTCACTTGAGTCTCCTAGACATTGCAAATTCTTTTGAAGCCTTAGGAGAAAAAATGTCTGATGAGAAATTGTCAAGGAAACTTCTTAGATCTCTCCCCAAAAGGTTTGACATGAAGGTAACGGCAATTGAGGAAGCACATGACATTTCCACTATGAAGATGGATGAGCTTGTTGGATCCCTCCAAACTTTTGAAATTGTTTAGAATGAACGTGGTGACAAGAAGAACAAAAGCATTGCTTTTGTTTCAAACACTGACGATGGTAATGATCAAAGTGAGGATGAAGAGGAGGATAGCATAGCAGATGCCATTGCCATGCTTGGCAGACAATTCAACAAAGTGTTGAAAAGAGTTGATTGTAGAAATCGACAGAATGGGCAGAGCATCCGGTTCGACATCAACAAGCAACAGAATAGTCTGAAGAAAACCAAGCCTGAAGAAAAGAGCAGTCAAGGCAAGGGTGTTCAGTGTCATGAGTGTGAAGGTTATGGACACATAAGGTCAGAATGTGGAACATATCAGAAAAGACAAAAGAAAGGGCTAACTGTTTCTTGGACAGATGAAGACACTGATGAAGAAAATGAATCAGCAAGACATGTGACTGCCCTCACTGGAACATGTGTTAATGTTGAGGATTGGGAATCTGATGAAGATGGGGATGTGTCTTATGAAGAACTTGCCAGCACCTACAAAGAATTGGTCACTAGATATGAAGAGATGTGTAGGATTCTTGAGAAACAAAAGAAGACCATCAACAAACTTCAAGCTGAAGTGGACATGCATGTTGAAAAGGCTACACAGGCAGAAGAAAAAGTCATCCAAGTGAATGCTCAAATGGATGATCTAAGGAAGCGTGTTAGCCAGCAGAACTCAGGAGCAAATCTTCTTGAAGAAATTCTGGATAATGTACCAAGTGGAAAGTTAAAGTCTTTGGATACAACTACTCTAGTCTCAATCAGTATCAACAGAATCCTGAAACCAAGTTTACATCCAGTGAAGAAGTATTTGACCCCTCTACTGGAAAGGTAATGCTGGAGCATCAGACTCGACACTCTAAAGCCTACCCAGTTCCAAAGTTTGCCCTTGATCTTAAATCCTCAGTTCATCAAAGACCAAGACCTGTTGTTCATCAAAGGCCTAAAAATCAAAGGAGATATCGTAGGTGGGTGTGTCACCATTGTGGAAAAAGAGGACACATTAGACCTTTTTGCTACAAGTTGTATGGATACCCCAACCAGGAGCATAAACCAAATGTGGTACAGGAAGAGAGTGTTACTAAGAAGGAGTGGAGGCCTAAAGAAGAAAATGCTGGTGTGTATTTGTCAAATTTATGGACAAAAGGGGGAGTAAATGTTATGATTAATTTGTTGGTTTGGTTACCAGCTATAGGTTCTGGTATGTGCTTCTAATATGTGTTGTGACTGTGAACTGTGTCTGTTCTGGTATGTGTGCTTTGGTGTGTGGCTGTGTATGTTCTAAGATATGCAGATGTTCAGGGGGAGCTGATTTGTGTTATGCAGGGGGAGATGTTTTGTGAAATGCTGAAGCATTCTATTCCTCATCCTATCAATGTTTATTTTCCTTACCATTTAAGGCGAAGTAGTTGTTCCGTGTTCCGCTGTTGCATGCCTCTCTGATAATCTTAAAAGATACATCTTATTCTTTTCTACTGTTCTCCATGAAGGAGTAGTATGGTAATGGTTTTGAAGGATAGCTGCTACTTAATCTTTATGCTTGTGTGATTATGTTGAGAAAAAGATATGTAGTTTAAGTATCTGTTTAAGTAGTATCTGTATGGTCATAATTTGTTTAGCCAAAAATTTGCCAAAGGGGAGTTTGTTGAGTCTTTAGTAAAATAAACTCTGTAGCAGGATGCTGGATCCGATGCCTCAAGCATTGCCTCAAGCATCATATCATGTTTCTGGAAGTGTTACTTGTGCGCCAAGCATGCGCGTTTTCCTTTATGCGCGTTTCTCTCTCATGAATCATATCTTGTGCTTTAAGAAAGGTTTTATTTTCTAAACATATCTTTTGTTTAAAAGATTGCTTTGGAAATTATTGTGAAGATTGGAAAAAGATTTATTTTCAAAACATATCAAATCTTTTAAGATATGATTTGTTTTTATTTTGTGAGTTGGATATTCTTGGATCAAATCTTCTGAAGCCCATGTTACCAGCTATATATATGGAAGGAGCTAAACCTAATTTAGTGGTTGTTCACGCCGTTTTTGTGTAAGTCTAAGAAATTAGGTTTTGCGTGTGTGTTTCTTTTTGTGAGCCTTTACTTGTATCACTTTGATGCACGTATAAGGACTGCGTTTTTATTGAGTTGTAATCTCAAGTATTTGCGCTCTGAAGCTTTTAAGCAAGGAGCATAGGTTTACATCACTCTAAAGCCTTTAGGTACGAGTGTTTAGTTTTCTAGGAGTGTGTCTCCGTTTTAATTATATTGAGCCAGTGCGAAGATTAGTAAACCGGAGGTTGTTTATGCAGGAAGTCTTCAAACTGAGAGGAGGTGAGCAGAGGTTCTCGTATCTAGGAGTTCCTAGGTAGAAGTCTAGACGGGTAGTTGCTAGGTGACAAGTTGTAAACGGGGCGTTTAGCTTTGAACTAGCTTTACTTAGTGGATTTCCTTCCTGGATTGGTATCCCCCAGAGTAGGTTGCTGTTTGCGCTGAACTGGGTTAACAAATACTCTGTGTTCTTTATTTGTTCTTTTTTATTTGGTTTTCTTTACTTGGTTTACATTATTACGCGCTAGACCGGATAGAGTGCTTAGAGCATCGTGTAGAGCATCGTGCATAGCGTGCCAGGAATTTCAAATAAAAAAACACACATATAGATTAATAAAATAACCTGTGTTGCCTAGGTGCAGGTACGGTATCGGTATCCGATACGGGTACCGGTACGGGGTACGGCATTTTTAGAAAAACTAATATACATGTATGGGCATAAATTAAGGTACGGATATGTACCCGGTACTAATACGGATACGTACCCGGTACCGGTACTCTCCCTCAAATGGAGTAACCGTGCATCATAGAAAATAACTTGTTAGTGAATACCATCTAGAGATTAGTCAACAATATGACAGACATAATTTAATTTTGCAATAATACAGTCTAACTTGAATTTTGTGTGTAAATAACTTGTAGTGTATTTTTTTATAAAAAAAAAATATAGCTTTAATACATAGATAAGACAGAAAAAGACTCGTAATTTTACAACTTTGATCGAGTTCGGTTAACGACATATTTAAATTTTCAAAACCGAATCTGACCGTATTTAACTATTTTTATCCATTGTTTGTCACTGTAGACCCAAAAAAAAAATAGTTTATTCCAACCAATAAACAACAAACAAAAAAACCAATTAAAATTAAATATAAATTAAAAGGCAAAGGAACATGAAGTGGCACTATTATTAGCAATCTACATTAGTAATTTTATGGTCCTTTTTTGTGAAGAGTATAGATATAAAAATGCCTGATCGAAATTAGCAAATATCAGGCGCATCAATTGACCAAAAAAAATCTACCAACTTAATAAATCAAACATGAAGACCCGCTCTGATACCACTTGTTGGAATTAATTTAATATTAATTATTAAAAGACATGCTTTATAATAAAGATTAAATCTATAATCATACTTTAGTGCGGAAGCCAAAACTATATGAACATGTATATATAAACTGGATCTACGTCATGTTGATTTATTAAGATCATAGGATTTTAGGAATACCTCGATAGAAGAATATGAACTAACCGTAGTCTCTCCGATAGCAATCCTGTAACATGAGAGACGGATGGCGAACATCTGTTGACTTGTGGTTCTTCCTCAACCGAGACTCCTTATGCCTTAAACTCTCTTCAGATGGGGAGAAGAGACGAATGTGATGTGTCTGGTATATTGGGGACCATAGCCTATATATATAGTGTGATGGCCAATTAGGGTTCCCATTATTCCGAAATGGGCCATCCTGACATCCACTCATATTGAGCCCATATCCAATTAATTAATTAATTTCTAAATGGCCTTTTACCTTTATTTGATCACTTAATCAATTAAGACTCCCAATTGATAAATAGCTAATATAATTATTTAAAGATATTTGCCCATATAATATTATTGTAATATCATAAAATATTCCAACAAAAAAATCTAAAAATGCAAGAATGAAGGATGAATTGGAGTGCAAGTGATGACGAAAGGCAATGTTAAAAGTATAAAGAATGACACCTATCTACGCTATCAACTTCTTATATAAGTATCATTATTTATTTTTTTGACAAATTTTATCATCTTATAGTACTTTTTATTTATATTTTGACAAATTCTTATCTTCTTATATATCCACTACTATTTTCATATATTTTTTTGTACAATTATATTGTAGATTCTTATTAATTAATACACACAGCAAAGGAGACTTGAGATAAGCATTTGATTGTAAATATGCATACTATTAGTATTTCCCAATATTATAATATGTGTCGGCATTCGACAATATACACCATGTTGTATTTGAAAAGTTTATGGTGACCGTGATATGATTTTTTATAGCAAATTATAATGTTAAGCGATTTGTTTACATTGTAAGTGCACCAGTTCATTCTCATGTTTTAATAATTGTCAAAATACATGAAAATAGAGTAGAACATATTTTGGCAACATTACAAATGACTTGGCAGCGAAAAACTATTTTTAAACTTTGAAAAATTGATTTTTAGGTATTATGTATCGATACATAAACATGTGTATCGATACAAATGTCCTGAAATTACTTCAGACTGATTTTGTGCAATTTGTATCGATACATATATCACTTGTATCGATACAAAAGTGGTCTCTCAGAGGCAGAGAGTCACCTGTGTATCGAATCATGCTTGCATGTATCGATACACACCTATATATCTCTCAGAAAACCAGAGAGTGCATGATGTATCGAATCATGCTTGCATGCTTCGATACATATCAGTCAAGATTTCAAGAAACTGATGTATGTATCGATACACATACGTGTTTGTATCGATACATAGGTCAAAATTTTCATATTTGAACGCTGGTCAAAGGGTTTGTATCGATACAAACCATCATTTGTATCGATACATGTCTGTGAATTTTTGCCTAAATTTACTCAATTCTATTTTCTCTATAAATAGCAATGTGCTTTGTGATTGTTGACAGAGAGAGAGAGAGAGAGAAAAACCTGTGAGAAAGTGAAATAGCTTTGATAAACTCTTTGGGATTCAAATTGGGTGAATAATTTGGATCAAAGGGATATTCTTCACAAGATCATCATCTTCCATCAAATTGCAATTCATTGAAGAGTGAGTATGGGATCATTCGGATAAAGGTTGTTCATTTGATCGATAATGTTCGATACGGCTTGCGGTGAATCAGAGGCGTGATCGAGTTGATTTGTGAAGAAGGTTTGGGTTTTTCTTAAGGATTCAAGATTGTGCGATATCTTGAAGGATCAACAACGAAGAAGCGAGGTACTCAGCTGGACGATTGGCGCAAGGGTTTGCGCATGGTTAGAATCGTTGGAATCAGAGGGAGAAGCTTCATTGCTTGTTGAGGTTATTACGCATAGTTTGCATTAGATTCGATATAGGGTTATTGGAGTCTTTTGTAAATTGTGAACTATAGTTCAATCGTTTTTAATCAATATACGCTCAAATAACCCGTTTGGTTATTTGGGGGGAGACGTACCCGGCCGACCGCGAGGACGACACGAAAGCCGTGGGAATTCCCTAATCAATCGTTTGTGTCTTTCTCCCTTAATCTTTTACTTTACGCAATTGCTTTAATTTTCGATTCAATTGAATTTTTGTGTTCGTAAGTGTGCACCAAAATTCAATTGACATATATCTTGATTGTGATTGGATTAGCTCTATATTTTTGTAACTTGCTTGGACTGTGTTATTGGATCGTTTAATTCGAATATTTTACACACGATCGTTTCTTGTTCTTTATTATTACACGTTCAAGGCTATACTACTTTTTCAGTGATCAATCGGGTGCAAAGAGACTACCGATCCGGTGGTGCTTCCGCGCGTACCTTTTAAACTAAATTTTTTAAAATCAACATTGTTTAAAAGGGCCACTTATTCAACCCCCCCCCCCCCCCCCCCCCCCCCCTCTAAGTGGTAGCCAAGTAGTCTAACAAGTGGTATCACGATCCCGGTTCAATTTTGTTCACAAAATTCGGTGGATTGTGCCAATGATTAGAAAACATGGCTTTTGCACCTAAAGGGGCTTATAATCGGGCACCTATATTCAATGGAGATCATTTTGATTATTGGAAAAGTAGTATGCGCATACACATCAATTCTTTTGATGGTGAAGTGTGAAATGCTATTGAGAACGGTCCGTTTGTTCCGACAAACACCGATCCTAATGGCATTGTCACCAATAAGCCTATGGCACAATGGACGGACGATGATAAGAAAAAGGTCAATTACGATGCAAAGGCACAAAACATACTTATTTCATCCATTGGGATTGAACAATTTTATCATGTGTCGCATTGTTCAACGGCCAAAGAAATGTGGGATACATGAGTTACTCATTTTGAGGGTACTAATGAGGTCAAAATATCCAAAATAAACACCTTAACTCAAGAGTTCGAATTGTTTCATATGCAAGATGGTGAAACCATTGCGGATATGCAACAAAGGTTTGTAAAAATTACCAACAAGTTACATGGTCTAGGTAAACCAATCACTAATCAAGATGCTACTAATAAGATTTTGAGATATCTTAATAGGTCATGGCAACCAAAGGTCACCGCAATCAAAGAAGCGAATGATCTTACAACTTTGAGTCTCACAACCTTATTCGGTAAGCTAACGGAACATGAATAAGTGCTTAATTTGTTGGAAAAGCATGAGAAAGGTGAGAAAAAGGAGAAACACAACGAAAAGGAAAAAGAAAAGGATAAGAGGTCCATTGCTCTAAAGGCCTCCAAATCCAAGGCCAAAAAGGTTGAGCAAGTGGAAAGTAGCTCAAGCGAAGACGATTCCGATGATGAGGAAATGGGGCTCTTCGTTCGACGCTATAAAAGATATGTGAGAAAGAATGAGATAAGACATTCCGATGACAATCTAAAGAAGTTTCGGAAAGATAGTGGTTACCGCCGGAAGAATGAAGATGCTAGGTACTCCAAGAAAGGGATATGCTATGAGTGCGGCCAAGTTGGTCACTACAAGCTGGATTGTCCTAATCTCAAAAGAAAAGAGAAGGAGTCATCTTCAAACAAAAGGAGGAGCAAAGGAAAGAAAGCTTATGTTGCATGGGAGAGTAGTAGCTCTTCATCTCATTCATCATCAAGCTCTAGTTCAAGTGATGAAGGCGAAGTAGCTAATGTATGCTTCACAACTCATCATCACAAAAAGAAGGATAAAGCTCCCAAAAAGGTAAACCAAAATCCCTCTAGCTCATATACTTCGTTAGAATATCATGATTTGCAAAATGCATTTGAGGACCTATGTAGTGAAACTAGGAAAGCCTTCAAACGATTAAAAGAGATTATAAAAGTTAACAAAGCTCTTGAAAAGAAAGTTTCCGAAACGGAAGAAGAGTTGAAAGCTTTCAAGGTATCATTATTAGAAAGGTCAAGTGCAAGTCATAATAATAGTGATATAGTTGGTTGTGATAATTGTATCACTTTGTCAAAATATGTTAAGACTCTCAAGGACAAAGTGGAAAATTCATCAAAACCTAGAGTCTCTCATCAAGTTGATCCAAAACATTTTCAAAACACTTTGAAAGTCAAAAACAAAAATTCTAAAAGTTTCAAAACGGATCAAAAGAAGAGTGACTCACATATCACTTGTCACTATTGTTGTTGTGAAGGCCATACCATTGCAAAATGTAAAGTTAGAAAATTGTTGGTACCTAAGGGCGTATTGCAATGGATGCCAAAACTCAACAAAACTTATTTGCCTCACCAATTAGGACCCAATGAAAATTGGGTACCTCCTTCTTATGTTTAAATATTGTAGGAAAAGTGCCTTGATAGTCTAGAAAGGAGATGGTTTCTAGATAGTGGATGTTCAAGGCACATGACGGGTGATGCCTCGCTTTTCATTGAGTTCAAAGCAAAGGAGAAAGGCTATGTCACCTATGGAGACAACAATAAGGGCACTATTCTTGGTGTAGGTACTATCGGTAATCCTTCTACTATAACCATATCTAATGTTGTACTTGTGGATAACCTTAAGCACAACTTGTTGAGTGTTGCTAAGCTTTGTGATAAAGGGTTCATAATCAATTTCAAACCAACCTTTTGCACAATCGAAAGTAACAAAGACAAGAATGTGATTCTTAAGGCTATTAGGCATGGAAATGTATACATGTTAGACCTAGATGATAATTGCCTAAGTGGTGCTAAGTGTCTCATAACCAAGAATGATGAATCTTGGTTGTGGCATAGAAGAATGGCACATCTTAATTTCGATTTACTAAATAAGATAGCTTCTAAAGATCTTGTAATCGGTCTACCTAAAATACGTTTTTCAAAATGTTGAGTCTTTGATGATTGGCTGCATTTTTGGAAAAATAAACTTTGTGCTAGATGTGCGATCCGATGCCTCAGGCATTGCGTAGAGCATTGAAACTGCTCAGGAGGAGCGCTCATGACAAACGCTATTTATGGAATGTTGGTTTCTCTCTCATGAATCTTGCATGGCGCGTTTTTAAGGTTTTATATAAGGAAGGTTGTTTAATGCTTCAGATCCTGTTCAATAATATTTCTGAAGAGTATCTCTTTGAAGAACATATTTCTAGAGGATCTCATTTAATTAATATGGAGTAAATGCTTGGGTCAAATAAACCAAGCCCATGCATATGTTATTTTCTGAAGTATTTAAAGGAGCTGCAAAACCCTAATTGGTGTAGTTGTTCACGCCGTTATTGTGATTGAGTCTAGAACTAGGTTTTGCGTGTGTTGTGTTATTTTGTGAGCCTTTCTTGTGTCACCTTGATGCAAGCTTAGGACATTGTTATTGAGTTGTATTACTTGTGTTCCTCTCCTAAGCTTTGAAGTACGGAGTTAGGATCTTTGGTGGTGTAACACTCTAAGCCTTTAGGTACGAGTATGTAGTTTTTAGGAGTGTGTCTCCAAAACTCTTTTGTGTTTATGTTAGTGAAATCCTTGCTGTTCTGTAAGGTTGTAAGGAAGTGAGATGGGATCTCATATCTAGGAGTTCCTAGGTAGAAGAGTCATTGGTAGTGCCTAGGTTATAAGTTGTAAACGGGGCGTTTGCTGTAGACTTAGTAACTAGGACTATTATAGTGATATTCCTCCCTGGATTGGTATCCCCCAAACGTAGGTTCGCCGAACTGGGTTAACAAATAACTTGTCTTCTTTATTTGTTTTTTTCGTTTATACGCTTTGAACTGCTACGCGCTAGACCGAACTCAGTGTTGGAGCATCGGGTAGAGCATCGTGCTCAGCGTGCCAGGAATTTCACAAAAGATCACTTGTGTAACACATGCCAAATGGGTAAACAAACTAAGGCTTCTTTCAAATCTAAAAAGTTCATTTCAACTACTAAGCCTTTAGAGTTAATCCATATGGATCTTTTTGGACCATCAAGGACCAAAAGCTTTGGTGGTAATTACTATGGACTTGTGATTGTAGACGATTACTCAAGATTTTGTTGGACATTATTCTTATCTAGTAAAAGCGATACTTTGTCCGCTTTTAAACAATTTGCTAAGATGATTCAAAATAAGCTAGACCTTAAGATGATTTCTATTAGGAGTGATCATGGAGGCGAATTTGAAAACCATAAGTTTGAAAAGTTTTGCTCTAAACATGGCATTGAACACAATTTCTCGGCTCCACGTACACCACAACAAAATGGAGTAGTGGAGAGGAAAAATCGTACTCTAGAAGAGTTAGCTAGGACTATGTTAAGTGGTCTTCCTAAGTATTTTTGGGCCGATGCGATAAGCACCGCGAGTTATGTTCTAAATAGGGCAATCATTCGACCTATTTTGGACAAAACTCCCTATGAAATACTTAAAGGTAGAAAACCTAATCTTAGTCACTTGCGCTCTTTTGGATGCAAATGCTTTATTTTAAATAATGGAAAGGAAAATCTGGCAAATTTGATCCAAAAGCGGATGAAGGCATTTTCTTAGGTTATTCATTATCTAGCAAGGCATACAGAGTATACAATAAGAGGTTACAAATTATTGAAGAATCGGTTCATGTAAACTTTGATGAGACTTTTTCGGAAGAAAACAGGAAAGGTGATTCTATTGGTGTAGGTGTCGACACAACGGACATTTTAAAGGATGAAAAAGTTGTTGGAAGTGATCAACCCTCAACGGAAGTTCTGAAAGAAAAGGACGATAAGTCGTCACCATCCAATGAAGACAAAGATGATGGAGGATATTCTTCATCAAAGAATCATCACAAGCAAAGAGGAGCCGGCCTTGCAAAGGAATGGCGTACTCTAAAGAACCATCCCATTGACAAAGTCTTAGGTGATCTCTCAAGGGTAGTGGCTACTCGATCTCAAATAAGTAACTTTTGTTCTCATTATGCGTTTGTTTCACAAGTTGAACCTAAAAACTCAAAAACCGCATTACTTGATGAACATTGGATTTTTGCAATGCAAGAAGAACTAAATCAATTTAAAAGAAATGATGTGTGGGATTTAGTACCACCTCCTCCAAGTCATCAAGTGATTGGGACACGTTGGGTTTTTAGAAATAAACTCGATGAAAACGGTGTTATTGTTAGGAACAAGGCACGGTTGGTAGCTCAAGGCTACAACCAAGAGGAGTGCATTGATTATGAGGAGACCTATGCTCCGGTAGCTCGCCTCGAGGCCATTAGACTTTTATTGGCTTATGCATGCAATATGAACTTCAAGTTATACCAAATGGATGTTAAGAGTGCCTTCCTAAATGGATACATAAATGAAGAAGTGTATGTTAAACAACCACCCGGTTTTGAAAATCACGAACATCCGGACTATGTTTTCAAATTAAAAAGAGCTCTATATGGCCTTAAGCAAGCTCCTAGAGCTTGGTATGATAGACTTAGCAAGTTCTTAATTAAAAACGGATATTCAAGGGGAAAGGTTGACACTACACTCTTCATTAAACGTAAGGGAAAGGACGTCTTATTGGTTCAAATTTATGTTGATGATATTATTTTTGGTTCCACTAACCCATCTCTTGTCAAGAGCTTTTCTAGTCTTATGCAAGGTGAATTTGAGATGAGCATGATGGGTGAACTAACCTACTTCTTGGGATTACAAATCAAGCAACTAGAAGAAGGAACTTTTATATATCAAACTAAATATTGCCTTGAGTTGCTTAAGAAGTTTGGGATGACGGATTCAAAACATATGGAAACTCCCATGGCATCAACATGTGCGTTAAGCAAAGATGAAGAAGGTAAAGATGTGGAAATTACAAAATATAGAGGTATAATCGGATCCTTACTCTACCTAACGGCATCTAGGCCGGATATTATGTTTAGCGTTTGCATGTGTGCACGATATCAATCATGCCCCAAAGAATCACACCTAAAAGCCGTAAAAAGGATTTTAAAATACTTGAAAGGAACATCAAACTTTGGCTTATGGTACTCTAAGGGGAATGATTGTTCTTTGGTAGGTTACTCCGATTCCGAGTTGGCTGGTTGCAAGTTGGATAGGAAGAGTACTAGTGGAACATGTCACCTATTTTGTAATAGCTTGGTAAGTTGGCATAGCAAGAAACAAGTATCGGTTGCTTTGTCAACCGCCGAGGCGGAATACGTTGCGGCCGGAAGTTGTTGTTCCCAAATACTTTGGTTAAAACAACAACTTCTCGACTACGATTTAAAACTACAACGTGTTCCAATCTTGTGTGACAACACTAGCGCCATAAACCTCACAAAGAACCAAGTGTTGCATTCAAGGACTAAGCATATAGAGATTAGGCATCACTTTCTTCGCGATCATGTAGAAAAAGGGGATGTTATTTTTGAGCATGTGGAATCGAAAAACCAACTTGCGGACATCTTTACAAAGCCACTTGCAACGGATCCCTTTATCTATATTCGCGGGGAATTAGGGATCCTAGATATCTCTAACCTAGAATAACATACATCAAGCATGCACTTTATATACATGTCACACTTCTTGGCACCTTGGAGTTTTATACAAAGGAAAGTGCATCAACACCCTACGGTACAAGGTTAAATAGTATCATCTCTATCTTCTCTTCTTAAACCTTACAAGCTTATGCCTATGTGAAGTCTTTTCAATTATCAACATAACATATTAGTGCATTTCAATACATTCATATGATTGCTCATTTCCAAAAATTTTTGCTTTAAGATAAGTAATAATTCTTGAAGTCCATATGTATCAAATGGCAATGTATGAAATATTGATTAATTGATGTGTCTATAGCCTAACATGTTGCATAAATGCTATCCGTGTATTTCATTTCTTCATGAACATCGTTATAATATGATATGGCAACATGAAATTATGCATTTGTTGCATTGCTTTGTTTATTTCGTCTCATATTTGGATATGTTACTTGATTAAAATGTCGATGTGTTACGATATTCATGCGTTGGTTTTGGTTTGTTATTCTACATTCCATGGTTGTCATGATATTTGGTATTCGTCATTGATATATTTTGGCATATCTTTGTATGTAATTATTTTGATTAGGAACTTTCATCATATAGTGCATTTCGACAAATGTAAGTGCACAATATGACTATGGTTAAAATTGTTTGAACTTGATACTTCTAATGAGCTCTCTTCTTCTTTTTGATATTGTCAAAGGGGGAGAGATTTGGATTGCACAAGCTAAGGATGAATAGCTAAGAATTCTTGAATATGATCAACATTATCAAACGCATTATGGCATCAACTCAGGGGGAGCGTGCTTATTGTTAGCCTTGGTGTAATTGCGTCTGTATACATATTGCTATTTTATTGCATATTAGGTATAGGCTTAGTTAGCTTATGCAAAGTTTTGACAATTATCAAAAAGGGGGAGAATGTAAGTGCAACAGTTCATCCTCATGTTTTAATAATTGTCAAAACATATGAAAATAGAGTAGAACATATTTTGGCAACATTACAAATGACTTGGCAGCGAAAAACTATTTTTAAACTTTGAAAAATTGATTTTTAGGTATTATGTATCGATACATAAACATGTGTATCGATACAAATGTCCTGAAATTACTTCAGACTGATTTTGTGCAATTTGTATCGATACATATATCACTTGTATCGATACAAAAGTGGTCTCTCAGAGGCAGAGAGTCACCTGTGTATCGAATCATGCTTGCATGTATCGATACACACCTATATCTCTCAGAAAACCAGAGAGTGCATGATGTATCGAATCATGCTTGCATGCTTCGATACATATCAGTCAAGATTTCAAGAAACTGATGTATGTATCGATACACATACGTGTTTGTATCGATACATAGGTCAAAATTTTCATATTTGAACGCTGGTCAAAGGGTTTGTATCGATACAAACCATCATTTGTATCGATACATGTCTGTGAATTTTTGCCTAAATTTGCTCAATTCTATTTTCTCTATAAATAGCAATGTGCTTTGTGATTGTTGACAGAGAGAGAGAGAGAGAGAGAGAAAAAAACCTGTGAGAAAGTGAAATAGCTTTGATAAACTCTTTGGGATTCAAATTGGGTGAATAATTTGGATCAAAGGGTTATTCTTCACAAGATCATCATCTTCCATCAAATTGCAATTCATTGAAGAGTGAGTATGGGATCATTCGGATAAAGGTTGTTCATTTGATCGATAACGTTCGATACGGCTTGCGGTGAATCAGAGGCGTGATCGAGTTGATTTGTGAAGAAGGTTTGGGTTTTTCTTAAGGATTCAAGATTGTGCGATATCTTGAAGGATCAACAACGAAGAAGCGAGGTACTCAGCTGGACGATTGGCGCAAGGGTTTGCGCATGGTTAGAATCGTTAGAATCAGAGGGAGAAGCTTCATTGCTTGTTGAGGTTATTACGCATAGTTTGCATTAGATTCGATATAGGGTTATTGGAGTCTTTTGTAAATTGTGCACTATAGTTCAATCGTTTTTAATCAATATACGTTCAAATAACCCGTTTGGTTATTTGGGGGGAGACGTACCTGGCCGACTGCGAGGACGACACGAAAGCCGTGGGAACTCCCTAATCAATCGTTTGTGTCTTTCTCCCTTAATCTTTTACTTTACGCAATTGCTTTAATTTTCGATTCAATTGAATTTTTGTGTTCGTAAGTGTGCACCAAAATTCAATTGACATATATCTTGATTATGATTGGATTAGCTCTATATTTTTGTAACTTGCTTGGACTATGTTATTGGATCGTTTAATTCGAATATTATGCACACGATCGTTTCTTGTTCTTTATCATTACACGTTCAAGGCTATACTACTTTTTCAGTGATCAATCGGGTGCAAAGAGACTACCGATCCGGTGGTGCTTCCGCGCGTACCTTTTAAACTAAATTTTTTAAAATCAACATTGTTTAAAAGGGCCACTTATTCAACCCCCCCCCCCCCCCCCCCCCCCCCCCCTTCTAAGTGGTAGCCAAGTAGTCTAACATACATTTTTTTTAAAACAGCCAAAATAAAATATATTAATAATCAAATAGTCCTCTTAATATAAGGTGTGCCAAGACAGACTAACAAAGATTACAAAACATCCAATAGAAAAAAAAACAACAAGCAGAACAAAGTCCATCAATGCACATACAAGTAAGCGGGCTCGACCACCAACTATGAAAATTTGAAACGAGATTAATGTTTTGTGCCTTCAACCACCAAAAGTAGTGAAGTTTGACCTTTTCCAACAATTGAGACATTGAAATTTCTGAATTCCTAAACAACTGACAGTTCCTCTCGTTCCAAACGACCCAAACACATAAGAGTCAAATGAGCTGTAAAAAGGAGCGCCTCGCACGAAGACCACCTAAAGAATGAGTGAATTGCAGAAAATGATCAGAGATGTTCTGGGGATCCACCGATGAAAAGTCAATCCAAGACCGAACCAACGACCAAAGAGAGCCAAAGGTGCTGCAGTCGATGAAAAGATGCTGAGCTGACTCGACCCTGCCACAACCGGACATGCAGGAATGAGCAACTGAAGTGATGATACCTTGAGTCACCAAATTTACTTTTGTTGACAACCGGTCACGCAAGAATGTTTAAATATTTAATTAATGGGTCATATTATATCAAATGTTCTTGGACATTTATTAAACATATTTAAAAAATAAAAATAAAAAAATGAACATTGTATATGTGGTACTCAACTTGTACCGTTACATTTTAGGTAAATTTAAGTGTTATATCATATTTTTATATTAATTTTTATTTTAAATGCATAATTTGTCAAGATGTACTAATATCCAATAATGTAAATTGGGTATTAAAAAAATCACCAAAAAAAAATTAAAGACAAAATTAATATTAGAAATATAACTTTTTGTATGTTTAAAATATTAAATACCTAAATTTTATGATGAAATTTTCTTATTAATATGCTTAACAAATATCCTTAATGTATGATTAGCATTTTGCTTTAAAAAAAAATGATTAGCATTTTTCTTAATTAATTAACAAAACTTTATTAGGTGGTTCATATGTCGGCGAAGGTGACTAAAATTTAAAGCCACGTATATAAGCACTCAATATCCAACTAAGTTGTCTATTGGGTCATGTTTATTAATTAATATAGAAGATTGTTCTTTTAACCCCTTGCATTATTTTCAAGCTCAAAAAATTCAAAATTATCCCTCAGATTGTTTTGGAAATTAAGTTCTAAAGGTTTCGCAAGATATATTTTGAGCTCTCTATGTTTCAAAAAATATCTTCTTAAATAAGTCTTACTGCGCCAAGTCATAATGGCTATCAGCTACGTTTTTCCCACTCCATAAATGATTTGGAATTAAACCAATGCCCAAAATGCATGAAATATCTGACAATAGACAACCACACGCAAAAGGTAAAAAAAAGTTCCAGATATTTCAATCTTAAGTTTTGTCAACTTAACTACAATTTTATTGTAAGCGGTTGCAAGAATATGCCTCGTATCTGGAAATGTCAACTACTTTTCTAGAGGTGCAATTCCACTCTTAGATATTATCAGTGGCGACTATAGGAATGTTAGAGAGTCTGGGCAAAGTTTTGGAGGGAATTTTATCAACCCAACTTCCGAATATAGTAATATTTAAACCATATTTCCAATATTTAAACAATATAATTAAGAGTACAATCCTGTTTCCAATATAATTAAGGTTAAAATAAACAAGAGGCTAGACAAATCAGGAAAAAACCAGCAAAACATGAGTCAAATAAGAGGGATGAAATATAACATACCAATAGTGAACTTCTACTCCGGCCACATTAGATGGTGGTTCTTCTACTTCGGCTTCCGGTTGCACACTCTAGAAATCAAAAACTTCATCTCTGAAATTAAATAATGCAAAATCAATAATCAATTCATATAGCTTAAATGAAGCAAATTAACCATTAGAAAAGTCCCAAAATATATAAAGAAATAATGCAAAAAATAATATTATATTTATATTTTTTTATGTCACTAAAAATTAAAACCTCTCAACAATTTATTTAAAATTTCAAATATTTTATTTATATATGTTTTGATATATTTAAAAATTTATAAACAAACATATGAACACAAGCATTTAATCAAAAGTAAAATAATGATGAATGCATTGAACTTTTTTCTGACAGAATGAATGCATTGAACTTTATTTTTTTATTCAACTTGAAGCAACATAAAGAGACTTTAAAATATGGGTTTTGGGTTGTATAGTCCAGGCCCAAACTTTATTTGGAAACAATAATCCTCTCATGACCTAATTTAGGTTCCGTATAATTTGGACCATCAAATTCATTGGTCCATCTTGGACCAATCGGTTTATTTGCCATAGATTTAATGGAGATATAATCGGACGGATGAGATTTAAAGGTTATAACCGTTTATGCGATTTGTAGAAGGACAGATTGTACGTAAAACCGGCGGTACAGGATTTGGGTCACTTTTTTTGTTTGTGACCAGATGTTTCTGTTGGCTGGACCGTATATTAATATATTAATATGGTTGAATATATAAATAATTTTTCATTATTATGTTTTTAATATATAACATAATTTATAAAAATTAATTTATTAATATTTTTAATATATAAAATAATGTAGAAAAATTAATTTGTAGTTGTTAAAATTGTTATTTCGATAATATTCAATAAAAAAAATGAATTTGTTAGATAAAAAATCGTATGAATGAAATTTTAAGTGACGTAATTATGAATTGTTGTTTTAGTTGTTAAGATGATTAGTTATGTGAAAAGTATTTGAAATAGTTGACGATTTAAGTGGGTTATCTTAAGAAAGTATAATAAGCGTTATTGTAAATTAGTTGACGTAAGTATTAGTGAGGGGGGAATCTTACGACGGCTAGTTAGTTTAGTTTGATTAGAAGTAGGTTAAATTGGAATTAGG
Organism: Trifolium repens; assembly: GCA_030408175.1. Lineage (NCBI taxonomy): Eukaryota > Viridiplantae > Streptophyta > Magnoliopsida > Fabales > Fabaceae > Trifolium > Trifolium repens. Next base: position 35,514,995 of record CP125843.1, on the reverse strand, counting down.
TTAAGTAAGAAGTATTGAGTGGAGAATCTAAAGACGGCTAATTAGGTTAGTTTGATTGGAAGTAGCATAAATTGGAATTAGGTTAAGTAAGTTTTAGTGAGTTGGGAATCTAAAAAGTTATAGTTAGTTTAGTTTGATTAGAAGTAGCGTAAAATGGAATTAGGTTAAGTAAGTATTAGTGAATGGGGAATCTATAGACGACTAGTTAGTTTAAATTGATTAGAAGTAGCGTAAATTGGAATTAGGTTAAGTAAGAATTATTGAGCGGGAATCTAAAGACGGCTAGTTAGTTTAGTTTGATAAGAAGTAGCGTAAATTGGAATTAGGTTAAGTAAGAATTATTGAGTGGAGAATCTAAAGACGGCTAGTTAGTTTAGTTTGATTAGAAGTAGCATAAATTGGAATTAGGTTAAGTAAGTATTAGTGAGTGGGGAATCTAAAGACGGCTAGTTAGTTTAGTTTGATTAGAAGTAGCGTAAATTGGAATTAGGTTAAGTAAGAATTTTTGAGTGGGGAATCTAAAGACGGCTAGTTAGTTTAATTTGATTAGAAGTAGGTTAAATTGGAATTAGGTTAAGTAAGTATAAGTGAGTGGGGAATCTAAAGACGGCTAGTTAGGTTAGTTTGATTAGAAGTAGCTTAAATTTGAATTAGGTTAAGTAAGAATTATTGATTGGAGAATCTAAAGACGGTTAGTTAGTTTATTTTGATTAGAAGTAGCGTAAATTGTAATTAGGTTAAGTAAGAATTATTGAGCGAGGAATACTAATTTATGAATTAACATTTATTCGGATTAGGTGACGCAAGTATTTAGTGGACACTCTATTTTTTTTTTGATTAAAAATAGTAGTTAGATATAATTAATTTTTGAATTTTAATGGTTCTTAATTCAATTTTAAAGATGTTAACTACTTGATTAATAGATTTTTAGAATTATTTGTCCTAAAAAGGGTTAAAAGGGTTAGGAGGGTTAAAAGGGTTCCAAGGGTTAAGAGGGTTCCAAGGGTTACACGGATTCCAAATAAAAGGTCAAATAATAGATCAACAATTAAGCAAAGGAAGTTCAACCCTTTTCTTCTCATCTTTGTTTTGACAGGCTAACTTGTGTAAGTTTCATAATTCCCCGAAATCCTTTTTGTATTTATTTTCCTCATTGTTTATTCTCATCTCTTCTAACAGAACGTTTGTTTACGGGTACAGAATAGAATCAGGTCGAAGAATCGAAAATGGCTTCCTCTTCCAACAGTGGCAGTGGTTCAGGGTACCGTTATATCCGATACGCAAACTTGAATGCAAATGTCGGTGTCTTTCAGATATCAAGGTTTCTATGAGCAAGAAAAACCCAAATCGTTTGTTTTATTCGTGCAAGAACGACAGATGCGAATGGTTGGGTTGGTGTGAACCACTACCAGATGAAGTTGATGTTGAAAAAATAGTAGATCCAGAAATAATCGATGATTATGCAGACGCAAACATGGGTGATTTGGAAGACGAAATTGACAACGTGAAGAAACAAGTTGAGGGGTTGAGTGAAGCAATACAAGAGGAGGTTGCTGCTGTGAAGTTAGAATTTGACAATGGTATTGCTGATCTGAAGAAATATTTAGTTGAGAAGTAGATTGTTTCAGAAAATGGCTTCAATGAAGAACTTTTAATTTTGAAGACTGAAGTGGAAACAATGAAGCAAACAATTGGAAATCTGAAGTTAGCATTGTTCGGAATGATGTTGGTGTTGGTTTTGCTTTTTTACGGGTACCTCATATGAAGAAGATAAGGTTGAAGATGAAGATGGAACCCAGATGCTTGATTAAGGATTAAGGAAGTTATTAGTTTTAATGGTTAATTTATTATTATTAATTAATATTAGTTTAGATTATATTTATTTAAAAATGTACTTTCCTTAGTAATTAACAAATAGGTAGCGTATTGATCCAGCTATCACTGTGTTGGTGTTACTGCACACTGTAATTGTGGCTGAACGCAACAGTAACAGCTGTTAATTTGTCCTTGTGTATGAAGATATGTCACTTTACTACAGTACCTTTTTTGTTATTTGTGTTGCTTTAACGGTACCTTTGTTCAGTACCCATGTGAATGACTATTTTCATTGTGTGAAAAAGATAACCAAACTATAAGAAAAAATTATTAATTTAATAATTAAAAAGAAATGGTAAGGACATACAACCACATTGGTTGGTAAGGATCAGTTAATTCCGTATAATAAATTCTATATAGGTACACCCAACCGTAATTAATGTGAATGTTGTATATAAATTCTATACGCTTGGAATTTTTCTGTCATATGAATTGTATGCTCTTAGCACCATAGCAATGGAGAAAAAAAGCTATGTAGTCTACAATGGTCGTAAGACTGGTATATACACTAGTTGGATCGATTGTTACGCACAAGCAAATAGTTATAAAGATTCTGTTGTGAGATTGTACGATACAAAGAGAGATGGGGAGAATGCATGGAACGCGTATAATTTAAATTGCAGAACAACATTACAACCCAAGAGAAGAATAGAAGCAGAAATTGACAGTGGGTGTGGATACTATAATGGCATTTTAAGCAAGATTTTGGAGGAAACAGGTATTTTTAATTTTTTTTTGGATACAAGAAACAGGTATTTTTTATTATTTTTTTTGGTACAAGAAACAGGTATTTTTTATTTTTTTTTGGGTACAAGAAACAGGTATTTTTATTATGTGTTTGATATTGTATATTGACTTTAACTCAACGTATGGTTTGATATTAAATTAATCACGTTTTGTTAATGTAATTGATTTGAGTTTGATTTTTTTTTAGATCGTGAACAAATAATTCCAGAGACAGAAACAAGTGTGATAATGAAAAAAGATGTTCAAGAATGGCTTCAGCAAGTGTGTTTTAGATTTCATATTGAACAACCACATTATGTTCTGCATGACCACAAAGATGACGTTGACGGAAAACGTTATTATAGATACCGAGGATCGTTTACATCGACGATTATTGGTCAACCAAAAGTTTGTCTTGGTAATTTTGAAAGAACACATGAAAAAGCACGTGATAAAGTTGCAATAATGTTGATGCGGAGATTATTATCTTCCACTAACCACAAACTTATTGATTATAACTACCATAATGTGGTTTTGTTTGAAGAACAATTGGAAAAAATGGCCGACGAAAATTATGAGCTACAATTGGAAAATGCAACTTTATTGGCGGAAATTAATCATTTAAATGCAGCCTCATGTAATGTTTCAAAAAATGATTAATGAAAATTATTTTATTTGTATGCTGTTTAGTAACGTAATTAAAAAAATTATTATTATTATTGTATGTGAAAGCTGGTTAGTTGAAAAGTAACCTATACGTGGGGAAAAAGTTGATTAGCAAACGATATGTTCGGACGAAAACAAACTGGCCGTTTATCTAGTAGCCAAAAATAGTATTTAAAAAAAAAACAAATAAATTGATTTTTAAATTGGCAACCAAATGTGTCTTATCATCCTTATTTTCTACGAAATTGACTGTCCATGTTGACCTTGTGACCTATGTGTGTCACTTTAACAGTAGGCAACGGCCGCCTATGAGTAAAGTTAAAATTGTAATGCAATTAAATGAATTATTTATACTATACAGAAACACCAAAACAGCAAACTGAATATTCTGCAACTTCATCCATTAATGCTCCTTTGCCTAACATATATTATGGTAATTTTTTTAAAAGATTCAACAAACAAAAATCAAAAAATAAAACGATAAGATGAGACTGAATCTAAATTTGAGAGGGATTTTCTAACCCTAAATGAAAGTAACATAAAAAATCTACTTAAATATAAAAGGGTTGAAAACAGGGTTCCTGAAAACAGATTACTCATTCATTCCTTTTGAAAACCTAGTGAGTGTTTGGAGAGAAAACCACAAAGTGATGGATAATAACAACAACTATGATGAGCATGACGGTATGGGATTTATGGAGAACGACGTTGAGGTTGGCTTTGTGAATGAAGAAGAAAAACATGAACAAGTTGCTGCTTATGTTGAGGTTCAATTTGCGAATGAAGAAGCAGAAGGTGAACAACTTGCTGGTGATAATGAGAATGAACAAAACAACCTTTCTCGTTCTGTCAAAGAACTAACTGTTTTGGTTAACAAAGTAGTTGATGAAATAACAGTATGTAACTATTACTCCTGATTCCTCATTCCTTTGATGCAAATATTTTTAAAATATTGAATAGTAAACGATAACATGTTTTTGTTCTCATGCAGGATTTGAAACATTGGGTGGTTACTCAATATTCTACTCATTTTGAAGAACTCCAAACTATTATTGCTGTGAAGAAATCTCTTGCTGAAATATCTGTACGTGTTGGTTTTTATTTCGTTTGGTGTTCATGCAAATTTTATACTTTTCGATCGAAAAAATAACACATGCTGTTTTTGTGTAGGCGCTGAAAGCTTTTATGACTGTCCATACCACGGCTCGTTTTAATGAACTTGAAACCATTTTGCGGTCACAACAGCCATCTCTAGATGTTATAAGAGATTCTCTTAAGATGATTGAAGTCGGAGTGTCGACCAAACCTAGAACTGACAGCCCACGACCAACGACTGAAAACACTACTGAAAAAAGGGGTGAAGTCTCAAACCCTGTCATCACCATTGAAGATGAGAAGGAGGAAGAACAAGATCCATCACGTTCGAAGGGAAAACGCAAGGCTGTTGAGTCTGACTATGAGTCGGAGTTAGACAAAGACAAAGAGGTTGCTAACACCGATCTCGTTTTTTCTGATGGTGACTATGAATTTCATGCTGATGATGTCAACAAGAAGATTTGTCAAACTATCAACAACTTAAACATGCAAATAAAGCAAGCAGCTCCAAAACCCCTTCTCCCTGATGCTTGGACTAGTATTGATAAGTTGGGAAAGTCTGCTGACCTATCTAATCCCATGCGATTTTCCAACAGTAATTATAGAAGGGATTCAAAAAATAGGACAATGGAGGAAGATTTGGAAGCGTTGAATGGTATTAGTAAGAAACTATTCACAAGTCCTTTCACAACTCCACCAACAAGTTCTAAAGGGAAAAGGGGATCTTCTTCAAGTAAAGGAAAAAAAAACATTGACTGGAAGTGTTTCAAAACGATGCAAGAGTGTTCTGCCAAAGGTAAAAAAAATTGTTCATATATTATTAGTTATTTTCATCATGTTGTTTTAGATCGTTCCTATATTATTTGATTGTAGCTGTTGGGCCTTGTGTTTCAAAATAGTATAAGTTTTAGCCTTTATTCATCATGTTGGGCCTTTTTGTATGCAGCCCGTTGAACTTATTCATATTTGCAGTCTCATTTGTTGTTTATTACTAGAACATTGATCTATAACAACACTACTCATTTGTTTAGGGTATTAAGTGGAACTTTCCAGTCACTTCGGACATGAAGTTAGATTTTGCAGAGCTACAAGCAATAGCTTACGTCTATCACCCGGACAAAGACAAATCGTATGATTTTTAATTTTCTTTATAGTAAAAAAATAAATGCCATAAAAGCATGTCTTGTGTTCAATTTTTTGATGTTGATGGTTTTATGTCACAGCAAGAGGTTGGTTAGTTCAAGAGGGATAGAAGCCTATAGAGCTGACTTTGACACTTTAACTCCTGGGAATATGATAAATCATAAGGTCTTTCACATACTCATTTTTTATCTAGTTTACATGCATAACAAATGAATCTCACAAGTCTAACATTTATTTTTTAAAACTATCAGATAGTTACACTAGTTTGCATGAGATCAACTTGGATGCAAGAGAGTTACAATAGGGGAGCGGTTTGGTTTTTGCCCCCGGCATTTGCGGATGACGTATTTTTGGGGAAAACTATTGAAGAGTTGATCGCTACCTATTGCAAGGATTGGATGCCTTCATATCCAAGACTCAAATATGTATGTTGATTGACACTTTTTGTTTAAAAAAATTATATAAGATCATTTCAAATATGAATCACATTTGTATCAAATATTAAGAAACTAACCTATTTATTTTGTAGATTTATGTTCCAATCAACACTTCATCCGACCATTGGTTTTTGATGGTTATCTCTATGCAACTTCAAACTATTTATCATCTTAATAGTTATTGTGGGATTGGAGATGTGAAGCCTAGAAGAGCAACAATCTCTATAATTGTTAGCCATTTATCTTACACTTGAAAGTTTGAAATTTTTTATTTTTTTTGTTTTGCAACTGTTTTAGCTTTCAATTATAAAAATATTGAATTGTTATTGTTTAATTAAAATTGTAGTCCCGCACTTTGGAATGCATGGTATCGGCTGCTTTGTATGGAACAACTTTTCTCGGCCGTTCTACTGAGTTTAATGAATGGCCCATTGAAGAGGCACACGGCATACCTAATTGTGGTCATAGGTAAGAACCCTTTATAACAATAAACGAAGCAAAACACATGATTATGATCCGAAATAATACAAGTTTTTTATATTTTATGCAGTAACAACGCTGCCGTTTGGGTTATTGATTGGATGGATATGGATCAATGTTTCACCCCCAATATTCAAGGGGAGGTAAATATTCTATAATTCCTATAAGTTAATAATATTTCGTCTAATTTAAAAAGTACCGACATCCAATCTAATAATTAATTATGAATGTTGCAGCTTAAGGAAAACATGATTCGCGTGAAGACGGCTTCTAATTTGGTGCTTGGTGTATACAATGACCTGTGGGACTTCATTGAAGAGGAAGCCAAAAATTTCTGGGAACTTATTAGCAACTAAGTTGGACACAGTAACATTCTGGATTTAATGAAGATGAAGCAGCCCTTTCATGGCCTTTTGTTTCTGCTCGTCATATGCTTATGATATTTAGTGTTGTCCATTTTAATTTAAATTTGGTGTAGTCTCTAATTAAATTTGCCCTCTTTTGAAACTATTTAAGCTGCCAATACTTTGATTCTTAAGCTTAATGGACATTTCTTTTTGTAATCCAATCCATATGTATGGATCATGAACACAATATATTGCATCCTATTTTGGTCCAGCCTTAACAATTAATCACGACCTATCCTAATTTTGGATTCAAATTTGTTACATGTGACATTGTTGAACTTGAAACACATATGTGTAAATATAGAGTGAGTAATTTTCATAACCATTAAGACAAAATTTCTCAATGGTGTGTACTGTGAAAGATGCTTAATTTTCATAACCATTAAGATAAAAAGATGCTTAAACTGTGAAATATGAGTACAAAAGGTAGTAAGAAATGTAGTGAGCTTGATCTGTTAATGCAGGGGAAGATTTTATGAAAAGAAGGGTGTTAGTGTAGCATGCAATTCTACAGGAATATACCAATGACGAGATTTGGTTCCATTTTCTAAGTAAACTATACCAATGACAAGAACAGTGAATATAACTTGAGCTAAAATTTGTGTGAACACAAAATGTAACTTATCTTAGCACGGTACCACTATCAAAATCAAATGGCCAGTGTTCTGAATATGGTTACTAGAACAGATACTATCAAACAGGAACCTAGTAAATAAACCAAAAACTAAAGAGGGTAATTCTCAAAGACATTAAGATCTGGTTCACATATCATGTTACTCTACTACATAAATCAAAGCAATGCATAGTCTCACACACTAGACCAAATTATAGACCAAATTAATAAACACAGAATAGACCAAATTATAGGTCTCACACATTACACAAACATAAGTCAACATTAAATTCATAGTCTTGGTCTTACACATAATAGACACAATAATTAGTCATAGGATCAACATTACATAAACACACCCTTCAGTTTTGAACATAAACAGACCAATAACTCTTACTCATTACATAAACACATACCCATTCATAAGTCTTGAAAACTACATATGATGTCTCAAAATAAATAAACCAAAAATTTAAAAACAGTCTGGAACTTAATAAACACAACAGTAAGTCTATCTGAATTACACTTGAACACCTTCATGTATGACAAATCAACTGAACTCCCCAACTTCAGTAAAATTAAACATCCTGCATAACGTATTCGACTTACAATTAATAATAACACTACAAAAATGAATTTATATTTAATAACAGTAGTATAAACAGTTTAAATATTGACTAACCATGTCCACCGTGGCGATGTTCCCATATTCTTCAACTGCAGCTTCATATTCGTTGTAATCTTCAGTTTCGCTATCAATTGGCTGACTCAACACAGGACATGAAGTTTTATTGTGTCCTTCAGATTTGCATATACCACAACTCTGTGGTTTCCTTCCTTGGCTAACATTCCTTCCTTGGCTAAGGTTCCTTCCTTGCGAGTTTACCACCGTTGCACTACCACAACCTTTTGTTCTAACACGAGATGGATTTAATATTGTTTCCTCAAAAAAAGTCCTATTGTATACGTATGCAGTTGCCTCATCGCTGCATTCGTTTTCTAATACCTTTGTCTGAGCATCAAGTAATTCTAGAGTGCCACGCATCAATTGCAGCTTCCCACATTTAACAACTGCTACAGCCATTCTTTTGCATTTTTCAACCACAGTGGTATATTGCCTTACAGACGTCGGGTCAATTGGTTGGTTCTTTTTAGGAGTATAAGAAGCAATTCCATCCTTCGTATTTTTGGTCCATCTCTTAATGACAAGACAATCAGGCAACATAACAATGTTCAGATAGACCAAAACAGCGACTACATGCTCACACACAATACCTAAGGACTCTAACCTCTCACACGAGCACTTGAATTGTAAACTAGTCGGACAAAATGACACTTGCCATTCAACATTTTGTTTAGGATACCTCATGACAGTAAAGAAATAGTAGGAAACAGCTTGTCTACTATCGACAACAGTGCAAGTGCATGCTCTACGGAGCACGGGTTGAAACAACAAAAATACTTCTCTAGTGTACAATTCAGCAGCAACTCTCTCAAGTAAAGGCAATGGAGTTTCCAAAACAGCATCACCATGAATAGAACCAAAATCGGCTTCTAATTCAGTATACCTCATATAATTCAAGCATCTAAAGAATTGGTGCAAAAACTCCAATAAATTATTTTGGTAGTTAACATACCTGCCAAATTGTGCATGTAAGCCTTCGCATCGAGAAGTTGTTCTAAATCCAGCAAAAAATTTACCCCTTATGTGGGCAGTGGCCCACATCACTAGTGCAGAAAACACTTTTTACAACTGGCCAAATACACCTTTTACATCTGGCTCCGGTCAGTCATAAACGCACGAGTTATAGTAAGTTGGACACTTTTTACAACTGGCTCCGTCAGATGTAAAATGTTCACGTTTTACATCTGTTTCTTATTTCCGTCAGATGTAAAAGGTGCAAGTTTCAATTATTTTTTAAAATTGAATTGGACTTTTTACATCTGCGTGCCATTTTCCACAGATGTAAAATCTCCACTTTTTTTTTAATAATAATCCTGCTTTTTTTTTTTTTTTCAAATCCTGCATTTTATTTTTTATACTCAATCATTCTATTTTCTTAAAGTAGTTAATTATTTGTGAGTTGGCAATGTGAATCAAGATCTAACATAGCACCAACTCAAACATTGAAGAAACCAAGGATTATGCATCAATTTAAGAAAGCATGAATCAAACCCCAACTAAATTTAGAAGAAAAAACTACATAGAAGATCAATTAGAAGTTATTTCTAATGGAAAATTCACAAGTTTCATAAGGCTTGTATATCAAGTGACAGCAAAAACAAAAAAAATTAACTAAACAGATATTCTGCGGCAGACCACAATAAAGCGCACACCGACCCAGCAACTAAACACAGCGCAGCAGACCTGGAATCTACTGCTATAACTAAATCCAATGCCTAACCGAGACGCACACACAAGATGCTACTAGCAAATACACTTCTGATATCAACACTCTAGCCCAGTTGTAACTGCAAGAACACCTCTGTTGTGGCTATCACCTGCTTCATCATTGATCAATTGTAAGCAAAATTTCAATGATTTGTACCTTAACTTAAAGAACCATAGAATAACTTACCGAGACGTATGTCACAATCTTTCGTCAAGAAGATATTCGAACACTGATGGAATTATAGGATTTTCTCATTAGTATATAACTTAATAAGATTTAGAGATAAGCTCCATCTATACAGGCCACAAGAAACACATTAGAATTACCTTAGAAGCACCAACCTCCTGATGTGCAGATCTGTGAGACAACTCATTTTGGCGAGCAAGTCCTGAAATAGTCAGACACTAACAATATTTATTACGAAGACATAAAATAGAACGTCGGAAACAAGGCATGCAAAGAGCAGAGTAACAAACCAACTGAAAGAGTGGATTAGAGAAGAGAAGACGGCGTCTGTTCCACCAAGTAAGGGTGTCATATCAAACTGCGGATTCTTTTTAATATAACAAGCATCTGCACACGTGTGGACAACAGAAAAATGTCATGTTATATAACAACAACACCATAATATGTCCATTTAAATGTCCCAATTAAGCAATAGCAATTTCAGAAGTAATCAAATCCAGTAATTTCACGAAACAACTCAATTATACCTGCCCATAAATTAGTTCCAACTGTCCCCTTAATGACTCATAAGGTTCTTCCGTGGAGCTAATGCAGACCAAGTAATATTAATAATAATGAAGCATAAAAAATTCAAGTATAATAAAAACAATAAAAAGCATATGATCAAACCTGATGCTTTCCAGCCCTGGCCCATTTGACAGAATCACCCCTAACAAGTGCCAATTGCAAAATCATATTAAAATATATGCACTAGTGTTATTATTCAATTCAATTAATTAACAAGAAAACAGAACATGTGATTGTTAATACTTAATAATATGTAAACATAACAAAACAATGCAACAAAAACAAATCAATAATAACTTAATAAGTTCATGTGATTGTTAAGTGATGAATGAATTAATAAACAAAGAAAAAAACTAACCTAGAATATATAGGTTTTCCAGAATTGCTAAGAATAAAGAAATGCTTCTTCCTTTTTCTCCATGATATAGAACCCTCATCCTTCACTTTATTCATCAATCAAACAGAATATGATATCTATAAACAGATAGATACATAGATAGATATAGAAATGCATTGACATAGAGATAAAATCAAAGTATGCACCTCATTTTGGTGTTGTTTTCCAGGAATCCAAGAGGAATTGGAATTGGAATATTAAGCTTAGTGTCAATATCCACACCTAGGATGCATCCAAAGATTGAATTCCAAAATGTCAATAACAATTAGGGATACACCACAACTATAAGTCAAAAAAACTATCCAATTACATAAACTGAATCAAACTCTACTCATAGATATAGCTTGTATTTAGTTTCCTTCGCACATAAACAAAGACAACAAGAATGCAATTTCAAATTCCCCAACAATATCAATTCATTATCATGTGTGTAACTATAACAAGTTTGTGATCTTTCTTTTTTACACGGAACCGAAACAAAAGTTTTCTTGTGAACCCATATAATATTATAATTCATGTGTAATAAATATTTCTCTGACCTTGTACTCTATATCAAATATTGCTTCTCCAAAAGAGAATGAATAAATGCTTCTCAAAGTCAATCTCTTTAACACAGTGTCACAATCTAATAAAGTCTATGATATTTTGATTAACCCATGCCTTTCAATTGTGTGGTGCATATCAAATGGATTTGTCCATTATTCCCTCATTATCAAATAACATGCTCTTTATCATTGTTGCATCAAAATGATTCGGATCATTTTTTTTTTTTGAAAGGCAAACTAATTTTATTAAAGGCACAATTTGGTACAAGGTGTACTAAAGAGGCCAAAACAGTATACAAACACAATGAAGAGTAAACACTCCTATAGCCAAAGGAAAAGGAACTAGCCACAACACGCAGGCAGCCCAAACAGCAGCAAGAAAACTAAAGCGCATAAACAAGGAGTAGCAACAACACAACATAGCACAAAAACACAGTAAACCAAGGACAGCAACAACAAAACAGAACGCAGAAACAGCAGCAGTTCCGGTCGACACAGCAGGACAATTCTATATGATAATGTATTCTTTTCTTTCTTTTTTTGTATTTACAAGGTAAGGTAATCTGAAGTTCGGCAAGAAATTAAGTAAAGTCTGGCCGATAACTGCTCTACCGAACAATTGAACTAGGTTATTCCGAAATTCAGTCTTAGGGAAAATCATTAAACACTTGAGCATTAGTTGGTTATATGATAATCTATTATCTTTCAAAATAAATTAAAATCTCAAATAAATACAATCCAAAATATTCTCCTCTAAAACCCTAAATTAAAATAATGTTAGTGTCATCCATGTTACCAAAGAATTTGTGCATTACATTGTAACCTTGGTCCTTATCTTCAGTTTGCCCTATCACTTTTATAGTAACAACTCACCGACACAAACCCACTGCCACTAAACACCAAAACCTACATCCTTTCAAGTTATTCAACAACTTTTTTTAAATTTTTTAACAACGAAGTGCTTAATCTATCTAATAAATAACAATCTATCTTTAGGTTAAAAGCGTTTGATAAGACAAATAACGAAAAGAACATTGAATACCATGTGAGAGTGTGAGAGCCAGGATAACAGTACCTGTTTGCGATTCAGAACGGGAAGATCTACTGAGAGTGCGATTCAGAACGAGAAGATCGACTGAGTGTGAGATCGAGTGAGAGGGAAGATTTCGTGTGAGAGATTGCGATTCAGTGAGAGGGATTGCGATTCAGAAAGGAGGATGTGTGAGATCGAGTGCCATTCAAAACAGAAGATTGAATGATTCAGTGAGAGCGATAGTTAGGGTTCGAGTGAGAGGGAAGAGTTTGATACTGATGGATTGTGTTTACGCGTGAGGGAGTGTCTGTGTGAACACTAAACTAATTTTCATTCAAACAAAAATAAAAATAAAAAAGTCACTACAATACCTTTTACATCTGAGGAAAATATGACTAGATGTAAACTTATTTTAGACAATTTTTACAATAATTACAGAATTGCCACCGTGTTTTATTTTGCATCTGGGAATATTATAGCCAGATGTAAAATGTCGTGTCTATGTATTTTTCACTACTGATAAAATTGAAACCAGATGTAAATTGTATTCCATATTTCTTTTCGCATCTGCTATCTTTTCCACAGATGTAAAACCCTTATTAATAAGTCATATTTGTACTAGTGCATGTTCCGCTTTTCATACATTTCTTTGATCCATTTGTTGTCTTCTAATCCAACATCAGATACCATTTTTTCCCACTTTATCTTAAACTCCCCCACATCATAGTCACCTAACATGCATTGCTTGAATTTCCTCACAAACTGTTTCTTACCAATATTAGTGCAAGCATTACGAATGAGATGCCAAGCACAAAGCCTATGATGACATTCCGGAAAAACCCTTCTAATCGCGTTCCTCATTGCCAAATCACCATCCGTAATAACTGACGTGGGACTTTTCCCTCCCATTGCTTCCAAAAATTGTTCCAAAAGCCACACATATGTATCTTCCGTTTCATCACATACAATAGCACCGCAAAAGACTATACTCTGGTTATGGTGGTTAACGCCGGAAAATATGACCAATGGGCACATATACTTGTTCCTCTTATAGGTGGCATCAAAAGCCACAACATCCCCAAAAATCGTGTAATCCCTCTTTGCCACTCCATCACACCAAAACAAGTGTGTCAGCCTTCCCTTATTATCAACCTTGTGTTTCCAAAACATTGATTCATCACTTAGCCTCATGCTTTCAAGATACTCGCATGCAACTTTCGCGTCCGTCGACGAAGTTAGCCGTTGTCTTTCCTGTTCATTGTACATATCTCGCCTACGGAAACCAACTTTTTCGTAACCACCGACTTCATTAGCAAATAATCCATATATATGACTTGTCTTCATACCAACTTCTCTCATGTTGCTCATTCGCCAAATGTCATAATTACTCATCTTTCTATGTGCTGGGAGCATCGAAGTAAACTTGTCATCCAACAAAGGGTGGTTGTGTGCGTTGTATAGCAATTTCAAGTACCAACGTCCACTGTTTGTTTCAATATGAACACGGCACTTTGCATCACAACCGCATCTGATGCATGGTTTAGCTACTCTCTTTCGGATCGTTGGAGTGTTTTTCCCATCTCTAACCCCTTGTCTGTAGCAAACAAATGTCTGTTGAGTAATTTCACGTTTTTTGTTCCTCATTACCTTGCTTTTCCTTGCAGCAAAACCATGAAAACTTGCATACGAATTGTAGAATGTATAGGCCACATTGAGATCCAAGAAATGGTATCTCATTAAATCTTCTTCACTTAATTGTTTAAAGTCGATCTTCGATATATCTTCCAAACAATTCACGGCATTAGTTTCACTAAAAATATAGCCCCCTACACCTTCTGTCCTACTACATTCTGCATCATCTAGATTTTCATCACCACTTTCATGCACTTCTTCTTCATCAGACAACACTAAATTTTCCATTCCCTATATAAATATAACATTTCTAATTATATTGTTCACTATACTTGCTTAAATTTATTAAGTAATTAAACTCAATTTAAGCTGACTAAAATAAAAATTACTTCAATTTGCGTTTAAGACATACCTCAGATGTTTCATCTTCACCATTCAAGGAATTTGAACAAACTACCACCATATTCAGCTTCGGAGACTAACAGTAACTTAATTTAGTAATTTCTTTAGTTGTCTGCAAAATTAATTAAGATAATTAAACCAAAACTGCAAAATGTTACAATTCTAGATCCAATTTGACTGGAAACATACCTTTCGTATTTGACAACAACAGAACAGATCAATGAGATCAACGAAATCAGAGACAACATGTGTGTGACCCTCTGTAATCGACCATCGCAACGAACGACTGAGATCGACGGAGATGAAGGAGATTTCAATCACACTCTTAGTTTGTTTGGTGGTGGTGTTTTAAGGAAGATAAGCAAAATGGTTTAACGGATATTGTTTGTTCCTTTAACGAAAATTGTTTTACCAAAATAAATGCAAAATGGTACATTAATTGCGGACAGCTGTATATTGCTTTTAAAATAAATATTAAATGGGGATATGAGGATAATTTCGTGTGGCAGACTGTATTGCGCATGTGAATCTTTTTACCGGATCTACTTCATTTATCCAGTCAATTATATGCGACCAACATGGACAAATACATCTTTCTGACCAGCCTAAACGGATCCCCTAATCTATTAGTTTATTGTTGACCTCATCATCTTCTTTTCATTTTCTTTCTAAGCGGCGGATCTGTTCTTCTTCTTCTTATCTATTTGTATACTTTTTGCTTGCCTCTCACTTTTATAACCAAACCAACATTCTTCCAGCAAATAACATATAAGGAAGAAAGAATGTGAAGGTTTTTAATATTGATTTCTCTGTTAAGTGTTGGCGAGAGAGATTGAAAGCTGCGATGAGAGAGCAGTACAGAGAAAGAGATTATATATGCGAGAGGGCGGTGGGGTTGCGAGTAAGAGAAACAGATTAAGTGGTGCCCTTTTTCTTTTTTCTATTTTCATTTATTAAAAAAAAAAAAAAAAAGGGTGGCCAGCCCGGGCAGGTGCCCAGGGAAGCCGGGCGGCGGAATCGCCCCTGGATATTATCTTCAGAGGGTACATAACATCATTAATGTATTCAAGACATTGTTCAATACCGTAAATGTTCAAGTAATCGTTCCTATACATATTTAATTATGTAATATGGGTCGTATGATTTAACCTATGACTTTCTTCACCCTTACCAAGATGTTGAGCTACAACGTGAAATCCACATCGACTGTCACCCTCAATATTAATAACATTTTCAATATGTAAATGCATGGACAATGAGATATGATCAATAATTGCTCAACAAGGGATCAAATTTGGAGACAAATGACCAATGTGAACACTCTTCCTTTTGAGAAATGAAGGTTTTGACTGTGATGTTTGACTAACTTAAAATTGGAAATCAACATGCTCCCAATACGATGGAAATCGAGTAGTAGAACTGTCACATTGAGTCGACTTTACCCTTTTTTTGCACCCTTTGTTGACTTGACTTTCTGATAATTTGTGTTGTAAGATACTCCCTCCGTCCCATTTTAAATGACCTTTTTTTAACTTAGTGTACTATTCGTTTGATCTGCTTTGACCTTATTTTTCTATTAATATATAGATGCAAATATTAGCATATGAGATGTTGTTTGATTTGTTTCGACGATTACTTTCAAAATATACCATTTTTATAATTTTTAATAATAAATAATTAGAGATATTAACGATTAAAGTTGTGCATTGGCAAACGTGTCAGTGGTCAAACAGGTCATTTATTTTGGGACAGAGGGAGTAAATGATCATTTGTTCACCAAATGATGATAATACATATCCAGACAAACACAATCGTTTTCTTGGTCTTCAATTAATTGGTCTTCTTTTTTATGAAGTCTTGGGGTGATGTCCAACAAGTTCTTCCCAACGTGACGTCGCAACTGAAAAACTGTGATTTTTTTTTTACGCAAGTGGAAACTATGGTTTTTGGAAGTTGTGCGGGTCATGTGATATTTTTGCATCAAAATTTAAAGAACAATATTTGTTTTTAATTAGAAAAAACAATCTGATATATTGGATATTTTAATGGCCTGAATTTTTTTAACTCTGTGTGTGACTGTGGGATATCACTATAACAACAAATTCAAATCCTTCACCTTACAAATTTTGCCTAATAACAAAAATTAGCCAAGTCTGATTGGTAAATTAACAACTTATCACAGGATATAAAGTTTTTTCTTTTACAACAATTAGAGGATTTAATAAAGTTGGGGTGGGATGGGTAGCTTTACTGGTTAAGCTAGAGCTAAGAATTAAGAAGTTGAAAGTCCAGAGTTCAAATCTTGATAAAGAGAAAAACTAATATAACATTATAAATATATTAACAATTTATTTTTATTTTTTTAAAAAAAAGAGGATGATAAAGTTGAGTAAATAAGGTGAAGAATAAAATGAGTGAGTGAAATGATAATTTGGTGGTCGAAAATTCAATTCTACTTCCCAAAATAATACGAACCATGACTATAAGTTTTTTTTTTGACACACCATGACTATATGTTAAAAAACAAATTAAATGGTAAATTCATTTTAAATCCAAAGCATGCCATGTGCCATGTGCCATGTGCCATGTGCCATGTGCCATGTGCCATGTGCCATGTGCCATGTGTCATGTGCCATGTGATATCAATCAACTAGTTCCATGAACCGATGGACCTATCCTATTTGGCAAAGAGACTTATTATAGGGATATCAATTTCATCCGTAAATCAGGATCCGCGCGGAGATTGTCTCGTTTGGAGATTTGAAGTTGGAAAATTTTTCTCTGTGGGGATGGAGGAGAAAATTCCCCCGAAAGAGGTTTGGGGATGGGGATGGGGATGGTATTTCATCCTCCGCCCGCGGAGACTCCATCCTCGAAAACTATTAAAATAATATTTATAAATTTATATTTAGGTAATTTATAAATTATTTTTAATTATATTTTCACACAATATGTGTATACATTTGTTTATATATGATGCTTATAAATGTCACAAGACTCGCAATAATATTTTAATATTTTCATTTGTTTTATAATTAACCTTGAATATTACTTTACAACTAGTTTGATTGAAAATAATAAAAATTTGTTGTTTTTTTTAAAGTTGATGGATATCCGCAAGAACTGTGGGAATCCGCGGGGATGGAGATGGAGGAAGAATACTCCCCGAAGCGGGAAATGAGGACGGGAATGTGGAATATTTTAAATGGTGGGGCAAGAAGTGGTAAAGTGTCCTCCGGTCAATCCCCGCTCTGTTGATATCCCTAGACTTATATAGGGGCCATTTTGGGCTTTACCATTTTGTCTTCGTTCCCATCTATAATCCAAGTTTTTTTTTTCTTAAGTTTAAAATCCAAGTTCCGTATAGGTTCACAGTTCAAACATATAAGAGACTGAGAGAGCTTAGTGAACATTAAATTATTTCATTTCATAAAGACTTAACCCAAGACCACATAATTATTATTTTTTATTAAAAAGGTTTAGTAGACAAAAGACAACTGCAATATGTTGGCTAAATCACATGTATCTAACAATAAATAACAAAAATTCAAGATATCTCCAGTCGAAAATTAGAGACTAACATCAAAACATATAAATCCATTTAAACGACCGACATTGTTCAATATATATTCTTCCATATGTACTAATTAGATATTGAATTCATGATCACATGCTTAAGAAATCGAGTTATCTAATGAACTATATCACACTTTTTTATAAAATAAAATTATATTAATTCATAAAAAAGAAAGATGCCAAAAGCATATATGTTGAAAGAATGGGCCATCAAGTTAATGCTCAAAGTATATGCCAAAGAAGATCCTCTGTCTTGCCCCCACTCACCCAATTCCTTTCGCAAACGGAACACAAATTCACCTTTATAGTTCAGAAAAACATTCCTTATTTTCTTCTCTTTGAAGGCTCATCCATATTCATTATTGTTCTCTATTGAAAGTTCCATAGATGGAAATTAGGATGGAAGCAAGGGCATGTAGCTGTGAGATTAAAGATGTTGCTGATGATGAGGATGAAGATACCAAACTCAATGATGATTAACCAATGATAATTGCAAGTTTATTATAACTTGCTTGATCATTTGGGCAACTGAAGATCCTTTGGCAGTCACACTATTACAAGATCCTTGCTATCTTCTATACCTTTATATTTATAAGATATAAATTAATTCCTTTATATGTATGCAGTTCTATTATGCATTATTATTATGCAAGTTATTTTGGTTGCTTACTAGAGATTTTAAGTTATTTTTTGTGTCCTATTATTATTGTATACCGTTTTGCATTGTTTTAGGCTTTTAGCCACTTTTGTTGTTTTTCTTTTGATGTAATAATTTATTCTGTTTTGGCTACCCAGAACAATGTGATAATTTACGAGATATATGACTATGAGGGTATATTCTCACGTCTACATATTTTTCTTTGGTATTAACGTGGTATGATTAATTATAATTAAGTACAAAGTGGTACCTATTGGATACTACTATTGGAGTAAGATACATTTGAGTACTAAATAGGTACTATGGTTTAAATAAGTATTATCTCTCTCTTTTTTGGACACACCTTAATTTTGATTAAAATACATTTTCATGGAATCCACATAAATAATTATAAATTATTAAATAATAAATTATCACTAAAGTAATGATGTAGAGTTATTAGTGGGATCCAATAAGAATTTTTTGAAGAGGTGAATGGTTGAAGAGATTGAGTGCTTAATAGATACTATTATTTAAAAAATATAAATGAGTGACTTGTGCATATGGGATTAGTTAAGTACCCAAAAATAAAGTGCTCCATTGTGAATGCTTAATTTGTTTTGGGTAGGGACGGTACACTTTAATTTTGGTACTACTACTATAACTCTTTTTTTTTTTTGAAGTAGTACTACAACTATAACTATAACTATAACTATTAAAAAAAGAAACTCTCATATATCCCCACTTAAACTTCTTTTTTTCCAACAAAATCAAATTTCACGCAGAGCAGAGATATATTAAGAAAGTGGATGTTTAACTATAATAAACTTGAGAAATTTCTTATTAGTTGATCTTAACTATTCTCTCCGTTTCAAATCTTTGGTCTTCTTAGCTTTTTAATTTTGTCCTAAAACTTTGATCCTTTTAAGAAACTAAGGTACAATTAATGATGTTTTACCATTTGTATCCTTACAAAAGTTAAAGCATTTATTAAATAGATTTTCTCTTTCTTAACAAAGTAAGGGTAAATAAGACTTAACTTATCAATCTTTATTCTTTTTTAATCAACGTGCAAAACTCTAAAAAAATCAAAGTTTTGGGACGAGAGAGTATATGATAGCTTGAATATTTGAAATGACTTAAGATTTAATCGCAATTAAGTTAATTTTGGTACTAGTACTATAACTTTGTTTACCGATGTTCTCCACATTTCTATTTTTAAGAAAGTGGATGTTTAACCATCATAAACTTGAGAAATGTCTCTTTTTTTCACTTTAATTTTGGTACTAACTATAAGTTATAACTTTGTTTGTTGATATTCTCCACATTTCTATTTTTAAGAAAGTGGATGTTTAACCATAATAAACTGGAGAAATGTCTTGTTTGTTGATCTCAACTATATGGTAGCTTGATTATTTGAAATGTGATCTTGTTCGTTGATCTCAACCATAATAAGCTTAAGATTTAATCTCAGTGACCAACACGTAAAGAAACAACGAGCATGAGCAGAGAAAGCATCGGAAAGAGAGAAAGTAAACAAATGGTACGAAGTTGAGAAGCTCATCGCACTACCATCCAAAGGGCTTACATCTTGTTGTGAGAGTTTTGGATTTTAGGGTTTGCAACAGCGGCAGATCGGGTCTTAGAGAGAAGGCGGAGAGGAATTTGAAATTTTCTATCTAGAGAGAGAGAGAGTGTGTGGTTATTATTCTTTTTTTTATTAATCTGACTCCAATTTTCTATTAACAAGTAAAAAACTAAGGCATTAGTCAAACAATTTTCTTATTAGTGGGGTATAATACAAAACCTAGTAGTGTGCTAATATACCTTAGTCTGCATTACTTAATAATTAATATATGTAATAAATTTTTTTATCGTAGCCAACTAGCCATTATTGTGGCAAACAAGAATTAGTAATTTGAGATTGGGATTGACTATTTTACCTTACGAATATGACGAAAATTATACGCCTGAAGCTTCTTTCAAGCGAAAAATAACCATTTGTGCTTCACACGCGGCTTGGAGGCAAGGTCACTGATCTAACCTGTTGATCAGAAAGGTGATGGGCCAATGAATCCTCCGCTTAATGAATCCTGGAAGAGTTGAGAGTTGAGCAGAACGGCAATTCACCACCGGAGGGGGGGGTTGTACCTGCAGGCGCTCCGATGCTTAAGTCAGAAGAGTATACAAGTACGAGAGTGAAAGTATAGAATGAGAATAGAATACCCGACCCTCCAGTGAAGGAGGGTATTTATAGATCCCCCAGCACTTGGCCAAGGTCCTCTTAATGGGCTGTGTAGAACGGCCCAATAGGAGAGACAGCCAGGATTTCTCCTTTGTTGGAGTAAGGAACCGGCATTTAGCCCTTATCCTGGTTATGAGCTGTCCTCATCGTGCGGAGAGGCGGTTACCTCATGTATATCGTGTCCTAGTAAATAGGAACACGTGGGAACTTGTGGCGGCGTGACAGCCACGATCAGGGAGCTCGCTAGTTACCGGGGAGAAGCCCCCAGTCTTCAGTGTCGAGCAGGGGGTATAAGCTCCTTATGTCGAGCAGAATGCGGATTGGGCCAGCTCCAGGCCCAGTCCAGAACAGGGGCGTTGGGTGTCCCACCAGGAAGTTCCTCCATGTAGAATTCGAGGGGGACTGAGCCTTTTTTGGGCCTGTCGAGGGTGACAGGCTGCTTGGAGGAGGAGTCGATGAGCTCCTCGAACTTTCTTTTCACGGATCCGATGGTCTTTGGGTTGTAACCACCAGCGGATATCACCATTGTTTCAGCAAAATTTTCCCACTTGGAAAAAGTGGGACGAGAGTATTTGTCCTCGATATTGTCGGGGACACGGAAATCTTCTGGTCGCGAAATGCAGAGATCAACCTTCTTTTCTTGCCCGCTAGGCGCGGGATGATAATCCTCGACATTTGCAGTTTGTCGAGTAGCTTTCTTGGGACTCTCTTCGGCTTTAAACCTTCCAAGCCTTCCCTGGCGAATGAGAGTCTCTATGGCATCCTTCAGATGGATGCATTCCTCGGTCACGTGACCATAAGCCCTGTGGTACCTGCACCACTTCGATTTATCCTGACCAGGCTTGGTCATCCCTGGTTTGGGGAATTTGATATTCCCTTCCTTAAACTCTGTGTCGTAGCACTCAGTCAGGATATGCTCGCGAGAGGCGTTGACGGGAGTGTAAACCGTGAACAAACTGGGGGTCCCCGGGGTTTGTCACCTCTTCTTCTGCCCCCGTCTCTCCCCCCGTCTCTTCCCCCGTCTCTCTGCCCGGATTCACGGGGAGGTTTGTTTGTCTCTTGTCGAGGGGGAGCTTCCTCAGTCCGTCCCTGGCGGAGGGCGTCAGCCATCTCCTGCTCCTCGTACTGTATGTGCGGCTCTGCCTTGGTGAGGAGCTGGGCCAAAGTCCTGGGCTTCTCAATGCCCACAGCCTTGGCGAAGTCAGTTCGGGGACGGAGGCCGCGTGCGAGCAGGTACCTCTTCATCTCGTCGGTCGTTTCGACCTGCACGGCTTCTTTGTTGAACCTCTCGATGTATGCACGAAGAGATTCTTTTGGTCCTTGGAATATGGCTTCCAAGGTGGCTACTGTCTTCGGCTGTTTCCGAGACGCAGTAAAGTTTTGCTTAAATTGATCTGAGAAATCGTGCCAGGAAAACACAGACCGAGGAGGAAGACTTGTATACCAGGTCAGCGCTCCCTTCCTTAGTGTCGTGGGGAAGAGTCTGCACCTGATAGCTCCGCTTGTTTTGCGGAAGTTGAGTATGGTGTTGAAGTTGTTGATGTGATCGTCCGGATCGGTCAATTCATCATAGGAGGGGAGATTGGGGAGCCTCTCCAGCGCTGCGGGGATAGGTGCTCTCATGATGTCACTTGAGAGAGCGCAGACACTATCCTCCTCCTCGGTGCCATTGGGGGAGAACTTTGTTGCGTCGTTATACCGAGGAACCGATGTGGGACTTCGGTATTCCCGATCGTCGCGAACATGGCGACTAGAGGGGGCTCCCTGCCTTGCCATATTTCGCAGCCCTTGGGGAGAGTGGCGAGGCTGCTCGACTGTCTTCCCCTTTTTTGTGGTGGGGGAGACTCTTTCCTCGCGTGGAGGTGGAGCTCGACCCCTTTTGTTGGTCGGTGGTTGGATCCTCTTGAGGGCAGGACGCCGTTGTCTGGCTATTATTTGTCGAGGGGGGACCTAGACGAGTGATGTCTCCGCGGGGGAGAGTTGTCTGCCCGCTGGGGGCGTTGATTTTTCTCTAGCGCTTCAATCGTGCGATTCTGTTGCGCCATTACCTGCGTATTTTTCTCGAGGGCGGCTAGAATCCTCAGAAAATCCGCCCTAGTTGGTTGGTCAACGGGTTGTGCGCTGGCCACCGGGATTTCCTGCGTGTTTTGCGGGCGCTTCCCTGATTGGCGAACGGACAAAATTTGCATGTCATCTTCCTCCGATGACAGCGAGGTTTCACGACCGTCTCTGGGGTCAGACTCTGGTTGCGGTTGATCATTCTGGCGAACCGGGCTGAGGACGGTGTTGCGCTCCGCAGGAGAGGAAACCGTGGGGATGAAATCACGATCGTCGTTGCCGTGATCAGCGTCGTTGCGAGTGTTGGATGCACTGGCCATTGGATGAGTGTTGTTGAGAAACAAAGATCGGTTTTGAACTTTAGTTTGAAAGAAGGGGAAACCAGATTCCCACAGACGGCGCCACTGATCTAACCTGTTGATCAGAAAGGTGATGGGCCAATGAATCCTTCGCTTGATGAATCCTGGAAGAGTTGAGAGTTGAGCAGAACGGCAATTCACCACCGGAGGGGGGGTTGTACCTGCAGGTGCTCCAATGCTTAAGTCAGAAGAGTATACAAGTACGAGAGTGAAAGTATAGAATGAGAATAGAATACCTGACCCTCCAGTGAAGGAGGGTATTTATAGATCCCCCAGCGCTGGGCCAAGGTCCTCTTAATGGGCTGTGTAGAACGGCCCAATAGGAGAGACTGCTAGGATTTCTCCTTTGTTGGAGTAAGGAACCGGCATTTAGCCCTTATCCTGGTAATGAGCTGTCCTCATCGTGCGGAGAGGCAGTTACCTCATGTATATCGTGTCCTAGTAAATAGGAACACGTGGGAACTTGTGGCGGCGTGACAACCACGATCAGGGAGCTCGCTAGTTACCGGGGAGAAGCCCCCAGTCTTCAGTGTCGAGCAGGGGGATTGGGCCAGCTCCAGGCCCAGTCCAGAACAGTCACAAATAGCCCATGTTAAAGTTAACATAATTTGGAAGTGTAATCTGTAAGAATTTAAAATTAAAGATCGATATATTATATGAAATTAGAACACACTTACTTGTGAATCAGCAATCAATTGTTGCCGGAAGCGCCAATATCAGAAATCACTTATATGTTAGACTAGGGTCTTCCTCTGCCTGATCACATGCTCCAGTCTTTGTGGACTTTAATGGGAAAAGCCACAAATGAGCGTACTGTATGTTTTGTGCGTGACGGCAAAGGGTACCTAGCCAATCTTAAATACAAAAGATCTCAACCCTAGTACCACTCATCATGGACCCTAGAGTTGGGCCTACACTTTATTCTACACAAATCCGAATCAGTGTTCGAAGCCCATTATTGCTGATCACCTTTGTCGGGCATAAGCATCATCAACTGGATCACATTAAATAACATCAAACCCGTTTTTCATAAAACCAAAACTACAATTGATTGTAGCCCACAAAACTAGCAATGCATATATAATATTTGGTGTCATCTTTAACAAAATTGAACCTAAAATAAAGTCACAATTGTAACACTTTAACAAAATATTTCAGGCGTATATCTCATATGATTCTCACATTAATCACCAAATATTTCAGGCTTAAATCTCACATGATTCTCAATGACACATAGAATAGAAATAAAGTGGGGTATATCAAAGTGTCACAATATGAGGAAGAAATCTCTATAAAATTATTGGACACAAAATTGAGGATATAATATTTAAAATCATAAATTATTTCTCATACAAATTAGTATAAAATATTTCTATATACTGTGTCCAAATTCCAAACAAAAATGCCAACAAACAATTAGATCGGGTAAGTTGAAATCGCAAAATGGCACTAGCTAGCTCAAATTACAGTATATACAACAATAAATCAAATAGTGTGAGGAATCTATATTATAAACAAATGCAACCTTACTCATGAGAACGTGACATGTGTCATTTTACATTATAATTATTTATTGCATTAATTTTTATTTAATATTTTATGACGTTATATTTTTAATTAAATACTAACATAAATAATATTTATAATTTTATTTCAAAACGTTATATTTTAATTAATAATTGATAACGTTACTTTTTATATTAAATATTTTTTATATTTATTTGAACGTTACATAACAGTTTCGTCGGTTACATAAAATTTTTTATTTTTGTATTAATGTTAAGTTGTAACTGATATTTTGTCATAAAATCATATTTATTTTTTGTCTTTCTAAATTTATCTATAAATACATATTATTTTTGCCACAAAAACTCACAAAGTTCCGAAATCATTTTTGCCTACTTCAATTATCGCTAAATGTAAGACCCAAGATTTCATTGTATAGTTGGTTTAAGGAATATTAGGGTTTCGATGTGTTCGTGTGATGAACCATCGTGTTTTTATTAGGATTTTGCTGTAATCGAGTCTGTTTTGTGCTCGTGCACTGTAATTGTACAGACTTTTGTCTTGTGATCCTGTTTCTTGTATAAGAAGTTATTTGTGTATTCAGAATAACGAGTTTTGGATTATTCTTGTTTTTGGAAAAAACGAGTAGGATTTTACCCGCGGATGGAAAATCTTACTGCGTCTGTTTTAAGTGAGGTTTCGGATGGGAGTTTTATATATCTGCGCGAGTTAGGATATATTCTGAGAATAATTTTCTAAGGTATGGAAGAAAATTACAGTCGCGGAAAAAGATTCGGCGATAAGTTTTGGAAATGTTAAACGTTAGACGTTCTTTCCGTAGGTTTTATGTTTTTGTGATTTACGTTCGTCGCGTCGCGCGAGAGCTGAATACGAGACTTGTTATGGATGAGTTGATGATATCTTGTGATTTCTCATAAAGTAAATTGATCCAATGGCTAGGGTTTAAGCTTGGACATTTGACTTTGATCCAAGGGTGGATTGGCTATCAAGAGGCTTTGTAATAGTAAGGAAGTCATGACATTGTGGACTTAGTAAAATCACAAACTTCACTCCTTTTCTTTCTCTCTTTCACGTGGACTCCATTCTTTCTTTCCAACCTTCACAAATTTTCCATTCCTCACCATTTGTGTCCATTTCAAGCTTGGGAGCTTTGTGGAATTGTTATAGAGAATCACTTTCTTAAGGTAACCACTCTTTTCCTTTTCATTTTGGTTGGTTAAAACTCTTGGGGTTTTGAGTGATAGATTATGTTCATGAGATGGAAAGGTTAGGAATTGATTCTTGTTTCATGAAAGTTGTTTATGAGAGTTTAGGAAGCATGCTAGGTTTTGTTATTTCAATTTTCCATGAGTTGGTGAAAAATCTCATGAGAAAAGTTAGGGTTTTGGGTTGGTTATGTATTGATCAATAACATGTGGTTAAGTTGTAAGGTTTTGAAAAGAAAAGTTGTCTTTGAACCTTTGGGCAAAAGGGAAATGTGTTGTATGGTTTTGTTTTAGAAAATCCGATGAAAAATATTTTGGGGTTTATGAAAATATTCCTAAGTGTTTTGTGTAGTGTTTTTGGGGTCCAAGTGGTTTAAAACTCTTGTGACATGTGGTGTTGCTTTCGCTTTGAAAACATGTTTGAAAATGATTACCGGTCGGTTGAGGCCCGTAATAAAACTTGTGCTGGGTTTGGTTTTGATTTTGGAAATGAAAATCAAATAACTTGCACTCGAAGCAACCAACAAGCTTTCGGAAATGTATTGCTTGCTTATGAAAATGGTTTGCTTTTATGCCTTGAAAAAGTGTTGGGAACTAATAGAATCAAACTAGGCTTGGGTTGGAAAAAGGTGGTGTGAGTTGCTGTTTTTGGCTGTCATGACAGGTGCAACTCGCCGGGCGAGCGTTTACTCGCCAGGGCGAGTGTCACAGGCCATGAACATGCCAGGGCGAGCTCCAGAGCGAGTGAGACCTTTCTTCACTGCCTTCACTCGCTGTCAACTCGCCAGGGCGAGCTCTGGGACCTAAAATTTTGGATTCTGATTTCTAAACTTGGTTTTTAACTTTCTAATCCCTTCAAGGACTCGGGGAAATCAGAGTGGAGAAAAGCTGACGTGCCGCAGATGTGGCCAAGAGGGTCATTATGTGAATGATTGTAAGAGCCCAGGAACTGTTTGTTACAACTGTCAGAGGCCGGGTCATTTCGCTAGGGATTGCAAAGCCCCAAAGGCCGGGTCGTCGGCGGATGTGGCACAAGGAACTCGACCCGCTGCTAGAGGAGGTGCCTACTGTATGGGCACTGGAGTGAGCGGTCAGACCGGTAATGCCATATAGGAGGATTACTAGTTGCAGGTAACACTTTACTGCATTGCTTATTGTTTGGGGGCAACCCACTCTTGCATATTTGGATGTATGCTGTTTGTTTGGGTTTTGTTTGTTTGTCGTGGCTTTTATTTTGTTTTGAATGTTCTACTATGTAAGGGACTTAGTAGTAGCTATAGCATGTTGCGCTGTTAGTGGTAAGTTGGGTTTACGTGTCACTCGTCAGGGGTCAGTGGACCTAGTGTCGTTGATAACGAGTATGCGAATAGTGGATACCTTAAGGGTTGAGGTAAGTGTGTAGGATCTAGTAGATCGATGAGTTAGCCGCGAAGGAATGTTAGTCGCTGAGAATGGGTAAGAGAAAAGCACATGATGATGTGGCTTATGTCAATGGAGGATTTGCGGAAAGAATTGCCTCACACCTAGTTGGGAAATCATGGTTGTGCGGGTATAGTACGGATTCAAAAGCACCACCTGAATGGATGTCATGACGGTGCGTGTGTTGTATGTGGGAATAAGAAGGATAGGGAATTGTCTAATGGCAAGTTGATGGAAATCGGTTTTGAGTAAGTATAAGGGATTCGGATGTTGTCAACAAGGATGGTTGGACAATAGTAATGTGAGGAACACCCTAAGAGTTATTTTGAAGGTAGGTACCTCGACGAGAGCGGTGATGTCGAAGCAATTAAGAATGATCAGAGTGACCAACTCTTTTGAGTAAAAGGGGATTTAATTGCAAGAGGAAAGGAACTCAAGAGAGAGTTCAGAATTAGAATGGAAATACGATGTGAAGAGGATGTG
The DNA here is from genome assembly GCA_030408175.1 of Trifolium repens. NCBI lineage: Eukaryota > Viridiplantae > Streptophyta > Magnoliopsida > Fabales > Fabaceae > Trifolium > Trifolium repens. The sequence continues at coordinate 35,486,889 of CP125843.1, read as the reverse complement.
CGCCGACGATGGTAGTCGACGAGGATTAGCGTTTTGTTTAAGGCACGCGAGATTCGTCTAAGTGCAATTTTGGAAGTAATGTTAACGTATAAGGAACCGATTCTGGGGAATTGGAGATTTGGATAAGGGAGTACAAGAGAAATAGATGGTATAGTTTGGCAAGTGACAAGACTATGAGGAGCTGTAATCACCAACCGGAGGTTGGGATGGTATTATTTAAGTCGTGTTTGGAACGAGATTCGAATGTGAGCATACGGTTCGACGTATTCATTGAGTTGCGAACTTATGGATATTGGTAAAGTGTGAAGTTCTTTTATAAAGAAGACAACTTGTTTGGAATGAAATAGTTTTGGTGGTACCTGCCGTGGTGGCATTGTATTACTGTTGAATGATGTTCAACGGATGTTTCATGAGTGGAATCATGAGAGCTTGAACGATGTGTTTTGAGTGTTGTGTCTTACGACTTTGATCTTGTGTTCGTAAGAGATCGAGGGAAACGTGTGGGAAAACCTCGAAGGAAGTGTTGGACCATTGTGCCTCGGAGGACCTTGAGCACAAGTGGAATGAAGTATCACTTAAGTTGGGTAAAGAGGGTCCAAACCACCATCATGATTGTCGACTATCTATTGACAAATTGAGGGACTGGCCGTCCTTAATTTATTGTTGATAGTAGACGGAATCGTGTTGACTGGAATTGACTAGCTTTGCTAGCTTTGGTGGTGCGCAGAAAGTTTCGGTGTTTCTTTTTGGAGGGTAGCCAGTCACTGCTGCGCGTGACCCTAGTGGTTTAGGCTATGCCGCGGAGGCGGAAAACGGTGACCTCGTGAATTTGTCATGTTGATCTAGGATCCTTGGGGAACTAGAGTGTTTGAACCTTTGTGGTAAAGTAAATTTTGGGTGGTGAACTCATTGTGTGATGTCTAGCTTGTGACTAGAGTTTGAAACCAGTGCGATCTTGTTAAGGGTTGCGGTTGGTGCACGGTTGTGCCTGTGTGTTGGTGTTAGCATCTTTGTGGCTACACCTAATCCTGAGGGATTTTGTTGTGTTGGTGATGGTAATAATTAGTTGAGTTGTTACTCTTACTTTTAGTTTCGAGGACGAAACTTCTTTTTGGAGGGTAGTAATGTAAGACCCAAGATTTCCACTGTACAGTTTTTCTAAGGAACTCTAGTGTCGGCTAAGTTTTTAGGGTTTTGGTGAAACGGTTTTGTGAGTATCGTCACATTAATGAGATTTTTGCTGAAACGGAGCCTATTTTGTGCTCGTACGCTGGAAAGGCACAGACTTTTGGGTTATAGTCTTCTTTTAAGTATGAGGAGATTTCTGTGAAGTCAGAATGACGAGTTTTGGATTATTCTTGTTTTCGGAAAAACGAGTAGGATTTTACCCGCTAATGGAAAATCTTACTGCGTCTGTTTTAAGTGAGGTTTCGGGTGGAAGTTTTATATATCTGCGCGAGTTAGGATATGTCCTGAGATTAATTTTCTAAGGTATGGAAGAAAATTACAGTCGCGGAAAAAGATTCGGCGATAAGTTTTGGAATGGAAAAACGATAGACGTTCTTTCTGTAGGTTTTCTGTTTTTGTGTTTTACGTTCGTCGCGACGCGCGAGAGCTGTGAGGCGAGGTGGCTTCTTGAAGCATAGAAAATATCTTGTGAGGATAAGCTTAGAATTGATCCAATGGCTAGATTTGAATCTTAGCAAATTAACACTATTTGATCCAAGGGTGGATTAGGCAACAAGACCATGACTTTTGGTCATTAAAAAGACTTAAGAAAAATCACAATTTCACTCATTTTCCTTCTTGTTTTGCCGTGGCTTTCCACCCTTGTTCTTCATCCAAGAACTTTTCCATTTGCTCACCAAAAGCTTGGATTTCAAGCTTGATTGATCATAGGAAACTTGTTTAGAATCATCTTCTCAAGGTAATTAACCCTTCTCTTCCTCATTTCTCCATGGAAACCTCTTGGATTTTGAGTTTTTATGATTATGTTCTTGAGAGAAAAATTTTAGAATTTAGTTTTAATTAGTTTTGGTTCCATAGAAGTGTTCTTGAGAGTTTATTAGTACACTTGAGTGAAGCATGAGAAGTTTCCCATGGTTGATTTATGTTTTCACAAATTTTTAGTTAGGGTTTTAAGAAAAATTTTTGAAAAGATCATAAACTTGGATTTTGTTTTGTGATTTGATTTTTGATGTTAGTTTTAAGCTTTGTGGCAAAATGGATGTTTGAATATAAACTTTGTTTTGAAAAATAAGAAAAAATTTATTTTGGTGTTCTTGAGCGACTCGAAGAACATAATTTAGAAAAAGTTTATTTCGAGTTTCAAAAGGAGTCGGGTACACGATCGAATATCATTACGAACTAATGAATGTGGGCTAGGGTTTCAAATGGAAAAAAAATGTGTAGGGTTGCCTTTTTGCCTCATTTGGCCGTGGCACCCATATAGGGTTCGAGGAATCGAATTTCGAAAATTGTTTAGAGGCAAATAGCTTCCCATGATCATTGTTTAATTGTTTGATGGGTTATGGGATGTTTTTGAAAAGAAAAATGATCACTTGCCTTAAGAAAAACCTTATTTGAGATTTCTCGAATTTTGCGATTCGACTCTATAATTTCTAAATCGTTTTAATAAGTGCTAGTTAGGTATTATGGGATATTACCATGCATTTAGAAGTGAAAAATTTTGTGTGGGAGGGTGCTTTTCAAAAAAATGGCCGTGGCCTTTTTAGTGTGGAGGGAGAAGTTCCAAAAAATTTTCTAAGTCCACAATTGTGTGAAAATTGTGTATGTGTTGGATAATCTTAGTTTTGAAGAAAAATGAGTGTAGGAAAGGTTGTTAGGAAGAAAAAAACGTGTAACTTGTAACGCAAGAAAACTTCGATTTTTTCATAAAAATATTTTTGAAAAGTTTTAGTTGTGTTTCAAATGGTTTTGTTGTGTGTGAAACAAGTCCTTGAAGTGGAAAATCCAAAATGGTTTTGGTTTATGATTTGAAAACAAAATGATTTTCGTGTTATAAAAATAGTACAATTTACTTCGTGAATTTTTAAACACTATGAGAATAACCTGAAATCATTGAGGGACAGCTTTAGAAAGTACTTTAGACCCCTCTGGAGCTTTGAGAGCGAGTTTCGTTTCGATAGGATAAACGAGGAGTATTTTATTGATGTTACGCTACATTTATTTTAGGTAGCGTGTGTTGTAGATTGTTCGCGAAATTAAAGTAACGGAAGCTTGCTGAGGTAAGGGCTCCACTTTATTTCCGTCTTTTAAAACGGTTACGACATGCTTGGTTTGCTGGTATGCATGCTTGTGTGTTTGGCATGTATGTGTTATGTATTCTCGTGATGAGAAAGTGTTTACAATACGTGCGTTGTTTACATATGATTATGAGAATATATGTATGAACAGGTGTTTGGAATACATATGATGAGAAATGTATGTATGTTGTTATGTTTGGTTTACATATGCTAGAGTGGTATGTATTCATTGCATTAGCATATATGGGGAAGCGTATGCTCATACATTCGGTAGTTGCGTGCCCGGTGTGGTGATCGGGAGAGCCCACCCTAATGATTCGTAGTGATCGGGAGAGCTACGAGACTTTTTGTTGAGATCGATACGTAGTGATCGGGAGAGCTACGAGGTGTGGTGATCGGGAGAGACCACTCTAATCCTTGTAGTGATCGGGAGAGCTACGGGATTTTATTGATACTTATGGTAGGGGTGTGGTGATCGGGAGAGCCCACTCTAATCCTTGTAGTGATCGGGAGAGCTACGGGATTTTATTGATATTGTTAGTAGGGGATGGACCTACGATTCCGAAACTCATGCATTGTGGTAGCTAGGGTTAGTACCACGCATTGTAGAGGTTGCATTATAGGCTATGTGTGCATTGCTTATATAAACCCGTTGGTGGGAATTGCTTTGGTGGTTAAGAGCTTTCTCTTGTGTTTGTGGAATTATTGTTATGTGTACAATCTTTCGCACCGGTTATATATATATATATATACCTTTTATTTTGTGGTGACCCTTTCTTTCATTTGCGGGCTCATTCCACCCAGATGATGGGTTAGGTCGTGGTGACGACGGTGGCAGTTCTAGGCCATAGTGAGCACGTGGCGAAGCTTAGTATAGTTAGACTATGCGCCGGTGTGTTTTGTGCACCGTGCTTTTTGGTTAGCATAGGGTTTTCTAACTTGTTTCGTTGTAAGTATTTGAATACTTAGACTTGGACTGTAATTATTCAGGAATACACTTTACTTGTCGAAGCACCTTATGGTAATGAGTTCTTTTGCATATTTGAATGCCGGCTCATTGAAAAATATTCTATGCGCACTCTGAGTGTTAGTTAAAAAAAAAAAAATATATACTGCCTTTTCAGGCCTTTGAAAAACGGGCTGTTACAAATGGAAACGAGTTTTTCGGGTACTCGGAAAGTACGTAACTTATAACGCAAGAAAACGGCCATTTTGCATTTCAAATTATTTAAGACTTTGGCCTATTGTTTTGGGTCCTAAAAATAGTACATATAACTCATGGGGGTTGATCAATACGGTAGTTTTTGGTATAGTATCCGAAAGAGTCGTTTTACCTTAGAAAGCCTTTGGTTTTTGGGGTTTTAGAGTCCAATTCATTAGGGATTGATTGGTTATTGTAAGACCCAAGATTTCATCGTATAGTTGGTTTAAGGAATAGTAGGGTTCCGATGTGTTCGTGTCGTGAAACATCGTGTAATTATAGGTTTTTGCTGTAATTGAGTCTGTTTTGTGCTCGTGCACTGTAATTGTACAGACTTTTGTCTTGTGATCCTGTTTCTTGTATAAGAAGTTATTTGTGGTTTTAGAATAACGAGTTTTGGATTATTCTTGTTTTTGGAAAAACGAGTAGGATTTTACCCGCGGATGTAAAATCTTATTGCGTCTGTTTTAATTGAGGTTTCGGATGGGAGTTTTATATATCTGCGTGAGTGAGGTTATGTTCTGAGAATAATTTTCTAAGGTATGGAAGAAAATTACAGTCGCGGAAAAAGATTCGACGATAAGTTTTGGAATTGGTTAAAGATAGACGTTCTTTCCGTAGGTTTTATGTTTTTGTGATTTACGTTCGTCGCGTTGCGCGAGAGCTGAATACGAGACTTGTTATGGATGAGTTGATGATATCTTGTGATTTCTCATAAAGTAAATTGATCCAATGGCTAGGGTTTAAGCTTGGACTTTTGACTTTGATCCAAGGGTGGATTGGCTATCAAGAGGCTTTGTAATAGTAAGGAGGTCATGACTTTGTGGACTTAGAAAAATCACAAATCATCTCCATTCTTTCTCTCTTTCACGTGGACTCCATTGCTTTCTTTCTCACTTCACCAAATTTTCCATTCTTCACCATTTCACTCCATTTCAAGCTTGGAAGCTTTGTGGAATTTTGTAGAGAATCACTTTCTAAAGGTAACTCTCTCTTCTCATCTCCTAGGTTGGTAGACTTATAGAGTTTAGGAGTTTTTGGGTTTATGTTCTCATGAGGGTTTGTTGGGAGATGTTACTTTACATGGTTTGTGTTTCATGAATGTTGTTCATGAAGTTTAGAGAAGCATGCTAGGCTTTGTTGTTTTTGTTTTCCATGAGTTGGTGAGAAATCTCATGAGAAAAGTTAGGGTTTTGGGTTGGTTATGTATTGATCAATTACATGAGGTTATGTTGTAAGGTTTTGAAAGAAAACGTTGTTTTTGAACCTTTGGGCAAAAGGGAAATGTGTTGTATGGTTTTGTTTTAGAAAATCCGATGAAAAATATTTTGGTGTTTATGAAAATATTTACTAAGTGTTTTGTGTGGTGTTTTTGGTGTTCCAAATGGTTTAAAACTCTTGAGTTATGTGGCGTTGCTTTTGCCTTGAAAACGTGTTTGAAAATGGTTACAGGTCGATTAAGGCCCGTAAGGAAACTTGTGCTTGGGTTTGGTTTGATTTTGGAAATGAAAACCAAATAACTTGCACTCGAAGCAACCAACATACTTTCGGAAATGTAATGCTTTGTTGTGAAAACGGTTGTTGGGAACCAATACTATGTGTATGTCGTGTGTTGCGTGAAAAGTTGTTTTGGGTAAAAATTGAATAAAACAAGTTTTGTTGCTTATGTCATGAAGAAAACCAATCCTGTCCTGGTGTGGTAGCTTAGCGACCAGATGGTGGCTTAGCGACCGTTGGTCGCCAGAATTCGCCCTGGGCGTGGAAGTTCTGACTTGCCATCGCCAGATGGTCGCCCAGCGACCTCTAGCGACCCCTGGGACCTAAAATTTTGTATTCTGATGTCCTAACTTGGTTTTTAACTTTCTAATCCCTTTCTATTAATTTATGGAAGTGGTTGGGATTGGAAACAGGGTTTTTGGGTACCCGGAAGGTACGTAACTTATAACGCAAGAAAACGGCCATTTTGCATTTCAAATTATTTAAGACTTTTGCCTATTGTTTTGAGTCCTAAAAATAGTACAAATAACTCATGGGGGTTGATCAATACAGTAGTTTTTGGTATAGTATCCGTAAGAGTTGTTTTACCTTAGAAAGCCTTTGGTTTTTGGGGTTTTAGAGTCCAATTCATTAGGGATCGATTGGATATGGTTTTGATTGTATACTTTGCTTGTTTTAGGAAGCGAGTAAGTGTTGTGTGATCGTGTGATAGTTTGAGTGCTTGCCGAGGTAAAGGCTCCACTTTATTTCCGTCTTTTAAAACGGTTACGACATGCTTTGTGATGCTGTGTATGCAATTGCTGTGTGCTTTGGCATGTTTGTACTTATGTATTCTCGTTGATGAGAACGTGGTTATAAATATGTGTGCAATTTACATATGATTGAGAAAATGTATGTATGTTGTGATGCTTTGTACATAGGCTTTAGGCTATGTGATTGTTTGCATGAGCATATATGAATGCGTGCGTCAGATAGGACTACGCGAGGATTTTGTCTTGTGTGACTATCCCGTATATGCCGAAGAGAATATATGCCATGCATTTCATAGTTGCGTGCCTAGGTGTATGTCTTGTGTGACTTGCCTACGTACCGGGCGTTTGTCTGTGCGACTTCGCCAAATCCTACTGGATTTTATTGAGTTGGTGGTTGTCTTGTGTGACTCACCCGGTGTTATCCCACCGTGATTGTTTTGGTATTGTCTTGTGTGACTCTACCTGGTGTTATCCCACCAATAGTAGGAGGTGTTATCCCACCAGAGACCTACGCCTTCTATAGAGAGGTTGAATTCCGGAATTAAATCATGCATGTGGCGAACCAGAGATCGGTTGTCACCCCCATTGTAGAAGTCTGCATTAGGCTTGGTGATTTATTTATATAAGCCCGTTGGTGGGAATTACTTTTGAGATTAAGAGCTTTCTCTTGTGTTTGTGGAATTATTGTTATGTGTACAATCTTTCGCACCGGTTATATATATACATACTTTTATTTTGTGGTGACCCTTTCTTTCATTTGCGGGCTCATCCCACCCAGATGATGGGTTAGGTCGTGGTTACGACGGTGGCTGTTCCAGGCCCCAGTGAGAGGTTGGAGCTTTGGCTTAGTATAGTTAGACTATGCGCCGGTGTGTTTTGTACACCGTGCTTTTTGGGTTTAGGCATAGGATTCTAACTTGTTTTGTTATAAGTGTTCGAGTACTTAGACTTGGGTTGTAATTATTCAGGAATACACTTTGCTTGTCGAAGCACCTTATGGTAATGAGTTCTTTTGTATATTTGAATGCCGGCTCATTAAAAATGTTTTATGCGTAACTCTGATGTGTACAAGAAAAAAATATATATAATGCCTTTTCTGGCCTTTGAAAAACGGGTTGTTACAATTGGTATCAGAGCCCGGCTTTAAATCTTCAAAGGGAAAGTGTATACTTGAGTCGTTAGTTCAGAGTCAGTTAGAACATTGCTAGTATCGTGTCAGTTCTAGTGTTTGTTCTGTGTCGGGTTATGAGTTAGTAACCGCTGGATGAGATTTTCTGTTGAGACTCAGAATTGTTTGATTAAGGATCTAATCAAAAGGAATTGGTATGTGCAAGAGAAAGAATGCCTCCGAGAAGGGCACCTGCAGAGGATGTGGATATTCATCAGTTGGCTTATGCCATGAATACGATGGCAGTTGCTGTGACTGCCCAGACCCATGCGAAGGCGCAGAGGGATGTAGAGAAGCGTGAGAGGGAGATCATTGCTGCTGGATCTAGACTTCTCACCAGTTTCAACCATCAGGCTCCTCCTAAGTTTAGTGGGGAGGGAGGTCCTGATACCGCGGATTTGTGGCTTCAGGCGATTGAGAGGATCTTTGGGGCAATCCATTGCCGGAAGGAGAAAAGGTAACCTTGGCTACCTATCAGTTGCAGGGTAGTTCTGAATACTGGTGGAGGAACACCAGGCTCATAATGGAAGCCGCCTATGAGGAAGTAAATTGGGAGAACTTCAAGAGGAGGTTTTTAGCCAAGTACTTTCCTGAGACTGCAAGGGAAAGGTATGGAGAGGAATTTCTGAGGTTGCGTCAGGGAGGCATGAATGTTGAAACATATGCCAAGAAGTTTGAATCACTATCCCGTTTCTTCCGCTTCTTTAGGGATGGGATAGATGAGGATTATATGTGCCGTCGTTTCCAAGATGGACTGAGGTACGAACTGCAGGATTCGGTTGTGCCATTGGGTATCCGACAGTTTCAGGTCTTGGTAGAGAAGTGCCAAGAGGTAGAGGACATGAGGAATAAGCGGGTGAACCGCCAAGGAGGGTCTAGTGCCGGAGGACCAAGTCGTACCAATGATCGTGGTTCGACTCAGAATAGTGGGAGGCAAGGGAGTAAGCCGTATAACCGTCCTCAACATAGTAAAGGACCTTGCCGATCGGTGGATCAAGTGACCCGGGGAAAATCTGATGGTGGTAAGGGGACTTGCTACAACTGTGGAGAAGCGGGGCATTTTTCAAATGAGTGCACGCAACCGAAGGGGGGAAGCGCTTGCTTCAACTGCAAGAAGCCGGGACACTTTGCTAGAGATTGCAGAGCCCCGAAGGCCGGGCCGTCGGCAAATGTGGCACAAGGCTCACAGGGTGTCAGACCTGCGGCAAAGGCACGTGCTTACTGTATGGGCACTGAGTTGAGTGGGCAGGCTAGCAATGCCATCCACGAGAGCTGTCACATCGCAGGTAATTCTTTAACTGCTTTGATTGACACGGGGGCAACCCACTCATTCATATCTTTGGCTTGTGCAAATCGTTTGAGTTTGAATGTTTCTATGCTTCCGTTTGATTTGAATGTCTTGACTCCTGCTAAGGATTTGGTGGTAAATACTGCATGTTTGCATTGTTTGGTAGTAATCCAGAATAGGGATTTTCTGGTCAATTTGGTGTGTCTACCGCTCTTATCTCTCGAGATCATTCTTGGGATGGATTGGTTGTCTTATCACTATGTTATTCTAGACTGTGCTCGGAAATTGGTTTTCTTTCCCGAGCCAGGTGTGCGAAGGTACTTGTCTGCAAATCGGCTTTCTGTGGTTATGTGTAATGGAGAACCGGAGATAGTTTCACTTGCTAGCTTAGGAGTGACGTCGGAGATCCGAATTGAGGAAATTCGAGTGGTTCAAGATTTCCAAGATGTATTTCCATCGGAGATTCCAGCTTTTCCTCCGTGTAGAGAGGTGGAATTCTTTATTGATTTGCAACCGGGTACGGGTCCGATTTCGGAATCAGCTTATCGGATGGCTCTAGCTGAGTTGGCAGAGTTGAAAAGTCAGATTGAGGACTTGTTAGATAAAGGTTTCATAAGGCCTAGTGTGTCGCCTTGGGGAGCACCGGTCTTATTGGTTAAAAAGAAGGATGGTAAGTCTCGGTTGTGTGTGGATTATCGGAAGCTTAATAAGGTGACTGTCAAGAACCGATATCCACTGCCGCGTATTGATGACTTGATGGACCAATTGAAGGGAGCGTCTGTATTTTCCAAGATCGACTTGAAATCTGGATATCACCAGATAAGAGTGCGAGATGAGGATGTTCAGAAAACGGCGTTTCGGTCACGGTATGGGCATTATGAGTACTTGGTGATGCCGTTTGGAGTGACGAATGCACCTGCGATCTTCATGGCCTACATGAATCGGATATTCCATTCGTTTTTGGACAAGTTCGTAGTAGTGTTTATTGATGACATTTTGGTGTATTCGAAGAGTGAAGAGGAACATGTAGAGCATCTTCGTCTAGTATTGCAAGTTTTGCGGGAATGTAAGTTGTATGCTAATCCGTCAAAGTGTGACTTTTGGTTGGAAGAGGTGAATTTCCTTGGCCATGTTATATCAAAAGAGGGAATAGCCGTGGATCCAGCCAAGATTGATACGGTACTTTCATGGAAGCAGCCTCAAACAGTGACGGATGTGAGGAGTTTTGTGGGTTTGGCCGGTTATTACCGGAGATTCATTGAAGGTTTCGCTAAGATTGTGGCGCCTATGACACAACTTACGCGAAAAGATCAACCTTTTGCTTGGACTGAGAAGTGTGAGTCAAGTTTCCAGTTGTTGAAAGAACGGTTGACGACTTCACCGGTGTTGGTGTTACCACAGTCGGAGGAACCGTATGAGGTTTATTGTGATGCGTCTCATCAAGGTTTGGGTTGTGTGTTGATGCAACACAAGAGGGCAGTGGCTTATGCGTCAAGACAGCTGAAAGTGCATGAAAAGAATTATCCTACGCACGATTTGGAGCTTGCGGCCGTTGTTTTTGCATTGAAGGTTTGGAGACATCATCTTTATGGTTGCACTTTTGTCGTGTTTAGTGACCATAAAAGTCTTAAGTACCTGTTCGATCAGAAAGAGCTTAATATGAGGCAACGGAGGTGGATGGAAACTTTGAAGGATTTTGATTTCACCTTAGAATACCATCCGGGGAAGGCTAATGTGGTAGCCGATGCTTTGAGTAGAAAGAGTGTGTCGGTTTGTTCGGCACAAATGGCTAGTCAACAAGAGTTGTTGAGAGAGTTTCGTGACTTGCACCTAGAAGTAGAGTTTGCCTTAGGGAATATGAGACTGGGTATGATTACCATCTCGAACGGTTTGTTGGAGGACATTGCAAATTGTCAAGATGACAAGTTTCTCATGGAGAAAAGAGCTTTGATTGTTCGAGGAACCAACCGAGATTTCAAGGTGGGATCGGACAACATCTTGAGGTGTCAAGGTAGAGTGTGTGTACCCGATGCTATGAACTTGAGAAACACCATTCTAGGGGAGGCACACAAGAGTAAACTTAGTATACACCCCGGAGCAACAAAGATGTATCAAGACCTGAGGCATGATTTCTGGTGGCCGGGTATGAAGAAGGATGTGGCTGAGTATGTGGCATCGTGTCTGACTTGTCAGAAGGCGAAGATTGAACATCAGAGACCAGCAGGGATGCTGCAGTCATTAGATATCCCCGAGTGGAAGTGGGATAGCATTTCTATGGATTTCATCACTGGTTTACCTAAGACCAGGAGGAAGCATGATTCCATTTGGGTGATAGTAGATCGTTTGACTAAGTCCGCTCATTTTCTACCGATAAGGACTACGAATACAACGGCAAAGTTGACCGATATTTACATTGCTGAGATTGTGAGGTTACATGGGATTCCGTCAAGTATAGTGTCGGATCGAGACCCAAAGTTTACTTCACACTTTTGGAAGACTTTGCATGAGGCGTTGGGGACGAAACTGAGATTGAGTTCCGCCTACCATCCTCAGACAGATGGGCAGACCGAGAGAACAAATCAATCTTTGGAAGATTTGTTGAGAGCTTGTGTGTTGGATGATCGTGGAAGTTGGGATGATGTGTTACCTTTGATAGAATTCACATACAACAACAGTTTCCACGCGAGTATTGGAATGGCACCATACGAGGCTTTGTATGGGAGAAGATGTCAGACTCCTTTGTGTTGGTACCAAGATGAGGAAAGTATGATAGTAGGACCGGAAATGGTACAACAGACGACGGACAAGGTCCGAAAGATAAGGGCATTGATGAAGGTTGCTCAAGATCGCCAGAAAAGTTATGCGGATAGGCGTCGGAGGCCTTTAGAGTTTGAGGAGGGAGATCACGTATTTCTCCGAGTTACACCAACGACTGGCGTTGGAAGGGCTTTGAAAGCGAAGAAGTTGACTCCAAAGTTTATAGGGCCTTATCAGATTTTGGAACGGATTGGGAAGGTAGCATACCGGATCGCGTTGCCACCGGTACTATCTTTGATTCATGACGTGTTCCATGTGTCGCAGTTGCGAAAGTATACACCGGATCCGTCACATGTGATCACACCAGATGACATCCAGTTGAGGGATAACTTGTCATTTGAAGTTCCGCCGATCAAGATTGCGGATAGGAAGATGAAGCGTTTGAGAACGAAAGAGATACCTTTGGTGAAGGTAATATGGAACGAAGCTACAGGAGATACCACCTGGGAGCTCGAGAGTAAGATGAAAGAGTTGTACCCCAGATTGTTTGACGACGTCTAAGTTTCGAGGACGAAACTTCTTTTAGGGGGGTAGTATTGTAAGACCCAAGATTTCATCGTATAGTTGGTTTAAGGAATAGTAGGGTTCCGATGTGTTCGTGTCGTGAAACATCGTGTAATTATAGGTTTTTGTTGTAATTGAGTCTGTTTTGTGCTCGTGCACTGTAATTGTACAGACTTTTGTCTTGTGATCCTGTTTCTTGTATAAGAAGTTATTTGTGGTTTTAGAATAACGAGTTTTGGATTATTCTTGTTTTTGGAAAAACGAGTAGGATTTTACCCGCGGATGTAAAATCTTATTGCGTCTGTTTTAATTGAGGTTTCGGATGGGAGTTTTATATATCTGCGTGAGTGAGGTTATGTTCTGAGAATAATTTTCTAAGGTATGGAAGAAAATTACAGTCGCGGAAAAAGATTCGACGATAAGTTTTGGAATTGGTTAAAGATAGACGTTCTTTCCGTAGGTTTTATGTTTTTGTGATTTACGTTCGTCGCGTTGCGCGAGAGCTGAATACGAGACTTGTTATGGATGAGTTGATGATATCTTGTGATTTCTCATAAAGTAAATTGATCCAATGGCTAGGGTTTAAGCTTGGACTTTTGACTTTGATCCAAGGGTGGATTGGCTATCAAGAGGCTTTGTAATAGTAAGGAGGTCATGACTTTGTGGACTTAGAAAAATCACAAATCATCTCCATTCTTTCTCTCTTTCACGTGGACTCCATTGCTTTCTTTCTCACTTCACCAAATTTTCCATTTTTCACCATTTCACTCCATTTCAAGCTTGGAAGCTTTGTGGAATTTTGTAGAGAATCACTTTCTAAAGGTAACCCTCTCTTCTCATCTCCTAGGTTGGTAGACTTATAGAGTTTAGGAGTTTTTGGGTTTATGTTCTCATGAGGGTTTGTTGGGAAATGTTACTTTACATGGTTTGTGTTTCATGAATGTTGTTCATGAAGTTTAGAGAAGCATGCTAGGCTTTGTTGTTTTTGTTTTCCATGAGTTGGTGAGAAATCTCATGAGAAAAGTTAGGGTTTTGGGTTGGTTATGTATTGATCAATTACATGAGGTTATGTTGTAAGGTTTTGAAAGAAAACGTTGTTTTTGAACCTTTGGGCAAAAGGGAAATGTGTTGTATGGTTTTGTTTTAGAAAATCCGATGAAAAATATTTTGGTGTTTATGAAAATATTTACTAAGTGTTTTGTGTGGTGTTTTTGGTGTTCCAAATGGTTTAAAACTCTTGAGTTATGTGGCGTTGCTTTTGCCTTGAAAACGTGTTTGAAAATGGTTACAGGTCGATTAAGGCTCGTAAGGAAACTTGTGCTTGGGTTTGGTTTGATTTTGGAAATGAAAACCAAATAACTTGCACTCGAAGCAACCAACATACTTTCGGAAATGTAATGCTTTGTTGTGCAAACGGTTGTTGGGAACCAATACTATGCGTATGTCGTGTGTTGCGTGAAAAGTTGTTTTGGGTAAAAATTGAATAAAACAAGTTTTGTTGCTTATGTCATGAAGAAAACCAATCCTGTCCTGGTGTGGTAGCTTAGCAACCAGATGGTGGCTTAGCGACCGTTGGTCGCCAGAATTCGCCCTGGGCGTGGAAGTTCTGACTTGCCATCGCCAGATGGTCGCCCAGCGACCTCTAGCGACCCCTGGGAGCTAAAATTTTATATTCTGATGTCCTAACTTGGTTTTTAACTTTCTAATCTCTTTCTATTAATTTATGGAAGTGGTTGGGATTGGAAACGGGGTTTTTGGGTACCCGGAAGGTACGTAACTTATAACGCAAGAAAACGGCCATTTTGCATTTCAAATTATTTAAGACTTTTGCCTATTGTTTTGAGTCCTAAAAATAGTACAAATAACTCATGGGGGTTGATCAATACAGTAGTTTTTGGTATAGTATCCGTAAGAGTTGTTTTACCTTAGAAAGCCTTTGGTTTTTGGGGTTTTAGAGTCCAATTCATTAGGGATCGATTGGATATGGTTTTGATTGTATACTTTGCTTGTTTTAGGAAGCGAGTAAGTGTTGTGTGATCGTGTGATAGTTTGAGTGCTTGCCGAGGTAAGGGCTCCACTTTATTTCCGTCTTTTAAAACGGTTACGACATGCTTTGTGATGCTGTGTATGCAATTGTTGTGTGCTTTGGCATGTTTGTACTTATGTATTCTCGTTGATGAGAACGTGGTTATAAATATGTGTGCAATTTACATATGATTGAGAAAATGTATGTATGTTGTGATGCTTTGGACATAGGATTTAGGCTATGTGATTGTTTGCATGAGCATATATGAATGCGTGCGTCAGATAGGACTACGCGAGGATTTTGTCTTGTTTGACTATCCCGTATATGCCGAAGAGAATATATGCCATGCATTTCATAGTTGCGTGCCTAGGTGTATGTCTTGTGTGACTTGCCTACGTACCGGGCGTTTGTCTGTGCGACTTCGCCAAATCCTACTGGATTTTATTGAGTTGGTGGTTGTCTTGTGTGACTCACCCGGTGTTATCCCACCGTGATTGTTTTGGTATTGTCTTGTGTGACTCTACCTGGTGTTATCCCACCAATAGTAGGAGGTGTTATCCCACCAGAGACCTACGCCTTCTATAGAGAGGTTGAATTCCGGAATTAAATCATGCATGTGGCGAACCAGAGATCGGTTGTCACCCCCATTGTAGAAGTCTGCATTAGGCTTGGTGATTTATTTATATAAGCCTGTTGGTGGGAATTACTTTTGAGATTAAGAGCTTTCTCTTGTGTTTGTGGAATTATTGTTATGTGTACAATCTTTCGCACCGGTTATATATATACATACTTTTATTTTGTGGTGACCCTTTCTTTCATTTGCGGGCTCATCCCACCCAGATGATGGGTTAGGTCGTGGTGACGACGGTGGCTGTTCCAGGCCCCAGTGAGAGGTTGGAGCTTTGGCTTAGTATAGTTAGACTATGCGCCGGTGTGTTTTGTACACCGTGCTTTTTGGGTTTAGGCATAGGATTCTAACTTGTTTTGTTATAAGTGTTCGAATACTTAGACTTGGGTTGTAATTATTCAGGAATACACTTTGCTTGTCGAAGCACCTTATGGTAATGAGTTCTTTTGTATATTTGAATGCCGGCTCATTAAAAATGTTTTATGCGTAACTCTGATGTGTACAAAAAAAAAATATAATGCTTTTTCTGGCCTTTGAAAAACGGGTTGTTACAGTTATGGTTTTGATTGTATACTTTGCTTGTTTTAGGAAGCGAGTAAGTGTTGTGTGATCGTGTGATAGTTTGAGTGTTTGTCGAGGTAAGGGCTCCACTTTATTTCCGTCTTTTAAAACGGTTACGACATGCTTGGTTTTGCTGTTATGCATTTGCTGTGTGCTGTGGCATGTTGGTACTTATGTATTCTCGTTGATGAGAACGTGGTTATAAATACATGTGCAATTTACATATGATTAGGAAAATGTATGTAGGTTGTGATGGCTTGTGCATAGGCTTTAGGCTATGTGATTGTTTGCATGAGCATATATGAATGCGTGCGTCGGATAGGACTACACGGGGATTTTGTCTGTGTGACTATCCTGTATATGCCAAAGAGAATATATGCCATGCATTTCATAGTTGCGTGCCTAGGTGTATGTCTGTGTGAGTTTGCCTACGTACCGGGCGTTTGACTGTGTGGCTTCGCCAAATCCTTCTGGATTTATATTGAGTTGGTGTATGTCTGTGTGACTTTGCCTGGTGTTTGTCTGTGTGACTTCACCTGCCTTGTGTGGCTTTTTAGTGCGGGTACGTATATTTCTGTGTGGCTTTGCCTACCCCACGACTCTTCGAGGAGAGGTTAATTTTCCGGAAAATCATGCATGTGGTAGCTTGGATAGTACCACACCCATTGTAGAAGTCTGCATTAGGCTTGGTGTGCATTTATTTATATAAGCCCGTTGGTGGGAACTACTTTTGAGATTAAGAGCTTTCTCTTGTGTATGTGGAAATTTGCTATGTGTACATCTTTCGCACCGGTTATATATATACATACCATATATTTTGTGGTGACCCTTTCTTTCATTTGCGGGCTCATCCCACCCAGATGATGGGTTAGGTCGTGGTGACGACGGTGGCTGTTCCAGGCCCCAGTGAGCGGTTGGAGCTTTAGCTTAGTTAGACTATGCGCCGGTGTGGGTTGTACACCGTGCTTTTTGGTTAGCATAAGGTTTCTAACTTGTTTTGTTGTAAGTATTTGAATACTTAGACTTGGATTGTAATTATTCAGGAATACACTTTGCTTGTCGAAGCACCTTATGGTAATGAGTTCTTTTGTATATTTGAATGCCGGCTCATTTAAAATCTTTTATGCGTAACTCTGATGTGTACAAAAAAAAAATAATATAATGCCTTTTCTGGCCTTTGAAAAACGGGTTGTTACACTAAACATGGCTCCAAAAATTAACCAAATTTCCGAAATCAACCAAAGCAGTGAAAGTTTGAATATTGTTGTTCGTGTAATTCGGATGTGGTTGGTTAGTGATGTGTCAAGCAACAGTGGACCATTTTCTTTGGATATGATACTAATGGATTCAACTGTAAGAAATTTTCTATAAGTTTAAATTTCATTTACACTAATTCTTGATTTTTTTAATGTATTATATTAATATTAATATATTATCTTATTGTTCAGAGAAACAAAATACATGGTACATTGTGTCGCACACTAATTTATAAGTTTGAAAAAGACTTTAAGGAATGTAATGTTTACTCGATTACAAATTTTGGAGTTGTTGCAAACAGTGGATCATACCGTGCTACTAGGCACGAGTATAAATTAAATTTTCAATTCCACACGAAGGTTAAACTTTGCAACTCAAAAAAAGTTTCTTCTGATATATATATGATTGAAAGTCCGGTTCCAGCATTTGCTCTTGATTACGATACAAATTATCTTTATGGTAAGAATTATTAGTACGTTGTGTATTATGTTTTGTTTTTGTCATTATAACATTGTAAATATGTGGTAAAATAATCATGTGTATAATCATATTTTGTAGATATTATGGGAATGCTAACCGGCGTTGGAATTCAAAAGGAGTATGAACGCAATGGTTTGAAGACCAAAATAGTTGCAATTCAGTTGGACTATGATGGGTTAATATCCCATATGTTGCAATTCAATCTATGACAAATATTTCAATGCTTTAAAAATATTTTTTAATCATATATGTATTATTTACACAGATTCAAGTTTAAAGTTACCCTTTTTGGTCCATATGTTGATGAGTTGAATTGTAACATCCCAAATTTTATTTAATAGAAGAAAAATAATTAGAGGTGTAATTGGAATAAATTGTGTCAAACTTATTTTGATAAAAATAATAGAGTAAACTAATTTGACCAATTTAAGTGAAACACCAAGCCATGGGTCCCACATTTTTCTCTACTTAAGGCAAAACTAGAACAAGCCTCATTCATTTTCTTATGTTACTGAAAATCAGTAAAACACACCCACCCTTTTCCTCTCTCTCACGCTCAACCCATTTCCACCATAACCTCAAGCTCCAAGAACCTTCCTTCTTCAATTCACTCTCTAATTGAGGCTAGCAAGTATGATCAACACCAAACCAAACAAAAGTTTCATTTCAGCCCCTTTCACCTTTGTTGGCCGAATTCCACCCTTATTCCCATTCTTGGGAAAATTCTAAAAATTAGTGAGTGTGAGTGGCTGCATGTATGAGTTGTGTTGAAGTTCAAGCTCCTGGGTACTCAAGGATTCAAAGGTAAGATCAATTTAACCAATTCCATTCCTCTTTCCTTTCATCCTCTTTAATCCTCAAACCTAAACTCTATTCTTCTACCTTATGTGGTTGCATGTGTGTTTATCTCCAAAATACGACTCATGTGATGTCTGGGAACGACCTGGGTACTGTGGAGGAGTGGAGTTTTGGAGAAATCGACAGAACCATGTTCTTGACTCTGTCACGCTCGCCCTAGCGAGCTAAGCACTCGCCTCAGCGAGTACATGCAGTGGGTTGCTGCATGTGCTTCTTCCTGTTCGTGTTTAGTTCCAAACCTTGGTAAGTTATTCCTAACATTTCTTTTACCCTTCTCAGAATGGTAATGGCCAATTCATTTTCCTTAACCTTAGCAATTGTTAAAAACTCATGAATCCATTCCTTTTCTCATGAGCACAAGTTTTGGGGTTTTCAAGTGAGTTTGGTGAAGAAAGTTCGTGGCTGTAGCTGAGCTTAGTATCAGTGTAAAGCTTCTGAGATTAATCTCATCCAGGTGGGTTCTTAGGTTAGTGTAGTTAGTTTCCCCATTTATGAACAATTGCATGTTAATTTAGGTTTTAGGATAATGTTGTGTGAGGGGAATTAATCCCAATTTCCCCTCCATCCTGTTGTATATTATATAAGTTAATTTTGCTGCACTGATTAAGATGAGGATTGTTGGTGTAATTCTTAGAAACTATGAATTTTGCTGAAACAGGGTATATTCTGTATTAACTCGCCACAGCGAGTAGCTGGCGAGTATTCATAGCGAGCTGGGTTCTGGGCTGATGAAACTCGCCGTAGCGAGCTTCTGCTCGCCACAGCGAGTTGATTTAGGTCAGGACCTATAATCTCGCCATGGCGAGCTGGTGACTCGCCGTAGCGAGCTTGTACATAATTGACCTATATTTTCCATTTTCTAAATAAAGTTTTCAACACTCGTTTTATATCCTCGTTATAATCAGACAGTTTGCAGTAATATAATTAATATAATGTCGAACAGAATGTTAATCACAGATAATTGATAGGGCATAACTTAGACTATTATTAGGTTTGTATGCTCCCCGGGTTTTGGGAATTTATGGTAGTAATAACTAAATTAGTTTCAGTCAATTATGAGCGATTTTGTGATATCGCGCTATGGACTCCCGATGGGATAATCCATTAGGATAAGTTATTGTGAGCTGCATGCCGTGACCGAATCGGTTGACGGATATGGCAGGCCTCTGAGACATGCTCACCTCAGAGTGTCCTTGTGTCTAAAATGAATAAGAGTTAATTTATGTGTTACACCTATATTTATGCTATTATGATATGATTATGTTAGTATTTGAAACGACTGATTTTTAGGTGCCCCGGCGTAGTCGCCTTTAGGTGGGTAGTAGGACTCACTGAGGCTTAGTAGTCTCACCCCACTCCAAACAATTTTTTTAGGTAGACAGGTTAACTGGAGCAAGGACCAGGATGGAGCTGATGATTGGAGCGAGCCTTGGATCATCATATTAGACGATTTTAGTCTTTCCTTGTTTTAGTTATTTGTATATCTTGGAATTCTATTCCGCTGTATTTCTTAAATTCATTAACTGATGTAAGGAATTATTTCCTATTATCTAGTTTAATTTATTGTACTTAGATCCATTTATTTATGTCTTGACTAATATTCTAGATATTTTAGTTGGGGCGTTATAAATTGGTATCAGAGCAGGTCGATCCGGTATCGGACCTTGCCATGAGTCATTCCAACTCTTCCCTAAGTAATACGAACCCTTTGGATCTGGACTGTTTACGCTGAAACCATCGCGTGCTGAGTCTGATCAGCTCAGTATTGTGTATGGTAGGCAGGGTATTATGGTTGAGAACTGAAGTGGACTCTGAAGCTCAAGCTGTAAGATCGTAGTGTAGACGCAATCAAGGAGCAGTTGATAACGGAATATTATGAGTGGTTATGGAAACAGTGGCAGATGGTGCCACAAGAATGAGAAGTAAACCTGGAGGATGTAAGAAGCAGTTAACCAACTCGTAAGGAGTAAGCACAGTTTGATGGATAGTATAATTTGGTGACGTAACAAGTCAGGAGTAGAGTTGTAGCTTGAAGAAATGCAGGTGTAACCTTATACTAAAATGTGTAGTACATAACAGAATTCCACTGACACTACGTGTCAGCTAAACTTCCTAAACCCATAAGCAACCATATCCCACTGAGAGCCTAAATTCAGCCAAGCTTATTGACCGAGTAACACCCAGCAGTAGCCGTTAATAAACCAAAACTCTTTCCTAAACTTTTAGTTGTTCAAGGCAAGCGAGAAATTCACCTGCGTTAGCAAAACTTAGTATGACCTCAGACAAGTATCATTAGTTCCTAATAGAAGCCAATACTTAAACTGGACCACTGGAGATTTAGTCTTAACTAGTTTAGCAATTAGAATTCTCTGTTAGCGGTATCGTACCCAGAAGACGCATTGAGTATTAGCACCTATAGATTTCCATAAAATTAGTAAACTCAGTATAGTGGACATGATAGATATCCTTGTGATGGGAACCTTAGACAAACTACTTAGACAAGAGAAACCAAAATTAGGACACTAGCACTTTCCAAATTTTCACCAGGTGACCGTATTAGATTACCCTCTAAAATACCTTATCGGAATTATTCCAACCATTCAATTCCTAACCGTATTATCATTGTACTATTAGGAATCAACTACAACTAGTATAAAGATTAGGATATCCTTTCGTAAACAACACCAGACTTGGCAGTAGACCCGACCAACATTCAGAGACTAAGGATTGATTAGATTACCCTCAAGAATGCCTTTACTTAAGTTACTTCGACCATTTCTAATCGTAGCAATATTTCTGTCATACCACCAGGACTTAAGTTTCAACTAGTATGACCTTCAAGATTCCTTTCGTGCATCACCTTTAGGACGTTAAACAATTGTTTCAAGAGACATCACTACGGAGTAGTTTGATAACTAAACCAGTAATAACACCTAGTCAGCCTCGTACTTAGTACTCGGTATTCATACCTTACCCCAGGAAATTCTGAGACATTAAGTATACCATTTGGAAATTCCCTTGATAAAATACCCGACCTTTAGACAGACATACTAAGTACCGTCATTTAACCACTATAAGTTGCCAACTCGCCGTTACCAACCAATTAGCTAACTATATGGGGATAGTTGAATCAAAACTCATAGGTTTAGCATTCTCGTACCGCCAACTTTTTGAGCTAACATTATAACACTACCTTTGGACGACAATAATGGGATCAGCATGCCACCTCATACCAGTAAGTGTACCAAACTATTATAGGATAAGTCTTAAGTGGAACAATAGTCAAGAACTATCTTTGGCACAAACTATCAACAAAGTCAATCCGTTGAATCTAATCACTAGATAGTTAGAGACCGGTAACTCAGTTCCATGTTAGGTTGACCATCCAATATACGAACTCTTACCTTTAAACCCGTTAGTTAAGGAATCAGTAGGATTAGTTAACCATCCATTGAGAGATACCGTCCAGTTACCGTTAGCCTAGTAATTATGTATTAAGGACCAACTAGCTACCCAGCTCAAGGAGTAGACCTAATCAGCCACATGTTATCACTACTTTAAGCACCAGACCGTAGAAAACACGACTTGATGAGAGTAACAAATAGGAGACATTATTAGTGACACCAATCACCTAGACTAATCTTTTAGACATATATATATCGGTCAACCAGAGACGAGTAATTCAGTTCAACCTTAGATTCAGGCAGTTGCCGACACTCACACATATTCAGGCATGTCAGCCAAGAGACTATTAGAATCAGTTAGATCTTCCTACGAGTGCATTATTAGCAAGGAAAACTCGAGCGAAAACCTAGTTGTCCTAACCCGATAGAATTGACAGAAGGAATAGAGCCATGAAACATAAGTCTGAATCCAGTAAAAGACAAAACTTCTTTGGCCCTTCACTCATAAGGATCCTCATTCAGCCAATTCTACGTTCATAAGTCTGGGAACACATGAACGTGTGCACTCTCTAGCTTGTCTGATTACGTCTCAGACTAATATTTCTTCTCGTGTTTTAAATACTTGTCAGTCAGGTACTGTGCACGAATTCTGTTAAAATGCAACTACCCAAATCCATCGACCTCGGTCAATCACATAGAATGTGTAGAACAACACTCCTATGTAACCTTATTCAATGCCTTCAGTCTTTCAACCATGTCGGTAGTAACTCCATCAGATTCGTAGAAGTTAGTCACTGTTGGGAAACCACGAATAAGTTCAATTCACCTTTTCACCGTTGGTTAATCTGTTAATCAATACCCTTAACGGTCCTGATGCAAATGACTTAGCTCAGTATCAGTGAATCTTTAGACTTTCGTACGCTTGAACGTCGAAATCATTATCCCAAATCAGAATTATTTAACTCCTTTTGGTAGAACCTTATCAGCCAAACTCAGAATTAAGCTCGCAACATTTCCTATTAAGTAGAATTAAGTTATACCTATAACCTCAGTGTTAAGGATTCAAACTTTTCAGCTCTGTGTTCTTAACCATGTAAGATCAGTGTGTTAACCCTGAGTATCCCTACCCGAGTGTTTCGACCTTTCAACTCCGTTCTCTGTAACTATGTTAGAACATATGTTGGCTCTGAGTATCTCTAACAGAGCGCATTCTAGATTCCAGTTTGGTTATCAATAATCAGCCCACATAAGTATAAGGGTTATTTGCTCATTTAGAGTAATGTACCATTCACATCTAGAAACCAATTTCTATCCTGAGTACCCTGTTAGTTAACCTATTAATCTTCCCGAGCCAAGCAATTCGTTCAGCCTCAGCAACAAGTTCAAACCTTACGTGTTCGATTAGCCAAGTTTAGAACTCGACTGTTTTAGCCAAACCCACATTCCTTAGTTACCAGTGAAGGATTCAAACAAGATTAACCCTTAACCTTGAGAGATAATCTGAACCTAAATGCATCTGCATGTTAGATGTGCAACTGCGATCACCGTGTTGTACCAGAATGGATTAAAATTGTAGGTGGGATTTTATCGGATAACTATGGTTCGTCTGCGGATGAGTCTAACTCGCTGGCAGAAGAATCAGTAGTGTTTAGACAATTTTCCACTCGTTTTATATTTCGATCGATTCTGGAGTATTTAGACAACACGTGGGACAGGAGTACAATTGACACGTCATGCATATTAGTGTTCGGAAAGGAGAACGACTATGGGAAGGAAGATTTTGAAGTTGCCAATAGGAATACTCAAGCTTATACCCTTCAGTTAATTAATTAACGTCAATCATTCCCACCAGTTTTGTGAGTACCCAACCAGGCTAGATACCGACCTCCCAAATTAGTGAAGTATTGGAATTAATACCGGTAGCAATGGAAGAAGTTTAATCGTAATAGAAAAGTAGAGGTGGATAAGACGAGTTGATGCATGATTGTGTTCAGGGAATTACAGACTGAGATGGTAGCGACGCTGTCAGAATGTGGCAGTAAGTATCCGAATCAGAGTGCGCAGCGCGAGACTAGTCGTAAGTGTGAATTAATTGACCGACTTCTAGCCAATGACCTAAGAGAGGAAAGTTTTATTCCAAGGTAATGGATTAATTTGACCGGTGGATGTGCGAAGTCTAGAGTTTGGATGCAGATGTAGATGATCTACCCTGAAGTGAACGAAGGAGTTTGAATTTCGAGGACGAAATTTCTTTAAGGAGGGTAGATTGTAACATCCCAAATTTTATTTAATAGAAGAAAAATAATTAGAGGTGTAATTGGAATAAATTGTGTCAAACTTATTTTGATAAAAATAATAGAGTAAACTAATTTGACCAATTTAAGTGAAACACCAAGCCATGGGTCCCACATTTTTCTCTACTTAAGGCAAAACTAGAACAAGCCTCATTCATTTTCTTATGTTACTGAAAATCAGTAAAACACACCCACCCTTTTCCTCTCTCTCACGCTCAACCCATTTCCACCATAACCTCAAGCTCCAAGAACCTTCCTTCTTCAATTCACTCTCTAATTGAGGCTAGCAAGTATGATCAACACCAAACCAAACAAAAGTTTCATTTCAGCCCCTTTCACCTTTGTTGGCCGAATTCCACCCTTATTCCCATTCTTGGGAAAATTCTAAAAATTAGTGAGTGTGAGTGGCTGCATGTATGAGTTGTGTTGAAGTTCAAGCTCCTGGGTACTCAAGGATTCAAAGGTAAGATCAATTTAACCAATTCCATTCCTCTTTCCTTTCATCCTCTTTAATCCTCAAACCTAAACTCTATTCTTCTACCTTATGTGGTTGCATGTGTGTTTATCTCCAAAATACGACTCATGTGATGTCTGGGAACGACCTGGGTACTGTGGAGGAGTGGAGTTTTGGAGAAATCGACAGAACCATGTTCTTGACTCTGTCACGCTCGCCCTAGCGAGCTAAGCACTCGCCTCAGCGAGTACATGCAGTGGGTTGCTGCATGTGCTTCTTCCTGTTCGTGTTTAGTTCCAAACCTTGGTAAGTTATTCCTAACATTTCTTTTACCCTTCTCAGAATGGTAATGGCCAATTCATTTTCCTTAACCTTAGCAATTGTTAAAAACTCATGAATCCATTCCTTTTCTCATGAGCACAAGTTTTGGGGTTTTCAAGTGAGTTTGGTGAAGAAAGTTCGTGGCTGTAGCTGAGCTTAGTATCAGTGTAAAGCTTCTGAGATTAATCTCATCCAGGTGGGTTCTTAGGTTAGTGTAGTTAGTTTCCCCATTTATGAACAATTGCATGTTAATTTAGGTTTTAGGATAATGTTGTGTGAGGGGAATTAATCCCAATTTCCCCTCCATCCTGTTGTATATTATATAAGTTAATTTTGCTGCACTGATTAAGATGAGGATTGTTGGTGTAATTCTTAGAAACTATGAATTTTGCTGAAACAGGGTATATTCTGTATTAACTCGCCACAGCGAGTAGCTGGCGAGTATTCATAGCGAGCTGGGTTCTGGGCTGATGAAACTCGCCGTAGCGAGCTTCTGCTCGCCACAGCGAGTTGATTTAGGTCAGGACCTATAATCTCGCCATGGCGAGCTGGTGACTCGCCGTAGCGAGCTTGTACAGAATTGACCTATATTTTCCATTTTCTAAATAAAGTTTTCAACACTCGTTTTATATCCTCGTTATAATCAGACAGTTTGCAGTAATATAATTAATATAATGTCGAACAGAATGTTAATCACAGATAATTGATAGGGCATAACTTAGACTATTATTAGGTTTGTATGCTCCCCGGGTTTTGGGAATTTATGGTAGTAATAACTAAATTAGTTTCAGTCAATTATGAGCGATTTTGTGATATCGCGCTATGGACTCCCGATGGGATAATCCATTAGGATAAGTTATTGTGAGCTGCATGCCGTGACCGAATCGGTTGACGGATATGGCAGGCCTCTGAGACATGCTCACCTCAGAGTGTCCTTGTGTCTAATTTATTGTACTTAGATCCATTTATTTATGTCTTGACTAATATTCTAGATATTTTAGTTGGGGCGTTATATGAATGCATTCATTCCGGCTGGCAAAACTGAAAACCCAATAGCCGTTGTGTTAATGGCTAAAATTAAGATATGACAAGGTATTCATGTATTTTGATAAAATTATATAAAGTTATCATATTTTTTTTTCATTGTAAATATAAACTCATAAATTGTTACAAATGTGTTTCTTTTATAGGATCTACAAAAATTCAAAATCTATATTATAAACAAGGTATATGACCCTTCTCATAGGAAAGCGCCACGTGTACTTTTCTATTCATAATTTATTGCATTACATTTTATTTAATAATTCATGGCGTTACATTTTTAACTAAATACTAAAATAAATAATATTTACATTATTATTAATTACATATAATTTTATTTAATAATTAATTACGTTATATTTTATATTAAATACTAAAATAAAAAGCATTTATATTATTATGTTACAAATTAATGCAATTTTGTAGGTTATACGAAATAAAATTAATACATTAACCGTTTTTATATATTTTTTAATGATCATAAACATATTTCGGTTAGGTATAATTTTTACTTATCTATCTATATTATAAACAAATGTGACCCTTCTCATAGGAAAGCGCCACGCGTAGATACCTATTTAAAAAACATATAGTTTATTGTACATATTATATTAATATATTGTCTTATTGTTCAAGGAAACAAAATATACGGTACACTCTAATTTAAAATTTTGAAAAAGACCTTAAGGAATATAATGTTTACTCGATTACAAATTTTGGAGTTGTTGCAAATGGTGGATCATACCTTACTACTAGGCATGTGCATAAATTAAACTTTCAATTTCACACGAAGGTTAAACTTTGTAACTCGAAAAAAGTTCCTTCCAATATATATTTGATTGAAAGTCCTATGGTAAGAAATATTAGTATGTTATGTATTATTTGTTGTTTGTGACATTATAACATTGTAAACATGTGGTATCAATAATTATGTCAATATTCATATTTTGTAGACATTTTGGGAATGTTAACCGACGGTGGAATTCAAAATGAGTATGAATGCAATGGTTTGAAGATCAAAATGGTTGCAATTTAGTTGGACTATGATAAATTAGTATCTCATTAATTTATCGTACTCAATTTATGACAAAATATTTCGACGCTTTTATGACAATTGTTTAATCATATATGTATTATTTCCACAAATTCAAGTTTAAAATTACCATTTTTGGTCTATATATTGATGAGTTGAATGTGTTCTTTCCGTTCGTTGTGTTTGTGTGTGGAACTTGACCTAATATATATGTCGATCTAAGTTTTTGATGATAGGGTGTAAAGAAGAAAGAAAACCCCGGAAGTTGTAAAAGGGGAAGAAGTTGTTGACTTGGAGTGTGTCTTCATTGTATAATAGAAACTTTGATGGAACTCATATTTTGCTATAAAAAAAATTTTGATTAAAAAATCATGTCAAACTTTTTGGGTTGATTGAACCCAAATTTTGCATATGACAACGATATGAGTCTAAGATGCAGTAATGACAGATGGAAATAGAGTGATATGAAGAAGAGATAAGTGTTAGCCCATATTTTTACTAAGTTAAAATATGTTCTAAATGCATGATTAAAAATAATAAATGCAATTCCATTTAATTATTTTATTATTTCAAAAGTCATTAAAGATGTTTGGTTTTCAGAGCCAATGATTTTAATGAATAATCATGCATGAACATATCATTAATGTTCTATCTGGAGCATTATTCTTAACATTGTTTTCTTCAGGGTTCTTTCGACTTGGTCAAAACGTCTATAAGGTCGAAGCATTCGCTGTACAGAAGAAAAGTGTGGACTTAGCAAAATATTCAAGGGAAGCGTTGCTATTTCGACTTCGATGGATACAACGGCTAAATCAAAGGATAAGGAAGAATTCAAATTCAAAATACGTGTCAAGACACGCATCCTCTCTTTAGTTAAATTAAACGTTATTAGAAGTTAGGAATTAGTGTCTATAAATAGATTAGTGCTGTGATCGAGCAAATGGTCACAATCCAAATACAAAAATCCTTACTAAACTCAAAGTACCCATGTCAACGAGAGAAACGAGTGATCGAAGGAGAATGTATGTAACTGTGAACCATTTACTTTCTTTGTAAAACATTTACATTCAATGCAATTTGTCTTCTTTTTCAATTCAATCCCTTGTTCATTTAATTTAGACCTTTTCTCTCCTTCTGTTTGTTCATTCGAATAAACATTCTTTCTTACAATTCAAGTTACATAAAGTATAAACAATATTGAAAACATAAGAACAATAATGAATACTAATTATCTTGAAAATATAAACAAAAGCACTATGTCCCGAGATTTACTAGTTGATCTCTCTTGTAATAACTCAAACTAGCGTTGTTTACCAAATTTCACAGTAAACAATAAGATGAAGATGTAATGAGAAGATGAAGAAGAAATTATGGATTTTGACAACTGTAATTTTTATTTGGATTTAATCCTTCAATTTAAAGAATCGGTTGAACTGGTGTTCAATGGTCATGTCGTTATTCGACATGTGTGTCTATGTTTGTTACCTATGATTTTTTTTAACGATGACTAACGTCATGCACCAAAATTAAACAATTTCAATCTTTCAAGGGCTATTTCCTACAAAAAAGTTACATGGACGAAAACTAATAAAATGCAAACTTACAGGGACGAACTGCCTATTTAAGCCCTAAAAGTTTTGATAAATTTTATGTTATGTTAAAATGATATCATATTTATTTAATTGACCAGTTTATTCTTAATAAAATTGTGGGTAATGGGTGCTGGTATGAGTACTCTGACACCTCAAAAGTTTCTGTACATAAAAAACTTATTTTGTCATAAAAAAATTTAGAATAACAAAAACACTGAAATCCAGTTCATAAGTTAACTCTCATTTTTTATTCTCCTTTGATTATTGGACAAAACTATAGCTGTAAAAACATACTAACCGAGCCTCAACGGACCGACCCAGGTGGGCTTCAAGCTTTATCGGGCCAAAAAATCCCTATTTAAATTCAGTTTTTTTGGGCCATGCTAAAAAACTCTAAAAAAAATTGGGTTAATATTTTCAGACTCAAGCCCTACATTTATTCGTACTCGGAAGACCGATGCATACGAGCTAATCAATTTTGACAGCTCGGAGCTGTTAAAAGGGCCGAGCAAAAAAGCCCATATTTAAATTCAGGCTTTTCCAGGCTGGGGTAAACCCCTAAAATTATTTGGACTAATATTTTTAGGTCTAATCCCTAAATTTATTCCGACTTTACAATCCGGTCCATATGAGTTAGCCCATTTTGATAGCTCTAAAACTGTGTCTCGAAAAGAGTTATTCACTAACATGACCATAAAAAAATTACCAGAACAACAAAAACATTAAAACCTTCACTATCATCTTAGAAATATCACATCCAAAAATTTTAAAACGGATAAAAATCATTACTGAGTCATTACTGCAAAAAAGGATAACATAAATAGCTAGATTACAAAGGAATAATGTAAAAGTTGACAGTTGGCGAACTGACTCAATGACTACACTAATTTTAGTTTAGAGTTAAATATGGTTTATGTGTCATAAAATATATCGACTTTTATTTTTAGTCCCTCTATAAATTTCCTTTGAACTTTAGTTTCCTCTAAATTTTATGTTTTCAATTTTAATTCATTCTTTTTTTAATAAAGTTCATATTGTATGCTCAAAGCGACTTTAAATGAATCTAGAAAGTAAAAAATAGGTATCCATGTA
Source organism: Trifolium repens (assembly GCA_030408175.1). Classification (NCBI taxonomy): domain Eukaryota; kingdom Viridiplantae; phylum Streptophyta; class Magnoliopsida; order Fabales; family Fabaceae; genus Trifolium; species Trifolium repens. Next base: position 35,457,355 of record CP125843.1, on the reverse strand, counting down.
CAATAAGTATCCGTAAAAAATGAGAACACACATTGGTAATCATTCGCAAAAATGAACATGTATCGGCACCTTAGTACCCGTCTCTCCCTATACTCGCATATTTTATATATATTATTATTATTATTATTATATAAAAATATATTTATACCAATTCTAAAAAATACAACACTACTAAACTGTTACACATTTGCAATTAAAAAATGTGTATTTATAACATAATGCAAACACAATGTGAATATTTCAACAAAGATATATATGAACATTAGCATGATTAATAAAAAAAAATTCTATAATTTTCAAAAGTCAACATTAATTTATGTTTTTTTAACTTTTTAATTATACTAAAACGATATCTTATTTTTTAATTGATCGGTTACTGGGTAATGAGTGTGAGTATGAGTACTCTAATACCCAAATGGTGCGTGTATGGTACAGGTACAAGTATTGTTATACACGCGAATATGAGTCGGGATCTATAAAGGACAGACACTCCTCAGATTAGTTGTGTCCCGTGTCGGACACCAACACTTATGATTAAACTCAATTATATTATTTTTTTGAAATTATTATCGATGTCAATGTGTTAGTGTCTGAGTTATGTCCAATGTCCACATATGTATTCGTGTTTCATAGGCAAAGATATATACTTATATTTAAAACTCAAAGAAATATTAATTACCCGTGCTTGACACGAAATCCATACTAGAGTTAATGTCAGGCTAATATTTTAAGGTCCAATCCCTAAATTTATTCCGGCTTTACAGGCCGACCCATATGAGTTAGTCCATTATGATAGCTCTAAAATTGTATCTCGAAAAGAGTTAATGTCGTTAATGCATTAACATGACCATAAAAAGAACAACAAAAACACTGAAACATTCACTACCATCTTAGAAACATTATATCCAAACATTTAAAAACGGATAAAAACCATTACTGAGTTATGAGTGAAAAAAGGATAACATAAATAGCTAGATTACAAAGGGATAACACAATGTAAAAGTTCACAATTGGAGAACTGATCCAATGAGCACACAAATTTTAGTTTAGGGTTAAATATGTTTTATGTCCCATAAAATATATCAACTTTCTTTTTTGGTCCCTCTATAAATTCCGTTTGAACTTTGGTCCCTCTAAATTTAATATTTTCAATTTTAATCCATTCTTTTTTTTATAAAGTTTATATTGCATGCTCAAAGCAACTTTAAATGAATCTAAAAAGTTGTTTTTTCTTCTTCTCAAGGATGGCAAGTTGACCCATATACAGTAGGTATCCGCAAAAAATGAGCACACACATTGGTAGTTATTCGTAAAAACGAACGGGTATGGGTACTTTAGTAACCACCTATACTCGCATATTATATATATATTTACATTTTTTATATTATTATATAAAAATGTATCTATATTTATATTTTTAAAAATAAAACACTACTAAACATTAGCATGATTAATAATAATTTTTTCTATAATTTTCAAAAGTTAACATTAAATTTTTTTAAAACTTTTTAATGATATATTAAAATGATATCTTATTTTTTAATTGATCAATTTATTCTTAGTAAAATTGAGGTAATGCGTGCATGTATGAGTACTATGATACCCAAATGGTACGTGTATGGTGGTACAGGTACACCTATTGTTATACACACATATATGAGCCATGATATATGAAGCACAAAAACTTCTCAGATTAGTTGTGTCACATGTCGGACACTAACACTTATGATTACACTTAATTATATTATTTTTTATTACACTTAATTATATTATTTTTTTCAAATTATTATCAATATCAATTAGGCATGGCAACGGGGTGGGGGCGGATTTTGTCCTCCCAACACCCAAACACATAAGGTTCGGGTATCTTCATACCCATCTGTTTACTGTGAAATTTGGTAAACAACGCTAGTTTGAGTTATTACAAGAGAGATCAACTAGTAAATCTCGGGACATAGTGCTTTTGTTTATATTTTCAAGATAATTAGTATTCATTATTGTTCTTATGTTTTCAATATTGTTTATACTTTATGTAACTTGAATTGCAAGAAAGAATGTTTATTCAAATGAACAAACAGAAAGAGAGAAAAGGTCTAAATTAAATGAACAAGGGATTGAATTGGAAAAGAAGATAAATTGCATTGAACGTAAATGTTTTACAAAGAAAGTAAATGGTTCACAGTTACATACATTCTCCTTCGATCACTCGTTTCTCTCGTTGACATGGGTACTTTGAGTTTAGTAAGGATTTTTGTATTTGGATTGTGACCCTTTGTATAACACCCCATGTCTATATCTAGAATAAAACGTAGAATATTATTACCGGTACTGAGTACATTATTATTACAATAGGAAATTCAAGCACTCGCAGGTGCTAAGTACAACATTAGAAACAGAAACAACGGAAGCAAAACAATGATACAACAAACAACAGGATTTATTAGAATACAACAACGAGATAAGGAACTAGAAAGCATGAATAAAGATGCAATCCTCAAGCAAGAGCCACGAGCACGCCAATCAGCATACCTTAACCAACCTGCTTATCTGAAAAAAATTGATTGGAGTGGGGTGAGACTACTAAGCCTCAGTGAGTCCTATTACCCTCCTAGAGGTGACTACACCGGGGAAACCTAATCAGTAATAACATACTAATATTCATAACATAATACATAGCATAATTTAAAGGTGTAACATAGAGAATATCTTATTCGTTTTAACACAAGGACACTCTGAGGTGAGCATGTCTCAGAGGCCTGCCATATCCGACAACCGATTCGGTCACGGCATGTAGCTCACATAATCATAACCTAATGGATTATCCCATTGGGAGTCCATAGTGCGACATCACAGATCGCCCATAACTGACTGATACTAATTTAGTTAATTCTACCATGAATTTCCAAATCCCGGAGAGCATACAAACCTAAAATCTCTAAGTTATACCCTAAAGATTATCTGTGATTAACATACTGTGTAACATTATATAATTGTGCTACTGCAAGATGTATAACTCAGGTGAGGATATAAAACGAGTGTTTAAGGTTTCTTAGAAAATTCTGAAAAATTACAGGTCTATTTCTGTCAAACTCGTTCAGCGTGTTATCACTCGCCAGAGCGAGTTTTATAGGTCTGTCCTGTATGAGCTCGCTACGGCGTGTTATCAACTCGCCACGGCGAGATTATAGGTCCTGGCCTAAATCAACTCGCCCGGCGAGCACAAGCTCGCCATGGCGAGTTTCATCAGCCCAGAAAACCCAGCTCGCCATGAACACTCGCCGTCAACACGTTGTGGCGAGTTCATACAGAATGTGCCCTGTTTTGCGAAAAATCCATTTTTATCAAAGTTAACACCTACAATCCTCAATCCAAGTTATGCAGTCACACAATATGTATAATATAAGACAGAATGGAGAGGAATTTGGGGGTTAACTCCTCTCACACAACATTTTCCTAATTTCTTAAGTTAACATGCAAAAGTTCATATTTTGGGAATCTAGCTAAACTATCCTAAGAACCCACCTGGATTGAAGCTTTAATCTTGCCTCTGGGCTCTTCTAACAGCTACCAAACCTCCCAGCAACTCCCACGAACACAGGACCAGAATTTGGAACTTTGACACTTGAGCTCTAGACTTGAATTTGTGAATGGTTTGGTGTTTGAATCAACAGAAGCTGGGGGTATATATAGGAAGATTTCTGATGTGGAACAGCTCCATTTTTGGCTGAGGTTACTACATGCATGCCTTGTGGTTGGTTGGTAGAAAGGTGAAGAGATGTGTGTTGTTGTTATACATCATGTGAAGCTTGAAACTCTTGAAGAAGGTGAGGGATCAGAGATTCCATTTCTGATGTAGTGTAGGTGAGGAATCTCTGTCATGGGTTGTGTAAGTGTAGGAGAAGAGGACAATTTCATGTGTTAGGCAAAATTCATAAATTTGGTGTTATGTGTTTGTTGTTGCTCACGTGAGGGAGGGAAGAGAAGGAGCTAATAACTTCAGTATTTTGCTGAAGTAATGAATGAGGATTTGGGGTTTAGTTGCTTGTTGCTTGAGTGGTGGAAAAATTGTGATGAGGTGTAGGCTAGTGAGAGTGAGAGAGAGACACGTGAGAGAGGGAGAGATGGGGGAGTTTGAATTTCCTTGTTTTAATTAAGTCACATTTGAGACTAGTGATTTAGTGTGTAGTTTAGGTTTAACCAAAATTCCTAATTTGGCACACAATTCACTTAATTCCCAAAGATTAATTATCTAATCACCACTAATTAATTTATGAGAAATTTAGAGGTTGGGATATTACAACCTACCCCCCTTAAAGAAATTTCGTCCTCGAAATTAAGAAATTTACCTCGAAAACAGATACGGATAACTCTTCCGCATGTCTGATTCCAGTTCCCAAGTGAATTCGCCATCAGGGGACTGAGCCCATTCAACCTTGACAATGGGAATCCTCTTGTTCCGAAGTATTTTAGCATCACGTTCAACAATCCGAACTGGATCCGGCTGGTAGGTTAGGTCTGGCTGAAGGTCAAACTGTTCAAGTTCCACTGGTCGATAAGGATCAGGAATATATTTCCGAAGCTGAGACACATGAAACACGTCGTGTAACCCTGACATAGAAGGAGGTAGAGCTAACTGATAGGCTACAGGACCGACACGTCGAAGAATCTGATAAGGTCCAATGAATCTTGGACAGAGCTTTTTGGTTTTGAACACACCTCGCAAACCCAACTTAGGCGTGACTCTCAAGAAAACATGATCACCTTCCTGAAATTCTAACGGTCTCCTCTTTCTGTCAGCATAACTCTTCTGCCGACTCTGAGCAACTTTCAACTTATCCCGAATAGACTTAATCTTTATAGTGGTCTCTTGGACAATATCCGGTCCCAATAATCCACGGTCACCGACTTCCGTCCAACACAAAGGAGTTCTACACTTCCGGCCATACAAGGCTTCATAAGGTGCCATACCAATGCTGGCATGGTAACTGTTATTATAAGCGAACTCAATCAGGTGTAAGTGATTACTCCACGAACCACCATCTTCCAACACACATGCCCGAAGTATATCTTCTAGAGTCTGAATAGTCCTTTCCGACTGACCATCAGTTTGAGAGTGATGCGATGTACTCATCTTCAACCGAGTGCCCATCGCATTCTGAAATGCTTTCCAAAACCTTGAAGTGAAAATTGGGTCTCTATCTGACACAATACTGAGAGGTACACCATGTAACCTTACAATCTGCTCCATGAATATGGCTGCATATTGAGGGGCCTTGTAGGTGGATTTCACTGGAATGAAATGAGCTGACTTAGTCAACCTGTCCACGATTACCCAGATCGAATCTTGACCTCTCTGGTTACGTGGTAGTCCTCCTACAAAGTCCATGGTGATATGCTCCCATTTCCACTCAGGTATTTCCAATGGTTGCAACGGTCCTCCAGGTTTCTGATGTTCAATCTTCACTTGTTGGCATACAATACACCTTGACACGAATTCAGCAATTTCTGCCTTCATGTTAGGCCACCAATAGCTCTCCTTCAAGTCATGATACATTTTGGTGGATCCAGGGTGAATTGAAAATCCACTCTTGTGTGCCTCTTCCAAAATCAACCTTTTTAACTCATCATTCTGAGGTACACATAGTCTTCCTTCATAGAGAATGGCACCGTCCGTAGCTACTGAGAATTCGGGATGGTTCGCTCTCCATTGCAGTTCCGCATCATCCTGCTGAGCCTGCACTACTCTTGGGCGCAGTTCACAGGACAACTCAAGTCTATTGATTCGGATTCCGCTCTTCCGATACACAACATTCAGGTTAAGGTCTCTGAACTTCTCATACAAGCCACACTGGTGCATCAACAATTTCGATGCATACAAGGTATTTTTGCTTAAGGCATCTGCTACAACGTTTGCCTTTCCAGGGTGATAATTGAGATTAAAATCAAAGTCTTTGAGGTATTCCATCCATCGTCGTTGTCTCATATTCAACTCCTTCTGATCAAACAGATACTTCAAACTCTTGTGATCGCTGAATAAATCAAACTGTACTCCATACAGATGATGTCTCCAGATTTTGAGGGCAAAGATAATGGCTGCTAACTCCAAATCATGGGTAGGGTAGTTTTGCTCGTGTGGTTTCAACTGCCTGGATGCATATGTTACCGCTGCACCGTCTTGCATAAGTACACATCCAAGTCCCTTGTTGGACGCATCGCAATACACCACATACTTATGGGTTGGATCAGGGATTACTAACATTGGTGCTGTTGTTAGCTTTTCCTTCAAGGTCCTGAAACTCCATTCACAAGCGGCATCCCAATCAAAGGCTTCACCCTTCCTGGTCAGACGAGTTAATGGCAAAGCAATCTCCGAAAATCCTAAGATTAATCTCCGGTAATAACCTGCCAAGCCAAGAAAACTTCTGACTTCTGTTACACTTCTAGGTCTATCCCAATTCAAAACAGCTTCCACTTTGGATGGATCAACAGATACACCGCCTTGCGATATGACATGTCCCCAGAACTTAACTTCAGATAGCCAAAATTCAAACTTGCTGAACTTTGCATACAACTGTTTCTCTCTAAGAATGCCCAACACAATTCTCAGGTGTTCAGCATGTTCCTCGGAATCCTTGGAATAGATCAGAATGTCATCAATGAAGATAACAACAAACTTGTCAAGGTAAGGCTGGAATATCCGATTCATGTAATCCATGAATATGGCTGGAGCATTGGTCAAACCAAAAGGCATAACCAAGAATTAATAATGTCCATAACGGGTCCTGAATGCTGTCTTAGAAACATCCGAGGACTTGATACGGATCTGATGGTATCCAGAACGAAGATCAATCTTGGAAAAGATGGTAGCACCTCTGAGTTGATCCAAAAGGTCATCAATTCTGGGCAAAGGATACTTGTTCTTGATTGTGACCTTGTTAAGCTGGCGATAATCAATGCATAGGCGCATCGTACCGTCTTTCTTCTTGACTAGTAACACAGGTGCTCCCCATGGTGAGACACTGGGGCGAATGAAATGTTTCTGAAGTAACTCTTCTAGCTGAGATTTTAGCTCATGAAGCTCTAAGGGAGACATTCTATAAGGGGCAACAGAAATAGGCTGGGATCCAGGAACTAGGTCGATAGAAAACTCAACTTCCCTTTCGGGAGGTAAATTCATAATGTCATATGGGAAAACATCTAAGAACTCACTAACGATAGGAATATCACTGGGGCTCAAACTGGGTTCCGGATCAATGGTGAATAAGACACTGAAACATTTACTACTAGCACCTAAGTACTGGATCATCTGATGAGTGTTTTGAAGTAAAGCAGTGAGTGCCCTACTTTCGGCAGAAGTTTCTGTTGGAATGAACAAATTCTTTTCAGCACATCCAATGTACACGGTATTGGCGGAAAGCCAATCCATGCCTAGGACTACATCTATATCTTTCAAAGGTAGACAGATTAAATCTATATGGTAGACTTTACTGCCCACAAGAATAGGACAATTCTGGCAGACACGTTTAGAAGTAACCTTGCCGCCTGTAGCCACAACTACAGTCATTGGAGGAATTAAAGGCACAGAGGGCAATTGTAGTCGCTGAACACAGTCAACGGCTATAAAGGAATTAGTGGCTCCACAATCAAACAAGACCAAAACTTCAGACTGACCTAACATGCATACATCCATAATTAAAGCATTATTATATTTAACTCTCTCACCGTCAAGTGAGTATACCCGACCTTTGCTCTTAGAAGCGCCGCTGGAATCTCCGTGTTTCTTCAGCTTAGGACATTCATGCTTATAATGGCCTGGCTGTTTGCAGTAGTAACACATATTCTTTCCCTTCATGCATTCTCCGCTATGTGGGAACCCACATTCTGCACAGTTCCTTGGTGAGCGCTGGGAATAACTCTGCTTCCCTTTGCTGGTGGAACCTTTTGTCCTTACTTGCAAATTGAACTTTCCAGAATCCTTCCTTTTCTGAACAGCTTCACTCCGCTCCTTATGAATGTTACCCAGGTCTGCTTCAGCATGATAGCTCTTTTGCACCAAATCACCGAAAGTGGTAATATGCTGCATAGAGACGTCATGGGCTATGTCAGCTCTTAACCCGAACCTGTACTTCTTCATCTTCCATGATTCACTTGGAGCGTCGTTCCCATCCATCACATAACGGACCAATTCGCTGAACTTCATTGTATACTCCGCCACTGACATACTTCCTTGCTTCAACTCAGTCAATTCTCGCTCCATCTGAAATTGATAACTTTCTGGGATGTAATGCCCAACAAAGAGACGTCGAAAATTATCCCAGGTCATCTCCATTTGACTGGCCTCCATATACGCCTTCGTACCATCCCACCAGTTACAAGCATCGCCCCTAAAGAAGCGGGAGACGAACACCACCTTATCAGCTTCGGTGCAATCCATAAACTCTAGGATTCCACTCATTCGTTGAATCCATTCTCTGGCTTTCGCTGGATTGTATTCTCCATAAAACTCTGGGGGACTCATGCGGCAGAACTCTCTGAATGCAGCACTTGATCCTTGCTGCTGAGGGGAAGGATTGTTCATGTGTTGCTGGAACATGGTCATGAACTCCTGATGCTGTTGAGCTTGATGGGCCTGAAACTGCTGCTGCTGGTACATCATCTCAGCCCACATGTTAGCATCTGCACCTCCGTACATCTCAGGTTCATCATCAACGTTCCTCCTTGGCCTTCCAGGTCCTCGTCTTGCTCCTGACATAGTGCTCTAACTGCCAATATCAAGTCAAGTTAGCTAGGCTTAAAGTGACATGACACCTAGAACAGATGTTAGAAATCCAGACAACTACTGGGATTCGGATTCGTAATATTAATGAACTCAAGCACGATCTGAATCGACCTGCTCTGATACCAATTATAACACCCCACGTCTATATCTAGAATAAAACGTAGAATATTATTACCGGTACTGAGTACATTATTATTACAAAAGGAAATTCAAGCACTCGCAGGTGCTAAGTACAACATTAGAAACTGAAACAACGGAAGCAAAACAACGATACAACAAACAACAGGATTTATTAGAATACAACAACGAGATAAGGAACTAGAAAGCATGAATAAAGATGCAATCCTCAAGCAAGAGCCACGAGCACGCCAATCAGCATACCTTAACCAACCTGCTTATCTGAAAAAAAATGATTGGAGTGGGGTGAGACTACTAAGCCTCAGTGAGTCCTACTACCCTCCTAGAGGTGACTACACCGGGGAAATCTAATCAGTCATAACATACTAATATTCATAACATAATACATAGCATAATTTAAAGGTGTAACACAGAGAATATCTTATTCGTTTTAACACAAGGACACTCTGAGGTGAGCATGTCTCAAAGGCCTGCCATATCCGACAACCGATTCGGTCACGGCATGTAGCTCACATAATCATAACCTAATGGATTATCCCATTGGGAGTCCATAGTGCGACATCACAGATCGCTCATAACTGACTGATACTAATTTAGTTAATTCTACCATGAATTTCCAAATCCCGGGGAGCATACAAACCTAAAATCTCTAAGTTATACCCTAAAGATTATCTGTGATTAACATACTGTGTAACATTATATAATTGTGCTACTGCAAGATGTATAACTCAGGTGAGGATATAAAACGAGTGTTTAAGGTTTCTTAGAAAATTCTGAAAAATTACAGGTCTGTTTCTGTCAAACTCGTTCAGCGTGTTATCAATCGCCAGAGCGAGTTTTATAGGTCTGTCCTGTATGAGCTCGCTACGGCGTGTTATCGACTCGCCACGGCGAGATTATAGGTCCTGGCCTAAATCAACTCGCCCGGCGAGCACAAGCTCGCCATGGCGAGTTTCATCAGCCCAGAAAACCCAGCTCGCCATGAACACTCGCCGTCAACACGCTGTGGCGAGTTCATACAGAATGTGCCCTGTTTTGCGAAAAATCCATTTTTATCAAAGTTAACACCTACAATCCTCAATCCAAGTTATGCAGTCACACAATATGTATAATATAAGCCAGAATGGAGAGGAATTTGGGGGTTAACTCCTTTCACACAACATTTTCCTAATTTCTTAAGTTAACATGCAAAAGTTCATATTTTGGGAATCTAGCTAAACTATCCTAAGAACCCACCTGGATTGAAGCTTTAATCTTGCCTCTGGGCTCTTCTAACAGCTACCAAACCTCCCAGCAACTCCCAGGAACACAGGACCAGAATTTGGAACTTTGACACTTGAGCTCTAGACTTGAATTTGTGAATGGTTTGGTGTTTGAATCAACAGAAGCTGGGGGTATATATAGGAAGATTTCTGATGTGGAACAGCTCCATTTTTGGCTGAGGTTACTACATGCATGCCTTGTGGTTGGTTGGTAGAAAGGTGAAGAGATGTGTGTTGTTGTTATGCATCATGTGAAGCTTGAAACTCTTGAAGAAGGTGAGGGATCAGAGATTCCATTTCTGATGTAGTGTAGGTGAGGAATCTCTGTCATGGGTTGTGTAAGTTTAGAAGAAGAGGACAATTTCATGTGTTAGGCAAAATTCATAAATTTGGTGTTATGTGTTTGTTGTTGCTCACGTGAGGGAGAGAAGAGAAGGAGCTAATAGCTTCAGTATTTTGCTGAAGTAATGAATGAGGATTTGGGGTTTAGTTGCATGTTGCTTGAGTGGTGGAAAAATTGTGATGAGGTGTAGGCTAGTGAGAGTGAGAGAGAGACACGTGAGAGAGGGAGAGATGGGGGAGTTTGAATTTTCTTGTTTTAATTAAGTCACATTTGAGACTAGTGATTTAGTGTGTAGTTTAGGTTTAACCAAAATTCCTAATTTTGCACACAATTCACTTAATTCCCAAAGATTAATTATCTAATCACCACTAATTAATTTATGAGAAATTAGGCAAGCTCTAATTAAAATTAATTAGGTAATTTAGAGGTTGGGATATTACAACTTGCTCGATCACAAAACTAAAATATTTATAGACACTAATTCCTAACTGCTAATAACGTTTAATTTAACTGAAGAGAGGACGCATGTCTTGACACGTATTTTGAATTTGAATTCTTCCTTATCCTTTGATTTAGCCGTTGTATCCATCAAAGTCGAAATAGCAACGCTTCCCTTGAATATTTTGCTAAGTCCACACTTTTCTTCTGTACAGCGAATGCTTCGACCTTATAGACGTTTCGACCAAGTCGAAAGAACCCTGAAGAAAACAATGTTAAGAATAATGCTCTAGATAGAACATTAATGATATGTTCATGCATGATTATTCATTAAATTCATTGGCTCTGAAAACCAAACATCTTTAATGACTTTTGAAATAATAAAATAATTAAATGGAATTACATTTATTATTTTTAATCATGCATTTAGAACATATTTTAACTTAGTAGAAATATGGGCTAACAAATTGCCCCCAAAATGCCTGTTTCGATCGAGTAGCTCGAACGAGAATAGAAAAAGGCATTTTAATCCCACGTGTTTGACACTCTTACCAATGATGGCGCTGATGTCATGCACAGTAGTAACTGTCACCTTGATCCATCGAAATAGAGAATCCAGGGCTGGATATCAACATAATCTTGTGGCATTTCGACCAAAGAATGATCTACTATAAAATCAGCCACAATTTGACCTTTAACAGCCCTTAAAGGTTTATAAGTAAGTTAATATTCAGTTAATGCTAATGCCCATTTTCCAATTCTACTATGCAACATAGGTTTAGTTAACATATGCTTAATAACATCAAAGTGGGAATAGACATAAACATCAACAGGCTTTATATAATGCTTAAGTTTAGTACAGGAGAAATATAAACAAAGACAAAGTTTTTCTATGGCAGTATATCTAGTTTCTGCATCATTTAAAACTCTACTAAGGTAATAAACTGCATTTTCTATGCCATTATCATCTTCTTGAGCCAACATGCTCCCTATGGTCTTATCAGACGCAGCAATATACAACTTCATAGCTTTATTTCTGCTAGGAGGCATCAGAACTGGAGGCTTTATCAAATAACTCTTTATGTCGTCAAAAACCTTTTGGTGCTCTTCATTCCATTTGAAAGGATCATCCTTCTTGAGTCGAAGCAGTGGTGAGAAAGTTTGAGCTTTTCCACTTAGATTCGAAATAAATCTTCTCAAGAAGTTGATTTTCCCTAACAGAGACTGAAGTTGTTTCTTGGTCGAAGGAGGCTTTGTCTCTAAGATGGCCTTTATCTTGTTTTGATTTATTTCAATGCCTTTTTTATGTACCACAAAACCAAGGAAATCTCCTGCATCACAAAAAGCACACTTTAATGGATTCATTTTCAATCCATGTTTCCTCATTCTTTCAAAAGATTGCCTAAGATACAACAAATGGCTATCTTCAGAAGAGGATTTTATGATGATGTCATCAATATAAACTTGCATGAATGTATCTATAAAATCATGAAACATGGAATTCATGGCCCTTTGATAAGTGGCTCCAGCATTTTTTAGTCCAAAAGGCATTACAACCCATTCATATGTACCTAAGGCACCAGGGCATCGAAATGCTGTTTTAGATACATCCTCTTCAGCAATGAATATTTGGTTATATCCAGAATAACCATCTAACATGCTTAAAAATTCATAACCTGCTGCTGAATCTATTAACATTTCTGCCACAGGCATGGCATATTCATCTTTAGGTGTAGCATTATTTAAGTCCCTAAAATCTATGCATACTCTAAGTGTACCATTCTTTTTAATAACAGGAACTATATTTGCTAACCACTCAACATACCTAGCATTTCTGATGAATTTACTCCTCAGCAGCCTTTCGATTTCTTCCTTGATCTTGGACATAATTTCTGGTGCAAACCTCCTTGGCAATTGTTTCACTGGCTTCTTTCCTGCCTTGATTGGTAGTCTCAGTTCGACCATTTCCCTATTCAGTCCAGGCATTTCATTATAGTCCCAAGCAAAACAATCACTAAATTCTTTAAGAAGTAGCACCAATTTTTCCTTTAGATTAGGAGTGATGTTAGCGCTAATATAAGTTGGTCTTTTCAATGAGCCATCTCCAATGTCTATTTCTTCCAAAGGGTCTTGTGCTTGCATTTTTGGAGTTTCATTTAATGGATCTCTTTCGAACCCCAAGGGCTCGTCATCATAAATGCAATCAAGCCTTTAAATTTGTGGCACAGGATTGCCATCTTTTTCGACTTTGGCTTCTACAGCCATATTTTGTTGAACATCAGCTTCCAAAGCCGTATTTAGTTTAGTTTCGGCCATATAAGCCGTAATTCTGGCCCAAGCATTGGACTCAGTCATAGTAGTCTTCGTAGATATTCCACCCAGTTGGTGGTATTACTCCATCCTCTGAGGAAGCAGCATCTATTTCCTCTCTCTCCCGTATGAAACCTTGGGTTGGGTGGAGTTTGACAGAGTGTATAACATTATCAGAAGGCTCGAAAGCGCTTTCCCTGTAATAGCATGGCGAAATATTTGCCAAGTTTTTGTCAAAGGTTTGTTTTGAAATAGTATCCACCTCTGACATTTAGAAACTTTGGTCAGCTTCGATATTTTCGACGCAACCATCTTCTCTCCATAGTATCAACCTCTGGTGAAGGGTAGATGGGACAGCACCCACTCCATGAATCCACTCCCTTCCTAACAGCAGGTTGAAATTGGCTTTGGATTGAACAATCAAGAATAAAGTTGGTCGAACTATACTACCCACAGCCACATCCACTTGGATTGCCCCCATAGAATATCATGTCTTGCCTTCATAGTTTGACAAAACAATGTTATGGGCTGACAAATCACAATCATACTTGTCAACCTTAGGCAACATAGACTGAGGCATTAAGTTTACAGCAGCGCCTCCATCTATTAGCACCTTGTTGACCCCAACTCCATTAACTTTTGCTCTAATGAAGAGAGGCTTGAGATGGCTTTTCATTCCTAAGTCTGGCTTTTCGAATGCAGCTTGTTGTTCTTCGATACAGCCATTGTTCATAACATAATAGCACATTGGCTTTGGTTCAGCCAATTCTAACTGGTCGAAGTCAGTTTCGAGCTCAGTTACCTCTGATTGGACATCATACTCTGATGGCAATATGGACACCACACATATGACATCGAAATCTGGTTCAGAGTCCAACAGATCTTCATCTTCCATCTTATTTTCATCTATTGGTGGAAGGATTCTTTCTTTAGCTGGCCTCCTAGCCACTTCTTTGTATTGGCTTGCTTGGGGATGTGTTGCAGCCAACTTTTTCTGGCGCTGAAACCTACGTCATTGTGTTCTAGTCATTGGATGCTTTCCCTTATAGTTGTTCATGTAGGAATATTTGTTAGCATCTTCTGAATAGTTTGGTTTGGTGCCACTGGAGCCACCAACTTCCATTTTACCTTTGTTAAACCTGATGAGACCTTGGTGCATCCAGCGCTCCCTAGGGCTCGAACCAGGAGGCAGAAAAGTTGACTTTCGACCGGATTTAACAGCATCACTTGGTCGAGTCAATATGCCTTTTCCCTTGTCTTGGTATTGATTTGGTCTTGCCCCCTGCTTTGTTGTCACAGGTTCGAATTTTCTAAGGCCCTCAGTAGCCTCTTTGTCGCAGACAGCACTGCAACGAGCACAAAGCATGACTCCTTTGTTTTCTAACTTGCACCTGTTAAGAAAATAAATCAAATCCTCTTCAGCACGAGGATATACTACCTTCATTTTTTCAAAGTATTCTTTCTCAGGGATTTCTTCTGCCTGCACATCTGTCACCTCAATGGCTTCGACCATCATTATTTCCAGTGGTTCAGCATAGAGTGTGTCAGCATTTTGTAGAGGCTCAGCATCAATCTTCATGGCCTTGGGCTTCTCACCAAATTTGAGTCTACCCTCATTCAAGGCCTTTTGGACTAGGTCCCTGAAAAGTATACATTGTGAGGTTCTATGTCCAAGAAAATTATGATATTTACAATAACCTCTTTTCTTTCGAATATCTAATGGGGGTACTTTGACACCCTTTGGAACCACAATTTGGCCATCAGTGACCAATAAATCAAAAATTTCATCACATTTTGTTATGTCAAAAGTATAAGTCTTAGATACATATTTATCATTCTTTGGTTCCACGGGATTTTTCCCATTCGAAGGTTTTAAAAGCTTACAGGTGTAAGGGGGACCAGGTTTTAATTATGCTAGGTCTACCTCCCTTTGTTCGATATCTTCATAAGAGATATCATATTCTTGGTCACTGTCATTTGTTTCGACATAAGCAACCTTTTCTTTTTTATGATACTTAGAATTTCTAGCCTTTTCTGCCTTTAGACGTTCAACTTGTCGAACTCTATCAGCCAATTGGGCCATGTCTCTTAAGTATTGTGTATCTAATTTCTTTCTGATCGAATAATCTAGGCCACCAGCATCCATTTCGACCAATTCATGTTCATGCACCTGAGTAAAGCATCTAGCCTTAAGCAGTCGAAACCTATTCAAATAATCATCTATGGACTCAGGAGTTTTGCGCCTGACACTTGCCAATTCCTTGAGACTTATCTTAGATTGTCCCATATAGAATTGTTCATGAAAAACTCTCTCCAATTGGTTCCAATTAAAAATTGAATGTGGAGGGAGAGTAGTAAACCATGTAAAGGCATTTTTTGTCAGAGAATTTGGAAAATATTTCATTCTTAAATTCTCATTATTGGCTAAGTCCCCTGCCTCAGTTAGGTACCTTGCTATATGCTCAACAGTAGATTCACTAGTATCACCAGCAAACTTAGTGAATTTTGGGATCTTCCAACCCCTTGGCAATTCTGTCTGAAGCACATATTCTGATAAGGCAGATACAAAGTTAGGCCTGTGCATGCCTACATTCAATCCATTATGTGCTAATATTGCCTCGACCAAATTTGCTATGTTATTTTGTCCAGCAAAATTATTATTTTGGACGTTTCTAACTACGTCATCAGCATTTTGGTTCCTATTTACCAAGACGATTCCAGGATTCGGTTCGACTTGGGGCAAAGCCTGTGGTTGTGCCTGAAGCTGCGCTTGTGGTTCGACCACTGGTGCAGGTTGTTGCACTTGGTTTATAGGATTTGCAACATTGACTTGCGCAGGCAAAATCGCATTATTTGGTGCTTGTGCAATTTGCAAAGGCACTACATTCTGAATTTGGGGAACTGGTTGATTAGGGACTTGTGGAGCCCCAAAGAAATCAGCAATTCTTCCTATTTGTGTGGCTAATACTTGGTAACTTTGATTAGTATTTTGAATTAATGGATTAAACATTGTACCAATCTATTGTGTTAGCATATTAACCATATCATGATTACTATCATCCATCTGTTGCCTCATAGCCATCAAGGCAGTATTAGTTAATGCAGGCACGTTGTTTCGAGTAGCAGAACCCAAAACTCCTTGGTTATTATGGACAAACACGCCTGGTGCTGCCTCTGAAAATAACGAAGAACCCGTTTGTAAGCCCTGCATCATGGTAGTAGGCATACCATATTGGTAATTCCTGTTAGCGCCTTGACCCATGAATTGGGAGAAGGGTAAATGAAACGTGGACGAACTTGCACCACCCCCATTAATATTTGACCGGTTTGGGAGAAATTATTCTCCATATTATGAACCAAAGTCAAAATGGGTTCTGTGGTTGTCAAGGGTGCCACTGTGGATGATGGTATTGCCATTGTGGCATTTATTACTGAAGATGTTGGGGCGGATACTGTTGCCCCTATCACATTGGTCACAGCCTCACTGATTACATGAGAGGTTATGGCCTCTGAGACATTCGAAGCGGTTGATGGATTCGAACCACTGTTATTATTGTTTCCAATTGGATTTTCCATATTTTGTCTTGTATTTCTGGGTGGTGGTCTAACCATTTCAGGGAGAGATTTTCCGTTTCTTAAAAGCATACACTATACAAAACTCTGGAAACAAACTACAATACAGAACAAACTAATTTATACTAGATTTTTTAAAGAAAATTTAAACGTAACGCACACTGTCCCACTGGGCGTGCCAATTTGTTTACTGTGAAATTTGGTAAACAACGCTAGTTTGAGTTATTACAAGAGAGATTGATGACTTTGTGTCATTACTATGTTTTCTAACCACATTTCAGGACATTTTTAGTAGTTTTATGGCATTTTCCGTATTGAATAAAGAGAAGATAGCATCATTACCGAGATTGCTTGAAGCACAAGGAAGAGAAGAAAAAGAGAAAAATCACAAAGAGGCTGCGCAGTGGCGCAGATAGGCGGCGCAATGGCGCAGATCCCTCGGTTAGCTGCGCAGTGGCGCGGGGTTCTGGCGCAGGCGAGTAAAAAAACCCTATATATTTAAATCTAATTCAGAAGAAAAAAAAGGGTTACAGTTTTTGACGGCAAAGAATACTTCTCTGAGGCGATTTCTGAAGAATATCAAGTGGATTTCAAGTGTGAAAACACCTTCAATCTTCTTTGTAATGAATTCTATTACTCTATTTTGTTTTATTAATTCAATTATGAGTAGCTAAATTCCCATGATTGGATCTTAGGGGATTCTAATTGCTATTACTCTTGAACCATGTAGTTTCATATGATATTTTAATGAATTACGAAGTTAGTTTCAGTTAATTATTCCTTGTGCTTAATGCTTTACATAAATTGATCACTTATGTGATGAATCCAATTGTTTGTTTGACTATGAGAGTAGGAATAAATTTATCGATCTAGGAATAATTATTCAATTAACCGTTACTTAAGAGATTTCGAATTGTTAATTGAGAATTCAAAGATTAAAGTGCCAAAACCTCAATTGATCATAAATCACCTAAGAGATTAGGGAGTTATGATCAAGGGAGAGGATTATGTTATCAAGAGATTGAGCATAATTACTTTTTTTTAATCGAATCGTGAAACTGAATTTGTAATTTGTTAACATGCATGAACTACCAAGAATGATAGTAATTAGATGAACCGAATAGGTCCAATCGCTTTCTTCTCCTGAAATCAAATCATATTTTCTTGCCGTTTCTTTCTAAGAAACCAGAATCTTAAACAAATCCCCTGTTTTAATTAATGCAAATTTACTCTCGTATGATTTCAATTATTTTCGTTTGATTCGGAACAATCCCTGCGGATACGATAATTTATATACTTACTTTGATACTTCATCAAATGGCGCCGTTGCCGGGGATTGTTGAATGAATCAACAAGGCAATTGAACCATACGTAGTTTATTATTATTCCAAAAAAAAAATACAAAAATATATATTCTGAAATCTTGTTTATTTTGTGTAGTGCAGTTGCTTCTAAAGGTATTTGTTGTTTGTGTGCATGCGCAGTAAAGCAGACGAAGACCTCCAGTACGATCCTGAGATCGAAAAGACAGCAAAAGCACTAAGAAAGAAAGCTCGATTGGACCGTGAAGCGGCACTAGCCGCAACTATCATTCAAGGACTCAGTGACGGAGAAATAAATTTCTCAGACTCCGAAACTGAGAGTATGGGTGACATTAATCCTCCTGCAGAAAGGACATTGGGTGACTACGGGCAAAGAAACAATGCGGGGAATGCCAATCTGGGCTTCCAACCAATTAACCCAGTGTCATTCGACATCAAAAATACGGTGCTCAACGCCCTCAAGGAAAATCAGTACACCGGGGCTGAAACTCAATGCCCAAATCTCCACCTGGAGCACTTTTATGAAGCATGTGGATACACTGATCCACCTAATGTGAATGAATCTGACAAAAGCATGTGGAGCACTTTTATGGAGCACTTTCAAGTTATCTCTCGCCGGGGGAGCTAGAGACTGGATCGACACCTTACCCCCCAACACCATCGGGACTTGGGATGATCT
Organism: Trifolium repens; assembly: GCA_030408175.1. Taxonomy (NCBI): domain Eukaryota; kingdom Viridiplantae; phylum Streptophyta; class Magnoliopsida; order Fabales; family Fabaceae; genus Trifolium; species Trifolium repens. The sequence continues at coordinate 35,438,511 of CP125843.1, read as the reverse complement.
GGCTGAAAAATTCGGAAATCGGTACTTCCCAATTCACAAGTTTCTTGAAAGGAGGAATGACATCACCACCTTTCAACAAGGGGATGCTGAATCATTACTTGATGCATGGGAAAGATTCAAACTATGCTTGAAGAAGTGCCCAAATCATGGGCTTGACAATCATACTCAGATGCAACACTTCACCCAAGGGTTGAGACCTCAAACTAGAATGTTATTGGATGCATCAGCCGGTGGATCAATAACAAACAAAGTGGAACGTGAAGCAAGGACACTGATTGAAGCTATGACACAGAACAAGTATAGAGTGGAACATGACCGGGGAGCGAAAAAGAAAGCCGGAATGCTAGAACTAGATACAGGAACAGCATTTCTAGCCCAGCAGGCCAAGATAAACAACAACATCGAGTCTCTGCTGAAAGTTTTCACTAGTCAAGCCAATCCTCCAGCCACAGTTAATGCAGCCCAAGGGGTACAATGTGATTATTGTGGCCAAGGCCATGCTAACGGTGAATGTTTCCCTGCAGGTTCTGAACAAGCAAACTATTTAGCTAATTTCAAGAGAACCAACCCCAACAACAACCCTTTCTCGGCTACATACAATCCGGGATGGAGAGACCATCCAAATTTTGGTTGGGGAGGAAACAAAAATCAGAACTCCAACCAGTCTCAACAGCAAGCTCCTCAGCAAAATAACCAACAAAGAAGTTCCTCTGCCTTAGAGGATACACTCTCTCAATTCATCAAGGTGACCCAAGGAAAGTTTGAGTCGATGAAGATTACCCAAGATCAGAGAGAGAAAAATCAAGACATTGCCAATAAGAATCATGAAGCCTCAATCAAAAACTTGGAGACTCAAATTGGCCAACTATCAAGACAATTCTCTGCTGCTCAAAATCATGGTTTCGAAGGATCCACCAAAGACAACCCAAGGAATGGAAGTTGCAATGTCATTCACTTGCGGAACAGAACTGTCCCTTCGCCGGAAGTTGTACCAAAGAAAAAGGAAGAAAAAAATGATGAGGGAGTGAGAGAAAACAAGATGATGAGAGCGAAAAAAGAGTTGAGAATGAGGGAGAAGTTGAAAAAGAGTGGGAGATAATACAAGGAGATTGGAGTGATGATGAGGTGTTAGTTGAAAATCAGAGGGAGAAAAAAATAGAAGAAAAGAGTGATGAGAACTTAGTGGAAGATTGGAAAGGTAAGGGTGTGGAAGAGAAAGCAAGTTCAGCCCCTCCTAAACTACCATATTCACAGCGGAGGAAGAAACCAAAGGCAAAGGATCACCAAAACTTCAAGAAGTTCATGAAGATGTTCCACAGTCTCCAAGTAAATATCCCATTTGCCGAGGCATTACAACAAATGTCGGCTTATGCGAAATTCATGAAAGAACTCTTGACTAAAAAGAGGAAGCCCCTTGATGATGACACTATTGACATGACTGAAGAGTGTAGTGCGATAATCCAACAAAAGCTTCCTCAAAAGAAGAAAGATCCGGGAAGTTTCACTATACCTTGTTCTATAGGTAACATCACCGTGGGGAGAGCTTTATGTGATTTAGGGGCTAGCATCAACCTAATGCCCTTGTCAATGATGAAAAGAATACCCGGAGCTGTAGCAAAACCAACAAAAATGCAGTTGTCCTTAGCAGATAGATCTATTGTGCATCCTTATGGCATACTTCATGATGTGTTGGTAAGAGTGGCTGAGTTTGTATTCCCGACTGATTTTGTTATTCTTGACATGGATGAAGACGCCGGATCAGAACCACTACTTTTAGGTAGACCTTTCTTGGCTACCGGAAGAGCTTTGATAGATGTTGAGATGGGAGAGCTGATGTTGAGGACTCATGGCGAACAGGTTATGTTTAATGTGTTCCAAGCCATGAAGCACACAGATGATGAGCCCCAATGCTTCAAAGTTGATGTGATCGAGGAAGCGGTTAATGATGTTTTTGTTGAAGAAACCCCTTCCCCTCCACTCGAAAGAGTCATAGCAAATTCCATTGATGATTTGGAGGAGGAGTGGGAAAAAGAAATTGAAATCTGCCTCCGTCATCTTGATGCTTGTAAAGAAGAAACAGAACAACAGGTAATTGAAGGTGTTCTTGCTTTGGAAGGCCAGGAAGATGGTAAAAAGGAAACAAAAGCTGTCATCCCGGAATTGAAGGAACTCCCCTCTCATCTAAAATATGTATTCTTAGGAGGGGATTCTTCACATCCGGCCATCATAAGCAGTGGGTTGAGTGCACTAGAAGAAGAAAAGCTTGTTCGAGTTTTGCAAGATAACAAAGAAGCTATGGGTTGGAGCATTGATGATTTAAAAGGGATTAGTCCCGGATTTTGTATGCATGAGATAAAAATGGAAGATAACTACAAACCAGTGGTCCAACCTCAACGAAGACTCAACCCCACCATGCAAGAAGTTGTGAAGAAGGAAGTCCTTAAACTACTTAAAGCCGGCATGATTTATCCTATTTCAGATAGTGCTTGGGTAAGTCCGGTTCATGTGGTTCCAAAGAAGGGAGGTATGACGGTTGTGAGGAATGAAAAAAATGAATTAATCCCCACTCGCACCGTCACTGGTTGGAGAATGTGCATTGACTACCGGAGGTTGAATTCTGCAACACGAAAAGACCACTTCCCTCTTCCGTTCATGGATCAGATGTTAGAAAGGCTTGCGGGGCAGGCCTACTATTGCTTTCTAGATGGCTATTCCGGGTATAACCAGATTGTTGTTGACCCGGCAGATCAAGAGAAAACGGCATTCACATGCCCTTTTGGGGTCTTTGCCTATCGAAGGATGCCCTTCGGTCTATGCAACGCACCAGCTACTTTCCAGCGGTGTATGTTGTCTATCTTTGCAGACATGATGGAAGACCAAATCGAGGTATTTATGGATGATTTCTCTGTTTTTGGTAAGTCTTTTGATCATTGCTTGAATAACTTGAATGCCGTATTGAAGAGATGCATAAGTACCAATCTTGTTTTGAATTGGGAAAAATGTCATTTTATGGTTAAAGAAGGAATTGTGCTTGGTCACAAAATCTCTTCAAAGGGCCTACAAGTTGATCAAGCAAAGATAGAGGTTATTAAGGATTTGCCTCCTCCTGTTAATGTTAAAGGAGTGAGAAGCTTTTTGGGTCATGCCGGTTTCTATCGGCGCTTTATTAAAGATTTTTCTAAAATAGCAAAGCCCTTAAGTAACCTTCTTGTCAAAGAGATTGAATTTAAATTTGATAATGATTGTCTAAATGCTTTTGTGACTATTAAAGAGAAGTTGGTCACCGCGCCCATAATTGTTGCACCTAATTGGGATCTCCCATTTGAATTAATGTGTGATGCAAGCGATTATGCGGTTGGAGCGGTGCTTGGCCAACGACACGCGAAGTTTTTCCATGCCATATACTATGCGAGCAAAGTTTTGAATGAAAATCAAGTGAATTACACAACAACTGAAAAAGAATTGTTCGCAGTGGTATTTGCCTTGGAAAAATTTCGCCAATATCTAATTGGTTCAAAAGTGATTGTCTTTACAGATCATGCAGCACTCAGATACCTTCTCACAAAACCAGAGTCAAAGCCTAGACTCTTGAGGTGGGTACTCCTTCTACAAGAGTTCGATTTGGAAATCAAGGACAAAAAAGGAGTTGAAAATGTAGTGGCGGACCACTTATCAAGGTTGGACAACCCTATCGTGACCAAAAAGGAGAAGCGCATCAATGAAGAGTTTCCGGATGAACGACTTCTTGCAGTATCTAAACGGCCGTGGTTTGCTGACATGGCTAATTTCAAAGTAGGCAAAGAAGTTCCGGAAGACTTTTCATACCAACAAAAACAAAAATTCTATAGAGATGCTAAATTCTATTTTTGGGATGACCCATATTTGTTCAAAGTTGGTGAAGATGGTCTGATACGGAGATGTGTTGACGAAGAGGAGGCACAGAAGATCATGTGGGATTGCCACAATTCACCGTATGGAGGACACCACAGTGGGCCAAGGACTGCGGCCAAGGTGCTCCAAAGCGGTTTCTTTTGGCCGACGTTGTTTAAAGACTGCGTAGAGTTTGTAAAGCGATGTGACAATTGCCAGAGGACCGGCAACGTTTCAAAGAGGGATGAGATGCCCCTCAATAACATGATTGTAGTTGAACCGTTTGACTGCTGGGGGATAGACTTTATGGGACCATTCCCATCTTCAAAGTCAAATCTCCATATCCTGGTATGTGTAGACTATGTGACTAAGTGGGTTGAAGCAATTGCTTGCCAAGCTAATGATTCCCACACAGTGGTTAAATTTCTGAAGAAACACATCTTTACCAGGTTTGGGGTGCCAAAAGTTCTCATAAGTGACGGAGGCAAGCACTTTTGTAACAAGTATCTGGAGAATCTCTTGGCCAAGTACAATGTCAAACATAAAGTGGCCACCCCATACCATCCACAAACGAGCGGTCAAGTTGAAGTCTCTAACCGCCAATTGAAGCAAATCTTAGAGAAGACAGTCTCTGCTTCAAGGAAAGACTGGTCCATGAAGCTTGATGATGCTTTGTGGGCATACAGGACCGCGTTTAAGACGCACCTCGGTTTTTCTCCATATCAATTGGTCTATGGCAAAGCTTGCCATTTACCAGTTGAGTTGGAACATAAAGCGTATTGGGCTACTAAATTTTTAAATTTTGATGCAGGTCTAGCAGGTGAAAAGAGATTGCTAAAGCTGAATGAACTGGAAGAGTGGAGATTAAGGGCGTACGAAAACGCCGTGATTTATAAAGCTAGAACAAAGAAGTACCATGACAGAGGGTTGGTACTCAAGGAGTTTCGTAAAGGACAGCAAGTCTTGTTGTTCAACTCTCGGTTGAAGCTATTTCCCGGAAAACTGAAGTCCTGCTGGTCAGGTCCATTTGTTATAAAGGAAGTTTTTCCACATGGGGCTGTGGAAATATTTAAACCGGGAGAGGAAGAAAGTTTGTTTAAAGTGAATGGCAAAAGGTTGAAGGCCTACAAAGGAGGAGAGTTCGACTGCCACAAGGTGGCACTGCTATTTCATGACCCGTGAGGTTAAACAAGCGCATGGCCACTCGGTCATGGACCGTCAAGCATCGGGACGTTAAACAAGCGCATGGCCACTCGGTCATGGACCGTCAAGCTATTGACGTTAAACAAGCGCTGCTTGGGAGGCAACCCAAGGTTTTATTTACTAACATTTATGTTGTTTATGTGCCTTAATTGTGGTTGCAGGTTAAGCAAGGGAACTAGGATAGAAAAAAAGTTAGAAAAAGCAAAATAAATCGCATGCGCAGTGGCGCAGGAATGTCACGCAGTAGCGCAGAGCCCTCAGATGGGCACGCCATGGCGCAGGAAATACCACGGAAAGGCGCAGCTCTCTCAGCTAGTTGCGCCATGGCGCAAGAAAGGCCACGCAAGGGCGCAGACCTCTCGGATCTCTGCGCAGTGGCGCAGTTAACTCGCGCAGTGGCGCAGAAACGATATCAGGCCAAAGACCTCATCCACATCGCGGCGCCATGGCGCAGTGAATATGGCGCAATGGCGCAGCCCCGTATTTTAAACCCTCCATCAGTTTTATTCATCTTCTTCTTCCTCACAACAAAACCCTAACCGCCCCTCTTCACCTCCAACCCAAATTTTCAAAAATTCTCAACCCAAAAACCCCATTACCAACCTTAAATCTCACCCAAAATCTTCATAAACCACAAATCAAAACCCAAATTCACCAACTCCATAGCCAAATTCCTCACCTACGACCCAAATTCACCTCAAACCTCCCCAAAATTTTCAAAATACCCAAAACCCAATTCACTCCAAAACTCCATTAAACAACCCAAAAACCTTACCCACAACAAAAACTCAACTTATTTACCATTACCCACCACATCTAAACTCAAAAATCAAACCCAGTACTCAAAAACTCAACAAATTTCATCATCCCCATTACTCACAAAACCCTACACGAAAATTTCCAACAACCCACTCAAACCCCACGAAATTCACAAACCATGGGGAAGAAGAAGATCAACCCACGTGATGGAGAGCCATCAAAGAGGTCCAGAAGTTCACGAAGCACCCCGAGTGGCCCGGGAGGAAGTTCCAATCAACAACAACAACATCCCTATGTTCAGGCATACATAGCCAAGTTTGGCGCTTCCCAAGGGTATCCCTGGAGTGAAAGTTTCTTTCGGGAGAGGAGCAAAGACAGGTATAATGTATTAAAAAGTCTTTGAAATTTATGCCTGAGAAAGGTTTTGCAAATGGTCTGTCTGATGTGTCCGAGATATTTGTCCCTTTGAGAGATAGGAGATGGATGAAATTTAATGAGTTGTTAGAGAAATCTAAGATGACAGGGAACGACCGACTGGTCCGTGAGTTTTACGCCAATGCTTGGCAACCTACCATTGAGCAAAACACTCACCAAGTGTATGTGAGGGGGGTGATGGTTGATTACTCCCCGGAAGCTTTGAACAGATTTTTAGGGGCAAGGATACCTAGGGAAGGTTGTGCTTTGATGGCTGCACGACCAATAGATGGGCTGACTCTAGAGGAAAGGATTGTGATCAGAGATTATGTTGGAAGACAGGGGATTGAATGGCATAAGTATAGGGGAGGACCGGCTCCAAAAAAGATGAAATTAGTCGATTTTAAACCTGCGGCCCGTGCTTGGGGTGAGTGGGTGCTGAGGAATGTGGCTCCGGTCTCCAACTTGTCAGAGTATCAACTTGATAATGCTTTGACAGTGAAAATGATTTTGGAAGGAGCAGAAATTGATCTGGGATATTGGCTGAGTCAGAGCATTGGTAGGATCGCTCGGCATTCAGGGACATGCTCTTTAGGTCACTGCAACTTAATCACTGCTTTATGTCGTCACCTGAAGGTTCCGGAGACTTTTGATGACCCACCGTTCTACCCCATCAAAGCAATGACCTTTGCGGCCTATAGTGAGTTTGAAGAAGACCCAATTGGAGATCCAGAGGAGGTGGAGGAAGAAGATGCGGAGTTGCAAGAGATGTATGAGGCTGGTGTGCATCCAGAACAACAACCAGAGGTACATGGCCACAACCACTAGGATGATGAGATTGCTGCACTGATGACGCAGCTAGCCATTGCAGAGGCCTGCCATGTGCCACACACCTACTACAGCCCTCAGTCGACTCTCTACCAGGCTGCTATGGCACGGAGAGCTTCTTTTCAGCCTGCTCCCATGTATCCGACTTATCCGACCTTGGAGCAGCTCAGAGCTCAGCATGATATTGAAAATGCTCAGTCAGCAGCTCGACATGTCAGTGAGGAGCAGAGATGGGGTGACGAGTATGCTGCCTATCACCAGACCCATTTTTATGAGGCAGACTTGGGCCTCGGCAGGAGACAGGATGGGAGCGGACCTTCCCATCAGTAGTGATTTGACGGTACTTGCTTGATCCCTTAAACTTGAATTTTATTTTGTCATTTTTGAATGTTTGCGTCTTTTGAAAACTTGTGCACTATTAAGATGTGTTGGTTCAATATCTGCGAAGTCTGTTAGGTTAGCGTCTATGATGCATAAATGTGTGATTTTCTTGTTGACTGCCTTGTATACTTGAATGTTATTAGAAAAGCTGAGGAAATTTTTCAAACATTGACCACTCGATAATCCGGCCCAGCCGTGAGGATTCGAGCTTAAACACTGAAATTTGTTTTCTTGTTATGAGAGATTCCACAGCTTAGCTAATTCTCTAGAACTTGCATATGTTCTCTTTCTTGATTGATCGTTATGAATATCACACTGAGGCAAGTTGTTTTTACCTTGAGCCTTTTGAAGCCACCCTGAGTATATAATAAATCCTTTGTTAACCCCTTTTCAGTCGAAAGACAAATGTTATTGTTTGCTGAACCCAAAAATTTTCAAAATATGAAAGAAAAAAAAAAAGATGATTTTCTTGGAGTTTAGAAACTTAACTAATAAATTGAGCACATATTTCATCATTAAGTTTGGGGTTGCTCTTGGTATTTGCAACCGAATAAGTTTGGGGTGGGGTACTAGAGAACTAAAAAAAAAAAATATATATATATATATATATAATTCTTATGAGGAAAAAGAAAGAGGTATCTCATAAACCTCTCAAAAAAAACACGCAAAAGAAAAAAAAAAGAGAAAAAAAAATGATTGAGAAAGTGTGTTGAAAAATAAGTTCTCTAGTATGATTTGCTAAAGTGGAAGGGGGAAAGAAAAATAAAAACTTCATTGTTTCGAAAAAAGGTGATCTTGAAAACTCCAAGTTTTTCTGCTTACCATCCAAAAACATCCACCCTTTAACCTTAGCCCCGTTATAACCCTCAAGTCCTCTAAAGGTGTGAATTTGTTTGTGTGTCGATCGATTGTAGAATGTTTGCAAGCATATGGTTGAATGGCTATGACTGTGTTGATTGAGCGAATTGAACAAATAAACAGGAGAGAAAGTGAGTGAGTGAGTGAAGGGATTATGTTTGGTTAATATTTGCAAAAGGTTCTTGTTTTTCTAATAATATTCGGTGTGCATGTGTAGTTATAATAGGAATGATCATAGGAGTGTTGATTATGATGTTTGACTTGACTGACTTTGCTGATGTGGACTAAACTGTTGAGATAGTGTCATATTTTCCGATAGATACAGGTATTCCTTGAGGACAAGGAAAAGTTCAAGTTTGGGGTTGTGATGACTTTGTGTCATTACTATGTTTTCTAACCACATTTCAGGACATTTTTAGTAGTTTTATGGCATTTTCCATATTGAATAAAGAGAAGATAGCATCATTACCGAGATTGCTTGAAGCACAAGGAAGAGAAGAAAAAGAGAAAAATCACAAAGAGGCTGCGCAGTGGCGCAGATAGGCGGTGCAATGGAATTTGTAATTTGTTAACATGCATGAACTACCAAGAATGATAGTAATTAGATGAACCGAATAGGTCCAATCGCTTTCTTCTCCTGAAATCAAATCATATTTTCTTGCCGTTTCTTTCTAAGAAACCAGAATCTTAAACAAATCCCCCCTTTTAATTAATGCAAATTTACTCTCGTATGATTTCAATTATTTTCGTTTGATTCGGAACAATCCATGTGGATACGAAAATTTATATACTTACTTTGATACTTCATCAGAGATCAACTAGTAAATCTCGGGACATAGTGCTTTTGTTTATATTTTCAAGATAATTAGTATTCATTATTGTTCTTATGTTTTCAATATTGTTTATACTTTATGTAACTTGAATTGCAAGAAAGAATGTTTATTCGAATGAACAAACAGAAAGAGAGAAAAGGTCTAAATTAAATGAACAAGGGATTGAATTGGAAAAGAAGATAAATTGCATTGAACGTAAATGTTTTACAAAGAAAGTAAATGGTTCACAGTTACATACATTCTCATTCGATCACTCGTTTCTCTCGTTGACATGGGTACTTTGTGTTTAGTAAGGATTTTTGTATTTGGATTGTGACCCTTTGCTCGATCACAAAACTAATCTATTTATAGACACTAATTCCTAACTACTAATAACGTTTAATTTAACTAAAGAGAGGACACGTGTCTTGACACGTATTTTGAATTTGAATTCTTCCTTATCCTTTGATTTAGCCGTTGTATCCATCGAAGTCGAAATAGCAACGCTTCCCTTGAATATTTTGCTAAGTCCACACTTTTCTTCTGTACAGCGAATGCTTCGACCTTATAGACGTTTCGACCAAGTCGAAAGAACCCTGAAGAAAACAATGTTAATAATAATGCTCCAGATAGAACATTTATGATATGTTCATGCATGATTATTCATTAAATTCATTGGCTCTGAAAACCAAACATCTTTTAATGACTTTTGAAATAATAAAATAATTAAATGGAATTACATTTATTATTTTTAATCATGCATTTAGAACATATTTTAACTTAGTAAAAATATGGGCTAACACCATCCCCATTTTAACTGGGGAAGAAAGTAGAACCCCAAACCCATATCCGACGGGGTTCGGGTATCCCCGATGGATTTCGGGCATCCCTGTCTCGCTTCTCTCCACATGAACTCGAGTTGTATTTTGATGTCTCGCTTCTCTCCACATGAACTCGAGTTGTATTTTGATATTTTTAATTAAAAAATGATTTAAAAATCGAGAACTATTTTGTTTCAATAATATGATTTTATTAAACAAAAAAAATAATAAGGTAAACAATTTATTTAATACTCAATTTAAAATAAAAATAAATATTTTTTTGATACATAATTTAATTTAAGAAAAGGAAAATATGATGTTTATATAAACGGGGACAGGTTCAGGTGGGTATCAATGTCCTCATTACCTGCCACATCCCCGTCTTTTAAAATCGGGTAAAACCCAAACATGAATCCAAACTTAATCAACTCGCGTTTTCCCCTTCAAAACGGGGATAGTACGGGCATGTATTCACGGGTATGAGTTTTATTGCCATGCCTAATATCAATGTGTTAGTATCTGTATTATATTCATATCAATGTGTTAGTGTCTGTATCATGTTCAATGTTCATACATACATACATATATGGGTTACGATCAAATGACACCAAGGTGTCAAACTTAGTAACATGACACCTCCGATAATTTTTTACCAGATAATCGTATTATGAAATCCACCGTTGGATTCAAAGCTATTATTATATAGATCATGTCTATGAAATTTAACATCAATCGGAAATCATTTGATGGGTTAAAGAGAAGGATCAAAATTAACGGTTTTGACGAAGTTTTGTAAGACGTTGGTTTTTAGGCTTCTCGTTGACATATCAAATGATTTTCGATCGATGTTAAATTTTATAGACATGATCTATATGATAATAGCTTTGAATCCAACGATAGATTTTGTAATGCGATTATCCGGTAAAAAATTATCTAAGATGTCATGTTACTAAGTTTGACACCTTGGTGTCATTTGATCCTAATCCTATATGATATATATATATATTTCTATTTCATAGGTCAGGATACATACTTATATTTAAAACTAAAAAAAATTAATTACCGTGCTTGGCACGGGATCCATGCTAGTTAACTTAAAATATGACACAATTCATATTGTGAACACTCTGGTAGATGAATGCATTCATAAATATACTACACAAGAGAAACCTCTTGTCACAAATAAAATGAATAAATCATGAAAGTATTAAGCCATACGCTGATACGCACCTTTTATCTTATGCGGCAATTGAGCAAACCAAACTCATTCCATGATGTACAATTATTTAGTAAAGTTCAAACTCAGTAAAGTTCAAACTCAGGTGGTATTCAATCAAGATTTTTATAAAATCTAAATAAATCTAGTGGTATTCAATTAAGATAATCATGATTTTTTTTTCAAGGCAATGAAGTCCGTTGTTATTCGATTGAGATTTGTCAAGACTTATAAAATGTCTTTTGATATTCAAAAATCCATAGATTTTAGTGGATTCTTGTATGTAATAAATTTTGTAAGACTTTTTAGTTAAAAATACACTTGATAGACTTTTTCAACAATCTCACCAAAAGCCTTGAGACTTTTTTGAACTCTCCAAGACTTTTTACTTTCATCATCACCATATCAGGTTATTACTTTCGCAGTTCATCATCACTACACCTGCGTTTTTCTTTTTCTTTTCTTTGTTCACTTATTCAACAATCTCACTAAAAGCCTTGAGACTTTTTCAAACTCTCCAAGAGAAAAAGTCTGAAAGATTTCAAAAGATTTTGCAGGATTGTATTGACTTTTAAGATTTTAAAAGACTTTTTTTAAAAGATTTTTTTATATCAAGATTGGTAACCTAGGATTTTGTTGGATTCCAAAACACAGATTTGGTGGATTAAAAAAAAAAGGGAATGAAGTCTTTGACAAACATCATAATGCAATTGCAACATAGCAGAAAAATACCTACACTATCTCGTCCTTGTGGCAAACACATGCCTTTTACTTCTTAATTAATATTGAACAATACCAATAACAAAGAAAAAACCATTAACAATTATATGAAAACCACAACTCTAGATCTGAACCAAATTTGCTTTGAGAACTATTGATTTTCATTTTTCTCTTTGACAAAAAGAACAATTGATTTTGTACACTCCTCTGTACACACCTCTCTTAGACCATGAAGCCAACACAAATATGGAGCTGATTTGGATTCTATCGATCAAAACACAAGCACGATATTTGTTAATCCACTATGAGTTGATTTGCGGAAAAGAACGTGAAAATATGCAAAAATAAAAAATTGTGCAATTGACAAGCATGATGGAAAGAAAATAACCTAATTCTGGTGAGAGAAAAAAAATCTTGCAGAGTTTGAAAAAGTTTCAAGGTTTTTGGTAAGATTGTTGGAAAAGTTTGATTAGTGTATTTTTGATTAAAAAGTCTCACAAAATCTATTTCACATAAGAATCCGTCGAAATATGTGGATTTTTGAATACTAAGAGACATTTTACAAGTCTAGAAAAATCTCAATTGAATACTGATGGATTTAGTTGCCTTGAAAAAAAAATCTTGATTGTCTTAATTGAATACCACTAGATTTAATTAAATTTCATAAAAGTCTTAATTGAATACCACAAGATTGTTTTATCACAAAAAAATCTTTTAAAATCCTTCAAAATGCCAATTGAATACACCCCATGTTTGAAACCGAAAAATAAAAGTAATAGGAAATATCGCAATTGCCAAATATAAATCAAACAAATAAGCCCTTAATACATGATGATTCAAAAGGCCAAGTTGGTTTCATTTCATCAACGAACATAAATTTACAATTTCGATTTCAGTTACTGAACCTCATTTGAACAAATAACAAGGCACAAGGCAATTTCAATAGTCTGGATAAAACAAAACAAATGTTCTGGAATTGATGATTAATGAAAAATCCTGGAAGAAATCATGCGAGCAAAAAGTAGAAGATAATGATTCACATCCTTTTCTTATTAAATAGCGATTGAATAACAAAATCAATTTGTTGTGAATGAATCACTTCAATTTCAATAGCAGATTTACAATTCTCATGTGGCACAAGTAAACATGAATTTTAATGCACGATTCATCAATACAATAATATGCCAAAACAAATTCGACCAATTCCGGTTTCAAATAACATCGAAAAATAATTCAATTGATAATATAATCAAACGTAGATTCTAATCAATTGAAATTAGGGTTCTAATTCATATAATAGAGGCTCTGATACCACGTGTAAGAATTTAAAATTAAAGATCGATATATTATATGAAATTAGAACACACTTACTTGTGAATCAGCAATCAATTGTTACCGGAAGCGCCAATATCAGAAATCACTTATATGTTAGACTAGGGTCTTTTTCTGTCTGATCACATGCTCCAGTCTTTGTGGACTTTAATGGGAAAAGCCACAAATGAGCGTACTGTATGTTTTGTGCGTGACGGCAAAGGGGACGTAGCCAATCTTAAATAGAAAAGATCTGAACCCTAGTACCACCCATCATGGACCCTAGAGTTGGGCCTACACTTTATTCTACACAAATCCGAATCAGTGTTCGAAACCCATTATTGCTTATCACCTTTGTCGGGCATAAGCATCATCAACTGGATCACATTAAATAACATCAAACCCGTTTTTCATAAAACCAAAACTACAATTGATTGTAGCCCACAAAATATTAGGAAAAATTCTAACATAATCTCGATGAGCTAAAAAATGCATAGTTATATCTATCTATTAACTATACTAAAAGTAAGACATGTTTGTTAATATTCCAACCCTAATAACTATACTAAAAGTAAGACATGTTTGTTAATATTCCAACCCTAATTCCAACCCTAAAACGATTCCAACCCTAATTCCAAACCTAAAACCCTAAATGCTTATCTAATCATTTATGTATGCGTGATGTCATTGTCTTATGTGGACTAATAGGAAAGCAACATGTTTGTTCTAGGGCATATGTGGATTCCATGTTGGTGCTTTGGTTAATGGATGACTTCCATGTGGAGTCTACATGTGCCCTAATTTTTCTTTAGCCAATAATCTGTTAGCATGTAATCTCATTATAAATAAAGGAAAAATAAAATATAGAAATTGAATTCTATGTGCATGTGCTAAGTCTACTATTCATTGTACTGTTCATTAGATACTTCATTCCTTCTACCACATTCTTTCATCATTACATAGTTCCACATGTTTTCTAAGCAAATAACGACCAATGCATGTCATTACAGCAACTGTTCACTCATTTAATTATTTCTTTTTCTCACATTTACAATGGCTATATATTTCTTTTTTCCCAAATTTTCATCATTTGTGAAGTTTTTTTCTCTCTCTTCTCTCTTTTTCTCTGATACGCTCTCTTTCTTATCTCTCACCATCTTCATGTTGTTCATGCAGAACAACAAGAAACACCACCGGCCATCCCCAGATTCCAGCGAGCCACCGCCGCTGAAAATTCCAAACAGGTTCGATCTGTTTTTTTTTTCTTTTCTGTTGTTGTTCTTCCCCCTATCAATTTTCTACTTTGTTTGTTTTATTTTAGCCTTTTTTTTTGTTATGTTTGGTGTTTGTTCTATTGATTGAAAATGGTGTTTTGGTTTGGGAATGGGTTGTTTTGATTAATTTGTGTGTTGATTAATTTTAATTTGTTTAATAACAATAACAATAATGATTATTATGATTTTGCAGTGAAAGAAGGTGGGTTCAACATCAAAGACTTTAACCTCTGAGGATGTGGCTAAACACAATCACAAGAAAGATTCATGGATGATAGTCAACAACAAGGTCAATTTTTATTTTATTTTTTTTTAATTTTTTGGGTCTGCAATTTCTTATTGATTAATTTGTTTTTCTTAATTGATTTTTTTAAGTTTATGTGATGGATCTGATTTGTGCTCATTTTTTTCTTAATTGTATGTGATATATGTATTTTATTGAGTTGAAGACTTTTTCCTTACTTTGATTTGATTGAGAATATGCTAACTTCTTTTTCTCTTATTTTGTTATGTTTGGTGTTTGTTTTATGAACCAATTTCAGTCTCCCAAATTTATAATCTTCAACTTCAGTTCTTTCATGTACGAAATTCTCCATAGATTCAAGCTTTTGGGTGTTGGAAAAGCTAGGTAAGAGGAATCAACCTTCTCTTTTTATTCTTTCTCTTTTATACCAAACCATAAGACCCTAGAAGATAGAAAAAAGGGATTTATAAGTTAAAATGGACTGGTTTTGATTATTAGTAGACAATATATATTTAGGTTGCAAGTTCATATAAAAGAAGAAATATTTATGTGAAATTCGTGTAGACATACATGTGGTAAATTTAGCATAACTCGATGAATATAAGTCATATGCTAATGATTTTTAATCCAATGTAAAGAAGACAAAATTTCCTAAAGTTTAGTCACCGGAAATGTTAAATTCCCTTAAGTATAGTCAGAGAAAAGCTACCTACAAGTTTGAGAAAAGTTTCAGTCCCATTTATGTACCAATACCCTATCTTTTGTTAAACTGGACCAATTGGATGGTTAACCCTCGAAACAAAAATTATTTGTAATCTTGACATCCCAAGCTTTCCAACGAGCGGTCGTTTACTCAAAACGGACATCGTTTGGTATTTTAATTAAATTGCGAAAGTTAAGGTGCTGTTGCTATGTTTGTGCAGAAAAATTGGTTTCAGATTTCGTTTGTTCTAGAGGTTAAAAAATTTAATTGAACTGAACAATTTCATGCGGTTTAATTTTACTGCAACTTCTACTACTACTACAATTGTCACGTCTTTTCTCTCATTATTATTCACGATTTCATTCTAATTTTTAATAAATTTAATGTAACGCATTAAACGTTTCTATTTACAGGTGGAGAGAGTACAAGTTGAAACCTTCTTGAACGATATGCTGCAACTGCAAAGAGGTGTGTGGAATTATCAACTGCTAGAAATAATGTCATTGTTATTGGAACTGAGGATGAGTTGTCAGGCATGGTTTTGGGGCTGACGTTTCACATGGTAAATTTTCAATTTTTTTGTATTGATTTTAAATATTGATGTGTGGTTTCCATAGTAGAAATTAATTGACATTTGATCCCCCTTTGACATGGGATATCAAATTTAGTAACTTTAATTAACAATTTGTGTGCCTAAATTGGCAATCTATTTGTTATTGACATGTGATATAGAGGTTTCAAAAGAATAATTTTGATTCCTTTTGTCAAAAGTGTTTTCAATGATATGTAATGTTTTAATTTACTTTGATATTTTCATGTAGCTTTAATATGTTGATTCCAAATTTTTGTTTACTTTCTTGAAAGGTCATTATTGATTTGGCAAAGATGAAATAATTTGTTTCTAATCATATATGTATTAACCCAATCAACCAATCATATATGTTTACTTTCACTTAATTACTTTTTGTGTTATGTCCTTTTTTGTTTACTTTTTATTTTTGTAAAAATTAATTGGTCTTAAACAAATGGTTGTTATTTTAACTCCTATTTTCATTTGTTTGTTTTACTAATGAATTTTGAAATAATGAATATGCAGTGAACCAAACACTAGCTATTTTAAGCTTCTTTGGAGTTGGGGTGAATTGGTTTTGTTTCTAACTAGAGTTCTTGATCAATATAATGTTGAAGATGCAAATAATGTGAGCAAGTTTACATGTTCTCAATCTTTCAACTTTTCTTTCTTCCCATAATATTCATTAGTCTAACTCTTTTTCTATGTAGCATTTTTTAATTGGAATTTATGTTTAGGAATTTTTACTAAATTTTTTCCACTATGTCCCTAAATTTTTTTGACAACATGTTGCCTTTTGTTCCTTTACTTTTCCTAGCTTTCGTATGTTAGTTGTTTATGTGTCATTCACATGATTCAATGATTTCATTTCTATGAATTCCATTGGCAACATATGCAATCATGACTTCTTTTTCAATTTTATTGGTTGCATGTACTCTTGGGACTTGCTATCATGTCCTTCACAAAATTCTTCTACCATCATATCATGCAATTATTTCTCCTACCTATATTTTGAATAGTACTCTTATGTCCCAAATAGTACACATATATATTCTCAAATAGTAACCTATATTTTGAATAGTACTCCTATGTCCCAAATTACAAATAGTAACCTATATATTCTCAAATAATAACTTCTTATATATTAAAGGTTTTTTTTTTCTGGATCTAAATTCCCTAATCATTTCATTTTTTGGTTAGATCTTACTATTCATGTGTCCACAAGTGTCTTGATAGTAATTGTATGATGCATTTTACAAAGGTGAGCTCTAACTTGGATTTGTTAATAATGCTAAGTTGTATCACTATATCTAAATCATCTTGATTATCCTTTTTCTTTGTTATAAAGGTTATCAAAGTTTATATGCTAAGGATTTCGAACAACTTCAATTGCACCAAATAAGGCTCATTCCATATCAATATAAGACTACAAATATTTTAGTTTTTCTATTCTTAATTGATATAAATGTGTTGATGTTGGTAATCATTTTAAATTGCATGGAAAAATATGTCGGTTTTTTTTTTTTTTCTTTCTCTGTAACAACCCGTTTTTCAAAGGCCTGAAAAGGCAGTATATTTTTTTTTCTTTTTCAACTAACACTCAGAGTGCGCATAGAATATTTTAAATGAGCCGGCATTCAAATATACAAAAGAACTCATTACCATAAGGTGCTTCGACAAGCAAAGTGTATTCCTGAATAATTACAATCCAAGTCTAAGTATTCAAATACTTACAACAAAACAAGTTAGAATCCTATCCCTAAACCCAAAAAGCACGGTGCACAACCCACACCGGCGCATAGTCTAACTAAGCTAAGTCTCCAACATCTCACTGGGGCCTGGAACAGCCACCGTCGTCACCACGACCTAACCCATCATCTGGGTGGGATGAGCCCGCAAATGAAAGAAAGGGTCACCACAAAATAAAAGTATGTATATATATAACCGGCGCGAAAGATGTACACATAACAAATTTCCACATACACAAGAGAAAGCTCTTAACCACCGAAGCAATTCCCACCAACAGGCTTACATATATAATGCACACCAAGCCTAATGCAGACTTCTACAATGCGTGGTACTAACCCTAGCTACCACAATGCATGAGTTCCAGAACTGTAGGTCCAACCCCTACTAAAACACCAACGAAATCACAAGGTTAAGGTGGATCCACTCCCGCAATCACACCCCATGGTCCACTCCCGCAACCATGTATCGAACTCAACAAAATCACAAAGGATTAAGGTGGATCCACTCCCGCAATCACACCCCATGGTCCACTCCCGCAACCATGTATTGAACTCAATAAAACCCTATAAGAATCAGGTGGGTCCACTCCCGCAACCACACCTCGTAGTCTACTCCCGCCACTACGCACTAACAATGCATGAGCATACGATTCCCCATGTATACTAATGCAACAAATACATACCTCCCTAGCATATGTAAACCATCCCAACAACATACATACATATCCAATCATATGTAACATACCACAACAAACATACATACATTTCCAATCATATGTATTCACCCACATGTTCATACATACATCTCCAATCATATGTAAAACAACGCACGTATTGTAAACACTTTCTCATCACGAGAATACATAACACATACATGCCAAACATACAAACACACATAACAGCATAACCAAGCATGTGGTAACCGTTTTAAAAGACGGAAATAAAGTGGAACCCTTACCTCAGCAAGCTTCCGTTAACTTTTCTCGCATAATTCTACAACTCGCGCTTCCTAAAAGTTAAGCAGCGTACAATCAATAAAATATTCCTCGTTTATCCTATCGAAACGAAACTTGTTCTCAAAGCTCTAGAGGGGTCTAAGGTACTTTCTAAAACTATCCCATAGTGATTTCGAGTTCTTCTCATAGTGATTAAAAAATTCACGAAGTTAATTGCACTATTTCTCACCACGCGAAAGTATTTTCGTTTCAAAACAAACTAAGAAACACTTTGATTCCTAACTCCAAGGCAATCAATTTTCACATACTAAAACCATTTGAAAACAACCCAAAAACTCTTTGAAAATTTTCACAAATATAAAAGTTTACTTACGCCACAAGTTACAAGTTTTTCCTTTCAAATAAAATGGTCATAACTCATTCAATCTTTATCCGATCGAGACGAACCATACGCCGAAATCTTCGTCTCGGAAAGACGGATCAAGTTGTTAACTTTCTAGGACACGAAAACAATTTTAAAAGGACCTAAATACCCTTTTCAATTTCGGCCAGAATTGAAATCACACCTAAAACATAGTTTTCAAAAATCAAACATAGTTAAAATACTTAAACCATTATTAATTTCTCAAAAGAAACTCAAAAGTGATTGGTCTCATTCATCAAAACCATTTTCAATCAAAGCATAAAAGATTTCCAAAACTTTACTAATTAACTTGTTTACTTAAAACACAAATTACAAACTTTCATTTCCAAACAAAACCACATCCAATCATTCTATTGAAACCATGATCATGCACTCCCAATTAGGACTTAAAAATTTGAAAACCACATGGTCCTAACACCTAAGTGTCACGGCCGAGAACAAAACAACAAGCTAGCTCCCAAAATCATTTAATTGATCAAAACCAAACATTTACAAACCAAAATCCACAAAATCATAAGAGTTTTGTTCACATTTCTCATGAACACAAAATATATTTCTTCTTGTCTTTGAAAACTAAACCATTTATCACATATCCATTTCTCTAAAAAGTCTTAAAACAACATCATTAAACACAAACACCAAACAATAATACATGTTCTTGATCAATTGGAATTTTCTCAAAACCCTAACAAAGAAATTCATGAAAATCTCATCACTCCATGGAAATCAACCATACTAAGCTTAAACATGCTAATCTAACACTCATGAACAACTTTCAAGCAAGAGAAATCATTCATCAACAATTTCTCACAAAATCCTCTCAAGAACATAATCTAACAATCCATCAAACTCTATGATTCTAGCTAGCTAAGAGATGAAAGAAGTCTAGTTACCTTAGAGGAGATGATTTCCTTTTGATCTCTATGATCCAACAAAACAAATATCCAAAGCTTTGGTGATGTAATGAAGGATTTATGATGGTGGAGACAAAGGGTGGAAAGCCACGGCAAAAGAGAGAAAGAAGAGTGAAGTTTTTGTGATTTATTTTCTAAGTCCACTACTTAACAAAGTCTTGCTAGATTATGGCCATTGGATCAAATAGTGAAAGCTTCCAAGACTAATCCCTAGCCCTTGGATCAATCCAAGTCTATCCTCACAAGATATTTTCTAAGCTTCCTCACATCTCAGCTCTCGCGTTTGCTCGTAAACGAGTCGCACCTCGCTAACGGACGGAAATCACAAAAATGTAAAATCTACCAAATAACCGTCCGTCGTAAACCGTTTCCAAATATTATCGCTAAATCTTTTTCCCCGGCTGTAATTTTCTTCCATACCTTAGAAAATTAATCTCACGACATATCCTAACTCACGCAGATATATGAAACTTCCATCCGAAACCTCACTTAAAACAGACCCAGTAAGATTTTCCATCAGCGGGTAAAATCCTACTCGTTTTTCCAAAAACAAGAATAATCCAAATCTCGTCATTCTGACTTCACAGAAATCTCCTCATACTTAAAAGAGGACCACGACCCGAAAGTCTGTGCCTTTCCAGCGCACGAGCACAAAACAGGCTCCGTTTCAGCAAAAATCTCATTAATGCGACGATACTCACAAAACCGCTTCACCAAAAACCCTAAAACTCGTAGCCATTACTAGAGTTCCTTAGAAAAATTGTACAGTGGAATCTTGGGTCTTACATTCTCGAAACTTAATTGGATCATCACAATTTGATTTAATTGTAAGTAGAAATTATCTCATAGTCTTTTGTGATGAAGCATTGTGAATGATGTCTTATATAGAAATGTCACTAAGAAAGAATGGCTATTAGAAATCCCATTTGTTGATGTTCTTTCAGGACCATTTAAAGGAGAGAAATGGAGCATGCTTGGTGTGAATATAATTGGGTGGTGGTGCATATCAATCCAATGCAACATGTCATATTAGTTTTTCAGCTTTGTATAATACATTGTCAACTACATTGATATTTGTCCATTAGAACTATATTAATTGTGCAAAAAAAGATGTAAAAATTAAATTTTATACAATATGGTGGTTCCCTTTTGTATTTACTTATTATGATTTGGTTTTTAAGTGTTTCCTCATGAGAAAATTATATTAAGTGTGCTCTTAGGCAAAAATTAACTATAGAAAATTGTATTTACTTATGTCACGGGTCTTGAAGACTTCACTATAAAACTTGGTGTGATGCTTCACTTGATTCCCTTTATTATGGCGGCCATTTTATGTTTCGGCTTTCCTCTATTTCGAGTTCAAAACATCCTTCTTACAATGAAATGTCTTTGTTTTTAATTTTATGTTGTTTATGTTTGTATCCAACTTGACTTCTATTATCTTTTGAATACTTTTCCTAATTTCATTGTGTTTATACCTAACTCGCTTGATTAACACCATCCATGATTGACATATATATGACAATGCTTAACCCAATTGATTCACGTGCACTTTCATAAATGGTGCTAGACAAAATAAAGAAAAAACATCTATAGGAAAATAACATGCACTGCATGCAGGAACCTTTTAGTTACCAGCGATTGTTTTTTACCTATCTTAATTACCTTAAGTTAAATGTGAATATCAATTGGAACCCATTAGTTGAATGTGAATATCAATTGAAACCATTTTGCAATTACAAGTAACAATCTATACTCTTATAAAAAATTGAAAATAACTATTATAAGTTATTACTAAAAAAAATTTAATTCACGGGCGGATGACTATTTTATATCGCCAATAAAGATTTTAAAAATACTATTATAAGTTATTACTAAAGTTTTTTGAAATTCAATGGGAGATGACAATTTTTATTGCTGATAAAAGATTTAAAATCACTATTACAAACTATTATTGATGTGAAATTTTAATTTACGGAGATATGACATTTTTAATCTTGGTAAAAAATTTAAAATAACTATTATAAGTTATTATAATAAAATTTTAATTCACGGGCAGATGACTATTTTTTATTAGCAATTAAAAGTTTAAAATAACTATTATAAGTTATTACTAATAAAATTTTAATTCACGGGCAAATGACTATTTTTTATCGCCAATCAAAATATTAAAAGCACTATTATAAGTTATTACTGAATTTTTTTAAAACTCACGGACGGAGAGATGACAATTTTTATTGCCTATAAAAAATTTAAAATCACTATTACAAACTATTATTGATACAAAATTATAGTTTACGGAGAGATGACATTTTTAATTCACGGGTAAATGACTTTTTTTAATTGCCAATCAAAATTTTAAAATCCCTTTCTTTTCAAAGCATGCGAGTAGACACTTGGAAAGGCATTGCATGCATTTTTACAAGTGGAAGGCTTTGCGTGTGACCCTGGAAGATTGGAATAATAATAATAAAATTGGTTTGGATTTTCCTGGACCTACCTCCATGACATACAACATACAGAAAATAATAAATACATGAAAACGATACAACTTGAACATTACAAAATCTAGATCCACAAAAAAAATATCTTATGGCTTGATTTATATAGCTTGGTGATCCGTCAAACCGTGCGTAGCACGGGCAGCCCACTAGTGAAAGAAAAAGTGTGTTCAAAACATGCATAGCGGATAAAATAAGATCTATTCTTTGTTTAAATTATATGACAAACTAATATAACAGTAAATATGTATCTGTTGATTAGTTCTTGAATCATGACAAATTTCTTCAATAGTATGAAGTCTCTACGCTATCCACACTGAACTCAATCCTTACCAGCAACTCTTGCGTTTGTGAAACATGAAAACTAAGCAAATGCATACATGACGAAAAATAGTTTGTTATGAACAAGTTATATGGTATCTATTTATAGGCATGTGAACTTTTATCAAAATAAAAGAAATCAATTCCCACTTAATAGAAAAACTTTTCATTTCATATTCCCACTAATATGAAAATCAATTAACATGTTAATTGCCTCCACTATGAATCAATTATCACATGTTAATTCCAATTACATAGAAAACGTAATTTTTATGCTTACTTGTTCATATATATATATATATATATATATATATATATATATATATATATATATATATATATATATATATATATATATAGTATATTTATTTCAAAAATAAATATGCTCAATTTTATACTTATATTATTTGTATTATTTGTACTAGCAAAAATAAAATAATATTCCACTTAGAATTAAAGTTTTATTTTAATTAAATTCACTAATTTAATTTGTCAAATAAAATAATTCCTTAGTAAGAATTAAAACACTCGTTCGTGTGTGATTTTGTAGGTATAATACTAAGCCGGTAACATATTAATCATATTAATATATTAATCAAGGTAGGCGTCTGTCCAGTAACACTCCTTAACATCCGGATAGTATGAAGTACTATTTTACTTTCAAGAACCATTAGAAGAATAATATATTTATTTTTCCTCTGTCGTTACAACTCTGGTTAACTCTAGAGCATGTTACTATTGTCAAACTCTATTAAGTTAACATATATGACTCAAGAAACTCTTTTCTATTTCAATTCACCTGGCCAGGTTTTTCATTTTATCATAGAGTTCAAACTCATTACCATGAGTTGACAGATCCCATCTTGGTTAATCATTAATTATACAAGTATTTAATTGTACCCAATATCTTTTCAACTAGTACCCTGAGATACTAGGTGTCCAGAATTAAAGTACAATAAATAACATGTTAATTACTAAGTTAATCTCAGGTCAAAGAAAATTATTATACTTCTTCTTTAGAATTTCTATTGACAGTTTAAGGTAATATCGACCATTAGAAATTCTAAGCTTAGTCAGTTCAATAATCATATCACTATATGCATCATCTATATATGCAATTTAATAAATTAGATGTATTACTTTTTTATCCAACAAAAGACCATCACATATATATTGATCTACCCTAATTATTGATATCCTATTCTCAATAATCATACGATCAAGAACTATTTAGATTTAAAATAATAAAAGACTTGTTTCTCATTATCATAATCTCTATCACGATAACATGTCTATTTTAAATCAAGGACATTATCAAATCAACTATTTCACTAAATAGTGAAGTATAATGAAAACTTATACTTTATTATATTTGAAAATGGATTACATAGTTGATTGGCTTTTTGTGCACCTTATTATTTTCCAACATTATACAAGTAAAAAAAAATCTTGTGAGATTTATTCTTAAATAATAGATAGATATTTTTAAGAGTCACAATTCAACCCTCTTCTTGTGACATTCACTTCTACTTCAATTAATATCATAGCTCTACCTACAAAGGTTAGAACACCAAATAATAGAAGAGAAACATTCAAGAAGAATGAATGTCAAAACCAACCAAATATCTACCTGAACTTGTTAGACTTAATTCATTGATCATGTGTTCTTGCTAATAAAATGAACAACAAGATCAATAGACCAAATGCGGAAAATTGAAATTAAGATTTTACCTCCAGCCATTGTTACAGTGTTATGAATCACAATCACTACTCTTTGAGTCTTCTAAGCTCTTACTCTCAACAATATAGATGGTGTATATATTTTCTGAATGATGAAGTCTGAATGAGAGCAACCTTAGGGGCCAAAGACTACTTTATATAGGCTTAATTCTACCATCAAAAATTAAGAAGTCATTACCACCAAATATTATTATCATTAATCTTGTGACTCTTGAAAACCAAAACCGCCATAACCTATGGACCATTAAAATGAGGTTTTATTAACAATAATTTACAAAATAAAACCATCAAATTATTACATTCTCCCACTTGGTCCATAGGGTCTAATTATTGGCCTAAATGAGTCAGCAAGTACCTTCCTTAAGAAACAAACATGTGAATCATAGCGATAGTTCCTCTTAAACGTGAGTATTATCATCTATGTATTACAACATATTTAATTTCTCAAGTATACACTTAATGTGTGTAACAACCCGTTTTTCAAAGGCCAGAAAAGGCATTATATATATATATTTTTTTTTTGTACAAATCAGAGTTACGCATAAAAGATTTTAAATGAGCCGGCATTCAAATATACAAAAGAACTCATTACCATTAGGTGCTTCGACAAGCAAAGTGTATTCCTGAATAATTATAATCCAAGTCTAAGTATTCAAATACTTACAACAAAACAAGTTAGAATCCTATGCCTAAACCCAAAAAGCACGGCGTACAACCCACACCGGCGCATAGTCTAACTAAGCTAAAGCTCCAACCACTCACTGGGGCCTGGAACAGCCACCGTCGTCACCACGACCTAACCCATCATCTGGGTGGGATGAGCCCGCAAATGAAAGAAAGGGTCACCACAAAATAAAAGTATGTATATATATAATCGGTGCGAAAGATTGTACACATAACAATAATTCCACAAACACAAGAGAAAGCTCTTAAACTCAAGAGTAATTCCCACTAACGGGTTTATATAAATAAATCACCAAGCCTAATGCAGACTTCTACAATGGGTGTGACAACCGATCTCTGGTTCGCCACATGCATGATTTAATTATGGAATTCAACCTCTCTATAGAAGGCGTAGGTCTCTGGTGGGATAACACCTCCTACTATTGGTGGGATAACACCAGGTAGAGTCACACAAGACAATACCAAAACAATCACGGTGGGATAACACCGGGTAAGTCACACAAGACAACCACCAACTCAATAAAATCCAGTAGAATTTGGCGAAGTCGCACAGACAAACGCCCGGTACGTAGGCAAAGTCACACAGACATACACCTAGGCACGCAACTATGAAATGCATGGCATATATTCTCTTTGGCATATACAGGATAGTCACACAGACAAAATCCCCGCGTAGTCCTATCTGACGCACGCATTCATATATGCTCATGCAAACAATCACATAGCCTAAAGCCTATGTACAAAGCATCGCAACATACATACATTTTCTCGATCATATGTAAATTGCACACGTATTTATAACCACGTTCTCATCAACGAGAATACATAAGTACAAACATGCCAAAGCACACAGCAATTGCATACACAGCAAAACAAAGCATGTCGTAACCATTTTAAAAGACGGAAATAAAGTGGAGCCCTTACCTCGGCAAGCTTCCGTTTACTAAAACTCGTCCACACAACACAACGCGCTTCCTAAAACAAGCAGCGTACCATCAATACATTGTTTCCCAACCAATCGTATTGAAACTAAACCAAAAACCTAAAGGTTCCTAAGGAAAAATCACTCTTTCGGATACCATACCAAAAACTACCGTATTGATCAACCCCCATGAGTTATTCGTACTATTTTTAGGACTCAAAACAATAGGTCAAAGTCTTAAATAATTTGAAATGCAAAATGGCCGTTTTCTTGCGTTATAAGTTATGTACTTTCCAAGTACCCGAAAAACTCGTTTCCAATCCCCGCCACTTCCATAAATTAATAAAAAGGGATTAGAAAGTTAAAAACCAAGTTTAGAAATTAGAATCCAAAATTTTAGGTCTCAGAGCTCGCCCTGACGAGTTGGCAGCGAGTGAAGGCAGTGAGGACAGGTCTAGCTCGCTCTGGAGCTCGCCCTGGCGTGTTGTCATGACCTGTGACACTCGCCCTGCGAGTAAACACTCACTCAGCGAGTTGCACCTGTCATGACAGTAAAAACAGCAACTCACATGTCACAAGAGTTTTAAACCACTTGGACCCCAAAATCACCACCCAAAACACTTAGGAAATTTTTCATAAACCTCAAAATATTTTTCATCGGATTTTCTAAAACAAAACCATGCAACACATTTCCCTTTTGCCCAAAGGTTCAAAGACAACGTTTCTTTTCAAAACCTTACAACCTAACCACATGTTATTGATCAATACATAACCAACCCAAAACCCTAACTTTTCTCATGAGATTTTTCACCAACTCATGGAAAACAAACATAACAAAGCCTACACATGCTTCTCTAAACCTCATGAACAACATTCATGAAACAAGAATCAATTCCTAACCTTTCCATCTCATGAACATAATCTACCACTCAAAACCCCAAGAGTTTAAACCAACAAAAATGAAAAGGAAAAGAGTGGTTACCTTAAGAAAGTGATGCTCTACAACAATTCCACAAAGCTCCCAAGCTTGAAATGGACACAAATGGTGTAGAATGGAAAATTTGGTGAAAGTTAGAAGAAAGTAATGGAGTCCACGTGAAAGAGAGAAAGAATGGAGATGATTTGTGATTTTTCTAAGTCCACAAATGTCACTAAACCTCCTTACTATGTCAAAGCCTCTTGATAGCCAATCCACCATTGGATCAAAGTCAAAAGTCCAAGCTTAAACCCTAGCCATTGGATCAATCCAAACCAAACCCACTTGAGATAAAACTCAACACCTCTTAGAAACACTCACACGTTCAGCTCTCGCGCGCCGCGACGAACGAAACTCACCAAAACGTAAAACCTACGGAAAGAACGTCTAACGTTTAACATTTCCAAACTTATCGCCGAATCTTTTTCCGCGACTGTAATTTTCTTCCATACCTTAGAAAATTATTCTCAGAATATCTCCTAACTCGCGCAGATATATAAAACTCCCATCCGAAACCTCACTCAAAACAGACGCAGTAAGATTTTCCATCCGCGGGTAAAATCCTACTCGTTTTTCCAAAAACAAGAATAATCCAAAACTCGTTATTCTAAAACCACAAATAACTTCTTATACAAGAAACAGGATCACAAGACAAAAGTCTGTACAATTACAGTGCACGAGCACAAAACAGACTCAATTACAGCAAAACTTAATAATTACACGATGTTTCACAACACGAACACATCGAAACCCTAATAGTCCTTAATCCAACTATACAATGAAATCTTGGGTCTTACAATACTACCCCCCTAAAAGAAGTTTCGTCCTCGAAACTTAGACATCGTCGAACAAACTGGGGTACAACTCTTTCATCTTACTCTCGAGCTCCCAGGTGGTATCTCCCGTAGCTTCGTTCCATATTACCTTCACCAAAGGTATCTCTTTCGTTCTCAGACGCTTCATCTTCCTATCCGCAATCTTGATCGGCGGAACTTCAAATGACAAGTTATCCCTCAACTGGATGTCATCTGGTGTGATCACATGTGACGGATCCGGTGTATATTTCCGCAATTGCGACACATGAAATACATCATGTATCAAAGATAGTACCGGTGGCAACGCGATCCGGTATGCTACCTTCCCAATCCGTTCCAAAATCTGATAAGGCCCTATAAACTTTGGAGTCAACTTCTTCGCTTTCAAAGCCCTTCCAACGCCAGTCGTTGGTGTAACTCGGAGAAATACATGATCTCCCTCCTCAAACTCTAAAGGCCTCCGACGCCTATCCGCATAACTTTTCTGACGATCTTGAGCAACCTTCACCATTGCCCTTATCTTTCGGACCTTGTCCGTCGTCTGTTGTACCATTTCCGGTCCTACTATCATACTTTCCCCATCTTGGTACTAACACAAAGGAGTCTGGCATCTTCTCCCATACAAAGCCTCGTATGGTGCCATTCCAATACTCGCGTGGAAACTGTTGTTGTATGTGAATTCTATCAAAGGTAATACATCATCCCAACTTCCACGATCATCCAAAACACAAGCCCTCAACAAATCTTCCAAAGATTGATTTGTTCTCTCGGTTTGCCCATCTGTCTGAGGATGATAGGCGGAACTCAATCTCAGTTTCGTCCCCAACGCCTCATGCAAAGTCCTCCAAAAGTGTGAAGTAAACTTTGGGTCTCGATCTGACACTATACTTGATGGAATCCCATGTAACCTCACAATCTCCGCAATGTAAATATCGGTCAACTTTGCCGCTGTATCCGTAGTCCTTACCGGTCGAAAATGAGCGGACTTTGTCAAACGATCCACTATTACCCAAATGGAATCATGCTTCCTCCTGGTCTTAGGTAAACCAGTGATGAAATCCATAGAAATGCTATCTCACTTCCACTCGGGGATATCTAATGACTGCAGCATCCCTGCTGGTCTCTGATGCTCAATCTTCGCCTTCTGACAAGTCAGACACGACGCCACATACTCAGCCACATCTTTCTTCATACCCGGCCACCAGAAATCATGCCTCAGGTCTTGATACATCTTTGTTGCTCCGGGATGTATACTAAGTTTACTCTTGTGTGCCTCCCCTAGAATGGTGTTTCTCAAGTCCATAGCATCGGGTACACACACTCTACCTTGACACCTCAAGATGTTGTCCGATCCCACCTTGAAATCTCGGTTGGTTTCCCGAACAATCAAAGCCCTTTTCTCCATGAGAAACTTGTCATCTTGACAATTTGCAATGTCCTCCAATAACCCGCTTGAGATGGTAATCATACCCAGTCTCATATTCCCTAAAGCAAACTCTACTTCCAAGTGCAAGTCACGAAACTCTCTCAACAACTCTTGTTGACTAGCCATCTGTGCCGAACAAACCGACACACTCTTTCTACTCAAAGCATCGGCTACCACATTAGCCTTCCCCGGATGGTATTCTAACGTAAAGTCGAAGTCTTTCAAAGTTTCCATTCATCTCCTCTGTCGCATATTAAGCTCTTTTTGATCGAACAGATACTTAAGACTTTTATGGTCACTAAACACGACAAAAGTGCAACCATAAAGATGATGTCTCCAAATTTTCAGTGCAAAAACAACGGCCGCAAGTTCTAAATCGTGCGTAGGATAATTCTTTTCATGCACTTTCAGCTGTCTTGACGCATAAGCCACTGCCCTCTTGTGTTGCATCAACACACAACCCAAACCTTGATGAGAAGCATCACAATAAACCTCATACGGTTCCTCCGACTGTGGTAACACCAACACCGGTGAAGTCGTCAATCGCTCCTTCAACAACTGAAAACTCAATTCACACTTCTCAGTCCATGCAAACGGTTGATCTTTCCGCGTAAGTTGTGTCATTGGTGCCACGATCTTAGCAAAACCTTCTATAAACCTCCGGTAATAACCGGCCAAACCAACAAAACTTCTCACATCCGTCACTGTTTGAGGTTGCTTCCATGCAAATACCGCATCAATCTTGGCTGGATCCACGGCTATTCCCTCTTTTGATATTACATGGCCAAGGAAATTCACCTCTTCCAACCAAAAATCACACTTTGACGGATTTGCATACAACTTTTTCTCCCTCAAAACTTGCAAAACCAAGCGAAGATGTTCTTCATGCTCCTCTTCACCCTTCGAATACACCAAAATGTCATCAATAAACACTACTATGAACTTGTCCAAAAATGAATGGAATATCCGATTCATGTAGGCCATAAAGATAGCAGGCGCATTCGTCACTCCGAACGGCATCACCAAGAACTCATAATGCCCATACCGCGTCCTAAACGTCGTTTTCTGAACATCCTCATCTCGTACTCTTATCTGGTGATATCCAGATTTCAAGTCGATCTTGGAAAATACAGACGCTCCCTTCAATTGGTCCATCAAATCATCAATACGCGGCAGTGGATATCGGTTCTTGACAGTCACCTTATTAAGCTTCCGATAATTCACACACAAACGAGATTTCCCATCCTTCTTCTTAACCAATAAGACCGGTGCTCCCCAAGGCGACACACTAGGCCTTATGAAACCTTTAACTAACAAGTCCTCAATCTGACTCTTCAACTCTACCAACTCAGCTGGAGCCATCCGATAAGCTGATTCCGAAATCGGACCCGTACCCGGTTGCAAATCAATAAAGAATTCCACCTCTCTACACGGAGGAAAAGCTGGAATCTCCGATGGAAACACATCTTGGAAATCCTGAACCACTCGAATTTCCTTAATTCGGATCTCCGACGTCACCCCTAAACTAGCAAGTTAAACTATCCCCGGTTCTCCATTACACATAACCACAGAAAGCCGATTCGCAGACAAGTACCTTCGCACACCTGGCTCGGGAAAGAAAACCAATTTCCGAGCACAGTCTAGAATCACATAATGATAAGACAACCAATCCATCTCGAGAGATAAGAGCGGTAGACACACCAAATTGACTAGAAAATCCCTATTCTGG
The DNA here is from genome assembly GCA_030408175.1 of Trifolium repens. NCBI lineage: Eukaryota > Viridiplantae > Streptophyta > Magnoliopsida > Fabales > Fabaceae > Trifolium > Trifolium repens. The sequence goes on along the minus strand of CP125843.1, from coordinate 35,407,370 downwards.
ATTACTACCAAACAATGCAAACATGCAGTATTTACCACCAAATCCTTAGCAGGAGTCAAAACATTCAAATCAAACGGAAGAACAGAAACATTCAAACTCAAACGATTTGCACAAGCCAAAGATATGAATGAGTGGGTTGCCCCCGTGTCAATCAAAGCAGTTAAAGAATTACCTGCGATGTGACAGCTCTCGTGGATGGCATTGCTAGCCTGCCCACTCAACTCAGTGCCCATATAGTAAGCATGTGCCTTTGCCGCAGGTCTGACACCCTGTGAGTCTTGTGCCACATTTGCCGACGGCCCGGCCTTCGGGGCTCTGCAATCTCTAGCAAAGTGTCCCGGCTTCTTGCAATTGAAGCAAGCGCTTCCCCCTTTCGGTTGCGTGCACTCATTTGAAAAATGCCCCGCTTCTCCACAGTTGTAGCAAGCCCCCTTACTACCATCTGATTTTCCCCGGGTCCCTTGATTCACCGATCGGCCCGGTCCTTTACTATGTTGAGGACGGTTATACGGCTTACTCCCTTGCCTCCCACTATTCTGAGTCGACCCACGATCATTGGTACGACTTGGTCCTCCGGCATTAGACCCTCCTTGGCGGTTCACCCGCTTATTCCTCATGTCCTCTACCTCTTGGCACTTCTCTACCAATACCTGAAACTGTCGGATACCCAATGGCACAACCGAATCCTGCAGTTCGTACCTCAGCCCATCTTGGAAACGACGGCACATATAATCCTCATCTATCTCATCCCTAAAGAAGCGGAAGAAACGGGATAGTGATTCAAACTTCTTGGCATATGTTTCCACATTCATGCCCCCCTGACGAACCACAGAAATTCCTCCCCATACCTTTCCCTTGCCGTCTCGGGAAAGTACTTGGCTAAAAACCTCCTCTTGAAGTTCTCCCAATTCAATGCTTCGTGACCATTCTCCATGATAATACGGGTGTTCCTCCACCAATACTCAGAACCCCCTAGTAACTGATAGGTAGCTAAGACTACCTTTTCCCCTTCCGGACAATGAATTGCCCCGAATATTCTCTCCACAGATTGGAGCCATAAGTCAGCAGTTTCCGGACCTCCCTCCCCATTAAACTTTAGAGGAGTTTGGTGGTTGAAATTTGAAAGAAGCCTAGATCCAACAGCGAGTATTTCTCTTTCGCGCTTTTCCAGATCCCTCTGCGCCATAGCATGGCTCTGAGCAGTCACAGCCGCTGCCATCGTATGCAAGACATAAGCCATCTGATTTATATCAGCATTGTCCGCCATAGGTGCTGTAGGTGCCCTTCTTGGAGGCATTCTATTTCTGCACAATACCAATTCTGATTAGATTCCTTATCCAAACATTTCTGAGTCTCAACAGAAAATCTCATTCAACGGTTACTAACTCATAACCCGGCACAGAACAAACACTAGAACTGACACTACTCTAGCTATGTTCTAACCGACTCTGGACTAACGACTCAAGTATACACTTTCCCTTTGAAGATTTAAAGCCGTGCTCTGATACCAATTGTAACAACCCGTTTTTCAAAGGCCAGAAAAGGCATTATATATTTATTTTTTTGTACACATCAGAGTTACGCATAAAAGATTTTAAATGAGCCGGCATTCAAATATACAAAAGAACTCATTACCATTAGGTGCTTCGACAAGCAAAGTGTATTCCTGAATAATTACAATCCAAGTCTAAGTATTCAAATACTTACAACAAATCAAGTTAGAATCCTATGCCTAAACCCAAAAAGCACGGCGTACAACCCACACCGGCACATAGTCTAACTAAGCTAAAGCTCCAACCACTCACTGGGGCCTGGAACAGCCACCGTCGTCACCACGACCTAACCCATCATCTGGGTGGGATGAGCCCGCAAATGAAAGAAAGGGTCACCACAAAATAAAAGTATGTATATATATATAATCGGTGCGAAAGATTGTACACATAACAATAATTCCACAAACACAAGAGAAAGCTCTTAAACTCAAGAGTAATTCCCACCAACGGGTTTATATAAATAAATCACCAAGCCTAATGCAGACTTCTACAATGGGTGTGACAACCGATCTCTGGTTCGCCACATGCATGATTTAATTCCGGAATTCAACCTCTCTATAGAAGGCGTAGGTCTCTGGTGGGATAACACCTCCTACTATTGGTGGGATAACACCAGGTAGAGTCACACAAGACAATACCAAAACAATCACGGTGGGATAACACCGGGTAAGTCACACAAGACAACCACCAACTCAATAAAATCCAGTAGGATTTGGCGAAGTCGCACAGACAAACGCCCGGTACATAGGCAAAGTCACACAGACATACACCTAGGCACGCAACTATGAAATGCATGGCATATATTCTCTTTGGCATATACAGGATAGTCACACAGACAAAATCCCCGCGTAGTCCTATCTGACGCACGCATTCATATATGCTCATGCAAACAATCACATAGCCTAAAGCCTATGTACAAAGCATCGCAACATACATACATTTTCTCGATCATATGTAAATTGCACACGTATTTATAACCACGTTCTCATCAACGAGAATACATAAGTACAAACATGCCAAAGCACACAGCAATTGCATACACAGCAAAACAAAGCATGTCGTAACCGTTTTAAAAGACGGAAATAAAGTGGAGCCCTTACCTCGGCAAGCTTCCGTTTACTAAAACTCGTCCACACAACACAACGCGCTTCCTAAAACAAGCAGCGTACCATCAATACATTGTTTCCCAACCAATCGTATTGAAACTAAACCAAAAACCCCAAAAACCTAAAGGTTCCTAAGGAAAAATCACTCTTTCGGATACCATACCAAAAACTACCGTATTGATCAACCCCCATGAGTTATTCGTACTATTTTTAGGACTCAAAACAATAGGTCAAAGTCTTAAATAATTTGAAATGCAAAATGGCCGTTTTCTTGCGTTATAAGTTATGTACTTTCCAAGTACCCGAAAAACTCGTTTCCAATCCCCGCCACTTCCATAAATTAATAAAAAGGGATTAGAAAGTTAAAAACCAAGTTTAGAAATTAGAATCCAAAATTTTAGGTCTCAGAGCTCGCCCTGGCGAGTTGGCAGCGAGTGAAGGCAGTGAGGACAGGTCTAGCTCGCTCTGGAGCTCGCCCTGGCGTGTTGTCATGACCTGTGACACTCGCCCTGGCGAGTAAACACTCGCTCAGCGAGTTGCACCTGTCATGACAGCAAAAACAGCAACTCACATGTCACAAGAGTTTTAAACCACTTGGACCCCAAAATCACCACCCAAAACACTTAGGAAATTTTTCATAAACCTCAAAATATTTTTCATCGGATTTTCTAAAACAAAACCATGCAACACATTTCCCTTTTGCCCAAAGGTTCAAAGAAAACGTTTCTTTTCAAAACCTTACAACCTAACCACATGTTATTGATCAATACATAACCAACCCAAAACCCTAACTTTTCTCATGAGATTTTTCACCAACTCATGGAAAACAAACATAACAAAGCCTACACATGCTTCTCTAAACCTCATGAACAACATTCATGAAACAAGAATCAATTCCTAACCTTTCCATCTCATGAACATAATCTACCACTCAAAACCCCAAGAGTTTAAACCAACAAAAATGAAAAGGAAAAGAGTGGTTACCTTAAGAAAGTGATGCTCTACAACAATTCCACAAAGCTCCCAAGCTTGAAATGGACACAAATGGTGTAGAATGGAAAATTTGGTGAAAGTTAGAAGAAAGTAATGGAGTCCACGTGAAAGAGAGAAAGAATAGAGATGATTTGTGATTTTTCTAAGTCCACAAATGTCACTAAACCTCCTTACTATGTCAAAGCCTCTTGATAGCCAATCCACCATTGGATCAAAGTCAAAAGTCCAAGCTTAAACCCTAGCCATTGGATCAATCCAAACCAAACCCACTTGAGATAAAACTCAACACCTCTTAGAAACACTCACACGTTCAGCTCTCGCGCGCCGCGACGAACGAAACTCACCAAAACGTAAAACCTACGGAAAGAACGTCTAACGTTTAACATTTCCAAACTTATCGCCGAATCTTTTTCCGCGACTGTAATTTTCTTCCATACCTTAGAAAATTATTCTCAGAATATCTCCTAACTCGGGCAGATATATAAAACTCTCATCCGAAACCTCACTCAAAACAGACGCAGTAAGATTTTCCATCCGCGGGTAAAATCCTACTCGTTTTTCCAAAAACAAGAATAATCCAAAACTCGTTATTCTAAAACCACAAATAACTTCTTATACAAGAAACAGGATCACAAGACAAAAGTCTGTACAATTACAGTGCACGAGCACAAAACAGACTCAATTACAGCAAAACTTAATAATTACACGATGTTTCACAACACGAACACATCGAAACCCTAATAGTCCTTAATCCAACTATACAATGAAATCTTGGGTCTTACAATGTGGTAACACTAAAACTTAATGAATAAACCATATGTTTATTCTTGGTCCGACATGAAATATATTTTCTCAAAAACTGAAGTGCGCACATGAATATGAGAAAATACAGTAATATATAAGAGTTTTATTAATAAACTGAATGTATACTATCATAAGGAGGAACCAAGTTCCAAATTTTCTACATGATCCTTGAATTTTAGTGGTGGCATGCCCTTAGTCATGGATCAGCGATCATTAATTCAGTGCTAATGTGCTCAATGACCACTACTTTATTTTTAACTTTTTCTCTAATGGCCAAGTACTTAATGTCGAGGTGTTTACTTCGACTTCCACTATTTTTATTCTTAGCCATAGAGACAACAACTGAATTATCACAGAAAATTTTCATAGGCCTAGACATAGAATCCATCATTCTAAGCCCATAAATAAAACTCTTAAGCCATACACCATGAGAAGTTTGCCTCAAAATAGAAGACAAACTCGGCTTCCATAGAAGAAATAGCAGCCAAAGTTTGTTTAGTGCTTCTCCATGAAATAGTGGTCCATACTTGGATTACTCTGATATCTTCACTTGGTGAACAATCTTTCATCTGAAATCTCTAAAAATTTATTGATATAGGTTTCTTGAGATAGACCCAAAAATCCTTCGATGTCTATCTATATGGATCTTTATGTCAATGACATAAGATGCCTCACCCATATCCTTCATATCAAACAATTTTAAAGAGGAATTGTTTCACCTCATGTAGAAAATCTTTATCATTGGTAGCAAGTAAAATTACATCCACATACAAAATAAGAAAACAAATTTTGCTCACACTAACCTTCTGGTATATGCATTGATCCATGGAATTTTCAACAAATCCAAATGAAGAAATTATCCCATTGACTTCATCCTAGCAAGTGTATCAGTCTGACGTCGAGTAATAATTCACACTCTAGGTGTCTAGAATGAGTTCGTATCCACAGGGATCGTGCCAAAGCTTCATTAGCGTTATTTAAGTTGGTAGTTTTGCATTCGCTTTGGGTTTTTGGAAAAAGGTTTTTATAAAAATAGCGTAATGCTTGCAGAAAATATAAAGATAAATTGATTCAGAGACATAGAGGATAGGTATGGAGGTTGGACTCACTCCCTTCTTTCTATTTGGCATGAACGGTGTATAACATAGTTAATCAGATTATTATTCGGCGGTGACTTTTCCTTTATTGTAGTAACACCTTACTGTTACTCTATGTATATTGAAGTTTCTCTACATTAATAACTAAGGTACGAACGAGAGCCTAATCTCGTTGTGTCACATACCCTAATTACTAGGTGAGTTATTATAACGCCCCAACTAAAATATCTAGAATATTTAGTCAAGACATAAATAAATGGATCTGAGTACAATAAATTAAACTAGGTAACAGGAGATAATTCCTTACAACAGTTAATGAATTTAAGAAATACAGCGGAATATAATAGAATTCCAAGATATACAAATAAACTAAAACAAGGAAAGACCAAAATCGTCTAATGTGATGATCCAAGCCTCGCTCCAATCATCAGCTCCATCCTGGTCCTTGCTCCAGTTAACCTGTCTACCTAAAAAAAATTGGTTTGGAGTGGGGTGAGACTACTAAGCCTCAGTGAGTCCTACTACCCTCCTAATGGCGACTACGCCGGGGCACCTAAATCAGTCGTTTCAAATACTAACATAATCATATCATAATAGCATAAATATAGGTGTAACACATAAATTAACTCTTATTCATTTTAGACACAAGGACACTCTGAGGTGAGCATGTCTCAGAGGCCTGCCATATCCGTCAACCGATTCGGTCACGGCATGCAGCTCACAATAACTTATCCTAATGGATTATCCCATTGGGAGTCCATAGCGCGATATCACAAAATCGCTCATAATTGACTGAAACTAATTTAGTTATTACTACCATAAATTCCCAAAACCCGAGGAGCATACAAACCTAATAATAGTTTAAGTTATGCCCTATCAATTATCTGTGTTTAACATTCTGTTCGACATTATATTAATTATATTACTGCAAGTTATCTGATTCTAACGAGGATATAAAACGAGTGTAGAAATCTTTATTTAGAAAATAGGAAATGTAGGTCAGTTCTGTACAAGCTCGCTACGGCGAGTCACCAGCTCGCTATGGCGAGATTATAGGTCCTGACCTAAATCAACTCGCTGTGGCGAACAGAAGCTCGCCATGGCGAGTTTCATCAGCCCAGAACCCAGCTTGCCATGAATGCTCGCCAGCTACTCGCTGTGGCGAGTTCACACAGAAAATACCCTGTTTTACCAAAATCATAGTTTCTCAAAATATCACCTACAATCCTCATTCAACCAGTGCAGTAACACAATCCACATAATATAAAAACAGAATGGAGGTGAATTTGGGGTTAATTCTCCTCACACAACAATTCCCTAATTATCCTAAGTTATCATGCAAAATTCATAAATTGGGCAACTAACTAAACTATCCTAAGAACCCACCTGTATTGAGATTAACTCAGAAGCTTTAACACCGATACTACAACCCAGCTACAGCCACGGGCTCTATTCTCCAAATCTGATATGAACTCCCAACTAGTGTTCTTGGACAACAACGAAAGGAATGTGTTAAGAGAGTGTTGGAACAATAACTAAGGTCAAGAAAATAGAATATTCCTCCTTATGCTGAGAAGGGTATAAGGGATGTTAGGTACAGCTTACCAAAGTTAGGAGTGGATCACAGGAGTAGAAAACTCATGCTGCTGCCACTGAGAAGCTCGCTGCGGCGAGTATATGCTCGCTAGGCGAGCGTGACAGAGATGAAGAACAAGGTTCTGCAATTCTTCCAATTTTTCATTCCTTCAAGTTACCCAAACCTTCCAATCGCCTCAAAACTCATATTTCCATGGAATAGACGCACATGCAACACGAAATACAGTGATGGATTGGAAATGAGTATTCAAGTGATAGAAAAAGGGTTTAAGAGAAAAATTAAAAGGGTATAGAGTTTCTCATTCTTACCTTACTTTCTTGAGTAACAAAGCTCAGTCCAAAAGATAGCAACTTTGCAGGAAGGAGATGATTATCATGCATTCAATTTCTTTCATAAATGATGAAGAATTTGCAAACCAAGAGATAGGTACATGGTGATTGATTTTTGGCCAAGAGGAAGAGGAATAGGAATTAAGAGGTTTATTGGGTTCTATGTCTCATGGGGATTCCGAATTTGGCTTTGCATGTTTCAATTGCTGGAAATCAAAGGGCTTCAAGGGGTGGAGATGATGAAGTTGGCGTGGGAAAGAGGAAGGCAAAAGAGGAGGTTTTTTTTGCTTTACTGTTAGTTTACCACAATTGAAAAGAAATAAATGAATGAATACTTGGTCAAGAGTTAGTCTTATAGTCCAATAATTGTTTCATTACCAATTTACCCTTGTCCTTCATAATTCTCCATGTCTCTAATTATTAGAAATATCTCCAATTAGACCCCTTCAATTGATTTTATTAAATTTTCTTCTATTAAATAAAATTTGGGATGTTACAATCTACCCTCCTTAAAGAATTTCGTCCTCGAAATTCAAACTTCTCCATTCCACATCAGGATAGATTGTTTAGGTCTGCATCTGAAACTACACTTCGTCTATTCCTCAGTCTAATGCACTCGTTCCCTTGGAATAAAACTTTCCTCTATTAAGGTTACTGGTTGAGGGTTCTTCTCATATCCTCACAAGTTGCAGTGCTGCGCACTCTGACTCATCTTCTTACTACCATTACACTTCTTCCATTTTCAATGGAATTAGTTCGAGTTTCAACTGAGTTGGAGTGTTGGTATCTGGCCTGATATTGATGTTGTCTTCTCAAGTTCTGTCAAACATATGCCGTTCTCCTTTCTGAATTCCACCATACTTAACATGTTATACGTACTTCTGTATCGCGTGTTGTGAAAATTACTCCAGAATCGATCGGAATATAAAACGAGTGGAAAATTGTCTAGACACTATTGGTTCTTCTGCTAACGAGTGGAACTCATCCGCAGACGAACTTATAGTTATCCGATAAAATCCCACCTACAATCTCTATCTATCCCGACACGACACGATGATTAAGTTGCACATTTAACACGTGGCGCACTTGGGTTCAGATCACTCCTCAGGATTACAAGTCACACTTGTTTGAAGTACTTCGCTGGTAACTAATGTATGAAACTTGGCTAGCTGAAAGCATAAGGTCTGAACTTGTAACGCTAAAGCTGGATCGAATGGTTTGGCTTAACATGGTTGACTGAGTTATCTTAACAGATTACTAATGATAGGAAAAAGGGTTTGATATTTTACTTCGGACAAGTGATTTCCACACTCACACTACTGATTACAGGCAACTAGACTTGGAATTGGAACATGCTGGTTCAGGCGTTCAAGCTTCAACGCTTGATCTCACGGGATTACCGGAAATTGAGTTCTGGAGGTTGAAATGTTCGGGCAGAGACACTCAAGGTTAACACACTGACCTTACATGGTCAGGAACACGGAATTAGCAGGTTTGATTCCTCAACACTGCCTTCCCTGGTATCACTTAATTCCACTGAATCTGGAACTGGTCCAAACCTAATTCTAAATTCTGCTGATAAGGCTACGAAAGATAGATAACTAACTTAAGGGAAGAACAGACTACTGGTTTTGAGTGCACGAAGTTTAACTGATTTGCTGATGTTGAGCTAGATAAGTTTTACCGGAGTGGTTTGAAGTGTGTTGATTGACAAATCAACCGAGCGGATAGGAATTGAAACTAAAAATATTCTTGACCTTCTCAAGAGTAATTAATTTCCGCAGATAGGTTTCTGTTAATGGTAACTTAACTGGAAAACTGAAAACACTTAATGCGGTTGCTCGAGGGTGGCTTTTATCACCCCTGATGTAACCAATTGGCTTCGAGGAATATGAAAAGTTTGCACCCTAATAGAATTTAGGTACAGCACGTGGTTTTCAAGCCATTAAGGCACAAGAAGAATTTATCCAACTGAGGCATGATTAGACGGGTTAGAAAACACACACGTCCATGGTGTTCCAAGACTTGCGAATATTGAATTGAGCATTGTTCGGTTCAAAGACTCTGCTAAATTAGGATCTCTAGGGATAAATAGACAATTGAAGATTTGTCTTCTACTGGTTTAAACTCATATTCTACAATTATAATTCTTCTGTCGGTTCTCTTAGGTTAGGGTGACTAGGTTCCTACTCAATGATTCTCGCTGACAATTTCTCGCAGGTGGACCGTCTAATTGATTCCAGTATTTTCTTAGATGAAAGGTCTAAATGTATGGAAGTATCAGTTGGCTAACCTGGGTTGAAACTAACTTGTTTGTCTGTGTCTGGGCATGTAACAAGGGTACTAAAAGATTGATAAGGGTGGCTGAAGGTAATGCTAAACTTAGTTTCTTATCTCTGGTTAACTAGTCTACACCTAATAGGTCGGTCTATGTGATTGTGCCGCTAATAGCATCCCTTTTTAAGTTAAGTCCTACAACAACGGGTATTAAGGTAGTTGACAAAATGCGGCTAATTATTTCTAATCTTAGGACTGGGTAGCCAGTTGGTCCATGATGCTGATTTACTAATCCAAATTTAGTTGATGGACAACTCTCAAGAGCACGGTTACTGATCTTGCTATTCCCTTAGCTGGGTGGTCCTATGTTTGAGTTTCGTTCGGTTAAAATTAAACCGGTATTAATCTTGAATCATCGGTCTCTAAACTATCTAATGGTCCGGCAACTATGGATTGGCTTTGGTGACTGATCGTGCTAAAGGTAACTTTCAATTGTTATTACTAATCAAAACTTAACCTATGACGGTTCAGGGTAATTACTAGTATAAGTGACAGATTGTCCTATTTTATTGGCATCTAAAAGTAGCTGTCGCAAGTGATAACCTAATAGGTCTTGCAGTGAGAAGATATTAAGGTATAGATACTAAGTTCCACTATTCTTGTCGAGGTGATTAATTGGTCCGAAGTGATGGGTCTCTAGTTTATGGATGCCTAATTCAACGGTCTTTAATAAACCTAATTAGGTGATGGTATTGCTAAGAAAGAGTTCAGCTTTGACATGAGTCAAGGTTATACTTATGTGACAAGGTGCTATCTTCGGTTTGGTTTCTAACTATTCGGTGATAATGTTCTAGAAATTTCTGACTTAAGAGTTCTGATAATGCTAGTAAGGATTCCTAACTGTAGACTACTCTGAGTTTGGGTCCCTAAGGATTTCTGGTTTGCTGTTAAAGACTGGTGGGGTTGGGAAGGAACCTAATTGTTGTACTAAATGTAATTGGTCTGTTAGTGGTGAGGTAGAAATGTTCTTACGAGTTGAAAGGTAAAAGTAACTTAGTTAAGGGCATTCTAAAGGATAACCTAATAAGGTGACTTGAGGGGATATTGAAATGTGCTTGTGCTAGGTGGGTTACCCAAATATGAACGGTTCGATTTGACTTCTACAACGGTGACATCTACCAGGTTTTCTACGCTGGGTTGCTAACTCAGGATCCTATACATGGCTGAATTTAAATATGCTTCCTCGGATACGGATGCGGATTACAAGGATTCTAATTGTCACATCAGTTATGATTAGGCTTCTAATAGTTCCACTACACTTATTGGGTTCTAATGGATGGGTACACTCAGTCTAATTCTCTTATCGTCTCCAAATCCTAATATTATCTCCAAACGTGATTTCTAAACAACTGTTATGCTCACAAGGTAGCCCGAAATTAATTACACCAACACTTCAAAAGTAGAATGATAAGATACATAAGGAGAGCTTGAGACTATTCACCATGGTTAGGAATGACTGAACATGGAACTAAGTTGCAACAAGCAGTAGCAGCAACCTGCTAAGCTCGCTGCAGCGCGTGCTTGCTCGCTAAGCGAGTTAGACAGAGTGTAGAAGGATAATTCTGTGGTTCGCCCAATTCTCTACCTTGCACAACACTCATATCTCTCAGTCGTATACTAACTTGAATTTAGGATGAGATTTGGTTTACTGCCCACTAACATTGGTGTAGATTGGCTCACAGACTTGGCTGAAATTAAGCTCTCACTAGGATGAGGTTACTTATAGGTTCCGAGAGTTTACCTGACACATAGTGTCAGTTGAATACCGTTGTGTACAACACAATTCAGTATATGGATACACTTGCATTCCTTGCTTGCACACACAACTTACCCTTGTGGCACCGTTTGCCACTGTTCCAATATTTCTCTTGTAAGGATTCCCTTCAACGATTGCTCCTCGATCGCAGCTTCACCACGGATTTACCGCTGGAATTCCAGAGTTCACTTCAGTCCTAAACCATAATACCCTGCCTACCATACACAATACTGAGCTGATCAGACTCAGCACGTGATGGTTTCAGCGTAAACAGTCCAGATCCAAAGGGTCTGTATTATTAGGAAGGATTGATATGACTCGTGGCAAGGTCCGATACTGGATCGACCTGCTCTGATACCAATTATAACGCCCCAACTAAAATATCTAGAATATTTAGTCAAGACATAAATAAATGGATCTGAGTACAATAAATTAAACTAGGTAACAGGAGATAATTCCTTACAACAGTTAATGAATTTAAGAAATACAGCGGAATATAATAGAATTCCAAGATATACAAATAAACTAAAACAAGGAAAGACCAAAATCGTCTAATGTGATGATCCAAGCCTCGCTCCAATCATCAGCTCCATCCTGGTCCTTGCTCCAGTTAACCTGTCTACCTAAAAAAAATTGGTTTGGAGTGGGGTGAGACTACTAAGCCTCAGTGAGTCCTACTACCCTCCTAATGGCGACTACGCCGGGGCACCTAAATCAGTCGTTTCAAATACTAACATAATCATATCATAATAGCATAAATATAGGTGTAACACATAAATTAACTCTTATTCATTTTAGACACAAGGACACTCTGAGGTGAGCATGTCTCAGAGGCCTGCCATATCCGTCAACCGATTCGGTCACGGCATGCAGCTCACAATAACTTATCCTAATGGATTATCCCATTGGGAGTCCATAGCGCGATATCACAAAATCGCTCATAATTGACTGAAACTAATTTAGTTATTACTACCATAAATTCCCAAAACCCGGGGAGCATACAAACCTAATAATAGTTTAAGTTATGCCCTATCAATTATCTGTGTTTAACATTCTGTTCGACATTATATTAATTATATTACTGCAAGTTATCTGATTCTAACGAGGATATAAAACGAGTGTAGAAATCTTTATTTAGAAAATAGGAAATGTAGGTCAGTTCTGTACAAGCTCGCTACGGCGAGTCACCAGCTCGCTATGGCGAGATTATAGGTCCTGACCTAAATCAACTCGCTGTGGCGAACAGAAGCTCGCCATGGCGAGTTTCATCAGCCCAGAACCCAGCTTGCCATGAATGCTCGCCAGCTACTCGCTGTGGCGAGTTCACACAGAAAATACCCTGTTTTACCAAAATCATAGTTTCTCAAAATATCACCTACAATCCTCATTCAACCAGTGCAGTAACACAATCCACATAATATAAAAACAGAATGGAGGTGAATTTGGGGTTAATTCTCCTCACACAACAATTCCCTAATTATCCTAAGTTATCATGCAAAATTCATAAATTGGGCAACTAACTAAACTATCCTAAGAACCCACCTGTATTGAGATTAACTCAGAAGCTTTAACACCGATACTACAACCCAGCTACAGCCACGGGCTCTATTCTCCAAATCTGATATGAACTCCCAACTAGTGTTCTTGGACAACAACGAAAGGAATGTGTTAAGAGAGTGTTGGAACAATAACTAAGGTCAAGAAAATAGAATATTCCTCCTTATGCTGAGAAGGGTATAAGGGATGTTAGGTACAGCTTACCAAAGTTAGGAGTGGATCACAGGAGCAGAAAACTCATGCTGCTGCCACTGAGAAGCTCGCTGCGGCGAGTATATGCTCGCTAGGCGAGCGTGACAGAGATGAAGAACAAGGTTCTGCAATTCTTCCAATTTTTCATTCCTTCAAGTTACCCAAACCTTCCAATCGCCTCAAAACTCATATTTCCATGGAATAGACGCACATGCAACACGAAATACAGTGATGGATTGGAAATGAGTATTCAAGTGATAGAAAAAGGGTTTAAGAGAAAAATTAAAAGGGTATAGAGTTTCTCATTCTTACCTTACTTTCTTGAGTAACAAAGCTCAGTCCAAAAGATAGCAACTTTGCAGGAAGGAGATGATTATCATGCATTCAATTTCTTTCATAAATGATGAAGAATTTGCAAACCAAGAGATAGGTACATGGTGATTGATTTTTGGCCAAGAGGAAGAGGAATAGGAATTAAGAGGTTTATTGGGTTCTATGTCTCATGGGGATTCCGAATTTGGCTTTGCATGTTTCAATTGCTGGAAATCAAAGGGCTTCAAGGGGTGGAGATGATGAAGTTGGCGTGGGAAAGAGGAAGGCAAAAGAGGAGGTTTTTTTTGCTTTACTGTTAGTTTACCACAATTGAAAAGAAATAAATGAATGAATACTTGGTCAAGAGTTAGTCTTATAGTCCAATAATTGTTTCATTACCAATTTACCCTTGTCCTTCATAATTCTCCATGTCTCTAATTATTAGAAATATCTCCAATTAGACCCCTTTAATTGATTTTATTAAATTTTCTTCTATTAAATAAAATTTGGGATGTTACAGTTATTCATTACACATGCATTATTACCTTCACCCATCAAATGCCTCTAGGTCCTAGTATCGGGCTATTCAGCTTCTAAGTGCTCAGTTCACACCTAGTTCCTGATTCCTCCTCTAATTGCTCAGTTCACAACTAGTTCAGGATGTTACCATCTCTATTCACCTAGCATATTTACTACTAGTTCCGGACGAATATTAGGTATCCCTAATATAGATTCTATGAGCGCTCCCGCTTATCCGGCCAGATTACGAGATACGTTATTAAAGTGCAAGAAAGTAAATAACAAACATAATACTGAATAACGATTTATTATAACTTTGACTCAATCACATACTCCAAATATTCATAGGGGGGTCATCTTCTCCACCACAACCTAAGGCATCTATACAAAAGACTACATATTTAAATTACAAGAATTATAACCTAAACATAAAAGCCTAAAGAAAACATATCTTGCTGAGTTAGTTTTCCCGTAAGGGGAGAAAACTATGCCCTTAGAGCTCCTCCGAACACCTCCTTTATAGTAGAGGAGGGCTCTATTTATAGTTTTCGTATTGGGCCTCAGCAAGCCATCGTACTGCGATAGGTCCATCTCAGTACGATGGGAAGATTCGGTTTAATTTTATAACTGATCATGTGCATTTCATCAGCTTGATCGCCAAGCAATGTCATCGTGCTGCGATGAACAGATATTTTCCAGATTTATTTCTTCTGTTTTCTTTGCCAGCAAGCAGCTCCCATCGTGGCACGATGGAAGTCATCGTGCTACGATGAAATGCTCATTTTCTTCATATTTTGGGCTTTTTCTTGTCTTTTTGCATTCTTGACTTTGTCTTGATGTTTTTCTTGGATTTTGTAGGTTTTCCTTCGTATTTGGGTCTGTCTTGGTCATTTTACTACTACTAATAATACTAAAAATACCATAGAAATTCCTGTCATCACAACCCCAAACTTAAACCGTTGCTTGTCCTCAAGTAACATGCTGTCAGACAAGATCGTTAGCAAAATAAGAGATAAATAAAGATGATGGGAATTTCACAACCTTGCATATTATTTCAGCAATGGTACCGCTGATTCTTACCGCCACGATCATGCCCAGTCCTGCTAGGCTTAGGAGACGTTGATAGTACCAAATCG
Source organism: Trifolium repens (assembly GCA_030408175.1). Taxonomy (NCBI): domain Eukaryota; kingdom Viridiplantae; phylum Streptophyta; class Magnoliopsida; order Fabales; family Fabaceae; genus Trifolium; species Trifolium repens. Next base: position 35,392,082 of record CP125843.1, on the reverse strand, counting down.
GACAAATGTCTGCAAGAGTCTGTGTTCAACCATTTCTCTCTCTCACATTTGTATTTTTCGCTCATAATTGAAAGGGTTATCTCTCAATCATCGTACAACCTGCCATTTTACCATAGGCTTGCAAGAACTCTAAGCAACCAGTCAAAATTTAATACACATGCATTATTGGAGGTCTTTTTAGGGTTATAACGTGGCTAGGGTCAAGGTATGACATTTTTGGGATAAGTAGGCTAAATCACCATTAAGAAAGGTTGTTTTCACATCCATTTGTTGCAACTCAAGGTCAAAATGTGCAACAAGTGCCAAGATGACACGGAGAGAGTCCTTCTTTGATACATGAGAAAAGGTCTCTGTGTAATCAATTACCTTCTTCTGAGTGAATCCCTTAGCAACGAGTCTAGCCTTGTATCTCTCAATGTTACCTAATGAATCCTTTTTGGTTTTAAATACCCATTTACAATCAATAGGCTTCACCCCATTAGGTAACTCTACAAGATCCCAAACACCGTTTTTTTTCATGGAATTCATTTCATCAATCATGGCATCGTACCACAAATTTGACTCTTTGCAACTCATGGCTTGTGCAAAGTTTTCTATATCATTCTCAACTTCAATGCTATAGTCAGATTCTTGTAGATACACAATGTAATCACTTGGAATAGCTGGTTTTCTTGTCCTAGTAGACCTTCTTAATGTTGAATCAACATTTTCTTGTGGATCATGTTGTTCAACTAATTGTTCATCATTTTCAGGCATTTGATGATCAATTTGATCTACTGGAATATCAGCATTTTGTGGTATCTCAATGATTGGTGGTTGATCAACATCCATTTGAACTTGAGGAATATTGTGAACAGCAACCAATCTATCACCTGAAACCGAAGGTTGGGACTCTATATGATCATGCACAGAAACTATGTTCCTTATTTGATCACTCCCACTAATCAAGTGATCTTCAAGAAACTTTGCATTTCTTGACTCCACAATCCTAGTTGTGTGAGATGGACAATAAAATCTATAACCTTTGGACCTTTCGGCATATCCAATGAAATACCCACTAATGGTCCTCGGGTCCATTTTCTTCTCTTGTGGGTTATAAATCTTCACCTCAGACGGACATCCCCAAACGCGCATATGTCTTAAACTCGGTTTCCAACCCTTAAATAATTCAAAAGGTGTCTTTGGGACAGCCTTGGATGGAACCCGGTTGAGAATATACACTTCTGTCTTTAGTGCTTCATTCCACAAGGATTTAGGAAGATTGGAGTTGCTAAGCATACTCCGCACCATGTCCAATAAAGTTCGGTTTCTTCTTTCTGCAACACCATTTTGGCTCGGAGAACCAGGCATGGTATATTGGGCAACAATCCCATGTTCTTGAAGAAACTTAGCAAATGGACTAGGTGCTTGTCCATTTTCAGTGTATCTACCATAGTATTCACCACCCCGATCAGATCTCACAATTTTTATTTGCTTTCCACATTGGTTCTCAACTTCAGCCTTAAAGGCTTTGAAGGCATCCAATGCTTCACTCTTATTATGAAGCAAATAAATATCCATATATCGTGAGTAATCGTCTATGAAGGTGATAAAATATTTCTGACCATGTGCATCCATATGTGGACAACATATATCTGTATGAATTATTTCTAATATGCTTGAACTTCTATTGGCACCCTTCTTAGAAATGTTGGTCTGCTAGTGCTTTCCCTTAATGCAGTCAACACAAGTTTCAAAATCAGCAAAATCTAGAGTATTAAGTACCCCATCTTTTACTAACCTTTTAATTCTCTCAATGGAGATATGTCATAATCTCTGATGCCATAACATAGAAGAATTGTCGTTAATATTACACCGCTTAATGCCAATTTGAACATGCATTGAACTGTAAATGGATTCGTTTTGTAAATTAATACGATAAAGACCATCAGACAATATACCATTCCCAACACATTTCCTACTGGCTTTCTTAAGTCTTGCATACCATGCAAGGAGTTTGCTATATGGATTGTTGATCCAGAATCAATCCACCAGGTGTTTATATTAACATCAGCCATATTATATTCATAACTAACAAAAGAGAATGAATTACCTTCGAGCCGAGGAACATTATGTTTGATATCATAATAGACAATAGATTGAGAAGCTGAAAAAAATTCAAAAGGCTCATGTCAAAATCTTGAGGCATATATATTATCTTTAGTGTATGCATTACCAATGTAAACATACCCAAAATAAATCTTATAACATAAAATTACCTGCGGGCTAAATTTTAATGTAATAAGATTTTTTAAATTTTACAAAAATCAAATTATACACAGATTCTCACTTTATATGCGTAAAACAATTTGATTTTCCATCCAAAATTTGTACTTTATGATAAGACTGTCAAATTATATACCAATTCATAATCCCTGCGGGCAAATTATGAAAATAATTTGACATTTTATCCTAATTAACCATACAAATATAATAAAAATTCATGCGGGATAAAATTCATTATATCACGTATAATTAATCACAATAATATGTCTAATTCCTTATGTGACCTTAAAAACTTTAGAAATAATTTTAATTAATTAAGGGTGCTGCGGCTAATCCAATACTAATTAAAATTATAAAGGCCACTAGACAAAATAATTAAATTAAGCCTTAAATTATATGAGAGAATACATATAACAACATAATAAAATTCTCATATACAATTGCATAACTTAAACATAATGAATTTTTTATGTGCAATTGTACAACTAAAACAGAATATTATGTATCTGATTCAATTTATGCATGAACTTATTCCAAATAGTAAAGCATAATTCCTTATTACTTAATTAATCAGAAAACAGAATATTCAGGATATAAATATATAATAAGACAACTATATAGTCAGAAATTTTTACCTGTCTTGATGGTCAACATGTCAATCATTTTACACAAAGAACCTGTGTTCGAGTCCCTGAATCTCAATTCTGTATTATTTTCTTTAAATTTGCAAAGAAGCGAATATATATATTATAAAGCGCAAACACATATAAAAAAAAAGCACAACCGGAATCGAACCTCGCAATGGTAAGTTAACATATAAACCACTGGGCCGAATGGCTTCATTATAATATTATTTGCGTTATTGGATATATATAATAACAGAAATGATTAAAATAAATCACTCATCATCTTCAACCTCCAAACGGGCCAGAATGACCCGGTTGAAAAAACACGCGACCCGAAATGCAAAAACGCAATTTCAGATTGCTATAACACCAAAAACTCAATTTTTAAACACATATTCATGAATCTAACATTATTTTCATATGATTCAACATTTTTCTGTATTTAAAATGCTCTTAATCTAAAAACAAAATTTTAAAATATTCAACCAAATGAGAGTTTTAAAGCTTTCGATTTCATACCAATTTTAACTCTAAATGCAGAGACATAACCGAAAATTAGTTCTCTATGGTTTAAAACAAATTTCTGCGACTGAAAATGTAACACCCCGTTTTCATAACGCAAAAAGGGCATTATTTTTTTTTTTTTTCAACAAACGCTCAGAGTGCGCAAAACATTTTTTTAATTGAGCCGACATTAAATATTACAAACGAACCATATATATATCACACCATATATATATATTGTATTCGAAAATGTTAAGTGTAAACCTGAATAATTACAATCCATAAGTCTATGTGCTTACAAGCACTAACCAACCAAAAGAAGTTAGAAAGTCCTATGCTAAACAAAAAGCACAGTGCACAAACACACCGGCGCATAGTCTAACTAAAACTACCACTCCCGCTCCAACACGAGCTCACTAAGGCCTAGAGCTGCCAACACCATCCTCTCGACCTACATCGTCATCTGGGGTGGGATGAGCCCGCAAATGAAAGAAAGGGTCACCACAAAATAAAAGTATATATATATATAACCGGTGCAAAAGAATTTTACACATAACAAATATTTCCACAAAGCACAGGAGAAAGCTCTTAGGACATTCAACAGCACCCACCAACGGGCTTATATATATAATGCACAACAAGCCTAATGCAGACTTCTACAATGAGTGTGGTACTACCAGAGCTACCACGTGCAAATGAATTCCGGAATTACTAATCATAACCAATAAAACCGCAAAGGGTTAAGGTGGATCCACTCACGCAATCACACCCCGTGGTCCACTCACGCAACCACTTATTGTACTCAATAAGATCCCGTAGGATTTTGGGTGGGTCCACTCACGCAACCAACACCCCGTAGTCCACTCACGCAACTACGCACAATGAATGCATGAGCATACGATTCCCTACATATGCTAATGCCACACATACATACCTCTCAAGCGTATGTAACTAAATCATAGCAATTCATACATATATTTTCAAATCATATGTAAATTGCACAAGTAATGTAAACACGTTCCCATCAACGGGCATACATAACACAAATATGCCAAGCACGCCAACACACATCACTAAAATAACCAACATGCTGTATCTCAGTGAAAAGACAGAAATAAAGTGGAGCCCTTACCTCGGCAAGCTTCCGTCAACAACACACGCTCAAACAACACAACGCGCTTCCTAAAACAAGCAGCGTAACAATCAATACATTGTTCTCTAACCAATCGTATTGAAACTACACCAAAACCCCAAAAACCTAATGGTTCCTAAGGAAAAACCACTCTTTCGGACATCGAACCAAAAACTACCGTATTGATCAACCCCCATGAGTTATTTGTACTATTTTTAGGACCCAAAACAATTGCCAAAAGTCTTAAATAATTTGAAATGCAAAATGGCCGTTTTCTTGCGTTATAAGTTACGTACTTTCCGAGTACCCGAAAAACTCGTTTCCAATCCCAACCACTTCCATAAATTAATAAAAAGGGATTAGAATGTTAAAAACCAAGTTTAGAAATCAAAATCCAAAATCTCAACTCCCAGAGCTCGCCCTGGCGAGTTGGTGGCGAGTAAAGGCAGAGAGTACTGGTCTTACTCGCTCTGGAGCTCGCCCTGGCGAGTTGCCAAGACCTGTGACACTCGCCCTGGCGAGTAACCACTCGCCCCGCGAGCTGTACCTGTCATGACAGCAAAAGACAGCAACTCACACCACCTTTTTCCACCCCAAGCCTAGTTTGATTCTATTAGTTCCCAACACTTTATCAAGGCATAAAAGCAAACCATTTTCATAAATTAAGCAACACATTTCCGAAAGCATGTTGGTTGCTTCGAGTGCAAGTTATTGGATTTTCATTTCCAAAATCAAAACCAAATCCAAGCACAAGTTTTATTACGGGCCTTAACCGTCCGGTAATCATTTTCAAACATGTTTTCAAGGTAAAAAAAAAGCGACACCACATGTCACAAAAGTTTTAAACCATTTTTGACCCCAAAACACTACCCAAAAACTCTTAGAAAATATTTTCATAAACCACAAAATATTTTTCATCGGATTTTCTAAAACAAAACCATACAACGCATTTCCCTTTCGCCCAAAGGTTCAAAGACAACTTTTCTTTTCAAAACCTTACAACATAACCTCATGTAATTGATCAATACATAATCAAACTAAAACCCTAACTTTTCTCATGAGATTTTTCACCAACTCATGGAAAACAAAAACAACAAAGTCTAGCATGCTTACTAGACTCTCATGAACAACTTTCATGAAACAAGAACTAGCAAGAACAACCTTTCTCACCAAACCCTCTTAAGAACATAAACCCAAAAACTTCACAACTCTAAAAATCTACCAACCTAGGAGATGAGAAGAGAGGGTTACCTTAAGCAAGTGATTCTCTACAACTTTCCACTAAGCTTCCAAGCTTGAAATGGAGTGAAATGGTGAGAAAATGAAAATTTAGTGAAGGTGAAGGTTGAGTAATGGAGTTCCACGTACAAGAGAGAAAGAATGGAGTGAAATTTATGATTTTCTTAAGTCCACAAGTCATAAACCTCCTTACTATTTAAAAAGCTCTTGATAGCCAATCCACCATTGGATCAAAAACACAATGCCAAGCTTAAACCCTAGCCATTGGATCAAACCAAAACAAACCCACTTGAGATAACACTCAAAACCTCATAGAAACACTCACACGTTCAGCTCTCGCGCGCCGCGACGAACGAAACTCACCAAAACAGAAAACCTACGGGAAGAACGTCTAACGTTTCACATTTCCAAAACTTATCGCCGAATCTTTTTCCGCGACTGTAATTTTCTTCCATACCTCAGAAAATTAATCTCAGAATATATCCTAACTCGCGCCGATATATAAAACTTCCATCCGAAACCTCACTCAAAACAGACGCAATAAGATTTTACAACGACGGGTAAAATCCTACTCGTTTTTCCAAAAACAAGAATAATCCAAAACTTATCATTCTGAAACCACAAATAACTTCTTATTCAAGCAACAGGATCACAAGACAAAAGTCTGTACAGTTACAATGCACGAGCACAAAACAGACTCGATTACAGCAAAACTTAATAATTACACGATGTTTCGTCACACGAACACATCGAAACCCTAATATTCCTTAAACCAACTATACAATGAAATCTTGGGTCTTACAATACTACCCCCCTAAAAGAAGTTTCGTCCTCGAAACTTAGACATCGCCAAACAAACCGGGGTATAATTCTTTCATCTTACTCTCGAGCTCCCAGGTGGTATCTCCTGTAGCTTCGTTCCATATTACCTTCACTAAAGGTATCTCTTTCGTTCTCAAACGTTTCATCTTCCTATCCGCAATCTTGATTGGCGAAACCTCAAACGACAAGTTATCCCTCAACTGGATATCATCCGGTGTGATCACATGTGATGGATCCGGTGTATACTTCCGCAATTGCGACACATGGAACACATCATGAATCAAAGATAGTACCGGTGGCAACGCGATCCGGTATGCTACCTTCCCAACCCGCTCCGTAATCTGATAAGGTCCTATAAACTTCGGAGTCAACTTCTTCGCTTTCAAAGCCCTTCCAACACCAGTTGTTGGAGTAACACGGAGAAATACGTGATCCCCCTCCTCAAACTCTAAAGGCCTCCGACGCCTATCCGCATAACTCTTTTGTCGATCTTGAGCAACCTTCATCATTGCCCTTATCTTTCGGACCTTGTCCGTCGTCTGTTGTACCATTTCCGGTCCTACTATCAAACTTTCCCCATCTTGGTACCAACACAAAGGAGTCTGACATCTCCTCCCATACAAAGCCTCATATGGTGCCATTCCGATAGTCGAATGGTAACTATTGTTGTACGTGAACTCTATCAACGGCAACACGTCGTCCCAACTCCCACGATCATCCAGCACACATGCTCTCAATAAATCCTCTAGTGACTGATTTGTTCTCTCAGTTTGCCCATCGGTCTGGGGATGATAGGCGGAACTCAACCTCAGTTTCGTCCCCAACGCCTCATGCAAAGTCTTCCAAAAATGTGAAGTGAACTTTGGATCTCTATCCGACACTATACTTGACGGAATCCCATGTAACCTCACAATCTCAGCAATATACACATCGGTCAACTTTGCCGCCGTATCCGTAATCCTTACCGGTAGAAAATGAGCGGACTTCGTCAAACGATCCACTATCACCCAAATGGAATCATGCTTCCTCCTGGTCTTAGGTAGCCCAGTGATGAAATCCATAGAAATGCTATCCCACTTCCACTCGGGGATATCTAAAGACTGCAACATCCCTGCTGGTCTCTGATGTTCAATCTTCGCCTTCTGACAAGTCAAACACGACGCCACAAACTCGGCCACATCCCTCTTCATACCCGGCCACCAGAAATCTTGCCTCAGGTCCTGATACATTTTTGTTGCCCCGGGATGCATACTAAGTTTACTCTTGTGTGCCTCCCTTAGAATGGTGTTTCTCAAGTCCATCGCATCGGGCACACACACCCTACCATTACATCTCAAAATGTTGTCCGGTCCCACCTTGAAATCTCGGTTGGTTCCTCGAACAATCAAAGCTCTTTTCTCCATGAGAAACTCGTCACCTTGACAATTAGCAATATCCTCCAACAAACCGTTCGAGATGGTAATCATACCCAGTCTCATAGTCCCTAAAGCAAACTCTACCTCTAGGTGCAGGTCACGAAACTCTCTCAACAACTCCTGTTGACTAGCCATTTGTGCCGAACAAACCGACACACTCTTCCTACTCAAAGCATCGGCTACCACATTAGCCTTTCCCGGGTGGTATTCCAACGTAAAGTCGAAGTCTTTCAAAGTTTCCATCCACCTCCGTTGCCTCATATTAAGCTCTTTCTGATCGAACAGATACTTAAGACTCTTATGGTCACTAAACACGACAAAAGTGCAACCATAAAGATGATGTCTCCAAATCTTCAATGCGAAAACAACAGCCGCAAGCTCTAGATCGTGCGTAGGATAATTCTTCTCATGCACCTTCAACTGTCGTGATGCATAAGCCACTGCTCTCTTGTGCTGCATCAATACACAACCCAAACCCTGATGAGACGCATCACAATAAACCTCATAAGGTTCATCTGACTGAGGTAACACCAACACCGGTGAAGTCGTCAACCGCTCCTTCAACAATTGAAAACTAAGTTCACACTGCTCAGTCCACGCAAACGGTTGATCTTTTCTCGTAAGTTGCGTCATTGGTGCCACAATCTTAGCGAATCCTTCTATGAACCTCCGGTAATAACCGGCCAAACCAACAAAACTCCTCACGTCCGTCACCGTCTGCGGTTGCTTCCACGCAAGTACTGTGTCAATCTTGGCTGGATCCACGGCAATTCCCTCTTTTGATATTATATGACCAAGGAAATTCACCTCTTCCAACCAAAAGTCACACTTCGACGGATTCGCATACAACTTTCTTCCCCGCAACACTTGCAAAACCATACGAAGATGCTCTTCATGCTCCTCTTCGCTCTTCGAATACACGAGAATATCATCAATGAACACAACCACGAACTTGTCCAAAAACGAATGGAATATCCGATTCATGTAGGCCATGAAGATCGCAGGTGCATTCGTCACTCCAAACGGCATCACCAAGTACTCATAATGCCCATACCGCGTCCTAAACGCCGTTTTCTGAATATCCTCATCTCGTACTCTTATCTGGTGATAACCAGATTTCAAGTCCATCTTTGAAAACACTGAGGCTCCTTTCAACTGATCCATCAGATCATCAATACGCGGCAATGGATACCGGTTCTTGATAGTCACCTTATTGAGCTTCCGATAATCCACACACAAACGGGATCTACCATCCTTCTTCTTAACCAATAAGACCGGTGCTCCCCAAGGCGACACACTAGGCCTTATGAAACCCTTCTCTAACAAGTCCTCGATCTGACCTTTCAACTCTACCAACTCGGCCGGAGCCATCCGATAAGCTGATTCCGAAATCGGACCCGTACCCGGTTGCAAATCAATAAAGAATTCCACCTCTCTACACGGAGGAAAAGCTGGAATCTCCGATGGAAACACATCTTGGAAATCCTGAACCACTCGAATTTCCTCAATTCGGATCTCCGACGTCACCCCTAAACTAGCAAGTGAAACAATCTCTGGCTCTCCGTTACACATAACCACAGAAAGTCGATTTGCGGACAAGTACCTTCGCACACCTGGCTCGGGAAAGAACACCAATTTCCGAGCACAATCTAGTATAACATAATGATAAGATAGCCAATCCATCCCGAGAATGATCTCGAGAGATGTAAGCGGTAAACACACCAAATTGACCAGAAACTCTCTATTCTGAATTACTACCAAACAATGCAAGCATGCAGTATTTACTACCAAATCCTTAGCAGGAGTCAAAACATTCAAATCAAATGGAAGAACAGAAACATTCAAACTCAACCGATTTGCACATGCCAAAGAAATGAATGAGTGGGTTGCCCCCGTGTCAATCAAAGCAGTTAAAGAATTACCTGCAATGTGACAGCTCTCGTGAATGGCATTGCTAGCCTGCCCACTCACTTCTGTGCCCATACAGTAAGCACGTGCCTTTGCCGCAGGTCTGGTACCTTGTGAGCCGTGTGCCACATTAGCCGACGGCCCGGCCTTCGGGGCTTTGCAATCTCTAGCAAAGTGTCCCGGCTTCTTGCAATTAAAATAAACATGCCCCTGATTCCGGCATTCATTCGCATAGTGGCCCACTTCACCACACTTAAAACAGCCCTGCTTCCCGGTATTCTGACTGTTCTGATTCACCGATCGACCCTGTCCCTTGTTATACTGTGGACGGTCATATGGCTTACTGCCTTGTTTTCCACGGTTCTGACTTTGATTCGGACCACCGGAACGACTTGGTCCCCCAGCACTAAAACCACCCTGACGGTTCACCCTTTTGTTTCTCATATCTTCAACCTCTTGGCACTTTTCAACCAAGACTTGAAATTGCCGAATACCCAATGGCACCACCGCATCCTGCAGTTCGTACCTAAGCCCATCTTGAAATCTACGGCACATATAAACCTCATCTATCCCATCCCTAAAGAAGCGGAAGAAACGGGATAGTGATTCAAACTTCTTGGCATATGATTCCACATTCATGCCCCCCTGACGCAACCTCAGAAATTCCTCCCCATACCTTTCCCTTGCAGTCTCAGGGAAATACTTAGCCAGGAACCTCCTCTTGAAGTTCTCCCAGTTAATCTCCTCATATGCATTTTCCATAATCAGACGGGTGTTCCTCCACCAAAATTCGGAACCCCCAAGCAGCTGATAGGTAGCTAGAACTACCTTCTCTCCCTCCGGACAATGAATTGCCCCAAATATCCTTTCCATTGCATGGAGCCATAGATCCGCTGTTTCTGGACCTCCCTCCCCATTAAACTTTGGAGGAGTCTGGTGGTTGAAATTTGAAAGAAGTCTAGAACCAGCAGCAAGTATTTCCCGTTCGCGCTTTTCCAGATCTCTCTGCGCCTTAGCATGGCTCTGAGCAGTCACAGCCGCTGCCATTGTATGCATGGCATAAGCCATCTGATTCACATCCACATTGTCCGTCATAGGTACAGTAGGTGCCCTTCTTGGAGGCATTCGATTTCTGCACAATACCAATTCTGATTAGATCCTTAGTCATACAATTCTGAATCCTAACAGAATATCTCACACCACGGATTACTAACTCGAAACCCGACACAGAACAAACACTAGAACTAACTCCACACTAGTTACGTTCTAACCGACTCTGGACTAACGACTCAAGTATACACTTTCCCTTTGAAGATTTAAAGCCGGGCTCTGATACCACAATTGTAACACCCCGTTTTCATAACGCAAAAAGGGCATTATTTTTTTTTTTTTTCAACAAACGCTCAGAGTGCGCAAAACATTTTTTTAATTGAGCCGACATTAAATATTACAAACGAACCATATATATATCACACCATATATATATATTGTATTCGAAAATGTTAAGTGTAAACCTGAATAATTACAATCCATAAGTCTATGTGCTTACAAGCACTAACCAACCAAAAGAAGTTAGAAAGTCCTATGCTAAACAAAAAGCACAGTGCACAAACACACCGGCGCATAGTCTAACTAAAACTACCACTCCCGCTCCAACACGAGCTCACTAAGGCCTAGAGCTGCCAACACCATCCTCTCGACCTACATCGTCATCTGGGGTGGGATGAGCCCGCAAATGAAAGAAAGGGTCACCACAAAATAAAAGTATATATATATATAACCGGTGCAAAAGAATTTTACACATAACAAATATTTCCACAAAGCACAGGAGAAAGCTCTTAGGACATTCAACAGCACCCACCAACGGGCTTATATATATAATGCACAACAAGCCTAATGCAGACTTCTACAATGAGTGTGGTACTACCAGAGCTACCACGTGCAAATGAATTCCGGAATTACTAATCATAACCAATAAAACCGCAAAGGGTTAAGGTGGATCCACTCACGCAATCACACCCCGTGGTCCACTCACGCAACCACTTATTGTACTCAATAAGATCCCGTAGGATTTTGGGTGGGTCCACTCACGCAACCAACACCCCGTAGTCCACTCACGCAACTACGCACAATGAATGCATGAGCATACGATTCCCTACATATGCTAATGCCACACATACATACCTCTCAAGCGTATGTAACTAAATCATAGCAATTCATACATATATTTTCAAATCATATGTAAATTGCACAAGTAATGTAAACACGTTCCCATCAACGGGCATACATAACACAAATATGCCAAGCACGCCAACACACATCACTAAAATAACCAACATGCTGTATCTCAGTGAAAAGACAGAAATAAAGTGGAGCCCTTACCTCGGCAAGCTTCCGTCAACAACACACGCTCAAACAACACAACGCGCTTCCTAAAACAAGCAGCGTAACAATCAATACATTGTTCTCTAACCAATCGTATTGAAACTACACCAAAACCCCAAAAACCTAATGGTTCCTAAGGAAAAACCACTCTTTCGGACATCGAACCAAAAACTACCGTATTGATCAACCCCCATGAGTTATTTGTACTATTTTTAGGACCCAAAACAATTGCCAAAAGTCTTAAATAATTTGAAATGCAAAATGGCCGTTTTCTTGCGTTATAAGTTACGTACTTTCCGAGTACCCGAAAAACTCGTTTCCAATCCCAACCACTTCCATAAATTAATAAAAAGGGATTAGAATGTTAAAAACCAAGTTTAGAAATCAAAATCCAAAATCTCAACTCCCAGAGCTCGCCCTGGCGAGTTGGTGGCGAGTAAAGGCAGAGAGTACTGGTCTTACTCGCTCTGGAGCTCGCCCTGGCGAGTTGCCAAGACCTGTGACACTCGCCCTGGCGAGTAACCACTCGCCCCGCGAGCTGTACCTGTCATGACAGCAAAAGACAGCAACTCACACCACCTTTTTCCACCCCAAGCCTAGTTTGATTCTATTAGTTCCCAACACTTTATCAAGGCATAAAAGCAAACCATTTTCATAAATTAAGCAACACATTTCCGAAAGCATGTTGGTTGCTTCGAGTGCAAGTTATTGGATTTTCATTTCCAAAATCAAAACCAAATCCAAGCACAAGTTTTATTACGGGCCTTAACCGTCCGGTAATCATTTTCAAACATGTTTTCAAGGTAAAAAAAAAGCGACACCACATGTCACAAAAGTTTTAAACCATTTTTGACCCCAAAACACTACCCAAAAACTCTTAGAAAATATTTTCATAAACCACAAAATATTTTTCATCGGATTTTCTAAAACAAAACCATACAACGCATTTCCCTTTCGCCCAAAGGTTCAAAGACAACTTTTCTTTTCAAAACCTTACAACATAACCTCATGTAATTGATCAATACATAATCAAACTAAAACCCTAACTTTTCTCATGAGATTTTTCACCAACTCATGGAAAACAAAAACAACAAAGTCTAGCATGCTTACTAGACTCTCATGAACAACTTTCATGAAACAAGAACTAGCAAGAACAACCTTTCTCACCAAACCCTCTTAAGAACATAAACCCAAAAACTTCACAACTCTAAAAATCTACCAACCTAGGAGATGAGAAGAGAGGGTTACCTTAAGCAAGTGATTCTCTACAACTTTCCACTAAGCTTCCAAGCTTGAAATGGAGTGAAATGGTGAGAAAATGAAAATTTAGTGAAGGTGAAGGTTGAGTAATGGAGTTCCACGTACAAGAGAGAAAGAATGGAGTGAAATTTATGATTTTCTTAAGTCCACAAGTCATAAACCTCCTTACTATTTAAAAAGCTCTTGATAGCCAATCCACCATTGGATCAAAAACACAATGCCAAGCTTAAACCCTAGCCATTGGATCAAACCAAAACAAACCCACTTGAGATAACACTCAAAACCTCATAGAAACACTCACACGTTCAGCTCTCGCGCGCCGCGACGAACGAAACTCACCAAAACAGAAAACCTACGGGAAGAACGTCTAACGTTTCACATTTCCAAAACTTATCGCCGAATCTTTTTCCGCGACTGTAATTTTCTTCCATACCTCAGAAAATTAATCTCAGAATATATCCTAACTCGCGCCGATATATAAAACTTCCATCCGAAACCTCACTCAAAACAGACGCAATAAGATTTTACAACGACGGGTAAAATCCTACTCGTTTTTCCAAAAACAAGAATAATCCAAAACTTATCATTCTGAAACCACAAATAACTTCTTATTCAAGCAACAGGATCACAAGACAAAAGTCTGTACAGTTACAATGCACGAGCACAAAACAGACTCGATTACAGCAAAACTTAATAATTACACGATGTTTCGTCACACGAACACATCGAAACCCTAATATTCCTTAAACCAACTATACAATGAAATCTTGGGTCTTACAGAAAAGAATTAAAAGCCATATGAAATCCAAAGTTTTCCAAATTCAATAAAACCCATAAACACGAAAATGCAAGGCAGAGGCAAATAATGCTCTGATACCAAATGTTAGACTTAATTCATTGATCATGTGTTCCTGCTAATAAAATGAACAACAAGATCAATAGACCAAATGCGGAAAATTGAAATTAAAATTTTACCTCCAGCCATTGTTACAGTGTTATGAATCACAATCACTACTCTTTGATTCTTCTAAGCTCTTACTCTCAACAATATAGATGGTGTATTTATTTTCTAAATGATGAAGTCTGAATGAGAGCAAGCTTAGGGACCAAAGACTACTTTATATAGACTTAATTCTACCATCAAGAATTAAGAAGCCATTACCACCAAATATTATTATCATTAATCTTGTGACTCTTGAAAACCAAAACCTCCATAACCTATGGACCATTAAAATGAGGTTTTATTAACAATAATTTACAAAATAAAACCATCAAATTATTACAGAACTAGGATAGTTAAAGAGACCTCCATATTTTGATGGAACTACTACTCTTGCAAAGAAAATATGAAGTTATTTTTAACATATCAATAGAACAATGCGCGGCTCGTAAAAACCCTTAATTATTTAGATCTTAAAATAAATATTTATAAATAGAAACCTCGAAATCCTTAAAACTAACCCACATTTCAACGACTCAATTATTTTTAATCAAAGAAGCATGAGGATGATGAAATGGAAGAACTTCTACCAAACATGTTGTTTCTCAAACCAAAATGTCATACACAAGACATTATATTACATATATGATATATCAAATTCAACCATAAATTTCATCAATCAACACTTCTTTTAAATTTTTTAAGCAAAACTATTTTATAGGTCTTTATTATATTTATTTGTAACACTTTAATTTATTTTGTTTTCCGTTTAGATAATTTATCTCTTCTAAAGTGCACATAGAATTTATTTTTCATTTTTTATTAAAAAAATACTGAAAATACCCAGAAATAAAAAATTACAACATAATTTGACAATTTCAATCCAAATAACCCCAACATTTGACAATTCACACTAAATAAACAATTCCTACATGGCAACCCAATTTCAATCCAAAATCTAACCCCACAAACCAAACCATAAACAAAAGTTGAAGATAGAATCCCCGGAACCAGAAGAAATCGTGAGGAACAAATACACCGAGTGGGAAACAGATGAACCATTCAAATGTGTGGTTAGTTTGTCAAAGGAGTCATTCAAATTTAGGGTTTATTGAGAGTTTGGTGTTTTGGTTTGTGTTTAGAAAAGGTCATGATATTTGAAGATATATTTGAGTATAATTTTTCTATTCAAGCAACATAATGAAAATTCAAAGGAACAAGATAATAAACATGTTTATCTTATTTCGGGATTTTGTTAATTTTTAAAAATTAAAATAATTTGATGTGGCTTGCCACATTAGTATTTTCTAAATAATAAAAATGAGAAAAATAATTTATATGTACATTTTATATGAGATAAAAGGACCTAAACGAAAATAAATAAATAACTAAAGTGTCATAAATAATATAATTTACTCTTAATGTAATTTTACCAATTTTTTTAATGGTCCTGCTAAATTTTAGTAAAGTTGGTGTGAAAAAAAAAAAAGAGTTTAAAGGACACACGTTGTTACAGTGACAATCAATAAAAATGATTCAATGTACCATATCATATTAAAAAAGTGGAGATTGAGATTGATTAACAGTGTAAAATTATTTTACACCATCGCATATTCATTTTTCTAAAAATAAAATCTACAAAGATAATATTAACCGTCCAGTAAAATGAAAAAAAATCACTCCAATTTGAGTAATTTCTTGGCGCGAAAGGTGAAACGAAAAACAAAAGCAAATTTTGAGTAATTTCTGGGAGGAGATTCCAATTTGAGAAAAAAATCTAGTAATGTATCCCAACCGTCCAGTAAGAGAGCATCTCAATGGGCAAGACAACTGCCAACTCATCAATCCACATGAAAAATCAGAGCATCTACTAATTTTTTTTCCAAAAAAATATTTAACAAATCTAGAAATTCCACGTCATCGATCCGCGTGAAACCATTACAAACCAATCAAAACATAAAATTGCTTTTATATATAATAACTGATTTGATCCTAAATCACTCCACAACCATTTCCATTCTCAGTTTTCACACAGTTCGATTCGGAACCCTAACTTTACCAAATTCCCAATTTGTTCGATTCAATGGCACCAAAAGGAGAGAAGAAGCCAGCGGAGAAGAAACCCGCAGAGGAGAAGAAGTCGACCGTAGCAGAGAAGGCTCCCGCTGAGAAGAAGCCAAAGGCAGGAAAGAAGCTACCAAAGGAAGGTGGTTCAGCTGCCGGAGACAAGAAGAAGAAGAGAAACAAGAAGAGCGTTGAGACTTACAAGATCTACATCTTCAAAGTTCTGAAACAAGTTCACCCTGACATTGGTATTTCAAGCAAAGCCATGGGAATCATGAACAGTTTCATCAACGATATCTTCGAGAAGCTCGCTCAAGAATCATCAAGACTTGCAAGGTACAACAAGAAGCCAACAATCACTTCTAGGGAAATTCAGACTGCTGTTAGACTTGTTCTTCCTGGTGAATTGGCTAAGCATGCTGTTTCTGAGGGTACCAAAGCTGTGACTAAGTTCACAAGTTCTTAGACTTGATTTGATTTTATATGGTTGTATTCGGTGACTGTATCTGTTTAGGCGCCATTAGAATTTTTAGCTTTTAACTTTTTTAAGCTGTAATGACCTAATTGGATCTTGTTGATCCTTTTGTGTATTAAAATCGTTGAATTAATGAGATTGGATTTCAAAATTGCGTGTATGGTGCAATGCCTTATATTTCATATTTTCTTGCTAGCAAAGACTAAACTCATTTTCTTAATAATATGCTTGCAAGTTAATTTGTGTTGTCTACTTGTTTAAATTTTTTTAAAAAAAGTATGATCTCCAATTCCAACTTGGATAAATTTCTAAAATATATACCCAAACTTTTGTTTTGAATAAAGTCTTCTTTGGTTTAATTACTGTTATATAATTATTGATCTAATGAAGTTGTAAGTTCAAATTAATTGATATGCTACATGTATGGGTGGTTTCTAATAGCTGAGAGATTGCCCCTGCAGTTAATTTATTTTATGTTATGCTCATAAGAAGGAAACATTTGAGCAGAGTGATTGACTCTGCAGGTTTTCAAGGACAGTATATATTTTTAAGGGTTTGTGTCATGGATCTGTTAGGTTTTGGACTTCCTGCATTAATAGGCTTGGTATGTTGTACTTGTACATAGTGATGTTTTGCTGTACCTTGCAGAAACATTGGTCACTTGATGTAATCTTTGTGTGTCTTGTGCTTGGATTACCATTTGTTAATAGGTTTTGCTTATTAAAATCAAGGGAAAAATACACTCACCTCCCCTGAGGTCTCTTTAAATAACATTGACACCCCCTCTTATTTTATAATAGACACTAACCTCCCCTCAAATCTATTAAAATAGATAAAAACTTCCCTTACTAAATTAACAGAGTTTCATCACTGTTTCATCCGTTAACCACATACAACTAATTCTGCAAATTCATTGAAACATACAGCAGATGAAAAAAAGTGAGTAAACATAGGCATCGAGTAACCATGAGAAGGGAAGGGACAATGAACCAAAACAAACAAATATGTTTATATGTAGAGAATAAAATCCTTATTTATCTTCCTTATCTTCTTGATTGTCTCGAATAAAGGCGAATCGAAAATAATGATGTTGAAGGTGCGCCAACAAGTCAAATAATGGCGAGTGGAAAAATATTGGCGAGACAAAGGCCAACAAAAAAGCTTCCTTTGTGAGAACAAGGCATTCATGGAAAACTAGTAGATAACCCGTCCTATCGGACGGGTCGAAACGTTACGCGTTTTTTTATTTTTAGTTACTAATTTTTAAAGTTACAACTTGATGAAAAAATTATATGTAACTTATAAATTTATACAACTGCAATTAAGTTTATGCAACTACAATCTTATTTAAGTAGTTGCATATTGTTAAATCCTAAATTTTATATGATAGTTGCAAATTTAGTACATTATAGTTAAATGTTTCCTGTATTAGTATAGTATTATTTTATATGATAGTTATTTTTAAAATTTTATCATTCATGAGGTTCTGCATAATCTATAGTTTCTTTATCAACATTTCAAGTTTCATTGTTTTTCATAAAAAGTTTTCAAGTGTCATTTTAAAATAGTTAAGTCTTTTTGAAAATTTGAATTTTGTAGACCAACTTATTAAGTCCCTCTTTAAAATTTAAATAACATTTTGGTGGGAAATTTTTTGGAATGAAAATTTGAATTTCACCATTTGATATATATTAACATAATGAGTCTGAAAATAGTTGAAATTTGAAAGAGGGATTTGAAAAAGTTTAAGTGGATGCAGCTGAAAAGTATGAGGTAAAGAGAAGTTTTGATTGAAAATTAGTCCAAAGAAGTCAGGTGCATTTAATGCACATCCCATTGAAAGTAAGTATCACTGTAGAAAGTACTTCAATAATTTAAACTCTATGACATAGCTATTAGAGTATGACAGTGGACTTGTTGGTGTAAGTTCCACCTTTCAAAGCTATATCAAGTCTATGACAATATTTTCTTTAAATATTAAGTTTAATTGTTAATGGTGGTAAGAATTGGATTAATTTACTTATGTTATATGGGAACATATATGTAATGATAGTTAACGAACCTAAACCAATAACAGTGCCAATATACTTATAAAAAAAAAATAACAGTGCCAATATCAATGTATATAAATATTACTCAAATTTGTGTCTTGTTTATCTTTTATGCTGAGTTTGATAACATAAATTTGTTAAACTTCATGTTTGATATATTCCACATTTCTAGCATGTCTTTGAGTCCACTGAAACCATTTCAAAATAATCTTTAACATGGAAATTGCAATAAAACATAACTATTTAGGCAAAAAGATCCATTTGAAAACCATAGTAGGAGAAAATAACTTACTTTTGTGTCCACAACAACCATTTCAAAATAGTCTTTAACATGGAAATAAAAAACCATAGCACATATAAATAACTTACTTTTGTGTCCACAACTTTCATTTTCTTCAAAATAGTCTTTAACATGGAAATCAAAAACCATACGAAAAATAAATAACTTACTTTTGAGTCTACAACAACCATTTCAAAATACTCTTTCCCCTCTTTCGATGCAGTCCATTTGTCTTTTACCTTCACAGCGATTTTCCAAAGATTTTTTCAGTCAGTGATGTCTTTGATGAACTCGAAGTTTCTGGCCAATTTTCTGCATAAATAAACCATCAATAAGCTGAATCTCATGTTAAACAAAAAAGAAACAAACAACGGTGTTGGCGTCAAACAACAAATTTAGAATCTTTTAAGCTGAATCTCATGTTAAACAAAATTGTCTTTTTCAAAACATTGGCGCCATGAAACAAAAGCAAAAAAAAAAAAATTTAAAAAAAGAAGACGAAGAAGAAGCAGAAGCGTGTTAAGAAGAAAAAGAAGAAGCAGATCGTTCGCGTTAAGGGAGTACCCACTTTGTCAAAGAATATTTTGTAAGAAAATAGTCTTTTTTGTTTCCAAAGAAGCTTTTGTTTCAAAAGTAGTGGTGTGAAGATTTTGCAGACAAAGATAGAGTGTTTGAGTAACTTTTGTGCTGTCTTGATATTTGAGAACAAAAGGTGATAATTGATTTAGACATATTTGACCAATGCTAAGACTCAAACTAAAAGCCAACCGGCTCGGTTATTTATCAACCGTGGCTCATAAAAAAGTGACATTTGTCTCACAAATTTTTTTGCATGGCTTGGTTACAATGAAAAACGGCTCGGTTGAGGAAGACTTTAGTTCAGTTAGATAATATTTGGACATCAAATGCCCTCATTTTTGCCAAATGGTAGCATTTGAAGCTGGGGCAATTTCATCATTTCCAGGTACAATAGTTTTCTTATATTGTATAAGATGCTTCATGGCAGTACTATGGTGAGAACTGAAACCAACACGGATGTTGTGTTTGCATGAGAAGAATTCTGATTATAAGAGAAGAATTGAAAAGGACAATGGTCAATGGTTACTGAAAAGGCTTCAGCGCCGTGGTTGTAGGTGTTATTTGAAGGTGACTCAAAGAGGAAAAGAAGGAGAAGAGTTGTGCGTGAATGGATTTCTGTTAGTTTTGACGGCAAGATAACAGCAGGGGAGGTTTGTGTCTTGTGAAAAAATAGAGGGGGTGTTAGTTACATATAGCTAGAGTTTAGGGGAGGTGAATAGGGGTGTTCATGGTTCAGAACTGAACCAAATTGAATTGAAATAAATGGTTTATGAACCAAACTAAAACCACTTGTCTCTAAAACCAGTTTATTTTATAAAATTGGTTCGGTTCAGTTTAAAACTAGTTCAAAATCAATTCATAAAAAAAAAACCAATTTTTTTTTTAAATTCATTTGAAACTTTATTTTTATTGAATTAGTTACAAAATATGATTTTATTTCTTTTAAACCAACTTAATAAATAATTTTTTTTGGTAATAATGATAATCATTTTCTTTACGTAAAGATACTTCTTATTATTAGAGTACTATTTTTATACATACATTGTATTTTGAATTATTTTAAAACCATTTTTTAATTATCAGCATATACACAAAATTGATTTATATCCCTATTAATAATTGAATTATTAATATACACAACACAAAATTTAATTAATAGTATATTATAGATTTATAGTAACTTCAATTTAAACAATTAAAAAAAGGTTCCATGGTTGCAAATTGCATACTGTATGCAGCAGCATACAAACCCAGTAAGACAAAAATTAAGAAACATAGTTTTTCAAATAAAAAAAAAACAGATTTTATTAATTAACAAAACAATTTATTATTAAATTAATAAATTAATTAATTAATGAGGGGTGGCTGGCCACCGGAGCACCGCCGCCGACCGCCGGAGCGCCGCCACCGGTCACCGGAGTACCACCGCCGACCGCCGTGAAGGTCGCCGGAGATCCGCCGGTCGCCGCCGTGGACCACCGCGCCGGTGCCGGAGGTCCGGCGTTGACCAGACCGTTGACCGGCCAGCACCACCACCTGTTTTTTAATTATTTATTTATTATGTAAAAATGATTTTGGGAGGTGTGGAAAAAAATTTTGGATTCATATAAGTTTGGGCTTTTTTTTTTAGCTAGAATATTTGGGCTTTGTTAAAAAAAGAAACTGAATTTTTTATATACCATTTCATAAAAAAAAAATTGCTTTTATATACCACCTGTTTTTATATACCATTTCATAAAAATATAAAATATTTGCTTTTAAAATAATATATATCATTTCTTGAAAGGAATGGATACGAATTGGATAACCGAAAATTGTTTTTTGGGTAACGGTTTTTATTGGTTATTACAAATGGGTCACTGATTTATATTTGTAAAGTTTGGATTAGATTTTAAAAATTGGATCAATTTGGATACTAATTTGGTTAATGAAAACTGGTTTATTTGCACACCCCTAGAGGTGAATGTATTTTTCCCTAAAATCTAATTCGAGAGTTTATGATGAAGCCTTTGCTAAGAGATTTAACTTTTGTGGGATCAATTATGCTTCTTGTTATGATTCTGTTACGAAATGTTGAAGCTCTGAAATGAGATTTGTTGGGACTGGAGTTGGAGAGGGATGCTCTTTTGCGTTATACTATTTGATTAAAGCGAAGTATCACTCTTTTGCACAGGGTGAACAAGATTGATGCTTATGATGCACAAATAAGAGCAAATCTCAAACTCCACAGTCTCCTTTTGCAATGTGTAAGCTGAATTAAATTACAAAAACATTTTTGTTTTGAATCAGGCCTTTCTTTTCTTGTTTAATCACTATTGTTTAATTATTGATCTAATAAAATGGAAAGTTCAAATTAATTGATATGTATGTTATGCTTATATGTATAGGTGCTCTTTAATAGCCTAGAGATTGCCAGGGACAAAAAACGGTGTGATAAAGAATCACAGGGATACTCCGCAAAAGATCATTTGAGCAGAGGAATTGACCCTGCAACTTGTAGACTCTCATTCAAGAACCAGTTTCCTTTGCTTTGACTGAGCTAAATAATGCTCTCCATCAGCTTCTACAACAGGTATTCAATAAAAGCAAGGGTCATGCTAACCGGTGCCCCCGGGGCACTGGTTAAGGAAACTAAAAAAAGAAAATTTTGTATAGAAAATAACACTTTTTACACTTTTTAAAAGTTAATTACACAAGTTCCAAGAAAACTTTACCATATTTAGTTCCTTAACCAGTGCCCCAGGGGCACTAGTTAGCATTTTCCTAATAAAAACAATAGTGCAGGAATTAGCATTTGGTAAGAGATTCAACTCTTGCGGGATCAACTCTCCTTCTGTGTTATGGACTATAGAATGTTGGAAATGAAATTAAATTTATTCAAATTGGAGGAGAGTGATTTGTAAGGTAATGAAATTCAATAGTAATTTTTAAAGGGAGGGGATCATTTGACACCAGATGTCATTAGTTTGACACCAAATCGTGACCGTCTATTCCCCAAACTGTGACATTAATTCACTTAATCATCATGTGAATGCTTCCACAAACCTTCCTCGCACTGTTGTGCGTGTTTTATCTCCTTTATAACCCACATAGCTCATCAACAAATTGACCGATTCTCAATTCAACTAATTAAACTAACAATTTCCACCCAGTTTTCGCAACATCATTCTTTGCAACCTACCCCTTCTAGTTCTACAATGACCTTAATATTGCCAATAAAAGCATACTTGTCAATGTTCCTTGCAAAAATATCTCACCTTCTCCAAGTGGTAGTTTGTAATTTCTAATGACTAAAATACTCAAAATAATGATAGAAATATAGGATAGTAGAATTTATTTGTTTATTCATAGAAGAGTTAAATCTAAAGCAAGCTAAGAGAAACAGATCACATGCATATGTAGAGAAGTTATGAAGTTAACTTTCATTACAACTATTAAAATTGGTCCATTTTGTGACCAACTAAGACATAGTAGTTATGGAAGCTCCATCTACTTTCATTGCAGCAGCAGCAGCATCTTGTAGGACTTTCATCCTTTCATGAATCTTAAGTCCTTCATCCTCTACCATTTACCTCTTCAACACATTGACAATTTCACCCTTTTCCACAACACCACTCACATTATCAATCTTTGGCCTTGTAGCAATTTTAATCCCATCAGCTAGAATGGCTGCATTCATTCTCTGCTCAGCAAAGAGTGGCCAAGCTATTATTGGCAAACCATTCACAACACACTCAAGTGTAGAAAACCAACCACAATGTGTATCAAATCCACCTATAGCTTTGTGACTAAGAATCTCAACTTGTGGTGCCCAATTTGAAACCAAAAATCCTTGCTTTTCTGTTCTTTCTAAGAACCCTTTTGGTAAAAAACTCAAAGGGTCTTGTTTAGAATTAGAAACACCAAAATAATTAGCACTAGCTATATCATTGGGTTCTCTCACAACCCAAAGAAACTTTTGGCAACTCAATTCTAATCCTAATGCTAACTCATTCATTTGGTTTTGAGAAATTGTTCCTCCACTACCAAATGAAACAAAGACAACAGAACTTTGTTTTTGTTCATCTAACCATGATAAACATTCTGAACCATTTTTAGTATTATCACAATTTTGTTGCATAGTTGGTCCAACCATATAAACAGGAGGGTGAGAACCATTGATGCTTCCTTCAACCATGACTTTAACAGCTTCAGGTTCCAATTCTACAAAGCTACTGACTATTACACCGTTGCAAAGATTTATCGCTTTCGAACGGAGAATAAAATGGTTGTAAGATTCACTTGTCCTATCTTGGAATGAAGATGGAAGATCAGTTCCTTGATTAGGTACACAACCTGGAGTGGAATCTGAACTGGTTCTTGCAAGTCTCTAAATTCACAAGTAATTGTTTCATTTAGAATTGTTGAATGAAAACAAAGTGATAACACTGTGGCTGATGCAGGAAAAAATGTATAAGATAAAATGTTGAGTTTCTTGGCAAATGAGAAAACTTCATATGCAAAATAATCAGCTACTATAGCAACCAATTTTGATGTTTTTGTTGTTGAAGTTATTGAGTTCAATGCATCAATGATAGATGGCATGGATAGAGACATTGAAAGAGGTAGTTTTAGTGGAGGGACAGTGTGTGGTGGCAAGTTGATTGGGGGAAGAACAATGGTATCTATGTTGAGAGATGAAAGAGAAAGAATGATGGATTCTGAAGCATTGGAAAGTGAATCTAGTACTGGAATGATTAAGGTTATATGAAACTTGTTAGGGTGAAGACTACAGAGTTTCTTGATGAACTCTGAAATTGCTGTTTGATGGCTTACAATGGGAACTGAAACTACTGCAATGTGTGTTTCTCTCTCCATGGAAATTTGATTAGTTTAGACAGTGATGTTGTTAGTGTGATGTTGTTAATGGAAGGTTGATTTGGTTAATTAAATAAGACAATAACAAACGGCTAGATCAGAAATTGTGCAGATGATAATATAAAAAATTAGTGAGTACTAATTGATGTTATAAGTCTTTCTATTTTATTATCAAATTAATATTTAAACTTTCAAGAATGTAAACAATTGTCAAATTTGCTTGTTATTATATAAGAATATACTACATGTATTAATCTACTCATCATCATTTTATTTTATTTTTACTTATAATTTAGGTCAGAATGGGATGAAACATTTTTTGCTTGAAAAATCACCAATGCCTACGTAATATCCTCGTAAATTCCAAAGGTTGAAAACCACGTATGACACTCCTTTGTATCTTACACTTCTAATAAGTTTTGAGAATTAGGGTGTGTTTGGCAACACTGCTTATAGCTTATTGTATTAGCTTATAAGCATAGGCGAAGCTGGAGCCCGGCCAGCCTGGGCACGTGCCCGGGCACGGCCCGATCAATTTTTTTTTTTTGGAATAAAAAAAAACAAAAAAAAAGTAAAAAAAAAACAAACACGCGCTTGCCTTTCTGAAAACCAAGTCATCTCTCTCGCGACTATCTTCATCGTATCTTCCTCCTCGAAATCCGTCGCCGCCGCCGGCATAGCAGTCGGAATCGGAGCTCTCACACACAGTCACACCTCACACGTTTCTTGTTCTCTCTCGCTCACACAGTCACACGCACCCAGCAGTCCAGCACAGGTTTGATTTGATTTTTTTTGGGTTTTGCTTTTTTTGTGATTTTGATCTTTTTGTCTTTGTTGATTCTGTTTGTGTTTGTTTGTTGATGAGTGATGAATGAGTTGATTTTGATTCTGTTTGTTGAATGAGTTGATACAATGTTAGGGTTTTGATTTTGTTTGTGAGTTTCTATTTGGAACCTTGATTATGTTATTTGTGTTGATTTTGACAATTTGAGTTGATTTTGGAACTGTTTATACATTAATTCATTATATATGTTTGTTATCTCTTTAACTTTGGGACGGTTTGTTCTTTGATTTTGGGATTGTTCTTATGGTTAATTTGCTTCATGAATTGATTATTACTTATGCATCATTTAATTTCAGAGATGAGGAGGTTTTTGGTTCCTAGAGCAAGCATTGAGAATGTGAATGTCGTAAAAGTATTGGGTTGGGTTTAATTTTAGAGTGTGTGAGAGAGATAGCCTTGTTTGGAAGAAGGGGCATTTGCGGTTTAATATGATAAAGTCACTTGATTTTACAGAGAAACATTGTTGGAGGAGGAGCATTTGGAGTTTAGTCAAAATATTTGGCATAGTTTCCTTTGATTGAAGGTAGTGTTTGTCAAGAAATTGATTTAAAATTGAATGCCAACAAAAGACAAACTAGTTAAGCGGAGGATTCACAGTAATGTTGTGCAGGTTGCAGCTCAATTGAATTGGTGAGTCACTTGTTTTTGAGTGCTCGACTTTCTCACAAGTCTGGTTTGAAGTAGCAAAATGGTTGAGAGTGGGGGTTGTATTGTCAAACAGGCTAGTAGTCACTTATGTGATTTAACAGGTTTAGTGCAAGGTGGAAGAGTGTTGGAGAACGATTTAGATCACTTTAGTTTGCTTGTATATGGGAAATTAGGAAGATTAGAAATCTAATGATTTTTTCAAGATAAATCAGTTTTGATTGAAGACATACTAGAACATTAAAAAATGATGTTTTCTTGGAATTGGTTGCACTCAAACAAGCTGCTGGGTTAAATTAATCCATTTCTCAATGGTTCTCATACCCTCGTGCACATTCTAGGCGTTATTATTTGGAGATTTTGCCAGCCTTTGTTATGACTATTTATATACTTTATATCGCATGTGAATTTGCCGCTTGCGATTAAAATTGTGCCCAGGCTCCGTAACTTTCCTGGCTCCGCCAATGCTTATAAGCTTGTTTCAAAAAATTAGAGGTGTTTGGTAACAAGCTTTTTCTACTAGCTTATACTAGCTTTTTTCCAGATGCCATTTCAAGTAGCGTTTGAGCTTATAGCTTTTTACCTTTTTACCTTTTATTCCAATTTTACCCTTATTATTTTTATTTTTTTACTTTTTTTAATTAAAAAACTACCCACTCAAAAAAATAACTACCCACTCACATAATACTTTTACGTCATTTTATAATTACAACAGCTAAATTTATCAAACACTTTAATTTCATTCTACTTAGGCATGGCAATGGGGCGGGGCGGGGACGGATTTTGCCTTCCCCAAACCCAAACCCATATAGTTCCGGTTTTCCCCAAACCCATCCCAATTCCAAGCGGGGATAAAAAGTATAACCCCAAACCCAACGAGGATCGGGTATCCCGACGGGGTTCGGTTATCCCCGTTATACCACTTCCAACATAAATTTGGATTGCATTTTAATATTTTTTTATTAAAAAAAAGAAGTTAAAGGCCCAAAAATTCTTTTGTTTCAACGATATTTTTTTAAATATAGAAAAGAAATAGAGAAAATAGTTTGTTTAATACTCAAATTAAGGATAAAAAATAAACATATGAATGTAATTTAAGAGATTGTTTAAGGATTTCAAATTTAAAAGAGGTAAAATCTAATTTTAATATAAGCGGGGCGGGTTCGGGGACGAGTTCGGGGTGGGTATCAATGTCCCCATTACCCGCCCCAACCCCGTCTTTTGAAATCGGGGAAAACCCAAACCCGTACCCAAATCCAGTCAACTCGGATTTTCCCCGTCAAAGCGGGTATGGTTTGGGCGGGTACCCGCGGGTATGGGTTTTATTGTCATGCCTAATTCTACTAGTTTTTCAGCTAAAAGCTAGCTTATCAGCTATAAGCTAGCTTTTCAGCTATCAGCTAGTTTATAGCTTAATTTTACCAAACAGAGCCTTAAAGCAATTGCATACCTTCTATGTATTGGTGAATTGGATAGTCTTTGCAGAATCATCTTGAAATTTATTAAAAATTGTTCTATTGTAAACTATGTGCAGCATGCCATTCAATTTTTGTTCTGTGGTCGATGTCTCAATTCAAAATCTTCTTTTTTTTCTTTCTCATAGTGACTACCAAGTGTTTTGCCAATTTTCACTACAAATATCGGTTGAAGAATCAACAAAAGAATAAATAAACATGTTGATGTTCCCACTCCTCTGTGTAGAGTTGTTCATCCTAGCAAAAAAAAATTATTTATATTATAAACAAAAAACCACGACTCTCTTATATTACATCAACCTTAAATCATGAATGGCGTACGACTCTCTTAGATTCCATAAAATGAAAATAGAGAGATCATGAAGAACATAGAGTACATGAGAGGGATGAACATATATGTCAAAATGCTTAATGAGATAATGTTTATATAACTAAATTGCTGAGGGCGGAGACCTCTCATTAGGTTTAACTGAAAAATTCAACCCATCACGATTCATTAAAAAACAAAAGGTTAATTAAATAATTCATCAATAAGTGTTTAGTAACAATGAACCATAATTTAAATTAACAATAATTTATAATAATTGATTATTGTCAATCCATAATTGATTAATTAAATAATTAATCCAATAAATAATCACTCCTAATTTTCAGAGGCAATCCTCCCACCAAAAACTAGTGGAAATACTTAGGCCAATGTTAGCTAAAATATGTGCACAATGATTATCCTCTCTAAAAATATGAGAAATGATGAAATTAATGGATCTCGATAACTATAAGTTGTCAAACCAACTATTTTTCAGTTGCCAAGGGAGAATAGAAGAGTTCTTGAAATCCAAGGCAGTTAGTTTAAAATTAAGGTGCATTTGTTTTAGCTTTTTCTAAAAATGGATTTTATAGTGTATTGTATTTACAATAAAAGTATTTTATTAAAGAATTTGTTTTATAAAAGCTTCAAATAAAAAATTGGTTTAAATAGCTTCTCTTAAAATGTTGTTTTAACTTTTAAGTATTTCATCATTTTGTTACAAATTTTTCTGGATTATAAATTTTTTTTAAAAAAAATATCTAAAAAAGTAGCTATTCAGTTATTCATAAAAATAATTTTTTAGAGATAACTTTTTTAATAAATATAATTTTTACTAAATTAGAATCTCTAACATGAATATTTAAGTTATTGAATATCAAAATTATTCTTTTAATTTATAAAAAGATAAATTTTAAATAACTTTTACTATTTTTAACTAAGTGATCATAAAAATCATTTTTAAAAATATAAAGAAAAAGTCACTTTGTTTTAACCACCCTTTTTTACTTGGACCAATTTTCACCAAACTATTATCCAACTTAATCAAATTTAATTGGTTTGAATTTGGGAGAAAAAAATATGATTAAATATATTTTAGGTTCTTATAAAAGTAGTTAATTTTAGTTTTCATCCCTATAAAAAATGATATTTGTAGAATTAATTTGGGATAATTTTTGGAACAACTTTTTTTCTTTTTTTAATTCTCATGCTATCATTGTGTTCTTACTCTTTCTCAATCCCCCACATAGGGATGTTATTCTTGCAAATGCTTACTGCCCAACAACATCTTTTCGAAGCAAACGGAGCTCACTGATGTCAAATTTCCCTCTCTCTTTATTGTTTTTACCCCAAAAGAAGAAAGAGGGAACAAAAAAGTTGCCCCAAATTAGTTGTACAAATTATAAAAAAAGAAATTACATGTTTTCATCTCAAAATTTCTGTTTTATTTTTAGTCCTTAATGGACAAAATTTTGACATGTTTTTGATAATTTTTTAAAATTATATAAACTTATATATGTTTAACATAATATATAAAATATATTATAGACATATCTTGAACATAAAATGTCCGAACATTGAATTTGGAAAAGTACCTGAACAGAAAAATCACCGAAGAGATTACTGGGTTGAGTCACGACCAGGTCGCTTTCTTTAAGACGTTTCACGACTCTACCCCAAGTTTTGTGCAAGGTAGACTATAAGTCGTGCGCCTCCAGGATAAAACAGCCCAATCAACTGTGTGATCACCGACTGCACGGTCGATAATCGATCTAGAAGTTACACCTTCTATACGGTATTAAAGTACCGGTCGAATATGGTAACGTATACCACTCAAGAAATAAAAAGATGAAGTGAGTAAGAACAACTCGTAAACACAAGTCGAAGGGAGAAAGAAGAAAAAGAATTCGAAAACTCAAGAATGCTTTTTCGGCGTGCCAAATGAACTGTACGAGCCTTCCTTTTATAGGAAAAGGTTCGTAACTGATTTGAGGAAATTCGGGTATCGAATTTCCACGGATCAGATCGAGTAAAATTCGGATCTTTCGGTTGCTTCTAATCTTTTCAAAGCTGGATCAGATTTGAACAAAACAAAACAAACTTATCTGATAAGTAAAATATATTTCGAATAAAGATTAAATTAATTTAATCTTTCGTATAACAAAATTATTTCTTTTTGATCCAATCCGAGCCGAGCCGAGCCGGCCGGACGGCGGCGTCGTCGTCGCGCGTGTGATATATATATATATATATATATATATATATATATATTTTGTAAGGTTCTCTCCGATCACAAAATTGGGTACCCCAAGGGCACACCCTTGGGAATGACAATCCCATATATAAACACTACTAGTGTGTGTGTTATACCCAATGTGGGACTAATAATTTTTTTCAATTCACACACTTTTCTACTAGTGTTCCAACAATCCCCCACTTGAATTTAAAAAATGTTCTTGAATATAACGCTAGGCGTTTCTATAAGGATGCTAATAAACAAAGGTGTCGCCAACAACTTAAACCTTTGCATAGCGGGTAAAATTCTGATTAACATGAGTGGCATTTAGCATTGAACTCAATCTCAGACATAGTACCCACACACAACCTTCTCTTAAGGTGTATTCTAAAAGCCCGTGCTTTTATGGCCATGCACGTATATCCCGGTTTAACGAATGCTCTAGCAATTCTGCCCCAAATTCCATAAGAACCGGCCTCAGTTCCACAGTCGCATAGGTGAGTCTATCAAGAGTACTCCTGTAGCTATGTACTCCACTCCATATGGAGTATAGATCTCATTAAGAGTTTCTATTATCTCATCCTCTATTCACTGCAGGAATCATGCTTTCTTTATTGTTATCTCACAGCATGTTCTATCACTTTATGACTTGTTATTACCCATTGAACATATTTCATGGGATCTCCAGTCAGTTAGGTCGGGTTACCATCACTAGTGAGCTATAGGCATTAGTCCCATCTTAATAGATGTATTTAAGACTTTCTCTCTTGTTAGTCCTTTCGTCAAAGGATCTGCTAAGTTTTCATCAGTACGTACATAATCGACTCTAACCGCTCCATTAGATATTAGTCCTCTAATCGTGCTGTGTTTCCGCCTTATTTGTCGTTTCTTACCATTGTAATAACGATTCTCAATCTTTGCGATAGCCGCGGTACTATCGCAATGAATTAACACAGCAGGTAACGGTTTTTCCCATAAAGGGATTTCAGCTAGCAAGCATCTTAGCCAACTTGCTTCTTCACTGGCAGCAGCTAGTGCTATCATCTCCGATTCCATGGTAGACTGAGCCAGTATTGTTTGTTTCTTGGATTTCCAAGATACAGCTCCTCCAGCGATATTGAATATATATCCACTTGTCGCTTTGCAATCATCAGATAGGGTGTTCCAGTCTGCATCATTGTATCCTTCAAGAAGAGCAGGATGCCTCTGATAATGCAATCCTAGAGTTATGGTCTTTTTTAAGTATCTCATGACTCTTTCAATGGCATTCCAATGTTCCTTACCAGGTCTACTTGTAAACTTGCATAAAAGTCCCACGACGTAGGCAATGTCGGGTCTAGTACAGTCAGTGGCATACCTGAGGCTGCCAATGATACTTGCATATTCAGTTTGTCTAACACCATCTCCATCGTTCTTAAAGAGTTTTATACTTGGATCATAAGGTGTGCTTGCAGGTTTACAATCAAAATAATTGTATTTCCTTAAGATCTTCTCAATGTAGTGAGATTGATTCAAGGAAATTCCTTTTTCTGATCTAGTAATCTTGATGCCGAGAATTACATCAGCTTCTCCTAGGTCTTTCATGTCAAAGTTGTTGCACAACAATGACTTTACAGCATTTACGGCATGAATGTTTGATCCAAATATGAGTAGGTCATCTACGTAGAGACATATGATCGTGCAAATGTTATTTTCATACTTATAATAAATACATTTGTCACTTTCATTCGCTTTGAACTCATTCGAAATCATTACGTTATCAAATTTTTCATGCCATTGCTTAGGGGCTTGTTTAAGACCATACAAAGATTTATCTAACTTACAAACTTTGTCTTCCTGTCCATGAATCACAAAGCCTTCAGGTTGTTTCATATAGATTTCTTCTTCCAAATCCCCATTAAGGAAAGCAGTTTTCACATCCATCTGGTGCACGATCAAATTATGAATGGCAGCCAAGGAGATAAGTACCCTTATGGACGTGATTCGAGTAACTGGCGAGAAGGTGTCGAAGAAATCTATATTCTCTCTTTGAGTGAACCCTTTGGCTACAAGGCGAGCCTTGTATTTATCCACTGTGCCATCAGGTTTTAGTTTCTTTTTAAGAATCCATTTACAACCTATCGGTTTGCAACCAGGAGGCAAGTCAACAAGATGCCAAGTTTTGTTAGATTCTAGAGAGTCCATTTCATCGTTAATAGCTTCTTGCCATAAGTCAGCATCCAAGGAAGACAAAGCTTCGCTTAGATTTGATGGATCCTCTTCTAATGTGTAGGCCACATATTCGGGTCCATACTCTTTAGCAATTCTTGCTCTCTTGCCTCTTCGAGGTTCTATAACATCACTTTTGATGTTTTCATCACTATTTCTGATTAATGGAATGTGATCAGATGTAGTGTTCCCACTAGAGCCCCCACTAGTGCCCCCACTATTTCTAGATTTAAAGGGGAATTTATTTTCATAGAATTCGGCATCATTTGATTCTATGATTACTTTAGCATTTAAGTCAAAAAACTTATATGCTTTGCTATTTAAGGCATAACCAATGAATACACATTCATAGGCTCTACTTGCGAGTTTAACTCGTTTAGGGTCAGGAATCCTTACATAGGCTAAACAGCCCCATGTTCGAAAATAAGACAATTTGGGTTGTCTTTTCCTCAAAATTTCAAATGGAGAAATTTTGTTCTTAGTTTTGGGTATTCTATTTAGCACGTAACAAACTGTTAATAAAATTTCCCCCCACCAATGAGGCGCTGCACCGGAATTAAGCATGATAGCAACTACTAGTTCGGTAAAGGTTCGATTTTTTCTTTCCGCTTTACTGTTCATTTCCGGAGAATAAGGAGCAGTTGTTTCATGAATGATTTCGTGTTCTTTATAATACTCATTGAATGCGTGTGATCCATATTCTGTGCCTCTATCACTACGAAAACGCTTGACTCTTTTATTGAATTGATTTTCAATTTCTTTTATGAATATTTTAAACATATCAAGCGCATCACTTTTATTTTTCATTAGATACACATAAGTGTAGTCGGAGCAGTCATCTATAAAAGTGATAAAATATCTTTTTCCGTTTCTAGTCAAGTTTCCATCCAATTCGCATATATCAGAATGAATTAAGTCCAATGGTTCAGACTCTCTAGTTACTGATTTATGCGAATCTTTTGTTATTTTAGCTTGACTGCAAAATTCACAATTTTCAAAATCATTTAAAGACATTTTTGGTATTATTCCTAAGCTGCTCAATTTAGAAATAATTCTTTTGTTCACGTGACAGAGTCTTGCATGCCAAATATTAAAATCACACAACATATAAGCAGAAGAAGTAGAAATTTTATTCATATCAATGCATAATTTAAACATGCCATCAGTGGCGTACCTTTTCCCAACAAATACCCCATGTTTAGTAACGGCGTACATGTCAGCTCCTATAGATTGAGTGAACCCTGCCTTGTTCAAAAGATAACCTGAAACTAGATTCTTTCTAATTTCTGGAGTGTGCATCACATCCTTCAGTATCAGAGTCTTTCCGGAGGTGAAGTTCAGCTCCACGTCCCCAATTCCTGCAACATTAGTGGTGTGAGAGTCTCCCAGCAACACTTTCTTGTCTTCAGCAGGTGTGTATGTTTTGAACATTGCACGGTCATAACAGACATGGCGAGAGGCACCTGTATCTAACCACCATCCATCAGTTCCGCCAACTAGGTTGATTTCAGTTACCATAGCCACATATGTTTGCTCTTCAGTTGTCAGGTGAGCCTGCGCAGCAGGGTTCGGCCTGTTCCTACACTTGCGTGCCATATGACCTGGCTTTCCACAGTTGTAACAGCTGAAGGTGGTTGCAGCATCATTCTTTGAGGATGGTTGTTGATTTTGGGTCTTATGAGGGTTCCCATTCTTATTCCGATTGGAATTCTTATGTGCAGAGTTGTTCTGATTCTTGAATTGTTTGCCATTAGGTTTCAGAACAGCACCTACATGTTTCTTTTTAGTGTTGTTGCCAGAGACAACAAGCACCTCTTCTTTTAAGTCTTGTTTCCTCGCTTCTTCTTCAATTCGAAGTCGAGTAATAAGACTTTCAATGGAGAACTCCTTAGTTTTGTGTCTAAGGATATTTTTAAAGTCCTTCCAACTAGGAGGCAGTTTGTCGATGATGACAGCAATCTGAAATTGTTCATCTAACTGCATTCCTTCTGACACTATTTCATGAGCAATTCTTTGAATTTCATGAGATTGTGCCTCTACTGATTTTTCATCATTCATTTGAAACTTCAAGTAGCGGCTTACCGCATATTTCTTAGCTCCGGCTTTTTCAGTATCATACTTCTTTTCCAGAGCGTCCCATACTTGTTTAGCATTCTCATGGCGGCTGTAGTAGTCATACAGCTCATCATTGAGTCCATTGAGAATGAAATTCTTGCATAGATAGTCATTCTCTTTCCAAAGGGCTAATGCAACAGTAGCATTATAGACAGCATTATCCTGTTCATCTTGATTAGTGATATCCACATCCATTGCTTGACCGTTACTGTTCGAACCAGATGGTTCTGAACTCGCAGGTATCACAGGCATGTCCTCAGTCAGAACGTTGGCAACCTTTTTTGTAGTTAAGAAAAAGGGCATCTTTTGTTGCCAACGTTTGAAGTGACTTCTTGAAACCTGAATGGTCTATTGAAGTCAGCAGTAGCTGTTCCGGTACCAGTAAGATCTTCGGTGTTCATAGTGATTTTTTAAACGTCTTAAAATTGTTGGTTTGAATTTTGAAAAGTACCTGAACAGAAAAATCACCGAAGAGATTACTGGGTTGAGTCACGACCAGGTCGCTTTCTTTAAGACGTTTCACGACTCTACCCCAAGTTTTGTGCAAGGTAGACTATAAGCCGTGCGCCTCCAGGATAAAACAGCCCAATCAACTGTGCGATCACCGACTGCACGGTCGATAATCGATCTAGAAGTTACACCTTCTATACGGTATTAAAGTACCGGTCGAATATGGTAACGTATGCCACTCAAGAAATAAAAAGATGAAGTGAGTAAGAACAACTCGTAAACACAAGTCGAAGGGAGAAAGAAGAAAAAGAATTCGAAAACTCAAGATGCTTTTTCGGCGTGCCGAATGAACTGTACGAGCCTTCCTTTTATAGGAAAAGGTTCGTAACTGATTTGAGAAAATTCGGGTATCGAATTTCCACGGATCAGATCGAGTAAAATTCGGATCTTTCGGTTGCTTCTAATCTTTTGAAAGCTGGATCGGATTTGAACAAAACAAAACAAACTTATCTGATAAGTAAAATATATTTCGGATAAAGATTAAATTAATTTAATCTTTCGTATAACAAAATTATTTCTTTTTGATCCAATCCAAGCCGGACGGACGGCGGCGTCGTCGCGCGTGTGATATATATATATATATATTTTGTAAGGTTCTCTCCGATCACAAAATTGGATACCCCAAGGGCACACCCTTGGGAATGACAATCCCATATATAAACACTACTAGTGTGTGTGTTCTACCCAATGTGGGACTAATAATTTTTTCAATTCACACACTTTTCTACTAGTGTTCCAACAGTTGGTCATAAATAAAACATAAAATTTTTAGAATAAAAACATGTGATCTTTTTATAAAGACAAAAACTAAAATTTGTTTATTTTATGGGATACAAAATATATTTAGCAAAAAATCATGAGTTAAATCTGAACCAACCAATCATATATTTTTTTAAACAAAGGAGGAAGACCAAACAGGTCAACCTCTAGGAAATTAATATAAAAAAGGAAGAAGAAACATTGGAGGGGGAAACAAACGAACCTTCCCCAAGGTTAAGAAAAACAAAAATTAGGGAAATCAAGTCTGTTGCTAACCAGATCACTCCTATAAATCATAGGGCGACTATCAAACCATAAACTATCGGTAATTCCAAGTCCTAAATTAGCAAACATTGTCAACCATAGTAACCATAAAGTCTAAATCAATATGAAGTAGAGTATGCCAATCCTTTTACACCAATTGTTGTATCTCCATTTACGCAAGGGAGAAAAATTCATCAAAATCATTGATACCTTTGCCGCTTTTTCGACCCAACTTGAATCTCGAGACTAGAACTAGAACTAGAACTAGAATCAGAACTAATAAACTTCTGCGAACCGTTCCACGAACCAAGAACATGATTACTAGCAAAATGAAGCATTGAAGAAGCTGAACAACTTGAAACAGCATTTGAAGATTGCAAAACCAATGAAGCCTTCGGAAAAGAAACCGGCTCAATGATTCTAGCAGCAACATTATTGGTACTATTACCATAGTCTTTGATATTCAAATATGGAACTTTAATATCTTGCAAAGGAGGTGGATTTCTCCAAGTAGGAAGTGGTCCAGCAAGTAGAATATTCTGAAGCAAAGGACCAGCTTCAATCACAGCTTGTAAAAGTTTACCCTTTTGAGGCAAAACTCTTCCTTTAGCCAAAGAATCTATAACAGCAGTTCCGCGATCCACTGAAACCGGTTTTTGAGTAAACCCCATCAAATGATTGAAGTCTTGAACTTGAAGCAAATTTTGTTGATTTTGATGATATTTGAGATGGCCCATGTTGGTATTTGAGAACTCAGGTGAAGAAACAGTTTCAAAGAATGAATCTACCGGTGGTGAACCGTGTGAGATTGTACTTGATTCTGTGATACTTGGAATTGGTTTTGAAGAATGAAACATGAGAGGGTTTTCTAGTTGAACAAGCATGTCTTGTAATTGGATTGAACTAGTTGGAATAAGATTCATCATTAGATTTTGTAGCTGGTTTCTAACTTCATCTCTTTCTTGGTAAGCTGTTTGGAGTAGATTGAAGAGTACTGTTTTGATGTTTTTCATTGTTTCAAGTTCAAGTGTTGCGTCTATCAGTTTCCGTCTTAGTTCATGTTTCCTCTGCAAAATCAAACATGAAAACTTTTAGTTGGTTTTGAAGGAATAAAAATTTTGAAGCCAGGGAAACACTTCTACATGAAACTACTAGGTTTACTGACTTGAATTTAACGGTTTTGAGATTTGTTAGTTATCAAGAATCTCATGTATTTACGCAGTCAATATATAAGTGGCAGTTAGGCAAAAATAAAACAATATATAAAACATGTTGTGAGACCTTTTTTTTATGAGAATCCGAAATTGAATCTAATAATAAGAAGGCTAAATTAAACATAGGGTGGTAAATAAACAATAGAGTAAACATCAAGGTTTATAGCTCGGACACAATTGAGAGTTTCACATTAAATATGACATGACTCGTAAAAATGTCATAATTTATATATTTAGGCATTAAAAATATAACATATTTGATAATGACTATGGTTTTTGAATAATGGATTATCAAAATAATGGTATAATCTCAAACAACACCAGAGGAAAAGTTAAAATGTAGAGTTTAATTGAAATATTTTTTCCCAAGATAAATTAAAATATTTTTTCATGGTGAAGATAAAATAAAATATTATAA
The DNA here is from genome assembly GCA_030408175.1 of Trifolium repens. Classification (NCBI taxonomy): domain Eukaryota; kingdom Viridiplantae; phylum Streptophyta; class Magnoliopsida; order Fabales; family Fabaceae; genus Trifolium; species Trifolium repens. The sequence goes on along the minus strand of CP125843.1, from coordinate 35,354,285 downwards.
TTGTCTTACTTAGAAACAGAGAGAATATGGGCATTTTTTTTTTAGTTACCAAAAAAATAATAATAATATGGGTATTTTTGTAAAATGAAAGTAATTTAATTACCGGAAATATGCGTCAATGATAAAAACATTCCTTCTTAGACAAGAAAAAAGTAACATTAATTTTCCTAAAATCACTGTAATAATAATTAATAACAATTACTGTCCAAAATTTATTAGGAAGAGGAGATATTAAAAGATAGGGCCAATGACGAAATTGCGGAAAATTCTGGTTGTATAAAAAATAACAATGGGTGATGAAAATTAATGCATGGAAAATTATATTTTTGATTATTTACGTATGTTTCATTATTGCAAAAAATAAGGTTTAACCAAAGTTAGACACTAATAAGAAATATAAAAGACTGCAATAATTTAGAAAAGAGACTGCACCTTGTAAAATATAAATTGGATGTGTGGTTATCATAATCTAGAAAAGAGAAAAAATTAATATAAAAGTTGAAAATTCTATATAAATATAGTGTTGATGTCAGATTTTGTATATGGAAAAACATTTCAAACAAAAAACCTCAATAATTTCTTTTTCAACATAATACAAACTATATATATGTACTTTAAAAAAAAACACTATATATATATATATATATATATATATATATATATATATATATATATATATATGAATATTTGATTATAAAAAAAAAATACTATTAATATTTGTCATAAAAAACAACTTTTGATCCCTTTAACCACGATCTATTTCAAAAGAATGAGCAAGTGAGAAAAAAATATAGTAATAAACAAAGCAACAACATAATGCACGTAATGAATGAAATAGAGTATGGAATGGAAAATTGATTGAACAAAAAGAGAGAAGAATAGTAAAGGAATGAAAGGGAAGAAGAGAGTATAGAGATGAAGAACTATATGTTAAAAGAATAAAATATGCAATAACATACATACCTCTTGGTAAATAAAAAATGAATCAAGTTTTACCATACTTTGAACTTTTTATTTGATAGCAAAAAAGAAGAGAAGAGTGAAGAATGAATAGTGAAGAATGGATACCCTCTTATTGTGGTAAATAGTGAAGAATGGATGCTAATAAAATCTTCATCGGAGAAGAATTTGGAGTTTCCAAATCCTAGTATTGAAAAATCCCTGAAATCCTCCCACTTTTTTAGGAACCATGTCTCTTATGTTTTTGTGGTCAATGAAATTATTTTGGGTAAACTTTGCTAGTATAATTTTATTGATTGAAATAAAAAAACTTTTCTAGTATATATTAATCCCTCTCACCGTCATATTAAAAATAGAACTCTATTTTTTGTTTAATACTTATATATATTTTTTTTGTTTGATCCAGCTTGTTTAGTTGTGTTACACGCTTTAATATCAAATCTCAATAACTCAAACATAAATATACCTTTGTCCTGTCTAGAAGTCCTAGCTCAACTGGCAAATGCCGAAATTGCTAGGCCGGACGTCATGACCCGGGTTCGAACCCGGGACCTCACAGTTGTGTGTGAGTTTAATTTCAGTGGATTACCACTTCTCCTAAGACCAAAAAAAAAAAAAAAAATATACCTTTGTCCTTCACGCCAAGTGTGAGACAGCAGTCTCTGCATAGAAGGCAGACTAGTGAGATAACCAGTCAAAAATACTCTTGAAATATCAGCGACCGAGGACTTCCAGGGTATTAACTGAACCTTGAACTGCTTGATTTCTTGCGTACCAAATTGAGTTTAGAATATTATAATATCAGAGTTTAACCAAGCTACATTGAGGGTTCCAAACTCTATCACTGACTAGTAAAAAATGCAAATAACATGCTATACTTGTTGGTCTTATATGTTGTATCATTTTAACTACATGTAATGAATCTATACTAAAATGACATCGGCGAGAAATAGATTCCTAGCCACTTTGAGACTGTACTAAATAGCATAAATTGAATCTATACTAAAATGACATCGGCGAGAAATAGATTTCTAGCCACTTTGAGACTTTACTAAATAGCATAAATTGAATTTGTTTGACAACCTTTAATAAACATGCCTTTTGAATCACAGATGATGCCGCCAACGGCTGCAATACCAGAATCTGCCCGGTCAAAAGCTACACCAGAATTGAAATTGAAATAACTTGGAAGCTGCTATTAACATGAATCACTTGCTACTTTCTTCTAGAAAAACAGCAGATGATCTAAATTGTGGTCAATATCTTTTGTAATCCCATAATTCAGGTACTTTAGCAGTAGTTCTAGGCGACAATAACACTGAAAAAGGTAAACAAATTCTAAGGACCTTTACCTATATTTTAGTATGAAAATGCAGACCATGAGTCCCCCAATCTCATCGCCCAGGGGCCATGGTATCAGAGGCTAGCTCATGTACTTCCTCAATTGGATTCGGTTATATGACAAAAACCAAATTAAAGATTTAGATCTGAAACCCTTACATCTTCGGAATGTTATGTCACAATTTCCACTGTTATTTCATTTGTTCCAGTCTCAGATTAACTTTTTTTTTTTTATCATTCTTATTTGTCACGTCTTGACAATTGTGTAACTTAGTTTTGTGGACGTTCCTTCATTAAGTAACAACCTAGTTTTGATTTTCAAATTTAAATAAAGTTTAAGTAACACTTGGTGGGTATAGTTAAATTGTAAATTAAAATTATATTCAATTAAAGCCATTCCTTCATTAAGAAGAATTAAATTGGACAAAAACGAAGTTATCAGATGAAAATATTGTACGCTGATATATAACCAATAACAAGATCGATTCATACACAGAAGGATTCACTTGATTCAAAAGAAAATTACAAAGTAATTCAGATCTAACACTAACAGAATTAAACATCTAAAATAACCATTAATCAGAATCACTTCAGAACCCAACAAATAGTACAAACAAGTTTAAGAACTTGTGAACTTAGTCACAGCTTTAGTTCCCTCAGAAACAGCATGCTTAGCCAATTCACCAGGAAGAACAAGTCTAACAGCAGTCTGAATTTCCCTAGAAGTGATTGTTGGCTTCTTGTTGTACCTTGCAAGTCTTGATGATTCTTGAGCGAGCTTCTCGAAGATATCGTTGATGAAACTGTTCATGATACCCATGGCTTTGCTTGAGATACCAATGTCAGGGTGAACTTGCTTCAAAACTTTGAAGATGTAGATCTTGTAAGTCTCAACGCTCTTCTTGTTTCTCTTCTTCTTCTTGTCTCCGGCGGCTGAACCACCTTCCTTGGGCAGCTTCTTTCCTGCCTTTGGCTTCTTCTCAGCGGGAGCCTTCTCTGCCACGGTGGATTTCTTCTCCTCTGCTGGCTTCTTCTCCGCTGGCTTCTTCTCTCCCTTTGGTGCCATTGAATCGAAGATTTGGGAATTTGGAGAAGGTTAGGGTTTCGGATTGGGAATGAAATTAGATGCAGAGTGAAAGTTGTTGGTGGATGATGAAAGTTGCGTTGATTTATTTATATAAGAAGGTTCTGGCGTTTCTATTGGATAGTGAGGTTTGCCGGGGATCGATGACGTGGAACTTGTTTAGCCGTTACATTACATTCCTAAAGGGATGTGATAATAGACGGTGGAGATGTTGGTTTGATTCAACGTGATCAGTACGCTTTTGGCGCTGGATCAAGAGAAATATCTACTTACTTTCATTGCGCGCCCAAATGGAAATTCCTACTTTTATTTCATCGTTGTTTTCGCGGTTTAGTTTTGAAACTGAGTGATTTTAATTTTGCCAAAATCTTTATTGTACAGTTATATTATAATTTTTTTACTTTTTTAAAAATATTTTTTTTACTTATTCAAATTCATATAGTACAATAATGCAATATAAGAGTTTTATTTTTAAATTATTGATTGAATTTGAATTAGATTGAAGTGTTCAAAATATTCATGCTCTTTTTTATTGTCGACGTTGCATTTCTGTTTCTCAAGAGTAGGGATGGCAATTTACCCATACCCAGTGGGTACCCACAAAAAATACCCACAACGGGTAGGGTAAAAACCCGCATTTTGGGTACGGGCATGGGTATGGGTAATTACCCACAAAATTGAACGGGTATGGGTGCGGGTACGGGTACCTTAGTACCCACCCCATATACCCACATAGTATATATTTATTTATTTTAATTATATTATTATATAATAATATATGTAAATAAATTTTAAAAAATACAACATTATTATACTATTACACATTTTTAATGAAAATGTTTATTTATAACATAATCCAAATATGTCAATATATAGATAAATGAACTTTAGCATGATATTACTAATAATTTTGTTCATAATTTTCATGAGTCAACATTAAAATCTTTAAATTTTTTTAATTATATTAAAATGATATGATATTTTATAATTGATGAATTTATTTTTAGCAAAAATGCGGGTAACGGGTACGGGTACGGGTATGGGTACTTAGGTACCCATAGGGTATGGGGACGGGGACAAAGAGTGTCACCCACGCGGGTATGGGGATGGGTACGGGTATTTTTTCAAACCGCGGGTATGGGGATGGGGACTGTAGTACCCTACCCATACCCTACCCATTGCCATCCCTACTCAAGAGTCATCTCATAAGTAAAGCAACTCAAGCGGAAGATTTAAATTTTAAACTATCAGAAAAGAAAAAAATACAAATGAAAATATGTCTTTCGCAAGTCATAAACTCATTAGTCTGCAATATTAGAGCATCTCCGGTGGTGATACCACTTTTAGTATCATAAATTACTGGGTAAATACCTGTTTACCCCCTGTAAAATAGACGACGTTTGAAATACCCCCTGTCTAATTTTTTTTTCCAAAACAAACCCTGTAATATAAAGATTCCCCTATTTACCCCCTGACCTGACAACACATCATCTGACTGTGTAAAAATGCTGACGTGGCTTTGACACGTGGAAATCAACTTATTTTTTTATTATTATTTATTTTATTATTATTATTATTATTATTTAATAAAAAAAGGATAGAATTAAAATTAAAAAGAAAAAAAAAGGGTTGTGTTGTTATTAAAAGGAACAGATCGTCTCCTTCTTAACACTCACTCTTGCTGCCTCAATTTTTCATCTCCCCTATTTTCTCCAAATTCTTCATCATTCTTGTTGTTCTAAGCAAATCCTTCTTCATTCTTCTTCCTCCTTATATACTGTTCATCCTCCTTCTTCTTCTTCGTTGGAAAATTTGTTAGTTTGGAATCTAGGGTTTGTCAAATGGGTGGAAGCAATGTTCTTCAATTGGAAACTCAAGTGGGTTTATTATTATACCCAGATGTGGATGTGGGCAACCAATGAAGATGTGGGTTTCAAATACCGACGCGAATCCGAACTGAAAATTCTGGAAATATCGATATTTCGGGGTAAGTTGCTGAATTTAATATTTTGTTTGATTTCTTCACTTTTACAATGATTTTTAATGGGTATGAGGCTGGTATTTTTTTGCAGAATTTTGAAAGTTGTGACTTGCTTGTATGGGATGATGAACGCGAAGATGTTGGTGCTATGAATGGAAGGGATTTGCAACGAATTGAAACAAATTGTAGTAGGGCAGTTTGTAAGGAATTTGGTAAGGAATTTGGAAAGGAGTTTGGCAAGGAATTTGGAAAGGAGTTTGGCAAAGAATTTGGCAAGGATTTTGGAAAGGAATTTGGCAAAGCATTTGGCAAAGAAGTTGGCAAAGAAATTGGGAATGAAATTGGCAAGAAGTTGAGTCATTGTGTAATGGTTTTGATAGCCATGTTTATTATTTTGGTTGCTATTTTGTACAAATCAATGTAACATGTAGTCACTTAATGTGTTACATAATTTGGTCTGTGATGTATGAAAAATGGTTGTAGTACAACTTTATTAATCAATGAAAATAACAAAAAGTTTTTAATTGTTGATCCTATGCTGCTGCTGTGTATTTTTATTCCTGATTTTTCTGGTGTTTTGTTCCTTAAGTGAACAAACAGTATTTTTCTAGTTTGTTTGTTGTTAGCTGGCTGTTTTTTGGCTTAAGTGCCTTGTGGATATTATAAACATATGATCAAGAAAATACAAAGAAATTGATTGAAATGGATATTATAACTTGTGAATAAATTGTCATTAAAGTGATAGAACATAAAGTTGTGCATCAGTCACAAAACAAGCACATAACTTGTACAACAGTTACAAAATAAGCACATAACTTGTGCATCAGTCACAAAACAAGCACATAAAGTGCATTGGTCATTACAAGTACAAAACAAAGCACATAAAAGTGCATCAGTCAATTGTCATTCAAAACATAAATGCATTTAAACTAAATAACATAAAGTGCATCATTTTTTTTTTGTTCCAAGATTTCATGGCTCTAAAGCATGTTCCAAGCTTTGCGTCATTCGCAACTGCAGTAGCTTCCTGTGTCAAACTCTCGTCATCAGCATCTGTTATAACTAAAGGTTGGTCCCGAGTTGAACCAGCACCTATTATTGGTTTTTTAAACCACAAAAGCTTCTGCCTTTCGCTTTGTCTTCTTCGCACAGGCTTTTCTTTCTTAACAGCTTTGGCCTTCTTTGGAATATCATCAGGATTAACTTCAGGAATGGTTGCAATTATTTCATCAGGTATTTCATCAAACATACTTTGACTAGCATCAATGACTTCTTCAACCTGACTTTGAGTAACATTAACAAGTGGTTCAATTGGACTATGACTTGACTGTCCTTCAGCTGCTGCACTAGAAGTATCCTTGCCTTGATCAGCTGCTGCCTTGCCTTAATCAGCTGCTGCATTGCCTTGATCAGCTTTAGTAGAGGTTGCCTTTCCTTTTGGTGACTTTCTCTGCAATATTTACAATATAATAAGTGAATTAACAATTAAGGATAATCAGTTAGTATATATAGTTCAGTAAGTGAATTAACAGTATAATAAGTGCATTAAAACTTTGCTATTGTACCTTTCTCTTTAAAGCATCTGGATCTTGAGTTTTGCTCTTGCATGTGCTTCTATTATGCCTAAAATCACTGCATTTGGTACATTTATAAATTACACCTCTTTTCCTCTTCCTACAACCAGCCTCATCAAATTCCCTAATTCTCAACTTCTTGGGTCTACCTGGACCAGTTTTGTACATAGATGGCATAATTTCTTCTTTTTCTTCAGCATTTTCAGGTTCAGGCCACATGTCCATACCATTAATAGGACTCACACCAAAACCATAACACAGTGCATACTTCTCTTTGGTGTAATAGTTATCAACAAAGTCAATTGGTTTTTGTTTCCTGTATCCTAATGCAGCAACAGCATGCCTACATGGAATTCCAACTAATTCCCAGAAATTACAACTACAAGTTTTTTTCCCAACATCAACAATAAATTGTTGTCCATTAAATGGATGTGCAACTTGAAATTCATCTTTCATACAGAAAGTTGGACACCATTGACCACTCATATATACTTCTTTATCTAACCTTCTCATAGGCATAGGCATGATTCTTTGTTCCCATTTTTCTAACTTAGAACTAGAAGTTGACATCATATTCATTAGGTAATTCCTAATCCATTCACACATGGTCTAAATAGGCTTATCCCTAGCAACTAAGATTGTAGCATTAAAGGACTCGGATATGTTATTCATCAAAACATCACACTTAGAAAAAAAGCTAAAAGCATGCTTACACCATGTTTTGGTTGGAATTGCCATTAACCATTCCCAAGCTTTCGCATCAAGAACCTTAAGCTCATTCATCTTTTGCAACCACCCTTGATAATAAGTAGCCTTTGCAGCTCCCATCATTAAATCTCTAATATGGGTTCCTCCACCAAACTTCTTTTTAAAATTTGCATATAAGTGTCTGAGGCATACCCTATGTTCAATCCTCTCAAACATTTCTTCAAAAACTGCAACCAATCCCTACAAAAAATAAACATGAAAACAAAAGACAAAGACATAAAACAGGGTTATAGTGAAAAATGAAAATTTTCCATATATATGAGCTACTACTAGCACGCTGAGGTATCATGATTAAGTTTACTTTTGTAGTTGCCTTCAAATTGAACATAGAGTATTGCTAATAATAATATAGTATTGCTAATAATAATAGATGATAACAAAGTATGTAATAATAGATGTGTTACCTTTTGCTGATCTGAGATAAAGACATATCTCTTATCTTCTCCAAGATCTTCCATCAACAACTACAGAAACCATCTCCAACTTTCCTTAGTCTCTGTCTCAACAACTCCAATGGCAAGTGGAAAATATTGGTCATTGGGGTCTCTTCCAACAGCAATAAGAAGTTGGCCACCATATTTTGTCTTAAGATGACACCCATCCACTCCAATAAAGGGTCTACAACCATGGATGAATCATTTCTTACAACCCTCGAAGCAAAAATAGAAAGACCCAAACCTTGGTGATAAAGTCGGATTTGGTCTTTCAACATTAATCTTAATGGTGTTAGCTTTGGAAACCCTTCTTAACTCAGCTGCATACTTCCTTATCATAGCATATTGTTTATCTCCATCTCCTTCAATAATCTTTGAAGCTATCTTCTTTGCCCTCCATGCTTTTCCTTTTGTAATATCCACAGAATAGTTTCTCCTAATGTCTTGTATGATATCACGAATCCCCACTTTTTGAGTTGTTTGCATTTTGTCAATAATATTGTGTGCCACCCACTTTGAACTTGCTGATTTATTACTTGTATCTCTACCACATGTGTGGGCCTTCCCCATTGTCTTAATGGCATATGTATGCTTGTGGCCCACTTGAGAGCAATACACAAAATAGCCACACTTTCTACTACACACTACCCTTACCCTGTAGCTTTCATTTTTCACCCAATCAATTGTAAATCCATTAAGCACATTCCAATGACGGATGGCAAATCTAAAATCATTAAGAGTATTAAATTCCATATCCTTCTCAAACTTAAAGTCTTTGTTTAGTTGACTTCTCCTAAACATAAGATTTTTGGGACCACTATCTTCATCTGAATCATCTGGATCTGAGCTACCTAGTTCATCACTACAATACTCATGATCATCCACTTTAGTTTCAGGCCCACTATATTTAACAGGAGGATGACTCAGAACCATTTTCAAGTTGTTATCTAATGCCTTTTGTGTTGCGGCAGGATCAAATCCATCATTAAGTGCAGTAGTTCTCTCATCCTCACTGTCAGAAAAATGTACTCCATGAGCATCATCGCCACTGTCAGCACTATCATTATCATCACTATCACTATCATCACTATCCTCACCTTTACACTTAGGCTCTATAACCCTCTTTTTTACATCACTTACATTATGTTCAACATATAAATGAGCATCAAAGTCAGACCCACTAGCATAAGCAGCTACATCATATGCATAAAGATCAGTACTCACTCTAAACAACATATCAGACAATTCAGGTATCCCTTCAAGTCTTGACCAAACCCTAACACTAGTATCTGCATAACCCCAATTTGTTAACATGTTCATAATGTGAACCACTCCCCAGTCATCTAACTTAAGACCAGATACTATGTTTTGAACCCCTCCTCTGTACAACACTTTGTCATCTCTTATAAACTCACCTCCATGGTGAAAAACAGCAATAAAGAACTGATTGTTTCTGTGAAGAAAAAAAATTTAGGGTTAGACACGTGTCATTAACACTTTTTTTAAACCCTACACATACAAACAAAAAAATACAATAAGAAAATGCAGAAACCATGTGAAAAGGTTTGGGAATCTGACCCTACCACAACAGCTATAACACAATAAATAAAGAATCAAAGTTCACTTCTTTTAAGATTTCAAAAATCGAACAACTTACCTCACAACATCAGAATCTTTTGTTTCTTCATCGTTTCCAGAATTTCTGTTCTTCTTCGTCTTCGTGTTCGCCGGAATCTTTGGTTTCTTCATCGTTCAAAGTAAAAGTGAAACTGAAGTGAATTACAGGAATCGGAATCGGAATCGGCCGGAGTCGGAATCGGCCGTCTTCTTCGCCGGAGCCGGAATCGCAGTCGGTTCTTATGTTGTGAATCGCAGTGTTCGTGAAAGTGAAACGCAGTGAAAGTGAAACTGAAAGTGTTCCGTTCCTTTTCTTTTTAATTTTAATTGCCTATTTTTTTATTAAAAAATAATAATAATAATAATAATAATAATAATAATACTAATAATAATAATATAAATAAGTTGATTTCCACGTGTCAAAGTCACGTCAGCATTTTTACACAGTCAGATGATGTGTTGTCAGGCCAGGGGGTAAATAGGGGAATCTTTATATTACAGGGTTTGTTTTGGAAAAAAAATATTTGGCGGGGGGTATTTCAAACTTCGCCTATTTTATAGGGGGTAAACAGGTATTTACCCTAAATTACTAACAAGTGGTCTCTACAATGTCATGTAATACTTATGCAACTCGTCCATATTTTGCTCCAGTGGTGATACCACTTTGAGTATCATACATTATTAACAAGTGGTCCCTTCTATATTTAATTATTTTTTTAACTTTGTCTAAATTAATTTAAAATTTATTTAATTTAATAAATTCATGGATAAATAAAATAATAATTAAATATAATGAGAAATACAAGAAAATAAATAAAAAATTGTGAAAAATACATAAATATAGCGGGAAATATATAATAAAAATAATAATAACTAATTTTGATTATTCGCTTGTCCGAAATGCTCCCAAATGCGTCTCTTGTGGTGAGAAAGGAACATGATATTTTATCTGAGAAGTACATGCTTCTTCATCAAAGCTATTAATATTTTCTAGACCACTTTTAGTTGATAATTGTGGCACTTGTTGAGTTTCAACCAAAGTGGTATTGGGTGGTGATGATGGATAAATAAAATAAGGATGAGTTTGCAAGTTTTACAGGTAGGAGATTGATTTTGGAACAAATTCATGTAAGCATAAATATTATTATTGTACATATTAGGATCCATTTGATAGAAAATAAATAAAATACGACTTGAGAATAAAACAAATAAAAACTGTGTATTATTGAAAAATATGAAATGTGATTATATGTTCGTAATAAAAAAAGATTAAATGGTCATTTAATGATTAAAAAAAAAAGTAACATTAAATTGATGATACGGTACCTTATTTAAGGTACTGGTATCATCAATTTTGATACTCTCTATGTCACGTCATGAAACTCCAATGATAAAAATAACAAGGTACCGTATCATTAGCCTATCAAATTCTCTTAGATACCCTTATTAAAGATGCTCTAAAAAGACATTGGAGAAAAACATAAATGCCGTTAAAAAAAATATTAAAATGGAACAACAACTTTGTAACTCCTCAAGGATTGAAGTAACCCTAATTTTTGAATATTTGTATATTTGGACTAAAATTAGTAAAATCTTATCTTTGCTATAAAGAAAAGGTAAAATTTTATCTTAAATAACTACGTTTTAGCAAAGAGTAAATATTTTGATTTTATGATCAATTGCAAAATAAATATTCAATAAAATTTTCAGAGACTATGATGCTGAGTTAATTTGTGTATAGTTTTGTTGAACCTTTAGGTGTCACTACTGTCTATGTTGTTGGAACAAAAGAGGTTCTGACATGACCAAATTGAGTTTTGATGATAACAAAAGTATTAATATACAATAGGGTACACTGATAATTTACTCTAAGTGTGCAGATATATAAGCTAAAATTTTATATGCACCATGAGTACAACAGAAGCTCTGAAACGTTGCAAGCAAATTCTGATTGGAAGCTACCCATCAGAAGATACAAGTTAAAGACTCATCAGAAGCTACATTTCAGAAGCTACACATCAGAAGCTGTGTGAGAAGACACCAAATTCTGATAAGAGCAGTGTTAGCCGTTTTGTTAGAAGAACATTCTCTGCTACAATGATTGGAATTCATCATCTTCTGACAATTCAAATTGGAGAATCAACCTTATCCTCAGCGACAATGACGTTAGTACTATTGTACGAACTTATTACCTGATATGGGCGAATCTTCTCTCACAAGATTGGAATTGTACAAAGGTTACTTGATTTGGTTAAAATACCATGTGAAGGAAGCGTACGATCTCCAGCTGGCTATTCACTCACTACAACGGATTCAATTCATACGCTCCACCCTCCACTATAAATAGGAGATGAATTGAAGTTTTTGTGTACACACATTTGAACAATTTTGAAACGAGCTGTTACTTTGTCAAAATCATCTAAAGCACAAAAACAACTTGAATACAACTTGAACTCATTTGAACATCCAAGACTCAAGCTTCAACTTCTGATCATTACAGTAGCTGAGCCTTAGTTTTCTTTATTAGAATTCTAAGTTAAGTCTTGCTTTAGAGTTGTATTTATATCATTTGAACATTGATTTTTGTATCAAGTGTTCATACACTTTGTTATTCTTTTTGTAAGTTGTTTGAAGTCTCTTGCTTGTGTGCTTGAGCATAGGAAGTCTCTTGTAAGGATTACTTGAGCATAGGAAGTCTCTTACCTGTGTGCTTGAGCAAGTGTAATATTTTGTGATTATAGTGAACTCCCTTGGAAGTGCAAGGGGACTGGAGTACTCTCGATTTGTGAGGGGAACTAGTATAAATCTCTGTCTCTCTCTTTCTCTCTTCCTCTTGCTTTTGTGTGTGTGATTTGTGTTATCTTTTATCCGCTGCAAAATCTGATAAGTTGTCTAACTTAGAAGAAATTTTTAAACTATAAAAACACAATTCAACCCCCCCTTCTTGTGTTTTTCACACCTTCAATTGGTATCAGAGCCTGGTTATGTTTTTATCACTTAACAGTGAGACAGTTTTTCCTTGAAAAACACTATGGCTGATCAAAGTTTGAAAGCAGTTCCTCATAACTATGATGTTGAAGAAAAATAAGCAACAAAACACCAAAGTTCAATGGAGATAGTTCTATGTTTTCTTGGTGGAAAGATAGAATATATAGTCATCTTATTGGTATAGATGATGAGCTTTGGGACTTAGTTGAAGAAGGGGTATCTTTCCAAGGTCTAGATGAAAGAGGAAAGTTATCTGTTGAAGCAAGAAAGAAGTTTACTGATACGGAGAAGAAGGCTTACAAGAAACATCACAAGGTCAAGGATATTCTCATTGGTTGCATATCTCATGATGAATATCTAAAGATTACAAACAAGTCTACTGCAAAGAGTATATATAACTCCTTATGTTCCACATATGAAGGGAACAAACAGGTTCAAGAAGAAAAGGCTACACTTCTGATCCAACAGTATGAACTCTTTAGAATGAAAGATGATGAGAACATTGAAGCTATGTATTCTAGGTTCAAAGTTCTAGTGGTTGGTCTCCAAGTTCTAAAGAGAAGCTATATTACTTCTGATCATGTAAAGGAGATTCTGAGGAGTTTACCTACAAGGTGGAGGCCTAAGGTAACTGCCATACAGGAAGCAAAAGATTTGGACACTCTTGGCTTAGAGGAGTTGATAAGTTCACTCATGAGTCATGAGATTGAACTATCTTCTGATGAGCCTCAGAAGAAATTAAAGTCAGTGGCTCTGCCATCAACTTCTCTTTCCTCTAAGGCTCTGAAAGCTAAGGTTGTAGAATCTGATGCTGAGGAATCTTCTGTAGATGACCAAGAAGATGGATCAGATGATGATGTTTTTGCACTCTTGTCCAAGAAGTTCTAGAAGTGGTCAAGGAGGGGCAAGAACTACTCAAGCAGAGGATTTGGCTCAAGAAATTCTGGTAACAAAGAGAAGAAGGATGACACAAAGAATTGTTTCAATTGTCACAAGCCTGGACACTTCATAGTTGATTGCCCTGAACTCAACACCAAGGGTAAAGGAAAGAAAAGCACAATCAAAAATAAGGCTAAGAAGAGTCTGATGGCCACATGGGAAGATATCAATGAATTATCTGATGATGAAGAAGCCGAAGAAGCAAATCTGGCACTCATGGCTGTTGGTTCACCAGATAATGAAAGTGATTCAGAATCAGACACTGATGATATTGAAGAGGTATGCACCCAAAGAAGAAAAGAAAGCTCATGGTATCTAGACAGTGGTTGCTCACGTCACATGACAGGAGACAAGCTCTTATTCCACACCCTAAGTCTGCAAGAGGGTGGAACAGTAGGGTTTGGTGGCAACCAGAAAGGCAAAATCATTGGTATAGGTACAGTTGGTAATTCTTCTTTGTCAATTTCTGATGTTTGGTTAGTAGATGGACTACATCATAATTTACTTAGCATAAGTCAATTATGTGACAGTAATTATAATGTCATGTTTAATAAGGATACATGTACTGTAATCAGAAACTCTGATCAATCCATTGTGTTTAAAGGCAATAGAAAGGGCAATGTTTATAAAGTCAATCTTTCTGATTTAAAAGAACAACAAGTGTTTTGTCTTTTGACACTGAGTGATGAAAAATGGGTCTGGCATAAAAGATTAGGTCATGCTAACTGGAGATTGATCTCCAAGCTTAGTAAGGACAATCTTGTCAGAGGCCTTCCTAAAATCAAATATCACTCAGACTAACTTTGTGGTTCTTGTCAAAAAGGGAAGATTGTCAAAAGGTCTTTCAAAAATAAAAACATTGTCTCTACTTCTAGGCCTTTAGAACTCTTACACATTGATCTCTTTGGACCGGTTAGTACTGCTTCAATCAATGGTAAGAAATATGGATTAGTCATAGTTGATGATTATAGTAGATGGACCTGGGTTAAATTTCTGAGAACTAAAGATGACACATATGAAGTGTTCAGCATCTTCTGCACCCAAATTCAAAATGAAAACGATTCCAAGATTTTGAAAGTAAGAAGTGATCATGGTGGTGAATTTGAAAATGAACCTTTTGAAAAAAATTGTGAAGAACATGGAATTCTCCATGAATTCTCTTCTCCTAGAACTCCACAACAAAATGGAGTTGTAGAAAGAAAGAATAGGTCTTTACAAGAAATGGCACGCACCATGATGCATGAAAACAATTTAGCAAAATTCTTTTGGGCAGAAGCTGTTAACACTGCTTGTTATATTCAAAACAGAATCTACATAAGACCTATTTTGAATAAAACAACATATGAACTCTTTAGAGGAAGAAAACCCAATATTTCTTATTTTCATCAATTTGGTTGTACATGTTACATTCTAAATAACAAAGTCCATCTCAAGAAATTTGACTCTAAAGCCTGTAAGGGTATCTTCATTGGATACTCTGAACGCTCTAAGTCATAGAGTGTATAATTCTGAAACAAAGACAGTGGAGGAATCTATGCACGTAAAGTTTGATGATAAAGAGCCTGACAATGAAAAGTCAGAGCCTGTTAAAGATATTACATGTTCTAATGATTCAAAAGATGAAGCTCCAGATTATGATGACTACTCAGAGCCTGCAGAAAACTCTGGGTCAATAGAAGCTACAACTTCTGATACTCCTCAAGAACATCAAACTGATAATGATAACTCTGAAGCAACTGAAATACCAAGAAATACTTTCAAGTACAAATCTTCACATCCTGAAGAGCTCATCCTTGGAAACAAGAATAGTCCAAGAAAAACAAGATCAAACTTCAGAGATGAAGAATCTTTATTTGGACTAGTATCCTTGATTGAACCAAAGACAACAAATGAAGCTCTATCAGATGATGTTTGGATCGTTGCCATGGAAGAAGAGTTAAATCAATTCAAGAGAAATGATGTATGGGATCTGGTACCCAAACCCAATCACAAGAACATTATTGGAACAAAATGGGTATACAGAAACAAGTTAAATGAGCAAGGTGAAGTAACCAGAAATAAAGCAAGACTTGTTGCACAAGGGTATAGTCAACAAGAAGGAATTGACTTTACAGAAACATATGCTCCAGTAGCTAGACTGGAAGCAATCAGGTTACTTTTATCATATGCAGTTAATGATGATATCACTCTCTATCAAATGGATGTAAAAAGTGCATTTCTTAATGGTGTCATTTCTAAAGAAGTATATGTCAAACAACCTCCTGGATTTGAAGATGTAACAAATCCAGACCATGTGTTCAGACTCAAGAAGTCACTCTATGGACTCAAACAAGCTCCCAGAGCTTGGTATGAGAGATTGAGTACCTTCTTAGTCAACAATGGTTTTGAAAAAGGTCAAGTTGACAATACACTATTCAGAAAAACTCTTAAGAAAGACATTTTGATCATACAAATTTATGTTGATGATATCATTTTTGGATCAACTAATGCTACTTTGTGCAAGAATTTTTCTAAGCTTATGCAGGATGAATTTGAGATGAGCATGATGAGAGAATTGAAGTTCTTTCTTGGAATCCAAATAAATCAAACAAAGAAAGGAACTTTCATTCATCAATCAAAATATATCAAAGATCTTCTGAAGAAATTCAACTTGGAAGATTGCAAACCCATGAACACTCCAATGCATCCTACATCAAGTTTAGGGAAAGAAGATTCTGAAAGCAAAGTTGATCAGAAGCTCTATAGAGGTATGATTGGATCTCTTATTTATCTAACTGCCTCAAGACCTGATATTCTATTCAGTGTATGCTTATGTGCAAGATTTCAATCAGATCCTAGAGAATCTCATTTCACTGCTGTGAAGAGAATCTTTAGGTATTTGAAAGCTACTTGTAACATTGGATTACTGTATCAGAAATCCAATGACTACAAGCTGATTGGATTCTGTGATGCTGACTATGCTGGTGACAAAATTGAAAGAAAATCCACCAGTGGCAATTGTCAGTTCATTGTTGAAAATTTAATTTCATGGGCCAGTAAAAGGAAAACTACCATTGCTATGTCAACAGCAGAAGCAGAGTACATATCAGCAGCAAAATGTTGCACACAACTACTTTGGATGAAATATCAATTAGAAGATTATCAAATAAGCAGTCACAACATTCCTTTATATTGTGATAATACTGCAGCCATTCATCTTTCTAAAAATCCTATTTTACATTCAAGAGCTAAGCATATCGAGATTAAACATCGTTTCATAAGAGACTATGTTCAAAAGGGTGTAATTGATCTCAAGTTCATTGAAACTGAAAATCAATGGGCTGATATCTTTACAAAACCCCTAGCTGTTGAACGTTTTGATTTTATCAAAAACCTCTGATTAGCTAAAACTCTGAAGTAAAATTTGTTTTTATAAAAATCTAATGATAATCAGAAGTTGAAGTCATCAGAACCTTCTGTATCAGAAGTTGTGATGAGAACATCTTCTGATGTATTATCAGAATCTCTTAAGAAAGAATGGTTCTGGCGCGTAGTGGAAATGTTTACAAAAACCGTTTCAATTTCCTTCCACTTACGTGTCAGTTATTTAAATAAACTTCTAATACACGCGTCTTGTCGTAATTGGTTAGAGAAGTTGGTTAGTGATGATTAGTGTTATAATCCCTATTTTGATAGGTAAAAGACTCTGCTACCCCTATGTGTTTGTACTTGTTTTTGCGCGAAACTTTCTATTTAAACACATAACTGTTCACATTCACACTTTTGCACTCTCACTACCTACACTTTTGTTCTTCTAGAACTCAGAGCAATTTTCTTTCTCTCCCAAATTAGCAAACCCTAACTTCATCAATGGCTTCTTCTTATTCACAAAAAGTTAACGCCTGCATGATTGACATCGAATACTCCATTCCGAATCAATTTGCAAAAGAACAATGTCCCTACAAGTACGAAGAACTTCAGTTCGCTGTTGAGAAACCAGTGGATTTTGAAAGTCTCAAAGTGAATGGTTTTCCTGGTATAAAAGGACTGTTCGAAAAGCAGGATTTGATTTACTACTTGGATATTCTGAATGGACCTACTTACACTGAGTTGGTCAAGGAATTTTGGATGAAGGCTTCCATAATCACAAGAGAATCCTACAGTAATGCTGTTAAGAGTTTGATTAAGGAGAAACCAGAGTTTAGAGGAAAATCTCCTGCAGATATGGGTTTAAGACCCTTCGTTGGAATAGAGATCGAATCCTACGTGGCTGGGTTAAGAGTATCGATCAGATTGAAACATATCTACGAGGCTCTGAAGCTAACCTCTGATGGAATCTATCTCAAGACAGCAGATTCTGTTGACCCAGATGTTCAGCGTTTTATTTATGGAAAAGAATCTGAGTCAAAATCCAACACTGATCTGACCAATACCAGCAAGGTTATCTACAAAATCTTCATTGATAGTATAGCACCTAAGTTGGGAGGTACTGATCAAGTCTCAGTGGTTCAGAAGCTGTTTATGTTTCACGTTGGTAAAGGCAATGTGGTAAATATTGCAAAACTCATATTTGTTCACCTTATGGATGCTATAGACTCTACGAAAGCAATTATTCATCATGGTAGACTCTTGAGTCACATGTTTGCTCAAAGTGGTTTGTTGGATGTTGTCAAACCATCCTTTCCTGGTTTTGGTACTTATATGACTAGTGCTCAAATGGTCAATAGTACAACTCTGAGGTACTTAAAATTGATAAAGAATGACAAGATAGTTCATCCACAAAATCCCCTACTGATTAGAGAAATAGAAGATGGTATAGAAGAATGTCGTCTGGTACATGTCAGTGAAAGAGATGCTAAGAATGTGGTGGAAGCTCATGTAAATTTTCTGAAGAAAAATTATGGAGCGGATGTAGAAAGTGAAGAGATGAAGGGCCTAACAGTAAGGAAAAAGAGACTGCTAGGAACAGCATCCAGAGTCTTTCTAAAAAGAAAAGCTACGAAGAGTCCATCAGGACCTCGTCAAGCTAAGGCTGCTAAAGTAAAAACTGGTGCAAGAAAGCCTAAGAGGCAAAGGAAGTTACTTTTGGAGGTAACAGAGGAAGAGAAGAAAGAAGATGATGAAGAAGACATCTTGAGACAAGTGGCTGAATTTGAGAAGAAGGAAAAAGAAAAGGAAAACAGCTGGGAATGCACTATTGATCCTAAAGAATTTGATGACATGTATGATAAACTTCCCAAGAAGGATGCTCAACAGACTCTGGAGCTTCAGAAGATATACAAGGATGTGGACAATGCAACAGGTGATGCATCTAATATTCACAAGGTGAATGATGATGAAGATTCTGAAGCAACCCCTCCACCTCACACTCCATCTCCACAAAAAATAACCTCACCTGAAAAATCCATTTTCTATATTAGCCCAAATACATTAAAACTGGTAGCTCAACCAGAAGCTGATCAATCCAAACCTGCATCACCACCCCCATCAGTTACTAAAACTCCATCAGAAAATCAACCCACACCAGAACCTGAACAACAACCTAGACAACAACCAAACCCTGAACCAAACTCTCCCATTATTATGCATAGACCTGATCCTACAGATGAATCTCATCATGTTGCTATGGATAATACCTTCATTTTAAACCAACCACACAACCAACACCTCCAAGAAATTTCTAGAACCTTGGAGTTAGAACAAGCTGACAAATCACATTCCCACTCTTCTGCTTTCAATAACATCATGAATGATTATTCTCATGAGTGTATCTATGTCCCTCCTCACCTACCTGCCAAGATCCTAAACCAACCCATTAACACCACTCAAGATGACATTGAACTTTTACTGCAAGCTGTTAACAAAAATATTAGGAGGCTTAACATTGCTATTCCTAAAATGTCTGTTGAATTTGCTCATATTGATCAAGAATGTGATATTATGCAAAGTGGTCTTCTTGATGTGATTGAAGCTGTCAGAGCAGCTTATAAGAAGGATCTTGAGTTTAGGAAGGAACTGGCAAGATTAGAAGCCGAGAGGCTTGAAAAAGAGAAGAGAGAAGCTGAAGAGCGTGAAAGGAAGAGATTGGAAGATGAGAGGATTGAAAAAGAAAGGAAAGAGGCTGAAGAAAGAGAGCAAGCAAGACTAGCAGAGGAAGCTATAATAGCTGCTGAACAGGCTAGGCTAGCAGATTTTGCTCGGAATGCTCCAGCATTTGCGTTACAAATGAGGGAAGATCAGGATGTTCTGAAGCAAACAGTCTCTGAACACTCAGTTTTGTTAAAACAGATGTTTGCTACTCTTCAGAGCATTGAAGCAAGATTACCTCATCCTCCTCCTCCTCAACCTTAGGATCTTTATGCACTGTTTTATTTGTTTTCTTTTTGTAATGTTTGATGACAGGAATTTCTACGTCATTTTTAGTATTATTATTAGTAGTAAAATGACCAAGACAGACCCAAATACGAAGGAAAACCTACAAAAGCAAGAAAAAGCATCAAGACAGAGTCCAAGATGCAAAAAGACAAGAAAAAGCCCCAAAAGTGAAGAAATACAGCATTTCATCGCAGCACGATGTGTGCTATCGTGCCACGATGAAAGCTCCTTGCTCGCCAAGCAATCAGAAGAAATAAATCTTGAGAAAATCTTCCATCGCAGTACGATGCCATACAACGCAGTACGATGATGTTACTTGGCGCCCAAGCTGATGAAATGCACAGGATCAGTTATAATTTTGAACTGAATCTTCACATCGCAGTCCGATGGCCTTATCGTGCTGCGATGCCTTGCTGAGGCCCATTACGAAAACTATAAATAGAGCCTCCCATTCATTGTTTTATTCATTCAGAAATAGTAGAACACTCTCTACTATAAGGAGAGGTTCAGAGGAGCTCTATTGGGCATAGTTTTCTCCCCTTACGGGAAAACTAACTCAGCAATGTATGATTTCTTTAGGCTTTTGTATTTAGGTTATAATTCTTGTAATTTAAATATGTAGTCTTTATAATTTATGCCTTAGGTTGTGGTGGAGAAGATGAACTCCCCAATGAATATTTGGAGTCTGTGATTGAGTCTAAGTTATAATAAATGATATTTAGTAATTATGTTTGTTATTTACTTTCGTGCACGTTAATAACGTATTCTCGTAATCTGGCCGGATAAGCGGGAGCGCCCATAGAATTGATATCAGGTTTTGACTCGGTATTAGTCCGGAACTCGTAGTAAATAATGCTAGGTGTATAGAGACGGTAACATCCTGAACTAGTCGTGAACTGAGCGGTTAGAGGAGGAATCATGCACTAGGTGTGATCTGAGCACTTAGAAGATGAACAGCCCGATACTAGGACCTAGAGGTTAATTGGTGAAGGTTATAATGCATGTTTATAAACAACTCACTTAGTAATTAAGGTATGTGACACATCGAGGTTAGGCTCTCGTAGGTGCCTTAGTTGTTAATGTAGGGAAACTTTAATAGACATAGTGTAATAGTAAGGTATTACTACAACAAGGATAATTCACCGCCGAACATAATCTAAGTAACTATGTTATACACCGGTCATGCCAAATATGAAGAAGGGATGGAGTCCAACCACCATACCTAGCCTCTATATTTCTTGAATCTATTATTTATACATTCTGCAATTTATATTTCTGCAAAGCATTACGCTATTTTTATAAAAACCTTTTCAAAAACCAAAGCGAATGTAAACTATCACAAGCTTAAATAACGCTAGTAAAGCTGCGGCACGATCCCTGTGGATACGAACTCATTCTAGACACCTAGAGTGTGAATTATTACTCGACGACAGACTGGTGCACTTGCCAGACCGTAGTCAAGTTTTTGGCGTCGTTGCCGGGGATTGTGTTTACAAAGCCTTACTAGATTTATTTAAGCTTGTCAAATTTTTTTTTCAAAAAATACAAAAAAATTAAAAAATCATAAAAATCTTGTTGATGATTGTGGATTTTGATCTGTGAAAGTTCTGGCTAAAGATAAGTCTTGGTATTTAAGCGATCCGTTGTGATCCACCTCACTTACCTGAGAATTTTCATAGTGACAAAGACACATGAGACAAACCAAAAATAGTTCCACAAGAAAAATATTTATCCAGTGCTACTGAGGTATTTGTTTAAAGTGCATGCAGACAGGTACTCAAGGGCTAAGGATTACAAAGGCTGGCAACAGCAAAAATCAAAGACAGCATTCTCACAGGAAAACTCTCAAAATGATGAGGGATGGAGTAAATTGTAAAAGAGAAGCTGCAACCAAAAGTCAATGGTCAGGAGGATCATTTGACTGAAGCTTCTACAAGAAGCAAGAGAAAAAAAGGGCTGTTTACAGAAATGGTTTAGAAACACAGGAACCATTGGCAAAGGTGACAAAGAAAGGAGAGAAAGGCCATCAAGGAAAGAAATAATTCAATCAGGAGAATCAAGCTGTAAAATCACCTCTAAAGAACAATTTCTTCCTCAAGAAGAAAACGCAAAAGAGAAAGACATGCACGAGTATAAGTTTGGGGTGAAATTACTGTGTTTTATGAAACTGCACCGGTAAATAAGTCGCCAACCGGATAGTTGAAAATATGGTGAAACAGACCTGGTCCTACCAAGATTGTAATCAATATGAAGGAAAGATGGCCAGTGCTTCAAGCTGGAACAAAGGAGCACAGAAGAGAAACATGCGAACCTATCCTCTGTAATGGAGGAAATGCCTCAAGCTAATGAGAGGCTAAACAAGCGCTGCTTGGGAGGCAACCCAAGGATAAGTATTTAAGTATTTAATTTCAGTATTTTATTTTCAGTATTTTGTTTTCAACTATTTTACTATTGAATTTCCTGTTATATCACTTCATCGATCTAACCCCTTATTCAAAACTTACAAAAAATTAAATAACTGTTTGCTGTTTATTATCTAGTGCATGATACACTGTTATAGGTAAGATTGCGGCGAAGTAAGTTATAAATTCTGATGAGCCGAATTTCACGCCTTCATAAAGAAACCAAAGGTGATTGCTCCGAAATGCGAAGTTCGGGAGACAGAGAGACGAGTGATGAAGCTGGTGTCTGTGAGACAAATGTTCAACTTTCAGATACCTAAGCCATGTGAGGATTTGAGCCAAATATTTCCAAACGGTATTACCACTTTCTTTCGAATTACTATGAGAGTACCGTGCACTTGTTTATTTTCTAGAACTTGCTCTAATTCTCTGCTGACTAGTTGATTTGATATTATATGCATTGAGGCAATTGTTTGTTATAACCCAGAGCCTTTTCAAGCCACCCTTTATATATTATTATCCTTTGCTAGCCAATTTGAGCCGTAATTATTATCCCTTTTGTTTCGGTGACAAACCACAATATAAGCCTATAGACCAGAAAAACAATGATTTACCCTCTTTGGAGTTAGGTAATAGTTCTCAAAGTCTTGGCAACAAAATAAGTTTGGGGTTGCTCATGGAACTGGCAACAAAATAAGTTTGGGGTGGGTATACGGTGAACTATCACTACAAAAAAAATGAAAAATAAAAGAAAAAGAGACGGGAAAAACATCAAAAAAGATCCCTAAAAAAAACAGTCTCTTCAAAAAAATGAATGAAAAAGAAAAAAGAAAAAAAGAGCCAAAGGGCAAAAGAAAGAGCCAAAGGGCAAAAATAGTGATAGAAAAGAACCATACAAAGACACATCCGGTTCTTATTGTCATACCCTAATTTTGCCCCACATAAAAATATGTTTTTTTTATTCATAACAAAAATTCATGCATTTTAATACACTACCTCATTTCTTATTTTCTATCAAGTTCATGCATATTTTAGGTGCATTATTTTTCATCATCATAAAAACATATGAAATTCCCAAAAATAGCCCTAGGGCACATTCATGCTTTACTTTAATAATTAGGGCAAGATAGCATTGTTTTATTATCTTCTTTTATTTTAATTCTTCTTTCTTGCATTACAAGTTATCTCCATCATTCAATATTTTTTTTTTAAGGCATAACCATAATGAGGCATATTCATGCATATTTTTCATACTTTTGTTTCAAGTTACATTTTCACGCATGCATTTAGATTTAAAATTCATCCCATAAAAAATAATAATAAATGCATAACAATGCATATTTTCTTCACAAAAATTCCTAAAAATATTTTCTTGGTCCATTTAATTATTCTTCATAAATTTTATTATTATTCATAAAAATTCCTCTTATTTGCAATCTTCTCATGTTTTATTTTTAGATTACTTCATGAACAAGTAACACTTTTTTTCATTGTTTCTCATTCTAATCAACATCATTCTCATATTAGATTTAAAATCAAAAAAATCACCATTCATCATTTTGCATATTTATCTTGTATATTCAACATTTATTTTTATTATTTCATGTGTTATTTAACTTGTTTTTATTTGTCCAAAAATCATAGAAAATCCACAAAAATATTCAATCACTAACACCTCATCATTCTTATCATAAAAACACCTAGAACCTTCTCAAAATAACACCTCATCAAATAGTACAACATTATCCTCAATTAAGCATTTTTGAAAAATCAAGAAAAATCACATTTTTGTACCATTGTCCTATATACCCTTATTCCCTCATTTCTGACCTAATTGGAACCATATATAAGCCCAATGATTAGCCTATGCGCCGCAGAAACAGAGAGGAGGAAGAAATCAGATCAGAATTCATAAAAAAAACTCAAACTTTTCTCTCATTTTTCAAAATTTCGAAATCACAAAATTAGACCTTAAGCTCTCATTTTTTCTTCATCAATCACTTCATAGGGTTCCCAGAAGCTGAAGCCACTCTTCAAGTCAAAGAAAACGTGAAGAATTGGAAGCTTTGAAGCTCAAAGTGGCTAAACGAAGCTTAGGAGCAAAGAGGACGAAAAAAAGCTCAAAACAGGTAAATAGTAACCCAATCCTTCTAATCTATGCGTAATTAAGCTTTCTGGGTTGATTATATGCATGATTCTGTGTTAGTTTGAGAGTTTGCATTTTTAACTTTGAATGTTGTTGCTTTCATTTTGCATGTTTTAAGCATTTTTAGTGAAAACTAATGCCATATTCGTGTTCTACGTGAAAAAACAAGTGGATCTGGGCTTTCGTTTGTTTGTTTTGGTGTTGTTTTTGAGCTCCGGCAGTGCAACCACAGTGCCGGAGCCATGAAGGTTGGCCGGAGTTTCAAGGAAGAAGATGAAGTTCATCTTCGTTTCCCAGGTTAAGTCCTGGCCGTTGGATCTCGCGCGCGCGAACGGGTTGCTCTGATTCCTCCGTTTTTTTTAAATCCTATGCGTGCGATTGATCCCTTGGTCAGGATTTCATCTCAGCGCGTGCACCTTCTTTCTCTGCCATACTTGATCATTTTTGTTTTGACTTCTGTTTTTTTGTTTGACTGCTCGTTGGGCTGGGTCTTCTGGCCCAGAGTTGCTATACGCACCCCCATCTTTTGCTATGCTTGAATAATTTGCACCCCCCTCTGAACTTAATTTTAAGTGATTTTCAGCTTATTTGTAAAAGCACTTATTTGACTTATTTGCTTATTTAAGCTTATTAAGTCTCTGTTTATGCTTACACATTATTAATTTCATTTGTGAGTTTTTCTAACTTATTTAAGTGATTATTTTGCTTATTTGGTTTTGAACCTAAAAGTGAATAAGTGCTTATTGATGATTCTAATTAGCTTTTTAGCTTATTTGATCTCAACACATGCACAATATTGATTTAAATACAGTATGTACTGTATACAAGTGATTCTCAAATTTTTAAAGCTTATTTTGATAAGTGATTATTAACTTAATTGATTTTCATCATAAGTGCTTATTTAGGGTTTCAAAGAGCTCTTTAGCTTATTTGACCCTAATTCTTGCACAACATAGATTCATACACAGTAGCCACTGTGTACAAACTTTTCCAAACTTTTTTTAACTTGTTTTCATAAGTGATTCTTAATTAAGTTGTTTTGTGCATAAGTGCTTATTTGGGGTTTCAAAGAGCTCTTTAGCTTATTTGACCCTAATTCTTGCACAACATAGATTTATACACAGTAGTCACTGTGAACAAACTTTTCCAAACTTTTTTTAACTTATTTTCATAAGTCCTTTTTCAACTTAAGTGCTTTTAACTTAATCCAATAAGTGCTTATTTGAACCAAAAGCTCCCTAGCTTATTTGGGTCAATGTTTAGCACAAGATTGATTAATTTTCCAGCATTCATAATGTAAAACTTTTGACCTTGCTTTCTTAAGTTATTGCTTTTAGCTTACTTCAATAAGTGCTTATTTGAACTAAAATAGCTTTCTAGCTTATTTAAGTCATTTTTGCACAAATAAAACTTGTTTCAATAATAGTTTCTTACTTTAATTCATGAGTCGTGAAATAAATTACTTTGTTTAACTCTCTTGAACGCTTAATTAGCTTCCCTTAATATTTTATTCATTGTGCGCTATTTACTTTACATATTTTTAGTTGATTATTAAGTCATGCATAAATGTTCGTTCTTGCTTCATTATTGCATTCATATATGTAAATATTCATATCTCATTATTGTTCATGCATTTGTGATCATTATCTATTGTTCATGCATTTGTTTTCATTATGTGATGTTCATGCATTTGCATTCATTTTAATATTATATGCATTTGGTCATTATTAATTGATTATTATCATTGTAGTATCTCTGCCTTCTCCTACTTCTTCTATTATATTTTGTCTGATGCTTGGACTTTTGACTTCTTTTCTTAATCAAAACTAAAAAGACTTTTGCAATAAACAACGGTTGAAAAAGGGGGAATTTGACATTTGTCTCTTTCCGCTCCGGATGACTTGGATCCTGGACATTTGACTAGCGATCGCAAGTTGTTCTCATCCTATTTAAAGCGTTAAAATAGACCAACCCCGTCTTTTCCCATTGAAACATTTTCTTAATCAAATTAAATTAAGGTTTTGCAATAAACAACGGATGAAAAAGGGGGAATTTGGCATTTGCCTCTTTCCGCTCCGGGTGACTTGGATCCTGGACATTTGACTAGCGATCGCAAGTTATTCTCATCCAAATCCAACGCTAAAATTAATCCCACACACTCAAACTTCTTTTCAGAAAACATGGATATACGCTTTATCCATTCCTCTGACACATACGAGCTTAAGCCTCTCTTTAGAGCATACAAGCACCGTTGTATCAGCGTTGTTACTTTGAGAAGCTCTACACCCGAGCTTGAGAAAAACCTAAGCTAAGTTAGGGGTTGTTATGTTGGGCTCCTGGACATTTGACTAGTGTGCGCTGACATAATCGCCCCGCCTAAGGTAGATCCTCTTGGAAATGTTGGGTTCCTGGACATTTGACTAGCGAGCGCTGATGTTTTCTTGTTGGGTCCATGGCCTTAGGGACCTTTTTTAACCGGTCTAGAACCTAAACTTGTACTAGGGCCCTCTGTTTAGAACCCAAGTCAAGGTTACGCAGTGACCTTACCTAGAGGAGATTTCCTTTTGGACGCGTTTGTCGTGAGCTTCTGCGATAGCGACATCATTTCCAAAGGGGCGATCCGTGATTTTAGGCACTTTATCAAACTTAGAACAACATGTGAGAGGGATGGGTTGCAGGTAACTTTGAGCCTTTTGACCTCAGAAGTGATAATTAAACCTCTGCTTCGCCGTGACAGAATCCGCTAAAAAAGTGCATCCATGCACTCATGCATTCATTCATACAAAAATATTTTTGCATAACATTTCAAAAAAGAAAAAGTGATAAAGCATAAAAAAAAACTTTTACATGCATTTGCATTCATACAAAGGACCATTATCTCATCTTCATCTGTCCACTACAACAGTCATATCCCCGACACCAACATTGGACAAGAAGCGCCTCTAGATTCATCATGGAAAATTGGCAAGAACAACATAACGACTTGAAGGGTGAGGTAGCCCAGTTGGCCGCAAAGATGGATCAGGTCCTTGAAATGTTGGCTAATCGAAACCAGCCACCACCACCAGTTGGGAACGTGGAAGCACCGACTACTGAACCTGCAAGCATGGTGTGGCCAGCATTCGGTTTACCGCCCGGGTATACACCACCAGGTTATGTGCCTCTTGCAGATGGGGGTACATTTGTTCCGCCACCAGTTAACAGCGCGGAAAATCATACAGGGGCAACTTTAGTTCAGCCAAGACCTATTTCATCTCAAGAAGTTCAGGAGGACCCTAGAGATGCTTACCTAGGTCCTGAGATACAAAGTGGTGGACCAAAGCTTGATTTTGACATTCCTCAGCTGGAGGAAGCAAAGATGAAATTCAAAGCTATTGAGGACCGGTTGAAAACCATGGAGGGAATTAATGATTCCCTGGACTTCTCCAGCATGTGTTTGGTGCCAGACTTGGTACTACCTCCAAAGTTTAAGGTTCCAGAATTTGAGAAGTACATGGGTTTGAGTTGTCCAAAGAACCATTTGATCATGTATAGTAGAAAGATCGCGTCCTACGCCAATGATGACAAGCTAATGATTCATTGCTTTCAAGATAGCCTTGCAAGGGCATCCCTCAATTGGTACATGCAGCTAGAAGGCAGTCACATCCGATCATGGAGATACTTGGCCAATGCCTTCATCAAGCAATATCAGTATAACTTGGATATAGCTCCCAGTCGTACTCAGCTACAGAGCATGACTCAGAAGGAGGGTGAATCTTTCAAGGTATATGCTCAGAGATGGAGAGAGTTGGCTGCACAAGTACGTCCTCCACTCCTAGAGACAGAACTTGTGGATATGTTCACAAATACCTTGCAAGGGGCATACTTTGAAAGGATGATTGGTAGCGTCTCATCTGGTTTCTCAGACTTGGTCAGGATAGGGGAAAGAATTGAAAGTGGACTCAAGAATGGAAAGATCCAAGCCACAGTGAAGCCTACAAGTAGCTTTGCAAAGAAGAAGGACGAGGAGGCAAATGCTGTTACTTCCAAGAATGGTTCGGCAGCATCTACACCATTCACATACTTTCCGTACCCATATCTAGCAGCTGCACAACATCAGCAACCTCAGGGGTACTCTTTCCAAATGCCTGTGAATCCTGTGCCACAAAAAGCTCAACAAGTACAACAGACTCAGCAGAGAGTTAAAAAGGCGTTTGATCCGATTCCTGTGCCATATGGAGAGCTGCTTCCCTATTTGGTGAACAATGGGATGGTGGCCCTGATAGCTTCATTACCAAGGAATCCACCTTTCCCTACTTGGTATGACCCTAAGGCCAAATGTGCATACCATGCTGATGCCGAAGGTCACTCTACGGACAATTGCAGAGCATTAAAAAACAAGGTTCAAGAGCTTGTTGATAAGAAATTGTTGACTTTTAAAGAGGGAGAGCCCAACCATGAAGGATAATCCATTGCCCGGATGCCAGTTGAAGAATTTAAGGATTGAGTCAAGCTAAAAATTATCATTTAGGATGTTTCCTTCTTGTATTTTCCATGTTTGCTAAGTATTTACTTACAATTAAACTTTGTTTGTTTGAAATGTTAATCTTAATGAAATAATAATGCATGTTTTGAATCCATTCTTTCATGTCCATTCAATTTTCTCTCTTCTACTTCACAAAAGCAAAAAAATATATCAATACTTCTCATTTCACTTCTTTCTTTATCATTTCTGTTTGAACAAAGATTGGAGAGAGGATGATGAAAAATGAAATAACCAAGTTGCTACAGTATGCTTTCGGATAAAACTTTACTGATGATGTAAGGCATTGTTTCAAATCCCCAAACACCGGAGAAATAAGGAAGATAATCCGTAGTCACCCCCTTTGAGCCTAGAAGTTGGTGTCTCTTTCTATACGAAAAACCCGCAATCTTAACCCGGGGCAGGGTAGTGTTCAATTAATTCGACCATGCGTTCGAGTTTCAAGAGAAAAGAAAAAACCAAAAAGGTGTTCTTCATCACCCATTACCAGGCAGTCATAATTCGCCAAACAAGATACAAAAAAAAAAAAAAAAGAAAAGAGAAGAAAAAGCCCGCTAAGTCCAAACCCCAAAATGGCTTAGGCAAAAATTAGGGTATCCCGCTAGACTAAAAACACAAAAGTGTAGTCTAGGCAAAAGTTAGGGATTGAAAAAGTGAAAAAAAATAAAAAAAAAAAAATGCAAAAAGCGAATGTCACCAAGATTCACGACAAAACAAAAAGGCCAATGTGACTGCCATAAAAAAGGAAACACATCTTCGGTTCCCGAGCCATCATATCCTTACCATTACAATCCCAAAAACCTCTTGGGACTAGAATTCATGAGTTGAGTTAATTGAACGTAGGGCTGAAGATCATCACGAAGAATAGGGTGGGTAAAAATTAAACTTTGAGCCTTATATCCTTTTATTCAGAAACTGTGAACCAGGCCACGTTACAACCCTCAAAAGACCTAATTGAGGCAGGGTTTATTTTGAAAGCATACGGTAGCAAGGTTGCGTTAACCTGACTCCCAAAAATCTTTTGTTAATATCATACTCTCACACCATCTTCCACGATATACATCCATTGTACATAAATATCATCTCAATTTCAATTTCAAAACTTGCATTAAAATTGTATTAGAATTACTATTTCAAGCAAACGGGTTTATCTGCAAGTCTGCACTTAACAATAATGAAGTTCCAACTCTGAGCTGTTACCAAGCCATCAGGAAGAACCTTGGACTAATTTGGGGCAATTATCTCAGGACGTCACTTAATCATGGGGCACATCCCTTAGAAAGGTCATTCAGCATGGACAGAGTGCCTTAAGATCACATCATGTAAAGCAGTATCAAAACCCAGATTTCAAGGACCTAACAAATAAGTTCAAGACACTCTTGTTTATGGGCAAATCACCTTGGGATCCTGTCAATCAAGAACAAACTCTTGTGACTAGGGGCAGATCACCTGAAGATCCTGCTGGCCCAGCCAAACATGTTTCAAGAATGAGTCAATCTAGGGGCATATCTCTCACAGAGAGAGAACCGATATCAGGAAGTTGGCCAAAAGTCAAGGAAAAGAGGCAAAACACTTCAAATGTCTAACAGACTGGGGCAAGACAGGATACACCAGGTCAGGTTCTCCCTACGCCTTCAAGATAGTCAAGCAAAGCCTGATAAATATCTGCAACCATTGAGTCCGGAACTGGTGTTGGGGATCTACATCAAGCCATCACTCCACAAAAAGCCTTGATACCAGAAATACTCATCACCCACCATAGGGGCATTAATCATCGTCATGCATTAATCATGTCATTTTATTCATCAGCATGCATTAATCATGTCATTTTACTCATGTAAATCATCATCATGCATTAATCATGTCATTTCATTCCAATATCTGGTATGCCTCATACCACAAATCCAATAAACTCATAATCAAGTAGCCAAATCAAAACATCCACAATCAAGAACCTAACCTTGCATTGCCACCTTCAAAGTTCAATCATTATTGGCACACCTTCAAAATCCAATCATTATTGGCACACCTTCAAAATCCAATCATTATTGGAAAACACCTTCAAAGTCCAATCATTATTGGCACACCTTCAAAGTCCAATCATTATTGGCAAACACCTTCAAAGTCCAATTGTTATTGGCAAACACCTTCAAAATTCAATCATTATTGGCAAACACCCTCAAAGTCCAATCATTATTGGCACACCTTCAAAGGCCAATCATTATTGGCAAACCCTTAAAATTCAATATTCATTGGAACCCAAATAAAACTCAGTGTTCATTAACACCCATGTTGAAACCCGACATCCATTAGCACACAGTCATTTCATGTCATCATATACATTAACCATGCACTTCATTTCATGCACAAATAATCATGGCAAACATGCATTCATAAAGCAGGTTTAAAGGTTAATACAGGTTTTGGTCACTTAATCACGAGAAAAGCAGCTTGACCTTTTTCCCCAGCAAGTTGGTTGGTGAAACCGTCTCCTTAGCAAAATTGGTTAATTAACCACATCCACAGTAAACTTATCAAGAAAAGACGGGGCATCCGCTTCCTTCCCCAGTAAATCTTGAAGTGTTCTTATAATCCGTACGCCTTAGGGCAGTGATTTTCTTCATGATACACTTAGGTGTCACATCCATCTTCAGAATCCAAGCACCTGGTTAGGCGACGATTCGTCTTCATCAGTCCAAGCACCTGGTTAGGCGACGACTTATTCTCAGAATCCAAGCACCTGGTTAGGCGACGATTCATCTTCATCAGTCCAAGCACCTGGTTAGGCGACGACTTATTCTCAGAATCCAAGCACCTGGTTAGGCGACGATTTATCTTGATCAGTCCAAGCACCTGGTTAGGCGACGACTTATTCTCAGAATCTAAGCACCTTCGAGGTGATGGTTCACACTCAAGAAACAAATCCTGAAATAAGGATACTCAGTAGAATCCGGAGGCCCGTGGGTGGTGATTCTTCTTCAAGATGCAGCATTGAGGTGTTACATCTATCTTTCTCAAGGTAATACAACTCCTGGTTTAGGCGTTAGCTCCTTCTAAAACAGTAAATCCTGAAATAAGGATACTCAGTAGAATCCGAAGGCCTGCGGGTGGTGATTCTTCTTCAAGGTGCAACACTGAGGTGTCACTGCCATTTCCTGAAATAAGGAAAAATCCTGAAATAAGGATACTCAGTAGAATCCGAAGGGCCGCGGGTGGTGATTCTTCTTCAAGATGCAGCATTGAGGTGTTACATCTATCCTTCTCAAGGTAATACAACTCCTGGTTTAGGCGTTAGCTCCTTCAGAAACAGAAATCCTGAAATAAGGATACCCAAAGATACCAGACAGGTATACTCGTTCCTTTTATCTCATTCATGCTTCTGCAAAATTAGGGCATTCTATATTTAATTATCTTTTACCAAAAGAATACGAATACCGAGGTCATCCGCATTCTTAAGGTCTAAGCTAATTAAATAGGGGCAGCTGTCATACCCTAATTTTGCCCCACATAAAAATATGTTTTTTTTATTCATAACAAAAATTCATGCATTTTAATACACTACCTCATTTCTTATTTTCTATCAAGTTCATGCATATTTTAGGTGTATTATTTTTCATCATCATAAAAACATATGAAATTCCCAAAAATAGCCCTAGGGCACATTCATGCTTTACTTTAATAATTAGGGCAAGATAACATTATTTTATTATCTTCTTTCTTGCATTACAAGTTATCTCCATCATTCAATATATTTTTTTTTAAGGCATAACCATAATGAGGCATATTCATGCATATTTTTCATACTTTTGTTTCAAGTTACATTTTCATGCATGCATTTAGATTTAAAATTCATCCCATAAAAAATAATAATAAATGCATAACAATGCATATTTTCTTCACAAAAATTCCTAAAAATATTTTCTTGATCCATTTAATTATTCTTCATAAATTTTATTATTATTCATAAAAATTCCTCTTATTTGCAATCTTCTCATGTTTTATTTTTAGATTACTTCATGAACAAGTAACACTTTTTTTCATTGTTTCTCATTCTAATCAACATCATTCTCATATTAGATTTAAAATCAAAAAAATCACCATTCATCATTTTGCATATTTATCTTGTATATTCAACATTTATTTTTATTATTTCATGTGTTATTTAACTTGTTTTTATTTGTCCAAAAATCATAGAAAATCCACAAAAATATTCAATCACTAACACCTCATCATTCTTATCATAAAAACACCTAGAACCTTCTCAAAATAACACCTCATCAAATAGTACAACATTATCCTCAATTAAGCATTTTTGAAAAATCAAGAAAAATCACATTTTTGTACCATTGTCCTATATACCCTTATTCCCTCATTTCTGACCTAATTGGAACCATATATAAGCCCAATGATTAGCCTATGCGCCGCAGAAACAGAGAGGAGGAAGAAATCAGATCAGAATTCATCAAAAAAACTCAAAATTTTCTCTCATTTTTCAAAATTTCGAAATCACAAAATTAGACCTTAAGCTCTCATTTTTTCTTCATCAATCACTTCATAGGGTTCCCAGAAGCTGAAGCCACTCTTTAAGTCAAAGAAAACGTGAAGAATTGGAAGCTTTGAAGCTCAAAGTGGCCAAACGAAGCTTAGGAGCAAAGAGGACGAAACAAAGCTCAAAACAGGTAAATAGTAACCCAATCCTGCTAATCTATGCGTGATTAAGCTTTCTGGGTTGATTATATGCATGATTCTGTGTTAGTTTGAGAGTTTGCATTTTTAACTTTGAATGTTGTTGCTTTCGTTTTGCATTTTTTAAGCATTTTTAGCGAAAACTAATGCCATATTCGTGTTCTACGTGAAAAAACAAGTGGATCTGGGCTTTCGTTTGTTTGTTTTGGCGTTGTTTTTCAGCTCCGGCAGTGCAACCACAGTGCCGGAGCCATGAAGGTTGGCCGGAGTTTCAAGGAAGAAGATGAAGTTCATCTTCGTTTCCCAGGTTAAGTCCTGGCCGTTGGATCTCGCGCGCGCGAACGGGTGGCTCTGATGCCTCCGTTGTTTTTAAATCCTGTGCGTGAGATTGATCCCTTGGTCAGGATTTCATCTCAGCGCGTGCACCTTCTTTCTCTGCCGTACTGGATCTTTTTCGTTTTGACTTCTATTTTTTTGTTTGACTGCTCGTTGGGCTGGGTCTTCTGGCCCAGAGTTGCTATACGCACCCCCATCTTTTGCTATGCTTGAATAATTTGCACCCCCCTCTGAACTTAATTTTAAGTGATTTTCAGCTTATTTGTAAAAGCACTTATTTGACTTATTTGCTTATTTAAGCTTATTAAGTCTCTGTTTATGCTTACACATTATTAATTTCATTTGTGAGTTTTTCTAACTTATTTAAGTGATTATTTTGCTTATTTGGTTTTGAACCTAAAAGTGAATAAGTGCTTATTGATGATTCTAATTAGCTTTTTAGCTTATTTGATCTCAACACATGCACAATATTGATTTAAATACAGTATGTACTCTATACAAGTGATTCTCAAATTTTTAAAGCTTATTTTGATAAGTGATTATTAACTTAATTGATTTTCATCATAACTGCTTATTTAGGGTTTCAAAGAGCTCTTTAGTTTATTTGACCCTAATTCTTGCACAACATAGATTCATACACAGTATTCACTGTGTACAAACTTTTCCAAACTTTTTTTAACTTGTTTTCATAAGTGATTCTTAATTAAGTTGTTTTGTGCATAAGTGCTTATTTGGGGTTTCAAAGAGCTCTTTAGCTTATTTGACCCTAATTCTTGCACAACATAGATTTATACACAGTAGTCACTGTGAACAAACTTTTCCAAACTTTTTTTAACTTATTTTCATAAGTCCTTTTTCAACTTAAGTGCTTTTAACTTAATCCAATAAGTGCTTATTTGAACCAAAAGCTCCCTAGCTTATTTGGGTCAATGTTTAGCACTAGATTGATTAATTTTCCAGCATTCATAATGTAAAACTTTTGACCTTGCTTTCTTAAGTTATTGCTTTTAGCTTACTTCAATAAGTGCTTATTTGAACTAAAATAGCTTTCTAGCTTATTTAAGTCATTTTTGCACAAATAAAACTTGTTTCAATAATAGTTTCTTACTTTAATTCATGAGTCGTGAAATAAATTACTTTGTTTAACTCTCTTGAACGCTTAATTAGCTTCCCTTAATATTTTATTCATTGTGCGCTATTTACTTTACATATTTTTAGTTGATTATTAAGTCATGCATAAATGTTCGTTCTTGCTTCATTATTGCATTCATATATGTAAATATTCATATCTCATTATTGTTCATGCATTTGTGATCATTATCTATTGTTCATGCATTTGTTTTCATTATGTGATGTTCATGCATTTGCATTCATTTTAATATTATATGCATTTGGTCATTATTAATTGATTATTATCATTGTAGTATCTCTGCCTTCTCCTACTTCTTCTATTCTATTTTGTCTGATGCTTGGACTTTTGACTTCTTTTCTTAATCAAAACTAAAAAGACTTTTGCAATAAACAACGGATGAAAAAGGGGGAATTTGACATTTGTCTCTTTCCGCTCCGGATGACTTGGATCCTGGACATTTGACTAGCGATCGCAAGTTGTTCTCATCCTATTTAAAGCGTTAAAATAGACCAACCCCGTCTTTTCCCTTTGAAACATTTTCTTAATCAAATTAAATTAAGGTTTTGCAATAAACAACGGATGAAAAAGGGGGAATTTGGCATTTGCCTCTTTCCGCTCCGGGTGACTTGGATCCTGGACATTTGACTAGCGATCGCAAGTTATTCTCATCCAAATCCAACGCTAAAATTAATCCCACACACTCAAACTTCTTTTCAGAAAACATGGATATACGCTTTATCCATTCCTCTGACACATACGAGCTTAAGCCTCTCTTTAGAGCATACAAGCACCGTTGTATCAGCGGAATGTGAAATAAGCAACATCCGTTAATCAACTTTTTTTACAATGGATACACGTTTTTTCCATTCCTCTGACACATACGAGCTTAAGCCTCTCTTTAGAGCATACAAGCACCGTTGTATCAGCGGAATGTGAAATAAGCAACATCCGTTAATCAACTTTTTTTAAAATGGATACACATTTTATCTACTCCTCTGACACCTACACAACTTAAGCTTCTTTTTAGAACATACAAGCGTCGTTGTATCAGCGGAATACGAAATAAACGTTACCCGTTAAAACCAACCAACCACACAAACATTTTTTATCAGAACTACGTGAGTTTTGAATTTCCCATTGCACCGGGGAATACGTAGGAGCGGGCTCCTACAACCGTCAAACTCAAATAATAAAAAACCTTTTTTGTTTTAATTGGAAACGAAGTAGAAACTAGCCAGCGACAGAGCAATTTAATCCGAACCTGCGCAGACAACCTTAAACCACCTAAATGGTTCCCATCAAGTACGATGGATGCGAGGGGTGCTAATACATTCCCCTCGCGTAACCAACTCCCGAACCCGTCATGGTTCTTTAACCATGTCAATCTCAAGGTTTTTTCGATATTTTCCTTTCCCTCTCTTTGGGACAAATAAAAATCGGTGGCGACTTCATTGTTATATGGAAATTAAACTGCCCGCTACACTTATTTTCCGATACCAACACAAAAAGGCACCCTAAGGAACAAATGTTGCGTACACAAAAAGGAACAACAAAGTAGAACTTAACTCCAATGTTTAGCCTACTATTCCCAAAAATGTCCTACCTTGACCTAAGCCACGTTATAACCCTGAAAATACCTCCAATAATGCATGTATATTAAATTTTGACTGGTTGCTTAGAATTCTTGCAAGCCTATGGTAAAATGGCAGGTTGTACGATGATTGAGAGATAACCCTTTCAATTATGAGCGAAAAATACAAATGTGAGAGAGGGAAAAAGTTGAACATAGACTCTTGCAGACATTTGTCCGATTTGCTACCATTGACGTCTCCTGAGCCTAGCAGGACTGAGCATGATCGCTGCGGTAAGAAATCAGCGGTACCATTGCTGAAATATTAAGCAAGGTTGTGAAATTCCTATCATCTTATTTATCTCTTATTTCTCTAACGATCTTGTCTGACAGCATGTTACTTGAGGACAAGCAACAGTTTAAGTTTGGGGTTGTGATGACAGGAATTTCTACGTCATTTTTAGTATTATTATTAGAAGTAAAATGACCAAGACAGGCCCAAATACGAAGGAAAACCTACAAAAGCAAGAAAAAGCATCAAGACAGAGTCCAAGATGCAAAGAGACAAGAAAAAGCCCAAAAAGTGAAGAAATACAGCATTCCATCGCAGCACGATGTGTGCTATCGTGCCACGATGAAAGCTCCTTGCTCGCCAAGCAATCAGAAGAAATAAATCTTGAGAAAATCTTCCATCGCAGTACGATGCCATACAACGCAGTACGATGATGTTACTTGGCGCCCAAGCTAATGAAATGCACATGATCAGTTATAATTTTGAACTGAATCTTCACATCGCAGTACGATGGCCTTATCGTGTTGCGATGCCTTGCTGAGGCCCATTACGAAAACTATAAATAGAGCCTCACATTCATTGTTTTATTCATTCAGAAATAGTAGAACACTCTCTACTATAAGGAGAGGTTCAGAGGAGCTCTATTGGACATAGTTTTCTCCCCTTACGGGAAAACTAACTCAGCAAGGTATGATTTCTTTAGGCTTTTGTATTTAGGTTATAATTCTTGTAATTTAAATATGTAGTCTTTATAATTTATGCCTTAGGTTGTGGTGGAGAAGATGAACTCCCCAATGAATATTTGGAGTCTGTGATTGAGTGTAAGTTATAATAAATGATATTTAGTAATTATGTTTGTTATTTACTTTCGTGCACTTTAATAACGTATTCTCGTAATCTGGCCAGATAAGCGGGAGCGCCCATAAAATTGATATCAGGTTTTGACTCGGTATTTGTCCGGAACTCGTAGTAAATAATGCTAGGTGTATAGAGACGGTAACATCCTGAACTAGTCGTGAACTGGGCGGTTAGAGGAGGAATCATGCACTAGGTGTGATCTGAGCACTTAGAAGATGAACAGCCCGATACTAGGACCTAGAGGTTAATTGGTGAAGGTTATAATGCATGTTTATAAACAACTCACTTAGTAATTAAGGTATATGACACATCGAGGTTAGGCTCTCGTAGGTGCCTTAGTTGTTAATGTAGGGAAACTTTAATAGACATAGTGTAATAGTAAGGTATTACTACAACAAGGATAATTCACCGCCGAACATAATCTAAGTAACTATGTTATACATCAGTCATGCCAAATATGAAGAAGGGAGGGAGTCCAACCACCATACCTAGCCTCTATATTTCTTGAATCTATTATTTATACATTCTGCAATTTATATTTCTGCAAAGCATTACGCTATTTTTATAAAAACCTTTTCAAAAACCAAAGCGAATGCAAACTATCACAAGCTTAAATAACGCTAGTAAAGCTGCGGCACGATCCCTGTGGATACGAACTCATTCTAGACACCTAGATTGTGAATTATTACTCGACGACAGACTGGTGCACTTGCCAGACCGTTGCACTTGCCAGACCGTAGTCAATGTTTATTTATAACAATGTTCTGTTGGATCTTTTTATTAAAGCTTTTATGAAGTACTTTGTTATTTATTATAGGCTTAATTCATACTTTGGTCCCTTATGTTTATTTTAGCGCTCAATTTGGTCCCTTATCTTTTAAACGTCTCAATTTGGTCCCTTATTTTTTCTGAAGTTCTCAATTTGGTCCCTCCCGTCAAATTTTTCACTATTACCATTAAATTTGGACACGTGTCATCTGTCCAAGTGTGCCACGTGTCCAAAATTTTAAAAGACAAGGGACCAAATTGAGAACTACAGAAAAGATAAGGGACCAAATTGAGACTTGCAGAAAAGATAAGGGACCAAATTGAGACTTTTAAAAGATAAGGGACCAAATTGAGACGTTTAAAAGATAAGGGACCAAATTGAGCGCTAAAATAAACATAAGGGACCAAAGTATGAATTAAGCCTTTATTCTATGTGTGTTTGTCTTCTGTAATTTATTTATTTACTTATTTATTTATTTCATCAAACACATGTTTTTAGAGTCAAATATCAAACTAAGATATCAAAACCAAAATACAGAGTTTTATTCAAAAGAAA
Organism: Trifolium repens; assembly: GCA_030408175.1. NCBI lineage: Eukaryota > Viridiplantae > Streptophyta > Magnoliopsida > Fabales > Fabaceae > Trifolium > Trifolium repens. The sequence goes on along the minus strand of CP125843.1, from coordinate 35,314,977 downwards.
TTGTTGACTACATAAGTTCTAATCCAACTTTTCTCTTGGATCCTCATCAGGAACAACTAGTCCTAAATCTAGTTGATTGGAACCAAAGGAAGAAGACGAGTTATCTTCTTTGGGTGGAACATATGTACTTAAGAATTCCTTCCAGTAAGAATCCCAGTCAGATTCTGACTCAGATAAAGTCTCTGATTGTCTTGTCTTGGATCTTGTTTGATAGTTGCCTCTGACAGGAGCAGAAGTTGATGCTTTCATCTTCTGAGGATTCTTCTTAGCTTCTGAACTATGTTGAATCTTCATCATCTTCTTCTTCTTCTCCTGTGACTTATTACTTTTGATCACTCTTCTATCCTTATCCATCTCTGTATTTTCAACAATACAATGGAAGTGTTGAGTGAAATGACAAAGGTCTATGGTCCTTATATAGTTCTTCAAAACAGACAACTTTATGGTTTTACGACACATCATTTAATTGATATTGTTGTAACCACTTTTCTTTTGACCTGACTGTTTTGAAACTCTATATTTTGACAATTTTTTTAATTTGTCATTCATTACTGTTATGTTGTTTTTACTCTTTCTGCTTAATGACAAAAGGGGGAGTAAGAGTAAATTAATTTATATAACACTAACTGAAGCCAAAATGCCAAATTTAAATTTTCAGTTGTCACTTTATTTTATCTTACTGATTTATTTATTAAGGAAAATTTCTATTTGAAATTTGAACTTCTTATACATGGTACGTACAAGAGAAGAGTGCGATTTTCTCTTATGGGTATCAGACTTAGGGGGAGAGCTTGCAAACCTAGCTTTTAGGAATCTAGTGTATAAGCTTAGTTCATAATTCAAATAATAATTTTTAAACTGTTTTAATTAATCATTGCTGAAGTTAGGGGGAGCTTGCAAAACTCATAAACCTGAGGGAAGTATGATAAATTAAATCAACAACCATTGTAAATTAATACTTGGTTTGTCATCAATCAAAAGGGGGGAGATTGTTGGAACAAAAGAGGTTCTGACATGACCAAATTGAGTTTTGATGATAACAAAAGTATTAATACACAATAGGGTACACTGATAATTTACTCTAAGTGTGCAGATATATAAGCTAAAATTTTATATACACCATGAGTACAATAGAAGCTCTGAAACGTTGCAAGCAAATTCTGATTGGAAGCTACCCATCAGAAGATACAAGTTAAAGACTCATCAGAAGCTACACATTAGAAGCTGTGTGAGAAGACACCAGATTCTAATAAGAGCAGTGTTAGCCGTTTTGTCAGAAGAACATTCTCTGCTACAATGATTGGAATTCATCATCTTCTGACAATTCAAATTGGAGAATCAACCTTATCCTCAGCGACAATGACGTTAGTACTATTGTACGAACTTATTACCTGATATGGGCGAATCTTCTCTCACAAGATTGGAATTGTACAAAGGTTACTTGATTTGGTTAAAATACCATGTGAAGGAAGCGTACGATCTCCAGCTGGCTATTCACTCACTACAACGGATTCAATTCATACGCTCCACCCTCCACTATAAATAGGAGATGAATTGAAGTTTTTGTGTACACACATTTGAACAATTTTGAAACGAGCTGTTACTCTGTCAAAATCATCTAAAGCACAAAAACAACTTGAATACAACTTGAACTCATTTGAACATCCAAGACTCAAGCTTCAGCTTCTGATCATTACAGTAGCTGAGCCTTAGTTTTCTTTTTTAGAATTCTAAGTTAAGTCTTGCTTTAGAGTTGTATTTATATCATTTGAACATTGATTTTTGTATCAAGTGTTCATAAACTTTGTTATTCTTTTTGTAAGTTGTTTGAAGTCTCTTGCTTGTGTGCTTGAGCATAGGAAGTCTCTTGTAAGGATTACTTGAGCATAGGAAGTCTCTTGCCTGTGTGCTCTAGCAAGTGTAATCTTTTGTGATTATAGTGAACTCCCTTGGAAGTGCAAGGAGACTGGAGTACTCTCGATTTGTGAGGGGAACCAGTATAAATCTCTGTCTCTCTCTTTCTCTCTTGCTCTTGCTTTTGTGTGTGATTTGTGTTATCTTTTATCCGCTGCAAAATCTAATAAGTTGTCTAACTTAGAAGAAATTTTTAAACTATAAAAACACAATTCAACCCCCCCTTCTTGTGTTTTTCACACCTTCATATGTTGCTGAGATGTGTGGAGCTATGAGAGCAATTGAAATATTGGAATCATCTTTGGATTGAGTCAGATTCTTCATATGTGGTTTCAGCTTTTAAAAATCCAGAGAAACAGGTTTCTTGGAGCTTAAGTAATAGATGGAAAAATGTTGTTTTTATGGCCAGTTAAATGAGTTTTATGGTTACTCACATTTATAGGGAAGGTAATCAGGTTGCAGATCTTATGGCTAATCATGGTTTATCCCTTTCTTCCATTGTCTTTTGGTTTGATCTTCCCTTGTTTGCTAGGGACTGTTATGTTAGAAACAAGCAAGGGATACCAAACTTTAGAGTTTGTCTTTCTTAGATGGGTTTTGGCCTTGTAACACCCAAACCCATTTTTCTAACTATTTCTAGTTTTATAAATTCCTTTTCAAAATGCGCAACGGAAAATAAAGTTTGAATTATAAAAACAATGGTTCGAGTATTACATTCACTTCAAAACACTACTAATAACTTAATTAATAAGTTAACATCTATATAAAATCCTTTTGAAAATGATACAACCTTAATAAATTAAAATAAGAAATAAAAGACTCTATATATATAAGGTAAACTATTTCATGTGTCATAATCAGAGCGGGGCATCACCGACAACTCGATCATAACATAACCTGAGAACCTGGACCCCCAAAGGTCCAGCAAGTACACAAAACAGAGAGTTAGTAAGGAATTCCAAAATAAATGTAAGTATATCGAATACTATACACTTAATAACAATATAATAAATTCTACTAACATTCGCACCATAAAGATACAAGATTATACAATTAAGATACATCTATAACTCATAAATCAAGTATCATGTAAATCATATAATCCATGTATCATCAAGTCATTCGCAATTAATGTACAATTAGCAATCATGTATCATCAACATCAAATTATTCACAATTGATACACAAATAACAATTAATGCACATAATAGTATCAATTATCAAGTATCAATTAGGAATGCACAAGTTCCTAATGTAACTAATGCCATCATCAATGTTATGTCACCATAGACACAACTAAATGCATGTGGTACCCTCATCATCTTTATGATAGAATTATATCACATTCTTCTCAAGTCAGTTTTAAGTCACGGGGGATTTTATGAATGCATGAATGTACATTTACCACTTATGATGATACTTTTCACATCTTCTCATTAATATTAGGATATCTCAACATAAATATTTCTTCTCAAGTTCTCATCAAATCTTCTCAACAAATCATCATTATGGTTATACATTCAAGCACACATATCACATAGCAATAATCATGTTATCGTAAATCATCCACTCATAAGATATCATGAATCATAATCTCATCTCAACCTACAAACTCATCATAGTTAATCAACATATACAATATCACAACTCAATTCATCATTCAAGACTCAATTTATAGTCATATACACCATTTAATAATCATAGGATCATAATACAATCAAAGTATAAGCATATACATCATATTTCTCAAGAAAAGACAAGTTACATGGCTGATAAGCTCGTCGGGCAAGCTCCCGGCGAGTACAGAGCGAGCAAAACCCGAGGCTACTGGTTTACTCGCCCTCCACTCGCCCCACACTCACTGTGGCGAGTTCATCAGGGCTCACTCTCCCTGCACATGCTTTCCACTCGCCGTGGCGAGTTCGACAGCACAGGAAAATCCTATTTTCGGGTTTTGGTTCAATCACTACACGAAAATGATGATTTACTGGCGGCCAAAAGCCCTCAAAAAGTGGCCAAAACCGCCAATAAATAATAAAAATGACGAATTTACTGGCGGCCAAAATTGGTCACTAAATTGCCCGCCGATAAATTTATTGGCGGCTAAAACCGTCAGAAAGTAGCAACGAAATGTTATAGACGGCCTGAACCGCCAGCTTGTTGTACTTTTGCTTTTGATGTCAACACTGACACACGCCAGCATGTGCTTTTGCTTGCTGTCAACAAATTGCTTTTTTTTGTTTTTTTATTTTTTTTGCAAAACCAATTTCTCCCTAGAGGTTACCACTATCAAGTTCACCAAGTTTTTCATCAGTGGTGGATTTGTTGATTTCATTTCAGGTTCTTCACTAGTTTTATATCTTCTCTTCTTTTTTTAATCCATTATTTATCTTCTTCAATAAAACCCATTCATCACACTAGTATAACTGTCATAGCAGCAATAAAACCCATCCATTATTTTTGTTGCAACCTTTTTCCAGATCTAACAAGCTCCTTATTGAGTGGAATTTCTAACAGTTTCTAGATCTAACAATAATCACATATCTCATATTTTTATCTCCTTATTTTATATAAAAAAAGGTTGTTAGTTATAGATAAACTGATAAAGGATAAATTTTGCAACAATGATTTTCATGGATTTTGAATTGGGGTGAAGAAGCAGCAATTTTTTAGTAAAAGAAGAAGCAATTTAATGGAATATTTAGCCAAACGTGAAAGTGATTAATAGAGAAGAGAGTGAATATTACTTGGTGAGTGTTGTTCTTCTTTTTTATGCAGTAGAAGTGTCCAAAAAGAAACAATTTTTGTAATGTTAGAGAAGAAAGTGTGGTGTGAGAAAATATCATAAAAATGAAACAAGAGATATGGATGAGGATTTTAGAGAAGAGGAGAGCGAGTCTGTTGTTCTTCTTCTAGCCAAACTTTTTTTTTTAATTTTCGTCCCCAATTACCGAGGGTCTAAGCCGTCACAAAGTTCGTCCCCAATTACTGACGACCCAAGCTGTCTACAACGTGATAAGTACTGGCGGTTGAGGCCGTCAGAAAATATTTGACGAATTTTGCTTCAGAAAAATATTATTTGTTTAGTGTTTTGACGGTTTTTAATGACTTATTGATGGCTTAGGCCGCCAGTAATTTACAGAGGGTTAAAGCCGCCAGTAACTATAATTTAAATTCGTCAATAAAATCAGGTTTTCTTGTAGTGAATTATACACGAAATTCATCATCTAAGGCTCAAAATACATAAAGCTAACAACTTTAAACTTGTATAGTCATACCAAGCACAGAAGTACATCATTTAACTCAAACAAACATCATTTCATACATAAATTCATGAATTTATCATACTTTTACACAAACCCTTTTTCATCAAAACTCATTTTTACAATTCATCAATTGAAGCATAAATCATTGATTTTAATCATACAAATTCATTCAATAGTCATATTAAGACATGAGAATTCATCAATCAACATCAATTAACAACATAAACACATTCACATGAATCCACCCCAAAAACCCAAAAGAAAAGAGTGAGAGAGGATTGGGATAAAGAGAAATAGATTTTCTCCTCCTCTCTTGATCACCCTAGAATTCACATACTACCCTCATACCTTATTCAAGTTGGGATCTCTAGTCTTTCTCATCAACCTCTTAATCTAACATGGCTTTTTCTCTAATTGTTCTTCATCTTCTTCTCTAACTCATTTCTCTTCTTTCTTTTCTCTCTTTTCTTTTCTCTCTTTTCTTTCTTCTTTCTTTATGAGAGCTTCTCTCTCTACCTCCACCAAATTCATCATAAAATGAATTCTCTCTCTCTAACTTATCATTTTATATCCTAAACTTAGGTTAATGTGGAATTCCAAAAATAACCTTACTAATTGACCTAGGCCCATTAACTAAAGCTCAATCCTCACAACATCTCATAAAACCCTATTCTTTTACTACTCTTTCCATTAATAGCTAAATATCACATAATCAATATCTCATTAACTCTCATAATTAATTAATTAACTCCTTCTAACTTAATTAAGGGTTCTCAACTAGATTAATACATCTAATAGATTACTAAAATACCCTTCACTTATCCAAAACATAATTATTTATAAAATCACAAAATCACATATATTCAAATAAATAAATAATCACACAAGAATCCTTTTTATTAAAATACGGCTGTTACAGGCCTAGTCCCCCTCATCATGTATATATTTTCTTCATGTTTTAATACATTTTGGGGTGGTTAGCACTTTGCTTTCCACCTTTTTGGTTTAAAAAAATATTAAATAAAATTTATTTTGATAGCCGATAAGTTAATAAATGATTTTGTTTCAAAAACAATGTATTAAAAAAATTATTTTAATATAATATATTTTCTTAATAAAAAAATGCCTCAATTTAGAGGTCATTTAAGGTCTTATTTGTTAGATCAAACTTGTGTTTTTCATTGCCTTATGTTTTCACTTCACATGCTACAATGTTGTTGCTACAATTAGGGAATAAATAATCCATATGTATGTACTCGATTGATTAATTTAGTTGATAGATATCACATTTTATATGCATAAGTAGGGATTTGAATTTCTAATCACTAAACCATTTGCCAAAAAAAACTCTATCTCACATGTCACTCATGTGCCCATATAAATCGAGACTAAACCATCAAACATACACCTCTCATTTTCTTTTTCTTTTTTGAAATGGCCAAAGTCAATTATTACTACGAAATTGGATCATTTCTTTTTCACTATCCTCTCCTTCTTTATAATGTGTTTTTCTCTCTCTTGATTGTAGAGAGAATATAAAAAGATTAAAATAAAAAAAAATCAAGAGAGAGAGCGAGAGAGAGAGAGAGAGAGAGAGAGAAAATCAAGAGAGAGATAGACATAGAAGGAGAGGGAATGAGAGAATAGTGGGAAGAAAAGAATCAAAATTATTTTTTTTTCGTTTATATTTTCTTTTATTAATTGGTGTGAGTGAATCCACTGCACATAGAAAATTCACATAATTGAATGTCAAATTAACAACAGACCTTTACTTCATTTTCGACTCTAAAGGTTGAAACTGAAATTTTGGAGCAAATACTAACATTGTGTTTCTTTAAGTAGATTTAGAAAACTGAGAAATAACAAAGAGAAAAATAGCATATAAAAGATTATTTTTCTATAGTTTGAAAGAACATAAAAATGAGGATAAAAGGAAATTTTATGAGTGAGACCCAACAAAAAAAGTTCTATCCCCAAGAGGAGAAAATATTCTCTACATTGTTCATATCACAAGAGAGAGAAGTTTACATCTAAACTCTTAATTCCACAATTTAATTTAATTTAATTTTTCAATTGTAAATCTATGGCTCAAATTTTACTGCAGGGTAAATTGGATAGGAGAGAATCCACTCTCGCGAGACATTTTGATTTTGAGTGATGCATATTTTGATTTTTTCAATTATACCCATATATATCAACTTTGCTTCCTCTTGGATTTTTTTTTTTTTTTTCACGTATCCTCTTGAATATGTTGTGATGTTAGTAGTTATCATTTTTTGTTATTAGATACTATTATCAGTTTGTATAAATTTGCTAACGTTAGTTGATATTAATAAAATAAGCCCCTTAAAGAAATATTAATAAAATACACATAACAAGTCTTTATAAAAAATTTGGATGATGAGTTTTAAGAAAGTAAAGTGGATAATAACTATTTTATTGATTAATTTAGTTCTTGTTATTTTATTTATTTAATCTATTTCAAATGTTGTTTTTCTAATTTAATAATTTTTTAAAATTAATATTTTTTAAATTTGATGATACTCAGTTAACTGCTAATATTTATTATAGTTTTATAGTTTTTACAATTAGGTTTTAGGAGGAATTCATGGTCAAAGAAAAGAATTATTGAAGAAATTGATCAACAAGAAGTTTAAAGACAAAAAAAGTCAAAAGAAGAAAACACTTAGAAAAATATGAGTTGTGTTATTTGTACAACTTCTTTGGACAATTATGATGGACAACTTTTTATTCTTTCTTCATTTAGCACAAAAATCAATAAAATGAAATATGAAATGAAAGAGAGTAAAAATATAATGTGAGTATGAGAGAGAGTTGTCTAACTAAGTTGACAAAATGGATGTCAAAATATCATTTCTCAAAAATATACTCCCTCTGTCGCAAAATAAATGACCTGTTTGACCACTGACACGTTTGCCAATGCACAACTTTAATCGTTAATATCTCTAATTATCTATTATTAAAAATTATAAAAATGATATATTTTAAAAGTACTCGTCGAGACAAATCAAACAAGAACTCATATGCTAATATTTGCTTGTATATATTAGTAGAAAAATAAGGTCAAAATAGGTTAAATAAATAGTACACCAAGTCAAAAAAGATCATTTAAAATGGGACGGAGGGTGTAGAAGATTTTGAATGAAGATTTCTCCTGCACTCATTGTGTTTGTCGCGCCCCCATCCACAATTCATAATGGCACGATTTTGTTATTTCTCAAAAGCATATCATGTGAAAAGAGGAGTACTTATGTGCAGAGCAACACGTCAGCCTATATGTAGGCAATTTCCTTTGGACTTATGAAGGATGATGTCATCAAAGGATTGGATTCAATAATTACTGCATCATGTGTGCAAGCTGTAAACAAATAGGGACGCGATGCACACACATAGGGGCGCGATTTGAAGTACGTAATTTCTGGCATATAAATATCACTTTTCACCTGAAAAAAAAGTTACACAGTCTAGAGAGAGAAATACTCCCTCCGGTCCTATATAGTATAAGAGAAGTTTTACTTTTTAGATTCATTGTGAAATGAATGTATCTAGACTATAATATTGTCTAGATACATTCATGTTACAATGAACCTAAAAAGTAAAATTCCTCTTATATATAGGACCGGAGGGAGTACGACCAGAGCCGAATTGAGAGTAGTTTTTTGGTGTCTCATCATTGAAGAACTCAATTAAACGTGTTACTCAGTTTATTTCTATCATGAGTAAGCTAATTTTCTATTGATTATAATTAGTAGATGAACTTTCTTGAATTGATTTGAACCATGCAAATTGTTGAGGATCCGTTGGGACCTTTTTAATATTATTTTTATTCAGTTATTTCTGCGCTTAATGTTTTTTATGAATTGACGAATTTATGAATTGAAATTAGGAATCGAATGATTTCTAACCATAACTTTTGAAACCTGATTCTGAAATAATTGTTTGGTCAATAGTCGCTTTAGAAATATCGGATTATTGAACTATGATAAGTAGAATTAATGTGCATAAATCTTTCTATGAATTTAAATTGATCTAAGACATTAGGAAATTATTTTTATGGAAAAGGATTCTTAGTCATTAACACTGGTTTGAACCATTTAGTTAATTCATCTTGACAATAATAGTGAAAAGGTAGCTTAAGACCACATTTACCAAATCATGAAGAGGAAGTGATTCGAACATTCTAATCATCCGTCAATCTAAATTAAAAATCATCTTTTTTAGTTTAATTTATTTTCTGTCAACAAACTTTGTCAAGCAAACCCCTCTTGTTTTACATCTTAAATTCAATTAAATTGCTTATTTGAAATTGAAACAATCCATGTGGAGACGAATTATTTTATTACTTAACGATACGATTAGTACACTCGCCAATTTTGTCATCAAAATTATAAGTTAAAAATATAATAGTATTTATAATATTTCAAAAATAAAACATGCAGGGATAAATTTGTCATTTATTATTTTTGTTCATTTATTTTTAATCTTTATTAAAAAAGTGAAAATTAATTTTGGCACATCCTTCTCTTGTATTTTTTATTTTTTTAGCAAATGGAGTGCATATGACTTATGCACACCTAAGTATATTAAAATAAAGGGTCTTGCTAGTGAGTGTCCTCGGGAAACTTTTTAAGCATTTTACTAAAAGAATTTTTTTATTCAAAGATTTAACTATTACATTTTTTTAATGTGTTGATTATATAAATTTCCATAAAAATTTACTATTTAAAGTCTTAAAGAGTGCCCTGGGAGCACTCATTAGCATTTTCTTAAAATGAAACATAATACAAACGACTGAGGGGCAAAGGCCCGACCCAGTTGAATCACACAAAAATTAAATAATCAACCTAATAAAGGGTATGCAAACAATTCGACTACAACAAAAGTGATTTAAAACCACCTAAATGGTTAATGAATCGCTCGTCAGCACAGACAAATTCATGTACCAACAACCCCTCGTGACAAACCACAACATGCATAAAAGGCCCTTTTGAGCCAAACAAACCAAGCAAGCAACAAACTAGATTCAGCAGAACCCAATACGACGGTGACATGGTCCTGAATCGAAACGAATCCAGGAGTGAACCACTAAATCAGAGACAAAACCACCATCCTTCTCGCAGTCAAAGATGGCGACACTAGATAAAAAAAGAAGAGGCTTAAATTCAATCAGAACCTGAAGGTGAAAGACGATAGAGAACGACAAGACAAACATTTATTAGGAAAACAACAACCACCACAAAGAAGCAGCGGTCTTGAAACCAACAACGATCAATCCATTTGTTGAACCAAAAACAGGTTTAGTGGGACCATCACCCTTCGTGACCAAGAGATAAGCCCATATGAAACGAACCACAAACGAAGAGGTTATATAGGTGACAACAGTGTCTCGCCGACGGTTAAGTGACCCCAGAGGGTTAACATCCTCAAATGGAGTTGAAAGGTGAAGTAGAGGGTGATGATGGGTCACACCTTGTCGCCCCACCCGGTTGCAAGAGTAACCTTTTGACATAGTTGGATTTGGATTTGAAGGGTAGGGTGGTGGTGGCGGTGGATTAGAGGGACGATTGAAGAGATAAGGGAGAGAAAGAAAAAAAATCACTCCTTCTTCTGTATTTTTATTCATCAAAACATGCAAATTCTACTTTTTTTTTATTTCTATCTCTTTTATATTTTTCTCTCTTTTTTTTTGCTTAACATCCTGTAATGGACGAGAAAATATAGGCCCAATTCGCCTAGGCCCAATAACCACAACCCAAGACTTATCGCCCAAAAAGACAGTAAGCCCAATATGACTAAGTCAAGTCCATCTCTTGCTTGGTAAGCTCGTCCCCCACATTCTGAAGAACATGGGCTGATATTATCGCATCATGGAGAAGACACTCCCTCTCCCACTAATGGAGACATGATGGAGATCATGGGCGATAAATATCCAACTTCTCATAACTCCCTTTATTCTATAAATACCACCCCCAACAAAAAGAAGAGGGATTCCAACAGAGGACATTAACTCAATTTGCTTATCAATCTTATATATCAACGGGGAATATATACCCCTCCGTTCCACACAGGAACATTTGGCGCCCACCGTGGGGCCGCGGTAAAGCATTTCCCGGCCACACACATCTCAATAACACTCAATGTATTGACAAGTTCATTTTAACGGGCAGTGCTGCCACTATGTTAAGTAAAGCCATCAAAGAGCACTCCAATTGAAGCATCTCCGTCGACCACTGTGACGGAAAACTAAGACCGTATACCAGCATCGTCATCTCGTCGTCGACTGTTTTGTTGCAAACCGAGGTGATGGGTAACACCGCTGCAATCTCCAATCAAGACATGATCTCAGAGAACGATATGAAAAGTGGATGCTTTATGCAACTAGTAGAAGGCGGTGAAGCATAAAAGTGAAGCCTCAAGAAAGAAGAAAAGCTATTTATACCAACAGAGGCGACAACAACAAGTGGGTGATTCAAAGTGGTGGCAATTGGAATGCAAGAAAGAGTATAAATAGAGCACTTAAGTTCACAAATGAAAATCACAGGCATAAGAAACAATTTTGGGAACAAGAACACGGTACAGAGGAGTTTTGGAGACAGAGAAGAGATTGAAGCCTTTGAACAACATTTCTATCTTTTGGGTGAAACCGCTCCGCCTCACTCGAAACAAGTAAAAATGGTTTGAGGATGTGTTAAGGACAAAAGGGAAAGCAACAGAAAAGTTTTCTCAAGAAAGATATTATTGATTTGTCGATGAATGGAAACTATTCAAGGACCTAATTGCAAAATCAATGGAAGAAAAGATAAGTGATCAATTTTTCATATATATCATTTTGGTTTCATTTTAAATGTTATGCACTGGACCTTCATCTTTATGTATATCATTTTAGGTTATTCATTGTGTTGAGATTTGGATGATCTCTCTTATTGAACGCTGTGGTTTGGATGATAAAGCATGTGTTTTCTTGTCTTTGTTGAGACTTGATCAAGTTCTTATTCTTCTATAGAAAGGGAATGATAAAGCATGTGGTTTTGATTAATTTCTTTGTGGAAACTAATTTGTTGATTCCTTAATTTGATAGGAAAGATGGGAAAATCTCAAATAGCTTCGAGCTGAGTCTCTTTGTTGTCTTCAATTGACAGTGGAATCAAATGAGTGGTAACGTGCCGGCGTTCGCGAATTATTATCTCGGCAGATTTGACCTCGACAAAGGAACAAAATCCGTGACACGGCAGCGGCTGACTTGACTACGACAAAGACATGAAACATGCGAATGGAAGGCTTCTATTGAGGCGGCTCTGTCCTGGAGCAGAGGTGAAGTGGCCACGGTAACAAGAGACAGTGTAAATCGATCATCCAGGTGCCTTCAATCCTTTGTATTAGAATCCATTTGAAATTATAAAAGGAATTGAATCCGTATGAAGTTAATAATCAAGGGAAAGGCCTCCATAAAAATCTGGTCATGTGATAAATTTGTGTTATTCTTTTTGTCGTCTGCGTTTAACGTAGCAAAACCAGGAAGATATCTGGTTTAGCGGAGGCATAAAAACATATATCCAATTGATTTATCCTACTGCATTTATTTTATGAGAAATCAATATCTCCTTTCTTCTAGTTGTGCTATAATTTATTCTTATTTGTATTTTCTAATACCTGCGATTTGTCCACCTGCAATTTGTCCTGTTATTGACATCTGGTTCAAGTCTAAAATAAAATTTAACCATTATTATTAATTCAATTTGGATACAATTTGGTTCAATGTATATCTAGTGTATGTTCACACAACAGGCACACCCCTAAGTCCAACAATTTCATTCCTGAGACTTTGTGAAGTATACATATTATCAATCTCATGAAAATAAGTTAATGAAGTTGATTGGTGTTCCACTACATACTTTTGGATTAGGCTTATGGTCTATCTGGTTGTGAATAAATATTCTTTCTATGATTGCCATCATCTATTAGCCAACTATGTAACTTGAGGCATCCTTTAATTCATATTTGATTTACTAGTTCAGTTGTTTCTTTGCGGAATAATTTTGCTTAATTTCCTTCCTCGCATATTGTGGCGAAGCGGAATGGTCGAAAATAAACCAAGCTAATTACCACAAACAAAAGACGGCGATGTCGCCGTTGGAGATCCACTAACACAGTAGCAGAGGATGTGCAGTGGCAGGCCTGAAGTTTTCGCTGTACAAATCAGTAGTTACTACTTACTATCTCCCAACGTCGCGAGAAAAATTCGATTCGGTGCTGCTAAGATCAATGCATCTGTATCCTATGAATTTTCCAAACAGGTCATGTGTTACTCCCACTTCTTTTCATATATTATTTTAGTCATCGTGCTTCTCTAATAATTGTAATTGGTGTCCTTAATTATTAGTTTATTAAATCACGGCTATCATGGCTATAAGTTTTTTATATTACCACGCCTCCAATAATTTCATTACGACTGTATGTCATGATCAAATTTACAATTCACAAGTCATCTCATAGTTGAAGTAATATCAACCTTTTCTCCATATCTTTAATTATTCGTTTGATAGATCACTCGCATTTGTTAAGGGCCTGCTTACTTAATTTCGTGAATTTCACATTATTACTCATCAAGTTTTTTAAGATGTTGAACTTATTAAACACAATACATGCTGGAACTTTTATGGATTGACCTTATTCAGAGAAATTAATCTTAGTTATATGTAAGCGGTTATGTTTGCTCCAGCCACTACTCTTCTTAATTTAACCACGGTGCCACGATTCTAAAAACCACTATTTTTGTGTACTCGGTTTGATAGGATTTCAATTTTACTATAACCATGTGGCCTTTAATTGTGCTAAAATCGTTTAACTTGGTAGTGCTATCTCTCCTAATTTTAATGATCATTTGGAGATGCTTACATTTGAAATTACCAACTGATGGAAGTCTCTCCAATAAAGGCTGTAGTCTTACTTCAATGTGTAGTCGTTGTGAAAAGGAAGTTGAAACCACAAAACACTTGTTTTTAGATTGTACATTTGCTCAAAGAATTTGGAGATGGCTAGCCTCAATTCTGAATGTCAATTGCCATTTTCATGATTTAGTTGATGTTTTTTAGTTATGCTCTCCATCATGTCTTTATTTATATAGCTATGCAGCTGATTGAGAGCATTCGCCGCTAAACTAGAAACTGATTCCGCAATTGTATCTCGCCATGGCTATGTTACAACAAAATCAAAGGTATTATCGATGGGGTCAAGGTAAAACAGGAAAGGAAAGTGGCTCAAATTTTCCTTGGTTTCGAATCTGCGTTTTGGTCTATGATTATCAAATATTATTTATCCTCTTTATAAGAATTGGATTGGAAACATTAATAAGAATTAGTTGCCTTTTAATTGTTTTTCTCAATCCTGGCATGATACTTCTGAATTGGTGATGATATTTTAGGATAGCTTATTTGTTTAAGCCAAAATGATGGCCACCTTATTTTCGATGAACTAAAACTCATACACAAGCTTCAATATACTGTGATGAACCGAAGATGTTTTATTTCTTTCAAACCTTACATGTCAAAAGAATATTTCATCATAATATACATCTATGCAAGATTTAGTCTTGGAATTCTCTGTAAAGCAAGAGTGCATCCGAGTTTCAAATCGTCCTTCTCATACACTTTAAGGATAATCAGTTCACATTTTTATTGTTAGCAAATCTCTTTGCTCATTGATTTAACTAGCTGACCGCATTCAGTCCCTTGTTTATACATATATTTTATTGTCAAGCCATTTACAAAGGTTGTATATGGAAGCAGGTTACAGTATTTAAAAGAAAAAGTAGATACATTTAATTAAGTGGTGAAGTGCTAGCATATGTCTAATCTATTTTCTCTACTTGAACTTGGTTCACTTATGTTTGACTCGGCTTTATCAATGGCATGGACCTAAATTCGCCGTTTCGTCGACCTGCTGTCCAACACGTCTCACTGCCGATCGTCGGATTCGCCGTCGAAGTTATGTTACTACTTTGTGGGAACCGAGCACACAATTGAAAGCAATACTGGATTATCTGTGAACTTGAACGGTCGTAATCTAGGTGACATCAATCCAAATTGTGGTAAAATTCACCAATTTTATATAGTCTATGTTTCAGACCACTGCTATATTATTTCTCCTTCATGACATGTATATATAATTGAATAGAAACTCCTACCTGAAGACTATAGGGAGTCAACTCCTCACTAATCTTTAGAGCATTTTATTTATTTTTGCTTTCATCCCTATTTGCTTTTACTTTTCATATTCGCATGTTAAAAGTCTGCTGTAGAAAATTACATGATATGTATCGAGTTATGCTAAAGGATAAGAGAGAAATGTCCAACAATATTTGTTTCTTTATCATTCATGATCAACCACAAGCAATATTTGTTCATAAGGTGTAACCTGTAGAATGTTTTCGAAGCTGGAGTATTATTTTATCCTAATCAAGAAGACAAAATATGTGTTAATTAGTCAATATTTGTGAACTCTTCGCATTATGAAACTTTTCTTGACTGCTGCTCCTTCTGGCTACTAACATTTGAAGAGTTAATATTTGTCATTTGATTTCTATAATTTTTCATTGACAACGATAACATTCTGAGACTTCTTTATGAAAGTCCGGAAGTGTCAAGCATTTATTAGCAGATCCTTGGACTACTGACAATGGTAACAGACCAACTTAGAACAAGTAGTGGAGTTGCTTTGTTGGATAACTTTTCAAGTCTGACTTCTCTTCAAAAACTAGTAAGGACATCAAGTTGATCATATTGCAAGACAACACACAGATTGGGCGAATCCAAATGGTATAAAAAGATCGAGCTACTACACGAAGAATAGAAAGATAATGAGTCGCTGATAGAAAGGAAAAAAGACACCGAATTATCTCATAGGATTAACAAGAAAATTAACATGATAATTCACCAATTATCACTCGGCGAGATAGAAGCCGCCGACCAACACTCCAATTGAAGCATGTTCTTCGACGACCACCGCGATGGAACTCAGTCTCGCCGCACCAAAGCATATACCTATAGCCACTATGCCAGGTTCAAAAATATTTCTTAAACCTTTTCTTGTCCTGTTGCAAATGAAGTTTTCATCTTGATGATGCACATGTATGAAATTTCTTCTGCTTTGTGTTGGTTCCAATGCCTTCAATTATGTATGCTTGTGATGATTTTTAAAATTGATCTATTTCATGTTTGATCTATGTGTGAAAAGTACTAATACTTTACAAGATGAGTTTAAATTTATGCTACTTCACAACGGTTAATATGTTCACTCCCTATGTAAGATAGTATTATACTGTATATTATGAATTAACGAGACATTAGCAATTATGCTACTATTGGTACAGTCAACTATTAGATTCTATTGCCCGTGCAACATTTAAACTATTGCTGTTCAACTTTTGCATATTTTAACCAATCAGCTGCATAGCTATATAGCATGAGCTATATCAAAAAACTAATTTTTGTTGCAGCAAGCAGAGGAAAACAATCTGTCGTATCAGAAATTTACCTTGTTTTGTAACTTTTAATTTACTTTATTGTTAGTGTTCAGGTTGACACTTTGCTATTACTCCTACCTCTTTGTTTCAAGCGTGATGTCGCCGCTGCCGTCAAAATCATGTAGATATTTTGTTGGAATTGATTACACAAATGAAAACTATATCGGATCATCTGTTAGTTTGACCGATCATAAGCCAGGTGATATCATTCCAAATCTCTTGGGCGAAATTTGTCTATTGTTTTTAATAATCGTATATGGTTTTGTCATTCTTTGTATATGAAGTCATCGTATGTGGATATGTGGTGTTGAAAGAAATTCCGCATCATTTAATCACATCAATTATAGACATGTTGGCCCTTTATTTTATGTGTTTTCAATTAGTAATTGGCATGACAGCTCTTGTGGTTTTGATTATTATGGACTAGCTACAGTACTACCATTGCTACGTCTCAATATTGTCAATTGCTATGTCGTTTGCATTAAAACATCTGATGCTTTATTTCATGGTAGTTTTACTTCTTTTGTAACTAATAAAGGTATCAAGTTGATCATAATGCAAGACTACAAGTGGATATGATGAATCAGAGTGATCAAATATACAATCAAATTAAAGCGCAAAAAGGAAAAAGTAATTGCGACACTAATAAAAGGAGGAAATACATCAAATCGTCTCACAAGGCCAACAGTTCTACAATTATGTTACCCGTTCATTAAGATTATATTTTGCATCTATTCATTTTTATTATAGGTACATGTTGATAAACTCACCACAAAAGCTTCATTCAATAAAACGCCACTTGAGATAAAATGCCATATTCAACAAAGCGTAATCCTTAAGGCGTAATGCTTCAAAGGCGCAATGCCATGTTATATTCAACAGCGTAATGCTAAAGGCGCAATGCCTCAAAGGCGTAATGCCATATTCAACAAAGCGTAATGCTTAAGGCGCAATGCCATGTTATATTCAACAGCATAATGCTAAAGGCGCAATGTCACGTCAAAGGCGTAATGTCATATTCAATAGCGTAATGCTAAGGGCGTAATGCCATCATCAGCAGCGTGATTCTACCGGCGGCTCGAAGAGGCTCTTACCATGAAGTTAAGTTCGTCTCGACAACGATACTCATCATGATGAAGTTGTGACTATATCACTAACAATGGTTACCAAATTTAGCACATGCTTTCAACATTGAATATTAAGATTCAACTCATTCAAATTAAGTCATCTCGCCAAGACTTACTGTTACGGTAGACTTGTTATTATTTGGATAACCTATAAAGTTATATTAAAACGTCGTCTCGCCAATAAGAGAGAAACTATCTCGCCGCGAGAGATAAAGTCGCCAAACCATTAAAATGGCATTGTTTTTGAAATATAATAATTACCTCTCTCAAATAAAGGAGTCACCAAATCGACCATATCCACTTTAAGAAGGAATTCAATCCTCTTTGCAGGAACACTTAAATAAGTATAAATGTGTTAACCAAGATTGTTATCTTAAGCACTTCGCCCTTACAGGTCTCATGCTTGGGGGGCTGTGCAATGGACGAGAAAATATAGGCCCAATTCGCCTAGGCCCAATAACCACAACCCAAGACTTATCGCCCAAAAAGACAGTAAGCCCAATATGACTAAGTCAAGTCCATCTCTTGCTTGGTAAGCTCGTCCCCCACATTCTAAAGAACATGGGCTGATATTATCGCATCATGGAGAAGACACTCCCTCTCCCACTAATGGAGACATGATGGAGATCATGGGGGATAAATATCCAACTTCTCATAACTCCCTTTATTCTATAAATACCACCCCCAACAAAAAGAAGAGGGATTCCAACAGAGAACATTAACTCAATTTGCTTATCAATCTTATATATCAACGGGGAATATATACCCCTCCGTTCCACACAGGAACACATCCAAACATAGTGTAAGAGATCGCTAGATATCACCATAACGAACTCAAACCACACAATGACTCATATCTCCTCACAAAAATTCTACATTTGGTCAAATTCTCTCATTTGGAAGCCAGATTCGAAACATATATTATTATTATTAATTAGGAATTTATTCTTATATTTTCAGTAATCCTATAATAAACCTACATGCCTTGGTCTAGTGGTCAAGACTTAGTATCAAGTCTTCAAAAATAAAATCTTATAGTATATAGTTTAAATTTCATTTTCTTATATTAGAAAATAGCATTTTAATTAATCAATTTTTTTATGAAAATAAAAAAATTATCATAAATGTCTAAAATTAAAATATATATTTATTTTTTGGGTTATGCTAAGTGCTAACTAGTGCCCCAGGCTTTAAATCAAATTCAAATTGATAATCAAAATCAAATGGCTCTTGAAAATCAAATTTGAGACACTAGTTAAGAAAGCTAAAAGAAATAAAATTTACATATTTATTTCAAATTTCAAAAATTGTTAACTATATTTATTTATTTTTATATCAAATTGTTTACAATATTTTGTTTCTTAAATAGTGCCTTAGGAGAACTAATTAACATTTTTTTTCTGAAAGGGCAAAATTAATTATAATCATTAATAAGAAGAGAGACTCCACTTTGTGTATAAGAAGTACATAAGAAGAGAAAGTAAAACAAATTACAACAACCTGTGCAACAACAAGGGCGAACTATACAAAATCAATAACTCCAAAAAAAAAAAACAAAAGCAATCTGTTTTGAAACAAATACATATTTTTTACATTAAAAAATTTACATTCACTTACATTTAGTATAAAAGTGGGGAGAGATAACAGAAAGAGATAATATGGTAGATGATAATTTAAAATTTGACCTTGAAAATAAACAAAATGTAGGTGAATATAAAATTTCTTAATGTAAAAAATATAAATATTTTCCAAATGAAAATAGAGCCGACCTAGCTCTTGAAACTGAAAAAACCAGGAACCAAAACAATAGGAAAAAATTCGACATAAACTTTGCACTAGTCCAAACTCCAAGATCAAATCACAACAAAAAAAAAACCTAGCAAGTTGTACATATATACTGGCGCTATGGAAGAACTAACACAACGTATTACTTAACAAAACAACAACGAGGATCCCACAACCATTCCATAAAAAGATTTCAAGTGCCACATTCCTAATCCACCCTTCTCTCTTTATAAGTATACACTGTCTCATTTAATCCAATAAATCTTTTTAGCCTCTTCCTCCCACCATAGAAACAAATTTAAACAAGGACTATGCTTAATGGAGTAATATTGAATTGAAGTTTTCTTATTCCTGTATCCTCTGTTGAGAATTTCCAATTCAGTTGAGCTTTGCATTCTTTATATATTTTTAATCTATGAAGCATGGACACAGACACCAGACACGACACAGACACTGACACGGCGACACCGATAATAATTTGAAAAAATAACATAATTTAGTGTAACCATAAGTGTCGTGTTGGTGTCGGACACCGACACGGATACGTGTCGGACACAGACATGGAAAGATTTTTTTTCTTTCTAATATTCACAAAAACACGGTTAGAAGTTTTTTGACCTAGGAAGATCACCCTAATAAACATCTTAGCATAACAAGCAAACCTAATCAAATGAATATGAATCTATGATATATTTTGTTGTTATAATAAGACTTATCATTAGGAGTTTAATACCAGAAATGAAATTCATGATCTCATTCCTCTCCAACTCCAGTCCCAACCCAACAAATCTCACTTCCAAGCTTCAACAGTTAAAAGTTCAAACACAGGTTTACAATCCCACGGGAACATAATCAAAACAAGAAACAGACATGCAACGATTAGATCATCAAATCAACAATGTTTACAAAGTTCCTGCAGTGTGCAGGAAAACACAAACCAGTGACTCATAAAAGATATTAAAAATTTAAAATACCAAACCTACTGATATAGGCGCCCAAAATTAAACAGATCAGTGACACAAACTCTTGGATAAAATTTAGGCTCAAATCTGTGTTAAAACTTAGAAGTTGTATACTTATTGAAATCAAGATCCTTATCATTTGAACAGTTTCAGTGAAATCAATAAAACATAAATTGGCTAAAAATACAAGCAATTTTAAAATCCAATATCATTAATTAAACCAATTTCATACACAAAAGGATTAGCAAGATCCAATTAGGTCATTACAACTTAGAAAATTAAAAAACTAAAAAATAAAAACTCTAATTGCAACTAAACAGATATAGCCATCCAATAGCAACCCTTAAAACAAATAGCCTAAGAACTTGTGAATTTAGTGACAGCTTTGGTACCCTCAGAAACAGCATGCTTAGCCAATTCACCAGGAAGAACAAGTCTAACAGCAGTCTGAATTTCCCTAGAAGTGATTGTTGGCTTCTTGTTGTACCTTGCAAGTCTTGATGATTCTTGAGCGAGCTTCTCGAAGATATCGTTGATGAAACTGTTCATGATACCCATGGCTTTGCTTGAGATACCAATGTCAGGGTGAACTTGCTTCAAAACTTTGAAGATGTAGATCTTGTAAGTCTCAACGCTCTTCTTGTTTCTCTTCTTCTTCTTGTCTCCGGCGGCTGAACCACCTTCCTTGGGCAGCTTCTTTCCTGCCTTTGGCTTCTTCTCAGCGGGAGCCTTCTCTGCTACGGTGGATTTCTTCTCCTCTGCTGGCTTCTTCTCCGCTGGCTTCTTCTCTCCCTTTGGTGCCATTGAATCGAACAAATTGGGAATTTGAAGAAAGTTAGGGTTTCGGATTGGGAATGAAATTAGATGCAGAGTGAAAGTGGTTGGTGAATGATGAAAGTTGCGCTGATATATTTATATTAGAAGGTTTTCGCGTTTCTATTGGATAATGAGCTTTGCCGCGGATCGATGACGTGGAACTTGTTTCGCCGCTTACACTCCTAAAGGGAGATGACAATAAACGGTGGAGATTTTGCTTTGATTCAACGTGATCAGTCCGCTTTTGGTGGTGTCACTGGTGTGGATCCAAATATCCAATTTACTTTCAATGCGCGCCCAAATAGACGCTCCAACTTTTATTTCACCGTTGATTCAAGTAGCTAGAGTCATCAAATTTTATGAGGGAGTTTTTTTTTTTTTTTTACAACCAATAATTTATATCATTTCATTATTCAATAAAGGAGTAATATATAAAGGTAGTGTCTCAAAAGTACAGCAACGAAGCTAAGAAATGGCCGCCCTAGCAAGAGAATGGACAACTATATTCGCTTGTCGCTTAATAAACTCAATCTTGAAGTTTGGATTACATAATAAGAAATTGTTAATGCTATAAATAAAAAGACTAAATTTGGAGTTGCCACCGCGAAAATGACGAATTGCATCAACCACACTTTTGGAATCCGTCTCAAATATAACATGAGAAATGCCTCTTTGTTCCATAACTTTCAAAGCTTATAGCAAGGCTATAGATTCCCCTTCCACTATGGAGCAATTCCCATCCAACCAAGAAGTTGCAGTCATGACAAACCGACCTCTGTAATCACGCAAACACCAACCGAAATTTGTTTTGTTTAACTCTTTGTGAAAATCGACGTCGACGTTGCATTTGTACCAACCGTGCACGCAGTGGCGGATCTAGACTAAAAATACCAGTGAGGCTAAAATGAAAGACACCACAAATTAAATTATACACATTATAATAAATACTATTGTTTAGTGCAATACATTTACAACGAAAATCGTCTATTATCTATATTTTGGAAATGAGCTAAAATAATATCGTTGTCAATTGTTGCAAGAACATCTCTTTCTATAAGAGTTACAAGACGGTCATTTAACCATTGATCACTCATTTTGTTACTTAACTGATCCTTCACAAGATTCATAGCTGAGAAAACACATTCCACGCTTGCAGTTGCTACCGGTAAGACTAAAGCCAACTTCAAAAGCTTATAAACTATATCAAATGTGTTGCACTTCTTTGTTTCCACAAGTTTTGCACTAAGATCTGAAAGTCCTTTTAATTTTGCAAATTGTGGATCCAATCGAACATCTCTAAAATAAGTCTGAAGTTGATGTCGAACCACGACTTCCGGCACATCTACAAAATCATTTGGATAAAGCTCAACCATCCTCAATAATTTTTTAACATCAAAAGCTTTAAATGACGATGAGGGACTCAAACATGCAACACATTGTAAAAGTTCAGTATTCTCTTCACCAAACCTAGCATTGAGCTCATGCAACTGCAAATCTAAAACATTAAACAAACAATCATGCTTATAATGATGCAAATTAGAAACACTAGAAGTTGTAGGTCCCCTAGGTTTCTTCGATGGCACATACGGTGCATCCATATCAGGAACATCGATATCATGCTTATTGCAAATTTTCACAACCTTTGATATAAGTTCTTCCCATCCATCATCCCTCATTTCTTGTAATTCTTGTTTGGTAGCATTGACAAGTGACAAAGCATTGATAAGATCTTGATCACCCCTTTGTAGTGCTAGACTCAAATCATTTGTAAATCCTAAAATTCCAACCAACATATATAGCATGAAGATAAAATCAAAGGATTGAAGCAAATATAACAAAAGCGTAGTTTCACCATATTTGTCATATGTCGGATCATTTCCCACTTCTACAATTACCCCAACAATGGCACCATACAAAGTCATCAAACTAGTTAGAGTCCTAAAGTGCGAACCCCAACGAGTGTCACCTGCTCTAGCTATAGACGATTGTTGATTTAATCCACTACCGGTCTCTATCTCGCCCTCTTCAATCAATTTAGCAAACTGAGCTACTTGTTGGTCCCGAAGCAATTCTTGTCTCTTGTTAGAAGATTTTATGAAATTAACAAGAATATTGACGTTCCCGAAAAAAGCACTAACACCTTTGTGAGCCTTAGCACAAGCAACAAGTGCCAATTGAAGTTGATGGGCGAAGCAATGCACATAATAAGCAGAAGGAACCTCATTTTGGATTAAAGTTCTCAAACCACCAAACTTACCTCGCATATTGCTAGCTCCGTCATATCCTTGCCCCCTAATGCTAGACAAACTCAAGCCATTAATAGACAACAACTTCTCAAGTGACTCCTTAAGTGTCTTTAACACTTCCAATGCCAAGAAATCTCTCTCTTATCAAACCTTCACTATTAACGTAGCGAATAACAACCGCCATTTGTTCTTTCCCAGCAACATCACTAGATTCATCAATCAAAACACAAAACACATCATCCGCAATATCACATATAATTTGTTGAGTTATTTCAAATGCACAAGCAGCAGCAAGATCCTTTTGAATCTTAGGGGCAGTCATATAGTTATTTCCCGAAGCATTATCTAATACACTAGCTATCTCTGGGTTAGCTTCCTTTAAAGTTCCTACCAACTCAAGAAATGGTCCCTTAAATAAAGTTTCACGCTTCTCAACATGCCCTCTAAATGGCAAGCCACACCTCAAAAGAAACTTAGTAGCTATAAGGGATGTGTTTATACGAACACGATAATCATCATTCATTTGCTTAGTTTGCTTAACAAACGCAGCCTCAACACTTTGTTTTGGGTTCATGAGAGCATAACCCATATGCACACAATCAATATGACTATTGCAAGAAGTAGCATGTTTAGCCAACCTGTGAGCATTCTTCCAGTCACCAAAACCGTCTCCCACAAAGTGATCCCCCCCGTATTTAGAGACATTTTTAAATAAAAAACATGGCAAACAAAATGCTAGGTCCTTAGATTCACTATAATCAATCCATTCATACAAATCAAATCAATGTTTGCAAAATCGACGTCTTTGTTTACCTTGAACAGACCAAGGGTAAACGAAATTGTGAGGAGGTTTATGACGACCTATTTTTAAATAAGCTTTCCTTACCTCATTTTGGATGTTAGGATGATAGCTTGAAATTGGAGGTCTAATTCCCGGATCCGTTTCCAACAATTCATAATCAACAACTTCAATACCCTCATTTGGATGTTGCGTTTCCATTGCTTCTACGTTAGCCGAAGAACTAGCTTTGTCTCTAGAAAGCACGGGAAAAAATTTCTTCATCCTATAAAAAACAATAAAACAGTTTAAAAAATATTCTTGACCCATAATTTTATCATCACTACTTTAGTGGAAAAAAAAAATCTGTCAGTATGATGAACAAAATTGAAGCAAATTGAATCAAGTAACAATAACAACTAAGAGCAGCAACAAAGAATAGCAACAAACAAAGAATAGCAACAAAGTATGATGAACATTGAAGCAAAATCTGTCAGTATGATGAACATTGAAGCAAAATTGAATCCAATTTTTTTTCAAAGAATAGCAACAACACAAAGAACTTTGAATCAAGTAACAATAACAACCTTAATTCTGTAACAAAGAACATTGAATCCAGTAACAACTAACAAAGAACATTGATTTAATCCATAAAAAGGGTGAAATAAAGAGGTTTAGGGTTTGGAATTGAAAGCAAAATTACCTTGTTAGATGATTGACGGTAGTTGGTGGTTCAGTTACAGCGGTGAGCGACGATGGTGTTAGCCTCTCAGGGTGGCCGGCGACGTGAATCGTGATGATGGTTGTGTGTGGTGGAGAGAGTGAGCGACGTGATGAAGAGGCAGAAGAGGAAAGAATAGCGCGTGCGTGTGTTTTGTTTTGACAAATATGTTTGTCACACAAATACACAATGTTTTTTCTATATAAAAAAAAAAATTGAAAATCTGGTGTGGCTAAAGCCACACCCTGCCTCTACTTAGATCCGCGCCTGGATGTGAGTTTGGGTTATTGGATGAATTTTCAAAGTATGAGGTATTTTCTTGATTTGGGATAAATGGTGGAATGCCACCATTTTGCATGAAATTAGACCAAGAAATAGGGTGATTGGGGTTCATTGCCAAATGAAATGTGTGGAAGAAAATTTTTAAAAAGAGATAAAATAAATGATTCAAATTTAGACTAAATATGGATGAAAAATTGTGATAGATTGAAATAGTTGATCACTTATTTATTCTCAAACTAGATTTATAATAAATAAAAGCTCTTGTAAAAAAAAATAATAAAAGCATGTCAAAAAAGTTACTGAAGTAGTCCAACGGTAATATATGCAACGGTAACATTTTTTTAAATTGAAAATTTTATTTTGCATTTATTTTAACTAGACTACTACCCGTGCGATGCACGGATTATGTAGAATATAATGTGTATAATTTAATTTCTTATAGTAAAAAATTGCAAATAAAAAGTTAAGAAAATATAGATAAATTGAAACTAATTAAGAAGTAAAAAAAATATTGAAGTTTTAAGCAACATCTTATAGTACCTTTTTTTTACAAATCATCTTATAATACCTGAACATAAATAGTCATAACAAAAACTCTAGAACACAAATAAATTAAGAAAACTTGTTGTATACATGAGAAACAACACTGGATAAAAATAAATAGAATACATATCAAAAAATGAAATTTACTGCAAACCTGTAAATATAATTTCCAAAATACCTGTATTGACATTTGTAAAAACATAAATATCAGTCCACAAAAGTCTAAGGAAATAATTAGGAAGTAGTAGAAAAACAATATTGAAGCTTTAAGCAACATCTTATAGTACCTGAACATCGACAGGAAATGCATACGATGTTAAACTTGACATTAAATTAATCTTTATAGAAATTCCATGCAAAACTATGCTAAATTCAGAGAAAAAGTTTGAGAGAAAAAATAGAGAGAAAAAAAAATAAATTCAGAATCGAGACAGTGAGATATGTAAGAGAGCAACAAAATTCAGATAAAAACAAATCATAAATCCTATTAAAACAAACCATAAATTTAGATAAAAACAAACCATACGATGTTAAACTTGACATTAAATCAATCTTCATAAAAATTCCCTGCAAAACCATGCTAAATTCCGAGAAAAAGGTTGAGAGAAAAAATAAAGAGAAAGAAAAAATAAATTCAAAACTGAGAGAGTGAGAGATGAAAGAGAGCAACAAAATTTAGGTAAAAACAAATCATAAATCCTATTAAAATAAACCATACGATGTTAAACTTGATATTAAATCAATCTTCATAGAAATTCCCTGCAAAATCATGCTAAATTCAGAGAAAAAGGTTGAGAGAAAAAATAAACAGAAAGAAAAAATAAATTCAGAACCGAGAGAGTGAGAGATGAAAGAGAGCATCAAAATTTAGGTAAAAACAAATCATAAATCCTATTAAAACAAACCATAAATTTAGATTAAACAAACCATAAGTGGGATAATTAAGAGGTTTTATAGGGAATTCAGGAAAACAATTAATTAGGGATTTGTAGTTATAAAGATAAAGATTTAATTATTCAAGTTTTTATTGTAGCCGTTGATATAATATATTTTTTCCACGTGTCAAAATCTAGACCATTCATATTAGGGTTAGGGTTTAGGGTGCCTCTAGTTACTCTCGTTTTATTATAATAAAGATGAACAAAAATGACACAATATTGAAAAGATACGGTAATAAGAAATGGAACCGTATCCAAATTATGCCACAACAACTCAACACACATATCCCTGCTACTCTGACATGATGGCATGACTTGGCAAAAAGACACTGCCGATGTTTATGCTCTTAGGAGACTTTGCTCTCATTTAGGGTGTGTTTGGTTTAAAAGAGAAATTGAGAAGAGAGAAATAGGTAAGAGAGAGTGTGGGAAGAGAGAAAAAGGTGAGAAAAAGAGTAGATTTAATGGATTGTTTGGTTTTGTCAAAAAAAAAAAAATGGATTGTTTGGTTTAAGAGAAAGAGAAGAGAAATAGAGAAGAGAGAAGTGTTGATTATATTGAAAAGTACAAAAATACCCTTGGGTTAAAAAATCACAAATAAAAATGATTTAATTAATTCAACTACTTAATTTAGTTTTGAATAGCTTAAATAATTAGATTAATTTAATTAATTATTACATTGATTATTAAACTAAAAAATTTAATTATCAACTAATTCGACTAATTTAATATTTTAATTTTATTAGACCAACTTTCACTTTCTTAAAACTGTAAAAATAAAAAACACATAAACTTCCATCACCAACCGAGTGACCGACCAATCCACTGCATCTTGCTCTGTTGCTTATCTTGCTTATCTGTGTTTACTCAATTCCATCAACAAAATTTCAAGATGCAGTCCGCCACCGCTTGCTTTGTTCACCAGACCTTCCCTCCAACGTATATTTTAGCTTAATATCATATATGTTGTTTTGGAAGAAAACATCATCAACTTCAAGGGCAAAAACGGAAACATGCTTTCTCCACTCCATTTCTTCGCAAGATAGAGAGAACTTAAAAAGGTGTGGGTCCCACGTTATTTTGCTCTCTCTTCTCTATTTCTTTTCTGTTCCAAACGAGAGAAGTTGCATCTCTCTATCCTATTTCTCTCGCTGCTATTTCTATCTTCACCATTTCACTCGTACCAAACACACGCTTAATGTCATCCCTAGTACCATTTGTAGTCCACATAAGCTATAAGTATCCTCAAGTGATTCATGCATACATGTACATATTTTTAAGTGATTTCAAGCCACTCAAATATTAATTGCATCAAATATGAAAGTTTCATTGAGAAAACAATGCAATTATTATGAGCAACTACTGTTTATTAGGTGTTATTTTGGGTTAACTAGTGTAAATCCCGTGCATTGCACGGGTGTAAACAATATTTTTTTAAATAAAAAAATATTATAGAGTTAAAGTCAAATTAATATTACACATACATTTGATAAAACTCCACCAATTTACCATATCACCTCACTTTTGTATGGTTATTTTAAAATTAATTGTATGATATGAAAGAATGGTGGTTTTTTATTGGATGTTAGTGTAAAACTATTTTACACTGACGATGTATGTGTCTATTAATTTTTTTCTTTCGTTGTACAAATACTTAAACTTATTTTAATTTGATAAAAAAAAAATTATTTGAGAGATACTAATATGATTGACATAAAATATGTGAATTGTATTAAATACGAATACCTACATCACAAATGTTGATATCTTAATAAAGAGAAACTGGAAGTGCAAACACACTGCTAAAATAAGAGTGAAAGTAGAAACAATAAAAATTAGAGAATTTGAAATTTGTGGTCATATTTGGCCACAATCATGTGTGCTACCTGCCAAAATTTGTCTTGTTCTTCTTCAACAAACTCTTTTCCAATTAATTCCAAGACAAATAAAAGCATGTGAGGTAATAAATTCCAAGACAAATCCACTAAAAAAATAATTTTTTACCATTGGAGAATTATGAATCTCTATAGAATTTTAGTTTTTTTTTTTTTTAATTTTTTGTAACATCCCTAAACTTTAATTAATAAAAGGATATTAATTAGAGTTAATTATTGAAGACTATTAGGAAATAATTAAACAAATAGAGATAAATAATTAATGAACATAACTACATAAGTATGTTTTGATAATAAGTGGAGGGACAAATTTGGAATTGTACACAAACACATGTTATGCATTATATAAGGACCAAGCCAAGTCACTTCCTCTTCTCCATTTCTCTCTCACGCCTAAACACTCCCACTCTCTACAAATCTGAAATTGAGAAACAAACATATCTCTCACCTCTCTTGTCTCAGCATCAATTCATCCCTCCAATTTCATACCAAAATCCACATGCAAGAAGAGTTTTAGAATCCTCTTAGCATAAGCTTCAAATTAAGGTATGATTTGAATCAATTCCCCATTCTTTTCCTTCTTAAATTCGTGCTCTCTCTCTCTCACCCATAACCCTACTGATTTATCAATTTGCATGTGATGGATTGAGCAAATTATACATGGTGGTTGTTGAAGAAAACAAGAAAATTTAGAAAGGATTGGTTAAACTCGTGTTTGGAAACAGGGCCTCAGTAAATCAGTAAGTTCTCCCCCCTCACAACTCCGTTTCGAATGATTCTTTTTGGAATAGAAAGCTAACTCGAATACGGTCATTTTTACGCCGGTTTCGTGAATTTTCATTGAGAAATGAATTCTGGGCGAATTTTTGAAGTGAAATGTTTAACCCAGGATTTTTCAGAAAATCGTGTTTGGACAGGGCTCCAGTCAAAAGGTGATTTATTTTTCTCTGTAGCTCTGATTTTGATTCCGCTTGTTGGTATGGAAAGCTAACTCAATTCCGGTCGTTTGAAGACCAATTTCGTAAATTTTAGTGGAGAAACGAAGGCTGGGTGAATTTTTGAAGATGGAGGTCTGATGCAGAGTTGTGTTAGAAATTCTCCATTTTTCCGAATTCCAAGTTATATCAAGGGATGTTCGTGGAATAGCTGTGGATTCTGTAGCTGTGTAGAGCCCAAGTAGAACAAGCTAAAGCTTCATTATCAGGTGGGTTCTTAGGATAGTGTAGATAGTTTCCCCAATTTATGAAAAATTGCATGTCAACTTAGGGTTTAGGAAAATTATGTGTGAGAGGAATTAACTCCCAAATTCCTCTCCATACTGTCGTATTTTATGTATATTATATGATTGCACTGGTTCTAATTGAGGATTGTAGGTGAATTCCTTGTAAAAATACGAATTTCTGTAAACAGGGGCTGTTCTGCATGAGCTCTCCGGGGCGAGTGGCTGGCGAGTATCATGGCGAGCACTCATGATCTGGGCACGTTGAGCTCGCCATGGCGAGCATCTGCTCGCCTAGCGAGCTGTTTCAGGCCTGATCATGATTTCTTGCCATGGCGAGCAGGTTGTCTCGCCGTAGCGAGCGAAGGCAGAATGACCCTATTTTCAACATGTTTCTAAAAACTCCTCACTCGTTTTATATCCTCCAATTATGCCAGTTATTTGCAATTATAAGATTAATATAAACTATGTACAGTATGTTCATCACAGTGTAATCCTAGGGTATAACTTAGGAAATTTAGTTTGTATGCTCCCCGGGTTTTGGGATATTTATGGTAGTATGAACAATATTAGTTACAGTCACTTAGGAGCGATTTTGAATTGTCGCATATGGATTTCCCAATGGGTGTATTCATCAGGTTATGTATTGTGAGCTGTATGCCGTGATCGGATCGATCGACGGACAAGGCGGGCCTCCGAGATATGCTCACCTCGGAGAATCCTTGCGGTTAAAATGAATAAGAGTTTTTATCTGTGTTACACCTTTAATTTCAGTATTATGTTATGATTATGTATATGTTAGCATGTTATGACTGTTTAGGATTCCCCCGTATAGTCACCATTAGGAGGGTAGTAGGACTCACTGAGGCTTAGTAGTCTCACCCCACTCCAAACCATTTTTTTTAGGTAGACAAGTTAGCTGGAGCAAGGACCAGGAGGGAGATGATCATTGGAGCTGAGCTTGGATCATCGGATTAGAAGATTTTATTTTCTTCTCCTAGCTTTAGTTTTACATGTGTATCTTAGAATCTCATTTTTATTCCGCTGTATCGTACAAGTTTACTACTTAATTATGGGAAATTCTTGTAACTCGGTTTTCATTTCCCTTTAATTTATTGTACTCAGATTCAATTATGAATGTCTTGACTAAATATTCTAGATATTTTAGTTGGGGCGTTATATTTTTCAAAGAAAAATTCAACGTATTTAAACATTTTTTTTGTCGAGGTATTTAAAACATCTTTAATTAATACTTTCTGAATTAAAAAAAAATGATGAATAAAATTTTGGAGATATATTTGAGGGTGGAGGTATTTTGAAAATTAAGTGATTTTTTTTTTGTTACAAATTAATCCGTGCCAAACACTGGAAAATAAAATTTAAATAAAAATCTAAGGCTAATTTTCAAAAATCAGTAGATATTTACGTTTTTTAACATATGAGTTAGCATAAATTTAGAATAACTTTAAAATAAACAGAAAAGTTAATAGTTGTCGCATCGCAAAAAATGCCCGAGCGTATTGACACTCGGAATGACTTCATAGTCGCCACCAAATTTTTTTTTTAAAAAAGGAAAACGTCGATAAAACCCTTAAAAGGTGGAAAGGAATGGTCATCGCGACCATATCCGAGTTCGGGAGTTAGTTATGCAAGGGGAAGGTATTAGCACCCTGACTACGGTCTGGCAAGTGTACCAGTCTGTCGTCGAGTAATAATTCACACTCTACTGAGTAGAATGAGTTCGTATCCACATGGATCGTGCCAAAGCTTCGTTAGCGTTATTTAAGCTGTTTGGTTTTGCATTCGCTTTGGTTTTGAAAAAGGTTTTATAAAAAGGAAGCGTAATGCTTGCATAAATAAATAAATAAATAAATAATAATAAATTCAGAAACATAGAGGATATGTATGGTGGTTGGACTCTCTCCCTTCTTCATATTTGGCATGAACGGTGTATAACATAGTTACTCAGATTATTGTTTGGCGGTGACTTTTCCTTTATTGTAGTAACACCTTACTGTTACACTATGTATATTAAAGTTTACCTACATTAATAACTAAGGTACCTACGAGAGCCTAACCTCGTTGTGTCACATACCCTAATTACTAAGTGAGTTGTTTATTACACATGCATTATTACCTTCACCCATCCAATGCCTCTAGATCCTACTATCGGGCTATTCATCTTCTAAGTGCTCAGTTCACACCTAGTGCATGATTCCTCCTCTAACCGCTCAGTTCGCGACTAGTTCAGGACGTTACCGTCTCTATACACCTAGCGTTATTTACTACTAGTTCCGGACCACATCAGGTTAATACCCAACATCAATTCTATTAGCGCTCCCGCTTACCCGGCCAGATTACGAGATACGTCGTTAAAGTGCAAGAAAGTAAATAACAAACATAATCACTACAACAAATTTGCCATATATCCACGGACATATTTAATGACGGTCAATAAATCTGCGGGTATTGTACAGGTAATCCGTGGCTATAGCCCTTTTACTCCCTCTGTCCCAAAATAAATGACCTATTTGACCACTGACACGTTTGACAATGCACAACTTTAATCGTTAATATCTCTAATTATCTATTATTAAAAATTATAAAAATGGTATATTTTGAAAGTACTTGTCGAGACAAATCAAACAACATCTCATATGCTAATATTTGCATGTATATATTAATAGAAAAATAAGGTCAAAACAGGTCAAATGAATAGTACACTAAGTCAAAAAAAGGTCATTTAAAATGGGACGGAGGGAGTACAACTTACATAAAAATTCCCACAAAAATAAAAATAAAATAAATTTTTTATATAGGAGTCTTCAGTAAGTGAAAAACCTCACGCATGAGCAAATTATCCACTAGCGACTCGCTCAACTTCTTCTTTCGTAATTCCGCTGCACGATTAACCTTCCTCTTTGGATGAACAACCTCAACTTCTTCTGTTGTAAGTCTTTTGTTATGGTAAGATATTTTGTTCACCGATTCCAACTTTGTTTATTTCCTCTCTCAAATTAGGTCTATCTTCTTCTTCATTCACGCTTAATCACTTCTCATAATCTAATTTCACAGCCTAATAATGGAATGAGAGTAACACTTTTCTTTTTTATTGCTTAATCACTTCTTATTCTCTCTCTCTGAGATAAGAGACAAATTGCTCCCCCAATCTATGAAATTTCTGTCTCTCACCTCTTCCTTTGGTCTCTGGATTGCAACAACTCTCATTCGCCTCCACAAGGAACCCTAATTTCATCGCATTAACGCCGATCGGATCCGTCGCCAAGACCAAAATCTTAAATCGGTAGTTATCACACCTTCATTGCTAGTTCTTGAATCTCAATTATTCTTTCTTTACTAGTTTTTCACTTCTCTCTCAGTCATACTCGACATTCATGTTTCTAGAATTGTTTTAGATTGAATTTGTTTAGGTGAATTTGGGATTCGTGACGTTCCTGATTTTTTCTTCTACTGTGTTCATTCGGTTTCCAATTCATCGATTGTTTCATCACCTTCTATATATTATAAATTTGTAAGTTATTCATCTTCTCTCTTATTTGAAAAGTTTTAGGGATTTAGTGAAAGAGATGAGCTTGTGCGTGTTAAGTGTATGAGAACAATCTGTTTTTGTACTTAAGTGTTAGAAAGTAATATTTACTTGTGGTTTATCATTGATTCTTGAGTGATTATCACTTATGAGTTTGTAATCTGAAATGAATATCATTGATTCTCTTATTTCATATTTGAGCATGAATAAGGTGTTTTGTCACAAATATTTGCCTTGCTAGTGTAACTTCCATCGTCGACGGCGAATTTGCGACATAACGTGAACACGATGCCGAATTTTTAGGAGTGTAGATATATAGTATGTTGATTGGAGTTGCTGATATATTCTTCTGTCCGTGTTTGTAATTTGTTATTAGTTAGCATTCAGGTTGGTGAGACTTTGTATAAATTTGGAGCCATTGAGGTGGTCTCAAACTGAGTAGCCTAGAGTTTAAGATATTGGGATATGTTACGCACCTTATTTTATGTTTTGCTTATTAGTCATTCTTTCTCTACATACATTAACTTCTGTATTTTTTGGTTTAAGGACTTGTAAATACTGGTTATATAAGCCATTGGAACTATTTTTTAGCCTAATAGGTGTGTTCTTTGGTTATATGAATGTATTCTTGGCATATCCAAATGTATTCGTGTTGGATACATATTTGACACGATACGGCGACGAAATTGACGTATTCGTGCTTCGTTGGATGCAGTTTTTTCTGTTCAGTTTGAATGGAATGTTTATTTATATGTTGAGTAATTAGATTTGGCTTGTTGTGTGAACTGTGAAGATAATTTGAAGGTTGTTAGGTTGGTTGCATTTGGTGGCTAGCTGGTCACAAGTCTAGCTACTGATATGGCAGCAACTCTTGTGGTTGCAAGCAGGTGTGTTGGATACAGTTGCAGGTTTGGTTGATGGCTTGGTTGTCTCATGTGTTTCTTGTCTTCGTTGTTGTGTCATTGTTATTTCCTTTGTCATTTGTAACATACCCTCTTAAGAACTTTTGGAGATAAACCAGAGCATAGTTGTCACGCCTTGAATTTATGTTTATATTTATATAATTGCATTTCCTAGTCTATATTGGACTAATGACCTTGATATAGTGATAAAAGGGAAGCGCAAAGCACAATTTAGAAAGGTGATCGGAATTGTTGATACAAGTATAGGTAATGCAATGTCGATCACTTTGCAAATCACTTTGCAGCCGCAACAGAGCCAGTTTTAATTCCAGGTGAGATACCTTGAAATTTATTTGTTAACATTTCATTGTTGATATATTCATGATTGTCTCTTATTAATGTCCCTTTAGAATGAAGTGGTGGAATTTGAGTATGAAAACTTATATATGCACTTGTTTATGATAAATTACAGATGCTTCTAGTGCCCCTCACCAAACGAATTCTCCAAGTCGCGTGACACTAACGAAGATTGAAAATAGAAGAGATGAAGATCGTTGAGAAGATTTGAAGAGAGTAAATTTGAAAATTTAGTGGACGTGATAGGTTACTTTCTTTGTAGCTTTGATATTGTTATGAATTTATATATTTTTAAATACATTATGTTGTTCATGCAGAAAAAAATATCATAATGTTGTTCTCATATTTAATATAATTGAGGTTTTCATTTATTTTGTTTCATAATATATAGTAGGTCATCTATTAAAAAAAATATTGGCAGAATTTTATTATTAAAATATAAATATAATTTGTTTGGGTAAAAAAATATTTGAACAAAAAAAAAAGCAAGTGGAACCTATACCAACGGAAAGATGTGTGGGTAAATCAATTTCATAGGTTTCATTTGGCTGTGGGTATAGCTCTGAGGTTTTGACCAACGCCTGAAATTACCGTTGCTATAGCCTATTGGGACGGCAAATTTCCGTGGGTATAGCAAAATAAAGACCACGGAACAAAACGTCCGTCGGTATAGGTTTTTCGGCCTATACCCACAGTTTTTGACCTTTACCTATGGTTTTTTGCCGTCACTATATGTCAAATTTCTTGTAGTGAATACTGAATAACGATTTATTATAACTTCGACTCAATCACAGACTCCAAATATTCATAGGGGAGTTCATCTTCTCCACCACAACCTAAGGCATCTATTACAAAAGACTACATATTTAAATTACAATAAAAGAATTATAACCTAAATATAAAAGCCTGAAGAAAGCATACCTTGCTGAGTTAGTTTTCCCGTAAGGGGAGAAAACTATGCCCTTAGAGCTACTCTGAACACCTCCTTTATAGTAGAGAGTGTTCTACTATTTCTGAATGAAAAATAATGAGGAATTGGAGCTCTATTTATAGTTTTCGTAATGGGCCTCAGCAAGCCATCGTGCTGCGATAGGTCCATCGCAGTACGATGGGAAGATTCCGTTCAAAATTATAACTGATCCTGTGCATTTCATCAGCTTGGTCGCCAAGAAATGTCATCGTGCCACGATGAGGGGCATCGTGCTGCGATGAGCAGATTCTCTTCAGATTTTCTCTGTTGATTTCTTGGCCAATAAGTAGCTTCCATCGTGGCACGATGGAAGCCATCGTGCTACGATGATCAGCACATTTTCTTCACTTTTTGGGCTTTTTCTTGTCTTTTTGCATCTTGGACTTGGTCTTGATGCTTTTCCTTGATTCTGTAGGTTTTTCTTCGTATTTGGGCATGTCTTGGTCATTTTACTACTAAATATACTACCTAAAATACCATAGAAATTCCTGTCATCAAAACCCCAAACTTAAACTGTTGCTTGTCCTCAAGTAACATGCTGTCAGACAAGATCGTTAGAGAAATAAGAGATAAATAAAGATGATAGGAATTTCACAACCTTGCACTTCAGCAATGGTACCGCTGATTCTTACCGCCGCGATCATGCCCAGTCCTGCTAGGCTCGGGTGACATTGATAGTAGCAAATCAGACAAATGTCCGCAAGAGTCCATGTTCAACCTTTTCTCTCTCTCACATTTGTATTTTTCGCTCATAATTGAAAGGGTTATCTCTCAATCATCGTACAACCTGCCATTTTACCATAGGCTTGCAAGAACTTTAAGCAACCAGTCAAAATTTAATATACATGCATTTTTGGAGGTCTTTTCAGGGTTATAACGTGGCTAGGGTCAAGGTAGGACATTTTTGGGACAAGTAGGCTAAACATTGGAGTTAAGTTCTACTTTGTTTCCTTTTTGTGTACGCAACCTTATTCCTTAGGGTGGCTTTTTGTGTTGGTGTCAGAGATTAAGAACCGGATGTGTCTTTGTGTGGTTCTTTTCTATCACTATTTTTTCCCTTTGACTTTTTTCTTTTGCCCTTTGGCTCTTTCTTTTGCCTTTTGGTTTTTTTTTTTGAAAAGACTATTTTTTTAGGGAATTTTTTATGTTTTCCCGTCTCTTTTTCATTTTTTTTTCTTTTTGTAGTGATAGTTCTCTGTATGCCCACCCCAAACTTAGATGTTGCTAGTTCCATGAGCAACCCCAAACTTTGTTGCCAAGACTTTTGAGAACTATTACCTAACTCCAAAGAGGGTAAATCATTGTTTTTCTGGTCTATAGGCTTGTAATGTGGTTTGTCACCGAAACAAAAGGGATAATTATTTTTTTACGGCTCATAGTTGGCTAGCAAAGGATATAATAATAAGGGTGGCTTGAAAAGGCTCTGGGTTATAACAAACAATTGCCTCAATGCATATAATATCAAATCAACTAGTCAGCAGAGAATTAGAGCAAGATCTAGAAAATAAACAAGTGCATGGTACTCTCATAGTAAATCGAAAGAAAGTGGTAATACTGTTTGGAAATATTTGGCTCAAATCCTCACATGGCTTAGGTATCTGAAGGATGAACATTTATCTCACAGACACCAGCTTCATCACTCGTCTCATTGTCTCCCGAACTTCGCACTTCGGAGCAATCACCTTTGGTCTTTGTGTGAAGGTGTGAAATCGTCTCATCAGAATTTATAACTCACTTCGCTGCAATCTTACCTATAACAGTTTCTCATGCACAAGCACTAGTACAAATTTGGCTTATTAATAAGGGTTTTACATCAGTGGAAGGGATATCATATGTGAAAACCAATATGGAGGACTTTTTACATCTGGTTTTATTTTTATCTGAAGTGAAACATACATAGACACAACCTTTTACATCTGGTCATAATATTCCCAGAGGCAAAGTTAAACGCGGTGGCAATCTTGTAATTATGGTGAAAATTGTCTAAAATAATATCACATCTGACCATAATATTCTCAGATGTAAACAGTCTTCAAGGGATTTTGTTTTTGTTTTAATGGAAAGTCTTTAAGCAAAAGCCTATCTATTCTTAGTCAAAAAAAAAAAATCTCATGATATCTCTCTCACGGTCACTGAACTCGTTCTCATGGATATCAGTCGCGAACCCTAGATCTCATCACTATCATCACTGAAATCGTTCTCTCACTATCGGTGAACTCGTCATCTCTCTCACTGATGAATCGGTGAACTCGTCGTCTCTCGTCATCTTGGTGAAAACGCAAACAGGTTTATCTCTCTCGCCTCTCTCGTCAAATTGGCTCACTGAACCACAAATTCCAATCCCTTTCACTGAATCACAAATTACAAACCCTAATTGCAGAATCAAGGCTCTGAACCCTAAACTTCAACCTAACTAACTCGCTCTCTCCCTATTCTCGTCCCCCCTGTTAGTCACACTGTTTTTAGGTAACCTCTAATCTTCTGCTTAAATCTTTTTTTATCATAAATTTGTGATTTCTTGTTGATTTTCTGTGCTTAATAATTTTTTTATTGTGAAATTTGTGGTTTTTTATCATGAAAATTGTGATTTCTTGTGCTTAATCTGAATCTTCTGTTTAAAAGACTTGATGATTCCTTTCTTTTTGTTGTGTTTGCAGTTTTAGTTTAAATTTGTTTTGTTTTGTAAATATTTCTTCTGCACTTTTTGTTGGTTCTTTGATCTTATCTCTTTTGGAATGAGTTTAGACAAAGTTACTTTCACTTTATTATCGCTTGCTTTTTATGCAGGATGTTGATATTGCTCGTCCTAGTATCATGCCGATGCATAAATTCGATGTTAAGAATGAGTATGAGATGGTTCAGAACTATAAGGTTCTTCACTATCATGCTACACATTAAGTCTTTGGTTTTGTTCTTCAAAATACAGGTAATTCAATTCTAGCCTTGTAATTGATTAATAGTGGAGACTTGTTCTTAATTATAGCCCACTGTCATCCTGTATTTGGCCTCTTAGAAATGTAGTCTGTAGATGATAATAGTGAAATGGAACTGCTTATTAGGGTTTGAGTATATTGGTGTGATTTGATTCATTTTTGTATTTCTATAGAGGTTTTGCGAATCCGGCGCCGATAATTCAGACCTTTTATGCCGAGGATAATATTTTCAATGAAGTCAAGTTGGATGGTGATGTCACTGTGGTAGATGCCAAACATGCTGGTCTTCATAAAAGTGGGACTAAGATGACCGATTTCTTATCTTTTAGAGAGTGATTTATAAGTTATTCATGATAGACTAATTTCATGATATAGTTTTGTTACTATTTGATATTCTAAGTCTAATATTGGGTGTTCTTTTAGAGAGTGATTTATAAGTTATTGGGTGTTCTTGTAGCTGCCGGGTTGCAAGTGCTTCAAGAAAAGAACCTCATACATCGAGATTTAAAACCACAAGTATCTGATTCTATTTTAATTGATTGTTGCTGTCAATTATACCGTTCATGCCTTGATTTTATATAAACTTTTTTTCTAAACATGCAGAACTTACTGTTGACAAATATATCAGTTACACCACTTATGAAAATAGGGGATTTTGGTTTTGCAAGGTAGGATAGTTTCTTTAATAGCTCTATATAATATCTCCCTTTTAGTTTTATATGAAAAATACTCAAATGGAAAAAAATAGTTTTTGTATTTCCTGCATTTTTCTAACTTACTGATGTATTATTTTACTAGGTCTCTCACACCTCTGCAGTTGGGAGATACACTATGTGGTTCACCTTATTACATGGCACCTGGGATAATTCAGAGTCATATGATGCCAAGGTGACAAGTTGGTAGAAATGGAATAAAATTGTATTTACTATCGGTTATTCGCTTATTCCTATTTTCTATTGCATTATAATTAAGCTAATATTTTCGGTGCAGGCTGATTTATGAAGTGTTGGGGCAATATTGTATCAGCTACTTGTCGGGAAACCACCATTTCATGGAAATAGTCAATTGCAGGTTGTGAAGATGCTAAATCACAATATTTCTTTTTCTTTTATCCATTTTGTTTTAAAGATTATAGTTTTGTATTTTTGACACGCTTTGGAACCATTGAAAAATTAAACTATACTATGTGAACTACGAAATCATGATTTTTATAAATTTCTTCATGAATACTTTTGCTTCATTGTTATGTGGTGGCATTATTGATAAGGTTATGTTCTTACTCTATTGCATTTCTCTTTGTTTGTTGTTACTGCTACAAGTTCATGAGATATTTGCCATAGGACCAGTAGTTGTGATGTCTCTCTTACTTCGCAGTCGTTCTTGCATTTACTCAATTTGCACTTGGACTTTTAAGGTATAGTACAATGCAGTATAGTATTTTTGGAATGTTATAGTAAAACGATTCTTGTTGTGTGTGCTTTGCCTAAAAAAATTTCACTTTGCACGCTTGGTTTCATTATTGTGTTCTTGTCATTCTGTCATTGTGGAATTCATGGCTGGAGCTGCAATTACTAACTCCAACAATTTAAAGGTCTTTTTGGCATCAAAGTAAGCTTCAATACTAGTAGTTAATGCAATGGCACAAAATGATAGGTCCCGTGCGCAAGAGGAGGGACCACGTGAGGCCTTGGCTCACCATCACTCTACTGTGGGCCCCAAGGTGTGGTACGTATATTCTAGAAGGAAGAAGGATATTGCCAAGGCTCGTGACAGTTAGAGAGCTTGGTGACGTGGAGGGCAGGGATTGGATAGGTGCAAGAGCTACAACCGTTTTTCCTAAATAAAAGGAGCAGAGAGTACTAGGGAATAATATCTTTGGATCATTGCATAGTTGTTAGTAATGATTAGGCAGGTGTCCCCTAGCCTACGGAGCTGAGCTCTGGTTGTTCCCCTTTTGTAATACTCCTTAATCATTCCATTAATAAAGCTCTTATATCATTTCATCATCATTTTCTTACAATATTACTGTTTGATCAAATTGGTTCCTAACAATTTGGTCCGACCTGCCGGATTTTCGAGACAGAAACCAGTGAATGCCACCCAAACAAAATCAAATTACCTTAATACGACGAATGGACGAACGAATCGCTGCGTTGGAAGGAGAGATCGCCGGCGTTAAGGCTTCCTTGTCAACATTAGAACAAGGCCAAGCTACACTCATAGCCATGTTCGAGAGGAGCTTGGGTAAGAAGAAGGAAGGTGAGGTTGTGATAGTTAACGGAACGCCGAAAGCTGGATCTGGGAAAGGATCGAAACAACATGGTTGTAGGAGGAGGTAAGAGGAAAGGTGCGGAGTTTGTCGGTGCTGGGGAATGTATCTCGCGCAAAGCTTTTACAGTTAGCGCGTGCAGTGGAGAGGGAGACGATGCGTGATGGATCGGGCTTTACTAGATCCACCAAACCGGGTCATGGGTCAAGCAGATCTGGGTCATTTGGGCCCAACAAAGGAGGAACGGCGGATTGGGTGTTGGTAAAGGGGGGTAAGGAAGCAATAACCAAGGGAAGTGGGCCTGGGCCACGAAATGAAAGGCCAGGTCAAACGGATAGGAGGAATAGGCCACGAGATCGGGGGTTTACCCACTTATCTTACAACGAGCTCATGGAGAGAAGGAGAAAGAATCAATGCTTCAAGTGTGTTGGACCTTTCAGCTCAACACATCAATGCCCAGATAAGCACTTGAGGTTATTAATCACCGACGATGGAGGAGGAGAAGAGACCGAGTTGTTGGCAGTAGAAGTGGAGGAAGGAGAAGAGGAGGTTGCAGGAGAAATGAGTTTGATGAGTTTCCACCAACTCAATCAAGCACAACAAACTAAGCCACAA
The DNA here is from genome assembly GCA_030408175.1 of Trifolium repens. Taxonomy (NCBI): domain Eukaryota; kingdom Viridiplantae; phylum Streptophyta; class Magnoliopsida; order Fabales; family Fabaceae; genus Trifolium; species Trifolium repens. Next base: position 35,273,350 of record CP125843.1, on the reverse strand, counting down.
TCCATCAAGCTGAGGGGAACTATCCATGAGGTACCAGTGGTAATTTTAATTGATAGTGGAGCTACCCACAATTTCCTTTCACAACAATTAGCTCAAAAGATGAACTTAGTCACCACCAACACTCCGTTACTAAACATCAAGCTGGGAGATGGGTCTTGCTCTAAGACGGCAGGCACATGTGAAAATCTAGAAATTGACATCGAGGGCTTACATGTAGTGGTTGATGCTCAACTGTTTGAATTAGGAGGGATGTATATAGTGTTGGGAATAGAATGGCTTCGTACTCTTGGTGATATGATAATAAATTGGAGACAACACACCATGAGTTTTTGGTTTGAGAAGAGGTGGGTCACTTTGCAGGGGATGGATGGTAAAATAACAGATATGGAGACTTTGCAAAGTATCATTAGCAGACCAAAAAGAAGTAAGGAGGTGTGGGGGAGAGAAGGTTGTGACAAGGTGAATGGTGGAATCTTTCACGCCTTAGAGGTGGAGCAATCAAGGAAATTGGAACACTTGTTGAATTTGTGTGCAGATGTGTTCCAAGAGCCTAAAGGGTTGCCACCCAAGAGGAAGAAAGAACATGTGATTACTTTGAAGGAGGGGGAAGGGCCAGTAAATGTGAGACCGTATAGGTATCCACATCATCATAAGAATGAAATTGAAAGACAAGTTAAAGAGATGTTGGAGATGGGTATTATACGACCAAGTACTAGCTCCTTCTCTAGTCCCGTTATACTTGTCAAGAAGAAAGATGGGTCTTGGAGAATGTGTATTGATTATAGAGCCTTAAACAAAGTTACTATACCTGATAAGTTTCCAATACCAGTGATAAAGGAATTGTTGGATGAATTACATGGAGCCAAGTTCTTCTCCAAGCTGGACCTTAAATCAGGGTATCACCAAGTAAGGGTCAGGGAAGAAGATATACATAAGACAGCCTTTCGTACCCATGAAGGTCATTATGAGTTTATGGTAATGCCTTTTGGGTTGATGAATGCCCCGTCAACTTTTCAGAGCCTGATGAATGAAGTTTTTAGACCCTTGTTAAGGAAGTTTGTGCTGGTGTTTTTTGATGATATCTTGGTCTATAGTAGTGACTGGCAGGCTCACCTACAACATCTAGAAAAGGTGCTGAAGCTTTTGCAGACACATGGACTAGTGGCCAATAAGAAGAAATGCTTGTTTGGACAAAAATCTGTGGAGTATTTAGGCCACTTGATTTCTGTAGAGGGAGTAGTTGTGGACCCCAGCAAGGTAGTGAGTGTGACTAACTGGCCAACACCAAAGAATGTGAAAGGAGTAAGAGGTTTTTTGGGACTCACTGGTTATTACAGAAAGTTCATCAAAGATTATGGAAAAATAGCCAAGCCTTTGACTGAGCTTACTAAGAAGGATGCTTTTGTGTGGAGTGAAGAAGCGCAGATGGCCTTAGACAAGCTCAAAACTTGTCTTACTACTGCCCCAGTACTAGCTTTACCAGATTTCAGCAAAGACTTTGTGATAGAGTGTGATGCTTCAGGCCATGGGATTGGAGCTATCCTCATGCAGGGCAAGAAACCAGTGGCCTACTTCAGCAAGGCTTTGGGAGTTAGAAACCTCACCAAGTCAGCATATGAAAAAGAGTTGATGGTTGTGGTGCTAGCTATACAACATTGGAGACCGTACCTGCTAGGAAGGAAGTTTATTGTCTCTACTGATCAGAAGAGTTTAAAACAATTGTTACAACAAAGGGTGGTGACTGCTGAACAACAAAACTGGTCTGCTAAGTAACTGGGTTATGATTTTGAAATAATATACAAACCTGGGAAGCTCAACAGAGGGGCAGATGCACTTTCAAGAGTTAATGAAGATGGGGGATTATGTCAGATACATACTAGGGTCCAATGGGAGGATGAAGAGTTGGTAAGAAAAGAAGTGTTGAAAGATCCTCAACTACAGCTGATAGTGAAAGATTTACAGAATGAAGGATCTAGACCAGGGTACGAGTATAAGCAAGGAGTGTTATTGTATGAGGGCAGGTTGGTGTTATCAAAAGAATCAGCATTAATTCCTAAAATGTTAGAGGAATTTCACACCACCCCACAAGGTGGTCACTCTGGTTTTTACATAACATAAAGGAGGTTGGTTGCCAATTTGTATTGGTTGGGAATGAAGAACACGGTCCAAGATTTTGTAAAGGGGTGTGATGTGTGCCAGAGACAAAAATACATGGCCAGCTCACCAGGAGGGTTACTACAACCCTTGCCAGTTCCCGATCGTATTTGGGAAGATCTATCCATGGATTTCATTACTGGGTTGCCAAAATCCAAAGGGTATGAAGCAATATTGGTGGTAGTAGACAGGTTGTCAAAATATGCTCACTTTGTTCCATTAAAACATCCTTATACAGCAAGAGTGATTGCAGAAGTCTTTGTCAAGGAGTTAGTGAGATTACATGGAGTTCCTCTATCAATTGTAAGTGATAGAGACCCAATATTTATGAGCAATTTCTGGCAGGAACTATTTAAATTACAGGGGACTAAACTAAAGGTTAGCACTGCATACCACCCAGAGACAGATGGGCAGACTGAGGTGGTAAATCGTTGCTTGAAGACTTACTTGAGGTGCTTCATTGCTGATCAACCTAAAACATGGAGTAACTGGATGGCCTGGGCAGAATACTGGTTTAATACTAGTTTTAGTGCAAGTACAGGCAAAACTCCCTATGAGATTGTGTATGGCAGGGTACCCCCTACTCTTACCCGCTGGGTACAAGGAGAAATAAGGGTGGAGGCAATACAAAAGGAGCTGTTAGATCGGGATGAGGCTATAAAGCAACTTAGAGAGCAATTGCTAAAGGCACAGGACAGAATGAAACAGCTGGCGGACAGAAAGAGGTGTGATAGGAGTTTTGAAGTGGGGGAGTGGGTCTTTGTGAAGCTGAGGGCCCACCGTCAGCAGTCTGTGGTTAGTAGAATCCATGCTAAACTAGCAGCCAGGTATTATGGGTCATACCCCATAGTAACACGGGTAGGAGCAGTGGCTTATCAACTAAGATTACCCGATGGATCAAGGGTGCATCCAGTTTTTCACGTGTCCTTATTAAAAAAGGCAGTGGGAAATTACCAAGAAGAGGACAAGTTACCAGAGTTAGAAGGGGAAGGAGGGGAGTTGATTGAACCTGAGGAGATACTAGCTACCAGGACTGTGCAAGTACAGGGAGAAAAAGTGAATCAAGTATTGATAAGATGGAAATGACAGATGATAGATGAAGCTACTTGGGAAGATGTAATTGCTATGAGAAGTCAATTTCCTAACTTCTGCCTTGAGGACAAGGCAGTACTTTCTGGGGGGAGTATTGATAGGTCCCGTGCGCAAGAGGAGGGACCACGTGAGGCCTTGGCTCACCGTCACTCTACTGTGGGCCCCAAGGTGTGGTACGTATATTCTAGAAGGAAGAAGGATATTGCCAAGGCTCGTGACAGTTAGAGAGCTTGGTGACATGGAGGGCAGGGATTGGATAGGTGCAAGAGCTACAACTGTTTTTCCTAAATAAAAGGAGCAGAGAGTACTAGGGAATAATATCTTTGGATCATTGCATAGTTGTTAGTAATGATTAGGCAGGTGTCCCCTGGCCTACGGAGCTGAGCTCTGGTTGTTTCCCCTTTTGTAATACTCCTTAATCATTCCATTAATAAAGCTCTTATATCATCTCATCATCATTTTCTTACAATATTACTATTTGATCAAATTGGTTCCTAACACAAAACTAGTAATGTAACAATGGCACAAAAATTTATTAATATGTTTCAGTTGATCCATGTTATCACTACAAGAAATATGATTTTTGGCAACAACTTTTTTCGTTAAAAGTTGTTACAAGTCGCTGGCATAACTATATTTGGTAGTTTTGCCAGCGACTTGTAACAACTTTTTTTGTTGCAAAAAATCATATTTCTTGTAGTGTATGTAGAAACCAAAACTTTCTTTGGTTCTATTCTAGTTATGACTTGATATCATGTTTGAGAAGCTCATTTCCTGGACAGTTTGTATTGTTGTGTTTAGTAAAAAAAAAAGTCATGACTAACCATCTAGCTTAAGTGTATATTAATTAAGACTACTAAAAATTCTGGATATGTTAAGAAACCAAAACTTTCTTTGTTTCTATTCTAGAACTCATGGTATGTGTCATTGGTTTTTAACTTTGCTGGTTTTTTTAGATAGAAATGTGGTTGTTTTTATGATTGCTAGTCACTTCAAAAGAAGTTTATTGGTTGTTGAGTACTGTTATATATGCACTTAGTAGCAAACATTGGTACTTTTCAAGTGAGAAACTTTTGCAACTAATTTTCTTTTACATATATTAGTCATTGCTTTTTTAAGTACTATTATATGCACTTAGTAGCAAACATTGGTACTTTTGCCAGTGCATCCTTTTTAATTTAGATTGTGTTAATTGCAAAAATCACAGTTTGCTTTGCATTTAAACTCATGTCTACATTGCACAAGGTTGTAGGAATATGCCCCGAACACTTATTTTCTTTTACATTTGATTGCAAAGCTTTGTTACATTTTTAAATATTTACTTGTTTATGCTATCTTTCAAAACCCAGTTCAGTTTTCTAATTGCTCCATGATTCTTTCTACATTTTTAACATACTAAACTTGTAAAATTCAATGATGATTTACTTGGTCCTATATTGTTTATTTGCAGATTGCATACTTTTTGGAGCCTAGTCATGATTGTCTAGTGGAGTGCTTGCCAACCTGCAAATCATAATTAAATCCTCCCAAGTAAATGAACACTCCTTTTTTATTAACGTCGTATTGTTGTGAGATGTGTTGGTATGTGTAGGGGGCACAATTCTGCCTTTGGTTCCTGCAGTGGTGTTTCCTTTCATTTGCATAATATGTATCAGTGAATTCTGTTTCCTTCATGTACCAGTTCCGATACAATTCAAAGAAATAATTCTATCAAAGCTATTCAGTGAATGCTCTTGCGACAGGGTGTTATAGGCTTATTGGAATAGAACAAACTAGTTGTTATAGGCTTATTGGAAAAAACAGAACAAACTATAGTCTTATTGAAGTTGTTCATTGTGTAACAAGACTATCCATGATAACTATGAATTATAAAAATGGGTTCTCTTATGAGTAGTAGTGTATTTTTATTAATTTGATGATTGGGAATTGTTTTGATTTTAATTTTGGATTTTGAATGGTTGTATCGACGATATTACTACTTGACTTAATTCGGATGTTGAATGAATGTTGTGGAATTTGTAGTATATGTTGTTGATTTTTAAATTTGGATGGTGTTTGTTGTGAAGTTATGTTTATATATGCAAGTTATATTTTGGATGATGACCTGTGGGTTAGATTTTTTTTAAAAAAAAAAACAGGATTTGATAAAAAGAAATGCAGGATTATTAAAAAAAATTAAGTGAAGCTTTTACATCTGTGGACAGTTTTGCAGATGTGAAAAGTGACTCTTTTACATCTGTGAAAATGACACGTCAGATGTAAAAAGTCCAATTTAATTTTAAAAAAATAATTGAAAAAATGGTTTTCACATCAGCGGAAGAACGAACCAGATGTAAAACGTTCACTTTTTACATCTGACGTAGCCAGTTGTAAAAAGTGTCCAACTTACTATAACTCGTATGTTTATGACTGACTTTTGCCAGATGTAAAAGGTGCTTTTCGCCAGATGTAAAAAGTGTTTTCTGCACTAGTGAAGATAATAAACAGCAAACAATTATTTAATTTTTTTTTGTAAGTTTGAAAAAGGGTTAAATAGATGAAATGATTAAACAGGAAATTCAAAGTACAATAGTTTACTAATAAAAGAAAAATACATGAAATAAAAAAAGTACATAGAATAAATAGGGAAGACTAAAAATAACTGCGGATCTAGTGCCCGCCCTCATCATCACTGGCCAGCTCATCACCCAGCTCCGCTGCCAGTGCATCAATGCCCTCCTGATCCCATCTGTCCTAAACCTGCTGTTGATGCTGCAGCAAGTTCTGGGTCTGCCTGGTGAAGTGCCCTGTCAAATCCGGCTGCTCCGGATACTGCTGGCGGTAGGAAGGCAGGGGATGCTGGGCTCTATAGCCCTGAACAGCCTCCATCATCTGTGGGGAGTATCTGGGTAACCCGCAATCCATCAGGACATGCTGATCATACTGAGTGGCCGCCATCCCCAGCTCAAAATCTGTGAATTGGTGCTGCTGGGGTGGTGGCTGCTGCTGCCCCTGCTGGGCTGCCACCACTCTAGCCAGATCCCGCTGAGCCCGGGATAAGAACCTCTCTCGCAGCAGAACCTGGGGCCCAATGATGTTGTCATCGTCCTCCTCTGGTACCCCAGCCAGGGAATAGAGGTGGGAGATGACAAAAGGATGCCCGATGTAGGCATCGGTGGAGGTGGTCATGCGCTTGATACTCTGCGCAATCACACTCCCAACCTGGATGGGCTCCCCCATCAAAATGCTATAGACGGCTAAGCACCTCACCGTGATGATCTCCGTCTGGTTAGAGCATGCCTCAAAATTATGGATCCACCATTTGGATCATAACTTTGCCACGGGCAACATCTCTATAGCCTGTAACCTCTGACGCGCTCCCTGGGTGGAGTAGCGCCAGTCCTTGCCTGGCATCGCCAGGGCTTCCCTGATATGATCGTACTCGACGTCTGTAACAGCCCCTCTCTCCAGGAAGCACGCCTCGTACGGACTCCGCAATTGCCCTCCGGGCGGAATCCAAATGTAGCGTCGAGCACGTCCGGAGCAAAACTGACGTGGACCCCCCGGACGTAGGACCTGTAATCACCAGTGCCAAACGCCAAAGTGTTGGCGTAAAACTCCTCCACAATGGTAGTGTTGCACTACCCCAACATGTTGTTGAAGGGCATCCAACCGTATCCCACCAGAATCTCCCGAACTCGTGGAAGTGAGTCGAAAGCGGGGATATCAGTGTCAATCTCCTGTATCAACCCCTTCTCCGTAACAGTATCATAATGCTTCTTAGTAAGGCTGCTAAGAAAACGAGGAGGAGCTGATGTCTGACCGGCTCCAGAGGGTTTGGATCGTTTGGGTGCCATATGTGAGAAAGTGAAAAAGGTAGGATTTTTATAAAAAGTTTGGTTTTTTGTTGGTAAATTTGGTTGGTGGAAGGTTTAGAAAGTGTAGAGGAAGAAGAAAAAGAAAGGTTTTTGGAGTTTTCTGAGTGTTTGGACGTTTGTGAGGTTCAGGGTAAATTTGAGCAGAGTAACGGCGTGAAATTTTGATGTAAAAAGTGAAAAATTCGTGTTCTATATATAGGCAAACGTCCCTCATCGTAGCACGATGAGATCCATCGTACTACGATGGTTTGCTGTTAAAGTTTAAAAATACGGCCGTTCACATCGTAGCACGATGCGATGCATCGTACTGCGATGTAACACTGTTTAGTTTGAAAATGGACGTTTGTTCATCGTAGCACGATGGGCTTCATCGTGCTGCGATGGGCTGCCTGTTTTTGTTAAAAATTTGATTTTTCACCCTCTTTTCTCAAAAATTATTTTTCTCGGTCCTCCTTTTAAAAGTGTGGTACTCTTATTATTATTTTTTTTCTAAGCTAAATTTTTTAAAAAATTGAAAATTGCTGAAAATTAAAATAAAGCAGTAAATTATACATTGGGTTGCCTCCCAAGCAGCGCTTGTTTAGCCTCTCATTAGCTTGAGGCATTTCCTCCATTACAGAGGATAGGTTCGCATGTTTTCGATCCACCGGGACGCTCTCTATTGCCTAAGCCGCCCTTTCGGGTTTTCGACCTAGCGAGCTTTTTTTATTTCTCTTTTTCTTTAGGCATAATAATTCTTGACTGCGCCGGAGTTCTCTGAGAGAGAAAGATCATTTCGATCCATGGTGGTGATATGACCTTAACACGGACTGCCACAATATTTGAATCCTTGAAAGGTGTGCCCCTAGTCAGCAGGATCTTCAGATGATTTGCCCCTGATTATAAGGATTATCTCCTTAGGTGATTTGCCCCTATTCAAGAGTATCTTGGACCGATTTGTCTTTGATCAGACCTTTGTTGAAATTTCCTCGATGCCAAGTATTGATTTATTAGTAAAGCTATTTCTTTTTGAAAAGTAATTTCGGTGCCATGCACATGCAAGTTTTGAAATCAGAAACTGTTATGGTATGTACAATGAATGACACTTGACCATGAGGTTGGAGTAGATGAAGGTGTGAAAGAATGATAGAAGAAGAAAAGTTTAGTGATGATGCACAAACACGTGGTGTCAGTTTAACAACTATTTGCTGAATATGCTTTCATAGTGAACATAGCTTCAATTAGGTCTTTTGAAGGTTGTAATGTGGCCTGGTTCACGGTTCTTGAAAAAAAAGATTAGAAGGCTCAAAATTTATTTTAACCCATCCATTCTCTTTTCATGATCTCCATTCCTAGATTCAATTAACTCAACAGATGCATTCAGCCAGCAAGAGATTTTTGGTATTTATGATAGAGGTAGATACAATGGTAGAAGCACTGATGAGATTCTTGAGATGACAGTCACTTCTTTTCGTTTACAAGCGCTTGTTCCCACTTTTTTTAATCCCTTATTTTTGCATGGACAAATTCTTTTGAATTGGAGGTCCATCGAGATGCCCTAATTTTTGCCTAAGTTAGGTTTACTTAGCGGGCTCTTTTTTTTCTTTCTTTTGTGGAACAATTTTTGTGAGATTCTGCTTTCGGTTTAGAAAGTTTATGACTGCCATGTTGACTATTGAGAGTTTTATCTTTTCATTGCTTCCTCCATGTTGGATGATGTGTGCGTGGAAGGTAATGTGCTTCAACCTTTTGATGGGGTGATCAGATGGACTGATTCTGTAATATCCCACATTCTAAATTACCTAATTAATTTTAATTAGAGCTATCGCCTAATTTTCTAAATTAATTAGTGGTGTTAATTAAATAAATCATGGGATTAAATTGTATTATGTGTGAGCTAGTAACTTCAAATTAAATCTAGGCTACACAATTAGTACTTTAAAACCTACTTTATGATTAATTAACTTAAGCAAATTCAATCTTCCCTCTTATGACTCACCTCTATGACTCATGTTTCCACCCACTTCATTTTGAATCCTTAGGCCAACACCTCACTCATGCAATGAGTCATTGTTCCACTCACTCTCAATCCACTAACTAGCATGCAACTAAGCTTCACTCATTCATTGTTTTTCACTTCAGAAATCTGAAAACAATACTCCCCACTCTCTCTTCTCTTCCACGCCCAACAACAACAACAACTTCCTATCACCACTTCTTCACCCAATAGAAACACATGCAAGGCAAGAGTGAAACAAAACCGCTACTGTTGAAACACCAGAGAATAACACTATAAATACACCTCTACATTCCACTGAATCATCATCAATCAAGCCTCAAATTCGTAGTTCAATTATAAGGGTTTCAAAGTGTCAAAATTCCAAAATCATCAAGTCAGTTCGTGGGTTGCTAGGGAGGTTGCAGTAGCTGATTTAGTAGAGCCCAGAGGCGTGCTAAAGCTTCATTTACCAGGTGGGTTCTTAAGTTTAGTTAGTTAGATTTCCCAAATTACAAAACTTTGCATGTTAACTTAAGATTAGGGAAATTGTTGTGTGAGAGGAATTAGCTCCCAAATTCCTCTCCATTCTGTTCTATATTATATACATTGTGTAATGGCATGACTTAGAATGAGGATTGTAGGTGTTAAAACTGTTAAAATGTGATTTTTCGTAAAACAGGGCAGGTTCTGAGTGAATTCGCCACAGCGAGCTCAGGGCGAGCAATCATGGCGAGCTGGGTTCTTCAGGCTGATGAACCTCGCCCTGGCGAGTAACAACTCGCCGAGGCGAGCGGAATTGGTTCAGGACCTATAATTTCGCCATGGCGAGCTGCCCTTCGCCACAGCGAGCTTACACAGAACATGACCTGTAACAACTCGCCATGGCGAGTGACAACTCGCCAGGCGAGCTTGACAGTACAGCAGCTTTTTCTGATTTTTGTAAACTACCTTCAACACTCGTTTTAGATCCTCATCTAAGTTGAATACACTTGCAGTAGCACAATTATATAATGTTATACAGTATGTTAATCACAGATAAACTTAGGGTATAACCTAGGGAATTTAGAAATGCATGTTCCCCGGGATTTGGTAAACTCATGGTAGTAATAACTCAATTTAGTATCAGTCAAATAAGAGCGAATTATATCGCACTATGGACTCCCAATGGGATAATCCATTAGGTTATGACTATGTGAGCTTCATGCCGTGACCGAATCGGTTGACGGATATGGCAGGCCTCTGAGACCTGCTCACCTCAGAGTGTCCTAGTGTTAAAATGAATAAGATATGTTTCTGTGTTACACATTTATTTATGCTTATGATTTATGATAATATATTAGTATGTATGACTGATTAGGTTTCCCCCGGTGTAGTCACCTTAGGAGGGTAGTAGGACTCACTGAGGCTTAGTAGTCTCACCCCACTCCAAACCATTTTTTTTTTAGGTAGACAGGTTAACCGGAGCAAGGACCAGGACGGAGTTGATGATTGGAGCTGAGCTTGATTCATCAGACTTGAAGATTGTAGTCTTCATCTTTGTTTTAGTCTTATTCTGTTTATCTTAAAACCTTATTGATTCCGCTGTATTTTTATTCATCGGTTACATTGTATCTGAAACAAGTTGTATCTTGTTTAATTAAATTCAGAAATTTATTTGTACTCAGATTCCATTATGTATGTCTCGACTAAATATTCTAGGTATTTTAGTTGGGGCGTTATAATTGGTATCAGAGCAGGTCGATTCAGTATCGGACCTTGCCATGAGTCAGAACAATTCCTTCCTAAACAATACAGACCCTTTGGATCTGGACTGTTTACGCTGAAACTGTCACGTGCTGAGCCTGATCAACTCAGTATTGTGTATGGTAGGCAGTGTATTATGGTTTAGAACTGAAGTGAACTCTGAAATTCCAACGTTAACATCGTAGTGAAACGCAATCAAGGAGCTGTCACTGGAGGAAAACCTTATAAGTGGATTTTGGGACAGTGGCAGATGGTGCCACAGAAGTAAGTCGCGTAACACAAGACATGAGTTCAGTTGTAGATTGAAGGGAAGTGAGTATATCCTTAAGGCTGAAGTGCGCAGTGCACAACAGCATTCCACTGACACAGTGTGTCAGGTGAATTTCCTGAGCCTAGAATTACCCTACCCTATTAGGAGCTAAGTCCAACCAAGTTTAGGAGTCCATCAACAATCTATACCAGTAGGCAGTCAATCAATCCAGTTAATACTTGGGAATTATGAGTGATGTGCTAAAGTAGAAGTTGGAGACCACATAATAATCTTTCCCCAATTCTGTCTTACTCGCTTAGCAAGTAATCACTCGCTGTAGTGAGTTTAGCAGGCTATTGCTGTTACAAGTTTCTGCCTCACTCCCTGTCCAGCTGTTTTAACCTTAAAGATAAGTCTCCAACCCTTACATGATCTTACCATCTTATCTACCGGGTTTTAGCACAAGTGAGAAAGATTCATCGATATTAGGAGAAACTTAGCCAGACCTCATACCTGTTCAATTAATTTGAAATCCCTATTTAGCTAAGCCTATCCCAAGATTATCAAACCTTAAGGTTCTCAATGGAACGAGGACGTACTTCCTTATGGAAAACCAACACTTGAAATAGGAATTAGTAAACCAAGCCTGTTGCTAAATGTCTAATTATCCAGAGTAAGTGAGAAGCTCCTATATGTTTAAAAGTTAGGTAGCCTTAGGTAAACTCCCTTAACTCTTAGAAGTCCATACCTGAATTGGACCAACGAAGATTCAGCCTTGACTAATCACAGCAGTTAGACTTTCCTTTTAGTGGTACCACATCCAACGTGACACACTAAGTATTAGCACATATATAAGTAACTAGAATAAGCAAACTTAGTATAGTGGACCTGACGTACATCATTGTAACAGGAATCAAATAAGGACTTAAGCAACATTTAGCAGTAGAGGTTTAAAATCCAAACTTTCTCCCTAAACCACTAGTCGCCTAGTGCGAGACAGGAACCCTTAGGTACCCAGAAGTTTGACAGATAGTAAATCTCTAGTAACCATACAAGCCACCAAGCTAATCTATAGAACATTATCATCAAACAATTAGAAGTTAACAACAGAACCTTACCAAGTAGGTTTAACATGCCTTGCATCAAAAACTAGAAATCCCCTTTCTGGAAATACCGTACCTAAGGATACACATTAGATATCATTACCCTATGTTCCTAGATTAGAAACTCAATATAGTTAACCTGTTAGATATCTCAGCAAAAGAGACTTCAAGATGAACCACATAAGTTAAGAGAAACCAAGAATAGAACACAAGCACATTCCAATACTCCTTCCATGTCATTTTATTAGATTATCCTCTAGAACACCTACATCTTGTATTCTCTTACCGTGAACCTATTAAGTAAACACCTAAGATTATTCTTTCAGATATCAGTGACTTGGATTAACCTATCATTGATCACCAGTAGTCGCATCAGATTAAGTTTAGTTGGTATAACCGTTAAGTATTACCGTTAGCACTACTAGTTGCCGAGTCGATCCGTAATTACCTTGTCATTATATAGCTTAGAGACCGGAAGCTCAGTTTCATATTGGGATTGACCTTTTTCTAAACGTATTCAAACCTCCGAACCAGTTAGTTGAGAAATCAGTAGTGATGGTTAAATCATACATGGGAGTTGCCATCCAGTCATCATTAGATTTGTAGTATGTAGTAGAAATCTGCTAGCTAACCAGTTCAAGGCTTAGACACAATCAGCCGTCTCTATCAAAGCTTTAGTATCAAACCGTAGGAGACATGTCCTGAAGAATGTAACGTCTGAGAGACCGTACTAGAGACAATAAACACCTAGATCAGTCTTCCAGCCATATATATACATATTACTTACCCAGGGAAAGGAGAATTAAGTGTAAGTTAATTCCACCAGACATCAACAACCTCAACTATTTCAGCACCTGTCAGCTGAGAGATCATCAAACAGAGTTAAACCTCCCTGTGAGACTTAGCTAGCTAGAAGCCTGAGTAAAGACTTTATTGTCCTAGCCTGAAAGAAATAGGAAGTAGAACTGTAGAGTATAGGTCTGAACCCAGAAGGAGACCAATCATCAGTTACATTTGTATACTCGGACCTTCATTTAGCCGTCGAGTCGAGCCGAGCAATGTTCTATTCCACGTCCATAGTCCTTGGAACACTATGAACGTGTATTCACCCTAACTTGCCTGAAGTAACGCATCAGACGCATATGATTCCTTGTGTTTAAAGCTGCCTGTCAATCAAGTACGTCACGCAAATCCTAATCAGATGCAGCTACCCAAACTTACCGATGTCAGCCAGTCGCGCGGATTTCGTAAAGCATCACTCTTAAGTAGTCTTACTCTATGTTTTCAGTCTTTCAGCTAAGCTGTTAAGCAACTCCTTCGTATTCGTGGAAATCAGTTGCTCCTAAGGATCCACGAATAGCTTCCAATTCAACTCTCGGTTGTTAATTGGTCGGTTAAGTAATAACCTCATCTGTTCTGACATAAATGACGTCGCTCAGTGTCAGCAAGTCATTTGGACTTCGTACAATTCAAACCATATAACCGGTGTTCTCAACTTAGTTGGTTGACCGTATTCGTCGGAACCTTCCAGCCAAATTCAGAGTTAAGATCATAGTTAATTCCAATTCTGAGAAATTCAGTCGCTCTAACGACACCAGTATTGAGAATCCGAGCCTTTCAATTCCTTCCAAAACTCATGATTAGATTATCGTGTTGATTTATAGTGTCTCTGCCGTATGTTCGACCATTCAGCCTTGTCTATCGTAACCTTGTGAGACTATGTGTTAAGCCTGAGTAACTTGACCCGGATACTCCGATTCTAAGCTTAGACCTCTTCAGCCAGTTCACCTGAGTGAATGAATTAATTACTCATTAGGGTAATGATTCATGTTAAACGAATTTGTACTGTTATCATAAGGATACGTCGGTTAGTTCAGCCTACCGTCTTAAGCTTTGCCAACCTTTTCAGCCTGAGTAATACAAGAGCAAATCCAGAGTGTTCAATTAGCCAAGTATGGAACCCGACCGATTAGACAAGCCTCGTGCAATACATATCAGCGAAGGACCTTGAACGAGAATGACCCTAACTCCAAGAGATGATCTGAACCTAAGTGCATACGCATGTTGGAAGTACAACTTGATCACTGTGTTGGGCCAGGATGGATTAAATTGTAAGTGAGATTTTATCGGACAACTATAGGTTCGTCTGCGGGCGAGTCTGACTCGTTTGCAGAAGAGTCGGTAGTGTTTAGACAATTTTCCACTCGTTTTATATTTAAATCGATCCTGGAGTAGTAGACGACACCGTGGTACAGATGTACAGACGACGTGTTATGCAAGAAGGTGATCGGAAAGGAAAAACGTCTGTAGAAGGACTGATCTGAATGATGCCCATCAGAGCGCGCAGTTTTGACCCCTAGTTAAGTGTGTACCAACCGAGCCAGATACCGACCTTCTAAGACAGTGAGGTACTGGGAAACGTTGTTGAACGTAGTAAAAGAAGCTTAACCGTAGTAGAAGTAGAAGAGTATGAGACTAAACTAAGGTAGCATGGCGCTGCTAGAAGGTGACATTGAGTACTCGAATCAGAATGCACAACACTGGAACCTTTAAGAATGTAAGGATAACCTTTGGCCAGTAACCCCTGAGAGAGGAAAGTTTTATTCCAAAGGATTGTGCACCTTAAACCGAAGAATGGACGAAGTGTAGTTCCAGACGCAAATCTAAACAACCTACTCTGTTGTGGAATGAAAGAATCCTGAATTTCGAGGACCTTATCAGATCCTTCGACGCGTCGGTCCTGTAGCCTATCAGTTAGCTCTTCCTCCATCTATGTCAGGGTTACACGACGTGTTTCATGTATCTCAATTACGGAAGTATATTCCTAATCCTTATCAGCCAGTGGAACTTGAACAAATCGATCTCCAGCCAGATCTAACTTATCAGCCGGATCCAGTTCGGATTGCTGAACGTGATGCTAAAATACTTCGGAACAAGAGGATTCCAATTGTCAAAGTTGAATGGGCTCAGTCTCCTGACGGTGAATTCACGTGGGAACTGGAGTCAGACATGCGGAAGAGTTATCGTACTTGTTTTCGAGGTAAAATTCTTAATTTCGAGGACGAAATTTCCTTAAGGGGGGTAGGTTGTAATATCCCACATTCTAAATTACCTAATTAATTTTAATTAGAGCTATCGCCTAATTTTCTAAATTAATTAGTGGTGTTAATTAAATAAATCATGGGATTAAATTGTATTATGTGTGAGCTAGTAACTTCAAATTAAATCTAGGCTACACAATTAGTACTTTAAAACCTACTTTATGATTAATTAACTTAAGCAAATTCAATCTTCCCTCTTATGACTCACCTCTATGACTCATGTTTCCACCCACTTCATTTTGAATCCTTAGGCCAACACCTCACTCATGCAATGAGTCATTGTTCCACTCACTCTCAATCCAGTAACTAGCATGCAACTAAGCTTCACTCATTCATTGTTTTTCACTTCAGAAATCTGAAAACAATACTCCCCACTCTCTCTTCTCTTCCACGCCCAACAACAACAACAACTTCCTATCACCACTTCTTCACCCAATAGAAACACATGCAAGGCAAGAGTGAAACAAAACCGCTACTGTTGAAACACCAGAGAATAACACTATAAATACACCTCTACATTCCACTGAATCATCATCAATCAAGCCTCAAATTCGTAGTTCAATTATAAGGGTTTCAAAGTGTCAAAATTCCAAAATCATCAAGTCAGTTCGTGGGTTGCTAGGGAGGTTGCAGTAGCTGATTTAGTAGAGCCCAGAGGCGTGCTAAAGCTTCATTTACCAGGTGGGTTCTTAAGTTTAGTTAGTTAGATTTCCCAAATTACAAAACTTTGCATGTTAACTTAAGATTAGGGAAATTGTTGTGTGAGAGGAATTAGCTCCCAAATTCCTCTCCATTCTGTTCTATATTATATACATTGTGTAATGGCATGACTTAGAATGAGGATTGTAGGTGTTAAAACTGTTAAAATGTGATTTTTCGTAAAACAGGGCAGGTTCTGAGTGAATTCGCCACAGCGAGCTCAGGGCGAGCAATCATGGCGAGCTGGGTTCTTCAGGCTGATGAACCTCGCCCTGGCGAGTAACAACTCGCCGAGGCGAGCGGAATTGGTTCAGGACCTATAATTTCGCCATGGCGAGCTGCCCTTCGCCACAGCGAGCTTACACAGAACATGACCTGTAACAACTCGCCATGGCGAGTGACAACTCGCCAGGCGAGCTTGACAGTACAGCAGCTTTTTCTGATTTTTGTAAACTACCTTCAACACTCATTTTAGATCCTCATCTAAGTTGAATACACTTGCAGTAGCACAATTATATAATGTTATACAGTATGTTAATCACAGATAAACTTAGGGTATAACCTAGGGAATTTAGAAATGCATGTTCCCCGGGATTTGGTAAACTCATGGTAGTAATAACTCAATTTAGTATCAGTCAAATAAGAGCGAATTATATCGCACTATGGACTCCCAATGGGATAATCCATTAGGTTATGACTATGTGAGCTTCATGCCGTGACCGAATCGGTTGACGGATATGGCAGGCCTCTGAGACCTGCTCACCTCAGAGTGTCCTAGTGTTAAAATGAATAAGATATGTTTCTGTGTTACACATTTATTTATGCTTATGATTTATGATAATATGTTAGTATGTATGACTGATTAGGTTTCCCCCGGTGTAGTCACCTTAGGAGGGTAGTAGGACTCACTGAGGCTTAGTAGTCTCACCCCACTCCAAACCATTTTTTTTTTTAGGTAGACAGGTTAACCGGAGCAAGGACCAGGACGGAGCTGATGATTGGAGCTGAGCTTGATTCATCAGACTTGAAGATTGTAGTCTTCATCTTTGTTTTAGTCTTATTCTGTTTATCTTAAAACCTTATTGATTCCGCTGTATTTTTATTCATCGGTTACATTGTATCTGAAACAAGTTGTATCTTGTTTAATTAAATTCAGAAATTTATTTGTACTCAGATTCCATTATGTATGTCTCGACTAAATATTCTAGGTATTTTAGTTGGGGCGTTATAGATTCTCTTGCATTAGGATGCATCATAGAATTAACTGAAGGGCTACCCTGCCCCGGGTTAAGATTGAGGGTTTTTTGAAAAAGAGAAAGAACACCGACTTCTGGCTCGAAGGGGTTGACTACGGATTATCTCCTTATCTCTCCAGTGTTTGGGAAGTGAAACAATTCCTTACTTCATCAGCTAGGTCTTACTAATAAAAGCATATGTCAGTAAATTCAATTATTTTGTTTACATCATCCTCCCCCAAGTTTGTTATTATGAGAGAAGCGAAATGGAGAGGCGAGTGATGTCATGAGAAAAGAGTGAATACGAAATGATGGATTCCAAAAACATGCATGCTGATTTTATTAAAATTACTAATCAAAAAGTACAACTTTAAGAACAAACAATACTTAGCAAGAAGGAAATTACAACATGGAAGTGAAAGTCCTAATGATCCTAGGGACGATCTCCTTTGTCGATCCACCGACTTTAAGAGATGCTTCTTGACTGTTGAACAAGTGACTCCAAACACACAAGAGCGGGGTGAATTGTGTAATCAAGAAAATGATTAACAAATAAGCACTTAACAAATATAACCAAAGAAAGTAAAGTGTTTATAAATAAATTTAATTAAAATAAGAAACTGTGAATAAAATTGTTGAAAATAAATAATAAATTGAAAATAACTTGCAAGGAAAATAAAATAGAGGAAAGGGAATAGAAAAGAACACACGAAAAATTATACTGGTTCGGCCAAAAACAAAGGGCCTACTCCAGTCCCCAAGGAAAGCACCTTGAGATTTCACTAACACTAGCTTTTATATCAGGATAAGCTAATAACCTTTACAACCGAGAACTCTCAACAAAAATAATTGGATATCACCTCCCTTGTGCAAGAGCCTCTAAACCAAGAG
Organism: Trifolium repens; assembly: GCA_030408175.1. Classification (NCBI taxonomy): domain Eukaryota; kingdom Viridiplantae; phylum Streptophyta; class Magnoliopsida; order Fabales; family Fabaceae; genus Trifolium; species Trifolium repens. The sequence goes on along the minus strand of CP125843.1, from coordinate 35,255,247 downwards.
ATATCACCTCTCTTGAAAACCTTGGGATCACACCCAATATAAAAGAAAATTACAAGATTAATAGATTACACCAAATGTGTAGATATAACAAATTGAAGCACAAGTACTACAAGATAAACTATGTAGTATAAAAGAGCTCTCGAGAAAATATATTAGCAAGTGTAAAAATAATGAGAGTGATGAGTATTATTTTTGATATAATTTTGATGCAAAATTGAGTTACCAAAAAGTTCTACCAAAGGCATCTATTTATAGTGAATTATGAGAAAATGCCTTAAACATAATTTAGCCGTTGGTCAATTAATTTAGAAAATAGCCGTTTACACAAAGGGACCAATTAGGCAAGATGTTATCTCTTCAAATGGCAACAATTATACATAATTAATTGCATGATAAATTGAGTTAAAACAAAACGTGATGCATGTTGATTCATGATCAAATATATTATGCTAAAATTGATTATCATTTTGCAAAGGCATGGTCAACAAATTTTTCATGATCAATTAATTATACATGGTAAAATAATTCACATGGTCATAATTAATTATGATTTTTCTAGTCATAATATTTTTATGCAAAAAGACATTTAAATTATTGTGAGTGTGTGATATATTTTCAAGAGAGCTTTTTCTACTACTCACATAAGGATCCTAAAAAATATATGGATTATAACTTAAAAGGTCTGTAATCCAAGTCTTGAAAGTTTGATCCTATTTTCTGCTTTTTGCATCATTGTCATTCTTGGACTTCTTTTGTCAATCATCAAAACAACAATGTTCATGTCAAGGCATATATTCACATTCTCCCCCTTTTTGATGATGACAAACATCTCATGGTAGGATTTTCTCAATGAAGGGTTAAGATAACAATAATCAAAATGAAATATATATGTCAGAGATATGCGCAAATTATTCTCCCCCTTTCAATATGCAAACATTTACAAACTACTCCCCCTGAAACATGCAATCACATAACTCTCCCCCTTTTGGCATTATCAAAAAGCGGGCAAGGAACAATCATGACAAAGCATATATTCAGGAATAAGTTATTAACAAAACGAGTAAAGTGAAAAGAATAAACCATTTTCTCTTTTCTTGAATTTGCAATTTTTCAATAACGTCACCACGTATTACATAGCCACCCATTTTTTTGTGATAATAAGGAGAGCTTCTTTTTCTCCTATGTTATGTGCTTTGAATAGCCATTAAAGATATACAATTTGAGTTCTTGGGCTCCAAGCACACCTACAACACAAAATCATGTTTTGGCTTTTGGTACCCAAATCATTTTGGGTCCTTGAGAATTAGCTTTAGGCAAAGTGCCATTTGAGATTCCTTCCCATCTATTATTTAAATATTGGTTCTTTCTCAAATTACAAATAGAGGAAGTATGACCACTTTTATTGCAATAGAAGCATTTAACAAAAGGTCTACTAGAAGTCTTGTTTGGGCTAAAATTTCTTTTAAAAGGTAAACTGTTTCTTTTTGGTTGATAACCCAAACCGGCTTTATTATAGCTTCCCTTTTGATTGCCCAAAATAATGTCTAGTTTATCTCTTCCCATTGTGAATTTCGCAAGAACATTATTCAAATCTTCAACTTTATCTTTCAAAATATTGCATTCATTACATTCAATATTTTCTTTCTTGTTTTCACAAGGGGTGTAAGTAGAGACTTTTCTTACAAAAACTTGTTTCTCTTTAAGAATATCTATTTCCTTATTTAAAACTTCAATTTTTGATTCAAGGGTGGAAATAGTTTTCTTAGAAGTGGAGACAATTTTTCTAAGCTTACTAGACTCTTTATTTAATTCTTCACAAATAAAGAGCAATTCTTCATAAGTAAAATTAGGCTCAGATTCAAATGAATTTACCTCTTCTTCCTCATGATTTGCCATAAAGCATAGGTTTGCCTCTTCATTTTTTGATTCATCGGATGAGGTCATACCGTTGTCATCCCAAGCAATGTATGCTTTCCTTTTTGTATGAGAGCTTTGAATTTCTTTTTCTTTGCATTTATGCCTCATAGACTTTTTGGGCACATGAACCACTCGCTTCATATCTTCTTTATTTTCTTTGAAATTTGCTTTGAAGGCAAGTCTTTTCTCATTATTTTCACCTTCTTCACTTTCAAAGAGTTGATTTAGTTTGAGTTCATGTTCCTGCAATTTACCAAATAAGGAAGCCAAATTCATAGAAGATAAATTGTTAGATTCCAAAATAGCGGTCACTTTGGGTTGCCACGTTCGATCTAAGCATCTAAGAACTTTGTTAATTAAATCTTCATTTTCAAAATATTTTCCAAGTGCTCTGAGATGATTTATAATATGGATAAATCATTTTTGCATATCTTGTATGCTTTCTCCCGATTGCATCCGAAACAATTCATACTCACGATTCAATGTGTTCATCCTAGCCCTCTTGACCTCGGTAGTTCCTTCATGGGTCAATTGGAGGGTGTCCCATATTTCTTTGGCAGTCATACAATTTGATACTCGATAGAACTCATCAACGCTTAAAGCACTTGTGATGATATACTTTGCTTTCAAATTGTATTGTACCTTTACTTTTTCATTTTTGGTCCAAAGATTTCTTGGTTTATTCACCACTACATTATTAACTAAATGAGTGGGAATAAATGGACCATTTTCCACAGCGTCCCAAATATCAAGATCTATACCTTGAAGAAAAATTTTCATTCTTTCCTTCCAATAACCATACCATTCACCATTGAAAGGTGGTGGTCTATTTATGGAAGTTTCCCCATAAAAATTGTTTGAAGTCATCTTGGCTCTTGAGACGATTAGTCTTTCAACAAGAGTCCAAGCTCTGATACCACTTGTTGAACAAGTGACTCCAAACACACAAGAGCGGGGTGAATTGTGTAATCAAGAAAATGATTAACAAATAAGCACTTAACAAATATAACCAAAGAAAGTAAAGTGTTTATAAATAAATTTAATTAAAATAAGAAACTATGAATAAAATTGTTGAAAATAAATAATAAATTGAAAATAACTTGCAAGGAAAATAAAATAGAGGAAAGGGAATAGAAAAGAACACACGAAAAATTATACTGGTTCGGCCAAAAACAAAGGGCCTACTCCAGTCCCCAAGGAAAGCACCTTGAGATTTCACTAACACTAGCTTTTATATCAGGATAAGCTAATAACCTTTACAACCGAGAACTCTCAACAAAAATAATTGGATATCACCTGCCTTGTGCAAGAGCCTCTAAACCAAGAGATATCACCTCTCTTGAAAACCTTGGGATCACACCCAATATAAAAGAAAATTACAAGATTAATAGATTACACCAAATGTGTAGATATAACAAATTGAAGCACAAGTACTACAAGATAAACTATGTAGTATAAAAGAGCTCTCGAGAAAATATATTAGCAAGTGTAAAAATAATGAGAGTGATGAGTATTATTTTTGATATAATTTTGATGCAAAATTGAGTTACCAAAAAGTTCTACCAAAGGCATCTATTTATAGTGAATTATGAGAAAATGCCTTAAACATAATTTAGCCGTTGGTCAATTAATTTAGAAAATAGCCGTTTACACAAAGGGACCAATTAGGCAAGATGTTATCTCTTCAAATGGCAACAATTATACATAATTAATTGCATGATAAATTGAGTTAAAACAAAACGTGATGCATGCTGATTCATGATCAAATATATTATGCTAAAATTGATTATCATTTTGCAAAGGCATGGTCAACAAATTTTTCATGATCAATTAATTATACATGGTAAAATAATTCACATGGTCATAATTAATTATGATTTTTCTAGTCATAATATTTTTATGCAAAAAGACATTTAAATTATTGTGAGTGTGTGATATATTTTCAAGAGAGCTTTTTCTACTACTCACATAAGGATCCTAAAAAATATATGGATTATAACTTAAAAGGTCTGTAATCCAAGTCTTGAAAGTTTGATCCTCTTTTCTGCTTTTTGCATCATTGTCATTCTTGGACTTCTTTTGTCAATCATCAAAACAACAATGTTCATGTCAAGGCATATATTCACATTCTCCCCCTTTTTGATGATGACAAACATCTCATGGTAGGATTTTCTCAATGAAGGGTTAAGATAACAATAATCAAAATGAAATATATATGTCAGAGATATGCGCAAATTATTCTCCCCCTTTCAATATGCAAACATTTACAAACTACTCCCCCTGAAACATGCAATCACATAACTCTCCCCCTTTTGGCATTATCAAAAAACGGGCAAGGAACAATCATGACAAAGCATATATTCAGGAATAAGTTATTAACAAAACGAGTAAAGTGAAAAGAATAAACCATTTTCTCTTTTCTTGAATTTGCAATTTTTCAATAACGTCACCACGTATTACATAGCCACCCATTTTTTTGTGATAATAAGGAGAGCTTCTTTTTCTCCTATGTTATGTGCTTTGAATAGCCATTAAAGATATACAATTTGAGTTCTTGGGCTCCAAGCACACCTACAACACAAAATCATGTTTTGGCTTTTGGTACCCAAATCATTTTGGGTCCTTGAGAATTAGCTTTAGGCAAAGTGCCATTTGAGATTCCTTCCCATCTATTATTTAAATATTGGTTCTTTCTCAAATTACAAATAGAGGAAGTATGACCACTTTTATTGCAATAGAAGCATTTAACAAAAGGTCTACTAGAAGTCTTGTTTGGGCTAAAATTTCTTTTAAAAGGTAAACTGTTTCTTTTTGGTTGATAACCCAAACCGGCTTTATTATAGCTTCCCTTTTGATTGCCCAAAATAATGTCTAGTTTATCTCTTCCCATTGTGAATTTCGCAAGAACATTATTCAAATCTTCAACTTTATCTTTCAAAATATTGCATTCATTACATTCAATATTTTCTTTCTTGTTTTCACAAGGGGTGTAAGTAGAGACTTTTCTTACAAAAACTTGTTTCTCTTTAAGAATATCTATTTCCTTATTTAAAACTTCAATTTTTGATTCAAGGGTGGAAATAGTTTTCTTAGAAGTGGAGACAATTTTTCTAAGCTTACTAGACTCTTTATTTAATTCTTCACAAATAAAGAGCAATTCTTCATAAGTAAAATTAGGCTCAGATTCAAATGAATTTACCTCTTCTTCCTCATGATTTGCCATAAAGCATAGGTTTGCCTCTTCATTTTTTGATTCATCGGATGAGGTCATACCGTTGTCATCCCAAGCAATGTATGCTTTCCTTTTTGTATGAGAGCTTTGAATTTCTTTTTCTTTGCATTTATGCCTCATAGACTTTTTGGGCACATGAACCACTCGCTTCATATCTTCTTTATTTTCTTTGAAATTTGCTTTGAAGGCAAGTCTTTTCTCATTATTTTCACCTTCTTCACTTTCAAAGAGTTGATTTAGTTTGAGTTCATGTTCCTGCAATTTACCAAATAAGGAAGCCAAATTCATAGAAGATAAATTGTTAGATTCCAAAATAGCGGTCACTTTGGGTTGCCACGTTCGATCTAAGCATCTAAGAACTTTGTTAATTAAATCTTCATTTTCAAAATATTTTCCAAGTGCTCTGAGATGATTTATAATATGGATAAATCATTTTTGCATATCTTGTATGCTTTCTCCCGATTGCATCCGAAACAATTCATACTCACGATTCAATGTGTTCATCCTAGCCCTCTTGACCTCGGTAGTTCCTTCATGGGTCAATTGGAGGGTGTCCCATATTTCTTTGGCAGTCATACAATTTGATACTCGATAGAACTCATCAACGCTTAAAGCACTTGTGATGATATACTTTGCTTTCAAATTGTATTGTACCTTTACTTTTTCATTTTTGGTCCAAAGATTTCTTGGTTTATTCACCACTACATTATTAACTAAATGAGTGGGAATAAATGGACCATTTTCCACAGCGTCCCAAATATCAAGATCTATACCTTGAAGAAAAATTTTCATTCTTTCCTTCCAATAACCATACCATTCACCATTGAAAGGTGGTGGTCTATTTATGGAAGTTTCCCCATAAAAATTGTTTGAAGTCATCTTGGCTCTTGAGACGATTAGTCTTTCAACAAGAGTCCAAGCTCTGATACCACTTGTTGAACAAGTGACTCCAAACACACAAGAGCGGGGTGAATTGTGTAATCAAGAAAATGATTAACAAATAAGCACTTAACAAATATAACCAAAGAAAGTAAAGTGTTTATAAATAAATTTAATTAAAATAAGAAACTATGAATAAAATTGTTGAAAATAAATAATAAATTGAAAATAACTTGCAAGGAAAATAAAATAGAGGAAAGGGAATAGAAAAGAACACACGAAAAATTATACTGGTTCGGCCAAAAACAAAGGGCCTACTCCAGTCCCCAAGGAAAGCACCTTGAGATTTCACTAACACTAGCTTTTATATCAGGATAAGCTAATAACCTTTACAACCGAGAACTCTCAACAAAAATAATTGGATATCACCTGCCTTGTGCAAGAGCCTCTAAACCAAGAGATATCACCTCTCTTGAAAACCTTGGGATCACACCCAATATAAAAGAAAATTACAAGATTAATAGATTACACCAAATGTGTAGATATAACAAATTGAAGCACAAGTACTACAAGATAAACTATGTAGTATAAAAGAGCTCTCGAGAAAATATATTAGCAAGTGTAAAAATAATGAGAGTGATGAGTATTATTTTTGATATAATTTTGATGCAAAATTGAGTTACCAAAAAGTTCTACCAAAGGCATCTATTTATAGTGAATTATGAGAAAATGCCTTAAACATAATTTAGCCGTTGGTCAATTAATTTAGAAAATAGCCGTTTACACAAAGGGACCAATTAGGCAAGATGTTATCTCTTCAAATGGCAACAATTATACATAATTAATTGCATGATAAATTGAGTTAAAACAAAACGTGATGCATGCTGATTCATGATCAAATATATTATGCTAAAATTGATTATCATTTTGCAAAGGCATGGTCAACAAATTTTTCATGATCAATTAATTATACATGGTAAAATAATTCACATGGTCATAATTAATTATGATTTTTCTAGTCATAATATTTTTATGCAAAAAGACATTTAAATTATTGTGAGTGTGTGATATATTTTCAAGAGAGCTTTTTCTACTACTCACATAAGGATCCTAAAAAATATATGGATTATAACTTAAAAGGTTTGTAATCCAAGTCTTGAAAGTTTGATCCTCTTTTCTGCTTTTTGCATCATTGTCATTCTTGGACTTCTTTTGTCAATCATCAAAACAACAATGTTCCTGTCAAGGCATATATTCACATTGACGATCTTGTGTTTGTTAAGGCAGGGGTGGCTGCTTATGAATGTGATTCCTCCTTCAAATGTCATGTTCTTTCGGGCATACTATTCTGTTTGTAAGGTCGTTACTGCTGCTGAAAATGTTGTTGTTGATGCGGGGGGATCACCCATGGTTGTGGCATCCGAGGCGCTAGGTAGGCCTATGGTTGGTACCACAAAGGGTTGCCCTTTCTTCTCAATAGGCCTTGTGCGGTCAAGTGCATTTGAGCCTTCAATTGATTGACTTCCGATTTAAACAATTTCTAGCTTCTCCTGATTTTCTCTGCATTTTCTTGAGGCAGGCTTGAAGTTTGTCTACGAGTATCGGGAAATTTGCTAGCGGTTTGCGGTTGGAGAAGGGTGAAGGTGGAAGAGATTGAGTTTCACGTTTTTTGAAAATGCAGGTGCATGTATACGGATGCATGAGAATGCATGGGTATGCAAAAAGTTTTTTTTTTAAGGTATGCAAAAAACGTTTTAATGCCATGTCACGTCATGATGTGATGAAACCAAAGAAGGTCCAAGTGTGACCTCGAAGACGGATTCAAAGGGTAATTGGAAATTGACAATACATAACCTAAATAGGGGGCTCCCTACGATAGGTCGGTTCTAGATTTTACTACCCAATCCCCTCACATGTAGGATCTATGGTTTTTGTTTGTTTAAGGGTGACAACTAAGGTCTCACACACACATGAAATTTTCCACCAGATTGGGCTAGCCACCTCTTGGTGAAATCTCCCAAGGGTCTCCCTCATATGGGATTATTGGGTTCTAAAAAGGTCCCTAGAGTCATCGACCACATTCCAAAATTTCGTCAAGCATATGGGCTAGCCAATTCCGGACGAACTTTTGGACAGATCTAGTCTAGGCAGAGTCTTCGTATACCACTCATTGGGATGTACATCCCATAAGTCCATACTAACAACCCCTTACTTATGCTTGTGTTTTTCTCAAGCTCGGGTATATAGCTTCACTCAAGTAGCAACCCATATGAAAATATTTATGCAAATAAATAAATAAATATAACGAATCTAGAGGAAAGGAATAAATAACAACAATAAATTAAAAGAACACGAAAAGCAAACAAGCATACATTTGACCCTAAAACTAGTAAGGTAGGCTTAACTCTCTAGGCTTAACTCTCTGTGTATTGTGAATGGGTTGAAGATTAAGGGTGATGGTTTGAATATGATAATGGAGATTGTGGTGGTTATGGTGTGGTGGATAAATTAGTGAGGGTTGATGATTTTTATAGTGATAGTTTGTTGTTGTTTGGTGATTTATGGTGGAGGAATTGTTGATTTTGATTATATTGCTTGATTAAGAATGTTGATGATTTTGAACATGGTAGTGATATTGTGGGGTTTATGGTGTTGGAATGGTGTTATTGATGGTTGTTGAAGGTTGAAGATGATGTTGGTTGATTATGTGATGAGGAGATGATTTGAATGGAGGTTGATGGTGAGAAGAGGATGATTTTGTGATAGAAGCATTGGTTATGGTTAGTTTAAAGATGAAGTTGAATAAGGGTGGTTGATGATGATGCTTTGGAGAAATATAGTGGTGGGGATGTCTTTTTGATGATGATAATGCTGTGGGTTGAAGAAGATCTTCCCTTCTTTTTTTTTTTGTTTTATTTTATTTTATTTTGGTTTGCAAGAGTGTGTTTGAGTCCTAATTTTTCTCTCTCTGATGTATTATTTATAGGCATGAGAACTAGGTTAAATCTTGATTGCTATAATTTGGAATGAAATCGTGTGATTTATGACCGAATGAAGACGTTCCTTTTTGGAGTTGATTTGTCTTAATGTCTAGATCCTTTTCCTTTTTATGTTCTGATTTGTTCATGAATTTTATGATTCTTTTTTCTTTTTTGTTTGACTTTTATTTCTTATTCACAAAGTTAGCTATTTAAATTAAAAACTAATAAAAAATAAAAATAAAAATTTTAAAATATGATTTTTTGTGATTTTTGAATAAAGATAAAAATTGAGTTAGAGACAAATAAAAATAAAAGGAAAAAATTGCAAAAAGATGATAAATGTGAGATTTGAACCCCAAGACCTTCTACTCGCAACTATTTGTACACTCTATTCACTACCAAATGAGCTAAGTCACCTATTCGAAAAGAAATGGGACAAAACCCAATATAATAATAAAAGCGGAGCAAAATTTAGGGTACGACAATAGTAATATTTAATATTTAAAAAATTGGACCGGTCCATCAATTGGATGGATAATCAGTTTGGATAATTTCAAAAAATAGAGAGTAGGTCGTAACTGTGTTAAATTTAAATAATAGTTAATATGACCAAATTGTTGGAAAGTCACATAATTTTATAGCTTTGAAGTCTTAAAGTCATTTTGTCACATAATAAACACAATAAATTCAACAACAAAAAAACTACTATATATATAGTACCCCATATAAATTACTAAAATAATATATTTTATAATAATATGCGAATTAAAATATAGTTTCACATAAATTAAAAAAAAATCTCATATAAATTACAAAAAAATAGACACCCATATTAATATGGCTCCTCTATTAATATATGATATAGGTCCCCATAAATTAAAAAAAAAACTCATATTAATATATGAGTACAAATATAGGCTCACGCACATATAAATTACCAAGAAATAGGCCTCGTATAAATTTTTTTAAAAAAATAGCCCCATATTAAAATATGAGAATAAATATAACCCCCATATAAATTTTAAAAGAAAATTCCCCAAATTAATATATGATTATAAATATAAACCCCGTATTAATCTATGAGTATAATATAAGTCTCGTATAAATTATAAACAAAAAATAGAACCATTTATTAATACATGAATATAAATATAGATTCTCGTAAAAATTACAAAAATAAGCCTTATATTAATATGAGTATAAATATGGCTCTCGTATTATATATAGAGAGCCATATTTATAAATTACAAATTTTTAATTAGTAATATATTATATGATTAAAAAATAAAGAATGATATTTAAAAAATATTTTTCTTTAAGATTCAATGTAGAAATGGATTGAAAATAATTTGGGTGGGTTCGATGGTGCACAACATTATTTTGTCGTTTAAGTGAATTTTAATAAGTTAATAGAAAAAAATCGAATGGGGAATAAGTTAAATAACTTTAAACTATAAATTGCATAACAATGTCGTTAGTAGCAGTAATGCAATTTTCAAAATTTATATTAAAAATATCTCTTCTAAATTTTTACTTTAACAACCAAAACATCAGAAACTTTACGGGACAACATAAAATCTTTAAGTTCATCAACACATTTATCGGATGGATTACACTGAAAGCATGATCTGTTTGAATAAGAGACTTTACATGTTGTATAAATAAATAAAATAATGTTATTAAAAATTTGAATAAAATAAAGTATAATATGTTAAAGAAGAAAAAAATAAGCCGAGCTTATATAAGATTTGTTTGAGAAAAACAACAGATGCATTGCTTAATATTACATATACATAAAAGTTATATAGATTTTTATAAGACATATCAATGTACAAATATGTGTGATGTGTAATATTAGTGTACAACAAAATCTTAAGGAAGTCAAGAAGCTTACCGATTAAGTATTTGCAATTATAATTATTAGCAAATTATAATGGTTTAAGATCGTACGTCGAACTGAAAAAAGTTAAAGACAAACTCAATTTCATATGTTTATTTGGTAAGTAGCTCTAGAATGTATCTAATTTGGTTAATTGATTTCGCTAGTATTACTTGTTATATTAATTTGATGAAACGTTATAATAATTTAAAATATTATATTTCTCACTAATATTCTACAACGAAAAAAAAGTTTGGTCCCTCATAAAAAACGAAAGAAAAATTAGTTTTGACAAAAAATAATCATCTTTACTTCCAGTTAGTTTTGAAAGGGACTAATGTGTTATATTGCCCGCTAATATTTATCTGCTTTTAGTTCAATTTAACAAATGCAAAAACACTTATAGGAAGTCAATAATTAATATAAATACTTCTAAAAGAATAAAACAATCCCATAAAATCATAATAAATGTCAATATTTAATATAAAAACTTTAAAAAAAGGGGGAAGAATCTCATAAAATCATAATCAATTTAATGCTAATAATGTATGACAAAAAAATATCAAGAGTCTCATAAAATCTGAATAATTTTGTTTTGAATCAATTAAATGTTTATAATGTAGAAAAAAAATTAAAATGGATTATTTTGTTAGTGATATGTGGATACTTAGCCGCTGATGTACAAACTTAGATCTTAGAGTTTTTCTAATTACCTGGTTAAAAGTGATATGATGTAATTGATGAGAATATTTTATATATGTAACCTTCAGTATCATTCAGCAGTGGGTGAGGTAGTGTGCAAGATTGAATTTCTCAGACGTTAAAAAATTGATAATGTTTGTAGACACGTTATTGATATTAATATTAGGTATAATGTTAAATTCAAATAATAATTTCTTCATATGTATCTGAACTTTTGGTCGTTGGAGGATCCTTCATATATATATATATATATAACACCCCACGTCTAAATCTAGAATAAAACGTGAAATATTATTATTGAATACCGAGTCATTATTATTACAACTTGAAAATTTAAGCACACGCAGGTGCGAAGTACAACACAGATACAAATACAGCGGAACAACGGAAATGAAACAACGATACAATAATAAGATTATTGAAATGCAACGAGACAAGGAATTAAAAGAAAGCATGAACGAGTGCGATCCTCCAAGCACAGCTACTAGCACACCAAAGAGCATACCTTAGCCAACCTGTTTATCTGAAAATAATTGTTTGGAGTGGGGTGAGACAACTAAGCCTCAGTGAGTCCTACTACCCTCCTAGAGGTGACTACACCGGGGAAACCTAACAGTCATAGCATAAATTTCTAATATAGCATAATTCATAAGCATAATAATAATGGTGTAACACACAATTAATCTTATTCATTTTAACTCAAGGACACTCTGAGGTGAGCATATCTCAGAGGCCTGACATATCCGTCAACCGATTCGGTCACGGCATACAGCTCACATAGTCATAACCTAATGGATTATCCCATTGGGAGTCCATAACGCGATAACTCAAGATCGCTCATGATTGACTGTTCTAAATTAGTTGATTCTACCATATTTTACCAAAGTCCCAGGGGAGCATGCTTTTCTAAGATTCCCTAGGTTATACCCTAAGATTATCTGTGATTAACATGCTGTTTTACATTATATAACTGTACTATTGCATATACCAAATTCAGATGAGGACATAAAACGAGTGCTACGATTCTGTTTAGAAAAATTCTGAAAAGTTCCTGTTCCTGTCAAGCTCGCCTCGCGAGTTGTCACTCGCCACGGCGAGTTGTTCAGGTCATGCCCTGTGTAAGCTCGCTACGGCGAAGAGGAGCTCGCCATGGCGAGATTATAGGTCCTGTGCCAAATTCGCTCGCCCGGCGAGTTGTTACTCGCCAGGGCGAGGTTCATCAGCATGAAGGACCCAGCTCGCCATGAAGGCTCGCCCTGAGCTCGCCAGAGCGAGTTTACTCAGAACTTGTTCTGTTTTGCGAAATTTCAAAAATTAACCTTTTAAACACCTACAATCCTCATCCTAAGGCATGCAATCATACAATACATATAATATACGACAGAATGGAGAGGAATTTGGGAGTTAATTCCTCTCACACAACAATTTTCTTAAATCCTAAGTTAACATGCAAAGTTCATAATTTTGGGGAATCTAACTAACTAACCTAAGAACCCACCTGATTGAAGCTTTAATCCTTGCTTCTGAGCTCTACTACAGCTACTGCAACTCCTAGCAAGACCCACGAACCCCAGACCAGAAATTTGAAACTTGACTCCTTGAAACCCTTAAGCTTAACTCTATGAATTTGTGATGTGTTTGATGATCAGAGCTGGTGTGGTTTGGTAGTATTTATAGGGAAATTTCTGAGGTAAAAGTAGTTGGATTAGCTTCAGCATTTCTCATGCATGCAAGTTGATTGGTTAGAATAGGGGTGATATGAGTTTTATTGTTGTTTAGCTTCATGTGATCTTTGGGGCTCTTGGAGTAGGTGATGAATCAGAGATTTCAATTTCTCTGAGGTGTTGCAGGTAGTGAATCTCTGTCTTGGTTTGTTTGTATAAGAAAAAGACAATTTCATGTGATATGTGGAAATGGGGTTTTTTTGGTGTTATGTAGTTGTTGTTGTTGTTTAATCTCGTGAGGGAGGGAAGAGAGGGAGGAGAGGTTTTCAGTTTGTATTTGCTGATTATTCAATGAGAGGAGTGTTAATTGCATGAAGTAGTAGCATCACAAATGGTGGAAATGTGACTCACTCTTAGCATTGTGAGGTGTAGGATTAAGAGAGCACTAGCCCATGAGTGGAATAGTGAGTCATTAAGGAGGGAGACTTGAACTTAGATTTAATTAATTAGAGTTAAGCATAGTACTAAGACATTGGTTAAGTGGTTAGTCTCAGTGGAATTTTACTAGCACACACACAATACTTAGATACCATGACTTAATATAATTAACCACTTTAACTTAATATCGATTTCATTAGACCTCCTCTAATTAAAATTAATTAAGCAAATTTAGGATGTGGGATATTACAACCTACCCCCCTTAAAGAAATTTCGTCCTCGAAATTAAGAAATTTACCTCGAAAACAAGTATGGATAACTCTTCCGCATGTCTGACTCCAGCTCCCAAGTGAAATCACCGTCAGGAGACTGAGCCCATTCAACTTTGACAATTGGAATCCTCTTGTTCCGAAGTATCTTAGCATCACGTTCAACAATCCGAACAGGATCTGGCTGATAAGTTAGATCTGGCTGGAGATCGATTTGTTCCAATTCCACTGGACGATAAGGATCAGGGATGTACTTCCGTAACTGAGACACATGAAACACGTCGTGTAACCCCGACATAGATGGAGGAAGAGCTAACTGATAGGCTACAGGACCGACGCGTCGAAGAATCTGATAAGGTCCAATGAATCTAGGACAGAGCTTCTTAGTTCTGAAAACACCTCGCAAACCCAACTTAGGAGTAACTCTCAAGAATACATGGTCACCTTCCTGAAATTCCAGAAATCTCCTTCTCTTGTCGGCGTAACTCTTTTGCCGACTTTGAGCAACTTTCAGCTTATCCTGAATAGATTTGATTTTTAACGTGGTCTCTTGGACAATATCTGGTCCCAAGAAACTACGATCACCAACTTCCGTCCAACACAACGGAGTTCTACACTTCCTGCCATACAAAGCTTCATAAGGTGCCATACCGATACTGGCATGGTAACTGTTGTTGTAAGAAAACTCGATTAGGTGTAAGTGATTACTCCACGAACCACCATCTTCTAGCACACATGCTCGAAGCATATCCTCCAGGGTCTGAATAGTCCTTTCTGACTGACCATCAGTCTGAGGATGATGCGATGTACTCATCTTCAGTCGAGTCCCCATCGCATTCTGGAATGCTTTCCAAAACCTTGACGTGAAAATCGGGTCTCTATCTGACACGATACTCAAAGGTACACCATGTAGCCTTACAATCTGCTCCATGAAGATGGCTGCATATTGCGGGGCCTTGTAGGTGGATTTCACTGGAGTGAAATGAGCTGACTTCGTCAACCTGTCCACGATTACCCAGATCGAATCTTGACCTCGCTGGTTACGTGGCAGTCCTCCTACAAAATCCATAGTGATGTGTTCCCATTTCCACTCTGGAATATCCAACGGTTGTAACAGTCCTCCAGGTTTCTGATGTTCAATCTTCACCTGTTGACAAACAATACACCTGGACACGAATTCAGCAATCTCTGCCTTCATGTTAGGCCACCAATAGTTCTCCTTCAAATCATGATACATTTTGGTGGATCCAGGGTGAATTGAAAATCCACTCTTGTGTGCCTCTTCTAGAATCAACCGCTTCAACTCATCATTCTGAGGTACACAAAGTCTGCCTTCATAGAGAATAGCACCGTCCGTGGCTACTGAGAACTCCGGATGGTTTATCCTCTTCTGTAACTCTACATCATCCTGCTGAGCCTGCACAATGCTTGGGCGTAACTCACAGGACACTTCGATTCTGTTAATGCGAATACCGCTCTTACGATATATCACATTCAGATTAAGATCTCTAAACTTCTCATACAGACCGCATTGTTGCATTAGTAACTCCGATGCGTACAACGTCTTTCTGCTTAGAGCATCTGCTACAACATTGGCCTTTCCTGGATGGTAGTTGAGATTGAAGTCAAAATCTTTGAGGTACTCCATCCAACGTCGCTGCCTCATATTCAACTCCTTTTGATCAAACAAGTACTTCAGACTCTTGTGATCACTGAACAGATCAAACTGCACTCCATACAGATGATGCCTCCAGATTTTGAGGGCAAAGATAATTGCTGCTAATTCCAAGTCATGGGTAGGATAATTCTGCTCATGAGGTTTTAGCTGCCTTGATGCATACGCTACAACTGCTCCATCTTGCATCAACACACATCCAAGTCCCTTGTTGGACGCGTCACAGTACACCACATACTTGCGGGTTGGATCAGGAATCACTAATACTGGTGCTGTTGTTAGCTTTTCCTTCAGGGTTTTGAAACTCCAATCACAAGCAGCATCCCAATCAAAGTCTGCACCCTTTCTGGTTAGACGAGTTAATGGCAAAGCGATCTCCGAAAATCCTAAGATGAATCTCCGGTAATAGCCTGCCAATCCGAGGAAACTTCGGACTTCGGTAACACTTCTGGGTCTTTCCCAATTCAACACTGCTTCAACCTTGGATGGATCAACAGACACACCGCCTTGCGATATGACATGACCCAAGAATTTAACTTCAGATAGCCAAAATTCGCACTTGCTGAACTTGGCATACAGTTGCTTCTCTCTAAGGATGCTCAACACAATTCTCAGGTGCTCCGCATGCTCCTGTGAATCTTTAGAATAGATCAGAATGTCATCAATGAAGATAACAACAAACTGATCAAGGTACGGCTGGAAAATCCGATTCATGTAATCCATAAAAATGGCTGGAGCATTAGTCAGACCGAACGGCATGACCAAGAATTCATAGTGTCCATAGCGAGTCCTGAATGCTGTCTTGGAAACATCCGAGGACTTGATACGGACCTGATGATATCCAGAACGAAGATCAATCTTGGAGAAAATAGTAGCACCTCTGAGTTGATCCAAAAGGTCGTCAATCCTTGGTAAGGGATACTTGTTCTTAATTGTGACCTTGTTAAGTTGACGATAATCAATACACAGACGCATCGTACCATCTTTCTTCTTTACAAGTAACACCGGTGCTCCCCAAGGTGAGACACTGGGTCTGATAAAGTGTTTCTGAAGCAACTCTTCTAGTTGAGATTTCAGTTCACGAAGCTCTAAGGGAGACATCCTATACGGGGCAACTGAGATCGGCTGGGAACCAGGAACTAGATCGATGGAAAACTCCACTTCCCTTTCGGGAGGTAAATTCATGATGTCATCTGGAAAGACGTCTAAAAACTCACTAACAACTGGAATATCACTAGGGCTCAAACTGGGTTCCGGATCGATGGTGAACAAGACACTGAAACACTTAGTACTGGCACCTAAGTACTGGATCATCTGATGAGTATTCTGGAGTAAAGCGGTAAGAGCTCTACTTTCTGGTGAAGCTTCGGTTGGAATGAAGAGATTCCTTTCAGCACATCCAATGTACACAGTATTGGCAGAAAGCCAATCCATGCCTAGGACTACGTCAAAATCTTTCAAGGGTAGACAGATCAAATCTATGTTGTAGACTTTACTGCCCACAAGAATAGGACAATTCTGACAGACACGTTTGGAAGTAACCTTGCCTCCTGTGGCAACAGCCACAGTCATTGGGGGAATTAAAGGCACAGAAGGTAGTTGGAGTCGCTGAACACAGTCAACGGCTATGAAGGAATTAGTAGCTCCACAATCAAACAAAACTAACACTTCAGACTGTCCTAACATGCATACATCCATAATCAAGGCATTATTAGATTTGACTTTCTCACCATCAAGTGAAAATAACCGACCTTTGCTTTTAGAAGCGCCGCTGGGATCGCCCTGTCTCTTCAACTTAGGACACTCGTGCTTGAAATGGCCAGGTTGCTTACAATAGTAACACATGTTCTTCCCCTTCATGCATTCTCCACTGTGAGGGAAACCACATTCAGCACAGTTTCTCGGTGAGCGTTGGGAATAGCTCTGTTTCCCTTTGCTTGTGGTGCCCTTAGTTCTCACTTGTAGGTTGAACTTTCCAGAATCCTTCCTCTTCTGAACTGCTTCACTACGCTCCTTATGAATGTTACCAAGATCAGCCTCCGCATGATAGCTCTTTTGCACCAAATCACCAAAGGTAGTGATATGCTGCATAGAGACATCGTGGGCTATGTCAGCTCTCAGCCCGAACCTATACTTCTTCATCTTCCATGATTCACTGGGAGCATCGTTCCCATCCATCACATATCTGACTAGCTCGTTAAACTTCATGGTATACTCCGCTACTGACATACTTCCCTGCTTTAGCTCCGTCAGTTCACGTTCCATCTGGAATTGGTAGCTCTCTGGGATATAATGTCCAACGAAGAGACGTCGGAAATTTTCCCAATTCACCTCCAT
The DNA here is from genome assembly GCA_030408175.1 of Trifolium repens. Lineage (NCBI taxonomy): Eukaryota > Viridiplantae > Streptophyta > Magnoliopsida > Fabales > Fabaceae > Trifolium > Trifolium repens. The sequence continues at coordinate 35,237,274 of CP125843.1, read as the reverse complement.
CTGACTGGCCTCCATATACGCCTTGGTTCCATCCCACCAGTGACACGCGTCGCCCCTAAAGAAGCGGGAGACGAATGTTACTTTGTCAACTTCAGTGCAATCCATTGATTCAAGGATTCCGCTCATTCGCTGAATCCATTCCCTGGCTTTCGATGGATTGTATTCCCCATAGAACTCCGGCGGACTCATCCTGCAGAATTCACGGAAAGCAGCGCTTGACCCTTGCTGCTGAGGTGGAGGATTGTTCATATGCTGTTGAAACATATTCATGAATTCTTGATGCTGCTGGGCCTGTTGGGCTTGGAACTGCTGCTGCTGATGCATCATCTCAGCCCACATGTTCGCATTAGCATCTCCGTACATCTCAGGTTCATCATCATCATTAGCAACGTTCCTTCTAGGCCTTCCAGGTCCTCGTCTTGCTCCTGACATAGTGTTCTAACTGCCAATATCAAGTCAAGTTAGCTAGGCTTAAAGTGACATGACACCTAGAACAGATGTTAGAAATCCAGACAAATACTGGGATTCGGATAGTAATACTAATGAACTCTGGCACGATCTGAATCGACCTGCTCTGATACCAATTATAACACCCCACGTCTAAATCTAGAATAAAACGTGAAATATTATTATTGAATACCGAGTCATTATTATTACAACTTGAAAATTTAAGCACACGCAGGTGCTAAGTACAACACAGATACAAATACAGCGGAACAACGGAAATGAAACAACGATACAATAATAAGATTATTGAAATGCAACGAGACAAGGAATTAAAAGAAAGCATGAACGAGTGCGATCCTCCAAGCACAGCTACTAGCACACCAAAGAGCATACCTTAGCCAACCTGTTTATCTGAAAATAATTGTTTGGAGTGGGGTGAGACAACTAAGCCTCAGTGAGTCCTACTACCCTCCTAGAGGTGACTACACCGGGGAAACCTAACAGTCATAGCATAAATTTCTAATATAGCATAATTCATAAGCATAATAATAATGGTGTAACACACAATTAATCTTATTCATTTTAACTCAAGGACACTCTGAGGTGAGCATATCTCAGAGGCCTGACATATCCGTCAACCGATTCGGTCACGGCATACAGCTCACATAGTCATAACCTAATGGATTATCCCATTGGGAGTCCATAACGCGATAACTCAAGATCGCTCATGATTGACTGTTCTAAATTAGTTGATTCTACCATATTTTACCAAAGTCCCAGGGGAGCATGCTTTTCTAAGATTCCCTAGGTTATACCCTAAGATTATCTGTGATTAACATGCTGTTTTACATTATATAACTGTACTATTGCATATACCAAATTCAGATGAGGACATAAAACGAGTGCTACGATTCTGTTTAGAAAAATTCTGAAAAGTTCCTGTTCCTGTCAAGCTCGCCTCGCGAGTTGTCACTCGCCACGGCGAGTTGTTCAGGTCATGCCCTGTGTAAGCTCGCTACGGCGAAGAGGAGCTCGCCATGGCGAGATTATAGGTCCTGTGCCAAATTCGCTCGCCCGGCGAGTTGTTACTCGCCAGGGCGAGGTTCATCAGCATGAAGGACCCAGCTCGCCATGAAGGCTCGCCCTGAGCTCGCCAGAGCGAGTTTACTCAGAACTTGTTCTGTTTTGCGAAATTTCAAAAATTAACCTTTTAAACACCTACAATCCTCATCCTAAGGCATGCAATCATACAATACATATAATATACGACAGAATGGAGAGGAATTTGGGAGTTAATTCCTCTCACACAACAATTTTCTTAAATCCTAAGTTAACATGCAAAGTTCATAATTTTGGGGAATCTAACTAACTAACCTAAGAACCCACCTGATTGAAGCTTTAATCCTTGCTTCTGAGCTCTACTACAGCTACTGCAACTCCTAGCAAGACCCACGAACCCCAGACCAGAAATTTGAAACTTGACTCCTTGAAACCCTTAAGCTTAACTCTATGAATTTGTGATGTGTTTGATGATCAGAGCTGGTGTGGTTTGGTAGTATTTATAGGGAAATTTCTGAGGTAAAAGTAGTTGGATTAGCTTCAGCATTTCTCATGCATGCAAGTTGATTGGTTAGAATAGGGGTGATATGAGTTTTATTGTTGTTTAGCTTCATGTGATCTTTGGGGCTCTTGGAGTAGGTGATGAATCAGAGATTTCAATTTCTCTGAGGTGTTGCAGGTAGTGAATCTCTGTCTTGGTTTGTTTGTATAAGAAAAAGACAATTTCATGTGATATGTGGAAATGGGGTTTTTTTGGTGTTATGTAGTTGTTGTTGTTGTTTAATCTCGTGAGGGAGGGAAGAGAGGGAGGAGAGGTTTTCAGTTTGTATTTGCTGATTATTCAATGAGAGGAGTGTTAATTGCATGAAGTAGTAGCATCACAAATGGTGGAAATGTGACTCACTCTTAGCATTGTGAGGTGTAGGATTAAGAGAGCACTAGCCCATGAGTGGAATAGTGAGTCATTAAGGAGGGAGACTTGAACTTAGATTTAATTAATTAGAGTTAAGCATAGTACTAAGACATTGGTTAAGTGGTTAGTCTCAGTGGAATTTTACTAGCACACACACAATACTTAGATACCATGACTTAATATAATTAACCACTTTAACTTAATATCGATTTCATTAGACCTCCTCTAATTAAAATTAATTAAGCAAATTTAGGATGTGGGATATTACAATATATATATATATATAGGGGAGGGATCAAATTACACCGGTGTAACACTTGAGTAATGTTACACCGCTCAATAACGCTTTAACGAATTCAAATTTTACAAAATCCACCGTTGGATTGGAAGATTATATCGTATAGATCATCTATGTTGAGTTTTACAAAAATCTAAAATCGTTTGATATGTTATTGAAACACATAAAGATTAACGGTTTATGCGTTTTTATTGAATACCGTTAATCTTTATGTGTTTCAAAAGCATGTCAAACGATTTTAGATTTTTATAAATTCAACATAGATGATCTATACGATATAATCTTCCAATCCAACGGTGGATTTTGTAAAATTTGAATTCGTTAAAGCGTTATTGAGCGGTGTAACATTACTCAAGTGTTACACCGGTGTAATTTGATCCCTCCCCATATATATATATATATATATGTAGGATCCTCTTCTTCTAAGCGGTTGAATGCCTCTTCATATTTAGAAACTACCTCCAACATTAAATATGTGGAATTCCACCTTGTTGTTACATCAGTTATAACCTTTTGTGAGCTAGAAATGTTTGCATCTTTCACATAAGACTTTAAACAATGCCAATCTTGATGGAGATGACTTAACATGCCTGCAAGCTGCTCTTATCTTCGAAATGGAGGAATCTATAAGCTGTAATCCATCAGACACGATCAAATTTAAGATATGGGCACAACACCTTAAATGCATATACTCACCTTTAAGCAAGGTATTTCCATTCCAGGCACTCATATTTCTAATCAAATAAGATAAAGCAACATTGTTAGAGCTAGCATTATCTACTGTAACTGTGCAAACTTTAGTAGTTCCCCAATCTTTCATGCATTTTTCTAAGGCTTTACCTATGGTGTCACCCCTATGATTAGAAAACAACTCAAAGCCTAAAATATTCTTTTGTAATTCCCACTTTTCATCAATGAAATGGCCTGTCACACACATATAGTTCATATTTTGAATTGAGGTCCAAGTATCAGTGGTCAATGACACCATTTGATGGTTGAGAGACAGTAAAAATCTTAAGATCACTTTTTCTTCCTTATACAATTGCATACAATCCCTAGCAATAGTAACACGACTAGGAATTTTCAAACGAGGTTGAACACGACTCATAAAACCTTTAAATCCAACACCTTCAACATGTTTAAAGGGAAGCTCGACAATAATAATCATTTTAGCAAGCTCCAATCTACACTCTTGTTGATTAAATTCAACAAGCTTAAAAGACACATTATTATCACCCTCTACTTGCTTCCCAAGTACAAGAGTTTTTTGTGCCTTGTCAATCACCCTATTTGTATTCTTTGTACATTTTTTATAATGTTTATTGAGATTTGAGGTTCCATGAGTATTACCATCCACAGCATATGTCTTCTTACAATAAATACACATAGCCCTTTTACCTTGTTTTGTAAAATGTTCCCAAGCACGAGAGCGTCTAGGTTTTTCTGCATTGTCTGCCTCTTCAGTTTGTGGGTCTTCTTCAGAATCAACATCAATTGGATTCTCCACAGCATTTCTAGGAACATCATCAACATTCATATTCTCCTGCATTAACAATGGTTCACCTTATATCAAACAAGGCACTTTATGCTAATTTTAGCATCAATATTAATAATGACAAGGCTAACCAAACACAAAATAACAATCTCAAAGGCAAGACACACACAACAAAACAATAGGCGCACAACAAACATAGGAAGAGCAAATCCATTGTAACATTCCAACTTTAATTAATAGAAGAATATTAATTAGAGATGGTAATTGAAAATATTTATATTTTATAGGAATAGAAAAATATAAGTTAAATGAGAGTGTGGCAAATTAGTAATACATGAGAAGAGGAATGATACTTATTGGAATGAGTATACAAGACCCTAAGGACAACCCACTTCATTATTTTTATAAACTTAAGCCCAATCACTTGTTTGTATTTTTCATTTTCTCTGCAAACAAGAAACACACAGAGCAAGCTCTCCCTCCTCTCATTCTCTCTCGGCCACATGACCACCATCACCACAATCTCAAATCAAACCTCACATGCAATTGGATTTTTAGTTTCCTTGTATTCTCAAGAATAAAGTAAGAACAACAACAACTCTCTTGTGCATCTCAAAGCTTTCTTTCTTCCTCACACAAATCAGCAATCACCATTCAATCAACAAAGTTCACTCCAAATTCACATGCAATCACTTAATTAGGGTCCTCTTAGTTCAAGCTTCAAGAAAAGGTATAAATCAAACTAATCACCATCCTAATCACTTCCAATTCGTGCCTGATTTCTCACTCTCCTTTCTGAAATTGTTGTCTTTCATGTGGAGGAATCAATTCCATCTTTGGTTGGAAGTTATGGTAGAAATTGGAATTTGAAAGATTAACCCGTATTCAAAGACATCCCTTCACTAAAACGGTAATTACTCTCTTCTCGTAACTCCGTTTGAAACTATTCCTTTTTCTATGGATAGCTAACAAAATTCCCTTCGTTTTGAGTACAAACTTCGTAGGTTTTGGCTTAGTATCGAAGTCTGTAGAGCATTTTGAAGTTGGAGGTCTGAAGCTGAGTTTGTGCTGGAAATCTGGTGCACTCGCCGTGGCGAGTAATTGAGCTCGCCCAGCGAGTTTCTCAGGGCAAAAATGTCCTACAAGTGATGAAATTTGATGCTAGGGTGTTGGGGGCAATAATGGGGACTCTTTGAAGCAACCGGGATTGATCTCAAAGCCGTAGGGAACACGCAGAGTCAGAATTAAGCTTCTTTTACAGGTGGGTTCTTTAGGCTAGTTTAGATAGATTTCCCATTAATCTAAACTTGCATGATAACTTAGGAAAATTAGGAATTGTTGTGTGAGGGGAATTAAATCCCAAATTTCCCTCCATTCTGTTTTAATATTATGTATGTTATCTTGCTGCACTGGCTAAATGAGGATTGTAGGTGTTATTTCTGAAAAACTATGATTTTAGCAAAACAGGGTAACTTCTGTATGAACTCGCTACAGCGAGTAGCTGGCGAGCATTCATGGCGAGCTGGGTTCTGGGCTGATGATACTCGCCACAGCGAGTTGATTTAGGTCAGGACCTATAATCTCGCCATGGCGAGCCGGTGACTCGCCATAGCGAGCTTGTACAGAACTGATCTATATTTTTAATTTCTAAACAAAGTCTCATACACTCGTTTTATATCCTCATCAGAGTCAGATAGTTTGCAGTAATATAATTAATATAATGTCGAACAGAATGTTAATCACAGATTATCATTAGGGCATAACTTAGCATTTGATTAGGTTGTATGCTCCCCGGGTCTTGGGAAATTATGGTAGTAAGAACTAAACTAGTATCAGTCAATTAGGTGCGATTTGTGATGTCGCTTTATGGACTCCCAATGGGATAATCCATTAGGATATGTTATTGTGAGCTGCATGCCGTGACCGAATCGGTTGACGGATATGGCAGGCCTCTGAGACCTGCTCACCTCAGAGTGACCTCGTGTTTAAAATGAATAAGAGTTTATTAATCCGTGTTACACCATTATATTATGTTATTATGTTATGTTATGTTAGAACATAGTATGTTATGACTGATTTTTAGGAGCCCCCGGTGTAGTCACCATTAGGAGGGTAGTAGGACTCACTGAGGCTTAGTAGTCTCACCCCACTCCAAACCAATTTTTTTAGGTAGACAGGTTAACTGGAGCAAGGACCAGGAGGGAGCTGATGATTGGAGCTGAGCTTGGATCATCGCATTAGACGATTTTAGTCTTCCCTTGTTTTAGTTTATCTGTATATCTTGGATCTTATTATATTTCCGCTGTATTGTTTAAGTTCATCAACTGATGTAAAGGATTATTTTTGTGTATCTCGTTTAATTTATTATACTCAGATCCTTTTATTTATGTCTTGACTAAATATTCTAGATATTTTAGTTGGGGCGTTATAATTGGTATCAGAGCAGGTCGATCCAGTATCGGACCTTGCCATGAGTCATTCCAATCCTTCCTAAGTAATACAGACCCTTTGGATCTGGACTGTTTACGCTGAAACCATTGCATGCTGAGCCTGATCAACTCAGTATTGTGTATGGTAGGCAGGGTATTATGGTTTAGAACTGAAGTGAACTCTGGAATTCTAGCGTTAAATCCGTAGTGAAGCTACAATCGAAGAGCAGTCGTCGAAGAAGATTCTTATAAGTGAATTATGGAATGGTGACAAATGGTGCCACCGGAGTAAGCGCAGTCTGATGGATGTAATGACCTTGTGATGTAACAAGTCAGGAGTAGAGTTGTAGTTGAAGGAATGCAGGTGGACCCTTATACTGAAATGTGTAGAGCATAACAGTATTCCACTGACGCTGTGTGTCAGCTAAACTTCCTAAAACCTTGAAGTAACTTTACCCTTAATTGGACGATCTACAAAATCAATCTCTTTCACTCTGCCTAACCCGCTTAGCGAGCAAGCACACGCTGCAGCGAGCTTAGCAGGCTGCTGTTACTGCTTGTTGCAATCTGGTTCTCTGTTCAGTCATTTAATCATGGTGAACAGTCTCAAGCCCTCCTTATGTTTCTTATCATTCTACCTTTTAGAGTTTTGGTGTTATGACCCTAAGTTATCTTGTACGCCTATGAGTTGTTGAGGAAATACATTTAGAGATAATATTAGGATTTGGATACAATAAAAAATTGAACTGAGTACACCCTTTCAGGTAGAATTAGTAATTACACCGACCCACTAGGGACTTAGCCATAATTAGAATGACTATTAGAACTCTCCTTTAGCAGTACCGTACCCAAGAGTACACATTAAGTACTATCACCCTTATGTCCCTAAATTAGTAGCTGAGTATAGTTGACCTGATAGATATACTAGTAAGGAAAATTCAATCAAACCAACAGTACTAGAGAAACCAAATTAGAACACAAGCACATCCCAATAACTCTTCAAGTTATTTTATTAGACTACCCTCTAGTATGCCCTTAACTAAGTTACCTTAACTCTTCGACTCTTAACAGTATTTCTACCATGCAATAGGAGCCAAGTTTTAAACTAAACGATTAGAAATTTCTCTTAACCATACCAGTCGTTAGCAGTAAACCCAACAAATTTTAGAGACCCAAACGTGGATTAGCTTACCAGTTAGGAACCACTTATAACCCAGTACACACTTAAGTCAATGCAGGAAGCATCACCGCAAAATAGTTAGTAACCAAACCAGTATTAAAACCTAGCCAGCTTCGTAATTAGTGCCCGATATTCATACCTTATCCCAGGAACCCGGAGTTTTTAGTATGCCACTTAGAAAATTCCATTGTTATATCCTACCCTTAGACACACTTACTAAGTATCGTCATTGAGTTACTATAAGTTACCAACTCAGTATTACCAATCAATTAGCTAACTCTATAAGGATAGTTGAACCAAAACTCATAGGTTTAGCATTCTCTTACCGCAAGCTTATTTGGGCTAACCTTTTAATACTACCCTTAAATGACAATTAATAGGATCAGCCTATCACCCTATCCCGGAAATTGCACCGAACCCTCGTAGGTTAAGCCTTGAGTAAATACCAGTTAAGAATCACCGTTAGCATGATCAGTCGCCAAAGTCGATCCGTAGTTGCCTTGTCATTAGATAGCGTAGAGACCGGAAACTCAATCCCATGTTAGGTCGACCATCCAATATATGAATTCATACATTTGAACCAGTTAGTAGGATTAGTTAACCGACCTTTGAGAGTTGCCTTTCAGTCATCATTGGACTAGTAATTTAGTACTAGGGACCAATTAGCAACCCAGTTTGAGGATTAGTTTAAACCGCTATATTTTGCCACTTAGGGTATTAATACTAGACACCCGCAACTTAGAACCATTATTCTAGTACAAAACCAACCTTAACGTCAGATAGTAGAGGACATGACTCGAATAGATTGTCAAGTAGAAATCCCTATTGAAGACATCAGCCATACGGACAAATCCCTTAAGTGTGTATGCCAGTTACCCAAACGCAAGTAACCAAGTTTGACTTTAGCTTCAGCCAATCGTCGACACTTTCACATGTCCATACCTGTCAGCCAAGAGACTACTAGAATCAATTAAATCTTTCTATAGGAAGAATTATCAGCAAGAAACATTGAGTGAAAACACAGTTGTCCTAACCTGAGAGAAATGACAGAAGAACTAGAATTAGAATTATAGAATATGAGTGTAAACCAGTGGAAGACGAACCTTCAATTGCCTACCCATTCCTAGAAATCCTAATTCAACAAATTCATTGAACCGAACAATGCTCTATTCAATATTCGCAGGTCTTGGAACACCATGAACATGAGTATCCTCTAATCCGTCTAATCACGCCTCAGTTGGATAAGTTCTTCTCGTGCCTTAAATATTTGTCTGTCAAGAGCTAAGCACAAATTCAATTCTAATGCAACTTCCCAAATTCATCGACGTCAGTCACATGAATTGCCTTGAACGTTCCTCCTAAGTAACCGCATCCAGTGTCCTCGGCCTTTCAGTTATGTCGTTAGCAACTCCATCATATTCGTGGGAGTCAGTCTCTCTTGAGGACCCACGGATAGTTCGAATTCCATCTCTCACTTGTTGGTTGATCTATTAATCAACATCCTCAGCTGTTTTAATACGAATGATTTAGCCCAGTATCAGCGAATCATTAAGGCTTCGTGCACCCGAACCTTGTGGTCAATTTTTCAATATAATTAGCTACCTATCTTTCGTAGCCTATCAGCCGGAGTCAGAATTAAATTTGTATCATTCTCAATTCAGTGGAACTAAGTTATGCAAGTGTAATCAGTGTTAAGAATTCGAACCTTCTAACTCCATGTTCTTAACCATGTGAAATCTATGTGCTAAGCCCGAGTATCATGATCAGCATGTTCTAACCCCAAGTTTAGTTATCTGTAACCAGTTCACGTAAGTTAAGAGTTAATTACTCAGTTAGAGTAAGAAACCATATACACCTAGAAACCAATTACGACCCTGAGCACCCCTTAGTCAACCTATGGATCCTTCCGAGATTAGAAGTTCAATCCAGTCTCAGCATTTAGAAGTCCAAACCTCTCATTCAAATTAACAAGTTATCGTCCGATTGTCTGGCCGTATTCCCAATAAGCGAACTTTCAACCCAACTTCTAACCTAGTACTAAACCACCCGTACTCTATTACTTTTGAGCCGGAATATTTAAGGAACACGGGTAATCCAAAGGTATGCAGGACGTGGCAGACTCTATAGTGTTCGGAAAAGTACTGCAGCAATTGTAGGTAAGGTTAATCATAAGAAGAGAGTTTTTGGAGTTACCATTACCTATATCAGACCTTTAGGATCAATCAACCATGTAGACTCAACCAGTGGCACCGTACTAATGTGTACCTAACCAGGCCAGATACCGTTCTACCGAGTTGGTGAAGTTTAGAGTTAATACCGGTGGTAAGAGAAGAAGTCTAATCGTAGTTGAAGTAGAGGAGTATGGGACAAGACTGATGTACGAATATGTTCAGGAAATTATAGACTAGAGTGATGACGACACTGTCAGAAGGTGACAGTAAGTATTTGAATCAGAGTGCGCAGCGCTGGAACTTTTGAGAATGCGAGAATAACCTTTAGCCAGTAACCTTAAGAGAGGAAAGTTTTATTCCAAGAAATTGACTGCAATTGATCGGAGAATAAGTGAAGGTTAGAATTTCGAGGACGAAATTCTCTAAGGGGGGTAGATTGTAACATTCCAACTTTAATTAATAGAAGAATATTAATTAGAGATGGTAATTGGAAATATTTATATTTTATAGGAATAGAAAAATATAAGTTAAATGAGAGTGTGGCAAATTAGTAATACATGAGAAGAGGAATGATACTTATTGGAATGAGTATACAAGACCCTAAGGACAACCCACTTCATTATTTTTATAAACTTAAGCCCAATCACTTGTTTGTATTTTTCATTTTCTCTGCAAACAAGAAACACACAGAGCAAGCTCTCCCTCCTCTCATTCTCTCTCGGCCACATGACCACCATCACCACAATCTCAAATCAAACCTCACATGCAATTGGATTTTTAGTTTCCTTGTATTCTCAAGAATAAAGTAAGAACAACAACAACTCTCTTGTGCATCTCAAAGCTTTCTTTCTTCCTCACACAAATCAGCAATCACCATTCAATCAACAAAGTTCACTCCAAATTCACATGCAATCACTTAATTAGGGTCCTCTTAGTTCAAGCTTCAAGAAAAGGTATAAATCAAACTAATCACCATCCTAATCACTTCCAATTCGTGCCTGATTTCTCACCCTCCTTTCTGAAATTGTTGTCTTTCATGTGGAGGAATCAATTCCATCTTTGGTTGGAAGTTATGGTAGAAATTGGAATTTGAAAGATTAACCCGTATTCAAAGACATCCCTTCACTAAAACGGTAATTACTCTCTTCTCGTAACTCCGTTTGAAACGATTCCTTTTTCTATGGATAGCTAACAAAATTCCCTTCGTTTTGAGTACAAACTTCGTAGGTTTTGGCTTAGTATCGAAGTCTGTAGAGCATTTTGAAGTTGGAGGTCTGAAGCTGAGTTTGTGCTGGAAATCTGGTGCACTCGCCGTGGCGAGTAATTGAGCTCGCCCAGCGAGTTTCTCAGGGCAAAAATGTCCTACAAGTGATGAAATTTGATGCTAGGGTGTTGGGGGCAATAGTGGGGACTCTTTGAAGCAACCGGGATTGATCTCAAAGCCGTAGGGAACACGCAGAGTCAGAATTAAGCTTCTTTTACAGGTGGTTCTTTAGGCTAGTTTAGATAGATTTCCCATTAATCTAAACTTGCATGATAACTTAGGAAAATTAGGAATTGTTGTGTGAGGGGAATTAAATCCCAAATTTCCCTCCATTCTGTTTTAATATGTTATCTTGCTGCACTGGCTAAATGAGGATTGTAGGTGTTATTTCTGAAAAACTATGATTTTAGCAAAACAGGGTAACTTCTGTATGAACTCGCTACAGCGAGTAGCTGGCGAGCATTCATGGCGAGCTGGGTTCTGGGCTGATGATACTTGCCATGGCGAGCTTCTGCTCGCCACAGCGAGTTGATTTAGGTCAGGACCTATAATCTCGCCATGGCGAGCCGGTGACTCGCCATAGCGAGCTTGTACAGAACTGATCTATATTTTTAATTTCTAAACAAAGTCTCATACACTCGTTTTATATCCTCATCAGAGTCAGATAGTTTGCAGTAATATAATTAATATAATGTCGAACAGAATGTTAATCACAGATTATCATTAGGGCATAACTTAGCATTTGATTAGGTTGTATGCTCCCCGGGTCTTGGGAAATTATGGTAGTAAGAACTAAACTAGTATCAGTCAATTAGGTGCGATTTGTGATGTCGCTTTATGGACTCCCAATGGGATAATCCATTAGGATATGTTATTGTGAGCTGCATGCCGTGACCGAATCGGTTGACGGATATGGCAGGCCTCTGAGACCTGCTCACCTCAGAGTGACCTCGTGTTTAAAATGAATAAGAGTTTATTAATCCGTGTTACACCATTATATTATGTTATTATGTTATGTTAGAACATAGTATGTTATGACTGATTTTTAGGAGCCCCCGGTGTAGTCACCATTAGGAGGGTAGTAGGACTCACTGAGGCTTAGTAGTCTCACCTAGGGATGTCAATTTGCATCCGTTAGTGGGGATCCCCGCGGAGATTGCCCCGTTCGGAGCTCCGAAAATGGGGATTTTTCCTCCGTGGGGACGGGGATGGAGGCAAATTCTCCCCCGTTGGCAATTCGGGGCGGGGATCGGGGAAGGCACATCCGTCCCCGCGGATTCCCCGAATCCGCCCATATACTTAACTATTATATATTATAATAATATATATTATAATAATATATAGCAATAATATTAAATATTAATTCTTTGTAAAAACAAGGAAACTCAAAAAGCTGGACATGATTTTTTTCTTTGGATAATTGCTTAATACTTTTATTAGAAGTGACTTTATTTGTCTAATTTGGTTGGATAATACCAAAGAGTTTTTTCATATACATTTGACAATTTTAAGTATCTATTTTGCTATGTATTATGGGATATTATAGTTATGAGTTTTTGTATGATTATGCATATTTTGCTATAAGATTTTGGCTATCGATTTTTGATGATTATTAGTAGCCAAATGCTTTTGCATTTGTTTTTGCTTATGAATGAATTATGTGTTGTTTCTTTTTTTAAAATAAAATAAAGATGCAAAATATTTGTTTTTTTTTTTAAATAAAAAAAGAAAAAATAACGTGATATTACTATCATAATTTTGACCAAAAAATATAATTTTTTGTTAATATTCGATATCCGTGGATTCCCGCGGGAACCGTGGAGATCTGCGGGGATGGGGACGGGGATAAATATTCCCCCGTGGGGATGGGGATGGAGGCAAAAATTCCCCCGAAAGCAGTTCGGGGCGGGGAATGGGGATAGCTTCCTCCGCACATTCCCTGCCCCGTTGACATCCCTAGACTCTCACCCCACTCCAAACCAATTTTTTTAGGTAGACAGTTAACTGGAGCAAGGACCAGGAGGGAGCTGATGATTGGAGCTGAGCTTGGATCATCGCATTAGACGATTTTAGTCTTCCCTTGTTTTAGTTTATCTGTATATCTTGGATCTTATTCTATTTCCGCTGTATTGTTTAAGTTCATCAACTGATGTAAAGGCTTATTTTTGTGTATCTCGTTTAATTTATTATACTCAGATCCTTTTATTTATGTCTTGACTAAATATTCTAGATATTTTAGTTGGGGTGTTATATCCATATCAACAAATCAAATTGACTTTAACTGAGCAGTGTGCTCTTCATGATACATCAAGAAGCAAAAGTTCTAAATAAATTTTTAAAAAATTGACTTGAATCATGGAACCATTTAAAGTGATATGAAACCATATGTCCATATTCATCGTTATTATAAAAGTATTTGACATCAACAATATAAAAAAGTGCTCTTGGTTTCTATGTTGTTCAATACATGTCGCAATAGATCATATCAAGAGAAAGTGTTCTGTCCAAAATTATAAGATGCTTACCATTGGAAATTGATGATCGTTTGAGAGAGTTAGAGACAATAAAAGAAAGGACCTTGAACTGTAACAGAGGGTGAGAGATGACCGGTATTCGATTATTTGGTATTTTGTTTGCGGTTCAGATTCAGAGAGAGTGAGAGTTTGAGATAGAAAGGGGGTTGTATTATACAACCAGAGAAAGAGGAGAAAGGATTTAGTATCGGTTTGTTTGCCATCGATTACTCTTCTGTATCTTTGAAAGTTGGAATACTTTGATCTTGGGTTTCTCTATATTAATGACAAAATTAAAAACTGCATAAAAGTAGGAAAACTTTTAGAATTTCTATAGAAAACTAGAAACAAAACGTCAAAACCAGGTCAAGTGGGTCCAATTGTGTTTTTGGATACGGGTCCGGATTTGCCCATAAATCCGAATTATTTTGTGGGTTTTTTGTTTTAAAATCCATATCCACCCAATTACCCGGCCCGACCCACTTTTTTGGGTTGGATTGGGTGGGTTTGACCGGGTTGACCGGGTTTGCCCGATCGATGTACACCCCTATATTCCATTATTCCATTAGATTTTTTGACACAATTATTTCATTATATTTTTAAATTTTAAATTAAGGATTAAGGATTAAGGAATTAAGGAATATCACTATAAAGCATATTTTTTTTAAAACAATAATCGTGATTGAATTTTCCAATATTATGTGACCCTATATAAATTTAAAATTATGAAAAAATATAATATGTGACCTTATTATTGATACACGACCATTTATAAGTAGGAATATATATATATATATATATATATATATATATATATATTTGTAGTTGAAATACTAATAATTATAATAGTTTAATTAAAAATAATATTTTTAATTATTTATACTTAATTTTGCATACACTTTTGAAGAAAGTAAATTAAGAATATTACAAAATTAAAATGAATTTAATATTTCAATTAATAAAAGGCATATTACATTCCCTATTGAGTGGAAATTTATAAGATGGATAAAGGAATATGCTCTTGGTTTATTGATTGACAATATTATTAACTTTTATTATTATATAATATATGTTTAATAAAATTCGTTTTTTTAAAAAGAAAATAAACAAATCATGAAAAACAATTCAGAATAAATTTGATTTCTTCCATAAATGTGCATTTTTAATATAAATTTAAACTTGTTTATAATTTTTAAAATATTTAAAAAAAATTGTTAATTATTTAAATTTAATTTAATTTGTATTAATTATGCACGAAATTTAATATATAATAGTATTTCATTAATATAATTTATTTATTATTGTTCTATATTTATGATTTATTATTTCAATTATATTATAATAATTATAATTATATGTTTGAAATTTTATTATTTGAATTGAATTTGAAAATATTTACTTTTTAAAGTATGCATTTAATACAATCGTGTGAGGATCAATGCGAGGAAAACATTTGGAAAAGAACAATAAATGAGGCTTAGAAAATAAGCCTCAAATGTATAATATAAAGATTACTAAATATTATTGACTATTTGTGTCAATTACTAAATACTGATATTTCTTCCCTCTATTTTTTATTATATAAGAGAACCAAAATAATCCATTCACTTTCTAATCTTTTTCCCTTCTTGCACAATCTTTGCTTTCTCTTTATTTATATTCACTTTCACTCTTCAACCAAACAGAGTGTACATGTCGTATCTCGGAAGAAGGTTTGTAACTTCAATAAAAAATGTGGGCAAACGTTGACAAAGGAATACATTAATTTTTAAAAAATCTTAAATCAAAATAATGAGATTATATTCAACTTTTGTGTAAATATATTTTGAACTCTCTACGCACTTCCTTTAAATGTGCATGTATAACACACCACCAGGTTTGGTCAATGGTGAACGATTTGAGTAAAATGTATAAGGCTTTGAGTTCAAACTTTAATGGCCCCATCAAACAAAAAAAATTGTGCACATATAGTATTATTTTATTTGGAGAAATTATGACATGCTATATCTAATAACAACGATATATTCCTTCAAACTATTTTACTACACTTCACTTTAATTTTAATAATAACATAATGGAAGAATAACTGATTCTTATTGGACATTCGTGTAATAACATCCGTGTATTTATTTTCACTCAACCTCCAATTTTTTTTATGGAAAATGCTAACGAATACCCCCGGTACACTCTTTAATCACTTTAAATAGTAAGTTTTAATACATTTTTTATGGGAATGTGTGAAGTTGAAAGTTGGAATGATTTAATTTTTGAATAAATAATTTCTTTAACTTAAAAGCTTAAAGAGTGACCCAATAACACTTGTTAGCAATACCCTTTTTTTTATTAATAAAGATAGAATAATTACATATAAATGAGAGACAAACTACACTACAATGGGAAAACTAATCTCTATCTCTATCTCTATTATATACATTACGAGATTCCCACGGAGCTTTCTCGTGCATTCTCAATAATAATTGCTTATGTGGCATTCAATTAGAGCTTCTCTTGATTATGTGTCATTCAGAGTTTTTAGCTTAAGGTTTGTTGTTCGAATCTCACTGACAACAATAATCAGTGTTTTAAAAACCGGACCGAATCGGCCGGTCGGACCGGTCAGACCGTGAACCGGAGGGGTGACCGGTCTGGTTCGAATGTTGGATCGGCCATGCAGTTAGACCGGTGGGAACCGCTCAAAACCGGAAAAACCGGTGAACCGGCGATTTTTTCAAACCGTCGGTTTGATTGCACGCGCTTTTTTTTTCTTTTTTTTTTTCAGCCAAAAGTCTCAAAACGACATCATTTTGTATTTTTTTTAAATAGAAGAACCAAAAGAAATAAAAGAGAGTCCAACATTGAAATAACTATGCCTCCTTGGATTTTAATTTATTAGACACTTTGTTATTCCGTTTATGTTGCAATTAAATTTTGTTTAAAACTTATTTGGATTTGTATTTTGTACTATTTTATTGTGTGTGATGACAACATTTAGAATTTGAATTTAAGAACTTATTACATTATGGAATTTCCGAGTTTTTCAAATTTTTTATGTGTCATGTCATGATTGTTTAGAGACTGAGTCATCTGATTCGACCGGTTTAATACCTATATAGTTTTATTATAGAGTCCGGTTCGTTCTACGGGTTAATCCGGTTTAATCCGGTTTATTCATGCGGTTCGACCAGTGACCCGGTGGTTCGACCAATAAACCAGTGAACTAGTACCCTCACGGTTCGATGTCCGGTCCGGTTTTTAAAACATTGACAATAATTGAATTTTTATAATATTTTATGGAAAACTAACTAGCTTTCTTTTTGTAGAGAAAATTACCTTATAATTACCAACAAATGTATGTTGTTCGAATTCCATTGACAACAATAATTGAATTTTTATAAATTTTTTTTTTAAAAACTCTTTCAAATATTATATTTTTTTGTTTTCTTTTTGTAGAAACTTTTTCAAATATTATATTTATTTTTAAACTCTCAAATTATTTTGTTTGTGAAAACTCTCTCAAATATTATATATTATATTTTTTTTAGAAACTCTCACAAATATTATATATTTTTATAGAAACTCTCAAATATTATACAGTATATATATATACACACTTTTTTTTTGTTAAACCAAAGATATCATTCGTGCGCAATTGCAGAGATTAATCCCCTCGATAACTGAGATCTATTTAAGGGATTGACCTCTCCTAAGAAATGATTCTCTATATGCACCGGCTAGGGTCGTTCTCAAGACCAAATGTTAAGAGTCACAAGTATCTACCACTTGTGCGACATTATTTTGGTACTTTTTTAATATTTTAATTTTGTAAAATGAAGGAACACTTATATTTAGATTAAGATTTTTATGGAATGTAAATAAATCTGCTGGTATTCAATTAAGAATTTTTTTTTCAAGGCAACGAAATCTGTATGTATTCAATTGAGATTTCTCACTACTTATAAAATGTCTTTTGTTATTCAAAAATATATAGATTTCAATAGATTATCTTGTAAAGTGGATTTTAATAGATTTTATGAGACTCTTTAATTAAAAATACACATACTTTTTTCTTTTAACAATCTCATGTAAAACCTAAAGACTTTTTCTATATCATGATGATCGGCTGCTTCTCTCTCACTCCACATTTTTTTTCCCACCCATGGAAGTGACGTGACCATATATGCATCACCACACTTCCTTAACATGGCACTGAATATGAATGAGGCTTAGCATATGCTCATCTACTTTTGTTCTCTGGTTTATATATATATATATATATATATGGTTTTTCTAACCTATGCAAACATGCACAAGATAAAGACCAATAAATTCTTTGTTTTATGCATTTTTTTTCTTTCATTTGTGAATCAATTAATGCTATTTTTTTCTCACTCCTGTTTTTTCTCTCCTAATTTATTAACTAGTAACTATAATGCCTATTATTTCTCTCTCTTTCTCTCTCTTATTGAAACTCTTATTCACTTTGAACAACAATCAAAATTGCACCATGAAACAAAACTCCAACGTAAAACTCCAACAAAACTCCATACATAAAACAACAAAACACCATGAAACATAAAATCACAAAACACACAAACTCCATATAGTAATATTAATATCACATCACAAAAAATCAGAAGCAAAGGCAATAATAGTAACATCACAAAAATGAGTACAAATACTTTTTCACTTGACATATTCTTGAAGGAGAAAGTAACAATATAATGTTTTGTTTTAGTGACTCTTGCCTTTTTTAATAGTTTTCATCTGCAGTGTACGAGAACTGAGTAGTTAATAGAGGAGAGAGAAAAAAAAAATCAATTTTCAAATAAAAACAAAAAACTTACGTAAATAGGAGAGAGAAAAAAATGGCATTAATTGATGGGTCAGGATCTAATGACACCAAGGTGTCAAACTTAGTAACATGACACCTCCGATAATTCTTTATCGGATAATCGTATTACAAAATCAACCGTTGGATTCAAAGCTATTATTATATAGATCATGTCTATAAAATTTAAGAAAAATCGGAAATTATTTGATATGTTAATGAGATGCATAAAAACCAACGTCTTACAAAACTTCGTCAAAATCGTTAATTTTTATCCTTCTCTTTAACCCATCAAATGGTTTCTAATTGATGTTAAATTTTATAGACATGATCTATATAATAATAGCTTTGAATCCAACGGTTGATTTTGTAATACGATTATCCGATAAAGAATTATCGGAGGTGTCATGTTACTAAGTTTGACACCTTGTTGTCATTTGATCCTGACCCTTAATTGATTGATTCACAAAGGAAAGAGAAAAAAATGCATAAAACAAGAAATTTATTGTTCTTTATCCTGTGCAAGTTTGCACAGGTTAAAAAAACCCATATATATATGAGAACTCTCAAGGGTGAGAGAGTTAAATAATAACCCTTAGATCAATTTTTACGGTGCTACTTTATTTTAATAATTGTAGGTAATCTTTTCTGCACTTCATCTCCTCCAATGTCTCCTCTGTTAAATTTTTTTTTCACTCGGATTTGACTTTCCGTGGTTCTTCAAATTTCACTCTCGCACATGTCTGCTACTGTGTTGCAGGCAGATTTTCTGTGCTTATGGATCCATTATTTCTCTCGTGTACTCCTTCCTTGTTGCTGACAAATTTTCTTTGTGTTTTTTTCCTACAAATTTCACTTCTTTGATTCTGCTTCAATCTCCCTTCCCCAAAATGTCTTGTTCCTTCAGTTTTGAATTCTATTTGACAAATTTCACTTTGCAATAAACAATTTATCAATTCTCTCATGGCTTACTATTAACATGGGTTTTAAAGAAAGATAGAGTACTTTGTGGTGTTTATAATTTTGCTTCCGGTATAAAAAAAAAGGGCAATTAATTAAAAAATATGATTGTGTATGATTTTACATTGTTTTGTTCTTTCAATTTCAAAAGAAAAATAAAAAACTGGGCAATTGAAAAACTAGCGCATGTCATTTGAATTTGGGGAACAAGAGAAAAAAGAGAGGAGATGGACATAATTGGAGGTCGATGTGTGGAGAGAAGATGAACAGGTGAAAAAATCCGACAAAGGGTTGAATGTGCAGCTTTACCAAGATGATATCTAAACCGTTAATTTTGATCCAAGGGTTATTATTTAACCCTCTCACCCTCTCATTTTAAAACCCCTCTCATTTGAAAGTTCTCATATACTCTCTCCGGTCCTATATATAAGAAACATTTCACTTTTTAGATACATTATAAAATAGATGTATTTAGACTATATTATTATCTAGATACATCAATTTTATAATGAATCTAAAAAGTCAACTTTTTCTTATATATAGGACCGGAGGGAGTATATATATATGTGTGTGTTCATTTCTTTCAAACAACAGTCATATACCTATGAAACTCAATTCAATCAAAACGATTTTCTGCTCCTGATTTTGATCGATAATCTGTTATGGTGTTTGCAGCCAGTTTATGGTGCAGTGCAAGCTCTGTGTTTGTTTTGATTGAAATTGCCGTTTTTTTAAGGATTGATGGTGCTTTTAAAAATCCATAAAATACATTGAAATTTTAAAAATTTGGGATATAATTCCATTGAAATCCTGTGTTAAAAATCTTAATTCTAAAAAGTCTTTTACAAAAAATCTATTGAAATCTCAATAAGTCAATATAATCTCTCAAAATCTTTTAAAATCTTCAAGATTTTTTTCGCCAAAATAGTCTTTCAAAATCCTAATCCAATACACCCCCTTATATTTAGATTACTTTGAAACAAATTAAAATAAGAAAGTACATTATTTTTTTCATGGATAAGATCACTCGAAGAATTAAAGTTTTGAACCCAAAAAATAACTTATGACATATCTGTAAACTTTTTTTTTAGAAGATTTTGAGAGAGAGAACTCTCGGTGTTGGTGTTGGAGAATGAGAAACAATAAGTACTTCTCATTCCACTTTTAAAAATAGACATTGACGAATTAAAATTTGAATTCCAACTACCAGAATTATCCTTATTTTCATATTTTATCATGGAGAAAACTTAGTCAAAATTTTATCTGGCATGAAGAAACGTGATCCCCATGATGAAAGTGTATGTAGATCATAGTGAGAACTAAGCACAAAAATTTAATTGATATTTATTAAAAAATATATAGAATTAACAACTATTTTGTTGATGACTCCTCTATAGAATCATGTAATGGAGACGGAAGAGAGATAGAAATAGAGAGAGCGATAGAGAAATCTCTTAGTGGTGTAGAATAGAAAACGGGGAGCACTTTCCACCCGACTATTAAAAATACACATCGATTAATTAAATTTTGAATTCCGACTGCGGGGGTTATCCATATTTTCATATTTAATTTTTTATCATGGTGATCATTTATTCAAAATTTTATTTAGCACGATAAAAAGTGATCTCCCATGATGAAAAGTGTATGTAGAAGATAGTGATAACTTAACACGAGAATTTATTGTTAAAAAATAATATAAAATTTACAACTATTTTATTGTTGATGGAGCCCCTGTAGAGTCCTGCGACGGAGATGGGAGTGAGAATCTCTCAATAGTATATAATAAAAATCATGTAACACTTCCCACCCCACTATTAAAAATACACATTGACTAATTAAAATTTGAATTTCGACTAAGGGTTTTTTCTATATTATGTGTCCATCGCACTTTTATTAGATTACATATGGCTTATGAAATCTATGAAAAATCTAAAATAAATTAATATAATTTTGATTTTTTATAATTTATGCTATTTTAAACTTTCCATAACCTTCGTTCGAACTTATTTAAGAACCTTAATTTATTAATGTGAGTGGAGAGATTCACGCATAGGTTTTCCCATTTGACGCTCACGCGTGAAGATTGCTTCTTTGTGGTACGGTGAAAAGAAAAAATTTGAGAATAGAAACAGGTCCAAAGTATGTTAATATTCATTTAAAAAATAGTATAAAATTTACAATTATTTTTTGTTGATGAAGTCCTACAGAGTCATGTGTCAAAGATATATCAATCTCATAGACAATTGAAAAAACGTATATAACCTTCAAAATAATATAAAATGAAAAAAAGACATAGACAACCTTCAAAAGAAACAATAACATATGAAAATAAATATTATTGAAAAAAATAAATATTATCCCGTGTTTGACAATGAACCTAATGTAAATTTTCTATAAAGAGTGGGCTCGAGATGAAAAAAAATAAAAAATTATGGTATATTTTAATTTTATGGGTACGGTTCCAAAAAATCTAAGGCCATAAAAAATCAAAGCATATTTTCCTTCGAGAATGAAGTTTAAAATTATTTTATATTTATAGGATCACTATATAATTTCGGGGATGAAGATGAGATAAAGAATCTATCTCATTCGTCAAAATATCTCATTCGTCAAAAAAGAATGTATCTCATAATAGTGTAAAATGGAAAGCGAAGTACTCCCTCTGTCCCAAAATAAATGACCTGTTTGATCACTGACACGTTTGCCAATGCACAATTTTAATCGTTAATATTTTTAATTATCTATTATTAAAAATTATAAAAATGGTATATTTTGAAAGTACTCGTCGAGATAAATTAAACAACATCTCATATGCTAATATTTGCATGTATATATTAATAGAAAAATAAGGTCAAAACAGGTCAAATGAATAGTACACTAAGTCAAAAAAATGTCATTTAAAATAGGACGGAGGGAGTAATACTTTTAATCTCGCTTTATTCTGTAACATCGTTAAATCTATATCATGCAAAACCTTTCTCAATTTTACCTTAGAATTTTAAACCAAATTAATCAAATAATATATCAAAATAAACATATAAATAATATAAAAAGAAAAATAATCTCGTGCATGTCGGGGACTAACATACTAGTTTTCTTAAAAACAACATCAATTAAACAATTTTCTTTCTACAGGAAAAAAAGAAAAGTAAAAGGTCCCTCATAAAAATAAAACACGTTAGAAACTCTAGACGAAGTTGAAAAAGGAATTTAATTTGGCTTCGTCGAGACTCGAACCGGAGACCTTCAGTGTGTTAGACTAACGTGATAACCAACTACACCACGAAACCAACCTGTAAGAATTGTTCTCTGAATTCAATATCCACAATAGTGTAATTTACTGTAGTCTACTTTATTACCCTTTATTCCACTGCACATTTCAATTATCCTATTCCTAATTCTCTTCTCTCTCAATCACAAACGAAACAACCCTTCGACGAAACCCTAATCTTTCACGTTCTTCAATCCACTCTCAGATCCTTCCTCTTCCTCCTTTCCCTCTCGTTGAACTCTCAAATTCTCAACCATGTCTGCAGCTCTCGATATGACCCTCGATGATATCATCAAGAACAACAAAAAATCTGGATCCGGAAACCCTAGAGGCCGTTCTAGACCCGGACCCGGATCCGGACCTGGTCCCGCTCGCCGTTTACCTAACCGTGCTGTCAACCGCGCCGCACCTTACTCCGGCACCGCTAAGGTAAATAACTAATTTCCATTCCATCTATTTCTTCAAAATTTTAATTTTTAGATTTCAAAACCCTAATTTCTGGTTTGGATTTGATTTGTTTTGGTTTTAGGCGCCAGAGACTACGTGGCATCATGATTTGTATGGAGATCAACATGTGGCTGCGGCGGCGTTTCCTGCTCAAGGTGGTCGTGCGCCTTCCATAGAAACTGGAACCAAGCTTTATATATCTAATTTGGATTATGGTGTTTCCAATGATGATATAAAGGTATTTACTCTCTTTTCAGTGAATTTGTATCTGTAAATTTTTAGGTATTTCGGTTTTATGTTGATACTAGTTATTCATAGATCCATTTTTAATTGTAAAAGGTGTTCTAAGTATATGTTTGGTTTGGCGTTTTAAAGCTCCAAACGTGAGTTTCAATCACCAAACGCAATTTGGACCAAATTTTAGATGTTTGGATAACTTGCAAAATCAAATCTCTAGAACGTGAGTTTAGTCCCAAACGTGAGTAATTTTGAAGCCACAAATTGGAGCTTCTGCGTTGAAGTAAAATCAAATCCAAGCAGTTACGTTTCAGTGACATGTAAATATACCTCTTCACCCATAACTTTCTTATTCTTCACATCACCCAAATTCACGCTAACTGCGTGTTATTCTTTCCTCTAAAACCTAAACCATGCATATCAATTTTGCCCCTTTGTAAGCTTGAGGTCATTAGGCAAATATTGAACAATGAAGAAATGGTAGAATGAGTGAAGAAATGATAGAAGAGTACTGATAGCTGGGGAGAGAGATGGATGTCCAGAAACGGTAGAATGAGAGCGATGGAGAAATTGAACTTATTGAGAGTTTTAACAGGAATTTTTGTTTTATTTTTTTACTGTTAAGTTGGGTTTTTGTTGATTTTTTTTGGGGAGATAGAATAACAATAGTAGAGTACTAAAGAGTACTATGAGGAGAGATCTCCACAAATGTATAGGATATTCTAGTTAGTGATGGAGAAATTGAGCTGGTAATTTTATTTATTACTATTGGGTTGGGTCTTTGTTAATTTTTTGTTTTGTTTTTTTTACTATTGAATTGGTTCTTTGTTGATTTTTTTCACTATTGTGTTGGATTTTTTGTCCAACAAACATATGCTGATTGATTATTTTAAAAAATTAAGGAGTTTATTTTAAGGGTGTGATTATATTTAAATATTTTTTTTGACTGAAATATATTTAAATGGTATCTTTAATTAGTTTTATGTTTTATAAAAATATATATGTTAAAACCCAATATGGTAATTATGCATCTAAAAGTGATTTTGGTTCAAATTGTCCAAACAACATCAAATATTAAGAATTACTTTTGTATTAATATATCCAAACACAAATCAATTCACTTTCAACTCACTTTTAATCAAAATTAATTCTATTAAACTCAATTCTGGTAGAATCAATTCTAGTCACCGCTCAACCAAACACATACTAAAAGATTAGGAAAAAGGATTAATATAATCATTGATTTATATTATGGTATTCAACATTTTTTATGCAGCTATAACTTAAAGAATTGTTCTCGCACTTGAAATTTGATTTCTGATTGGCTTTTCTTTCTTATCTTGTGCAAAAAAAGTTTAGAAATTTCAGCTTAGTATATTTGTGACAGACATCTATTTAGGGTTTGTTGATATTGAAAATGACTGGCTTATGTTTATGAGTCTCAATTTTTTTAGAAAGTTTATGAGCTGTGATTAGTATTTTATAAACTCCCATAAGTTTAAGGGTTATCCAAACAGGGCTTATACAAAGAAGATAGTGTATTAGTGTGTGTTTCAAGGTTGTCGAACGTGAAGTGTGCTTTTTCATTGCGGCATTAGGGGGCTTTAAAATCATGAGGTGCTAGGTATATTTACAGAAGAAATTCTTCAAAACTAAACGACTTGAAGTGCATTTTTTTATTTATTTTTTATTTGCATTGGTTTTGCCTTATCTTATAATTGAACTTTTTAAGTATATAATTATTTATCCTAAATATTAAAGTTCCAAAGGTTGATATTAGTTGTTCTTTGAACTTGCTATATTTAATTTTTTTACTGGTGTGATAAAAGGTGCAATTGTCGCATCACATCTTACCTGCGCTATGAAGGCACTCTCTTATGACACCTTTAACTACACTGATCTGTCTTCCTTCTACCCAGAACTAAAACTATTTTACTTTTTTATTTTTGAAGGAAGTCACTTATTAAATTGAAATTTTGTATCCTCACAACATAAATGAATGTATATAGGCTCCTAGTTTTACAATTAATGTTTAGAATTCATTTTTCATATGATGCAGGAATTGTTTTCTGAAGTTGGTGACTTGAAACGGCACGGCGTTCATTATGACCGGAGTGGCAGATCGAAGGTATCTTGTTCAGTTGGCTTAATTTGGTCGTTCTGATCGATTCTTTCTGTCCTGCTATAGTTTAGAAAAAATACTCTTTTTCATAGGGTACTGCAGAAGTAGTCTTCTCACGGCGACAAGATGCTGTAGCTGCTGTAAAGAGATACAACAATGTTCAACTAGATGGGAAACCAATGAAGATAGAGATTGTTGGAACCAACATTTCTACACCTGGTGCGGCTCCTGTTGTAAATGCAGCTATTGGAAATTTTAATGCAGTTCCTCAAAGGTAGTCACCAGCATAATGAATGTGCTATGATGATCTTCTACTTAATTGTTTCTTGAAGCACAGTCGTCGGACTTTCCTTCTACCCAGAACTAAAACCATTTTACTTTTTTATTTTTGAAGGAAGTCACATTAAATTTTAATTTTACTGTTTACTTTCTTCTCTTATGGCTAATTTTAGGTTTGCACGTGTGATTAATTTTTGTTTTAATCTCACTGCTATACTTGATTAAGTCGTGCTTTATGATGATTACAACCAGTTGATATCTGCTATTAGGTTTCCTTGTTACACGGAATTTTCAATCTTTATAATGGTCAAAAGTTTTGGAATTTGGATTCAATATTCTGAGTCAATTTTTTTCTTAACCTTTGACTTGTTGGAAGTCTCAACTGTTTTTTTTACCCTCTTGTTGTGACCCTATATCAGTAAATTGCTGCAAATAAATTCTGGTTGCTAGTTTGTTTTTAATTACCTGGTGCATATGGATGTGAGTGTACCATGTTTCTTTGTTCTTA
This sequence comes from Trifolium repens, assembly GCA_030408175.1. Taxonomy (NCBI): domain Eukaryota; kingdom Viridiplantae; phylum Streptophyta; class Magnoliopsida; order Fabales; family Fabaceae; genus Trifolium; species Trifolium repens. Next base: position 35,210,853 of record CP125843.1, on the reverse strand, counting down.
ATACCGTGTTTCATTTTTTTGGATCTTGTTTTCGAAATATGAATTTGAATGTTTTTGACATATCAGGCAACCACTTATACTATTAATGAAGAACTTTTGTTTGATTGTATTGTTAAATTTGTATTTTTTCTTGCATTAAAGATGACTCTAATTTATCTGTCTTGAGCAGTGGGCAAGGAAGAGTTGGAGATTTACGAGGGCCGGGAGGAAGAGGTCAAGGCATTCGAAGAAATCGAGGACGTGGAAGAGGTAGCGGTGGAGGTCGTGGTGGTGGTCGTGGTGGAGGTCGCGGAAGAGGTCGTGACGAAAAGGTATCTGCAGAAGACCTTGATGCTGAGCTGGAGAAGTATCATGCAGAGGCCATGCAATTAAACTAAAGGGGTTATTTTGTTCCGTTTTCTTGCTTTTACATATGGTTATTAGGGGGGCATTGTGATGGATAGCCACATGTTTTGTGTATTTGGTGCCCTATGTTTTAGGGAAGGGAAAAAATTACTTGAGTGAACACTATTGCTTGATATGTGGAGTTTGGGCTTCTGTTGTCTAAAATATTAGTATTCCCCAGGATTGTATGAACTATGAGTAAACAGGAGCCAGCTTTGTAATGTGCACTCTAGGTTGCTTTCATTGACTATAATAATTTGTCTATCAACAAGTGGATTAAGGAAGTGGGAGGTGGGAACCATGCTCTCGTCTATCAATGCACAGAAAAATCTTTGGCTGCGAAATGTGGGATGCTGAATATTTTACTCACCCTGCCTTGTTATGATTACACCGTTACAGTGGAATCTTCAAATGAGGTAGATTCCCCGCCACTCCTCCCACAACCCTATCCCAAATGAAGAAGTAATGTTTTATCTCTTGTTATTTAATTTTACCTTACCCTATGCTGGTTTGATATATAATCTTATAATAAGGTCTGTTATCTTGAGATGTTCATACTTGTTATAGGGGAGTAAATATTTCCTGACTGGTAGTTTTTGCGTATATTATTTAGCAAGATGGAATCTATCACCCGTTCTGCTACACAGATTGAGTGTGCTGGTCAAGATTCAGGTCTACCAATGGAGATAGCAATCCCAGCTAGGGAATTCCAAATGCTCTACCATTGAAGTTAAAATTGTTAGTTACACTTCAATTCATGAAGCTCATTCAGTTTCTCTTGCCAATGTTTGGAATTCCAAATTCACAGTGATCTTGCTTTTCTTTGAATGCACTTCTCAACTGTGGTTGTGGGTGAAGTTACGTGCTGGTTATTTTCCACAGGCTATACCTAAGAGTTACATTGTATGAGGTGTGTTGATTGAAAATTTTACATAGATAGTTAGAATAGAGTGGATGTTAAAATTAACAGGCGTGTGAATACAATTGTTTTTTTTTACAAATATAATATAATTGTTATTATACTAACTAATGCCATATGCCTATCTTTGGGAAAGGCTAATATACACTTCCTCTAGATTTATATTTAAGCACCTAAAATCGTCTGAATAAAATATGATAACAATGTATTAATATCTATAAATAATCATGACATGATGATATATACGTTTTAAATATCAAAATTTCAGTACCAATGGTATATGAATAATACCACAAATTTAAGTTGCTGATTAAGGTCTGGCCTAAACTATTAGGCCCAAACTAATAGTATGTATTATCTGCAAATTATTGATATTTGTATCAAATCACATTTTTCGTATGATACTATTATAGAAAAGTGGTGTGATTTGAGCAGTTGTATGTGTAAAAAGTTTACACTATATTGCAAAGAAATTAATTCTATTAAAAAAATATCGAATAAGATTATTAATAAAATGACGGGTGAGTCTGCTCTTTGAATGACTGCATGTACGTTTTTGTGTTTTAGGATAAAAAAATGACTACATGTACATAGTTAACTATCCTAAAATCATGTCGGTCGTACATTTTGCCTTCTTTTATATATATACATAGTTAACTATCCTAAAATTATGGGGAATGTTACAACACACCCACCCTTTTTTATGAAGGTGTGTGCATTGTGCACCTTTTGTTTTTGGACAAAAAAACCAATTTCTCCCTTTTGAAAACAAGTAATATGAAGGGCAATTCTGTAATTCGTTATTTAATGTAAATTTTTTAATTTATAATCATATCTCTTGTCTTATCCTATGTTCCTTCTTCATTTTTCCCCATAACTTCCACTCTTCTCTCCTGCTGTTCCAGATTGCTACAATTGTTCCTTGAGATGCCTAACAACATCATTGAATCCTCCAATAATTTTTCTCTTGCACAAAAATAATATTTTCCTTTATTATTTCTACCCCTTTGAAACCTGTTGCTGCTTTTGAGATATGCTGGTACTTGAATCAACATCAATCACAAGTTGTTGTTGTTTACACTCAAACTGAGAAGTCATTTCATAAATGAGAGGTAGAAAAACAAGCAGCAAGGGTTGAGGCATCATTTTTTCCAATTCTAAGCAGAAACTGCACAACTGATATAGGAGAGAATGAGAAAAACCCAAATTCATCATTTCTTCTCCTCATTCAAATTGAAAGGAAAAGAAATATACAAAAAGTATAAAATTGCTAACCGTCAATTACAAATCTCCATTACAATGATTTTAATAGTCCGATAAGCTTCCATTCGGTGGCCATCTGAGCTTGTACTGCACATTCGATGGGGATCTGGATCCTCTCCTAATCCACTTGTCTCCTTCTCCCTCCTTCTCCAAATCTCAACCATTAGATCAATCCAATGGATGAAAAACTAAAACATAGCAACAGCCTCCCTTCAACCACCTTCAACCATTTCCATCTCTATTCATCACCCCCACCATTTTCATAATATCATTGTTAGCCCATATTTTGGTAAAGTCAAAATATGTTCTAAGTGCGTGATTAAAAGATAATAAATGAAGATTCATTGGATTATCTGTTACTTCAAAAGTCATTAAAGTTGTTTGGTTTTCAAGGCCAATAAATTTAATGAGAAATCATGTATGAACACATTATAAATGTTCTTTCTTGAGCATTATTCTTATTCTTGTTTTCCTCAGGATCAGTTCGAGTTGGTCGAAAGTGCAGTATGGTCGAAGCGTTCGCTGTATAAGGAAAAAGTGTGTACTTAGCAAATATCCAAGAAACAAGTCTACTTCGACTTCGATTCATACAACGGCTAATTCAGAAGATATGAAGGAATTCAAATTCAAAATACGTGGCAAGACACGCGTTCTCATCTTAGTTAGTTAGACGTTACTAGCAGTTAGGAAATAGTGTCTATATATATCATAGTTCTGTGATCGAGCAAAGGGTCACAATCTAAATACAAAAATCCTTACTAAACTCAAAGTACCCATGTCAACGAGAGAAACGAGTGATCGAAGGAGAATGTATGTAACTGTGAACCATTTACTTTATTTGTAAAACATTTACATTCAATGCAATTTATCTTCTTTTCCAATTCAATCCCTTGTTCATTTAATTTAGACTTTTTCTCTCCTTCTGTTTGTTCATTCGAATAAACATTCTTTCTTGCAATTCAAGTTACATAAAGTATAAACAATATTGAAAACATAAGAACAATAAATGAATACTAATTATCTTGAAAATATAAACAAAAGCACTATGTCCCGAGATTTACTAGTTGATCTCTCTTGTAATAACTCAAACTAGCGTTGTTTACCAAATTTCACAGTAAACAATCATCACCACTACCAAACCATAACAACCAGAAAAATCATAAAATCAACACGGAACACACAAACAACAAAGAGAGGAGAGTAGCAAAATCATCATCCAACCATCACCACCACCACAAACCACCAGTACCCATCACCAAAGCAAAGGCAAAAAGAATAAAAAGAAATCGAAACATAAGAATGAAGAAGAAAGAAGAGTGAAAGAACAGAAATCCAATTGCGTTGTCGGCTGTCGAGTGTTCCGGTCTGCATCGCGCTGCGCCGATTGCTGCGTATCCCGCCGCTGTTTCGTCGGTGTACCCCACTGTGCTGTTTCCTCCGTTGCATCGCCGGTAACCGTTAATAGGAGACTTCCATGTTAGTGGCGGTGGTGTCGTGACAGGGATAGAATAGAAGACGCTTTCAGAATTAGAAATATAAATAAATATAATTTTATTTAATTTTATTCTCTTTTAAATTTTGAACCATGTGATTGATCTAATGGTTGAGATTTGGAGAAGGAGGGAGAAGGAGACAAGTGGATTAGGAGAGGATCCAGATCCCATTCGATGGTGAGCGCGTAAAGTAGTTTGGGGACAAGAGCTGAAATTAAAAAAAATAAAAAAATAAAATTAAAATGGAAATTACAGAACTGTCCTTTACATTTGCTAGTTTTCAAAAGGGAGAAATTGGTTTTTTTGTCCAAACACAAAAGGTGCACAATGCTAAAACACACCTTCATAAAAAAGGATGGGTGTGTACCGCATATATATATATTATATGGCTAATGCTACGGTGGACCACCATGGAGATATATGCTTATTTCTACCTATATTATAAATCATTTGAAGAAGTGGTCCATGTTAAAATTTGCCTATATTATATATATTTATACCATCATAATTAGAATTTTTGAACTCTAATAGGTGATGTTCTAAGGTATCATTATGGCTTATGCTTGCTATTGAACTGATCCTCGAGTTGGCAGTGACTGAGATATATGCTTATTTCTTTTTATACTCGGTTAATAGAAGGAAAGGCGTAATAGTATACAATAACAAAATATTTACACATAACATGGTATACAATAACAAAATATTTACACATAACATGACAAAATTAAAGTGACTGAAGTAACTATTCATCTAAACCTTCAACATTGACCATCCATGACCCGTTTGGATTTTTTTAAAGAGTTTATGTAAAATTACTTATGCAAAATAAATGAATTTTTATGTATTACTAGCGACATGACGGGCACTCTCGTGCCCGTCAGGCCGCTCTTTTCATAGTGGCCAAACGGGCATGTCGTATGATCCGCATTTTCTATTCTACTAATTTATGTTGAAGAGTATTCTATATTTTTTTAATCTTTTTTTTTATTATTAATAGTTGTCTTTTGAAAAACAAAAAACTAAATTATATAGAGACGTTCAATATTCAAAGAAAGGAAAAATGTACATCTGACGACTAAAATATAAATCCTCCCAGATTAAACACAACACTTTAAAAATATTAGTATCATGAAGCCTCTTTATAAATAAAAGCACGAATATTGGACATATAAAGAAGTAAATTAAAAAGAAAAAATAAATCTTGCGTGATAAAAAAATAGGCTAAACTGCTCATTTAGTCCCTTACGTTTATTTTAGATTTGAATCAGATCCCTTACGTTTTAAAAGTTTAAATTTGGTCCCTCACGTTATCAAAATTTGCATTAGTTAGTCCCTTCCGTCAATTTTTTCACTAACTATGTTTGATCCTTACACGTGGCTGACAGTTTACACAGGTGGAAGTGATTTTGGACACGTGGAATGCCATATAATAAACAGAACCTTCGCAAACAGAAAAAAAATACGACAAAGACCTTTGCAAATACTAACTCTTTTTTTTCCTGTTTGCGAAGGTTTTGTTTATTATATGGTTGTGAACATGTCCAAAATCACTTCCACCTGTCCAAACCGTCAGCCACGTGTAAGGATCAAACAGAGTTAGTGAAAAATTTGACGAAAGGGACTAACAAATAAAAACGTTGATAACGTGAGGGACCAAATTTAAACTTTTAAAACGTAAGGGACCTGATTCAAACCTAAAATAAATGTATGGGACCAAATGACCAATTTAGCCTAAAAAATATGATATAAATGTGACAAAATCAGAAAGCATGTGCAAGATATACAAAATCTCATTACGGGCTAAATGTGTTCTCCCAATTTTCCTCTCCCACACTTTACTGTAGTGGCAAGATATGCCTTTTGTTGATTTTAATTTTTTATACTTAGAGGGTGAAAGGTGCTTGTGTATAGTCTAATAGAAACACATCACAGGAAGCATTAGGTGGATATGGGTTATATTATCCAAGGAAATAAAGTCATTCGTGGGGTTTTCGCAAAATTATGTTCTCGTATCATATATCATTTTCCTTATATGAAAGACCTTTGGATCAATTGGAAAAAGGTTGCTATATTAAGATCAATAATAAATGAATAATAACGTTTGAGAAGTTTGCTATTAAATCAATAATAAAAAATAATAATCACAAAACTTCAATAATAAAAAATGAAATATGACAAAACCGTCATTCTGTAACCACTTTGGCTCTCATTCTCATCTCTAACACTTCTCGTTGCCGAATTCTCCAACAAACATGAACATGAATGAAATGAACTAACCGCAATAATTAACTCAAATAATAATTATTTGTGAATAAAAGAACTATGAATAATAATTAACTGAAATGAACACAAATAATTATTATTTGTGAATAATAATCACTCATTTTTTATTTTGTTAATGAGTGAATACATCAATCTTGATTTTTTCATACGTATTTTTATTTATTAGAATTTAATGACGATTTGAATAATTAGGTTTTAAAAAAATCAAATTAACTAACATATATAGTAATATTCACAAATAAAAAGCACGACTAATTAATCGAATAAAAATATTCATATGCTATATTTGCTTGGCCGAGTGACACCCATTAAAATGGCCAAAAATTTCATTCATACAACAATCATCTGAATTATAACAAATAGGGGTGTGCATGGTCGGTTATTTTGCCAAACCAAATTATATCCAAACCAAAACCAAATATATGGATTTGGATACATGACCATAACCATTATTTTTTATAAACCGGTTTTATAACCAGTTATAAATTTGGATACGGATACATAACCGGATATTTTTATAAAACCGGTTTAAAAGCGGTTAATTTTTAAATCAAGTTTTAAACTGGTTATTTTTAAAATTGGAGTAATAAACGGTTAATTTGGTCTGATTTTTTTTTACGCAGACGAAAAACATATTAAAAACCGTAAAAAAAATACACTTCTTTTTTTACTCTTTGCTGTAATAATCAACTTCAAGTCAAATTGCTTCTGATATGTGTTTGAAAGAGATGGAAAAAAAAACATGTGAAGAAGATCATTCACATTTCTTCTTCTAGATTTCTTTTTTCCAATTCCAACGAGATAAGGGTATACAAATTATTAGTGTAAAAATACGGGGCTGTTTATTTTCTAAAATTATTTTCTGGTTTTTCTTTTTCTTTTTAAACTACATTTTCATTTTAACTTGCTAATAGAGAAACATCATGGTAATTGTAAACTGGTTCTTTAACTAATCCATATATTGATTTCATTCACATAAAGATAATCTTGGTAATTGACACTTTTGGTTAACCTTTGTCAAAATATATATAATTTATAATAAAGAGTACTAGTATCATCATTTTCACAAAATGTTCCTACATAAGCCAAGCAGATTACCAAATGTAACTTACACCCTCATTGTCTTCTAATGTAATCTTAGATAAATATTTGCATAATAACTAATAGACTAATACGAAATAAATAAAAAATTGTCAATCTTCATCAAGAGCAACCAAGGCAGAACAAGCATCAACTCGTCAATCTTCATCAAGAGAAACTGAGGCTGAACAAGCATCACCAACTTTCATAGCAGCTATTTCTATAGAAAAAAAAGAAATAAAACTTATTAATAACCAACTTATAATCTATAAATCATAACTTTAATGCAGCTTTAAGTGATATCATCATACCTTGCTCTAATTTCTCAAGTTCCTTGTAATCCTCAATTATAAGTGACTCAATTATTGAGGATTTACGCGATCCTTTAATGCAGCTATAACTACAAACAAGAGCTTCCACCATTTTAGTTGTGAGGCAACTGCGATGCTCATCAATCACCCGTCCTCCAAGACTAAACGTAGACTCAGATGGTACCGTGGAGATTGGTATGGCAAACAAGTCTTTTGCCATCTTTGCAAGGATTGGAAGACGGGTGGAGTTTTCCTTCCACCATCTTAAAATATCAAAGTCATCTGAAAACTGACTTTCTAGAGATTCATCGAGGTACTTTTGCAAATCAGTTTGAGCAGAGGACGAACCAATGGACTGTAAAAAACGATTGTAACTATAACGATCTTCCATACCACCTAAACTCAACTGTGAACCACTTTGGAAACCTTGCCCCACACCACTATACTCCGCGAAGAGTTGATACAAATTAGTTTCTAACAATTCTTTTAACTCTTTTGCCTCCGGTGGTTTAAAATTATCATCTATCGACCAATTGACATACTTTAATTTGTACCTAGGGTCTAAGACTGTAGAAATCATCAATAACATGTTCAAGTGTTCAATTTTTCCCCAATACTTGTCATATTTCTTTCTCATCTTTAGAGCCATACTCTTTAAGAATACATCATCAGAATTACACATCTTATTTATATGAGACCCAATATCAAAGACCTCTAACATATACATATTAGAGGCCACATAAGAGGAACCCGAAATCCGAAGTGTAGCATCATAAAATATTTTTAGAAACGGCAGAATCGCTTGTGCTTCCTCCCAATCCATATATGTGGGCACACCCTTCCCCTTTTCAACTAGTTCCTCACTATATTTGGGATCCTGGATTTCAAGTACTTCAAAAGCCTTTTGATGCTTCAAAGTTGAGTCTAACATTAAATAAGTCGAATTCCACCTTGTTTCTACATCAAGGCACACAAGACCTTTGTACTCGGTGTTGGAACGTTCTACAGATGTTTTGAATTTTGAAAACCTGTGAGGAGAAGACCTAGCATATTTTACTGAACCTCGAATTCTCAAAACAGAGTCGTCAACATCTTTCAAACCCTCCTTCACAATGAGGTTTAACACATGCGCACAACAACGCAAATGTAAGTATTCCCCCTTCAAAAGTAAGCTGTTACAAGATAGTAGCTTCTTCTTCAAATGTTTAATTACAAGATCATTTGAGGACGCATTATCAAGTGTGATAGTCAAGACACGATTAAGTCCCCAATCAGTCAAACAATTGTCAATAGTGTTTGCAATTACATCTCCCGAGTGGCTTGTGACTTGGCAAAAACTTAAAACCCTACTCTGCAAGGTCCAATTATTGTCAATAAAGTGAGCAGTGATACACATATAACAAAGATTTTGGATAGATGTCCATGTATCAGCAGTGAGGGAAACTCTGTGGCAGTGTTGGGCTAGAAAATTTTTCAGTTTCGCCTTTTCAACATCCCATAATAACAAAGTATCACGTGCAAGTGTAGTACGTGATATAAGATTGAATTTTGGATTCAAGCCATTTACAAATTCTTCGAAATCGGGATGCTCTACTTTATTGAAAGGAAGTTCCATGCCTACAAACATCTTCACAAGTAAATACCGCAATTTCTCTTGATCAAAACTAGGCACTAAAGGGGAAGAAATCACTTGCCCTTCAACATTTATCGAGGATGGATTATTTCTTTGCCTCTTGTTGGCTTCACTATTCGGATTATTCTTGCAACCCTTAAGATGTGCTGTCATCGAACTCGTCCCATTATACTTGAGCTTCTTACCGCAATGGTCGTATATAACTATTTTTTCTGATTCTGGATCTAACGTGAAGTCATTCCAAACAGCAGATCTGTTTTTACGGGTTTTTGGTGTTCCCATGGTAGTCATGTTTTGTCCAGCTGTGGGAGAAGAAAACACATTTGTTGCGTCAGATAGATCACCCATTTGTTAATAAACTCCAAAACAATCAACAAAACACGTCATATTTTGATTATACTCCTTTAATTAAAATTTCTTAACATCATATTTTTTATTCAATTGAAGCAGAACACATCATCACATTTTAATTCAAATATTATGAATACAAGTCTAGATTCAACATTTAGCCATAGCACATCATATTTCAATTGAAACATACATTAATACTTAAATATATGTTAGCTAATAATTAGTATGGTTTATGGCTTTATTTTCATGCTACATGATAACAATAGCTAGTGGATACCAATATACACCTATTCTGCTTCAAACATAGAGAAAACATGTCCTCTGTGATGTTACTAAATTCATAGAGAAGCATTTTAACACACATATTTGGATTAACATTGCAGAAGCATGACTGCTTGATATTAGATCATATTAAAGCATATCAATTATCATATTAATTTTGGATTCCATACTAGTTGATCGATTAATAATCCATGTCATGTTATAAACTTTAACTAGATTTTTCAGTCTAAAAGCATTCAAACTTCAAAGACAATTTTTTTTTAGGCAATACTGATATAATACCAGTTCAGTTTCCTTTACATCACAATTATCTTTTTAAACTTCTCTTCCATAATATATCTCTCAATTGAGGTCTCAAAACAATTCATAAACTGTGACAATCTAAGAACATGCTCAAATAATATAGCTTCACATACTAACATATCATATTTTGTTTTTGTGTTTTATTATAAAACAATCCGTAATTGTGTGGAATTGTGAGTAAACTAAAGAGTACTGTATTGACTAAAGAAAGGCAACAACAAATTATCTTAGAGTGTGTTTTACTCACACGTTCGTGACTAAAGAAAGCCATCAACAATCCATAATTGAAAACAACTAGGATATTTAATGTTATTTGAAAACTAGGATACTATTTTTAATGTTATTTGTCTGCCAATTATAGTCTAGCATATATTGCTACGTGATTCTAGAATTGTGTCTTACCATACACTGCTGTATATATTTGTATGTTATGCACTGGATAATAATCAATTAAGTAATACAAATTACAAAGTTTTTTTTTGCAACTTCACATTACTGAAATAATAATAAAGAGGAGAAAAATTGCTTCCGCATTGAATTAACTAATTGTGAAGAATAGAGAAAGGAAGAATACCTGATTAGAGCGGTTGGAATCAATTGAAGAGAATGAGTGTGGTTCGATTGGAAGAGAATATCGTCGATTGGAATGAGATGAGAATGAGTGTTGTAACATCCCCAACTTTAATTAATAAAAGAGTATCAATTAAGGTCAATTTTGGAACTTTATTGGAGAAAATATGAGTAAGCTGGCAAAGAAAAATCCAAGTATAACTTATGATAAATAAGAGTTAGTAAGTGTGTTTTTGGAGAAGGGCTCTCTTGTAATTAAATACACTTATGGTGCCTATATATTGAGCCACTTGGTATGGAGAAACAGAATTTCTTCCATTTCTTTCCCTCACTCCTTCTCTTTCTCGTGACAGAGGGAGTATACCAACAACCCCAAAACCCAAAACAACAAATTGGAAACCCTACATGTTGGATTCTTGCTCTAACTTAATTACCCAAGCCAAGAACAAGCAAGCAAGCAAGGAAGTTCACCTTCCCTCCTCTCAAACTCAGTTTCGTGAATCCCCTCTCTCAGCCATAATCCCTCACTTCACAAATTGACACCATAAATACCTTGCATGTGATGGAATTCATCAATTTTAGAGTTTTCAAGGATTAGAGAAACAAGGGAATGACTTGAATGCATGGTGGATGACCCTCTTTTCTCTGCTAACTGCCTCTATTTGGACTAAGCCTATGTGACTCAGAAGATTAAGGTAAGAAATTCACTTTTCACAAACTTATGAGTTTTCCCTTTTGATCCAATCACTCAATCTTGACCCCAAATTCGAATTACTTGCATGCATGTGGATTTATGGACTGCAAGTACGAGTTTCATAGTGAATGGAAGGTTAAAGATGCTGCGGAAATTGGATTTTGGTACAAAACGGCAGAATTGTGTCTGCTCTTCTGCGATACTCGCTTAGCGAGCATCCACTCGCCGTGGCGAGCGCAGCAGGGTGCTGCTGCTTACTATTGCTCTTTTTCTGTTCAGCCGTTTCAATCCTTGGTAAGTCGTTTTCTAACCCTTTTATTCCTTTCTCAGCTACTGCTAGGACAGTTCCCATACCCTTAACATTACTCAAACTCTAACTCACTCTTAAAACCATTCTTTTTCCATTTTGCTCAAGAACACATTTGGGGTTTTCAAGCGAGTCCTGGACAGAAAACATTGATGCTGTAGTAGAACTGGAATGCAAGTTAAAGCTTCATTACCGGTGGGTTCTTTAGGATAGAGTAGTTAGTCTCCCAATTATGAAATGCATGTTAACATAGGTAAATAATTAGGAAAAGTTGTGTGAGGGGAATTAATCCCAAATTTCCCTCCATTCTGTTTTGTATATTATGCAAAATATGTTACTGCACTGATAAAATGAGGATTGTAGGTGTATTTTAGAGAAATATGATTTTTGGCAAAACAGGGTAAACTCTGTATGAACTCGCCACAGCGAGTAGCTGGCGAGCATTCATGGCGAGCTGGGCTCTGAGCTGATGAAACTCGCCATGGCGAGCTTCTGCTCGCCACAGCGAGTTGATTTAGGTCAGGACCTATAATCTCGCCATAGCGAGCTGGTGGCTCGCCGTAGCGAGCTTGTACAGAATTGGCCTACATTTTCCATTTTCTAAATAAAGATTTCTACACTCGTTTTATATCCTCACTATAATCAGATAGCTTGCAGTAATATAATTAATATAATGTCGAACAGAATGTTAACCACAGATAATCATTAGGGTATAACTTAGAAATAAAATAGGTTGCATGCTCCCCGGGTCTTGGGAAATATTGGTAGTAAGAACTAATTTAGTTTCAGTCAGTTATGAGCGATTTTGTGATATCGCGTTATGGACTCCCAATGGGACAATCCATTAGGATACGTTTTTGTGAGCTGCATGCCGTGACCGAATCGGTTGACGGATATGGCAGGCCTCTGAGACATGCTCACCTCAGAGTGTCCTTGTGTTTAAAATGAATAAGAGTTAATTTCTGTGTTACACATTTACTTTCAGTTCAGGATATGATTATATATATGCTAGAATGATACGACTGATTTAGGTGCCCCCGGTGTAGTCACCTCTAGGAGGGTAGTAGGACTCACTGAGGCTTAGTAGTCTCACCCCACTCCAAACCAATTTTTTTTAGGTAGACAGGTTAACTGGAGCAAGGACCAGGATGGAGCTGATGATTGGAGCTGAGCTTGGATCATCGCATTAGACGATTTAGTCTTCCCTTGTTTTTAGTTTATCTGTGTATCGAGGAATTTAATTCTAATGTCCGCTGTATTATTAAGCTCATCAACTGTTGTAATGAATTATTTGTAATTCATGTGTTTTATCTCGTTAAATTTATTGTACTCAGATTCAATTATTTATGTCTTGACTAAATATTCTAGATATTTTAGTTGGGGCGTTATAATTGGTATCAGAGCAGGTCGATCCAGTATCGGACCTTGCCATGAGTCATTCCAATCCTTTCCTAAATAATACAGACCCTTTGGATCTGGACTGTTTACGCTGAAACCGTCGCGTGCTGAGCCTGATCAACTCAGTATTGTGTATGGTAGGCAGGGTATTATGGTGTAGAGCTGAGGTGAACTCTGGATTCCCGAGTTAAATCTGTAGTGAAACTACAACCGAGGAGCAATCGTCGTAGGAAGTTCTTAAAAGTGGATATTGGAACGTGGCAAATGGTGCCACAGGAGTAAGATGTAGGAAGACCGGTGAGGAATGCAAGTGTATCCATATACTGAATTGTGAAGTACACCACAGTATTCAACTGACACTGTGTGTCAGGTAAACTCCCTGAACCTATAAGTACCCTTATCCTAGCAAGAGCCTAAAATTCAGCCAAGTTTGTGAGCCAATCAACACCCAAGAACAGTAGGCAGTAAACCAAAACTCATCCTAAATCCAAGTTAGTATATGACTGGGAGTTATGGTGTTATGCAACGAAGAAGATTGGACAAACCACAGATTTATTCTTTTACACTCTGCCTAACTCGCTTAGCGAGCAAGCGCACGCTACAGCGAGCTTAGCAGGCTGCCGCTACTGCCTGCTGCAACGTGGTTCTCTGTTCAGTCATTCTTAGCCTTGGTGAACAGTCTCTAGCCCTCCTTGTGTACCTTATCATTCTACCTTTCGAAGTATTGGTTTAAGCAACCCCAAACTACCATGTGAGCATAAAAGTTGTTGAGGGATTACTCTTGAGATGATATTAGGATTAGGAGACGATAAGAAAATTAGACTGACAGTACCTTTTCATTAGAAACCAATAAGTGCAGTGAAACTATTAGGAGCTTGATCGTAACTGAGGTGACAATTAGAATCCTTGTAATCCGTATTCGTATCTGAGAAAGCATAACTAAGTTCAACCATGTATAGGATCTTGAGTTAGCAACCCAGCATAGAAAAACCTGGGAGATATCACCATTATAGAAGTTCAAATCGAACCGTCCGTATTTGAATAACCCAATAAGGACAAGAGCACATTCCAATATCACCTCAACTCACCTTACTAGGTTATCATTTAGAATGCCCTTAACTAAGTTACTTTTACCTTTCAACTTGTAAACACGTCTCTAACTAGCCACAGAAAATCAAATTACATTTAGTATCACAGTTAGGAATTTCTTTTCCAACCACACCAGTCTTTAGCAGTATATTAGCAAACTTTATAGACCCAAACGTAAATTAGGTTAACAATTAGGAGTCCTTATAACATCTTAGGAACTCTTCAGTCAAATTCCTAGGACATCATCACCGAATAGCTAGCAAACAAACCGACGTTAGAACCTTGTCACATAAGTATAACCTTGACCCACATCAAAACTGAATCCTTCTTTAGCAACACCGTCATCCCAATAGGTTTGTTAAGACCGTAAAAATTAAGTAACCAAAAACTAGCAATATAGCACTTACGACCAATTAATCACCCCGTTAAGAATAGGGAACCTCAGCACCTATACCCTAATGTTCTTTTATCGCAAGACCCACTAGGTGAACATTTAAGATAACCACCCCTAGGCGCCATCAATAGGATCAGTCTATCACTCTATACCGGAAAATTACACCGAACCATTATAGGTTAAGTTTTGATTAGTAATAACAATTGAGAGTTACCTTTAGTACGATCAGACGCCAGAGTCGAGCCGTAGTTGCCTTGTCATTAGATAGTTAGAGACCGGCAATTTAGTTCCATACTAGTTTGGCTACACACTACATGGATTCATGCACTAGAACCTGACAGCTATAAATTAGTAGGATCCTTAACCGTACATTGAGAGTTGTCAGTCAGATATCATTAGGCTATTACTACAGTATTGTAGACCAACTAGACACCCAGTTTGAAGGTTAAGTTTGAACCGCCATATTTTAACCCTATCTGAATGCCGACCAGTCTTATTACTGCTTAGGATATTAATACTAGAAGCCGACGGCAGAGAAACAACATTAGTGCCAGACCTTGGGAGACATGACTCAATTAGATTAGCAAGTAGAAGTCCTTAGTAGAGACACCAGCCACTCAGACCAATCTTTTAGTACACATGATTAGTTAATCAGACACAGGCAAACAGGTTAGTTTCAACTCAGGTTAGTCAATCGATACCCCCGTACATTCAGACCTTTCAGTTAAGAGAACATCAAAATCAGTAGACGGTCTACCGGTGAGAAATTTTCAGCGAGAATCATTGAGTGGAAACATAGTTACACTAACCTGAGAGAACTGATAGAAGAAATAGAATTGTAGCATATGAGAATAAACCAATAGAAGACAAAACTTCAAATGCCTATTTACCTCTAGAGATCCTAAATCAGCAGAGCCTTTGAACCGAACAAAGCTCAAATCAATACCCGCAAGTCTTGGAACACCATGAACGTGTGTATTCTCTAACCCGTCTAATCATGCCTCAGTTGGATAAATTCTTCTCGTGCCTTAATGGCTTAACAACCATGTGCTGTACCTAAATTCTATTAGGGTGCAAACTTTTCAAATTCCTCGAAGCCAATTGGTTACATCGAGGGTGACAATGTCACACTTAAGTAACCGCATTAAGTGTTTTCAGTTTTCCAGTTAAGTTATCATTAACAGAAATCTATCTGCGGAGATTAATTATTCTTGAGAAGGTCAAGAATATTTTTAGTTTCATTTCCTACCCGCTCGGTTGATCTGTCAATCAACATACTTCAAACCACTCCGGTAAAACTTATCTAGCTCAGTATCAGCAAATCAGTTAAACTTCGTGCACTCAAAACCAGTAATCTGTTCTTCCATAAAGTTAGTTATCTATCTTTCGTAGCCTTATCAGTTGAACTCAGAATTAAGTTTGGACTAACCCCTAAATCAGTGGAATTAAGTTATACCAGTGAAAGCAGTGTTAAGGATTCAAACCTGCGAACTCCCTGCCCCTAACCATGTAAGATCAGTGTGTTAACCTTGAGTGTCCTTGCCTGAACATTCCAACTTCCCAAAAACTCAATTCCTGTAATCTCGTGAGATCAAGCGCTGAAGCTTGAACGCCTGAATCAGAATATTCCAATTCCAAGTCTAACTGCCAGTAATTAGTTAGTATAAGTGTAAGAGTTAATCACTCGTTTGGAGTAATATACCAATCCCGTTCGGAAACCTTTTCCTATCCTTAGTGACCTGTTAAGATAACTTAGTCAACCGTTCTGAGCCAAACCATTCAATCCAGCCTTAGCGTTACAAATTCAGACCTTATGCTTTCAGCTAGCCAAGCTCCATACATTAGTTACCAACGAAGGATTTCAAACAAGTTTGACCTATAACCCTGAGAATAATCTGAACCTACGTGCGTCCACGTGTTAAATGTACAACTCGATCATCGTGACGTGACGGGATGGATAGAGATTGTAGGTGGGATTTTATCGGATAACTATAAGTTCGTCTACGGATGAGTCCAACTCGTTGGTAGAAGAACCAGTAGTGTCTAGACAATTTTCCACTCGTTTTATATTTTGATCGATTCCGGAGAGATTACGCAACACGTGATACAGAGGTACATATAACATGTCAAGCATGTTGATGTCCAGAAAGGAGAACGACAATATGATTGGGAGAACGTGGATATGACAATATCAATACCAGGCCAGATACCGACCCTCTAAACCAGTTGGAGCTGGAACTAATTCCATTGGGAATGGAAGAAGTGAAATGGTAGTAAAGTTGAATCAGAGTGCGCAGCACTGCAACTCTTGAGGATGTGAGAATAACCTTTAACCAGTAACCCCTAATAGAGGAAAGTTTTATTCCAAGGGATTGAATGCGTTAAACTGAAGAGTAAACGAAGTGTAGCTTCAGACGCAGACCTAAACAACCTACCCTGATGTGGAATGGAGAAGTTTGAATTTCGAGGACGAAATTTTTTTTAAGGGGGGTAGATTGTAACATCCCCAACTTTAATTAATAAAAGAGTATCAATTAAGGTCAATTTTGGAACTTTATTGGAGAAAATATGAGTAAGCTGGCAAAGAAAAATCCAAGTATAACTTATGATAAATAAGAGTTAGTAAGTGTGTTTTTGGAGAAGGGCTCTCTTGTAATTAAATACACTTATGGTGCCTATATATTGAGCCACTTGGTATGGAGAAACAGAATTTCTTCCATTTCTTTCCCTCACTCCTTCTCTTTCTCGTGACAGAGGGAGTATACCAACAACCCCAAAACCCAAAACAACAAATTGGAAACCCTACATGTTGGATTCTTGCTCTAACTTAATTACCCAAGCCAAGAACAAGCAAGCAAGCAAGGAAGTTCACCTTCCCTCCTCTCAAACTCAGTTTCGTGAATCCCCTCTCTCAGCCATAATCCCTCACTTCACAAATTGACACCATAAATACCTTGCATGTGATGGAATTCATCAATTTTAGAGTTTTCAAGGATTAGAGAAACAAGGGAATGACTTGAATGCATGGTGGATGACCCTCTTTTCTCTGCTAACTGCCTCTATTTGGACTAAGCCTATGTGACTCAGAAGATTAAGGTAAGAAATTCACTTTTCACAAACTTATGAGTTTTCCCTTTTGATCCAATCACTCAATCTTGACCCCAAATTCGAATTACTTGCATGCATGTGGATTTATGGACTGCAAGTACGAGTTTCATAGTGAATGGAAGGTTAAAGATGCTGCGGAAATTGGATTTTGGTACAAAACGGCAGAATTGTGTCTGCTCTTCTGCGATACTCGCTTAGCGAGCATCCACTCGCCGTGGCGAGCGCAGCAGGGTGCTGCTGCTTACTATTGCTCTTTTTCTGTTCAGCCGTTTCAATCCTTGGTAAGTCGTTTTCTAACCCTTTTATTCCTTTCTCAGCTACTGCTAGGACAGTTCCCATACCCTTAACATTACTCAAACTCTAACTCACTCTTAAAACCATTCTTTTTCCATTTTGCTCAAGAACACATTTGGGGTTTTCAAGCGAGTCCTGGACAGAAAACATTGATGCTGTAGCAGAACTGGAATGCAAGTTAAAGCTTCATTACCGGTGGGTTCTTTAGGATAGAGTAGTTAGTCTCCCAATTATGAAATGCATGTTAACATAGGTAAATAATTAGGAAAAGTTGTGTGAGGGGAATTAATCCCAAATTTCCCTCCATTCTGTTTTGTATATTATGCAAAATATGTTACTGCACTGATAAAATGAGGATTGTAGGTGTATTTTAGAGAAATATGATTTTTGGCAAAACAGGGTAAACTCTGTATGAACTCGCCACAGCGAGTAGCTGGCGAGCATTCATGGCGAGCTGGGCTCTGAGCTGATGAAACTCGCCATGGCGAGCTTCTGCTCGCCACAGCGAGTTGATTTAGGTCAGGACCTATAATCTCGCCATAGCGAGCTGGTGGCTCGCCGTAGCGAGCTTGTACAGAATTGGCCTACATTTTCCATTTTCTAAATAAAGATTTCTACACTCGTTTTATATCCTCACTATAATCAGATAGCTTGCAGTAATATAATTAATATAATGTCGAACAGAATGTTAACCACAGATAATCATTAGGGTATAACTTAGAAATAAAATAGGTTGCATGCTCCCCGGGTCTTGGGAAATATTGGTAGTAAGAACTAATTTAGTTTCAGTCAGTTATGAGCGATTTTGTGATATCGCGTTATGGACTCCCAATGGGACAATCCATTAGGATACGTTTTTGTGAGCTGCATGCCGTGACCGAATCGGTTGACGGATATGGCAGGCCTCTGAGACATGCTCACCTCAGAGTGTCCTTGTGTTTAAAATGAATAAGAGTTAATTTCTGTGTTACACATTTACTTTCAGTTCAGGATATGATTATATATATGCTAGAATGATACGACTGATTTAGGTGCCCCCGGTGTAGTCACCTCTAGGAGGGTAGTAGGACTCACTGAGGCTTAGTAGTCTCACCCCACTCCAAACCAATTTTTTTTAGGTAGACAGGTTAACTGGAGCAAGGACCAGGATGGAGCTGATGATTGGAGCTGAGCTTGGATCATCGCATTAGACGATTTAGTCTTCCCTTGTTTTTAGTTTATCTGTGTATCGAGGAATTTAATTCTAATGTCCGCTGTATTATTAAGCTCATCAACTGTTGTAATGAATTATTTGTAATTCATGTGTTTTATCTCGTTAAATTTATTGTACTCAGATTCAATTATTTATGTCTTGACTAAATATTCTAGATATTTTAGTTGGGGCGTTATAAGTGTGGTTCGATTCGAAGAGAATATCGTCGATTGGAATGAGATCACACGCTAGTCAGTGGTGGGTGAATTGATTTTAATAAAAGGATCTTTGTTTGTTTTTTTTTGTTACAAAAACAAATTCGAAAAAGATATTTGTTTGTTTTTTTTTTAACAAAAACAAATTTGAAAAGGATATAATAACCAAAATTAAACCAAATCCGAAAATTTAATTTGGATGGATAACCGACCAGATGAAAATGGTTTGGTTAATAACCATATACCAAAATCCGGATTTTTTAAAACGGATTTGGATTCGGTTATGAATTTGGGCCTTCTAACCGGATATTTTGCACATCCCTAATAACAAACATAAAAATGAGATGAATGATTCAATAGCATGAGAAAGTAGTCCAAACCATAATATCAATGAAGGAATAAATTGTTTAGTGTCTAAAGTTTCATATAGTATCAAAATATACATATACATATCATAAACATTGCAATAAGAAATAAAAAGTTGTACTGCTGAGCCATAATGTTGACCAAAATACAAACAAAAATTTGTAACAAAAAACATGTACCTTTTACATCTTCATAGAAGACTATTTCTTTTTCCCCCACTCTCACTCGTTGTCTATATCGTTGGACTTGTTGCTTCCACATGTAGTCTCAATTCCCTTTAATTACTCCTTATATTGTCTCTCCCGGTTCATCTCTTTGATGGTGTTCACTTGTTACTTTTCTCTTTAATTACCTTGTCTTTCATGCACCATTTCTCTCAAATTTTCCTTTTACAATATCAAGAAAAATGAACATCCTTTCAGGTTTGATTAAAAAAAATATATATATAGATAGGTCAATCAATTCAACATGAAAATTGAAAATGAAAAGTTAACCAACAATAATCTAATATGAATTTCAATGTTTGATACCACATACTCAATTGTCGAACTTTAATTTTGGAACAAATAAATCTTTTGACCCCAAAACAATTAAAATAAAAAGGTCAATTCAAACCACTTTTGGCATCAACATCAAATTCAATGAAATTAAATTGGATAAAAAAGAGCACTATTGATTTTTATTTTTTTGCAAAAGAAAGAAAAGTTATGGTAGTAAAAACAAAATAACAATGTTGAGAAAAACAAAAAAAAAGTTGAATATAGAGAATCAACTAACAAAATAAAGCACAATTATGAGTGAATGCAAAAAAGTGGAACTTTATTTGCTCTGATAGTCTATATTTAAATTAAATTTGTTTTGATGCAAAAAAATTAAAAAGAAAATATACTTCGTATCTTACCAAAACATAAATTACAATCTTCCTTTCAATTATAGTGGGAGTCTTTACATCTATTACATTGTAGCCCATGTTTTTTTTTTTGTTGTGCAGTAACCTTTCCAAAATTTAAGCAATTTTGAATAGTAAAATTGAAAGTGCAAGATTTAACTATATTAAAAATCAAATTGAAAAGGACCACTTTTTAAAAACAAAACCTGAATAATGACCAGAGTGAGACTTTGAGTAATTGGTGGTTTAATGAGATATTTTTGGAATGCAAAGAGAAACAAAAATATAGAAAAGAGACATGAAGCAGAGAGCAAGAGATATTGGCAAATGTACACACTCTTTCTTCAATTTCAAAGTTGTATGAGCAGTAGTTATTTTTTGAAGGCAGTTATATTTTATGTTTGCCGGAGTTTTGAGCGGTTGATGCTTAAAGGGTAATTTGGGAATTATAAAAAATCCACACCAAAAAACAAACCAATCCTCTTTATAGATAGTATAGATAGGTCAATCAATTCAACATGAAAATTGAAAATGAAAAGTTAACCAACAATAATCTAATATGAATTTCAATATTTGATACCACATACTCAATTGTCGAACTTTAATTTTGGAACAAATAAATCTTTTGACCCCAAAACAATTAAAATAAAAAGGTCAATTCAAAACACTTTTGGCATCAAAATCAAATTCAATGAAATTAAATTGGATAAAAAAGAGCACTATTATTTTTATTTTTTTGCAAAAGAAAGAAAAGTTATGGTAGTAAAAACAAAATAACAATGTTGAGAAAAACAAAACAAAAAGTTGAATATAGAGAATCTGCTAACAAAATAAAGCACACTTATGAGTGAATGCAAATAAGTGGAACTTTATTTGCTTTGATAGCCTATATTTAAATTAAATTTGTTTGGATGCAAAAAAATTAAAAAGAAAATATACTTCGTATCTTACCAAAACATAAATTACAATCTTCCTTTCAATTATAGTGGGAGTCTTTACATCTATTACATTGAAGCCCATGTATTTTTTTTTGTTGTGCAGTAACCTTTCCATCTAAAATTTAAGCAATTTTGAATAGTAAAATTGAAAGTGCAAGATTTAACTATATTAAAAATCAAATTGAAAAGGACCTCTTTTTAAAAACAAAACCTGAATAATGACCAAAGTGAGACTTTGAGTAATTGGTGGTTTAATGAGATATTTTTGGAATGCAAAGAGAAACAAAAATATAGAACAGAGACATGAAGCAGAGAGCAAGAGATTTTGGCAAATGTACACACTCTTTCTTCAATTTCAAAGTTGTATGTGCAGTAGTTATTTTTTGAAGGCAGATATATTTTATGTTTGCTGGAGTTTTGAGCGGTTGATGCTTAAAGGTTAATTTGGGAATTATAAAAAATCCACGCCAAAAAACAACCCAATCCTCTTTATAGATAGGTCAATCAATTCAACATAAAAATTGAAAATGAAAAGTTAACCAACAATAATCTAATATGAATTTCAATGTTTGATACCACATACTCAATTGTCGAACTTTAATTTTGGAACAAATAAATCTTTTGACCCCAAAACAATTAAAATAAAAAGGTCAATTCAAACCACTTTTGGCATCAACATCAAATTCAATGAAATTAAATTGGATAAAAAAGAGCACTATTGATTTTTATTTTTTTGCAAAAGAAAGAAAAGTTATGGTAGTAAAAACAAAATAACAATGTTGAGAAAAACAAAAAAAAAGTTGAATATAGAGAATCAACTAACAAAATAAAGCACAATTATGAGTGAATGCAAAAAAGTGGAACTTTATTTGCTCTGATAGTCTATATTTAAATTAAATTTGTTTTGATGCAAAAAAATTAAAAAGAAAATATACTTCGTATCTTACCAAAACATAAATTACAATCTTCCTTTCAATTATAGTGGGAGTCTTTACATCTATTACATTGTAGCCCATGTATTTTTTTTTGTTGTGCAGTAACCTTTCCAAAATTTAAGCAATTTTGAATAGTAAAATTGAAAGTGCAAGATTTAACTATATTAAAAATCAAATTGAAAAGGACCACTTTTTAAAAACAAAACCTGAATAATGACCAGAGTGAGACTTTGAGTAATTGGTGGTTTAATGAGATATTTTTGGAATGCAAAGAGAAACAAAAATATAGAAAATAGACATGAAGCAGAGAGCAAGAGATATTGGCAAATGTACACACTCTTTCTTCAATTTCAAAGTTGTATGAGCAGTAGTTATTTTTTGAAGGCAGTTATATTTTATGTTTGCCGGAGTTTTGAGCGGTTGATGCTTAAAGGGTAATTTGGGAATTATAAAAAATCCACACCAAAAAACAAACCAATCCTCTTTATAGATAGTATAGATAGGTCAATCAATTCAACATGAAAATTGAAAATGAAAAGTTAACCAACAATAATCTAATATGAATTTCAATGTTTGATACCACATACTCAATTGTCGAACTTTAATTTTGGAACAAATAAATCTTTTGACCCCAAAACAATTAAAATAAAAAGGTCAATTCAAAACACTTTTGGCATCAAAATCAAATTCAATGAAATTAAATTGGATAAAAAAGAGCACTATTATTTTTATTTTTTTGCAAAAGAAAGAAAAGTTATGGTAGTAAAAACAAAATAACAATGTTGAGAAAAACAAAACAAAAAGTTGAATATAGAGAATCTGCTAACAAAATAAAGCACACTTATGAGTGAATGCAAATAAGTGGAACTTTATTTGCTTTGATAGCCTATATTTAAATTAAATTTGTTTGGATGCAAAAAAATTAAAAAGAAAATATACTTCGTATCTTACCAAAACATAAATTACAATCTTCCTTTCAATTATAGTGGGAGTCTTTACATCTATTACATTGAAGCCCATGTATTTTTTTTTGTTGTGCAGTAACCTTTCCATCTAAAATTTAAGCAATTTTGAATAGTAAAATTGAAAGTGCAAGATTTAACTATATTAAAAATCAAATTGAATAGGACCTCTTTTTAAAAACAAAACCTGAATAATGACCAGAGTGAGACTTTGAGTAATTGGTGGTTTAATGAGATATTTTTGGAATGCAAAGAGAAACAAAAATATAGAACAGAGACATGAAGCAGAGAGCAAGAGATTTTGGCAAATGTACACACTCTTTCTTCAATTTCAAAGTTGTATGTGCAGTAGTTATTTTTTGAAGGCAGATATATTTTATGTTTGCTGGAGTTTTGAGCGGTTGATGCTTAAAGGTTAATTTGGGAATTATAAAAAATCCACGCCAAAAAACAAACCAATCCTCTTTATAGATAGGTCAATCAATTCAACATAAAAATTGAAAATGAAAAGTTAACCAACAATAATCTAATATGAATTTCAATGTTTGATACCACATACTCAATTGTCGAACTTTAATTTTGGAACAAATAAATCTTTTGACCCCAAAACAATTAAAATAAAAAGGTCAATTCAAAACACTTTTGGCATCAAAATCAAATTCAATGAAATTAAATTGGATAAAAAAGAGCACTATTGATTTTTATTTTTTTGCAAAAGAAAGAAAAGTTATGGTAGTAGAAACAAAATAACAATGTTGAGAAAAACAAAACAAAAAGTTGAATATAGAGAATCTGCTAACAAAATAAAGCACACTTATGAGTGAATGCAAAAAAGTGGAACTTTATTTGCTTTGATAGTCTATATTTAAATTAAATTTGTTTGGATGCAAAAAAATTAAAAAGAAAATATACTTCGTATCTTACCAAAACATAAATTACAATCTTCCTTTCAATTATAGTGGGAGTCTTTACATCTATTACATTGAAGCCCATGTATTTTTTTTTGTTGTGCAGTAACCTTTCCATCTAAAATTTAAGCAATTTTGAATAGTAAAATTGAAAGTGCAAGATTTAACTATATTAAAAATCAAATTGAAAAGGACCTCTTTTTAAAAACAAAACCTGAATAATGACCAGAGTGAGACTTTGAGTAATTGGTGGTTTAATGAGATATTTTTGGAATGCAAAGAGAAACAAAAATATAGAACAGAGACATGAAGCAGAGAGCAAGAGATTTTGGCAAATGTACACACTCTTTCTTCAATTTCAAAGTTGTATGTGCAGTAGTTATTTTTTGAAGGCAGATATATTTTATGTTTGCTGGAGTTTTGAGCGGTTGATGCTTAAAGGTTAATTTGGGAATTATAAAAAATCCACGCCAAAAAACAACCCAATCCTCTTTATAGATAGGTCAATCAATTCAACATAAAAATTGAAAATGAAAAGTTAACCAACAATAATCTAATATGAATTTCAATGTTTGATACCACATACTCAATTGTCGAACTTTAATTTTGGAACAAATAAATCTTTTGACCCCAAAACAATTAAAATAAAAAGGTCAATTCAAACCACTTTTGGCATCAACATCAAATTCAATGAAATTAAATTGGATAAAAAAGAGCACTATTGATTTTTATTTTTTTGCAAAAGAAAGAAAAGTTATGGTAGTAAAAACAAAATAACAATGTTGAGAAAAACAAAAAAAAAGTTGAATATAGAGAATCAACTAACAAAATAAAGCACAATTATGAGTGAATGCAAAAAAGTGGAACTTTATTTGCTCTGATAGTCTATATTTAAATTAAATTTGTTTTGATGCAAAAAAATTAAAAAGAAAATATACTTCGTATCTTACCAAAACATAAATTACAATCTTCCTTTCAATTATAGTGGGAGTCTTTACATCTATTACATTGTAGCCCATGTATTTTTTTTTGTTGTGCAGTAACCTTTCCAAAATTTAAGCAATTTTGAATAGTAAAATTGAAAGTGCAAGATTTAACTATATTAAAAATCAAATTGAAAAGGACCACTTTTTAAAAACAAAACCTGAATAATGACCAGAGTGAGACTTTGAGTAATTGGTGGTTTAATGAGATATTTTTGGAAAGCAAAGAGAAACAAAAATATAGAAAATAGACATGAAGCAGAGAGCAAGAGATATTGGCAAATGTACACACTCTTTCTTCAATTTCAAAGTTGTATGAGCAGTAGTTATTTTTTGAAGGCAGTTATATTTTATGTTTGCCGGAGTTTTGAGCGGTTGATGCTTAAAGGGTAATTTGGGAATTATAAAAAATCCACACCAAAAAACAAACCAATCCTCTTTATAGATAGTATAGATAGGTCAATCAATTCAACATGAAAATTGAAAATGAAAAGTTAACCAACAATAATCTAATATGAACTTCAATGTTTGATACCACATACTCAATTGTCGAACTTTAATTTTGGAACAAATAAATCTTTTGACCCCAAAACAATTAAAATAAAAAGGTCAATTCAAAACACTTTTGGCATCAAAATCAAATTCAATGAAATTAAATTGGATAAAAAAGAGCACTATTATTTTTATTTTTTTGCAAAAGAAAGAAAAGTTATGGTAGTAAAAACAAAATAACAATGTTGAGAAAAACAAAACAAAAAGTTGAATATAGAGAATCTGCTAACAAAATAAAGCACACTTATGAGTGAATGCAAATAAGTGGAACTTTATTTGCTTTGATAGCCTATATTTAAATTAAATTTGTTTGGATGCAAAAAAATTAAAAAGAAAATATACTTCGTATCTTACCAAAACATAAATTACAATCTTCCTTTCAATTATAGTGGGAGTCTTTACATCTATTACATTGAAGCCCATGTATTTTTTTTTGTTGTGCAGTAACCTTTCCATCTAAAATTTAAGCAATTTTGAATAGTAAAATTGAAAGTGCAAGATTTAACTATATTAAAAATCAAATTGAATAGGACCTCTTTTTAAAAACAAAACCTGAATAATGACCAGAGTGAGACTTTGAGTAATTGGTGGTTTAATGAGATATTTTTGGAATGCAAAGAGAAACAAAAATATAGAACAGAGACATGAAGCAGAGAGCAAGAGATTTTGGCAAATGTACACACTCTTTCTTCAATTTCAAAGTTGTATGTGCAGTAGTTATTTTTTGAAGGCAGATATATTTTATGTTTGCTGGAGTTTTGAGCGGTTGATGCTTAAAGGTTAATTTGGGAATTATAAAAAATCCACGCCAAAAAACAAACCAATCCTCTTTATAGATAGGTCAATCAATTCAACATAAAAATTGAAAATGAAAAGTTAACCAACAATAATCTAATATGAATTTCAATGTTTGATACCACATACTCAATTGTCGAACTTTAATTTTGGAACAAATAAATCTTTTGACCCCAAAACAATTAAAATAAAAAGGTCAATTCAAAACACTTTTGGCATCAAAATCAAATTCAATGAAATTAAATTGGATAAAAAAGAGCACTATTGATTTTTATTTTTTTGCAAAAGAAAGAAAAGTTATGGTAGTAGAAACAAAATAACAATGTTGAGAAAAACAAAACAAAAAGTTGAATATAGAGAATCTGCTAACAAAATAAAGCACACTTATGAGTGAATGCAAAAAAGTGGAACTTTATTTGCTTTGATAGTCTATATTTAAATTAAATTTGTTTGGATGCAAAAAAATTAAAAAGAAAATATACTTCGTATCTTACCAAAACATAAATTACAATCTTCCTTTCAATTATAGTGGGAGTCTTTACATCTATTACATTGTAGCCCATGTATTTTTTTTTGTTGTGCAGTAACCTTTCCATCTAAAATTTAAGCAATTTTGAATAGTAAAATTGAAAGTGCAAGATTTAACTATATTAAAAATCAAATTGAAAAGGACCTCTTTTTAAAAACAAAACCTGAATAATGACCAGAGTGAGACTTTGAGTAATTGGTGGTTTAATGAGATATTTTTGGAATGCAAAGAGAAACAAAAATATAGAAAAGAGACATGAAGCAGAGAGCAAGAGATATTGGCAAATGTACACACTCTTTCTTCAATTTCAAAGTTGTATGAGCAGTAGTTATTTTTTGAAGGCACTTATATTTTATGTTTGCCGGAGTTTTGAGCGGTTGATGCTTAAAGGGTAATTTGGGAATTATAAAAAATCCACACCAAAAAACAAACCAATCCTCTTTATAGATAGTATAGATAGGTCAATCAATTCAACATGAAAATTGAAAATGAAAAGTTAACCAACAATAATCTAATATGAATTTCAATGTTTGATACCACATACTCAATTGTCGATCTTTAATTTTGGAACAAATAAATCTTTTGACCCCAAAACAATTAAAATAAAAAGGTCAATTCAAAACACTTTTGGCATCAAAATCAAATTCAATGAAATTAAATTGGATAAAAAAGAGCACTATTATTTTTATTTTTTTGCAAAAGAAAGAAAAGTTATGGTAGTAAAAACAAAATAACAATGTTGAGAAAAACAAAACAAAAAGTTGAATATAGAGAATCTGCTAACAAAATAAAGCACACTTATGAGTGAATGCAAAAAAGTGGAACTTTATTTGCTTTGATAGTCTATATTTGTAACATCTTATCTTAATTAATAGGAGATATTAATTAAAGATAATTGATATATATTTATAATTGAAAGAAGTGAGTGAGACCATGAAGAAAAATTATAAGTATGTGTTGTGACAAATGGAAATTAACAAGTATGGAAGTAAGAAGGGCTCATTTGTAATTACTTGCACATTTGGTACCTATATATTGGACCACCTAGTAAAGGAAAATCAGAATTCCTTCCTTCTCTCCCTCACTCTTTCTTTTCTCGTGACAGAGGGGTGGAAACCTCAACAACAACACTTTCAAACTCCTCACCCACAAATTAGAAACCCTACATGAGATGATTCTTGTTCTAGCTCTAACCACTCAAGCCAAGAACCAACAAAGCAAAGAAGCTTTATCTCCCTCCCTCTTAAACTCTGTTCCGTAAACCCCTCCTTCACCCCCAATTTCTACCCTTAATCAATTGCTGCCAAGAACAACATGCATGTGCTGGATTCACATAATTTTAGAGTTTGCAAGTTCGAAGAACTAAGGTAATGCAAGAAAAATCCATCATCCCATTTCATTCATTATTTATCTCAAATATTGAACCACTTGTGACCTTTGCATGTTCACTAATTCGTGATGAGAACCTCTGGGTAATGGCAAGAATTGAACGGTTGATGTGGTGAATGATCAGGGAATGAGCAGCAGCTGCAGTTGTGTCGTTGTTGATGAGTTACTGCACAACTCGCCGCAGCGAGTAGCTACTCGCCGGGCGAGTAAGACAGAATTCCCAGGAACTATTACTTCTGTTCGTATCCCATTTCTGTGGCCTCCCTCAAACCTTTGGTAAGTCAGATAGAGCTTCTTTTGTACCCTTCTCAGTTCCAGGAATAATGATTTCATTTCCTTAAATCCTAGTTGACTCACACTTCCATTCTTTTCACCTTGGATCATGAGCACAAGTTGGGATCTCAAGTCAGTTGTGAAGAGCTTGTGTGTGGCCTGTAGCAGAGCTTATTATCTAGTTCAAGCTTCTGAGTTTAAACTCAATATCAGGTGGGTTCTTTAGGATAGTTTAGTTAGTATCCCCAATTTAATTAAATTGCATGTTAATCTAGGATTTTAGGAATTGTTGTGTGAGAGGGATTAATTCCCAAATTTCTCTCCGTTCTATTTTATAATATGCAAGGTACATTATTGCACTGATTAAAATGAGGGTTGTAGGTGTTAGCTTGAAAAACTATGATTTTTGCAAAACAGGGCAACTTCTGTATGAACTCGCCCCAGCGAGTGATTAGCGAGTATTCATGGCGAGCTGGGTTCTGGGCTGATGAAACTCGCCATGGCGAGCTACTGCTCGCCACATCGAGTTGATTTAGGTCAGGACCTATTATCTCGCCATAGTGAGCTGGTGACTCGCCAGAGCGAGCTTGAACAGAATAGCCTGCATTTTTATAATCATCTTGAAACTTCATGCACTCGTTTTATACCCTTATCAGAGTCAGATAATTTGCATTAATGTAATTGACATAATGTTAAATAGAATGTTAGGCACAGATAATGCTTAGGGTATAACTTAGTTATTATTAGGCTTGTATGCTCCCCGGGTTTTGGGAATTTATGGTAGTAAGAACTAAATTAATTTCAGTCACTTAGGAGCGATTCTGAATTGTCGCATATGGATTTCCCAATGGGAATATCCATCAGGTTATGTATTGTGAGCTGTATGCCGTGATCGATCCGATCGACGGACAAGGCAGGCCTCCGAGATATGCTCACCTCGGAGAATCCTTGCGGTTAAAATGAATAAGAGTTAATTTATGTGTTACACCTATATTTATGCTATTATGTTATGATTATGTTAGTATTGAAACGACTGATTTTAGGTGCCCCCGGTGTAGTCACCTCTAGGAGGGTAGTAGGACTCACTGAGGCTTAGTAGTCTCACCCCACTCCAAACAATTTTTTTTAGGTAAACAGGATATTCGGAGCAAGGACCAGGCAGGAGGCTGACAGTTGGAGCTGAGCTTGGATTGTCTGCCTTGAAGATTTTATTTTCTTCGTCTTGCTTTTAGTTTATTATCTTGTTTACTCGGAATACTAGCATTTATCGCTGTATTTTATTTGTTATCCCTTTTGTATTCTAAGCAATTTGTATCTTGCTAATTTATTCAGTAAACTTAATTGTACTCAGATCCATATTACGTATGTCTTGACTGAATATTCTAGATATTTTAGTTGGGGCGTTATAATTGGTATCAGAGCAGGTCGATCCAGTATCGGACCTTGCCATGAGTCATTCCAACTCTTCCTAAGTAATACAGACCCTTTGGATCTGGACTGTTTACGCTGAAACCATCGCGTGCTGAGCCTGATCAACTCAGTATTGTGTGGTAGGCAGGGTATTATGGTTTAGAACTGAAGTGAACTCTGGAATTCCAGCGTTAAATCCGTAGTGAAGCTGCAATCAAGGAGCATTCGTCGAAGGGAACTCTTACAAGAGAATATTGGAACAGTGGCAAATGGTGCCACAGGAGTAAGTTGTGTATACAATCAAGGAATGCAAGTGTATCCATATACTGAATTGTGTAGTACATAACAGTAATCAACTGACACTGAGTGTCAGGTAAACTTCCTGAGCCTATAAGTAACCTTATCCTAACGGTAGCCTAAATTCAGCCAAGTTCGTGGACCAAATCAACACCCAAGAACAGTAGGCAGTAAACCAAAATTCATCCTAAATTCAAGTCAGCTTAGGATTGGGAGTTATGGTATTGTGCAAAGTAGAAGTTTGGACGAACCACAAAATCATTCCCTTTCACTCTGTTTCACTCGCTTAGCGAGTAAAAACACGCTGCAGCGAGCTTAGCAGGCTGCTGTTGTTGCTTGTTGTAGCCTGGTTCTCTGTTCAGTCATTTTTGCCATGGTGAACAGCCTCAAGCCCTCATTCATATTCTTACCATACCATCTTTTAGAATTTCAGTGTACCTGACCCTAAGCCAACCTGTACTTTTAGGGATTGTTGAGGAAACACATTGGAGGTAACATTAGAAGTTGAGTGCGAACTAGAAGTGGGAATAAGTAAACCCGTCTTAATACAAAGCAATGATTAAACTGAGAGCACTGGGACTCAGCCATATTTAGTTTAACAGATTAGACTCCATATTATCCGTGTCCGTACCCGAGATAGCACCTTAAACTCAGACCGCCCCTATGGTTCCAAGTAGAAACCCAGTATAGTGAACCACATAGATGTCCTTGGCATAGAACTTTCAAATTGAACTACCTAAACTAGAGAAACCAAATTAGGGCGCGAACACATTCCAATATTTCTTTAAGGTCACCTTATTAGATTTCCCTCTAGAATGCCCTTAACTAAGTTACTTTGACCTTTCGTCTCGTGACAGTGTTCCTAATCCACCATTAAGAACTAAACTTCATTTAGAACAACAATTAGGAATTTCCTTTTCAACTACACCAGTCTTTACTAGTAGACCCAGCAAACTCATTAAGTAGCTTTACTATCATGTCCCTAAAATAGTAATTCCATGGATTAGCACAAGCCGATACTACGTGTTTAGGATTTCAAATCGAACAACCTATACTAGAGAATCACATTAGAAGACAATAATAGAACCTTGACATATAAGTACTGATCTTGCCTCACATCAAAATTAAATTCCTCTTTAGTAACACCGTCATCCAAATAGGTTTGTTATAGACCATTAAATCAAGCCTTCAAATGCTAGTGGCATAGAACTTTTGGCCAATTTAATCACCCGTCAAGAATAGGAAACCTCAGCATCCGTACCTCAATATTTTCCTTATCGCGAAACCTATTAGGTGAACACCTAAGGTAACTAACTTTAGATGTCAGTAAATAGGACCGGCCCATCAGAGTATACCAGTAGACGCACCTGACCCTTGTAGGTTAAGTTTTAGCTAGTGTAACAGTTAAGGATTACCGTTAGCACCGTCAGCCGCCAAGACAATCCGTAGTTACTTTGTCATTAGAGGAATTAGAGACCGGAAACTCAGATTCATGTTAGGTTGACCATTCAGATTACGAACTCTTGCAGTTGGACCATTAGCTACGAGATCAGTAGGAACAGTCAACCGTACATTCGAGAGTTGTCATCCATTTACCAATAGGCTAGTAATCCAATATTGTAGGCCCACAAGCCACCCAGTTTGAGGATTAGGTTTAAACTACCATATTCTATTACCCTCTTGATGCCAACCAAGCTATAAAACTACCTCAGATAATAACATTAGATGCCAGCGACATAGGGTCGACATTTTGTGTAGAACAAACCTTAAGCCAAACAGTAGAAGACACAACTTGAAAAGATTGACAAAATAAGAGACTGTACCAATAACACCAATTCCTGGAACACTCCTTTAGGTACAGGTATTAATTATCCATGACTTAAGTAACTAAGTTTGACCTTAGTCTCAGCCACCGACACACCTCAGTATATTCGGACCTTCCCGTTAGGAGACTGTTAGAAATCAGTTAGACATACCGGTGAGAAATCGTCAGTACGAAATTGAGTGAGAACCCAGCTGTCCTAACCTGAGAGCTCTGACAGCAGAAATGGAGATGTAGAACTTTAGCCTGAACTCAATAGGAAACCAATCTTCAATTACTTTTCATTCGTTCTGAGATTCTTTTTCAGCCAGCTCATTGGACCAAGCAATGTTCAAATCTACGTTCATAAGTCCTGGAACACTATGTACGTGTGTACTCTATAACTTGTCTGATTACGCGTCAGATGAGAAAATTCTTCTCGTGCATTAAATGACTTGTCAATCATATGTTATGCCTAAATTCAACTAGGATTCAAACTTTTCAAATTTCTCGAAGCCAATTGGTTACATCAAGGGTGATAAAGTCACACTCAAGTAACCGCATTAAGTGTTCTCTTTTCAAGATTTCCAATTGTGTTATTGTTAACAGAAATCTATCTGCGGAAGTTAATTATTCTTGAGAAGGTCAAGAATAATTTCGGTTTCATTTCTTACTCGTTCGGTTGACCTGTCAAACAACATACTTCGAATCACCCCGGTAAAACTTATCTAGCTCAGTATCAGCAAATCAATAAACTTTGTGCACTCTAACCTAGCAATCTATTCTTCAGTAAAGTTAGTTAACTATTCTTCGTAGTCTTATCAGTTGAATTCAGAACTAAATTTGGACCAGCCCCTAAATCAGTGGAATTAAGTTATACTAGTGCAAGCAGTGTTGAGGATTTAAACTTGCTAACTTCGTGCTCCTAACCATGTAAGATCAGTGTGTTAACCTTGAGTACCTCTGCCCGAACGTTTCAACCTTCTAGATTCATTTCCTGTAATCTCGTGAGGTTTTGTACCGAAGCCCAAACGCTTAAACCGGAACATTTCAATTCCAAGTCTAATTACCAGTAATTAGCATAAGTGTAAGCACTACTTACTCGCTTGGAGTAGTATACCAATCTCATTTGGAAGCCCTTTTTCCTATCCTCAGTGATCTATTAAGATAATTCAGTCAACCGCTCTAAGCTAAATCTTTCTATTCAGCCTCAGCATT
This sequence comes from Trifolium repens, assembly GCA_030408175.1. NCBI lineage: Eukaryota > Viridiplantae > Streptophyta > Magnoliopsida > Fabales > Fabaceae > Trifolium > Trifolium repens. Next base: position 35,177,045 of record CP125843.1, on the reverse strand, counting down.
ACAAGCTTACACTTTAAGTGAGCAATCAGCCAAGTAGAGGATCTGATTTTCTCATCCCAGTTTCACGTATTAGTTACCAATAAAGGAAATTCAAACAAGATGGATCTTGACCTTGAGAGATAATCTGAACCTAAATGCATCCGCATGTTGGATGTGCAACTGCGATCACCGTGCTGTACCAGAATGGATTGAAATTGTAGGTGGGATTTTATCGGATAACTATAGGTTCGTCTGCTCATAAGTTCAAACTCACTGACAGAAGAATCAGTAGTGTCTGGACGATTTTCCACTCGTTTTATATTTCGATCGATTTTGGAATAATTTCACAACACGCGATACAGAGGTACAAATAACATGTTGAGCATGGTGGTACACAGAAAGAAGAACGGCTGTATGATTGAGAGAATTTGGATATGACAATATCAATACCAGGCCAGGTACCGACATCCAAGTCCAATTGAGTTGGAGTTTTACCAGTGGTAACAGAAGAAGACTGGCCGAAATTGAGGAGTCCATGGGATCATAGACTAAGATAAGGGCAACTCTGCCATAAGATGACTATAGGCAATTGAATCAGAGTGCGCAGCACTGCAACTTTTGAGAATGTGAGGATAACCTTAGCCAGTAACTTTAAGAGAGGAAATCTTTATTCCAAGGGATGGAATGCGTTAAACTGAAGAATAGACGAAGTATAGTTTCAGATGCAGACCTAAACAACCTACCCTGACGTGAAATGGAAAAGTTTTGAATTTTGTAACAGCCCGTTTTTCAAAGGCCAAAAAGTCACTATAATTTTTTTTTCTTTTCTTTTTCAACTAACACTCAGAGTGCGCATATAATATTTTTCAATGAGCCGGCATTCAAATATACAAAAGACTCATTACCATAGGTGCTTCGACAAGCAAAGTGTATCCCTGAATAATTACAACCCAAGTCTAAGTATTCTAATACTTATAACAAAACAAGATAGACACCCTATGCTATCCAAAAAGCACGGTGCACAAAACACACCGGCGCATAGTCTAACTATACTAAAACTCCAGCCACTCACTGGGCCTGGAACAGCCACTGTCGTCACCACGACCTAACCCATCACCTGGGTTGGGATGAGCCCGCAAATGAAAGAAAGGGTCACCACAAAATACAAGTATATATATATATAACCAGTGCGAAAGATGTACACATAACAAATTTCCACATACACAAGAGAAAGCTCTTTAACACCAAAGCAATTCCCACCAACGGGTTCATATAAGCAATGCACACATAGCCTATAATGCAACCTCTACAATGTGTGGTACTAACCCTAGCTACCACAATGCATGAGCTCCAGAACTGTAGGTCCAACCCCTACTAAACACCAATGGAATCACAAGGTTAGGGTGGATCCACTCTCGCAATCACACCCCATGGTCCACTCCCGCAACCATGTATCAAACTCAACAAAGTCACAAAGGTTAAGGTGGATCCACTCCCGCAATCACACCCCATGGTCCACTCCCGCAACCATGTATCGAACTCAACTAAATCACACAAGATTTAGGTGGATCCACTCCCGCAATCACACCCCATGGTCCACTCCCGCAACCATGTGTTGAACTCAATAAAACCCTATAAGAATCAGGTGGGTCCGCTCCCGCAACCACACCTCGTAGTCCCCTCCCGCAACTACACCTCGTAGTCCCCTCCCGCAACTACGCACTAACAATGCATGAGCATACGATTCCCCATGTATACTAATGCAACAAATACATACCTCCCTAGCATATGTAAACCATCCCAACAACATACATACATACATATCCAATCATATGTAACAAACCACAACAAACATACATACATTTCCAATCATATGTATTTACTCACATGTTCATACATACATCTCCCATCATATGTAAAGCAACGCACGTATTGTAAACACTTTCTCATCACGAGAATACATAACACATACATGCCAAACACACAAACACACATCACCGAAAATAACCAACGAACATGTTATAACTCAGTGAAAAGACAGAAATAAAGTGATGCCCTTACCTCGGCAAGCTTCCGTCAACAATACACGCTCAAACGACACAACGCGCTTCCTAAAACAAGCAGCGCAACAATCAATACATTGTTCTCTAACCAATAGTATTGAAACTAAACCAAAAACCTCAAAACCCTAAAGGTTCCTAAGGAAAATCCGCTCTTTCGGATATCATACCAATTACTATCGTATTGATCAACCCCCATGAGTTATTCGTACTATTTTTAGGACCCAAAACAATGGCCAAAAGTCTTAAATAATTTGAAATGCAAAATGGCCGTTTTCTTGCGTTATAAGTTACGTACTTTCCGAGTACCCGAAAAACTCGTTTCCAATCCCAACCACTTCCATAAATTAATAAAAAGGGATTAGAAAGCTAAAAACCCAGTTAGGACATCATAATCCAAAATCTCAACTCCCAGAGCTCGCCCTGGCGAGTTGGTGGCGAGTGAAGGCAGAGAGTACTGGTCTAACTCGCTCTGGAGCTCGCCCTGGCGAGTTGTCAAGACCTGTGACACTCGCCCTGGCGAGTAACCACTCGCCCAGCGAGTTTCAACTGTCATGACAGCAAAAGACAGCAACTCACACCACCTTTCTCCACCCAAGCCTAGTTTGATTCTATTAGTTCCCAACACTTTTTCAAGGCATAAAAACAAACCATTTTCATAAGCAAGCAATTCATTTCCGAAAGCTTGTAGGTTGCTTCGAGTGCAAGTTATTTGGTTTTCACTTCCAAAATCAAAACCAAATCTAAACACAAGTTTTATTACGGGCCTTAACCGTCCGGTAATCATTTTCAAACATGTTTTCAAGGTAAAAAGCGACACCACATGTCACAATAGTTTTAAACCACTTTGACCCCAAAATACTCCCCAAAACACTTAGGAAAATATTTTCAAAAACCTCAAAATATTTTTCATCGGATTTTTCCAAAACAAAACCATACAACGCATTTCCCTTTCGCCCAAAGGTTCAAAGACAACTTTTCTTTTCAAAACCTTACAACATAACCTCATGTTATTGATCAATACTCTAAACTTTCAAAACCCTAACTTTTCTCATGAGATTCTCACAAACTCATGGAAAATTGAAATAACAAAGCCTACACATGCTTACTAAACCCTCATGAACAACTTTCATGGAACAAAAACCATTCACAACCAATTCTTATGAAAATTCTCCCAAGAACATAATCATAAACATCCTAACTCCCTAAGAATCTTAGCCAAACAAGGATAGGGAATAGGTTTAGTTACCTTAGGAAGAAGAATCTCACAACTCCAAGCTTTCAACCAAACTTCTAATCAAGTGATATGGTGAAGGAATGCAAAACTTCACAAGTTGGGAAGGTGGAAAAGAAGCCACGGCTAAAGAGAAGAAGAGTGAAGAAGTTTTGTGATTTATCTTATGACAACAAGTGACTAAAAGTCTCCCTTAAGACTTAGTCTTGTTCCATAATAGCCTTTGGATCAAATAGGATAAAGCTTCAAGACACAATCCTAGCCCTTGGATCAATCCGAGTCTATCTTCCCAAGATATTTCCCATAACCTCATAAAACGAAACGCACGCTCAGTTCTCGCGCATCGCGACGAACGTAAATCACAAAAACGGAAAACCTACAGAAAGAACGTCTATCGTTTTTCCATTCCAAAACTTATCGCCGAATCTTTTTCCGCGACTGCAATTTTCTTCCACACCTTAGAAAATTAATCTCAGGACATATCCTAACTCACGCAGATATCTAAAACTTCCATCCGAAACCTCACTCAAAACAGACGCAGTAAGATTTTCCATCCGCGGGCAAAATCCTACTCGTTTTTCCAAAAACAAGAATAATCCAAAACTCGTTATTCTAAGACCACAGAAATCTCCTCATACTTAAAAGAGTATCACGACCCGAAAGTCTGTGCCTTTCCAGCGCACGAGCACAAAACAGGCTCCGTTTCAGCAAAAATCTCATTATTGTGACGATATCAACAAAACCGCCTCACTAAAACCCTAAAACTCGTAGCCGACACTAGAGTTCCTTAGAAAATTGTACAGTGAAATCTTGGGTCTTACATTACTACCCTCCAAAAAGAAGTTTCGTCCTCGAAACTAAAGGTAAGAGTAACAACTCAACTAATTATTACCATCACCAACACAACAAAATCCCTTCGGATTAGGTGCAGCCACACAGATGCTAACACCGGGTGAAGTCACACAGATACTCTCACCAACACACTGGCACAACCGTGCACCAACCGCAACTCTCAACGAGTTCACCACTCAAAAATTAACTTCACACCAGAGGTTCTCAACCTCTAGTTCCTCAAAAGTCCAAAGGTTCACACAAATTTTTTCCAAAATCCATTCTTTTGCCTCCGCGACGTAGCCTAAACCACTAGGTTCACGCGAAGCAGTGACTAGCTACCCTCCAAAAAGAAACACAGCACTCTCTGTGCACCACTAAGTTTAGCAAAACTAGTCAATTCCAAACAAACAGCATACATTCAAACATTCAAGAGTGGGTTGCCCTCCAACAATAAACAATGCAGTAAAATGTTACCTGCAACTAGTAATCCTCATGCATGGCATTACCGGTCTGACCGTTTACTCCAGTGCCCATACAGTAAGCACCTCCTCTAGCAGCGGGTCGAACTCCTTGTGCCACATCTGCCGACGTCCCGGCCTTTGGGTCTTTGCAATCCCTAGCAAAATGACCCGGTTTCCGACAGTTGAAACAAATATTCCCCGGACTCGGACATTCGTTTGCATAATGCCCCGCTTGCCCACATCTGAAGCAACCTTGCTTCTCTCCACCCCGACTCCCCTGAGTCTCTTGATTCTCCGAGCGACCTGGTCCTCTATTATTTTGGGAACGGTTATCAGACACATTCCCTCGCTTCCTCTTATTTTGACCCGAACTCGGATTCTGACCACTAGAATTACTAGGTCCTCCAACACTAAAATCACCCTGGCGGTTCTCCCGCTTCTTCCTCATATCCTCCACCTCTTGGCACTTCTCTACCAAGACTTGAAACTGACGAATACCCAACGGCACCACTGCATCTTGCAGTTCATACCTCAAACCATCCTGAAAGCGACGACACATATAGGTCTCATCTATCCCATCCCTAAAGAAACGGAAGTAACGGGATAGTGACTCAAACTTTTTGGCATAGGCTTCCACTTTAATGCCCCCCTGCCGCAGCTGCAGGAACTCCTCTCCGTACCTCTCCCTCGCAGTCTCGGGAAAGTACTTAGCTAAGAACCTCCTCTTGAAGTTCTCCCAATTTACCTCCTCATCAACATTTCCCATAAGGAGCCTGGTGTTCCCCCACCAATATTCAGAACTACCCTGTAACTGATAGGTAGCTAAGACTACCTTCTCCCTTTCTGGACAATGAATTGCCCCGAATATCCTCTCCACAGATTGGAGCCACAAGTCAGCAGTTTCCGAACCTCCCTCCCCATTAAACTTTGGAGGAGCCTGCTGATTGAAACTCGTAAGAACCCGAGATGCAGCAGCTATAATCTCCCTCTCACGCTTCTCTGCATCCCTCTTCGCCTTAGCATGAGTTTGCGCAGTCACAGCAGCTGCCATGGTATGGATGGCATAAGCCATCTGATTCACATCAACCTCTGGTACTACAGGAACTGGATTCGCCCTTCTTGGCGGCATTCTATTCTGCACGATACCAATTCTGATTAGATCCTTAGTCAAACAATTCTGAATCCTAACAGAATATCTCACTCCACGGATTACTAACATAAGACCCGACACCAAACATACACTAGAACTAACACGACTCTAGTTATGGTCTAACCGACTCTGGACTAACGACTCAAGTATACACTTTCCCTTTGAAGATTTAAAGCCGTGCTCTGATACCAATTGTAACAGCCCGTTTTTCAAAGGCCAAAAAGTCACTATAATTTTTTTTTCTTTTCTTTTTCAACTAACACTCAGAGTGCGCATATAATATTTTTCAATGAGCCGGCATTCAAATATACAAAAGACTCATTACCATAGGTGCTTCGACAAGCAAAGTGTATCCCTGAATAATTACAACCCAAGTCTAAGTATTCTAATACTTATAACAAAACAAGATAGACACCCTATGCTATCCAAAAAGCACGGTGCACAAAACACACCGGCGCATAGTCTAACTATACTAAAACTCCAGCCACTCACTGGGCCTGGAACAGCCACCGTCGTCACCACGACCTAACCCATCACCTGGGTTGGGATGAGCCCGCAAATGAAAGAAAGGGTCACCACAAAATACAAGTATATATATATATAACCAGTGCGAAAGATGTACACATAACAAATTTCCACATACACAAGAGAAAGCTCTTTAACACCAAAGCAATTCCCACCAACGGGTTCATATAAGCAATGCACACATAGCCTATAATGCAACCTCTACAATGTGTGGTACTAACCCTAGCTACCACAATGCATGAGCTCCAGAACTGTAGGTCCAACCCCTACTAAACACCAATGGAATCACAAGGTTAGGGTGGATCCACTCTCGCAATCACACCCCATGGTCCACTCCCGCAACCATGTATCAAACTCAACAAAGTCACAAAGGTTAAGGTGGATCCACTCCCGCAATCACACCCCATGGTCCACTCCCGCAACCATGTATCGAACTCAACTAAATCACACAAGATTTAGGTGGATCCACTCCCGCAATCACACCCCATGGTCCACTCCCGCAACCATGTGTTGAACTCAATAAAACCCTATAAGAATCAGGTGGGTCCGCTCCCGCAACCACACCTCGTAGTCCCCTCCCGCAACTACACCTCGTAGTCCCCTCCCGCAACTACGCACTAACAATGCATGAGCATACGATTCCCCATGTATACTAATGCAACAAATACATACCTCCCTAGCATATGTAAACCATCCCAACAACATACATACATACATATCCAATCATATGTAACAAACCACAACAAACATACATACATTTCCAATCATATGTATTTACTCACATGTTCATACATACATCTCCCATCATATGTAAAGCAACGCACGTATTGTAAACACTTTCTCATCACGAGAATACATAACACATACATGCCAAACACACAAACACACATCACCGAAAATAACCAACGAACATGTTATAACTCAGTGAAAAGACAGAAATAAAGTGATGCCCTTACCTCGGCAAGCTTCCGTCAACAATACACGCTCAAACGACACAACGCGCTTCCTAAAACAAGCAGCGCAACAATCAATACATTGTTCTCTAACCAATAGTATTGAAACTAAACCAAAAACCTCAAAACCCTAAAGGTTCCTAAGGAAAATCCGCTCTTTCGGATATCATACCAATTACTATCGTATTGATCAACCCCCATGAGTTATTCGTACTATTTTTAGGACCCAAAACAATGGCCAAAAGTCTTAAATAATTTGAAATGCAAAATGGCCGTTTTCTTGCGTTATAAGTTACGTACTTTCCGAGTACCCGAAAAACTCGTTTCCAATCCCAACCACTTCCATAAATTAATAAAAAGGGATTAGAAAGCTAAAAACCCAGTTAGGACATCATAATCCAAAATCTCAACTCCCAGAGCTCGCCCTGGCGAGTTGGTGGCGAGTGAAGGCAGAGAGTACTGGTCTAACTCGCTCTGGAGCTCGCCCTGGCGAGTTGTCAAGACCTGTGACACTCGCCCTGGCGAGTAACCACTCGCCCAGCGAGTTTCAACTGTCATGACAGCAAAAGACAGCAACTCACACCACCTTTCTCCACCCAAGCCTAGTTTGATTCTATTAGTTCCCAACACTTTTTCAAGGCATAAAAACAAACCATTTTCATAAGCAAGCAATTCATTTCCGAAAGCTTGTAGGTTGCTTCGAGTGCAAGTTATTTGGTTTTCACTTCCAAAATCAAAACCAAATCTAAACACAAGTTTTATTACGGGCCTTAACCGTCCGGTAATCATTTTCAAACATGTTTTCAAGGTAAAAAGCGACACCACATGTCACAATAGTTTTAAACCACTTTGACCCCAAAATACTCCCCAAAACACTTAGGAAAATATTTTCATAAACCTCAAAATATTTTTCATCGGATTTTTCCAAAACAAAACCATACAACGCATTTCCCTTTCGCCCAAAGGTTCAAAGACAACTTTTCTTTTCAAAACCTTACAACATAACCTCATGTTATTGATCAATACTCTAAACTTTCAAAACCCTAACTTTTCTCATGAGATTCTCACAAACTCATGGAAAATTGAAATAACAAAGCCTACACATGCTTACTAAACCCTCATGAACAACTTTCATGGAACAAAAACCATTCACAACCAATTCTTATGAAAATTCTCCCAAGAACATAATCATAAACATCCTAACTCCCTAAGAATCTTAGCCAAACAAGGATAGGGAATAGGTTTAGTTACCTTAGGAAGAAGAATCTCACAACTCCAAGCTTTCAACCAAACTTCTAATCAAGTGATATGGTGAAGGAATGCAAAACTTCACAAGTTGGGAAGGTGGAAAAGAAGCCACGGCTAAAGAGAAGAAGAGTGAAGAAGTTTTGTGATTTATCTTATGACAACAAGTGACTAAAAGTCTCCCTTAAGACTTAGTCTTGTTGTAGCGGGCTGGAAAATCACTTCCATTTTTCATACAATGAAGTCGCCATCGACGTTTATTTATCCCGTGAGGGGAAAGGAAAATATCACGAAAACCTTGGTTTAGGTTCGGGAGTTGGTTATGCGAGAGGAAGGTGTTAGCACCCCTCGCATCCATCGTACTCGATGGGAACCGTTTAGGTGGTTTAGGGTTTGTCTGCGTAGGTTTGAAATAAATTACTCTGTCGTTGGCTAATCTCTACTTCGTTTCCACTTTAACCAAAAAAGGTTTTTATTATTTGAGTTTGACGGTTGTAGGAGCCCGCTCCTACGTATTCCCCGGTGCAATGGGAAACTCAAAACTCACGTAGTTCTGGTAAAAAATGTTTGTGTGGTTGGTTGATTTTAAACGGGTAACGTTTATTTCGTATTCCGCTGACACAACGACGCTTGTATGCTCTAATCAGAGGCTTAAGCTGTGTGTGTGTCAGAGGAGTAGATAAAACGTGTATCCATTGTAAAAAGAGAGTTTGAATAACGGATGCTGCTTATTTCGCATTCCGCTGATACAACGTTGCTTGTATGCTCTAATCAGAGGCTTAAGCTGTGTATGTGTCAGAGGAATGGATAAAGCGTATATCCATGTTTTTCTGAAAAGAATTTTAAGTGTGTAGGGTTAAGTTTTAACGCTTGTTTTTGGAATGAGAGCAGCTTGAGTGACTAGTCAACTGTCCGGCCACCAAGACAACTCGGGGAAGAAAGAAGCAACTGCCAGATTCTCCCTTTTTCATTCTTTATTGTGAAATCCTTTGATTAAGTTTATCCAGAAACAATGTTTGAGAGAAATACGGGGGTTGGTTTATTTTAAAGCTTATTTTAGAATGAGAGCAGCTTGAGTAACTAGTCAACTGTCCGGTTACCAAGACAACTCAGAGAAGAAAGAAGCAACTGCCAGATTCTCTCCTTTTCATTCTTTAGTTCTTATGAAAAACCTTTGATTAACTTTATTAAGAAATGATGTCCGAAAAAAAGACGATCGTTGGTTTATTTTAGAATTCATTCTAGAATGAGAGCAGCTTGAGCGACTAGTCAACTGTCCGGTCACCAAGACAACTCGGGGAAGAACGAAGCAACTGCCAGGTTCTCCCTTTTTCATTCATTATTGTGAAATCCTTTGTTAGTTTGATTATGAAAGCCAAAGTCCAAAAGAAAAGAACAAGAGAACCAGAGCAAACATAATAGCAAAAACAAGTGATAATAATGATGAGATAAATCACAAAATAGGCAAAGTATAAATGCAAATGCATGAATCAATATGATATAGTTAAATATGCATGAATGAATCAAGAATGAATGAGAATTGATGATGCATAATTAAATAAAAATGCATAAGCTAAAGTAGCGTACAATGAATTAAATAACATAAACGTGCTAAATTAAATCAAAGTAAATGAGATGAGTTAGAATGAAATGAAATAAAGCTAAAGAGCTGAAGAAAAGCATAAGAAATAAAAATAAGCAATTAATCATAATTAAGCACTTAAGTAAATAAGCTAAAAAGCTAAAAAAGTGATTAAACAACAAGCTAAGGAAAGCATGAACATAATCTGAAATCAAACATGATTTAAGTAAAGCAAAATGGCCCAGTAAGCTAAAAAGCTCAAGCACCAAATAAGTGCTTATGAAAATAAGCTAAAAAGTGATTAACTAAGCTAAAAAGCTAAACAATAAGCTAAAAAGCTAAACTGAAAACTCAAATATGAAGAGCAAAATTTAAGCATAGCAAAGTGACTAAAATAGCTTAAATAAGCTATTAGTCACTTAGTGCTTTTGAAAATAAGCTGAAAATCAATTAAAATTAAGTTCAGAAGGGGGGTGCAAATAATGAAGACCAGTAAAAACAGGGGGGGTGCCAATAGCAAGCAGAAAATAAAAGAAAATAAAAAAGAAAAAAAACGGAAAAGGACAAGAATGGTGGGACCCGCGCTGCCCAGCTAATGGCGCGACGCCACGTGGCGCGCCGGGTCCTTGCCAACACACAGCCGCCGGCGGCGGTCAGGCACGGAAAACGGAGGAAAAATAATCAGCAACCAATCATTGATGTCATAAAATGCTTCCTTAAAAAACAAAAGCTTAAAAGCAATTAATAAATAATAAGTGGGACCCGCAAAGCTTCTTCTTCCTTCAAACCAAATAGAAAAAAAACGCAGGAGAGATGCAGAGAAAGAACCACAACAACACCATTAAACATATCAACATAACACTACTAAAATTTCAAAACTTAACCAAAAAAATAAAGCGAGTATACCATTTCACTCAGAAAATTAGGCATAACATGAAAATGAACTCAGTTTTTACAGATCATGCATATAAAAATTAAAAAAAATCATAAAGTTTCGGATCTACCACATACAAACTCAAAATAAGCTACATTTCAACCAAATAATTTATGGAAAAGCATCACAGCATGTCATCTAGAGTACATACACGAAAATCTACCTGTTTTGAGCTTTATTTTGGCCTTGTTACCTCAAACCTTCTCTTTGACACTTTGAGCTTTAATCCACCATTTCCACTTGATCTCTGAAGCTTCGAAGGTGTTGGTTCAGCTACTGAAAGCGTACTGAGATGAAGGTTGGAAGAAGAGATTTTGAGTTTTGGTTAAGATTTGAGTGAGATTGGATTTTGGGAAAAGTGAGAAAAATGAGAGAAAAAATCTGTGTTGTTGTTGTTGTTTTATGATGAATTTCGCCCCCCTTTCTTTCTAGCTGCTGCTGATGGCTTTTGTTGGTGTTTATATAGTGAGAAATTAGGTTAAGAATGGATTGAAATTGTTGGCCAAGAAAAGGGTAAAATTGAGAAAGTGGTTTATGATATTTTGTGAGGTTTTTGTTGGCACATGGACTCCTTTTTTTGGCATGATGAGGTGTAGAGAATGGAATGTTCTAGGCTTATGATGATGTGTCAATGATTGGAATTTTTTGGTACTTCCTTTGATTTTTGGGAACAAATAACAAATTAAAAATAACACATAAAATAATAAAATAAAAATAAATATGCCAAATAAAAATATGCATGATGATGAAAATGTGATTATGCAAAAATGGTTATGGATTAAAAATGAAAGAAAAAAAAAGAATTGAAATTTGATTTTTATAAGGTTTCTTGAAATGCAAGTAACTAATTAAAAATAATTGATAAATAAGAAATAAAAATAATGCAAGGGTAAAATGGTAAAAAAATTAACCTTTATGATCATGCCATGCAAAAATATGCAAGAAGACAATCTCATGTGTTTTTTGTGTCAACATTAATTTTTAAAATTAAAAAAGGTTTTGTTGACTTATTTAAAGAAGTGCAAAAATGCCATGGGGGCAAAATTGGAATAAATAAATAAAAAATATGAGGGGCAAAAGGGTAATAAAAATGCATGGGGCAAAATTAGGGTATGACAGCTGCCCCTATTTAATTAGCTTAAACCATAAGAATGCGAATAGCCCTGGTATTCGTATTCTTTTGGTGGAAGATAATTAAATACAGAATGCCCTAATTTTGCATGAGCATGAGTGATGATGAGAGGAAAGAGTGAACCTGCTCAGTATCCTTGGTATCCTTATCTCAGGATTTCTTCTTGAATGTGAACCATCGCCTCAAGGGTGCTTAGATTCTGGGAATAAATCGTCGCCTAACCAGGTGCTTGGACTGATGAAGATGAACCGTCGCCTAAACAGGTACTTGGATTCTGCTGAATAAGTCGTCGCCTAAACAGGTACTTGGACTGATGAAGATGAATCGTCGCCTAAGCAGGTACTTAGATTCTACTGAATAAGTCGTCACCTAAACAGGTACTTGGACTGATGAAGATGAATCGTCGCCTAAACAGGTACTTAGATTCTGAGAATAAGTCGTCGCCTAAACAGGTACTTAGACTGATGAAGATGAATCGTCGCCTAAACAGGTACTTAGATTCTGAGAATAAGTCGTCGCCTAAACAGGTACTTAGACTGATGAAGATGAATCGTCGCCTAAACAGGTACTTAGATTCTGCTGAATAAGTCGTCACCTAAACAGGTACTTGGACTGATGAAGATGAATCGTCGCCTAAACAGGTACTTAGATTCTGCTGAATAAGTCGTCGCCTAAACAGGTACTTAGACTGATGAAGATGAATCGTCGCCTAAACAGGTACTTAGACTAATGAAGATGAATCGTCGCCTAAACAGGTACTTGGATTCTGTTGAATAAGTCGTCGCCTAAACAGGTGCTTGGACTGATGAAGATGAACCGTCGCCTAACCAGGTGCTTGGATTCTGAGAACATTTGTCCCTGTTTAGCTTTCCTATTGGGGAAACTCAAATATACTTGTTGTCATTCCTGTCGAGGAACCGGACAAGGTTGAAGATGCTTGTTGTCATTCCTATTGAGGAACCAGACAAGGTTGAAGATGCTTGTTGTCATTCGAACCAAAACTCAATCAGAAGTTGCTGTGATGATGTGCTTGAATAAGCTGTTGTGATTATCTTGTAGAAGAATTTTTCCAGAAAATTTGCAATTCACTGGGGAGGAGCTTGGATATGATTTTTCAACTAATCCGCTGGGGAAACAATTTACCAACCGACTTGCTAGAAAATAGGTCAAACTGCCTTTCTTGTGATTAAGTGACCAAAGCCTATATTCTGCAAGGAGAAACCTTTGAACTTGCTTGATGTATGCATGTTTGCCATGATCATTTATGAAATGAAATGCATGATTAATGTATGTGATGACATGAAATGACTGTGTGCTATTGGAAGTCGGGTTTCAAAATTGGTGTTAATGAACACTTGGTTTTATTTAGGTTCCATTGAATATTGGGTTTTGAGTGGGTGCCAATAATGATTGGTCTTTGAGTGGGTTTGCCAATAATGATTGGACTTTGAAGGTGCCAATAATCATTAGACTTGTCAATGCAAGATTAGGTTCTTGATTGTGGATGTTTGATTTGGCTTCTTGGTTTTTTCTGAGTCGTTGGTCTTGTGGTATGGGGCATACCTGATGCTTGAATGAAATGACGTGATCAATGCATACTAATGATTTACATGAATGAAATGACATGACTAATGCATGACGCTTATTTGCATGAATGAAATGACATGACTAATGCATGACGATGACTGATGCCCCTATGGTGGGTGGTGAATGTTTCTTGTATCAAGGCCTTTTGTGGATTGGTGGTTGATGTTGATTCCCGACACCAGTTCTGAATCCAATGGTTGCAGATGTTCATCAGGCTTTGCTTGAGTAGCTTGGAAGATATAGGGAGAACCTGCCCCTGTGTATATTGTCTTGCCCCAGTCTGTTGGGCATTTGAAGTGCTTTGCCTTGACTTTCGGCCAACTTACTGATATTGGTTCTCCCTCTCTGAGAGGTGTGCCCCTAGATTGAGCCATTCTGAAACATGATTGGCTGGGCCACCAGGATCCTCATGTGATCTGCCCCTAGTCATCAGAGTTTGCTGTTGATTGGCAGAACCCCAAGGTGGTTTGCCCCTAATCAAGAGTGTCTTGAGCTGATTTATTAGGTCCTTGAAGACTGGGTTCCGATACCGCTTTCCATGATGCGACCCTAGGACACTATGTCTGTGCCGAATGATCTTTCTAAGGGATGTGCCCCATGATTAAGTGAAGTCCTGAGATAGCTGCCCCAGATTAGTCCAAGGTTCTTCTTGATTGCTTGGTAACAGCTCAGAGTTTGGAACTTCTTTATTGTCAAGTGTTGACTTGCAGACAAACCTGTTTGCTTGAAATAGTAATTCCAATGCCATTTTAATGCAAATTTTGAAATTGAAGTTGAGATGGTATTTATGTACAATGGGTGTATATTGTGGAAGAAAGTGTGAGAGTATGATATTAACAAAGATTTTTGTGAGTCAGGTTAACGTAACCTTGCTACCGTATGCTTTCAAAATAAACCTTGCTTCAATTAGGTCTTTTGAGGGTTGTAACGTGGCCTGGTTCACGGTTTCTGAATAAAAGGAAATGAGGCTCAAAGTTTGATTTTAACCCATCCCATTCTTCGTGATGATCTTCAGCCCTAAGTTCAATTAACTCAACTCACAAGTTTAAGTCCTAAGAGGTTTTCTGAGATTGTGATGGTTCGGGAACCAAGGATGTGTTTCCCCTTTGTTGTGGCAGTCACATTGGCCTTTTGTTTTGGTCACATGATTTTGTTTTGTCATGAATCTTGGTGACCTTTGCTTTTTGCATTTTTCATTTTATTTTTTTTCGATCCCTAACTTTTACCTAGACTATTCTTTTGCATTTTTAGTCTAGCGGGATACCCTAATTTTTGCCTAAGCCATTTTGAGGTTTTGACTTAGCGGGCTTTTCTTTCTCTCTTTTTTTTTGTATTTTGTTTGGCGAATTGTGACTGCCTTGGTAATGGATGATGAGGAACACCTTATTGACTTTTTTTTTGCTTTTCTTTTGAAACTCGAACGTATGGTCGAGTTAATTGAACACTACCCTGCCCCGGGTTAAAATTGCGGTTTTTTCGTATAGAAAGAAACACCAACTTCTAGGCTCAAAGGGGGTGACTACGGATTAACTTCCTTATTTCTCCGGTGTTTGGGAATTTGAAACAATGCCTTACATCATCAACAAAGTTTTATTTGAAAGTATACTGTAGCAATTTGGTTGTTTCGTTTTTCATCATCCTCTCTCCAATCTTTGTTCAAACAGAAATGATAAAGAAATGAAAGAAATGAGAAGTATTAACATACACATTTTTTACTTATATTTTTTTTTTTTGCTTTTGTGAAGCAGAAGGGAGAAAATTGAATGGACATGAAAGAATGGATTCAAAACATGCATTAATATTTCATTAAGATTAACATTTCAGACAAACAAAGTTTAACGGTAAGTAGATACTTAGCAAAACAAAGGAAAATACAAAAGGGAAACAGCCTAAATGATAATTTTTGCGGCTTGATTCAATCCTTGAACTCTTCAACTAGCATCCACAGATGGGTCTGCATGGCCTGACGACAAGCTATCCTTCACAATTGGGCTCACCCTATCCCTTGAAAGTCAACCGCTTCTGATCAATGAGCTCTTGAACCTTGCGTTTGAATGCTCTACAATTGTCTGTATTGTGTCCTTCAGCACCAGAGTGGAATTCACATTTAGCCTTGGTATCATACCAAACGGGGAATGGCGCAGTCATTGGCCTTAAAGCTCTTGGGGTCACCATCCTATTGTGCACCAGATATGGCAAAAGCTGACTGTATGACACAGGAATCAGATCAAAGACCTTTTTAACTTGCTGCTGAGTTTGTTGTACTTGCTGAGTTCTATGAGACACAAGATTCACATGCTCTTGGAAAGAGTACCCCTGAGGTTGTTGATGTTGTGCAGCTGCCCTGTATGGATACTGGAGGCATGGGATTCGAGCTGGTGATGTTGGACCATTTTGGAAAGTGGCAGCATTTGCCTCATCTTCCTTGAAATTCAATAGTTTCTGATCAATAAGCTCTTGAACCTTGTGTTTAAAACCCCTACAGTTCTCGATGTTGTGTCCGAGCGACCCATTATGATAGTCACATCTAGCATTCTCATCGAAACCAGGTGGATACGGTGGTGACACGGGGTCAAGGGGCTTTAGTTGGACCAACCCTTTTTGGAGTAAGTGTGGCAGGATGTGCCCATATGGCATGGGTATACGATCATAGTGCACATTCCTTCTTTCACTTCGGGGCCCTTGTGGGTTCTGCTGATGTCCCAAGTTCTGTGTGACCTGTCCTGACTGGGAATGATTCAAAGGCGTCTGTATTGCCTGTTTTGAAAACCCTTGGGATTGTTGGGGTTGAACAACTGTTGGATGATTGAAGCATGGGGTACGAGTAGACACCGTTGAGCGAGAGTGAGAGTGAGGTGGGCTGACATTGCTGGGCAAGAATGATTCCATTATCCTTAGCTTGTCCTCTATTGCCTTGAACTTTTGGCGAGTCTCCTCACTCGGGGATGTAACAGATTTTCCCTTAGAGTCATTACCTTGATGAGCATTCATGTGATCCTCGGAACTTTGAGGCATAGCGAACCTGGGTTGGACTTGATGAGTTCTTGGCTGGCCAATCAGCAATTCAGTGTTGGTGCCCGTTGGCTCTTGGGTGTCTTGAGCAACCGCGGAAGTATAGTCGGATGAAGGACATATCAATTTTGACAAAGGGAAACCGATTGGAGGATTTGCCCCTACTGTTGCAGCGTCCACTCTTGAAGGCAAACTGAGATTAGCTAGTATTTCCAAAACACGGTCCAACTTGTCGGTCACTTGGTCCACATCGCCTCTCAAGGCATCAATCTGCTTCTGCATGTTTTCCATGGTTTCCTTGAAATGTTTGAAATCCGGGATCAATGTCGGGGATGAAGCTGTTTTGGTGGACATATGAAGATAAGATAATGGTCTTTTGAATGAATGCAAATGCATGCAAAAGTTTTTATGCTTCATCATTTTATTTTTTATGCAAATGTTATGCAAAAATATTTTTTATCATGAATTTTTTATGAATGAATGCATGAGTGCATGGATGCATGGATGCACTTTTGTAGCAGATTCGCAGATTCTGTCGCGGTGAAGCAGAGGTGTAATTAACATTGCTGAAGTCGAAAGGCTCAAAGTTACCTGTAACCCATCCCTCTCACATGTCGTTCTAGATTTGACAAAGTGCCTAAAATCACGGATTACCCCTTTGGATACGACGTCGCTATTGCAAAGCTCACGACATACGTGCCCAAAAGGAAATCTCATCTAGGTAAGGCCGTTGAGCAACCTTGACACGGGTTCTAAACAGAGGTCCCTAGTAACAAGGTTTGGTTCTAGACCGGGTAATAAAGGTCCCTAGAGTCATGGACTCTCCAAGAAAACATCAGAGACACTAGTCAACTGTCCCGTGTCCTGACATTCTCAAGAGAATCTACTCTAGGCGAGGTGATTATGCCGGAGTCACTAGTCAACTGTCCGGTGACCCAACATAAAGACCCCTAGCTTAGCCTAAGCTTTTCTCAAGCTCGGGTGTAGAGCTTCTCACAGTATCCACGCCACAAGGGCAAAAAGAAAAATAAAAGAAGGAGTAGAAGAAGAGAAACAGCCAATCCAAGCAGATATAATTGACAGAAAAATAAAAGATAAAGCAAGATACTGCAAACCTGAAAAAGCAAACAAACGAACAAACCAACTAAACTGGGCTTAACTCTCAAGCGTCCCCAGTGAAGTCGCCAGCTGTAGCGGGCTGGAAAATCACTTCCATTTTTCATACAATGAAGTCGCCATCGACGTTTATTTATCCCGTGAGGGGAAAGGAAAATATCACGAAAACCTTGGTTTAGGTTCGGGAGTTGGTTATGCGAGAGGAAGGTGTTAGCACCCCTCGCATCCATCGTACTCGATGGGAACCGTTTAGGTGGTTTAGGGTTTGTCTGCGTAGGTTTGAAATAAATTACTCTGTCGTTGGCTAATCTCTACTTCGTTTCCACTTTAACAAAAAAAGGTTTTTATTATTTGAGTTTGACGGTTGTAGGAGCCCGCTCCTACGTATTCCCCGGTGCAATGGGAAACTCAAAACTCACGTAGTTCTGGTAAAAAATGTTTGTGTGGTTGGTTGATTTTAAACGGGTAACGTTTATTTCGTATTCCGCTGACACAACGACGCTTGTATGCTCTAATCAGAGGCTTAAGCTGTGTGTGTGTCAGAGGAGTAGATAAAACGTGTATCCATTGTAAAAAGAGAGTTTGAATAACGGATGCTGCTTATTTCGCATTCCGCTGATACAACGTCGCTTGTATGCTCTAATCAGAGGCTTAAGCTGTGTATGTGTCAGAGGAATGGATAAAGCGTATATCCATGTTTTTCTGAAAAGAATTTTAAGTGTGTAGGGTTAAGTTTTAACGCTTGTTTTTGGAATGAGAGCAGCTTGAGTGACTAGTCAACTGTCCGGCCACCAAGACAACTCGGGGAAGAAAGAAGCAACTGCCAGATTCTCCCTTTTTCATTCTTTATTGTGAAATCCTTTGATTAAGTTTATCCAGAAACAATGTTTGAGAGAAATACGGGGGTTGGTTTATTTTAAAGCTTATTTTAGAATGAGAGCAGCTTGAGTAACTAGTCAACTGTCCGGTTACCAAGACAACTCAGAGAAGAAAGAAGCAACTGCCAGATTCTCTCCTTTTCATTCTTTAGTTCTTATGAAAAACCTTTGATTAACTTTATTAAGAAATGATGTCCGAAAAAAAGACGATCGTTGGTTTATTTTAGAATTCATTCTAGAATGAGAGCAGCTTGAGCGACTATTCAACTGTCCGGTCACCAAGACAACTCGGGGAAGAACGAAGCAACTGCCAGGTTCTCCCTTTTTCATTCATTATTGTGAAATCCTTTGTTAGTTTGATTATGAAAGCCAAAGTCCAAAAGAAAAGAACAAGAGAACCAGAGCAAACATAATAGCAAAAACAAGTGATAATAATGATGAGATAAATCACAAAATAGGCAAAGTATAAATGCAAATGCATGAATCAATATGATATAGTTAAATATGCATGAATGAATCAAGAATGAATGAGAATTGATGATGCATAATTAAATAAAAATGCATAAGCTAAAGTAGCGTACAATGAATTAAATAACATAAACGTGCTAAATTAAATCAAAGTAAATGAGATGAGTTAGAATGAAATGAAATAAAGCTAAAGAGCTGAAGAAAAGCATAAGAAATAAAAATAAGCAATTAATCATAATTAAGCACTTAAGTAAATAAGCTAAAAAGCTAAAAAAGTGATTAAACAACAAGCTAAGGAAAGCATGAACATAATCTGAAATCAAACATGATTTAAGTAAAGCAAAATGGCCCAGTAAGCTAAAAAGCTCAAGCACCAAATAAGTGCTTATGAAAATAAGCTAAAAAGTGATTAACTAAGCTAAAAAGCTAAACAATAAGCTAAAAAGCTAAACTGAAAACTCAAATATGAAGAGCAAAATTTAAGCATAGCAAAGTGACTAAAATAGCTTAAATAAGCTATTAGTCACTTAAGTGCTTTTGAAAATAAGCTGAAAATCAATTAAAATTAAGTTCAGAAGGGGGGGGTGCAAATAATGAAGACCAGTAAAAACAGGGGGGGTGCCAATAGCAAGCAGAAAATAAAAGAAAATAAAAAAGAAAAAAAACGGAAAAGGACAAGAATGGTGGGACCCGCGCTGCCCAGCTAATGGCGCGACGCCACGTGGCGCGCCGGGTCCTTGCCAACACACAGCCGCCGGCGGCGGTCAGGCACGGAAAACGGAGGAAAAATAATCAGCAACCAATCATTGATGTCATAAAATGCTTCCTTAAAAAACAAAAGCTTAAAAGCAATTAATAAATAATAAGTGGGACCCGCAAAGCTTCTTCTTCCTTCAAACCAAATAGAAAAAAAACGCAGGAGAGATGCAGAGAAAGAACCACAACAACACCATTAAACATATCAACATAACACTACTAAAATTTCAAAACTTAACCAAAAAAATAAAGCGAGTATACCATTTCACTCAGAAAATTAGGCATAACATGAAAATGAACTCAGTTTTTACAGATCATGCATATAAAAATTAAAAAAAATCATAAAGTTTCGGATCTACCACATACAAACTCAAAATAAGCTACATTTCAACCAAATAATTTATGGAAAAGCATCACAGCATGTCATCTAGAGTACATACACGAAAATCTACCTGTTTTGAGCTTTATTTTGGCCTTGTTACCTCAAACCTTCTCTTTGACACTTTGAGCTTTAATCCACCATTTCCACTTGATCTCTGAAGCTTTGAAGGTGTTGGTTCAGCTACTGAAAGCGTACTGAGATGAAGGTTGGAAGAAGAGATTTTGAGTTTTGGTTAAGATTTGAGTGAGATTGGATTTTGGGAAAAGTGAGAAAAATGAGAGAAAAAATCTGTGTTGTTGTTGTTGTTTTATGATGAATTTCGCCCCCCTTTCTTTCTAGCTGCTGCTGATGGCTTTTGTTGGTGTTTATATAGTGAGAAATTAGGTTAAGAATGGATTGAAATTGTTGGCCAAGAAAAGGGTAAAATTGAGAAAGTGGTTTATGATATTTTGTGAGGTTTTTGTTGGCACATGGACTCCTTTTTTTGGCATGATGAGGTGTAGAGAATGGAATGTTCTAGGCTTATGATGATGTGTCAATGATTGGAATTTTTTGGTACTTCCTTTGATTTTTGGGAACAAATAACAAATTAAAAATAACACATAAAATAATAAAATAAAAATAAATATGCCAAATAAAAATATGCATGATGATGAAAATGTGATTATGCAAAAATGGTTATGGATTAAAAATGAAAGAAAAAAAAAGAATTGAAATTTGATTTTTATAAGGTTTCTTGAAATGCAAGTAACTAATTAAAAATAATTGATAAATAAGAAATAAAAATAATGCAAGGGTAAAATGGTAAAAAAATTAACCTTTATGATCATGCCATGCAAAAATATGCAAGAAGACAATCTCATGTGTTTTTTGTGTCAACATTAATTTTTAAAATTAAAAAAGGTTTTGTTGACTTATTTAAAGAAGTGCAAAAATGCCATGGGGGCAAAATTGGAATAAATAAATAAAAAATATGAGGGGCAAAAGGGTAATAAAAATGCATGGGGCAAAATTAGGGTATGACACTTGTTCCATAATAGCCTTTGGATCAAATAGGATAAAGCTTCAAGACACAATCCTAGCCCTTGGATCAATCCGAGTCTATCTTCCCAAGATATTTCCCATAACCTCATAAAACGAAACGCACGCTCAGTTCTCGCGCATCGCGACGAACGTAAATCACAAAAACGGAAAACCTACAGAAAGAACGTCTATCGTTTTTCCATTCCAAAACTTATCGCCGAATCTTTTTCCGTGACTGCAATTTTCTTCCACACCTTAGAAAATTAATCTCAGGACATATCCTAACTCACGCAGATATCTAAAACTTCCATCCGAAACCTCACTCAAAACAGACGCAGTAAGATTTTCCATCCGCGGGCAAAATCCTACTCGTTTTTCCAAAAACAAGAATAATCCAAAACTCGTTATTCTAAGACCACAGAAATCTCCTCATACTTAAAAGAGTATCACGACCCGAAAGTCTGTGCCTTTCCAGCGCACGAGCACAAAACAGGCTCCGTTTCAGCAAAAATCTCATTATTGTGACGATATCAACAAAACCGCCTCACTAAAACCCTAAAACTCGTAGCCGACACTAGAGTTCCTTAGAAAATTGTACAGTGAAATCTTGGGTCTTACAAATTTCGAGGACGAAATTCTTTAAGGGGGGTAGATTGTAACATCTTATCTTAATTAATAGGAGATATTAATTAAAGATAATTGATATATATTTATAATTGAAAGAAGTGAGTGAGACCATGAAGAAAAATTATAAGTATGTGTTGTGACAAATGGAAATTAACAAGTATGGAAGTAAGAAGGGCTCATTTGTAATTACTTGCACATTTGGTACCTATATATTGGACCACCTAGTAAAGGAAAATCAGAATTCCTTCCTTCTCTCCCTCACGCTTTCTTTTCTCGTGACAGAGGGGTGGAAACCTCAACAACAACACTTTCAAACTCCTCACCCACAAATTAGAAACCCTACATGAGATGATTCTTGTTCTAGCTCTAACCACTCAAGCCAAGAACCAACAAAGCAAAGAAGCTTTATCTCCCTCCCTCTTAAACTCTGTTCCGTAAACCCCTCCTTCACCCCCAATTTCTACCCTAATCAATTGCTGCCAAGAACAACATGCATGTGCTGGATTCACATAATTTTAGAGTTTGCAAGTTTGAAGAACTAAGGTAATGCAAGAAAAATCCATCATCCCATTTCATTCATTATTTATCTCAAATATTGAACCACTTGTGACCTTTGCATGTTCACTAATTCGTGATGAGAACCTCTGGGTAATGGCAAGAATTGAACGGTTGATGTGGTGAATGATCAGGGAATGAGCAGCAGCTGCAGTTGTGTCGTTGTTGATGAGTTACTGCACAACTCGCCGCAGCGAGTAGCTACTCGCCGGGCGAGTAAGACAGAATTCCCAGGAACTATTACTTCTGTTCGTATCCCATTTCTGTGGCCTCCCTCAAACCTTTGGTAAGTCAGATAGAGCTTCTTTTGTACCCTTCTCAGTTCCAGGAATAATGATTTCATTTCCTTAAATCCTAGTTGACTCACACTTCCATTCTTTTCACCTTGGATCATGAGCACAAGTTGGGATCTCAAGTCAGTTGTGAAGAGCTTGTGTGTGGCCTGTAGCAGAGCTTATTATCTAGTTCAAGCTTCTGAGTTTAAACTCAATATCAGGTGGGTTCTTTAGGATAGTTTAGTTGGTATCCCCAATTTAATTAAATTGCATGTTAATCTAGGATTTTAGGAATTGTTGTGTGAGAGGGATTAATTCCCAAATTTCTCTCCGTTCTATTTTATAATATGCAAGGTACATTATTGCACTGATTAAAATGAGGGTTGTAGGTGTTAGCTTGAAAAACTATGATTTTTGCAAAACAGGGCAACTTCTGTATGAACTCGCCCCAGCGAGTGATTAGCGAGTATTCATGGCGAGCTGGGTTCTGGGCTGATGAAACTCGCCATGGCGAGCTACTGCTCGCCACATCGAGTTGATTTAGGTCAGGACCTATTATCTCGCCATAGCGAGCTGGTGACTCGCCAGAGCGAGCTTGAACAGAATAGCCTGCATTTTTATAATCATCTTGAAACTTCATGCACTCGTTTTATACCCTTATCAGAGTCAGATAATTTGCATTAATGTAATTGACATAATGTTAAATAGAATGTTAGGCACAGATAATGCTTAGGGTATAACTTAGTTATTATTAGGCTTGTATGCTCCCCGGGTTTTGGGAATTTATGGTAGTAAGAACTAAATTAATTTCAGTCACTTAGGAGCGATTCTGAATTGTCGCATATGGATTTCCCAATGGGAATATCCATCAGGTTATGTATTGTGAGCTGTATGCCGTGATCGATCCGATCGACGGACAAGGCAGGCCTCCGAGATATGCTCACCTCGGAGAATCCTTGCGGTTAAAATGAATAAGAGTTAATTTATGTGTTACACCTATATTTATGCTATTATGTTATGATTATGTTAGTATTGAAACGACTGATTTTAGGTGCCCCCGGTGTAGTCACCTCTAGGAGGGTAGTAGGACTCACTGAGGCTTAGTAGTCTCACCCCACTCCAAACAATTTTTTTTAGGTAAACAGGATATTCGGAGCAAGGACCAGGCAGGAGGCTGACAGTTGGAGCTGAGCTTGGATTGTCTGCCTTGAAGATTTTATTTTCTTCGTCTTGCTTTTAGTTTATTATCTTGTTTACTCGGAATACTAGCATTTATCGCTGTATTTTATTTGTTATCCCTTTTGTATTCTAAGCAATTTGTATCTTGCTAATTTATTCAGTAAACTTAATTGTACTCAGATCCATATTACGTATGTCTTGACTGAATATTCTAGATATTTTAGTTGGGGCGTTATAATATTTAAATTAAATTTGTTTGGATGCAAAAAAATTAAAAAGAAAATATACTTCGTATCTTACCAAAACATAAATTACAATCTTCCTTTCAATTATAGTTGGAGTCTTCACATCTATTACATTGAAGCCCATGTTTTTTTTTTTGTTGTGCAATAACCTTTCCATCTAAAATTTAAGCAATTTTGAATAGTAAAATTGAAAGTGCAAGATTTAACTATATTAAAAATCAAATTGAAAAGGACCTCTTTTTAAAAACAAAACCTGAATAATGACCAGAGTGAGACTTTGAGTAATTGGTGGTTTAATGAGATATTTTTGGAATGCAAAGAGAAACAAAAATATAGAACAGAGACATGAAGCAGAGAGCAAGAGATTTTGGCAAATGTACACACTCTTTCTTCAATTTCAAAGTTGTATGTGCAGTAGTTATTTTTTGAAGGCAGTTATATTTTATGTTTGCCGGAGTTTTGAGCGGTTGATGCTTAAAGGTTAATTTGGGAATTATAAAAAATCCACGCCAAAAAACAAACCAATCCTCTTTATAGATAGGTCAATCAATTCAACATAAAAATTGAAAATGAAAAGTTAACCAACAATAATCTAATATGAATTTCAATGTTTGATACCACATACTCAATTGTCGAACTTTAATTTTGGAACAAATAAATCTTTTGACCCCAAAACAATTAAAATAAAAAGGTCAATTCAAAACACTTTTGGCATCAAAATCAAATTCAATGAAATTAAATTGGATAAAAAAGAGCACTATTGATTTTTATTTTTTTGCAAAAGAAAGAAAAGTTATGGTAGTAAAAACAAAATAACAATGTTGAGAAAAACAAAACAAAAAGTTGAATATAGAGAATCTGCTAACAAAATAAAGCACACTTATGAGTGAATGCAAAAAAGTGGAACTTTATTTGCTTTGATAGTCTATATTTAAATTAAATTTGTTTGGATGCAAAAAAATTAAAAAGAAAATATACTTCGTATCTTACCAAAACATAAATTACAATCTTCCTTTCAATTATAGTGGGAGTCTTTACATCTATTACATTGTAGCCCATGTATTTTTTTTTGTTGTGCAGTAACCTTTCCATCTAAAATTTAAGCAATTTTGAATAGTAAAATTGAAAGTGCAAGATTTAACTATATTAAAAATCAAATTGAAAAGGACCTCTTTTTAAAAACAAAACCTGAATAATGACCAGAGTGAGACTTTGAGTAATTGGTGGTTTAATGAGATATTTTTGGAATGCAAAGAGAAACAAAAATATAGAAAAGAGACATGAAGCAGAGAGCAAGAGGTATTGGCAAATGTACACACTCTTTCTTCAATTTCAAAGTTGTATGAGCAGTAGTTATTTTTTGAAGGCAGTTATATTTTATGTTTGCCGGAGTTTTGAGCGGTTGATGCTTAAAGGGTAATTTGGGAATTATAAAAAATCCACACCAAAAAACAAACCAATCCTCTTTATAGATAGTATAGATAGGTCAATCAATTCAACATGAAAATTGAAAATGAAAAGTTAACCAACAATAATCTAATATGAATTTCAATGTTTGATACCACATACTCAATTGTCGAACTTTAATTTTGGAACAAATAAATCTTTTGACCCCAAAACAATTAAAATAAAAAGGTCAATTCAAAACACTTTTGGCATCAAAATCAAATTCAATGAAATTAAATTGGATAAAAAAGAGCACTATTATTTTTATTTTTTTGCAAAAGAAAGAAAAGTTATGGTAGTAAAAACAAAATAACAATGTTAAGAAAAACAAAACAAAAAGTTGAATATAGAGAATCTGCTAACAAAATAAAGCACACTTATGAGTGAATGCAAATAAGTGGAACTTTATTTGCTTTGATAGCCTATATTTAAATTAAATTTGTTTGGATGCAAAAAAATTAAAAAGAAAATATACTTCGTATCTTACCAAAACATAAATTACAATCTTCCTTTCAATTATAGTGGGAGTCTTTACATCTATTACATTGAAGCCCATGTATTTTTTTTTGTTGTGCAGTAACCTTTCCATCTAAAATTTAAGCAATTTTGAATTGTAAAATTGAAAGTGCAAGATTTAACTATATTAAAAATCAAATTGAATAGGACCTCTTTTTAAAAACAAAACCTGAATAATGACCAGAGTGAGACTTTGAGTAATTGGTGGTTTAATGAGATATTTTTGGAATGCAAAGAGAAACAAAAATGTAGAACAGAGACATGAAGCATAGAGCAAGAGATTTTGGCAAATGTACACACTCTTTCTTCAATTTCAAAGTTGTATGTGCAGTAGTTATTTTTTGAAGGCAGATATATTTTATGTTTGCTGGAGTTTTGAGCGGTTGATGCTTAAAGGTTAATTTGGGAATTATAAAAATCCACGCCAAAAAACAAACCAATCCTCTTTATAGATAGGTCAATCAATTCAACATAAAAATTGAAAATGAAAAGTTAACCAACAATAATCTAATATGAATTTCAATGTTTGATACCACATACTCAATTGTCGAACTTTAATTTTGGAACAAATAAATCTTTTGACGCCAAAACAATTAAAATAAAAAGGTCAATTCAAAACACTTTTGGCATCAAAATCAAATTCAATGAAATTAAATTGGATAAAAAAGAGCACTATTGATTTTTATTTTTTTGCAAAAGAAAGAAAAGTTATGGTAGTAGAAACAAAATAACAATGTTGAGAAAAACAAAACAAAAAGTTGAATATAGAGAATCTGCTAACAAAATAAAGCACACTTATGAGTGAATGCAAAAAAGTGGAACTTTATTTGCTTTGATAGTCTATATTTAAATTAAATTTGTTTGGATGCAAAAAAATTAAAAAGAAAATATACTTCGTATCTTACCAAAACATAAATTACAATCTTCCTTTCAATTATAGTGGGAGTCTTTACATCTATTACATTGAAGCCCATGTATTTTTTTTTGTTGTGCAGTAACCTTTCCATCTAAAATTTAAGCAATTTTGAATAGTAAAATTGAAAGTGCAAGATTTAACTATATTAAAAATCAAATTGAAAAGGACCTCTTTTTAAAAACAAAACCTGAATAATGACCAGAGTGAGACTTTGAGTAATTGGTGGTTTAATGAGATATTTTTGGAATGCAAAGAGAAACAAAAATATAGAACAGAGACATGAAGCAGAGAGCAAGAGATTTTGGCAAATGTACACACTCTTTCTTCAATTTCAAAGATGTATGTGCAGTAGTTATTTTTTGAAGGCAGATATATTTTATGTTTGCTGGAGTTTTGAGCGGTTGATGCTTAAAGGTTAATTTGGGAATTATAAAAAATCCACGCCAAAAAATAACCCAATCCTCTTTATAGATAGGTCAATCAATTCAACATAAAAATTGAAAATGAAAAGTTAACCAACAATAATCTAATATGAATTTCAATGTTTGATACCACATACTCAATTGTCGAACTTTAATTTTGGAACAAATAAATCTTTTGACCCCAAAACAATTAAAATAAAAAGGTCAATTCAAACCACTTTTGGCATCAACATCAAATTCAATGAAATTAAATTGGATAAAAAAGAGCACTATTGATTTTTATTTTTTTGCAAAAGAAAGAAAAGTTATGGTAGTAAAAACAAAATAACAATGTTGAGAAAAACAAAAAAAAAGTTGAATATAGAGAATCAACTAACAAAATAAAGCACAATTATGAGTGAATGCAAAAAAGTGGAACTTTATTTGCTCTGATAGTCTATATTTAAATTAAATTTGTTTTGATGCAAAAAAATTAAAAAGAAAATATACTTCGTATCTTACCAAAACATAAATTACAATCTTCCTTTCAATTATAGTGGGAGTCTTTACATCTATTACATTGTAGCCCATGTATTTTTTTTTGTTGTGCAGTAACCTTTCCAAAATTTAAGAAATTTTGAATAGTAAAATTGAAAGTGCAAGATTTAACTATATTAAAAATCAAATTGAAAAGGACCACTTTTTAAAAACAAAACCTGAATAATGACCAGAGTGAGACTTTGAGTAATTGGTGGTTTAATGAGATATTTTTGGAATGCAAAGAGAAACAAAAATATAGAAAATAGACATGAAGCAGAGAGCAAGAGATATTGGCAAATGTACACACTCTTTCTTCAATTTCAAAGTTGTATGAGCAGTAGTTATTTTTTGAAGGCAGTTATATTTTATGTTTGCCGGAGTTTTGAGCGGTTGATGCTTAAAGGGTAATTTGGGAATTATAAAAAATCCACACCAAAAAACAAACCAATCCTCTTTATAGATAGTATAGATAGGTCAATCAATTCAACATGAAAATTGAAAATGAAAAGTTAACCAACAATAATCTAATATGAATTTCAATGTTTGATACCACATACTCAATTGTCGAACTTTAATTTTGGAACAAATAAATCTTTTGACCCCAAAACAATTAAAATAAAAAGGTCAATTCAAAACACTTTTGGCATCAAAATCAAATTCAATGAAATTAAATTGGATAAAAAAGAGCACTATTATTTTTATTTTTTTGCAAAAGAAAGAAAAGTTATGGTAGTAAAAACAAAATAACAATGTTGAGAAAAACAAAACAAAAAGTTGAATATAGAGAATCTGCTAACAAAATAAAGCACACTTATGAGTGAATGCAAAAAAGTGGAACTTTATTTGCTTTGATAGTCTATATTTAAATTAAATTTGTTTGGATGCAAAAAAATTAAAAAGAAAATATACTTCGTATCTTACCAAAACATAAATTACAATCTTCCTTTCAATTATAGTGGGAGTCTTTACATCTATTACATTGTAGCCCATGTATTTTTTTTTGTTGTGCAGTAACCTTTCCATCTAAAATTTAAGCAATTTTGAATAGTAAAATTGAAAGTGCAAGATTTAACTATATTAAAAATCAAATTGAAAAGGACATCTTTTTAAAAAAAAACCTGAATAATGACCAGAGTGAGACTTTGAGTAATTGGTGGTTTAATGAGATATTTTTGGAATGCAAAGAGAAACAAAAATATAGAAAAGAGACATGAAGCAGAGAGCAAGAGATATTGGCAAATGTACACACTCTTTCTTCAATTTCAAAGTTGTATGAGCAGTAGTTATTTTTTGAAGGCAGTTATATTTTATGTTTGCCGGAGTTTTGAGCGGTTGATGCTTAAAGGGTAATTTGGGAATTATAAAAAATCCACACCAAAAAACAAACCAATCCTCTTTATAGATAGTATAGATAGGTCAATCAATTCAACATGAAAATTGAAAATGAAAAGTTAACCAACAATAATCTAATATGAATTTCAATGTTTGATACCACATACTCAATTGTCGATCTTTAATTTTGGAACAAATAAATCTTTTGACCCCAAAACAATTAAAATAAAAAGGTCAATTCAAAACACTTTTGGCATCAAAATCAAATTCAATGAAATTAAATTGGATAAAAAAGAGCACTATTATTTTTATTTTTTTGCAAAAGAAAGAAAAGTTATGGTAGTAAAAACAAAATAACAATGTTGAGAAAAACAAAACAAAAAGTTGAATATAGAGAATCTTCTAACAAAATAAAGCACACTTATGAGTGAATGCAAAAAAGTGGAACTTTATTTGCTTTGATAGTCTATATTTAAATTAAATTTGTTTGGATGCAAAAAAATTAAAAAGAAAATATACTTCGTATCTTACCAAAACATAAATTACAATCTTCCTTTCAATTATAGTTGGAGTCTCTACATCTATTACATTGAAGCCCATGTATTTTTTTTTGTTGTGCAATAACCTTTCCATCTAAAATTTAAGCAATTTTGAATAGTAAAATTGAAAGTGCAAGATTTAACTATATTAAAAATCAAATTGAAAAGGACCTCTTTTTAAAAACAAAACCTGAATAATGACCAGAGTGAGACTTTGAGTAATTGGTGGTTTAATGAGATATTTTTGGAATGCAAAGAGAAACAAAAATATAGAACAGAGACATGAAGCAGAGAGCAAGAGATTTTGGCAAATGTACACACTCTTTCTTCAATTTCAAAGTTGTATGTGCAGTAGTTATTTTTTGAAGGCAGTTATATTTTATGTTTGCCGGAGTTTTGAGCGGTTGATGCTTAAAGGTTAATTTGGGAATTATAAAAAATCCACGCCAAAAAACAAACCAATCCTCTTTATAGATAGGTCAATCAATTCAACATAAAAATTGAAAATGAAAAGTTAACCAACAATAATCTAATATGAATTTCAATGTTTGATACCACATACTCAATTGTCGAACTTTAATTTTGGAACAAATAAATCTTTTGACCCCAAAACAATTAAAATAAAAAGGTCAATTCAAAACACTTTTGGCATCAAAATCAAATTCAATGAAATTAAATTGGATAAAAAAGAGCACTATTGATTTTTATTTTTTTGCAAAAGAAAGAAAAGTTATGGTAGTAAAAACAAAATAACAATGTTGAGAAAAACAAAACAAAAAGTTGAATATAGAGAATCTGCTAACAAAATAAAGCACACTTATGAGTGAATGCAAAAAAGTGGAACTTTATTTGCTTTGATAGTCTATATTTAAATTAAATTTGTTTGGATGCAAAAAAATTAAAAAGAAAATATACTTCGTATCTTACCAAAACATAAATTACAATCTTCCTTTCAATTATAGTGGGAGTCTTTACATCTATTACATTGTAGCCCATGTATTTTTTTTTGTTGTGCAGTAACCTTTCCATCTAAAATTTAAGCAATTTTGAATAGTAAAATTGAAAGTGCAAGATTTAACTATATTAAAAATCAAATTGAAAAGGACCTCTTTTTAAAAACAAAACCTGAATAATGACCAGAGTGAGACTTTGAGTAATTGGTGGTTTAATGAGATATTTTTGGAATGCAAAGAGAAACAAAAATATAGAAAAGAGACATGAAGCAGAGAGCAAGAGGTATTGGCAAATGTACACACTCTTTCTTCAATTTCAAAGTTGTATGAGCAGTAGTTATTTTTTGAAGGCAGTTATATTTTATGTTTGCCGGAGTTTTGAGCGGTTGATGCTTAAAGGGTAATTTGGGAATTATAAAAAATCCACACCAAAAAACAAACCAATCCTCTTTATAGATAGTATAGATAGGTCAATCAATTCAACATGAAAATTGAAAATGAAAAGTTAACCAACAATAATCTAATATGAATTTCAATGTTTGATACCACATACTCAATTGTCGAACTTTAATTTTGGAACAAATAAATCTTTTGACCCCAAAACAATTAAAATAAAAAGGTCAATTCAAAACACTTTTGGCATCAAAATCAAATTCAATGAAATTAAATTGGATAAAAAAGAGCACTATTATTTTTATTTTTTTGCAAAAGAAAGAAAAGTTATGGTAGTAAAAACAAAATAACAATGTTAAGAAAAACAAAACAAAAAGTTGAATATAGAGAATCTGCTAACAAAATAAAGCACACTTATGAGTGAATGCAAATAAGTGGAACTTTATTTGCTTTGATAGCCTATATTTAAATTAAATTTGTTTGGATGCAAAAAAATTAAAAAGAAAATATACTTCGTATCTTACCAAAACATAAATTACAATCTTCCTTTCAATTATAGTGGGAGTCTTTACATCTATTACATTGAAGCCCATGTATTTTTTTTTGTTGTGCAGTAACCTTTCCATCTAAAATTTAAGCAATTTTGAATTGTAAAATTGAAAGTGCAAGATTTAACTATATTAAAAATCAAATTGAATAGGACCTCTTTTTAAAAACAAAACCTGAATAATGACCAGAGTGAGACTTTGAGTAATTGGTGGTTTAATGAGATATTTTTGGAATGCAAAGAGAAACAAAAATGTAGAACAGAGACATGAAGCATAGAGCAAGAGATTTTGGCAAATGTACACACTCTTTCTTCAATTTCAAAGTTGTATGTGCAGTAGTTATTTTTTGAAGGCAGATATATTTTATGTTTGCTGGAGTTTTGAGCGGTTGATGCTTAAAGGTTAATTTGGGAATTATAAAAATCCACGCCAAAAAACAAACCAATCCTCTTTATAGATAGGTCAATCAATTCAACATAAAAATTGAAAATGAAAAGTTAACCAACAATAATCTAATATGAATTTCAATGTTTGATACCACATACTCAATTGTCGAACTTTAATTTTGGAACAAATAAATCTTTTGACGCCAAAACAATTAAAATAAAAAGGTCAATTCAAAACACTTTTGGCATCAAAATCAAATTCAATGAAATTAAATTGGATAAAAAAGAGCACTATTGATTTTTATTTTTTTGCAAAAGAAAGAAAAGTTATGGTAGTAGAAACAAAATAACAATGTTGAGAAAAACAAAACAAAAAGTTGAATATAGAGAATCTGCTAACAAAATAAAGCACACTTATGAGTGAATGCAAAAAAGTGGAACTTTATTTGCTTTGATAGTCTATATTTAAATTAAATTTGTTTGGATGCAAAAAAATTAAAAAGAAAATATACTTCGTATCTTACCAAAACATAAATTACAATCTTCCTTTCAATTATAGTGGGAGTCTTTACATCTATTACATTGAAGCCCATGTATTTTTTTTTGTTGTGCAGTAACCTTTCCATCTAAAATTTAAGCAATTTTGAATAGTAAAATTGAAAGTGCAAGATTTAACTATATTAAAAATCAAATTGAAAAGGACCTCTTTTTAAAAACAAAACCTGAATAATGACCAGAGTGAGACTTTGAGTAATTGGTGGTTTAATGAGATATTTTTGGAATGCAAAGAGAAACAAAAATATAGAACAGAGACATGAAGCAGAGAGCAAGAGATTTTGGCAAATGTACACACTCTTTCTTCAATTTCAAAGATGTATGTGCAGTAGTTATTTTTTGAAGGCAGATATATTTTATGTTTGCTGGAGTTTTGAGCGGTTGATGCTTAAAGGTTAATTTGGGAATTATAAAAAATCCACGCCAAAAAATAACCCAATCCTCTTTATAGATAGGTCAATCAATTCAACATAAAAATTGAAAATGAAAAGTTAACCAACAATAATCTAATATGAATTTCAATGTTTGATACCACATACTCAATTGTCGAACTTTAATTTTGGAACAAATAAATCTTTTGACCCCAAAACAATTAAAATAAAAAGGTCAATTCAAACCACTTTTGGCATCAACATCAAATTCAATGAAATTAAATTGGATAAAAAAGAGCACTATTGATTTTTATTTTTTTGCAAAAGAAAGAAAAGTTATGGTAGTAAAAACAAAATAACAATGTTGAGAAAAACAAAAAAAAAGTTGAATATAGAGAATCAACTAACAAAATAAAGCACAATTATGAGTGAATGCAAAAAAGTGGAACTTTATTTGCTCTGATAGTCTATATTTAAATTAAATTTGTTTTGATGCAAAAAAATTAAAAAGAAAATATACTTCGTATCTTACCAAAACATAAATTACAATCTTCCTTTCAATTATAGTGGGAGTCTTTACATCTATTACATTGTAGCCCATGTATTTTTTTTTGTTGTGCAGTAACCTTTCCAAAATTTAAGAAATTTTGAATAGTAAAATTGAAAGTGCAAGATTTAACTATATTAAAAATCAAATTGAAAAGGACCACTTTTTAAAAACAAAACCTGAATAATGACCAGAGTGAGACTTTGAGTAATTGGTGGTTTAATGAGATATTTTTGGAATGCAAAGAGAAACAAAAATATAGAAAATAGACATGAAGCAGAGAGCAAGAGATATTGGCAAATGTACACACTCTTTCTTCAATTTCAAAGTTGTATGAGCAGTAGTTATTTTTTGAAGGCAGTTATATTTTATGTTTGCCGGAGTTTTGAGCGGTTGATGCTTAAAGGGTAATTTGGGAATTATAAAAAATCCACACCAAAAAACAAACCAATCCTCTTTATAGATAGTATAGATAGGTCAATCAATTCAACATGAAAATTGAAAATGAAAAGTTAACCAACAATAATCTAATATGAATTTCAATGTTTGATACCACATACTCAATTGTCGAACTTTAATTTTGGAACAAATAAATCTTTTGACCCCAAAACAATTAAAATAAAAAGGTCAATTCAAAACACTTTTGGCATCAAAATCAAATTCAATGAAATTAAATTGGATAAAAAAGAGCACTATTATTTTTATTTTTTTGCAAAAGAAAGAAAAGTTATGGTAGTAAAAACAAAATAACAATGTTGAGAAAAACAAAACAAAAAGTTGAATATAGAGAATCTGCTAACAAAATAAAGCACACTTATGAGTGAATGCAAAAAAGTGGAACTTTATTTGCTTTGATAGTCTATATTTAAATTAAATTTGTTTGGATGCAAAAAAATTAAAAAGAAAATATACTTCGTATCTTACCAAAACATAAATTACAATCTTCCTTTCAATTATAGTGGGAGTCTTTACATCTATTACATTGTAGCCCATGTATTTTTTTTTGTTGTGCAGTAACCTTTCCATCTAAAATTTAAGCAATTTTGAATAGTAAAATTGAAAGTGCAAGATTTAACTATATTAAAAATCAAATTGAAAAGGACATCTTTTTAAAAAAAAACCTGAATAATGACCAGAGTGAGACTTTGAGTAATTGGTGGTTTAATGAGATATTTTTGGAATGCAAAGAGAAACAAAAATATAGAAAAGAGACATGAAGCAGAGAGCAAGAGATATTGGCAAATGTACACACTCTTTCTTCAATTTCAAAGTTGTATGAGCAGTAGTTATTTTTTGAAGGCAGTTATATTTTATGTTTGCCGGAGTTTTGAGCGGTTGATGCTTAAAGGGTAATTTGGGAATTATAAAAAATCCACACCAAAAAACAAACCAATCCTCTTTATAGATAGTATAGATAGGTCAATCAATTCAACATGAAAATTGAAAATGAAAAGTTAACCAACAATAATCTAATATGAATTTCAATGTTTGATACCACATACTCAATTGTCGATCTTTAATTTTGGAACAAATAAATCTTTTGACCCCAAAACAATTAAAATAAAAAGGTCAATTCAAAACACTTTTGGCATCAAAATCAAATTCAATGAAATTAAATTGGATAAAAAAGAGCACTATTATTTTTATTTTTTTGCAAAAGAAAGAAAAGTTATGGTAGTAAAAACAAAATAACAATGTTGAGAAAAACAAAACAAAAAGTTGAATATAGAGAATCTTCTAACAAAATAAAGCACACTTATGAGTGAATGCAAAAAAGTGGAACTTTATTTGCTTTGATAGTCTATATTTAAATTAAATTTGTTTGGATGCAAAAAAATTAAAAAGAAAATATACTTCGTATCTTACCAAAACATAAATTACAATCTTCCTTTCAATTATAGTTGGAGTCTTTACATCTATTACATTGAAGCCCATGTATTTTTTTTTGTTGTGCAATAACCTTTCCATCTAAAATTTAAGCAATTTTGAATAGTAAAATTGAAAGTGCAAGATTTAACTATATTAAAAATCAAATTGAAAAGGACCTCTTTTTAAAAACAAAACCTGAATAATGACCAGAGTGAGACTTTGAGTAATTGTTGGTTTAATGAGATATTTTTGGAATGCAAAGAGAAACAAAAATATAGAACAGAGACATGAAGCAGAGAGCAAGAGATTTTGGCAAATGTACACACTCTTTCTTCAATTTCAAAGTTGTATGTGCAGTAGTTATTTTTTGAAGGCAGTTATATTTTATGTTTGCCGGAGTTTTGAGCGGTTGATGCTTAAAGGTTAATTTGGGAATTATAAAAAATCCACGCCAAAAAACAAACCAATCCTCTTTATAGATAGGTCAATCAATTCAACATAAAAATTGAAAATGAAAAGTTAACCAACAATAATCTAATATGAATTTCAATGTTTGATACCACATACTCAATTGTCGAACTTTAATTTTGGAACAAATAAATCTTTTGACCCCAAAACAATTAAAATAAAAAGGTCAATTCAAAACACTTTTGGCATCAAAATCAAATTCAATGAAATTAAATTGGATAAAAAAGAGCACTATTGATTTTTATTTTTTTGCAAAAGAAAGAAAAGTTATGGTAGTAAAAACAAAATAACAATGTTGAGAAAAACAAAACAAAAAGTTGAATATAGAGAATCTGCTAACAAAATAAAGCACACTTATGAGTGAATGCAAAAAAGTGGAACTTTATTTGCTTTGATAGTCTATATTTAAATTAAATTTGTTTGGATGCAAAAAAATTAAAAAGAAAATATACTTCGTATCTTACCAAAACATAAATTACAATCTTCCTTTCAATTATAGTGGGAGTCTTTACATCTATTGTAACATCCCAAATTAATTAATAGAAGATTATTAATTAAAAGAGTATTTTTTTTTTGAAGACAATTTGAGAATTATGTGAGCTAGTGTGGAGAAATAATTGTTGTACACAAGTAAATAGGTTGTGAAATGGAAGGACCAAATGGGAATTATACAAAGGGCATGTTATAACAGTATTATATATACCTAAGACCACTCCAAAGTTCATTTCATTTTTCTCACTTCCTGATGCATAGAAAATCAGCACCTTTCCCTTTCATTTCTCTCCCATGCCAAACCCAACCTAGAATCATTCACAAGATCAACTTGAAATTCAGCAGCTTGGACATAAACAAGGCTAGGAAATCAAATCTCTACCCTTGTTTCTCTCTCTCACGCAAATCCCTTAACCCCCAAACATTCAAGAACTCTCTAATACTTCAAATCAAGCTTGTGCTTGGCTGAGTTGGGTCCTGGGTTCATGCTTATGGATGATAGAAACAAAGGTACAATGAGTATTTCATCATTCCTTCCTTCCTACTACTATCTTGATCAAAACCCCTTTTGGTTACTTAAATTTCCAAAATTCTTATTCTTCTCTGTGAGGTGCTGCATGTTCAATCTAAACCGTCGTGGGTAACTGTAAGGACACTTGAAGATCATGGTTGAAGTTGGGTGTTGCTGCAATAAGCAAAACAGAGTCATTCTTCTGATTTTCGATTCACTCGCCTAGCGAGTGAATCCCTCGCCACGGCGAGCTCAGCAGATGCAACTACTGCATGTTGCTGATTTGTCCTGTTCTACCAATTCCTTGTCTTTGAACAAATTGGGGTTTTCAGTGAGTTCTGTTGCAGAAGGCTTTGTGGCTGTAGCTGAGCTTCAATTCAGTGTTAAAGCTTCATTTTATCAGGTGGGTTCTTTAGGCTAGTTTAGCTAGTTTTCCCATGAATCAAATCTTGCATGATAACTTAGGAAATTAGGAATTGTTGTGTGAGGGGAATTAAACCCAAATTCTCCTCCATTCTATTTGTATATTATGTAAATTATGCTACTGCACTGATTAGAATTAGGATTGTAGGTGTATTTATGAAAAACTATGATTCTGCAAAAACAGGGAATATTCTGCATGAACTCGCCACAGCGAGTAGCTGGCGAGTGTTCATGGCGAGCTGGGTTCTGGGCTGATGAAACTCGCCAAGGCGAGCTACTGCTCGCCACAGCGAGTTGATTTAGGTCAGGACCTATAATCTCGCCATGGCGAGCTGGTGACTCGCCGTAGCGAGCTTGTACAGAATTGGCCTATATTTTCCATTTTCTAAATAAAGTTTTCAACACTCGTTTTATATCCTCATTATAATCAGATAGTTTGCAGTAATATAATTAATATAATGTCGAACAGAATGTTCTTCACAGATAATTGTTAGGGTATAACTTAGACTATTATTAGGTTTGTATGCTCCCCGGGTTTTGGGAATTATGGTAGAATAACTAAATTAGTTTCAGTCAATTATGAGCGATTTTGTGATATCGCGTTATGGACTCCCAATGGGATAATCCATTAGGATAAGTTATTGTGAGCTGCATGCCGTGACCGAATCGGTTGACGGATATGGCAGGCCTCTGAGACATGCTCACCTCAGAGTGTCCTTGTGTCTAAAATGAATAAGAGTTTATTAATCTGTGATACACCTTATATTATGCTATTATGTTATGTTAGTTAAGTTAGTATGTTACGACTGATTTTAGGATCCCCCGGTGTAGTCACCTCTAGGAGGGTAGTAGGACTCACTGAGGCTTAGTAGTCTCACCCCACTCCAAACAATTTTTTTTAGGTAAACAGGATTATTCGGAGCAAGGACCAGTTAGGAGGCTGACAGTTGGAGTTGAGCTTGGATTGTCCGCCGTGAAGATTTTATTTCTTCGTCTTGCTATTTGTTTACTACCTTGTTTACTCAAAATACTAGTACTTACCGCTGTATTTAATTGCTATTCCTTTGCATTGTAAGCAATTTGTATCTTGCTAATTCAATTAGCAAACTTTATTTGTACTCAGATCCATATTATGTATGTCTTGACTAAATATTCTAGATATTTTAGTTGGGGCGTTATATCTATTACATTGTAGCCCATGTATTTTTTTTTGTTGTGCAGTAACCTTTCCATCTAAAATTTAAGCAATTTTGAATAGTAAAATTGAAAGTGCAAGATTTAACTATATTAAAAATCAAATTGAAAAGGACCTCTTTTTAAAAACAAAACCTGAATAATGACCAGAGTGAGACTTTGAGTAATTGGTGGTTTAATGAGATATTTTTGGAATGCAAAGAGAAACAAAAATATAGAAAAGAGACATGAAGCAGAGAGCAAGAGATATTGGCAAATGTACACACTCTTTCTTCAATTTCAAAGTTGTATGAGCAGTAGTTATTTTTTGAAGGCAGTTATATTTTATGTTTGCCGGAGTTTTGAGCGGTTGATGCTTAAAGGGTAATTTGGGAATTATAAAAAATCCACACCAAAAAACAAACCAATCCTCTTTATAGACAGTATAGATAGGTCAATCAATTCAACATGAAAATTGAAAATGAAAAGTTAACCAACAATAATCTAATATGAATTTCAATGTTTGATACCACATACTCAATTGTCGAACTTTAATTTTGGAACAAATAAATCTTTTGACCCCAAAACAATTAAAATAAAAAGGTCAATTCAAAACACTTTTGGCATCAAAATCAAATTCAATGAAATTAAATTGGATAAAAAAGAGCACTATTATTTTTATTTTTTTGCAAAAGAAAGAAAAGTTATGGTAGTAAAAACAAAATAACAATGTTGAGAAAAACAAAACAAAAAGTTGAATATAGAGAATCTGCTAACTAAATAAAGCACACTTATGAGTGAATGCAAATAAGTGGAACTTTATTTGCTTTGATAGCCTATATTTAAATTAAATTTGTTTGGATGCAAAAAAATTAAAAAGAAAATATACTTCGTATCTTACCAAAACATAAATTACAATCTTCCTTTCAATTATAGTGGGAGTCTTTACATCTATTACATTGTAGCCCATGTATTTTTTTTTGTTGTGCAGTAACCTTTCCATCTAAAATTTAAGCAATTTTGAATAGTAAAATTGAAAGTGCAAGATTTAACTATATTAAAAATCAAATTGAAAAGGACCTCTTTTTAAAAACAAAACCTGAATAATGACCAGAGTTAGACTTTGAGTAATTGGTGGTTTAATGAGATATTTTTGGAATGCAAAGAGAAACAAAAATATAGAACAGAGACATGAAGCAGAGAGCAAGAGATTTTGGCAAATGTACACACTCTTTCTTCAATTTCAAAGTTGTATGTGCAGTTGTTATTTTTTGAAGGCAGTTATATTTTATGTTTGCCGGAGTTTTGAGCGGTTGATGCTTAAAGGTTAATTTGGGAATTATAAAAAATCCACGCCAAAAAACAAACCAATCCTCTTTATAGATAGGTCAATCAATTCAACATGAAAATTGAAAATGAAAAGTTAACCAACAATAATCTAATATGAATTTCAATGTTTGATACCACATACTCAATTGTCGAACTTTAATTTTGGAACAAATAAATCTTTTGACCCCAAAACAATTAAAATAAAAAGGTCAATTCAAAACACTTTTGGCATCAAAATCAAATTCAATGAAATTAAATTGGATAAAAAAGAGCACTATTATTTTTATTTTTTTGCAAAAGAAAGAAAAGTTATGGTAGTAAAAACAAAATAACAATGTTGAGAAAAACAAAACAAAAAGTTGAATATAGAGAATCTGCTAACAAAATAAAGCACACTTATGAGTGAATGCAAAAAAGTGGAACTTTATTTGCTTTGATAGTCTATATTTAAATTAAATTTGTTTGGATGCAAAAAAATTAAAAAGAAAATATACTTCGTATCTTACCAAAACATAAATTACAATCTTCCTTTCAATTATAGTGGGAGTCTTTACATCTATTACATTGAAGCCCATGTATTTTTTTTTGTTGTGCAGTAACCTTTCCATCTAAAATTTAAGCAATTTTGAATAGTAAAATTGAAAGTGCAAGATTTAACTATATTAAAAATCAAATTGAAAAGGACCTCTTTTTAAAAACAAAACCTGAATAATGACCAGAGTGAGACTTTGAGTAATTGGTGGTTTAATGAGATATTTTTGGAATGCAAAGAGAAACAAAAATATAGAACAGAGACATGAAGCAGAGAGCAAGAGATTTTGGCAAATGTACACACTCTTTCTTCAATTTCAAAGTTGTATGTGCAGTAGTTATTTTTTGAAGGCAGTTATATTTTATGTTTGCTGGAGTTTTGAGCGGTTGATGCTTAAAGGGTAATTTGGGAATTATAAAAAATCCACACCAAAAAACAAACCAATCCTCTTTATAGATAGTATAGATAGGTCAATCAATTCAACATGAAAATTGAAAATGAAAAGTTAACCAACAATAATCTAATATGAATTTCAATGTTTGATACCACATACTCAATTGTCGAACTTTAATTTTGGAACAAATAAATCTTTTGACCCCAAAACAATTAAAATAAAAAGGTCAATTCAAAACACTTTTGGCATCAAAATCAAATTCAATGAAATTAAATTGGATAAAAAAGAGCACTATTGATTTTTATTTTTTTGCAAAAGAAAGAAAAGTTATGGTAGTAAAAACAAAATAACAATGTTGAGAAAAACAAAACAAAAAGTTGAATATAGAGAATCTGCTAACAAAATAAAGCACACTTATGAGTGAATGCAAAAAAGTGGAACTTTATTTGCTTTGATAGTCTATATTTAAATTAAATTTGTTTGGATGCAAAAAAATTAAAAAGAAAATATACTTCGTATCTTACCAAAACATAAATTACAATCTTCCTTTCAATTATAGTGGGAGTCTTTACATCTATTACATTGTAGCCCATGTATTTTTTTTTGTTGTGCAGTAACCTTTCCATCTAAAATTTAAGCAATTTTGAATAGTAAAATTGAAAGTGCAAGATTTAACTATATTAAAAATCAAATTGAAAAGGACCTCTTTTTAAAAACAAAACCTGAATAATGACCAGAGTGAGACTTTGAGTAATTGGTGGTTTAATGAGATATTTTTGGAATGCAAAGAGAAACAAAAATATAGAAAAGAGACATGAAGCAGAGAGCAAGAGATATTGGCAAATGTACACACTCTTTCTTCAATTTCAAAGTTGTATGAGCAGTAGTTATTTTTTGAAGGCAGTTATATTTTATGTTTGCCGGAGTTTTGAGCGGTTGATGCTTAAAGGGTAATTTGGGAATTATAAAAAATCCACACCAAAAAACAAACCAATCCTCTTTATAGATAGTATAGATAGGTCAATCAATTCAACATGAAAATTGAAAATGAAAAGTTAACCAACAATAATCTAATATGAATTTCAATGTTTGATACCACATACTCAATTGTCGAACTTTAATTTTGGAACAAATAAATCTTTTGACCCCAAAACAATTAAAATAAAAAGGTCAATTCAAAACACTTTTGGCATCAAAATCAAATTCAATGAAATTAAATTGGATAAAAAAGAGCACTATTATTTTTATTTTTTTGCAAAAGAAAGAAAAGTTATGGTAGTAAAAACAAAATAACAATGTTGAGAAAAACAAAACAAAAAGTTGAATATAGAGAATCTGCTAACAAAATAAAGCACACTTATGAGTGAATGCAAATAAGTGGAACTTTATTTGCTTTGATAGCCTATATTTAAATTAAATTTGTTTGGATGCAAAAAAATTAAAAAGAAAATATACTTCGTATCTTACCAAAACATAAATTACAATCTTCCTTTCAATTATAGTGGGAGTCTTTACATCTATTACATTGTAGCCCATGTATTTTTTTTTGTTGTGCAGTAACCTTTCCATCTAAAATTTAAGCAATTTTGAATAGCAAAATTGAAAGTGCAAGATTTAACTATATTAAAAATCAAATTGAAAAGGACCTCTTTTTAAAAACAAAACCTGAATAATGACCAGAGTTAGACTTTGAGTAATTGGTGGTTTAATGAGATATTTTTGGAATGCAAAGAGAAACAAAAATATAGAACAGAGACATGAAGCAGAGAGCAAGAGATTTTGGCAAATGTACACACTCTTTCTTCAATTTCAAAGTTGTATGTGCAGTTGTTATTTTTTGAAGGCAGTTATATTTTATGTTTGCCGGAGTTTTGAGCGGTTGATGCTTAAAGGTTAATTTGGGAATTATAAAAAATCCACGCCAAAAAACAAACCAATCCTCTTTATAGATAGGTCATGTAATATCCCAATTTTCAAGTCACCTAATTGATTTATAATTTGAGATTTTATCTAATTTTCATAAATTAATTAGTTGTGCTAGATTAATTAAAATCATAGTATTGGGTGTGTTATGTGTAAATTAGTAAGACTATTGGGGACTAACTAAACATCAACACCAATATGAAATTAATTAGGAGCATAAACTCAAGTTCTCCCTCCCTCTTGTGACTCACCCTCAAGTTTCAACCTCAAGCCTCCACCTCCCCATGAAATAATGAGTCATTGTTCCACCCAATTTTGATTAAGTCATCACATGCAAAACTCAAACCAATCTATTCCATTTTCCATTCAGCAAAAATCAGTAGCAAGCCTTCTCTTTTCTCTCTCCCACGCCACTACCAACAACAACAACAAGAACAAGCCAAAATCATAAATTTACCAACCTTCACATGCCACTATCCAC
This sequence comes from Trifolium repens, assembly GCA_030408175.1. NCBI lineage: Eukaryota > Viridiplantae > Streptophyta > Magnoliopsida > Fabales > Fabaceae > Trifolium > Trifolium repens. The sequence continues at coordinate 35,133,815 of CP125843.1, read as the reverse complement.
CAAATTCTTCAATCTCATGTATTCACATGTAACATCTAAACTCATGGCTTCTCTGAATCCTTGTCTCAGACCTTGAAACTTCAGAATCATCACACTTTTACTTACCCAAAGCTTCACATGATGAATAACAACAACAACCCCAATTTACACATTTTCTCAACCAATGAAAGGACATGCAAAACTAATACAGAACAAACTCTATACTGTTCAAGCCTCAGAAAACACTCCTATAAATACTCCTCCATATTCAGAATCATTTCATCAAACACAACACAATTCGTAGAGCAAGAGTTAAGGGTTTCAAGTGTCAAAATTCTCAAACTTGGTCTGGGGTTCGTGGGGATCTACAAGGGGTTGCAGTAGCTGATTTCAGGCTCACTTAAGAGGTTTAAAGCTTCATTCAGGTGGGTTCTTAGGTTAGTTAGTTAGATTCCCCAAAATTATGAACTATGCATGTTAACTTAGGATTTAAGAAAATTGTTGTGTGAGAGGAATTAACTCCCAAATTCCTCTCCATTCTGTCGTATATTATATGTATTGTATGATTGCATGCCTTAGGATGAGGATTGTAGGTGTTAAAACTGTTAAAATGTGATTTTTCGTAAAACAGGGCAGGTTCTGAGTAAACTCGCCACAGCGAGCTCAGGGCGAGCAATCATGGCGAGCTGGGTTCTTCAGGCTGATGAACCTCGCCCTGGCGAGTAACAACTCGCCGAGGCGAGCGAATTTGGCACAGGACCTATAATCTCGCCATGGCGAGCTCCTCTTCGCCGTAGCGAGCTTACACAGGGCATGACCTGAACAACTCGCCGTGGCGAGTGACAACTCGCGAGGCGAGCTTGACAGGAACAGGAACTTTACAGAATTTTCTAAACAGAATCGTAGCACTCGTTTTATGTCCTCATCTGAATTTGGTGTATGCAATAGTACAGTTATATAATGTAAAACAGCATGTTAGTCACAGATAATCTTAGGGTATAACTTAGATATAATTAAGTTTGTATGTTCCCCGGGATTTGGAAATTCATGGTAGTTACAACTCAGTTTAGTATCAGTCAATCAAGAGCGAATTATATCGCATTATGGACTCCCAATGGGACAATCCATTAGGTTATGACTATGTGAGCTTCATGCCGTGACCGAATCGGTTGACGGATATGGCAGGCCTCTGAGACCTGCTCACCTCAGAGTGTCCTAGTGTTAAAATGAATAAGATATGCTTTGTGTTACACATTTATTTATGCTTATGATTTATTATAATATGTTAGTATGTATGACTGATTAGGATTCCCCGGTGTAGTCACCTTAGGAGGGTAGTAGGACTCACTGAGGCTTAGTTGTCTCACCCCACTCCAAACAATTATTTTTCAGATAAGCAGGTTGGATAAGGTATGCTGTTCGGTGTGCTTGCAGCTGTGCTTGGAGATAGCATTTCTTTCATGCATTTCTAGTTGATCTATGTTGTCTAGTCTTATTCAATAATGTTTTGTTGTACTAGTTTCTATCGTTTCCGCTGAACTTTGTATCTTTGTTGTAACCAGCACCTGCGTGTGCTTGAACATTCCAATGTTGTAATAATAATGTACTCAGTTACCGGTTATAATATTTCACTGATATTCTAGATATTTCATGTGGGGTGTTATAATTGGTATCAGAGCAGGTCGATTCAGATCGTGCCAGAGTTCATTAGTATTACCATCCGAATCCCAGTATTTGTCTGGATTTCTAACATCTGTTCTAGATGTCATGTCACTTTAAGCCTAGCAAACTTGACTTGATATTGGCAGTTAGAGCACTATGTCAGGAGCAAGACGAGGACCTGGAAGGCCTAGAAGGAACGTTGCTGATGATGATGATGAACCTGAGATGTACGGAGATGCTAATGCGAACATGTGGGCTGAAATGATGCATCAGCAGCAGCAGTTCCAAGCTCAGCAGGCCCAGCAGCATCAAGAATTCATGAATATGTTTCAACAACATATGAACAATCCTCCCCCTCAGCAGCAGGGATCTAGCGCTGCATTCAGAGAGTTCTGCCGCATGAGTCCGCCGGAGTTCTACGGAGAATACAATCCAGCGAAAGCCAGGGAATGGATTCAGCGAGTGGGCGGAATCCTTGAATCCATGGATTGCACTGAAGTTGACAAAGTAACATTCGTCTCCCGCTTCTTTAGGGGCGACGCGTGTCACTGGTGGGATGGAACCAAGGCGTATATGGAGGCCAGTCAGATGGAGGTGAATTGGGAAAATTTCCGACGTCTCTTCGTTGGACATTATATCCCAGAGAGCTACCAATTCCAGATGGAACGTGAACTGACGGAGTTAAAGCAGGGAAGTATGTCAGTAGCGGAGTATACCATGAAGTTTAATGAGCTGGTCAGATATGTGATGGATGGGAACGATGCTCCCAGTGAATCATGGAAGATGAAGAAGTATAGGTTCGGGCTGAGAGCTGACATAGCCCACGATGTCTCTATGCAGCATATCACTACCTTTGGTGATTTAGTGCAAAAGAGCTATCATGCTGAAGCTGATCTGAGTAGCATACACAAGGAGCGTAGTGAAGCTTTTCAGAAGAAGAAGGATTCTGGAAAATTCAATCTGCAAGTGAGAACCAAAGGTACTACCAGTAAGGGCAAGCAGAGCTACTCTCAGCGTTCCCCTAAGAATTGTGCAGAGTGTGGTTTCCCTCACAGTGGAGAATGCATGAAAGGCAGGAATATGTGTTACTACTGTAAGCAGCCAGGTCACTACAGGAGTGAATGCCCTAAACTGAAAGGACAGGGAGGTTCCAGCGGTGCCTCAAAGAGCAAAGGTCGGGTATACTCACTTGACGGTGAGAATGTCAAATCTAATAATGCTTTAATTATGGATGTATGTAAGTTAGGCCAGTCTGAAGTTTTAGTCTTGTTTGATTGTGGAGCCACGAATTCCTTTATAGCCGTTGACTGTGTTCAGCGACTGCAATTACCCTCTGTGCCTTTAATTCCCCCTATGACTGTGGCTGTTGCCACAGGAGGCAAGGTTACTTCTAAACGAGTTTGTCAGAATTGTCCTATCCTTGTGGGCAGTAAGGTCTATCATATAGATCTGATCTGTCTACCTCTGAAAGATATAGATGTTGTCCTAGGCATGGATTGGCTTTCCGCCAATACTGTGTACATTGGATGTGCTGAAAAGAATCTCTTCATTCCAACCGAAACTTCAGCAGAAAGTAGAGCTATTTCCGCTTTACTCCAGAACACTCATCAAATGATCCAGTACCTTGGTGCTAGCAGCAAATGTTTCAGTGTCTTGTTCACCATCGATCCGGAACCCAGTTTGAGTCCCGGTGACATTCCTATTGTTAGTGAGTTTTTAGATGTTTTCCCTGATGATGTTATGAGTCTACCTCCTGAAAGGGAAGTTGAGTTTTCTATCGATCTTATTCCTGGATCTCAGCCTATCTCAGTTGCCCCATATAGGATGTCTCCCTTAGAGCTTCATGAACTGAAATCTCAATTAGAAGAGTTGCTTCAGAAACACTTCATTCGACCCAGTGTCTCACCTTGGGGAGCACCGGTGTTACTTGTCAAAAAGAAAGACGGTACAATGCGTCTGTGTATTGATTATCGACAACTCAACAAGGTCACAATCAAGAACAAGTATCCCTTGCCCCGTATTGATGACCTTTTGGATCAACTTAGAGGTGCTACCATCTTTTCCAAGATTGATCTCCGTTCTGGATATCACCAGATCCGCATCAAGTCCTCGGATGTTTCCAAGACAGCGTTCAGGACTCGTTACGGACATTATGAATTCCTGGTCATGCCCTTTGGTTTGACTAATGCTCCAGCTGTGTTTATGGACTACATGAACCGGATTTTCCAGCCGTACCTTGATCAGTTTGTTGTTATCTTCATTGATGACATTCTGATCTATTCTAAAGATTCACAGGAGCATGCGGAGCACCTGAGAATCGTGTTGAGCATTCTTAGAGAGAAGCAACTGTATGCCAAGTTCAGCAAGTGCGAATTTTGGCTATCTGAAGTTAAATTCTTGGGTCATGTCATATCGCAAGGCGGTGTGTCTGTTGATCCATCTAAGGTAGAAGCAGTTTTGAATTGGGAAAGACCCAGAAGTGTTACCGAAGTAAGGAGTTTTCTTGGCTTGGCAGGCTATTACCGGAGATTCATTTTAGGATTTTCGGAGATTGCTCTGCCGTTGACTCGTTTGACTAGAAAGGAAGCAGCCTTTGACTGGGATGCTGCCTGTGAATGGAGTTTCCAAACCTTAAAGGAGAAGCTAACAACAGCACCAGTGTTAGTAATTCCTGATCCAACTCGAAAGTACGTAGTGTACTGTGATGCGTCCAATAAAGGACTTGGATGTGTCCTAATGCAGGATGGAGCAGTTGTAGCGTATGCATCCAGGCAATTGAAGCCTCATGAGCAAAACTACCCTACTCATGATTTGGAGTTAGCAGCCATAATCTTTGCCCTCAAAATCTGGAGACATCATCTGTATGGAGTGCAGTTTGATTTATTCAGTGATCACAAGAGTTTGAAGTATTTGTTCGATCAGAAGGAGTTAAATATGAGACAACGCCGATGGATGGAGTATCTCAAAGACTTCGACTTTAACCTCAACTATCACCCTGGGAAGGCAAATGTTGTAGCAGATGCCTTGAGCAGAAAGACTCTGTATGCGTCGGAGTTGTTGATGCATCAGTGTGGCTTGTATGAGAAGTTCAGAGACCTTAACTTGAATGTGATGTACCGGAAGAGCGGTATACGAGTTAACAGAATCGAGATATCCTGTGTACTGCGCCCAAGAGTAGTGCAGGCTCAGCAGGAGGATATGGAGTTACAGAAAAGAGTAAATCATCCGGAGTTCTCATTGGCTACGGATGGTGCTATCCTTTATGAAGGAAGGCTCTGTGTACCTCAGGATGATGAGTTGAAACGGCTAATCCTGGAAGAGGCACACAAGAGTGGATTTTCGATTCACCCTGGATCCACCAAAATGTATCGCGATCTGAAGGAGAATTATTGGTGGCCTAACATGAAGGCAGAGATTGCTGAATTCGTGTCAAGGTGTATTGTCTGTCAACAGGTGAAGATTGAACATCAGAAACCTGGAGGACCGTTGCAGCCTCTAGATATTCCGGAGTGGAAATGGGAACATATCACTATGGACTTTGTAGGAGGACTTCCACGTAACCAGAGAGGTCAAGATTCAATCTGGGTAATCGTGGATAGGTTGACTAAATCAGCTCATTTCATTCCAGTGAAATCCACCTACAAGGCCCCGCAATATGCAGCCATCTTCATGGAGCAGATTGTAAGGCTGCATGGTGTACCTTTGAGTATCGTGTCGGATAGAGACCCGATATTCACTTCAAGGTTCTGGAAAGCATTTCAGAATGCGTTGGGTACTCGGTTAAAGATGAGTACGTCACATCATCCTCAAACTGATGGTCAGTCGGAAAGGACTATTCAGACCCTTGAGGATATGCTTCGGGCATGTGTGTTAGAAGATGGTGGTTCGTGGAGTAATCACTTACATCTAATCGAGTTTTCTTACAACAACAGTTACCATGCCAGTATCGGTATGGCACCTTATGAAGCTTTGTATGGCAGGAAATGTAGAACTCCGTTGTGTTGGACAGAAGTTGGTGATCGTAGTTTCTTGGGACCAGATATTGTCCAAGAGACCACGTTAAAGATCAAATCTATTCGGGATAAGTTGAAAGTTGCTCAGAGTCGGCAGAAGAGTTATGCCGACAAGAGAAGGAGATTTCTGGAATTTCAGGAAGGTGATCATGTGTTCTTGAGAGTTACTCCTAAGTTGGGTTTGCGAGGTGTATTCAGAACTAAGAAGCTCTGTCCTAGATTCATTGGACCTTATCAGATTCTTCGACGCGTCGGTCCTGTAGCCTATCAGTTAGCTCTTCCTCCATCTATGTCAGGGTTACACGACGTGTTTCATGTGTCTCAGCTTCGGAAGTATATTCCTGATCCCTATCAGCCAGTGGAACTTGAACAGATCGATCTTCAGCCAGATCTAACCTATCAGCCGGATCCTGTTCGGATTATTGAACGTGATGCTAAAATACTTCGGAACAAGAGGATTCCTATTGTCAAAGTTGAATGGGCTCAGTCTCCTGATGGTGAATTCACGTGGGAACTGGAGTCAGACATGCGGAAGAGTTATCCTTATCTGTTTTCGAGGTAAATTTCTTAATTTCGAGGACGAAATTTTCTTAAGGGGGGTAGGTTGTAATATCCCAATTTTCAAGTCACCTAATTGATTTATAATTTGAGATTTTATCTAATTTTCATAAATTAATTAGTTGTGCTAGATTAATTAAAATCATAGTATTGGGTGTGTTATGTGTAAATTAGTAAGACTATTGGGGACTAACTAAACATCAACACCAATATGAAATTAATTAGGAGCATAAACTCAAGTTCTCCCTCCCTCTTGTGACTCACCCTCAAGTTTCAACCTCAAGCCTCCACCTCCCCATGAAATAATGAGTCATTGTTCCACCCAATTTTGATTAAGTCATCACATGCAAAACTCAAACCAATCTATTCCATTTTCCATTCAGCAAAAATCAGTAGCAAGCCTTCTCTTTTCTCTCTCCCACGCCACTACCAACAACAACAACAAGAACAAGCCAAAATCATAAATTTACCAACCTTCACATGCCACTATCCACCAAATTCTTCAATCTCATGTATTCACATGTAACATCTAAACTCATGGCTTCTCTGAATCCTTGTCTCAGACCTTGAAACTTCAGAATCATCACACTTTTACTTACCCAAAGCTTCACATGATGAATAACAACAACAACCCCAATTTACACATTTTCTCAACCAATGAAAAGACATGCAAAACTAATACAGAACAAACTCTATACTGTTCAAGCCTCAGAAAACACTCCTATAAATACTCCTCCATATTCAGAATCATTTCATCAAACACAACACAATTCGTAGAGCAAGAGTTAAGGGTTTCAAGTGTCAAAATTCTCAAACTTGGTCTGGGGTTCGTGGGGCTCTACAAGGGGTTGCAGTAGCTGATTTCAGGCTCACTTAAGAGGTTTAAAGCTTCATTCAGGTGGGTTCTTAGGTTAGTTAGTTAGATTCCCCAAAATTATGAACTATGCATGTTAACTTAGGATTTAAGAAAATTGTTGTGTGAGAGGAATTAACTCCCAAATTCCTCTCCATTCTGTCGTATATTATATGTATTGTATGATTGCATGCCTTAGGATGAGGATTGTAGGTGTTAAAACTGTTAAAATGTGATTTTTCGTAAAACAGGGCAGGTTCTGAGTAAACTCGCCACAGCGAGCTCAGGGCGAGCAATCATGGCGAGCTGGGTTCTTCAGGCTGATGAACCTCGCCCTGGCGAGTAACAACTCGCCGAGGCGAGCGAATTTGGCACAGGACCTATAATCTCGCCATGGCGAGCTCCTCTTCGCCGTAGCGAGCTTACACAGGGCATGACCTGAACAACTCGCCGTGGCGAGTGACAACTCGCGAGGCGAGCTTGACAGGAACAGGAACTTTACAGAATTTTCTAAACAGAATCGTAGCACTCGTTTTATGTCCTCATCTGAATTTGGTGTATGCAATAGTACAGTTATATAATGTAAAACAGCATGTTAGTCACAGATAATCTTAGGGTATAACTTAGATATAATTAAGTTTGTATGTTCCCCGGGATTTGGAAATTCATGGTAGTTACAACTCAGTTTAGTATCAGTCAATCAAGAGCGAATTATATCGCATTATGGACTCCCAATGGGACAATCCATTAGGTTATGACTATGTGAGCTTCATGCCGTGACCGAATCGGTTGACGGATATGGCAGGCCTCTGAGACCTGCTCACCTCAGAGTGTCCTAGTGTTAAAATGAATAAGATATGCTTTGTGTTACACATTTATTTATGCTTATGATTTATTATAATATGTTAGTATGTATGACTGATTAGGATTCCCCGGTGTAGTCACCTTAGGAGGGTAGTAGGACTCACTGAGGCTTAGTTGTCTCACCCCACTCCAAACAATTATTTTTCAGATAAGCAGGTTGGATAAGGTATGCTGTTCGGTGTGCTTGCAGCTGTGCTTGGAGATAGCATTTCTTTCATGCATTTCTAGTTGATCTATGTTGTCTAGTCTTATTCAATAATGTTTTGTTGTACTAGTTTCTATCGTTTCCGCTGAACTTTGTATCTTTGTTGTAACCAGCACCTGCGTGTGCTTGAACATTCCAATGTTGTAATAATAATGTACTCAGTTACCGGTTATAATATTTCACTGATATTCTAGATATTTCATGTGGGGTGTTATAGGTCAATCAATTCAACATAAAAATTGAAAATGAAAAGTTAACCAACAATAATCTAATATGAATTTCAATGTTTGATACCACATACTCAATTGTCGAACTTTAATTTTGGAACAAATAAATCTTTTGACCCCAAAACAATTAAAATAAAAAGGTCAATTCAAAACACTTTTGGCATCAAAATCAAATTCAATGAAATTAAATTGGATAAAAAAGAGCACTATTGATTTTTATTTTTTTGCAAAAGAAAGAAAAGTTATGGTAGTAAAAACAAAATAACAATGTTGAGAAAAACAAAACAAAAAGTTGAATATAGAGAATCTGCTAACAAAATAAAGCACACTTATGAGTGAATGCAAAAAAGTGGAACTTTATTTGCTTTGATAGTCTATATTTAAATTAAATTTGTTTGGATGCAAAAAAATTAAAATGAAAATATACTTCGTATCTTACCAAAACATAAATTACAATCTTCCTTTCAATTATAGTGGGAGTCTTTACATCTATTACATTGTAGCCCATATATTTTTTTTTGTTGTGCAGTAACCTTTCCATCTAAAATTTAAGCAATTTTGAATAGTAAAATTGAAAGTGCAAGATTTAACTATATTAAAAATCAAATTGAAAAGGACCTCTTTTTAAAAACAAAACCTGAATAATGACCAGAGTGAGACTTTGAGTAATTGGTGGTTTAATGAGATATTTTTGGAATGCAAAGAGAAACAAAAATATAGAAAAGAGACATGAAGCAGAGAGCAAGAGATATTGGCAAATGTACACACTCTTTCTTCAATTTCAAAGTTGTATGAGCAGTAGTTATTTTTTGAAGGCAGTTATATTTTATGTTTGCCGGAGTTTTGAGCGGTTGATGCTTAAAGGGTAATTTGGGAATTATAAAAAATCCACACCAAAAAACAAACCAATCCTCTTTATAGATAGTATAGATAGGTCAATCAATTCAACATGAAAATTGAAAATGAAAAGTTAACCAACAATAATCTAATATGAATTTCAATGTTTGATACCACATACTCAATTGTCGAACTTTAATTTTGGAACAAATAAATCTTTTGACCCCAAAACAATTAAAATAAAAAGGTCAATTCAAAACACTTTTGGCATCAAAATCAAATTCAATGAAATTAAATTGGATAAAAAAGAGCACTATTATTTTTATTTTTTTGCAAAAGAAAGAAAAGTTATGGTAGTAAAAACAAAATAACAATGTTGAGAAAAACAAAACAAAAAGTTGAATATAGAGAATCTGCTAACAAAATAAAGCACACTTATGAGTGAATGCAAAAAAGTGGAACTTTATTTGCTTTGATAGTCTATATTTAAATTAAATTTGTTTGGATGCAAAAAAATTAAAAAGAAAATATACTTCGTATCTTACCAAAACATAAATTACAATCTTCCTTTCAATTATAGTGGGAGTCTTTACATCTATTACATTGAAGCCCATGTATTTTTTTTTGTTGTGCAGTAACCTTTCCATCTAAAATTTAAGCAATTTTGAATAGTAAAATTGAAAGTGCAAGATTTAACTATATTAAAAATCAAATTGAAAAGGACCTCTTTTTAAAAACAAAACCTGAATAATGACCAGAGTGAGACTTTGAGTAATTGGTGGTTTAATGAGATATTTTTGGAATGCAAAGAGAAACAAAAATATAGAAAAGAGACATGAAGCAGAGAGCAAGAGATATTGGCAAATGTACACACTCTTTCTTCAATTTCAAAGTTGTATGAGCAGTAGTTATTTTTTGAAGGCAGTTATATTTTATGTTTGCCGGAGTTTTGAGCGGTTGATGCTTAAAGGGTAATTTGGGAATTATAAAAAATCCACACCAAAAAACAAACCAATCCTCTTTATAGATAGTATAGATAGGTCAATCAATTCAACATGAAAATTGAAAATGAAAAGTTAACCAACAATAATCTAATATGAATTTCAATGTTTGATACCACATACTCAATTGTCGAACTTTAATTTTGGAACAAATAAATCTTTTGACCCCAAAACAATTAAAATAAAAAGGTCAATTCAAAACACTTTTGGCATCAAAATCAAATTCAATGAAATTAAATTGGATAAAAAAGAGCACTATTATTTTTATTTTTTTGCAAAAGAAAGAAAAGTTATGGTAGTAAAAACAAAATAACAATGTTGAGAAAAACAAAACAAAAAGTTGAATATAGAGAATCTGCTAACAAAATAAAGCACACTTATGAGTGAATGCAAAAAAGTGGAACTTTATTTGCTTTGATAGTCTATATTTAAATTAAATTTGTTTGGATGCAAAAAAATTAAAAAGAAAATATACTTCGTATCTTACCAAAACATAAATTACAATCTTCCTTTCAATTATAGTGGGAGTCTTTACATCTATTACATTGAAGCCCATGTATTTTTTTTTTGTTGTGCAGTAACCTTTCCATCTAAAATTTAAGCAATTTTGAATAGTAAAATTGAAAGTGCAAGATTTTACTATATTAAAAATCAAATTGAAAAAGGACCTCTTTTTAAAAACAAAACCTAAATAATGACCAGAGTGAGACTTTGAGTAATTGGTGGTTTAATGAGATATTTTTGGAATGCAAAGAGAAACAAAAATATAGAAGAGACATGAAGCAGAGAGCAAGAGATTTTGGCAAATGTACACACTCTTTCTTCAATTTCAAAGTTGTATGTGCAGTAGTTATTTTTTGAAGGCAGTTATATTTTATGTTTGCTGGAGTTTTGAGCGGTTGATGCTTAAAGGGTAATTTGGGAATTATAAAAAATCCACACCAAAAAACAAACCAATCCTCTTTATTGATAGTATAGATAGGTCAATCAATTCAACATGAAAATTGAAAATGAAAAGTTAACCAACAATAATCTAATATGAATTTCAATGTTTGATACCACATACTCAATTGTCGAACTTTAATTTTGGAACAAATAAATCTTTTGACCCCAAAACAATTAAAATAAAAAGGTCAATTCAAAACACTTTTGGCATCAAAATCAAATTCAATGAAATTAAATTGGATAAAAAAGAGCACTATTATTTTTATTTTTTTGCAAAAGAAAGAAAAGTTATGGTAGTAAAAACAAAATAACAATGTTGAGAAAAACAAAACAAAAAGTTGAATATAGAGAATCTGCTAACAAAATAAAGCACACTTATGAGTGAATGCAAAAAAGTGGAACTTTATTTGCTTTGATAGTCTATATTTAAATTAAATTTGTTTGGATGCAAAAAAATTAAAAAGAAAATATACTTCGTATCTTACCAAAACATAAATTACAATCTTCCTTTCAATTATAGTGGGAGTCTTTACATCTATTACATTGAAGCCCATGTATTTTTTTTTGTTGTGCAGTAACCTTTCCATCTAAAATTTAAGCAATTTTGAATAGTAAAATTGAAAGTGCAAGATTTAACTATATTAAAAATCAAATTGAAAAGGACCTCTTTTTAAAAACAAAACCTGAATAATGACCAGAGTGAGACTTTGAGTAATTGGTGGTTTAATGAGATATTTTTGGAATGCAAAGAGAAACAAAAATATAGAAAAGAGACATGAAGCAGAGAGCAAGAGATATTGGCAAATGTACACACTCTTTCTTCAATTTCAAAGTTGTATGAGCAGTAGTTATTTTTTGAAGGCAGTTATATTTTATGTTTGCCGGAGTTTTGAGCGGTTGATGCTTAAAGGGTAATTTGGGAATTATAAAAAATCCACACCAAAAAACAAACCAATCCTCTTTATAGATAGTATAGATAGGTCAATCAATTCAACATGAAAATTGAAAATGAAAAGTTAACCAACAATAATCTAATATGAATTTCAATGTTTGATACCACATACTCAATTGTCGAACTTTAATTTTGGAACAAATAAATCTTTTGACCCCAAAACAATTAAAATAAAAAGGTCAATTCAAAACACTTTTGGCATCAAAATCAAATTCAATGAAATTAAATTGGATAAAAAAGAGCACTATTATTTTTATTTTTTTGCAAAAGAAAGAAAAGTTATGGTAGTAAAAACAAAATAACAATGTTGAGAAAAACAAAACAAAAAGTTGAATATAGAGAATCTGCTAACAAAATAAAGCACACTTATGAGTGAATGCAAAAAAGTGGAACTTTATTTGCTTTGATAGTCTATATTTAAATTAAATTTGTTTGGATGCAAAAAAATTAAAAAGAAAATATACTTCGTATCTTACCAAAACATAAATTACAATCTTCCTTTCAATTATAGTGGGAGTCTTTACATCTATTACATTGAAGCCCATGTATTTTTTTTTGTTGTGCAGTAACCTTTCCATCTAAAATTTAAGCAATTTTGAATAGTAAAATTGAAAGTGCAAGATTTAACTATATTAAAAATCAAATTGAAAAGGACCTCTTTTTAAAAACAAAACCTAAATAATGACCAGAGTGAGACTTTGAGTAATTGGTGGTTTAATGAGATATTTTTGGAATGCAAAGAGAAACAAAAATATAGAAGAGACATGAAGCAGAGAGCAAGAGATTTTGGCAAATGTACACACTCTTTCTTCAATTTCAAAGTTGTATGTGCAGTAGTTATTTTTTGAAGGCAGTTATATTTTATGTTTGCTGGAGTTTTGAGCGGTTGATGCTTAAAGGGTAATTTGGGAATTATAAAAAATCCACACCAAAAAACAAACCAATCCTCTTTATAGATAGTATAGATAGGTCAATCAATTCAACATGAAAATTGAAAATGAAAAGTTAACCAACAATAATCTAATATGAATTTCAATGTTTGATACCACATACTCAATTGTCGAACTTTAATTTTGGAACAAATAAATCTTTTGACCCCAAAACAATTAAAATAAAAAGGTCAATTCAAAACACTTTTGGCATCAAAATCAAATTCAATGAAATTAAATTGGATAAAAAAGAGCACTATTGATTTTTATTTTTTTGCAAAAGAAAGAAAAGTTATGGTAGTAAAAACAAAATAACAATGTTGAGAAAAACAAAACAAAAAGTTGAATATAGAGAATCTGCTAACAAAATAAAGCACACTTATGAGTGAATGCAAAAAAGTGGAACTTTATTTGCTTTGATAGTCTATATTTAAATTAAATTTGTTTGGATGCAAAAAAATTAAAAAGAAAATATACTTCGTATCTTACCAAAACATAAATTACAATCTTCCTTTCAATTATAGTTGGAGTCTTTACATCTATTACATTGTAGCCCATGTATTTTTTTTTGTTGTGCAGTAACCTTTCCATCTAAAATTTAAGCAATTTTGAATAGTAAAATTGAAAGTGCAAGATTTAACTATATTAAAAATCAAATTGAAAAGGACCTCTTTTTAAAAACAAAACCTGAATAATGACCAGAGTGAGACTTTGAGTAATTGGTGGTTTAATGAGATATTTTTGGAATGCAAAGAGAAACAAAAATATAGAAAAGAGACATGAAGCAGAGAGCAAGAGATATTGGCAAATGTACACACTCTTTCTTCAATTTCAAAGTTGTATGTGCAGTAGTTATTTTTTGAAGGCAGTTATATTTTATGTTTGTTGGAGTTTTGAGCGGTTAATGCTTAAAGGTTAATTTGGGAATTATAAAAAATCCACACCAAAAAACAAACCAATCCTCTTTATAGATAGTATAGATAGGTCAATCAATTCAACATGAAAATTGAAAATGAAAAGTTAACCAACAATAATCTAATATGAATTTCAATGTTTGATACCACATACTCAATTGTCTATCTTTAATTTTGGAACAAATAAATCTTTTGACCCCAAAACAATTAAAATAAAAAGGTCAATTCAAAACACTTTTGGCATCAAAATCAAATTTAATGAAATTAAATTGGATAAAAAAGAGCACTATTGATTTTTATTTTTTTGCAAAAGAAAGAAAAGTTATGGTAGTAAAAACAAAATAACAATGTTGAAAAAAACAAAACAAAAAGTTGAATATAGAGAATCTGCTAATAAAATAAAGCACACTTATGAGCGAATGCAAAAAAGTGGAACTTTATTTGCTTTGATAGTCTATATTTAAATTAAATTTGTTTGGATGCAAAAAAATTAAAAAGAAAATATACTTCGTATCTTACCAAAACATAAATTACAATCTTCCTTTCAATTATAGTGGGAGTCTTTACATCTATTACATTGTAGCCCATGTATTTTTTTTTGTTGTGCAGTAACATTAATATGTATTTTTAAAGCAATTTTTATGTTGATTCATAATTTTTTATATATTTTTAAATATTTTAAATAGTATATTTATTTTGTCAAAAAAGTTATAACTATTATTTTATATATTTTTTATAATATTAATATTTAATAAATATAATTATCTATTCTATACCAATATATAAAAAAAAAAACACACCTTTCGTGTATACTTTTCTTATTGCCACTTTTGCCTTTCCTTCAATTCAAATTTTTTTTAACACAGATTCAAATATTTGTATATGTTGAAAAATAACTTCCACACAAAAGTTGGTTTTCATTTTTTTTAGTAATAGAAAAAGATTTTTTTTTCCTTAATAACTAAGCACAACAAAAAAAGAAGTTAAATAATTATCAATTAACTAAGCACAATAAAAAAAGGAGGTTAAGTAGTTATCTACATGCCGCTAGTAATTTATAATTTGAATATCCAAAATTCAATCCAAATTAAATCACATAAAATTATATTGGATTGATTTTTTTTTATTTATGATCCAAAATCAAACCGAATCACAAATAAATTTATTTTTGAATCGGATGAATTTTTGTCTCAAAACCATAATCTATGAAACAACTTATTTAGATGTGAAAGTGAAAAATCACTTGTTTAAATGAACTTTTTCTTCTTGTAACAACAACATCTTCTTCTTTCTTACACCATTCCTTCTACCACGCCGTCCTCCATCCTCAATCATTCTCCCTTCTTTGCACGCCGCCACTCTGCACAGGTTGATGAATTAAGCCACCAATTTTTGCTGGGGATGTAACGCACGAAGCAAAAAAGCAGATTTATTCATCAAATAAAGCGTCCAATTAACAGTCTTTCCAGATAGCGAGAAAGAGTTCGTAGCTATGCGCGTAGCTACCATAGTGAATAGTAAAACTCTTCTATTCCAAAACTCAGCCTTACCACGATTGTTGCTATGCGTGCGCCATCATTCAACAACCAAATTATTCCTTGCAGGTTTTCTCCTTCTCCAACACTTCTCGTTTGTTTTTTTAATTCTTGACATTGATTTCTGTTTTATAAATTTTGTTTGGAGCAAAGGGCTTTCCTATAATACGAATGAAACAGTCTTAAGAGACACGTTTAAACAACATGGGCAAATCATTGAAGGTAAAAGTAACAATATTTTTTCAAATGTTATAGATTTCCAAATTGGTTATGTTGGAACTAATTTAATGTTTTTGTGTAGTTAAAGTAATATGTGACCATAAAACTGGGGAATCAAAAGGGTATGGATTTGTGAGGTTCAATTCTGAAATTGCAGCTACCTCAGCTCGCAAAGAATTGCACGGCCGGGTAATTTGAAACTTTGACATGAATTCTCTCTGTGGTGCTTGTTTGTTATAAAATCACGGTGAACCATAGTGAATTTGTAAAAATTTATTGGTCTATGTTTGGTATCACCTTAAGTATGTCGGTGATCCACCATGATCTTGTAGAAGATACAAAGTGTAATGTAGCTTTTAAAAGATCAAGGTGGCTCATTGTGATTCTGATATACTACTGTGTTACCAATCATACACAAATTAATGAAGTCATGGTGCCACCGTGTTTTAGTTCAATCCACCATGTTTAATCCTCTTAAGGTACTTTTGCTAGAAATTTTGCTTTGATTATGAACCTTGTTCTGCTCTGAATCATTTCTCAGATAGTGGATGGTAGACGCATTCGAGTGGCTTATGCGCACAAAGGGTAATGTCAAACAATTCACAGGACATTTGCAGCTACAACAAATTCATTCTCTATTAATTTGATCCTCAGAATCTGTATTCTTAGCTATTACTCTACAGATTCTGTCGTTTCTTTCTGTGTGTTTATAAGTTTTTTATCGTATGCAAACATTCGATAATATATTAAACAAAAATTACAGCTCATTTTTGAACTTAATTGCGAAGACATGATACCAAATCATGGGGAGTTGTCATGTCACACCTGCAACAATCTAAAGATTAAGATTTCCTCTATAATAATTCACTATACCCTATTCACAATTCTCAATCAGTGTTGTTAAACGGCCGTGTGTGACAAATTGTTTAACAACCACCATAGAAAATTGGTGAAGGAATGTCCGCCACCGCAATGGCATGTTTATATGGTGGATTTTTGGCATTCTGCCATATTCCACCATCAATAACATTGTTCTCAGTTCTTCTAAAAAAAAACATTGTTCTCAGTTTGAAATATTCAAGAATCAAGGCACGCATTGATCCACACAATGTTGAATATAAGGTTTTTGTTAACCTTGCCGTTGAAACAAAATGGAACTTTACCTATTTAATGAGGCAAGAAGTGGAGATGCTAGATCGTGCATTAGATTTTACATAACGGGAAATGTGTCCCCATGCCCAATGTATGCTCAATCCTCCCCTTTAGGAATTGTTTTACAACGCTACCACACACATCTAAGGTTCCTTGATTGAGATCTTCGGTATTGGAAATAAAATAAAAGAAATGTGCAATTATTCGGATGCACTTATAAAACTGATGGCTAAAAGCATGAAGATGATGATGCATGATAATTTATAATTGACACAAATGCATAGCAAATTCTTGATCTTAAAATCCTCCATCACATTTGAGGGATTCACACACACCAGATTCAAGATTCTCTATGGAACAAACTGAAATGACGTAAATGATCTAATCACTAACTTTTTTTTGGACCAAATCTAATCATGAACTTTAGAGGAGCTACACTGTACTACAAATTAATCATGGTCAACGAATCTAAACCGCATATAAAAAGGCCACTCCAATTAACTTAATACACCTTCTTATGAATCATGAATTAACCCTTTTTAAAATTTAAACAAAATTATAATAGGTTGAAGAAAAACGGGGAAAAACTTGCTGAAAAAGACCATAAGGTTAAAGTCATTCACAACTGTTGAGAACAGCATCTCACATAGCTATGACAAGGCAAAAACGTACAATTTTAAAATCTTACACAAAATATAACTCTTATAAAGCAATGTAGAATCGTTTAGTTGTTTTAAGTAGTCTCTTATTTCCTCATGTTATATTACTCAGACTTGTAAACCTATTCTAAGCCATAGTGAACAAAATATACATCGCATTAACAAGCTCGTTTTGTACACAAATCACATCGGGTGAAAAAGAGAAGTATCAGAGGGTCAAGTAGCAAGGCAATCATGCTGGTCGGCAAGAAATGACTTGGGTTCTATGCATGTACATAATACCCTCGAGACATGGACATTTATTGTGTTTTTGGTTTCGCAATCTTTTCCCACGTAGAAAATATCAACCCCAGTATGGAGTAAAAGATTGCCCGAATGCAGGAAATCACAAAGTTCCAACAAGAGGATGGCCAATACCATGGATATAGCAACCTGAAGAACAAACTAATGAGATGCCGAGGGTACTGCCCAACCTGTAACATAGCATAATAACAAACAACATCAATATTATTTAGCAGACAAAGGTGTATGCATGAAGTTGTGCTTAATTGCTTATGAATTAAGTCACTGGTGCTATCTTGCTGACTTAAATATGAACATTGTGGCATATAGAAGCTGAAAGGGAAAAAAACATCATTTGTGCGCAGATTCTATGAAGTCATTTAGAAAACCATCAATATTAATGTATTGGAAATTTTAACTATTTAATAGTCATATAATACCGCCCAAAAAAAGAACTTAAAAGCTTTCAATTGAAGTTAAATATTTAAACAACGATGGGGTCTGAACTTTTTTATTCTGACAAGAAATGTTATTTACGCTGGAGAGAACAAAGCTCTAGAAATTATAATTTGGTTTGAATACTAATTATTAACAACATAAAAAAAAACTAACCGGAAAAAGAAAATCCAGTGCTTCCCAGGCAGCATGACGAACAGCTCTAGTCGGGTACATTGGACCACCAGGAGAAGTAAAACTATACAAACAAGTTTTCAATCTTGTACTTGTAGTCATTCTCAATTCCATACCTGTGGCCATTAGAATAAAAAAAAGGCTTAGCTGAGTAAGGTTGAGAGAAGAATATTCCATGTCCAACTATTGCACCTGAATGGTTGATGTAGTACCCTGAAGGACCTTAATTTCTGAAAGATAATGCAGCAGCACAGGTTCCACCTTTAGCTTTTGAAGCTGGTAAATAAAACCAACATCAATGATTAGGGGTAACATAATTTCTTCACATGCAACGCAGGAATACCACTCTCAAATGTGAAAAAGGTGATTCAGATGTACCTGATCAGTGAGTTCATTCACAAATATATCTGCCGGACCACCAACTAAGAAAGCAGTTTGGAAAACAGGGCATTGTTTCAAGAAGCTATCGATTTTGCCAGCTGCAAAGAGGACAGTATTAGATTTATAAAGACTATTGCATCATTAATAACTTCTCTGAATGGATACCTGACTTGTAAAATAGAATGAACCTCGAGAGCAAAAGATACATATCTCGCTGAGCCTGATAGTTCAATGAAAAGTAGAGAATTTCAGAATGGCATTGCTAACGAAAAAATTGACTAGCTAAAGGTCATATAAACAATTGTTGGCCGCATTAATATAATGCCAAAAACGTAAACTGATAGGGTATATACCTGGAGAGGAATTTTATTCAATCGACTGTGGTGTAATGCAACATCATCCAAGAGGTACTGAATTTGAGGGAAACACAAGGAATATGCAAAACAGTTGGGAAAAGGAAGCAATAATGTTATTAACATTATTCAAATGCTACATATCTGTTCAATTAAATATAGGATCCCACTAGAACTCTTACACGGAATATAGACTGGAAACGCCTTGTATTTGTTTGAATGTCAATCCTGTACATGACACCAAAAATAATTATTTCAATTCCAGATTGATTTTCCGGATATGGTACAATGCTATGTTGTGAATCGCGGCTGTCGCGGCCGCAATCGCGGTGCGGAGCGGTTTTTTTGAGCTTGCCGCGACAGTACACGGCGGTGCGGCGCGGTTGGGTGTTGCGGCCGCACCGCCGTGTACTGTCGCGGCAAGCTCAAAAAAACCGCTCCGCACCGCGATTGCGGCCGCGACAGCCGCGATTCACAACATAGATGTCCACTCTATCATAGTAGCAGTTCTAGCCCATTAAGACACTTTGACTAACATTTGCCAAAAATGCCATTACTTTCTGTTTTTTTTAATGGATAAGATAAGGTCAAATGGTTTGCTATAGAATTGGGATACAAAGACTATTGATAAAATCATGTAAAGCAAACAAATAATTGTTTAAAAGAAAAATTATAAAGAGAACCCACAAATCTTCTTCCCATTTAGAAGTGGAATGGAGCATGAAATGGAGTTCATATATCTTTTCAGAGCATTGTTTTAGAAAGTGAATAGAATTGTAAGTTGTAACTTATAAATGCCAGCCAATCCAATTAGGTAATATTTTTATTTATAAATAACAGCCTGTAATCATACCAGAAAACATTTGTGGCACCTTGAACCAGAGCAGATGAATACCGAAGGAGCACTTCTGGATTATCAAGATGAACTTCAAACATCTGCATAAAGGTATTAACAAGTTATTTACAACACAATAGGAAGCTACTGGAAATATGTTATACTGATTAACTATATACCACAATTAGGACTAAATAAAAGAGCTTTGGAAACCGTTGACGAAGATTCTAAATACTTATTGAGTCATTAATCAGACATGGAATGTATATCAAATGGTTATACATATTGTGAGTCAACTGAAAAGAGGAATTGCCAGCCACTCTATAACCAGTCAAGAGAAAAAAGGGAGTTGCGACTTACGAGCTACTCCATATGACCATAACTTACCAGGTTCAGAGACAATGTGCATGTTTCCGAATATTATACAATATACAGCCAAATTGAGGATGTTCAAATTTGTCAGAATGTAACCATGCCATTAAGCGTGACTTATTTTACTTTTTTGAAATGTTAATGTTCAAATTCAAAACCAGCAATGAATGACCATACTATTACTAATACTATCACACTAAATAAATTGCCCTCAAGAAAGCAAAAAATAATATGGCAGCGCAGATACAAACTTACATACCCATTTGTGAAACAGGAGGCTAAAAATATGCGAAGCAAATGACTGGCTCCAGAGTTGGACAATCATATCAAGGATGGGTTTTCCACTCTCAGGCACTCGCACAAAGTAATCAGCAAGCACATCATAGAAACATAACGGACCATCAATGACATCAATTGCAGGGGAAATAACATCTTCTTCCTTGTTGACAATTACATCTGTCATTATGAATAAAGAAAATCTGCACTTGTAATTCTTGTTTGCACATAAAAAGCAAATAGACACATGACGCCGCCCCCCCCTCTCACACATATCAAGCAAAAAAAGGTTATTGACCTCTTATCTATATTCAAATATACATTTGTTAGTTGTAAATTTCATTGTTCTGTATTCTACTCAGTTGATTGCATGATTACCACATCTAGATTCAAATCGTGAATCAAAGACCTATTATCCGAACCATTTTCTGTATTCTGCTCAGTTGTTTGCATGGTTACCAAACCTTTTTCTATATTCTGCTCAATCGTTTGCATGGTTATCAAATCAAGATTCAAACGGTGAATCAAAAGACCAATTTTCCGAATAATGAGTCTTATTATGAAGCATGCAAGATACATTACTAACAAAAATATGATATTTGCAAGTAAAAACAAAGTGACATAGCAAAAAGCTGATGTATCACATATACAACAAACATCAAAACCAGCTAATCACATTTAGCAAGACAATACGAATAATCATATACATGAAAATCTCAATGTAAGCAAGAAAATTATCATCTTCCAACGACGAATTAAAAACCATGAGCATGCAAACAAGATAAAGCATGCACAATGACTACAATACCATGCTTCTTGAAGCACAAGTTGCCATTTGAATAATTGTAAAACTTTTTTCTTTTGTACTATTGAATCATTAAACAATAAGAAGAATCAAACAAATTACCTTTGGCACGATCATCAACCTCTAAAGCTATATCAGCAAAGAGCTCCTGCAACAAATTACGCCTCTGTGAAGAATTAGCCAGCGCCTATAGCATCAAAGACAAAACAAAAATTGAATCAAGTAAAATCAAACAAATGCAAATTTTCTCGGCATCGAAACAGAGAAAAAAAAAATACTGACACGCTGAAGCTTCTTATGGATCGCTTGAGAGAGAGCATCGAGATAACCGGAGGTTCTCGGCGGCGAATTAGGTCCGGACATTTCCGATCGGAATCTGAATCAGAAAAAACCCTAGAGTTCTAATCCCGATCCAGAAACGACTTTATCATATTCTAGAATCTTCGAAATTAATATTTAAATCGAAATGAAATGCTATATTCTGCTCAAGTTTTGTGTTCTTAACCAACGAACGCAACCGCTATCTTCTTCTTCCGTTTGATTTTAATAAAAGTAGTTGTTATTTTTTACTTTTATTTAAGGTAAGTTGCTGAAGAATAGCGTAGAAAGTAGAAACGTGGAAAACAATAATGTGATGGTGGAGGGTTGAATTGATGTTGAGATGAAAGCGTGGCCGTTAGATAGAGTCACACGCACGCTCCGACATGAAACATTAATGTTGATGTTGTTTCGAAATGGATGCGGTGGCGCGGTGGTGTGTTTTGGTCTATGGATAAATCCAGGATAATACCAATCTGACGTGGCAGTTGCGTGGAATTATTTACCCTAGCATTGACTTATAAGCACCCTAAGAGCATCTTTATCCCTAGATACTTAAATTGAGATGCTTAACACTATTCGCGTGGGTCCCACTGTACCACATAAGATTAAGCAATTTTTAAGAAACTCAGACAAATTTTACTACATCCGCAGATTCTTAATGTTGGGGTACTTAACACTATTTATTGGATCCCACAATATCACATATATTTATATTATTTGTTTCCACCTAATTTCGATTAAAATTCAAATATTAATTCATTATGATATAATTAAGATTTAAATAAATATTAGTAGAAGGTGGTTGGCTATGAAAATAGAATGGTGGTTGTGGTGGATTTTGTTGATTTGAAGAATTTTCTACAGGAGGTGATTGGTTTTGGGAATAACTTCTATAAGTTTGATATGGATCCATTGATAAGAAAAATTAATTTGTTGGAGTAAGAATTGGTGAGTTAAAAAAAATACAATGTAGTATTTATTTATAATGTAAAAATCATATATATATTTTTTTAATGTTTACAACGTTCAAAAATATTAATCCTCCGAGTAATACTATGTGACATTGGGTAAAAGAGTGAAAAGCTGAAGAAAAAAAGGGGCAAAAAATTAAAAGAATAAAAAAAAATCTTGAAATTGCATAAAAACAAAAAAAAAATATATACTTTCCTAAAATATAGCATAAATAAAGTAAATAAAAAACAAAAAAATAAAAAACCAAAAAATCTGCCTGAAATAGAATTTCAGTAGATAGAAACAAAACTTTCTCCTTCTTCCTGAAACTCAATTTCAGGAGTGCATAGTTTCAAATTGGCATAGTTTCAATTCCAGGAATTCAATTTCAGGAAATTCCAGTCTCTCCACCTTCAACCTCTCTCTCTCCCACCGCCGTCTCTCTCCACCTTCAACCACTCTCTTTCAGGATCTCATCTCTCTCGCAATTTCACTCATCACGCAAGGCACCGCCGCACCAACATGTGGGTTGTTTTGTACATCGTTTTTTTCACCTCCTTTTCTAGAATTATGGGTAAAGCTTCAGTTTCAGTTTCAGTTTTCATCTCCTTTTCTTTTTGTTTCCGCCGATGAAGATGACCAATGAAAGAGAAAGAATGTTTATTTTATTCTAAGAATCGAAATCTAAAAAATCCTTGCACTAGCAACTTTTCTTAAAATTAAGAATCAAGCACTTCCACGTATACTTGCTCCAGCGGCAAAAAAAAAAAAGGATCAGATACTTAGAAGCTAAATACCTTGCGATAAAGATGCTCTAATGGCCAAAGTTATTATACATAAGAGCATCTCCAATGGTGCAATCATCACAAATGTATTTTGTGGGTCCCAACAAAGTCACATCACTTTGAAACAACTCATCTATTTTCTACTCCAATAGTGCAACTCTAAAAAATTCATATTAGGTCCCATAACTTTATCTCATATATTTATTTTATTCATATTTAATTTTTTTTTTTTTGGTCAAGTAACCTAATGGCTTGAAATTCCACCCTTAAGGTGAATAAGTGGGATGGCCGGGGTTCGAACCCCAATCCCCTGCATAATAATGCAAATGTCCACCAATTGAGCCAAACTCATGGGACATTCATATTTAATTTTATTGCAGCTTAAAATATTAATTTCAATATTTTTAATTAATATTAAAACATTTAAAATAAATATTAATATGAGTATCATTTTTATTAAAAATATGAAAAATATTCAAAATATCCCTGTCTTGTGTTCTTGCGTTTAATTAATATTTATATGAAAAATATTCAAAAAAATTAAAAGGTTTAAAATAAATAAATTAATAACATAATTAAAAACAAAACAAAAAAAAGGTATCATGTTTATTTAAAGTACATAGTATAGTTTTATTCAACTAGCAAATGGCAAGTGGTTGGTAATATCCAACGATTATAATATTGTATGGTGTCACAGAGGAACGCAATAGTATCATTTTTATGCAATTCCATTATATATAACACAGTAAAGTATATGTTTGCAATATCCAACCAATATTATATTGTTTTGTGTCAGAAAGTAACGAGTAGAGGTGGGAATAGTCCAGGCCGGCCTACAGGGGCCTATGGACTGGCCTATTTAAGCCTGGCCTGAACTGGCCTATTTAATAAAAAAGGCTAGGCTTAGGCTTTTTAGAAAGCCTATTTAATTAAAGAGGCCAGGCTCAGTCTAATAAAAAAGCCTATGAAGCCTAATAGGCCGGCCTATATATATAGATATATTTAAATATATTTTTTATTATTTTTTATAATTACAAACCCTTGGACTTACCATAAAAAAAAAAACTTGGAAGTTGGAGGGATTTGGTTTTTATTCACGTAGTAATATAGAAAGTTAGAAACCTTAGGAAACTAAAGAGACTTGTCTCAAAACCTAAGTCTCTAAGATCAGATGGAAAATAGTTAGTTGAATCTTATTACTACTTTTGCTTTGTCTTTTCTTAAAAGAAAATAGTTTCGCAAACAGGCCATATATGTATATCAGGCCGCTTAGTCTAATTAAAAACAGGTAAAATAATTGTTTAAAGGCCTTATTATGAAATAGGCTTTTAAATAGGCTTTCAGGCCAGGCCAGGCTATTAAAAAGGCCAGACCAGTCAAAGAAAAGAAGCCTATAATAGGCTATAGGCCAGTCTCGGGCTACACTTTTTTATCGTAGGCCAGTCTCAGGCCTTCTAAAGCCTGGCCTAGCCTGGCCTATTCCCACCTCTAGTAACGAGTAACGAACATCCCTTCCTGAAACAATGGTATCACCACGCTGGCGCACTCCAGCCAAAGAAAAGTGAAAAAACTGGATTTTGAGGTGTGCCATGCTGGCCAACTGTGATGAAATAACTCCCATTGGAGTTGCTCTAAGTAATATCCTTATACACGGTGCATAAGTGAAACTTAGCCATCAGATCCCAGTGACACGTGTAATAATCGCAGCCTATTACATGAAGCAACTGAATCTTTCGCATGAGCTAACGGAATCCTTCACATGAGTTAACGGAATTCTTCACACGAGCTGACGGAATCTTTCGCACGAGCTAACCGAGTCCTTCTCCGACGACCTCCGCCGCCGAAATCATCATCACCGTCGCCGGAATCATCATATATGTCACTGATTCCATCATTCATCGCCATCGCCGGGAACATCACTGGAATCACTGTAAGAATCACAGTTATCACCTTCGTTTTGAAGGTTGCTTTTTACTGATAGTTTTACATATGAATTAATTTCATATTTGATTTTGATTATTATGTTTTTTTCTCTATTTTTGTTTTA
Organism: Trifolium repens; assembly: GCA_030408175.1. Taxonomy (NCBI): domain Eukaryota; kingdom Viridiplantae; phylum Streptophyta; class Magnoliopsida; order Fabales; family Fabaceae; genus Trifolium; species Trifolium repens. The sequence goes on along the minus strand of CP125843.1, from coordinate 35,108,273 downwards.
ATCTGTGAATGGTTGTGGTTATTTGTTGATTTGCATGAGGAGGTATAGGAATCATAAGCTTGTTGATTTGCATGGTTATTTGTTGATTTGTTTAAGAGATCTATAGTATACTGATTGTATCAGAGGGTGTTTAAGAATCATTTATGTTTCTTACAATTTTCTAATGGAGGCCATTGATAAACCATTTTACAATAGTAATGGTTTCGGTGCATAACACAATGAAACCATTTAAATAAATTACTTTAGTACAAGTAGAGTATGGGAAAATCAGTAACTGAATTATTAATCATGTAATTAGTGTATTTTAGCATATTTACATGTTGTGTTGGTGCTATATATATGAATGAATGAGTATAGTGTACTACAAGTAGTATATGGTTGATTGGTTTGTTGGGAATGGGAGAGGAATGAATGATAATGGTACTGTGTTACATATGATGCTTAATAACTGGATTATTAAACTATTTGTAGTGGTTGTTGTTCTTGCTCGACATTATGGTTGTTAGCTTGCTCATTTGGCTGCACGTGTACTCGTCTTTATGAAACCAAAAAGGGTCTGGTCCTGGTTGACGACCTCATCAGTGTCGTGTTGGGTGTTGTTATCTGGTTCGGAGACTTTTTATTTTTATTTTTAAATGCAATCTAGATGGAAACTTCTTTATTTTTTCTGAGGTCATTGCCTCGAGTAACAGATCTGTGTCATCACCACTTCGGCGCTTCGATATGTGTTAGATCAAGGGTTCGGTAAAAGGAGGAAATCCATGGTTACTCATTAAAGCCAAAATATTTAAGGCATCAGTGAATCCTCCTTGAGCCAATAAATTGGTTAGAAGCAGCTTGTAGGTAGAATGTCGAGGCTTTAGCTCCTTTTCATTCACCCATTGACGGAGAATCTTGCATGCGTCTTTCGCTCTATTAATCTTTGAATCAACAAACACTATTTGTTGAATGAATCCTCCTTTCCAGTACTGTGCCCAGTTTTTCCTGATTCGAAATCACATTGAGACCGATGACAGTAAATTTTAAATCATGACGGCGTCATAGTTGTACTCATTCCCTTGATATTGACTAGTAGTATATTTGAAGATCAAATTTTTGAAGAGCGATGATGATTATTGATGTAATATTATATTCATTTTATTTTTGAAGGCTCCTTTGTGTCATCACCACTCTTCTGAATTTTGGTGTATAATTGACAATTTTTTTATGACAGACTCTCTGATCACATAAGTGGTGGGCAATCGAGTCTTTGATTCTCTGCACTGCACGAGTGAGTAATGCCAAGAAAAACTCTCCAGCTACAGGAATAAGAAGACAAGGTGAAACTTTGGGAGGAAAATCAAGGTAAATATAGAATGACCTAGTTATAAGAATGTAATATTAATTAAGCTGTGTTAGTAGAAATTGATCATTGGATTAACCTAATCCAATGCTCAATTTACTTTCTCAATGCAAAACCAAATTCGTCATTTATATTATTAATAAAATCCTTTTTAATAGAGTGTCATACATGATTTTGAAAATGCTTAATGTTTAATGTCGATGAAATTTAAGTGGATTCATCGTGTAACCTCCAATGAATTGTAATGTTGATTAATTTTTGGGTTGTAGGTCTTCATATTAGTGGATTAATTGTAATGTATCATTAGCAACATGATCATCATTATGGTCATATGTTTTAAATTATATGCAGCCATTATTATTTTTAAATGGTTTCCAGATGTTATACAGTGAAACCATTAATATTGTGAAATGGTTTCAAGAACAACGATTGTCTATGTAAATGGTATTTAAGTATACTACTGTATGCATGTTGCTTATCTTGTTGTTTCAGTTGTTAAATTACTTTTAAATGATCTTTGTTTTTAGGGATCAGTGGTTAACTTACTTTTAAACGACTCAATTATGACAGACTGTTGATCACATAAGTGTTGGTCAATCGACTCTTGAGAGGCCTTTGCTTCCCAGCACTGCACGAGCGAGTTACGTCAAGAAAAAATCTCTAGATACAAGAATAAGAAGACAAGGCGAAACTTTGGGAGGAAAATCAAGGTAAATATAGAATGAACTAGTTATAAGAATGTAATATTGTTTAAGCTGTGTTGGTAGAATTTGATCATTGGATTTACCTAATCCAATGCTCCATTTAATTTATCAATGCAAAACCAAATTCATCGTTTACATTATTAATAAAATCCTTTTTAATAGAGTGTCATACATGAATTCGAAAATGCTTAATGTTTAATGTTGATGAAATTTACGTGGATTCATCGTGTAACCTCCAATGAATTGTAATGTTGATTAATTTTTGGGTTGTAGGTCTTCATATTAGTGGTTTAATTGTAATGTATCATTATCAGCATCATTATGGTCATATGCTTTAAATTATATGCAACCATTATTATTTTTAAATGGTTTCCAGATGTTATACAGTGAAACCATTAATATTGTGAAATGGTTTCAAGAACAACGATTGTCTATGTAAATGGTATTTAAGTATACTACTGTATGCATGTTGCTTTTCTTGTTGTTTCAGTTGTTAACTTACTTTTAAATGATCTTCGTTTATAGGGATTGTTGCTGTTTTCAATGGATTTGACATCCACTTCAGCTGAAATTGGCCAATTGGCTGTTGTTGATAGCTCAGAAACACGTCCTGATAAAAAAGAAACTTGGGAGTCTCTTGCTTTTAAATCTATTGAAGAGGTTGAAATTTTTTATGGTGATTATGCATTTAATAGTGGATTTTCAATTCGGACTTTGTTGAAATCAAAAAAGAATTCACAGAATAAGCCATCTGATAAAATACATTATCTACGTTATGTTTGTAACAAACAAGGTTACAAGAAAGGAAGTTTGCTTGATCCGAAGAACAAGCCAACATCAGACAGTCCGATTGTTGTTGAATTTGAGAAAGTAAAAGAAAAACCTGAGGAAAGGGTTGGTTGTACAGCTGGGATATCTTTGAAGTTGGATGAAACTCTGAATGTATATAAGATATACAAATGGGATGTGCCTCATTGTCATCCGTTACATAAAGCGAGGCATGGGTGTTTCTTGAGATCATTTAGAGAAGTCAATGAAGTGCAAGGACAGCTAGCTGTAATAAATTCCAAAGCTAGAATGTCGATGAGAACTTCTTATGAAGTCATGGGTCAGGGAGTTGGAGGCACAGATAATCTCCCTTTTCGATTTTCGGATTTAAAGAATTATCTGATGACAATTCGTCAGAAAGAGATGGTGGTTGGTGAAGCAACTGTGATTCAAGAATTTTTTAGAAATGAAGCTCTCTCGAAACCATCCTTTTATTATGATATTCAAGTTGATGCTGCGGAAGACATAGCTAGTATTTTTTGGGCAGATGGGATTACACAACTTGATTATGCTTTATTTGGTGATGTTATCAGCTTTGATACGACTTACCGAACCAACAATCAGTATCGCCCATTAGGTTTGTTTTTTGAAGTTCTCTCATATGGTTTTAAATTAGTTTTTTGAACTTCTTTCATGTTGAAACCATTTAACAATGAAAATGGTTTCTGTCTGTAACATATTGAAACCATTAAACATTAGTAATGGTTTCCAGCAAAATAGTATATAAATAGTAGTTCCATCATTATCATCATCTAACCAAAATTGTACTTTAAGATATCTCTAGCATTCTGATGTTATCAGAGGGTGTTTTTTCTAAATGCATATTTGTTTCTTATAATTTCTAATGTAGGCTATTGGTAAACCATTTAACCATAGTAATGGTTTCATTGTATAACATATTGAAACCATTTAACAACACTAATGGTTTTGTGATAATGTAATTTTTATATATGCTGTTTTTTGTTTCTGATTTGGTTCATTTACATTTCAGCTGCATTCATGGGCTTTGATAATCATCGTAAGAGTGTTTTGTTTGGTGCTGCCCTACTGTATGATGAGACCGCAGCTACTTTTGATTGGTTGTTTACGACATTTTTGAAGTGTATGACAAATAAGAAACCACAGACAATATATACAGACCAGGCTACTGCGTTGTTGAAGTCAGTTCCAAATATTTTTGAAGGTGTTTTTCATGGACTTTGCTCATGGCATATGGCAGAGAATGCAAAGAAAAATCAGGGGTCTCGTGCAAACAGTGCTTTTTTCGATGAGTTAAATATTTTGGTTTCAAATGTAGACAATGAATCAGATTTTGACTACAATTGGGATCAGATGATGAAAAATTGTTTTGATGGAAAGCCAATTTCAGACTTTAGGTGGCTTGTACAAACTCACCGGAATCGTATGCATTGGTCTTCAGCTTGGGTCAAGTCACATTTTACAGCCGGTCTAAAAACGACTCAATTAAGCGAGTCTTTCAATGCTTTTCTCCGTGGTTTTTTGCAGCCAGACCATTCACTTGTTCAATTCTTTAGTCATTTTAACATTATGGTTCAGAGAATGAGGGATAACCATGCTGAGTTGGACTTCAAGGCTGCAAATACTAGAACAAAAAATAATTATCCAAACAGTCAGCTGATGCGGTCCGTTGTAAACAAGTACACACCAGCTTGCTTTGCATTCATTCATAGGCAGTATGATCTTTCATTCAAATACTATTATGAAGAGGACACAACTCAAGTGTCTGCCTTCAATAAAGTTTTCAAAGTTTTCACCATTGAACAGGTTGATGAACCTGATGAAGTAGTTGCTGGTAATTATGATGATGCTGGTAATGAAGTAGTTGGGCCTTCAAATCATGAAGAAATTAATCAAAACCTTTCCCCAACTGTTGAAGATCATGATCGACTTGATGAAAGGGTTGTGACAATTGATACTAGGAACAAAAATATGAGCTGTACATGTCGTATGTTTGAGAACAAGGGTTTCTTATGTCGTCATGTTTTCAGAATCTTAGAGTTCTTAGGTGGTTCTGTGCAATATCATGGTTTGAAGACAATACCTGCAGAATATGTTTTAAAGCGTTGGAGTAGAGATATGCGTCAGTCGGTTGATAAGCTGAAATCCACTATCAATGTTGCCACTGAAGGCACGACTCAAGCACAACGATATCAACAAATTTGTGCTATTATAGTTCAGCTTTCTACACGTGTTTGTGTAGATCCGGAGGCTTCTCAAATTTTTCTTAACGGTGTTCTTGAAGTTGGGAAAAAGGCAGAGGAGTTGCTTATTTCTAAAGGTATTCATACAAGCCCATCTTCCGGGACGCCATCTAAATCTTCCAATACAGCTGCTGCCAGTGAACCATCTGATGGGGTAAAGTCCACTGCTCCAAAGTTCAAAGCAAGAGCAAATCCAATTAGATCAAAGAAGCGACTTAAAAGTGATTATGAAATGGCTAGAGAGAGGCAAAAATTGATTATACAGCGGAAGAATCAAAAGAGAGATGATGAGGCTCTAAAGGGAAAAGAGGCAACTGATTGATATATTTACATTTGTTAATTTTTTTTTATGGTATAAGTTTGTAGTAGAGTCTGTTACAAAACCATTAGACATGAATTAATCGTACTCGGTCATTTCACGTTTATTGTTGGTATGTATTGATGATTATAAGATATTGATGATTAGACATATATTTTATTTTTTGACTCAATGACATAATCTAAGTTACATCACAGCTTCAAATAGAATGGTTATATATATGGCTAGTTAGATTCCTAATAGTTTCCTGAAACCATTAAGTACATCAAATGGTTTCCGGATGTTATACAGTGAAACCATTATTATTGTTGAATGGTTGCAATAAGAATTGTATATGTAAATGGTTTTAACTATACTGTTGTATGCATGTTGCTTTGCTTGTTGTTTGAGTGGTTAACTTACTTTTAAATGATCTTCCTTTATAGGGTTTTGTTGTTGTTTTTCAATGAATTCGACTATATTTGAGTGTACTTCTAAGTGTACTTCTAAATTTTATAGGAAACCATAATAGATATACCCTGGCTTCACATACAACACTAGTGAAACCTTAATGGTTTCACTAATGGTTTTGTGATAATGTAAGATATTGATGATTAGACATACTTTACCGTAAGAGATATACTCTGGAAAGATAAGTATTGATGATTATAAGATATTGATGATTAGACATATATTTTATTTTTTGACTCAATGACATAATCTAAGTGACATCATAGCTTCAAATAGAATGATTATATATATGGCTAGTTAGATTTCTAATAGTTTCCTGAAAGCATTAAGTACATCAAATGGTTTCCAAATGTTATACAGTGAAACCATTATTATTGTTGAATGGTTTCAATAAGGATTGTATATGTAAATGGTTTTTAACTATACTGTTGTATGCATGTTGCTTTGCTTGTTGTTTGAGTGGTTAACTTACTTTTAAATGATCTTCCCTTATAGGGTTTTGTTGTTGTTTTTCAATAAATTCGACTATATTTGAGTGTACTTCTAAGTGAAACCGTAAGAGATATACTTTGGTTTCACATACAACACTAGTGAAACCATTATGCCAATACACGATAAATAAATGTAATCAAATATGTCGAATAATTAAATGTAATCAAATAAGTAATTTTCTATATTTCTGATTTTGAAAAGATGGTTTTGTAGGATAATTGTCTGGAACCATTCATTGGGCAGAATGGTTTACAAACTACATTCTCATTTGTGTATATTCTATGGTACGAATAAAGTAGAGATTGATTAAGAACTAAATTTTACCATACTAACTCAATAAAAAAAACTAAATTTTATCATACAAAGTAAAATTCATTAAAACTAATCCATAAATTCAACATAACTTGTCCCAAAAAAAAAACATTAAAACAATCCATAAATTAATCAACAAAGTGTTTTGACAATTAAAACATCCTAATGGTTTCTAACAGAACAACTTGGTAGCTTTTGAAGCATTTGTTCATAATATGAAGTTGCTTCCTTCTGCACTTCATCTCTTATGGAATTGCTTGAGTGGCTCAATATTGCTGAACATATATCAATACGGAGATCCATAATTCTTGCAACCTTTACATTGTCCCCATGTTTTCTGAGTTTAGACCAACCTTTGAAAGATTGCATTTCACCTCCCCATTCGGCAAGAAACTTCATGCATAACACACCACAATTGTCTGAATCAATTTGAGTAGGCACCTTTGGTGTATCCCAACTGAATGTGGTGAATTGGAAAGACATTTTCATTTTCCTTTGCTTATATAATTCTGCCACAAATGCTTCCACCTCATTCAGCCAGACATCAAATAGCTGCTTGTATAAGGTGGCTTCACCATCCTTGGTTTGCAATTTCTCTCCTACCCCCGTCAAGCTGTTCAGGAATTCAAATTTGTGGTTTTTGAAATTGACGACGAAACAGACATAATGGCATCCTGGATTGCCAATTATTGCTGGTGTCATGATCTGTTCCATCATGTCAAACATAGTATTAAAATAAAATCATATCTAAAATTATATTATTTAACTAAATTTTCTATATGTCGAATAATTAAATGTAATCGAATAATTAAGTAATTAAATGTAATCAAAGATGGTTTTGAACAGAGACTTACGTATTCTAGCTTTGTAGGGTCAATGGCCTTCCAATCCATGTATCTGAAATTTTTGAGTCTCTCACAGGAGGCATTCTTTCCTGGTCAACCTGGTTATATAAAATGAGTAAAATCAATAAGATTATGTAAAAAGTATGTAAATTGTTAATATTAATGGATTATAATACATACATAATTAATCAATGGTGTCACTAGTCTTGTCATGTTGTTCTTTTGATTCCAATTCAAGCAATCAACCCAGCTGTTTATGACCAAGCATGACACCCATTCATCCTTTTGAAGTGTCCACAAGGCATCCCTTTGTAGAGAATAAGAACGAGCCTTGTTGTTGGAGCAGTACATAGTTTGATGCCTATATAATAATTAAACATTAAGGATTTGTATTAATATTTGATCTGAGAACACTAAAAGAGTAAGCCCAAATAATCAGAAGCTAACAAACTACTAGAACAATCTTAAGCAAAACTAGTGAAACCATTAGAGGGCTATTTTGGTTTCAGATAGAAATCCAGTGAAACCATTAATCCACACTTATGGTTTCAGTTATAATATTTTTATGTTGAATAATATATGAATATTTATTGGAAACCATTATAGGGCTATTCTGGTTTTAGATACAAATCCAGTGAAACCATTAATCCACACTTATGGTTTCTCCTTGGTTTTGAATTCAAAACAGCCAAGATTAAAACATCGCTCAAAACAACAGCTTAAAAACCAAATAAAACAACCATTTTGGCAAAAAAACCAACATTACTATGATTAATACTCATCACAATTACACTAAGCTAAATAAGAAATAGTTTTTCACTTACTGATCAAGATCCGTGCTCCAAGCATATGTTGACAAATTTTTCTGCAACTCAGTTGTAGTAGACTCGTGGACAGCTTCATCATATGGACTTTCAAGGTATTTCGATTTCTTCACCATCCGTCGACGCTCAGGGTATGTGCTATCAAAATAAAGCATATTATGCTTTTTTCTTTTCTTTGGCGTGACATTGTCCAAGTCAATTATTTCATCTGGCATCACTGACTTTAATGGAGTTGCACTGTGAAATAATAGTACATAATAGTGTTATTTTTTGCAGAATTTAAATAATATTACAATTATCACACTGTTTAATTCTTACTCTATGACAACGTCTGAGTCACATTCTGTAGGCTTGTCCTCATGCATCACATCTGGTACCAACACTAGTGCAAGACTTTGATTGGGTTCACCCTCATCAAAAAACTGTGGGTACTTCAAGATTGTTTCATTTGTCGCTGAATCTGTGTCCTGTGACACTGAATCTTGTTTCACTGAAGCATCTTTATTCAACCTGAAACCATTAAAAATGATTTTAGTTTTCAAACATTGCATATCAAAACCATTGACAAATGCTTTTAAAGTTATGATTTCTTACTCTGCATACGAAGCTTCAGCTCCATCAAAGAACTCTGGAAACTTCAGGACAGTTTCCTGTGTCACTGAATCTGCATCTGCCCCCTGTGACACTGAATCATTTTTGTTCAACCTGAAACCATTAAAAATCATTTTGTTTGTCAGAAAATCACATATCAAAACCATTGATAAACACTTTTAAGACATCACGAATAATATTGTTTAAGATGTTAAGCTAATATTTTTCCGTTATATACATCATGGTTATTGTAGTTTTAGACATCACGAATAAAAAAATCATTAAAAGAAATGAATATATGTAACATCCCACAAATTTAATTAATGAAAGAATATTAATTAGATTAGTAATTGTTGACACTTAATTGGAGATTAAGTTAAGTCTTACTCCACTAGCTCTAATCTCTCCTAAGCCTCCCTCAATTTCTTTTCAACACCCCCACTCACTTACTTAGCTTCTATTTAAGCACAGGACTAGAGTGCAAGCCTTTCATTTCTCTGTCTCTATTTCCTGGAATAACCAAGCCAAGAAAACTCTCTCTTCCTCTTGTTCTCTCCCTCGGCCGAAACATCATCAACAACAACACACGCTCTAGCTTCAGATCATTGACGTTCTCATCCTCCTTTCCCTCTGTCTCTCGCGGCAAGATCATCATCATCATCCAAGCTTCGCCGATTTCACTCAATCTCGCATGCAAGGATCAATTTTTGGTCCTTAGGTTCCAACCCTTCAAGAAGAGTAAGTTTAATCACTCAAACCATCCTTCAATTTCTCTGGGTTGTGCTCTGTTACTCCTTTTTCAAAGATTCAAATTTTGTTCTTGTACTTGCATGCAAGGGTTTTGGTACCACAAGTGGGAATTTGAAGGTTTCAACACCAATCCTTTAACCATGGGCTCAAGAGGAACAAGTAGGCTTATCAATCAGTAAACTCAACACTGAGACTAAGAGATTCAGGTATTAGAGACCCCTTTCTCTCGTAATCCCTTCCCGTGCCATTTTTCCCCCTTTTTGTTAGAAACTCACTAAATTCATTTAATCCTCCATTTGACACATGTTTCTGTTTGTACAACCTTAATCGCGAGTTTGGAGACTATTATCGAGTTATGGGTACCTTGGAGATGTGGTTTTGGGTCAGCACATCAGAACCAGGGAGTTTCACCCTGTCAAACTCGCTCAGCGAGTTGGGACTCGCCACGGCGAGCTCAACAGACAGGTTGCTATTGCTTGATGCTGCTCCCTTCTGTTCAGCCATTTCAATCGTGTGAGTTATTCCTAAACTTTCTCATTCCTTTCTTAGCTACAGTTAGGACAGTTTCCATTCCCTTATCCTTACCCAAACTTTAACTTACTCATGAAACCATTCTTTTGTCATTTTACTCAAGATCGCAGTTGGGGTTTTCAAGTGAGTTCTGGTGGTTAGAGTTCGTGGCTGTAGCAGGGCTTAGGAACAAGTTTAAAGCTCCACTCCAGGTGGGTTCTTTAGGATAGTTTAGTTAGTTTCCCCGAATCTATGAATTAATGCATGTTAACATAGGATTAGGAATAAATGTTGTGTGAGGAGAATTAAATCCCAATTTCACCTCCATTCTGTTTTATAATATGTAAATTATTATTGCTGCACTGGCTTAAATGAGAATTGTAGGTGTTACTTTGAAAACTGTGATTTCTGATAAGACAGGGAAGTTCTGCATGAACTCGCCGTAGCGAGTAGTCAGCGAGTATTCATAGCGAGCTGGGTTCTGGGCTGATGATACTCGCCGTAGCGAGCGTTTGTTCGCCACAGCGAGTTGATTTAGGTCAGGACCTATAATCTCGCCATGGCGAGCTGGTGACACGCCACAGCGAGTTGGTACAGGACCTGCCTACATTTTCTATTTTCTAACGAAACTCCATACACTCGTTTTATATCCTCATCAGAGCCAGATAGTTTGCAGTAATATAATTAATATAATGTCGAACAGAATGTTAATCACAGATAATTGTTAGGGCATAATTTAGACTATTATTAGGTTTGCATGCTCCCCGGGTTTTGGGAATTTATGGTAGTAATAACTAAATTAGTTCAGTCAATTATGAGCGATTTTGTGATATTGCGCTATGGACTCCCGATGGGATAATCCATTAGGATAAGTTATTGTGAGCTGCATGCCGTGACCGAATCGGTTGACGGATATGGCAGGCCTCTGAGACATGCTCACCTCAGAGTGTCCTTGTGTCTAAAATGAATAAGAGTTAATTTATGTGTTACACCTATATTTATGCTATTATGATATGATTATGTTAGCATTTGAAACGACTGATTTAGGTGCCCCGGCGTAGTCGCCATTAGGAGGGTAGTAGGACTCACTGAGGCTTAGTAGTCTCACCCCACTCCAAACCAATTTTTTTTTTAGGTAAACAGGATATTCGGAGCAAGGACCAGGTAGGAGGCTGACGGTTGGAGCTGAGCTTGGATTGTCCGCCTTGAAGATTTTATTTCTTCGTCTTGCTTTTTAGTTTATTATCGTGTTTACTCAGAATACTAGCAACTTCCGCTGTATTGTATCCGTTATTTACTTTGTATCTGAAACAATGTTGTATCTTGTTTATTTTTTTTTAATCAGAGAATTATTTGTACTCAGATCCTTTTATATATGTCTCGACTAAATATTCTAGGTATTTTAGTTGGGGCGTTATAATTGGTATCAGAGCAGGTCGATCCAGTATCGGACCTTGCCATGAGTCATTTCAATTTCTTCCTAAGTAATACAGACCCTTTGGATCTGAACTGTTTACGCTGAAACCATCGCGTGCTGAGCCTGATCAACTCAGTATTGTATATGGTAGGCAGGGTATTATGGTTTAGAACTGAAATGGACTCTGGAATTCCAGCGATAAATCCGTAGTGAAGCTACAACCGAGAAATAATCGTTGAAGGAGATTCTTATAAGAGAACATTGGGACAGTGGCAAATGGTGCCACAGGAGTAAGTTGTGTATGCAAGCAAGGAGCACAAGTGTATCCTTATACTGAATTGTGCTGAACACAACAGTATTCAACTGGCGCTGTGTGTCAGGCAAACTCCCTGAACCTGTAAGTAACCTCATCCTAGCGAGAGCCTAATTTCAGCCAAGTCTGTGAGCCAACCAACACCCTAGTACAATATGCAGTAAATCAAAACTCAACCTGAATTCAAGTTAGCATACGACTGGTGGTGTTCTGCAACGAAGAAAAATTAGACAAACCACATAATCATTCTTTCACACTCTGCCTAACTCGCTTAGCGAGCAAGTACGCGCTACAGCGAGCTTAACAGGCTGCTGCTACTGCTTGCTGCAGTCAGGTTCTTTGTTCAGTCATTTTAGCCGTGGTGAACAACCTCAAGCCCTCAACCATGTTCTTGTCATTCCATCTTTCAGAATTTCAGTATATTTGACCCTAAGCCAACCTGTACTTAGGGATTGTTGAGGAAGCACAATTGGAGGTAACATAAGAAATTGAGTGCAAATTAGAAGCGGAAAGGAGTAAACCCGTCCTAATAAAAAGCAATGATTAAACTGAGAGTCACCTTATTAGACTCTCCTCTAGAATGCCCTTAAATAAGTTACTTCGACCTTCGACTCGTACCAACAATCCTACCTTACTAGTATGAGACAAGTTTCATTTAATGCGACAATTAGGACTTTCAGTTAGATAAATGCCAGTCTTCAGCAGTATAGCCGCAGACCGTAGTGACCAAACAATGGCTAGATTGACCAATAGGAATCACTTGTAACGCCATGAGTCACCTAAATTAGTTCATAGAACACTATCATCAAATAATTAGAAGTCAATAATAGAGCCTTGACACATAAGTGCGGACCTTGCCTCACATCAAAATTAAGTTCATCCTTAGTGACACCGTCATCCAAATAGGTTTGCTAAGGACCATTGACTCAAGCATCCAAACACTAGCGACCTAGAACTTTTGACCAATTTAATTGCCCCGTTAAGAGTAGGAAACCTCAGTATATTCGGACCTTCCTGTTAGGAGACTGTTAGACATCAGTTAGACATACCGGTGAGAAATCGTCAGTAGGAAATTGAGTGAGAACCCAGTTGTCCTAACCTGAGAGCTCTGACAGCAGAAATGGAGATGTAGAACATTACTCTGAACCCGATAGGAAACCAATTTTCAATTACCTTCCATTCGTTTTGAGATCCTCTTTCAGCCAGCTCATTGGACCAAGCGATGTTCAAATCTGCGTTCATAAGTCCTGGAACACTATGAACGTGTGTACGCTATAACTTGTCTGATTACGCGTCAGATGAGAAAATTCTTCTCGTGCCTTAAATTACTTGTCAATCACATGTTATGCCTAAATTCAACTAGGATTCAGACTTTTCAAATTCCTTGAAGCCAATTAGTTACATTAATAGTGATTAATGTCACACATAAGTAACCGCATTAGATGTTTTTCAGTTTTCCAGTTGTGTTATTATCAAGAAAGATCTATCTGCGGAAGTTAATTATTCTTGAGAAGGTCAAGAATAATTTCGGTTCCATTTCCTGCTCGTTGGTTGATTTGTCAATCAACATCCGTAACTGTTTTGATACAAATGACTTAGCTCAGTATCAGAAAATCATTTAAATTTCGTGCACCCGAGTCTGCTAAATCAATCCTTCAAAATAATTAGTTGTCTATCTCTTCGTACCCTTGCAATCAAATTCAGAATTAAGTTCGGAGTTATTCCCAACCCAGTGGAATTCGGTTGTTCTAGCGAAATCAGAGTTAAGGATTCAAACCTGTCAGTTCCATCTTCTGGATTCATGTTAGATTAGCATGTTAACCTTGAGTACCTCTGCCCGAACGTTTCAACCTTCTAGATTCATTTCTTGTAATCTCGTGAGGTCTTGTACTGAAGCCGAACGCTTGAACCAGAACACTTCAACTCCAAGTCTAATTACCAGTAGTTAATTAGCAAAAGAGTAAGAATCACTTACTCGCTTGGAGTAGTATACTAATTTCATTTGGAAACCCTTTCCCTATCCCTAGTGATCTATTAAGATAATTCAGTCAACTGTTCCGAGCCAAACCGTGCAATCCAGCCTTAGCGTTATAAATACAGACCTTATGCTTCCAGCTAACCAAGTTTCATATATTAGTTACCAGCGAAGAACTTCAAGCAAGTTTGACCTGTAACCCTGAGAAATGATCTGCACCTAAGTGTGTTCGCGTGTTAAATGTACAACTTAATCAGCGTGTCGTGTCGGAATAGATAGAGATTGTAGGTGGGATTTTATCGGATGACTATAAGTTCGTCTACAGATGAGTCCAACTCATTGGTGGAAGAAACCGTAGTGTCTAGACGATTTTCCACTCGTTTTATATCTCGATCGATTCCGGAGAAATTACGCAACATGTGATACAGAGGTACGTATAACATGTCAAGCTTGTTGGTGTCCAGAAAGGAGAACGACTATGAGAAGGAAGACCTTGAACTTGCCCATAGGAATATTCGAGCTTTTACCTTTCAGTTAATCACTTAACATCGCCATCAGTTTTGTGAGTACCTAACCAGGCCAGATACCGTTCTATCGAGTTAGCGAGGTTTCGAGTTAATGCCAGTGGTATGAGACTAGACTGATGTACGAACATATTCAAGAAATTATAAACTAAGATGGTGAAGACGCTGTCAGAAGGTAACAGTAAGTATCTGAATCAGAGTGCGCAGCCGAGTTTAACACAGAGTGCGAGGAAGACTCTAGCGAGTAACCCTTAAGAGAGGAAAGTTTTATTCCAAGGAACGGAAAACGTTTGACTGATGCATAAATGAAGTTAATGCATTCGTAAACGATTTACCCCGATGTGAAGTGGAGAAGTGTTGAATTTCGAGGACGAAATTCTTTAAGGGGGGTAGATTGTAACATCCCACAAATTTAATTAATGAAAGAATATTAATTAGATTAGTAATTGTTGACACTTAATTGGAGATTAAGTTAAGTCTTACTCCACTAGCTCTAATCTCTCCTAAGCCTCCCTCAATTTCTTTTCAACACCCCCACTCACTTACTTAGCTTCTATTTAAGCACAGGACTAGAGTGCAAGCCTTTCATTTCTCTGTCTCTATTTCCTGGAATAACCAAGCCAAGAAAACTCTCTCTTCCTCTTGTTCTCTCCCTCGGCCGAAACATCATCAACAACAACACACGCTCTAGCTTCAGATCATTGACGTTCTCATCCTCCTTTCCCTCTGTCTCTCGCGGCAAGATCATCATCATCATCCAAGCTTCGCCGATTTCACTCAATCTCGCATGCAAGGATCAATTTTTGGTCCTTAGGTTCCAACCCTTCAAGAAGAGTAAGTTTAATCACTCAAACCATCCTTCAATTTCTCTGGGTTGTGCTCTGTTACTCCTTTTTCAAAGATTCAAATTTTGTTCTTGTACTTGCATGCAAGGGTTTTGGTACCACAAGTGGGAATTTGAAGGTTTCAACACCAATCCTTTAACCATGGGCTCAAGAGGAACAAGGAGGCTTATCAATCAGTAAACTCAACACTGAGACTAAGAGATTCAGGTATTAGAGACCCCTTTCTCTCGTAATCCCTTCCCGTGCCATTTTTCCCCCTTTTTGTTAGAAACTCACTAAATTCATTTAATCCTCCATTTGACACATGTTTCTGTTTGTACAACCTTAATCGCGAGTTTGGAGACTATTATCGAGTTATGGGTACCTTGGAGATGTGGTTTTGGGTCAGCACATCAGAACCAGGGAGTTTCACCCTGTCAAACTCGCTCATCGAGTTGGGACTCGCCACGGCGAGCTCAACAGACAGGTTGCTATTGCTTGATGCTGCTCCCTTCTGTTCAGCCATTTCAATCGTGTGAGTTATTCCTAAACTTTCTCATTCCTTTCTTAGCTACAGTTAGGACAGTTTCCATTCCCTTATCCTTACCCAAACTTTAACTTACTCATGAAACCATTCTTTTGTCATTTTACTCAAGATCGCAGTTGGGGTTTTCAAGTGAGTTCTGGTGGTTAGAGTTCGTGGCTGTAGCAGGGCTTAGGAACAAGTTTAAAGCTCCACTCCAGGTGGGTTCTTTAGGATAGTTTAGTTAGTTTCCCCGAATCTATGAATTAATGCATGTTAACATAGGATTAGGAATAAATGTTGTGTGAGGAGAATTAAATCCCAATTTCACCTCCATTCTGTTTTATAATATGTAAATTATTATTGCTGCACTGGCTTAAATGAGAATTGTAGGTGTTACTTTGAAAACTGTGATTTCTGATAAGACAGGGAAGTTCTGCATGAACTCGCCGTAGCGAGTAGTCAGCGAGTATTCATAGCGAGCTGGGTTCTGGGCTGATGATACTCGCCGTAGCGAGCGTTTGTTCTGAAGGAAAATAGTAACGATAAAGCAGCGGAATTTAAAAATTTTCCTTTAGAGATCCTTACGAATGGGCATGAGTTTGTGTTTAGGATTTTTACCTCTTGTAGAAAATCCCTTTCTTTTCACGAACAGCTGGTGATGAGGCTTTGAATCACGAGCAAGTCACGTACAAGTCACGAACAAGTCACGAACTAGTCACATACAAGTCACCACCGATTTTGATCACGAGCGTCAAAGTTGTGACGCCTCTAACTAGTCCACACGAACAGGAACCTTCAAGAGAGTGCTAGCTCAAGAGGATGAAGGTCTTTTGTGAGTGGAGGCAAGAAAATAAGGATTTAGGTTTTTCTATTTCTCAAGAAATACACACAAGTGTATTTTTCTCATTCACAAGGGTTCTATTTATAGAACCTCTTGTCTTGTGCACCAAGACAAACTATTTGTCATTGGGCCACAAATTTTTCTAAACTTTTTTAATTAAATAAATCTTTTAAGAAACGCACCCCCCATGTGTCATGTACACATGAGTGCTTTCTTTTTCATAACAAATTATGATACACTTATTTAATTACCATGATACCCTTATCATATTTCCTTATTTCTCTGAGGTGCACCGTACCTTACGGTGTTCCAATCTCACATTATACTGTTCTTATGTGTGTGACCCTTGTAGGTTTCTATAACGTTGGCAATTATATTAAATCCTCTATTTAATATAATAAACAATGAGCGGTATCTAGCAACACATCATTGCTACCCAAGTTATGAGAAATTAACATGTGATCTAAACACAACCTTTAGTGATAATATCAATGTGTACAATTACCCCTTTGCCCCTTATGTCTATATTGAACACAAAGCATACTTGGTGTCATCTTTGTCCAGTTCAATATTGGGCCCATGACATTTATCCTGTTATGCAGGATTGGCAAATTCCATCTAGGACACTACTGTCCCTCAGCATGCTTTGTGAAGTACCCATTAACTGCCTTTATGGTCATCCTGTTACGGACAACGTTAGATCAGTAACAAAGCACTTGACTCCACATCTAGGGTACATAGTGGTTTCAGGTCTAAGGGCGGCTTACACCATTATCACCATGAGAGTAACTTATGACACTTTGCATAACTTTGCATGTAGTACTCTCATAGCGGGTCAATCCGGTATAAATATTACTCCTAATATTTCTTATACCTATGTCAAGACTTGATAACTCCTTATCCTATGATCCATGAGATGCGATCATCAGTCTATCTTCATAATAGTCTCTATGTTTTATCATTATCCCAATTCATGATAAAACTCGACTACGGATACTTTTAAGAATAGCGTCTTTATGTTTAATGTAATCTCATGATTAAGTCACACTTAATATTAAACAGACTTTCTATTCTAGGGACTTCATTATTTTGCAACCTTACAAACATAATAAAGAAATGCCATATTTATATTCAAACTCCTAAAGCAAATACTACGAAAATAGATTGGCTCTTAGGGCTTACTCCAACAATCTCCCACTAGCACTAAGGCCAATCAAGTATTCTCTAATACCTATAGGCCTAGTATGCCCATCACGCATCAACTGCGCATGAGGCTTTGTAAGTGGATAAGGAACTGTTTCCTATGTTGGTATCTTACGTATCTTCCAACGTTCTATTTCGATCTCTATCAAAATATATAAGTGTCTAAGTATATTCATGAATCGTCGGTGAGATCTATTCTCAAGTGTTCTTGTAACACCGGAAATATAGCTTTAGCTCAATCATGAGCCAAACGATCCAATCTTTAAATACTCAACTTATTTAACTGAAACAAACATATTACGAAGTTTATCTTATAGCTTTCAATGTTTGTATTCATCCATGATATACAATACATTGGTATGGAAACTAGCCATCATTATAACTTCCTTATAATGATCTTTCCATGCCTATCTATTTCAAGAAATAGGCCTTAGTTCCTTTAAGGTCCTTAGGGATATTCTTGAAGGTAAGTTAGTGTCAAACACTAATTTCAATTTTAGTACATAGGTTATTCCTAACTCTTTAGGAATTCTTGCCTAAGTGTTTCATCAAGAGTTATTTTCTTAGTCATGTCTCACATGTATAGGAAAAATGTCTTGATGATTAATATTATATCAGATATTATCACTCCCACTAAAACTTTGTATGCACAAGATTTATATTTTGTCCTTCATTTGTTTTCCACAAAACTTTCAAAAGGAACAAATATTCAAATTTATTTGATCTAATCAAAATTAGATAGCTTTGTCCTTGTTAATTTGTTTTCATAAAACTTCATAAAAGGAACAAACAATAATTTGATTTTCTGAGAACTCTATCTAATCAAAATTAGATAGCTACAAGTTATATACCTTTCTAGCATCATTTGGATCAACAAAACCCTTACGTATATGTCCAACACATATATATGAGGTCATTCCAATTAAGGAATGCAACTTTGTTATCCATCTACCAAAACATGTAGTACAACATTTAGCAGAAGAAATCAAATATTATAAGGTATTCTTAATACCATCCATATCAGTGTTCGAAAAGAATACTCACTTTCATCGTATGAGTCTTACTCATCTTTGAAGAAATAACCATTATCCACATAAGGTTAGTGTATATGGATTCTGTATGAGATTTCATGGCATTTAGCCACTTCTCATAATCTAGATCGTCTTACGACCTTTTAGAAAGTCAAAGACTCATCTTCCATGAGAATCATATCACATTGCTGAGTTATGATAAAACCATACCTTGTAGCCATGTGTGATATGTTAGACTTATCTTGGATTTGTGCAACTTTAAAACAATGGTTCTTCAACATCCTTGAGGAACCGATTTGTATTCCCTTTTAAATAAATATGTTCTGTGGTACTTGAATTTATCCAAGTTCTATATCACTCCCACTGTCTCTTTTAGAGACACACTCCCACTAGAGGAATGTTTCAAACCTATCAACAAAACAACCTTTTGTCCTTAAGAGTGATATAGGACCAATATCCATTTCTTTAGGATATTTCCACTTATTCATTCATTCATTTGGAATTAGATTTATCTAATAAATTTTAATCCAAAATTCTCATAAAGACAAACTTGGTACTCTTACCTCCATATCGCATATGGTGTCTTTATGATCATTTTAAAAGGGAACCAATTGTGGGTGAAGATTAATTATAAGTAATGAGATTTATAGAAAGAGTCAATATATAATTAAACTATCCTTGAATCATGTCAAACATGATGTGATAAAATAGTTTATTATAGTCCTTTAATTAAGTATTTACTGATATGACTCATTCATATAACTTAAATACTTTTGTCGAGTTCTATTTTCTTCATTGTTGAATTTCTTTGACAAATTCAAAGATTCCTAATTGGTGTCATACACCTACCAACATCTAATGATTTTAATCATCAATGTTAATGAAGTAAAATAAACTCAATATATCAAATATGTTTAGTGGTCGACATACATCCCATGTATATTGTTCAAATAGGTCATGTGTTATTTTATTGACACATCGAATATTTGTACTAAACAACAATGCTCTTGATATATTTAAGGTCCAAATCATATTTGGCTCTTATGACGATTGTTATAGATAACCCCATCAAGACCATGGAACCCTAGTCCATCACTTGACTTAGAGTAATAGTATAGAAGACTTTGCTTAAATGATAGGACCATTACTTGTCTTATCATTTAAGGCTACAATTCATATATTGTCAATACAAGATATACAATTGCTATTTCTATTACTAGATGGAATTCAATAACAATTATTGCGTTCCATTTCAAACTCGATTTTAAGTCATTGCATAAGCTCTCATTATCAATGAAACAATTTTCATTCTAGATATGGGTTGACTTAAAATTATAGCCAATGTTCTAATTCTTTAAGCATCTCTATTTTCGAAAAATTGAGATTCAACATCTTGTATCATATACTTTTTGATGTAGAAATAGAAATTCTGACTTTCTACAACAATATGTGCATTATCGAAGTCTCACTTCATACTTTTGGTTTGACTCTTTCCAAGCATGGTCTAACCATAGCCGTTCTACTTTGACAACCATTTTGTACTATTCAAATAAGAGGAATATAAATCTTATTTATATTATATCTCAAATCTTTGATAGTGCAAATTAATTCTCATTCAACTCAATAAATTCCGGTAGATATTCAAAACAATTTTGTCTATATCTATTCCATTATAATTTGTTGGATTGAACCTATGATCAACTCTTTGATCCATTGAGAAAGTTATCATACTCTTAAAGTTCTTTCAAAAAGATCTTTCTTGAGATTGAATGATCACATCATTTATTATATGTTCTATATCTAGATGTCAACTTGATGCTTCTAACAAGTATCCATTTTCAATCTAGTTATAGTAGGTTGTTCATAGTTTATAGTTCAAGACTTATAGTTTTCTCGCATTTGAGAACAATTCTCAATTTGTACCAATACAGAAACTCCTTTCTGAAAATCTTGTCCTTCATAAGGACAACTTAATATGTATTGTATTTCTAATTACAAAGATATGTAAAATATTATGACTGAATCATATTTAATTTGGTCTTTAATTAAATACGCTCCCACTATTTTATTCAAAACAAATGACCCTCATCATTTGATTCGGAAAATCCCGTTGGAAGATTTTCTAGTGGATCGAGATCCATATTTTACTTTGTTCTAAGTCCGCGGTGGGCGGATTACACAAAACTCAGTTATTTAGGTAGGAACTCCTTCCAATTGTATCTCATACAATTCTCGAATATCTCAGTTGGGTGAATAACTCCTTATTCTAATTCATCTTATGAATCGTTCCCAACTCTTGCTTCTAAATTCATATAATCTTATTATATTTAGTTTAGTTAAGTTTGACCCTAATTTTAGAAGTTGGATATTACAATTATCCCATCGCACCTTACCAATGTAAAACAAGCACTTCGCGGTGGGCGAACCTACATTGTTCGATACTGGTCTTGATGAGTTCTAAAATTTGGAAAGCATAAACTTAATATCCACATATTTTATTATTAAAGAAAGATATACTTCGCGGTGGGCGAACCCATATCTTCTTTATTAATCTCTTATGTGTCTCTTGAGGGATTTTAATTAGTTTGATCTCACCGGCTTGTTTAACATATTAAACGCTCTCACATGCATCAACATACATACAAATAAACATGCATCAACATACATAAATAAATAAAATGAAACAGTTATGGCCCCTAGCGCATTTGTTCTCCCAAGCCAATGAGAGAACCTAATCTAACCTAAAACGATCTATACTTCTCCAAGCATGATCTCCAAGGTTGACCTCCATTGTTCTTCTTCTTCATAATATTACATAATAATATAAAAGAATACTCGTTTTACATACGAGGGAGTGGATGAGAAGAGAATATAGAGAATAGAGATAAGGCACGACACGCAGGCCGTATTTATTAAACCAAATGCAATAAAATAAATAAACTAAGGCCATAACCGATCATCAAGTATAATAATAACAAACAAACTTTATTATTATTAAAGTCTCATAATTAATTAAATCCGGTGATTGATCAAATCAGGTAAGTTTGTTTCAAATATTTAATTCGCAATTAAATATTTCGAATCAAGATTTGCCAAAATAAACAACATTATTTTAAAGTAGAATCAAATCTTTTGACAACTCTCCAAATATGGAAAATTATTTAATCAAAACATTTTGAATAAAATATTTCCAAATTTATGATATTATCTTTTATGACAATTTTAAAAGATATTTCTATAATTTTGAAACGATTTCAAAATTAAATATATTTGTCAAATATGGAAAATTATTTAATCAAAACCCTTTTGAATAAAATATTTCCAAATTAATGATATTTTCTTTTAAAACAATTTTAAAAGATATTTCTATAATTTTGAAACGATTTCAAAATTAAATATATTTATCATCTACCTTTCGTATCAACACTTGATACGTTTTGCAAATCCTAATTTTAATGACACAACATTTGTGCCACCCTTAATTGATCATCATCATTAATCATAACAATAAACATATTTATTATTATTATCAATTCGGGTCGAGTAGATTAATTAAAATTAAAATTTCGGCGAACGATCGAAATCGGAGCTGTCTGCTGCGCCTAGCGCAGCCTACCCAGCGCCCCGCGCAGGTGAGCACCTGGAAACCAGAATTCGATTCTGTTTTCTTGCGCCTAGCGCCACATGACCTGCGCCTAGCGCCAGCACGTGAACAGCCCTAATTTTTTTTGCGAATCCTAATGCAACAATTTCGTGCCGTCAAAACCTTTTATGATCGAAATTCAATATAATTAATTAACATGTCATTGCTTCACCATACTAATGTCGGATTCCAAAGCGAATGAACATGAATTAATTCAATATCAAATAACTTTCATAATTTGTTTTATTGAACGAAATTATGAACGATGTATCCAATACATCGTTTTGCATCAAGATCACTTATATCATATATAAGTATTGATCAATCTTATTTGTATAAACCTATGACAATTAACATATCGCTGCTTCACCATACAATTGTCGGATTCCGAAGCCGTTTCAATGTTAACCATCAATTTTCATACAAATAGATGCCAAATTTTAATTGCTCAATTTTAATCCTTTATTAACCGTTTTAATCATATTAAAACTTAATTCATGAATTTTAAACAAACATCAATCTCATGGATTCGTAAGTGGCTCTGATACCACTGAAGGAAAATAGTAACGATAAAGCAGCGGAATTTAAAAATTTTCCTTTAGAGATCCTTACGAATGGGCATGAGTTTGTGTTTAGGATTTTTACCTCTTGTAGAAAATCCCTTTCTTTTCACGAACAGCTGGTGATGAGGCTTTGAATCACGAGCAAGTCACGTACAAGTCACGAACAAGTCACGAACTAGTCACATACAAGTCACCACCGATTTTGATCACGAGCGTCAAAGTTGTGACGCCTCTAACTAGTCCACACGAACAGGAACCTTCAAGAGAGTGCTAGCTCAAGAGGATGAAGGTCTTTTGTGAGTGGAGGCAAGAAAATAAGGATTTAGGTTTTTCTATTTCTCAAGAAATACACACAAGTGTATTTTTCTCATTCACAAGGGTTCTATTTATAGAACCTCTTGTCTTGTGCACCAAGACAAACTATTTGTCATTGGGCCACAAATTTTTCTAAACTTTTTTAATTAAATAAATCTTTTAAGAAACGCACCCCCCATGTGTCATGTACACATGAGTGCTTTCTTTTTCATAACAAATTATGATACACTTATTTAATTACCATGATACCCTTATCATATTTCCTTATTTCTCTGAGGTGCACCGTACCTTACGGTGTTCCAATCTCACATTATACTGTTCTTATGTGTGTGACCCTTGTAGGTTTCTATAACGTTGGCAATTATATTAAATCCTCTATTTAATATAATAAACAATGAGCGGTATCTAGCAACACATCATTGCTACCCAAGTTATGAGAAATTAACATGTGATCTAAACACAACCTTTAGTGATAATATCAATGTGTACAATTACCCCTTTGCCCCTTATGTCTATATTGAACACAAAGCATACTTGGTGTCATCTTTGTCCAGTTCAATATTGGGCCCATGACATTTATCCTGTTATGCAGGATTGGCAAATTCCATCTAGGACACTACTGTCCCTCAGCATGCTTTGTGAAGTACCCATTAACTGCCTTTATGGTCATCCTGTTACGGACAACGTTAGATCAGTAACAAAGCACTTGACTCCACATCTAGGGTACATAGTGGTTTCAGGTCTAAGGGCGGCTTACACCATTATCACCATGAGAGTAACTTATGACACTTTGCATAACTTTGCATGTAGTACTCTCATAGCGGGTCAATCCGGTATAAATATTACTCCTAATATTTCTTATACCTATGTCAAGACTTGATAACTCCTTATCCTATGATCCATGAGATGCGATCATCAGTCTATCTTCATAATAGTCTCTATGTTTTATCATTATCCCAATTCATGATAAAACTCGACTACGGATACTTTTAAGAATAGCGTCTTTATGTTTAATGTAATCTCATGATTAAGTCACACTTAATATTAAACAGACTTTCTATTCTAGGGACTTCATTATTTTGCAACCTTACAAACATAATAAAGAAATGCCATATTTATATTCAAACTCCTAAAGCAAATACTACGAAAATAGATTGGCTCTTAGGGCTTACTCCAACATGTTCGCCACAGCGAGTTGATTTAGGTCAGGACCTATAATCTCGCCATGGCGAGCTGGTGACACGCCACAGCGAGTTGGTACAGGACCTGCCTACATTTTCTATTTTCTAACGAAACTCCATACACTCGTTTTATATCCTCATCAGAGCCAGATAGTTTGCAGTAATATAATTAATATAATGTCGAACAGAATGTTAATCACAGATAATTGTTAGGGCATAATTTAGACTATTATTAGGTTTGCATGCTCCCCGGGTTTTGGGAATTTATGGTAGTAATAACTAAATTAGTTCAGTCAATTATGAGCGATTTTGTGATATTGCGCTATGGACTCCCGATGGGATAATCCATTAGGATAAGTTATTGTGAGCTGCATGCCGTGACCGAATCGGTTGACGGATATGGCAGGCCTCTGAGACATGCTCACCTCAGAGTGTCCTTGTGTCTAAAATGAATAAGAGTTAATTTATGTGTTACACCTATATTTATGCTATTATGATATGATTATGTTAGCATTTGAAACGACTGATTTAGGTGCCCCGGCGTAGTCGCCATTAGGAGGGTAGTAGGACTCACTGAGGCTTAGTAGTCTCACCCCACTCCAAACCAATTTTTTTTTAGGTAAACAGGATATTCGGAGCAAGGACCAGGTAGGAGGCTGACGGTTGGAGCTGAGCTTGGATTGTCCGCCTTGAAGATTTTATTTCTTCGTCTTGCTTTTTAGTTTATTATCGTGTTTACTCAGAATACTAGCAACTTCCGCTGTATTGTATCCGTTATTTACTTTGTATCTGAAACAATGTTGTATCTTGTTTATTTTTTTTTAATCAGAGAATTATTTGTACTCAGATCCTTTTATATATGTCTCGACTAAATATTCTAGGTATTTTAGTTGGGGCGTTATAATATATATTCATTGCTTACTCTGCGTTAGAAGCTTCAGCCCCATCAAAAAACTCTGGAAACTTCAAGATAGTTTCCTGTGTTACTGTGAGTCCTACATTGGTTGTTTCTTGTGTCATTGTCAGCTTCGCTGAATCATCATTGATGTTGCATGCTGCCTTCACTGCATCATCAATGATATTGGCAGCGATCTCATCCTCTTCATCAGTGTCATATTCATCAATTCTTTCGGCATTGATCTGATCGTCTTCATCTTTGTCATCGTCATCAATGCTTTCGGCATCATTGTCATCGTCTTCATCATTATCATTATTCAACCTGAAACCATTAAGGGACACTTTCTGATTTACAAGAGAAACAAATCATTATAAACGTCAGTGGTTTATGATATTTTTATGTTGAATACAATATGAATATTTATTGGAAACCATTATAGGGCTATTTTGGTTTCAGATACAAATACAGTGAAACCATTAAGCCACACTTATGGTTTCAGGTATATTATTTATGTTGGATACAATATGAATAAATATGCATGTGACAAGTATGTGTTCAAGTATAAAAGACATAAATGATATATCAAATTTTGGTTCTTAATAACAACAATTAGCAATTAATCCTAGGTTATTGCAAGTAGTTATTTTGAGCAAAGATCCTGAAACCATTAAGGGACACTTTCTGACTTACTAGAGAAACAGATCATTATAAGCGTCAGTGGTTTATGATTGTTAAAATTAAATGCAGTATCTTTCTCCCGCTTGAGTGCTTGTTTGTGGTATGGATGATTCTTTTCTTTTTCCGACATCATCATCATTATTCAACCTGGAACCATTGATGTGATTTGTTTTAGTACTTGACATAAAAAGTTAAACTAATGCTGCAACATTGAATTTTCACAAAGTCACGGTGCTTGTTTGTATTGAGTAAATGCAGTACCTTTCAGTTTCAGGTACAATTTCATTAGTGGAACTCTTATTCTTCTCAGTTTCAGCTTGGCCTTCCATTGGATTGACCTTGTTTGTGTTTATTTCTTCTGGGACTGCATCATCTTTTCCAGAAGTTCCGACATTTGCCTCGGCTATTCTTCGTTCCAACGTTTCTGCGGTTCTAGTATAGATATTTATACAAGACCTACAGTGAGTAAGATACATCTCCGCATGCAAGGACAATCACTTATGGTTTCAGTTATAATATTTATGTTAAATTTAATATGAATATTTTGTTGGAAACCATAAGAGGCCTATTTTGGTTTCAGACACAACACAAGTGAAACCATTAAGCCACACTTATGGTTTCACTTACAATATTTTATGTTAAATTAGCATTTGAAAAGAAAAGACGGTACATGAGAATCAATAATTCATGATTTTGACCATAAGAGCAATAACAATCACCTTAGACAGTGGACATGTGTCTGCATCAAAACACAATACAAGCGGACCTTCTGCAGTTTGGTTCAGACTTGTTAACCCAGCCGTCAGTCCATTATCAAGTCTTGTTACCCCGGCTGTCAGTCCATTCTCAAGACCCATAATATCATGGATCTTTTGAAGTTCTTGGTTTGCCGTCTTGACATCCCAATCACGTAGTGACAGCCGCTTGTATTTCCCTGTCAAAAATGGGCTTCTTTTCCCCATTTTCTCCATGTAATTAATCTGCAACACTTAGTTAATATTGCGTCACATCACAACTCCCAATCATAAAGCCTAAATTGTACTATATCCAAATAGGACTGAAGTGAACATTACTAGGTGGAGAGAGTCTTACTTAGGCACAAAGATTTGGGCACCAAGTTTAGGCACACACTCATAAACAAAAAAATTAAAAGAAAAATAAATTTGTCACATCAATCAATATCACTTTAATACTGTTATCTTTAATTTTTTAACTTTTTGTGAGTGTGCCTAACAAATAAACATTTGGGTTTGTGCCTATGTTAGCATTACTAGGTGACTCAATTTGGGAAACATGATACATTCGATTCAAAAGCACCAATGGCTACTTTGGTTTCAGATATAAAACTAGTGAAACCATTAAGCCACAGTTATGGTTTCAGTTATTATATTTGTATGTTGAATACAATATAAATATTTATTGGAAACCATTAGAGAGCTATTTTGGTTTCATATACAAATACAGTGAAACCATTAAGCCACACTCATGGTTTCAGTTATATTATTTATGTTGGATACAATGTGAATAAATATGCATGTGACAAGTATCTATTCAAGTATAAAAGACATAAATGATAATAACAACAATTAACAATTAAACACAGGTTATTGCAAGTAGTAATAACATATATTATGCACCGCTGTGTTTGTAAAATCTACTTTTAATTCAAATCATTGAGGGGAGATCATTACCATTAGGAAGTGGAAGTCTGCTAATGGATTTAAAACTTCTGGAGATTGCAGGCCTTTTTTTAAATAGTCAAGAACATGTGAGCACCAGTTATATGAAGATACTCCTTCTGGATCTTCTAAAATATCTGCATACTGCAGAGATACATTCCCTCTATTAGTTGGGCACAAAATGTTATGAATGATGAAACAAATTGCACCCTTCACCCATGTTTTAGGTTTATCTGTTGTCTTCAGTATCCTTTCCAATTCAGCAACTTTCACAACTGGGGAATAATCTCCAGTCAATCCTAATTCCTTTCTCAGCCTTTTAATTGCTCCATCAGAGCAAAGGTCAGTGTTTATCTTCTTTCCAGCCATTGGAAGTTCGTAGACTCTATGCACATCATCTTCTTTCAACAGTAGAACCTCTGTATCGCTCAGTCTTATCAACATATGCTCCTGTTCAAATCTCTTGACAACCCAATTGACTACGGTCTGGCAAGTGCACCAGTCTGTCGTCGAGTAATAATTCACACTCTAGGTGTCTAGAATGAGTTCGTATCCACAGGGATCGTGCCGCAGCTTTACTAGCGTTATTTAAGTTTGTGATAGTTTGCATTCGCTTTGGTTTTTGAAAAGGTTTTTATAAAAAGAGCGTAATGCTTTGCAGAAATATAAATTGCAGAATGTATAAATATAGATTCAAGAAATATAGAGGCTATGTATGGTGGTTGGACTCCCTCCCTTCTTCATATTTGGCATGACCGGTGTATAACATAGTTACTTAGATTATGTTCGGCGGTGAATTATCCTTGTTGTAGTAATACCTTACTATTACACTATGTCTATTAAAGTTTCCATACATTAACAACTAAGGTACCTACGAGAGCCTAACCTTGATGTGTCACATACCTTAATTACTAAGTGAGTTGTTTATAAACACGCATTATAACCTTCACCAATTAACCTCTAGGTCCTAGTATCGGGCTGTTCATCTTCTAAGTGCTCAGATCACACCTAGTGCATGATTCCTCCTCTAACCGCTCAGTTCACGACTAGTTCAGGATGTTACAGTCTCTATACACCTAGCATTATTTACTACGAGTTCCGGACCATATCAAGTCAAAACCTGATATCGATTCTATGGGCGCTCCCGCTTATCCGGCCAGATTACGAGAATACGTTATTAAAGTGCACGAAAGTAAATAACAAACATAATTACTAAATATCATTTATTATAACTTAGACTCAATCACAGACTCCAAATATTCATAGGGGAGTTCATCTTCTCCACCACAACCTAAGGCATAAATAATAAAGACTACATATTTAAATTACAATAAATCATAACCTAAATACAAAAGCCTAAAGAAATCATACCTTGCTGAGTTAGTTTTCCCGTAAGGGGAGAAAACTATGCCCAATAGAGCTCCTCTGAACCTCTCCTTATAGTAGAGAGTGTTCTACTATTTCTGAATGAATAAAACAATGAATGAGAGGCTCTATTTATAGTTTTCGTAATGGGCCTCAGCAAGGTCATCGCAGTACGATGAGGCCATCGTGCTACGATGTGAAGATTCAGTTTATTTTTATAACTGATCCTGTGCATTTCATCAGCTTGGGCGCCAAGTTACTCCATCGTGCTGCGATAGCACACATCGTACTGCGATGGAAGATTTTCTTCAGATTTATTGCTTCTGATTTCTTGGCGAACAAGCAGCTCCCATCGTGGCACGATGGGAGCCACCGTGCTGCGATGGAATGCTGATTTTCTTCACTTTTTGGGCTTTTTCTTGTCTTTTTGCATCTTGGACTCTGTCTTGATGCTTTTTCTTGCTTTTGTAGGTTTTCCTTCGTATTTGGGCCTGTCTTGGTCATTTTACTACTAATAATAATACTAAAAATGACGTAGAAATTCCTGTCATCAGGAATCCACAAAAAAGGTGTGGATCCTTTTCCAGTTACAAATATGCAGCATCCCTCCAAAGCCACAGTCTTTTAGTTGGTCAATTATTTCCGTTTTCCTTTTTTTGACATGTATTGAATACATAAGGTCATAGACCTTAGGTACACTCATCTTATGCCTCAATTTTGCATCCGCATCAGTATCTTTCTTCACCATATCTTGTTTCACATTTTCATCACCTGAACTTGTTTCATCAGAATCTTGTGCCTCTATTTGTGGTTTCTTTTTACGACCACGAGATGTAGAAGCAATGCTTTCATCACCCTTTTTATGTTCCTTCTTTTTTTGATTCTTCTTTCTACCATTGTGCTTGTTCTATTCATTATCTTTTGCATCTCTTATTTTCCGCTCCTGTTTTTGATCACTACCAGATGATGAATCAGTGTCATTCCTTTTATCCTCATCTGACGGTGTCAATCCAATACTAAAGGATGGCATTTGCTGTAGGTCCTTCGATTTTTTCACCTGGATCAAAGGAAACAAGTAAGTATGGTTTCATATTGCAGATAATAAGTTAAATACTCTAAGTAACTGCTACTTATAATTGATTATGGTGTGTACTAAAACCATCAAACAAATGCCACACTATCACTGAATTATAAAATGGAGTAATAAAAAAGTACCTACAACAATTGTTCCTGTTAGTTTGTAAGCATTGTTTCATGGAAACCATAAGAGGGTTACTTTGGTTTCAATACACTAAAAGTGTACAATTATACTTTTTCAAAACAACCAATTATCAGAAAAAGATACTGACCAATACTTTTTCAAAACAACCAAACTAAACAAAACCATTTTAGCATATGATTTTCCCCAAATCGAATTTTAGGTTTACACAGATGCAATTAATTTCCAAACTAAAAAAACCATTTCTAACTTACAGTTACACTTTCAAAACCATTAGAGAAGTTCAAACCTGTTATTTACTTTCATGCACTTTAATAACGTATCTCGTAATCTGGCCGGATAAGCGGGAGCGCCCATATAATTGATATTAGGTTTTTAACTTAATATGGTCCGGGACTAGTAGTAAATAACGCTAGGTGTATAGAGACGGTAACGTCCTGAACTAGTCGTGAATGAGCGGTTAGAGGAGGAATCATGAAATAGGTGTGTGAAGGTGGAAAAACACAAGAAGGGGGGGGGTTGAATTGTGTTTTTAAAAAATAAAACTTTTTACCAATTAAGACTAAGTTTGCAGCGGATATAAACACAAAATAAAAGGGGTGCTGAGAGAAAGAGAGAAAGACACAAAATTTATCCTGGTTCCTCTCACAAATCGAGAGTACTCCAGTCCCCTTGTTACTAACAAGAGATTTCCACTATAATCTACTTAAGATTACAAATTGCTCAAGCACACTTGCAAGAGACTTCTCAGATGCTCAAGTTTCACTAAACAAGAGACTTCTCAAATGCTCAAGTTAAACTTAACAAGAGACTTCTCAAACAAACTTAAGAATAAGAATGAATGTTAAGGAACACTTGATATACTATCAGAGGTGTTTACAAAATACAACGCAAATTGTTTTTAAGACTTTGAATGACTGATAGAACAATAACGTCAGAATGCTTCAGAGCCTTAAAACACAGTAAAAGAACAGTGGTCATTTCTTCCATTTGAGTCTTCTATTTATACTTGGAGGAAGATGATGACCGTTGCAGAGAGCTTTGTGCCAGCTGGAATTTACTCGTACAATTGATAGCTGTATATTGCCTTCTTGGGTAAGGAATTCCAATTCCACTACCTAGCTATTCAATTTATCACTCATCCATTTTGAGTAATAATAGTACGATCGTACAATCCTCAAATGCGCTCCACTTATGGATAAGGTTAACGTTGTACCAACGAATATTCCTTCCTGTGGATGTGACAGAGCCTTGAAGTAGATAGTTCTTCAATCATTGATTCTGATTCTGTCAGTTCTTGAGTGATGTAAATTCTTTTTGCTTTTGATGCTCTTGTCATAGCTTCTTAAGATATTCAGCTTCTGAACTTCATCAGAGTCTAGCTTTTGGTCCTCAGAAGTGCTATCTTCAACACGCAAAATTTGAGCTTCTGATGAACACCGATACTCTTTCAGAGCTTGTTTTGACTGGCTTCTCTGCTACTATTCATAGTGCTTCTGAATGAATTTTAACCTGTAATTCTGCACACTAGAATAATCATTAGTAATACCAATTGCAATTTTAATACTTTGTTATCATCAAAACCACTTAAAATCTTAGAGGTTCATGTCAGACCCACTTTGTTCCAACAATCTCCCCCTTTTTGATGATGACAAACTAAAGCATTAAAATTCAATTGTTGTTGATTTAATTTAATTATGTTGACTTCAGGTTTCAAAGGTTTGCAATCTCCCCCTGAGTCTGACAATCCATAGGGTTAGGTTTGTAAGATCCCCCTAAGTCTTATCCATAATTAATTAAAACAGTTTAAGAGCCAACTTATTAACTTAAAATAAATTTTCATATTTGTCTCTCAGAAGCAGAGGTTTGTAAGCTCTTCTTCTCAGAGTCTGATAATGCTCAGAAGAGGTTTGCAAGCTCTTCTGACATTGTCTATGAGATTTATTTTAGGTTCTTAAGTTTTTCTCCCCTTTCAATAACGTTCAGAATGAGAAGGAATCAGAATGGATGAAAATTGATTCAGAATGTATATAACATAACAGTTTCAGATCTTTTGAGCAGTATTAGAATCAATCAACATTAATTTTAACGCTCTATCCTTACTCCCCCTTTTGGCATCAGTCAAAAAGACACAGAAAACCAAGCAGTCCAACGCGTCATAACAAGGTAGTCAAGTCAAAAAGGTGGTGACACCTAATTCATTTAATGAATTGTGTTGAAAAACAGCCTGACAAGAGAGCTTGATGACACTATAAAAAGGGATGATTCCTCTCATTTTACTCATTCAGAGTAATCAAGTACCATCAAAAGAAAAACATACAACGGAAAGGCAGGTTACCAAGGATGCTTCAGGCTCAAAAGGAGAGAGCAAGAAGGAAGCAGAGCCCTGGCGCTGCGAAGAAAACAGGCTTCGTTATGAGCGAAACAAGCAAGAACTCAGATTGACAGAATCAGAGAGAGAAGAATTGGGCTCTGATCTGGAGGAATTCTTATGGACATACGATGATGATACTTCATACGAAGATTATAGAGCTGAGGTTCAGAAGGCCACTGAAGAGTTGCTCGCAGTTCGTAGGAAGAAGTATAAGAGACTGGATGCAGAGGCTTCTGAGTCTAAGTCTAAATCTAAGTAGAGTTTCACTATCTTATGTAATAAAGATCCTTCTTAATTATAAAATTTTTTTTCCTGCTATGAATTTCGTTCTTTTTGAGCATGCTTTCTTTTTATATACCTCATTCCTATCGTCAGAAAACCAGTTACCAGACACGCCTCATACAGTATTAAACTAGGATACTTCAAAAGTAGTCACTAGCTGCCCCGGCTATTAAACAGGCCATAATACTAAGAAGCTATTTCATGAGTAAACAGGAGTACCGATGTGGGGGACTCTTAGGTTTTGAAAATCCTAAGCTATTAGTTATAAAACTAAGATGCTCTGCAGCACCTTACTCTAGAGCCAGTAACCACAAGAGTACCAGACAATATCAGGGTATATAGAGAAGCGAATCAGTGAAAAGCAAAAATAAAACACACAAGCAAATAAACAAACAAACAAATATGGATAATATAGACTTTAATTAAAAAGAACAGAAGATAAAATTATCCAGAGTTACATAAGATCCATAAGCAAAAACAATAACAACAAGAAACAAAGTTATGTGCTCAAATAGAGGTTATGGCTTCTTAATATCCTGAATGGCTTTCAGAAGGGTTGCCATCATATCATCCATCCTTTTACGAGTGTTTTCCTCAGATGCAGTAATGTCAGCTTTAAAATCTGCCCTTAGTTCATCAATTTCACCTCTGAAGTCTTCCCTGATGTCTTCAGCTAACTCAGTTCTGATGTTTTCCAATGCCTCTTGAACTGCTGGAGGTATTCCTGAAGATGGAGAACCCTTTTCTTTCTTGGGAGAGATAGGAGGAGTTGTATCAACAATAGGATCTTTACTCTTAACAGATTTTTCAATCACAGGACTCTGATCAATCATATCAGTGTCTTCTTGTTCAAACTGAATAAATTCCTGAAATTGAAGATTTTCTGCCACTACCTGATCAGATAAAATCTTGTTGGTCTCAATAGTGGCAATGTGAGTTCCCATGCTTACCAACATCCTAAGAGCTTCTTGATCCGCAAGTCTCTTATATTCAATCTCATCTTGTCTCTTCTTCTCAGCTTCAGCAGCTATCCTAGCCTGCTCATCCTCAACAGTTTGGAGATAAGATGCTTCTTGTAAGGCCATCATTTGAGCACTGGCAGAAGCAGTTCTGAGAGAAGCATTGATACTCAGTCTGATTTGCTCCTCAACATGATTATAAAAAGTTAGCCTTGGAGCACGTGATCTTTCCACAATATCAAACAGGCTTCTTACTGTAGTCATTCCTCTTCCCTGTACCTTGTTCTTCAGATGGGTACTTAGAATCTTCAAAGATTGACTGAATAAGTACTCCATCTCTCTGACTTCAGCATCAAAGTCAGAAGGGAAGACAAGAACCTCTTCTTCCATTTGCTTAAATCTCTTGAGCCTAAGACTAATAGCAATATTTAATAGCTCAAGATTTGGTTCATTGGCAGGGTTGAAGAAGGGTTTGGTTGGGTCAAAAGGAATGGTGGGCTCTGGTTTCTTTCTCTTGAGGTCGATGATTTTGATTTTGCTTAGGTTTGAGGGTATGATATCATCATCAAGATTTATGGAATCTTTGAACATTTGATGTTCAGCCCCAGTGATGTGGTTGAAAATCTCAAGAACCTCTTCTAGAACCAGAGGTTTATTGAGTGGACCATAGACTAGATTTGGAATGGGTTCAGGAGTGGCAGGATCAGATTGTGGTGATGGTGCTTGTGATTGAGCATTGTCATGAACTGGAGAATGATGGGGTGATTGGACATATGGTTCATTGTTTGTGGGTGTGGGTGAGTTGGCAGGTTCATTGACAGTTGGAATTTGAGAATTTTGAGGTGTTTGTTGTTGGGCTTCAGAATGAGCAATTGTCTCATCCTGAAGGGGTGTTTGTTCTTGTGAGATATGATCAAGTGATGGAGGTGGAGTTTGAATAACTTGTGTTATTGGTGGTTCTTGGGTAATTGAATCATTAGTGGGGTTCATGAATGGAAAACGAGGTGGTGAATTTGGATTGGAATTTGTGAACGCATCTCCACAAAGATGTTGTGAAAGATGGTCTAGGACAGATTCAGGATTGTTAGGTTGGTTAAGAAAGTCAGTGTTTACCAAGATGGTAGGTTCTTCATCAGAAGAGATTTGAATTTGAATTGGCTTCTTGGTGGTTCTTTTGAAAAGTATTTTCTTTGGTGGAACCGTTTTCCTTTGTTTCTTATCGATTTCTTTGATAAGCTTAACAATGAACTCATCAGAATCAGTGCTAGTATCAGATGATGATGTTGGTAAGGTAGTTTTAGGATCAGGCAAGACTACATTAAGTGGTTTAGTGTAGTCTATGGGTTGAGTTTGAGAAGGTTGAGAGATAGAGGGTTGAGCAGTAGAAGTTTGTGGTTTAGAATTATCTTGAGCTACAGGAATGCTAGAAGTATTAGACTTAGAGAATTTACCTTGAGGTTTAGAGGCTCCAGTCTTTATTCTTTTAGCAGGCTTTGCAGGGTTCTGATTCTCCTCAGAAGCTGAGGGCCTGTCATTCCTTTTCTTTGAACGATGTTCCTTCTGAACTGCTTCAGCAATCATATCTTCAGCACCACTTTCACTTTCCTCAACCTCATCAGCATTATCATTCTCTTGACCATCAGAGCCTTCATCAATCATCTCTTGCTCAGTGATCTTTGGCTTTCTTTTGGTCCTTGTAATTTCTCTTGGACCCTTGAAGATTTCCCAGTTAGGAACACTAACGACCATCTTTCTGGGCACTCTTACCCCAGTATCTCTTCTCACTATCTCAATGAAGTTCTTGATGACATCCTCATTGTCATGTTCTGATATGGTGGGAAACCCATCACACCAGAAGTACTTTTCGTACACTTGTTGTAGAGGTGTCTTAACTGGAATGATTTCTTCCTTGGTTTTCCTTTTCATGTTGATCAGAACTGTTGCATCATACTTAGCAGTTTGGAACACTCTAAGCTTCTCCTTGGCACTCAAAATATCAGTGAGTTTGGTTTGCCTTATTAGTTCTGAAATCAGCCTGGGGTGATGAATGTTTGAAGGTATTTTTTTTTACTCTCAGAGATGGTTAAACACATGTGATCAAACAGAATTTTGGCCAGATTCACTTTCATTTTCTTGTATAAGAACCAAATAAAGTGTTTGTGTGGAATAGAAATAGTATCTAATCCTCCTTTTCTAGTAACAATTGTAGACAGAAATATTCTGAAAGCAAACTCAAATGTGTGCCTCATGCACATTATTTTTCCAAAATCCTTGTTGGAACACCCAGGCTTAAATAGGTCCTGATTGATTGAATCCAGATGTTTGCTTTTCTTATCATACACTTCTATGTCTTCTCCTTTGTTATCCAGACCCAGAATCTTAGCAATGTGTGCTTGAGTGATCACAACATTGATGCCCAGAATATTTGACATTATCTCTCTTCCTCTATAAGGTTTCAAACCTAGTTCCTGTCTTGTTTTACCTTTTAATGCCTTGTTCTTCGCAACCATATTTCTGTATTCTTCATCAGCGCTTGCCCTATCATGCACTTTAGCCTTTTGCCAGAAATACTTAACTAAGTCATAGTAAACAAAACCATTAAGCATCTCAAAGTAGTTTTGCCATTGTTGATCGTAGAACAAGTTTTGAATATCTATCCCATTTGCTTTCAAACTTTCAAAATCAACGAACTTCTCAGTGTAAAAATCATAAGCGTCTGGGCCAGCGTCAGTTTGATGATGTTCGTAGATGAGATTACCTTCAGAGTTGAGATCAATAATGGGTGGTAACGTAGGGTTAAAGGGTTCTTGAACGATTTCGTTTGAAGAACGAGCAGCCATTGTTTCAGAAAATTAAGAAGAAGAAGATTGGGAATTTCTGTAAGGTCTAGGGCTGTGTAGGTAGTGATTATGTATAAAAGTTGTGCAATGTGAGTGAAGTGACTTATAAATAGTTACTAGCACACATACACAGAGAAAGCAAGCATTGAGAGGGAGCGCGAGCAGTTTTAAAAAATTAAATTAATAGAGTTAACTGCCATAATCATCATTAACTGTTCTCTGCCCGTCAGGATCTAGACGCGTGTTGAAAGGATTCAAACATAGCTGACACGTGTACAGACAACTGTAGTACACTTACTAGTACTAGACGTTTCGTTTCCGTTTAGTTCAGAGCCAAACTCATTTGTATCTGACACCTCAACAGAATCTGTTACTCTTCAGAACCCGTTTTATTCAGAGCTTCCCAAAGGAGACTCTAAATTACCAGAGGTTCTGAAAGAGCTTCAGATGCTAATTCTAATTTGCATCTCAGAGCTAATTTTCTTCAGAGATAAAATGCATGTTCAAATTCTTTTTAATAAAGTCAAATCTTTCAATAGCTAAAGGCTTAGTAAATATATCAGCCCATTGATGTTCAGTATCAATGAATTGAATATCTATTGTCCCTTTTTGAACATGATCTCTTATAAAATGATGTTTTATTTCAATATGTTTAGCTCTGGAATGCAAAATTGGGTTCTTAGACAAATGAATAGCAGCAGTATTGTCACAATAAAGTGGAATATTACTCTCAGCTATATTATAATCCTCCAACTGATATTTCATCCAGAGAAGCTGTGTGCAACATTTTGCAGCTGAGATGTATTCTGCTTCTGCTGTAGACAAAGCAATAGTTGTTTGTCTTTTGCTGGCCCAAGATATGAGATTCTCACCAATAAATTGGCAGTTTCCACTAGTGGATTTTCTCTCTATCTTGTCTCTAGCATAGTCAGCATCACAGAATCCAACTAGCTTACTATCTAGGGATTTTTTATAAAGGAGTCCTAGATTAGTAGTTCCTTTCAGATATCTAAAGATCCTCTTAACTGCAGTTAAGTGAGGTTCTCTAGGATCTGACTGGAATCTTGCACACAAGCATACACTATATAAAATATCAGGTCTAGAAGCTGTTAGGTAGAGTAAAGAACCAATCATACCTCTATATAGCTTCTGATCCACTTTGCTTCCAATTTCTTCCTTGCTTAGGCTGCTTGAGGGATGCATGGGTGTTGACATTATCTTACAGTCTTCAAGATTAAACTTCTTCAGAAGTTCTTT
Source organism: Trifolium repens (assembly GCA_030408175.1). Taxonomy (NCBI): domain Eukaryota; kingdom Viridiplantae; phylum Streptophyta; class Magnoliopsida; order Fabales; family Fabaceae; genus Trifolium; species Trifolium repens. Next base: position 35,070,177 of record CP125843.1, on the reverse strand, counting down.
TGTGTACTTGCTTTGATGAATGTAAGTGCCATCTTTTCCTTGGTTGATTTGAATTCCAAGAAAGAATTTTAGCTCACCCATCATACTCATTTCAAATTCATCCTGCATAAGCTTGGAGAAGTTCTTGCAAAGAGAAGCATTAGTTGAACCAAAAATTATATCATCTACATAAATTTGAATAATTAAGATGTCTTTCTTAGTTGTCTTTCTGAACAGTGTATTGTCAATTTGACCTTTTTGAAAACCATTTTCTAAAAGGAAATTACTCAGTCTTTCATACCAAGCTCTTGGAGCTTGTTTGAGACCATAGAGTGATTTCTTAAGTTTATAAACATATTCAGGGTTTTTCAAATCCTCAAAACCTGGAGGTTGTTTGACATATACTTCTTCAGAAATTACACCATTAAGAAAGGCACTTTTAACATCCATTTGGTATAAGGTTATTCCATTATTTACTGCATATGATAACAATAACCTGATTGCTTCCAGTCTTGCTACTGGAGCAAATGTTTCAGTGAAGTCAATGCCTTCTTGCTGACTATAGCCTTGTGCTACTAGTCTAGCCTTGTTTCGTACCACTTCACCTTGTTCATTTAGTTTGTTCCTAAATACCCACTTGGTTCCAATGATGTTCTTGTGTGTTGGTCTTGGTACTAAATCCCACACATCATTTCTTTGAAACTGATTGAGCTCATCTTGCATTGCTACAATCCATCCATCATCAGAAAGAGCTTCATCAACATTCTTAGGTTCTATCATGGATATGAGTCCTAGAAGTGAATCATGTTGTTGATAATCTGATCTTGTTTTTCTTGGACTCTCTTTGTTTCCAAGGATAAGATCTTCTGGATGAGACGATCTGTATTTGAATTTTCTCTTTGGAGCTTCATTAGTTTCAGCACTTGTTTGGGTATTATCTTCTAAGATATCATCATGTTCTTCAGATGCTTCTATTGGAGATGCTTCTTCAGAGGCTTCTTCCAATACTGCGTCTGAAGTTTCATTTGCCTCTGATGCTTTCTCAGATTCTGAATTGTTATATAGATATGGAATACCTGCATAACTATTGTCTTGCTCTGACATTTTGTTATCAGGCTCTTTGTCATCAAACCTCACATGTATAGATTCTTCCACTGTATTGGTTTCAGAATTATACACTCTGTATGCCTTTGAGCGTTCAGAGTAACCTATAAAGATTCCCTTACAAGCTTTGGCATCAAATTTTCTTTTGTAGGCCTTATTGTTCAGAATGTAACAGGTACATCCAAACTGATGAAAATAAGAGATGTTGGGCTTTCTTCCTTTAAAAAGTTCATATGTTGTTTTATTTAATATAGGTCTGATGTAGATCCTATTTTGAATATAACAAGCTGTGTTCACAACTTCTGCCCAGAAGTACTTAGCAAGTTTTGTCTCATGCATCATGGTTCTTGCCATCTCTTGTAAAGACCTGTTCTTTCTCTCTACAACACCATTTTGCTGTGGTGTTCTAGGAGCTGAGAACTCATGAATAATTCCAAGGTCTTCACAGTAGGTTGCAAAGGGTTCGTTTTCAAACTCACCCCCATGATCACTTCTGATCTTTAAGATCTTGAGACTTTTCTCATTTTGTACTTGTGTGCAGAAGATGGTAAACACATCATATGCATCATCCTTAACTCTAAGAAATTTAACCCAAGTCCATCTACTGTAATCATCAACAATAACAAGTCCATATTTCTTTCCATTGATTGAGGCTGTACTTACAGGACCAAACAAATCAATGTGAAGCAATTCAAGAGGTCTTGAGGTAGAGACAATGTTTTTAGGTTTAAACGAGGTTTTTGAAATCTTTCCAATCTGACAAGGACCACACAGAGCATCTGAATGATAATTAAGATTGGGTAGACCTTTAACCAAGCTTAGTTTGCTGAGCTTAGAGATTAATCTCCAATTAGCATGTCCTAGGCGTTGGTGCCAGACCCATTTCTCATCATTTAAAGATAGAAGACAAACTATTTTCTGCTCTAAGAGTTCTGACAGATTGATTTTATAGACATTGCCTTTCCTTAAACCTCTGAATACTACAGACTCATCAGACTCTCTGATTACAGTACATGCATCTTTATTAAACTTAACAACAAATCCACTATCACAAAATTGGCTAATGCTTAGTAGATTATGTTTGAGGCCATCAACTAACCAAACATCTTTGATAGAGAGAGAAGAATTACCAACTGTACCAGTACCAGTGATCTTCCCTTTTTGGTTTCCTCCAAATCCCACAGTTCCTCCCTCTTTCAGAGTCAAGGTTTGGAACATATGCTTGTCTCCTGTCATATGACGCGAGCAGCCACTGTCCAGGTACCAAGAATGCTGCTCTGGCCTTCTTTGAGTGCAGATCTGCTGTAAAGATAATCTCAGACTTTGGTACCCATACCTTTATGGGTCCTTTAGAGTTAGTCCTCACTACCTTAGATTGTTTTTGTTTATAAGGCCTATCAGGAGCTCTAGAGTTATTGAAGCATTTTGAAAAGTTTTTAGGCTTTGTATAACTCTTGTGCTTAGCTTTAGAATATACCAGAGTTGTATTTATTTTGACATTGGTCTGAGGTTTGGAGACCTTAGGCTCTGAAGGTTTCAGAGTCTGAGGCTTCTGGGCCTCTGACACAATTATTTTTTCAGGTTCTGGTATACCTATTGCTTCTGATTGGCTTTTAACAAATACAGCCTTAGGTTTTGAATTATCACTTTTAGGGGGTTTAGAAAATAATGGATTATCTTTAAAACGAGAAAATCCAAGACCTTCACCTCTGTTTCTACTAACATGGTATATTAAGGAAGCTATCTTACTTCTCTTCATGCCATTGATAAGAAATTCTTGCAGAACAAATTCATGCTCTGGAGGAACCTTATCATCATAAACATAATGAGTTTCCATAAATGAGTTTCTACTACTTAGAGACTCATTTTCTTCAACTATTATGTTCATTTTCTCAGTTAGGTTATTGTAAGCCTTTTTCAAGACCTTACATTCACCTGCCTTTTTAGTGAGCATTTTTAAGGCATCTTTAAGAGAATCAACTAATTCAGTTCTAGATAGTTTAGCAATTACCTCTTCCTCATCTTCAGAGTCTGAACCTGCTTCAGAGTCTTCTCTGTCAGAGGTAGTTGCCATCAGTGCTAGATTTGCTTCCTCATCACCATCTGAGTCTGAGTCTTTGTCAAGATCTTCCCATGTTGCCAGAAAGCTCTTCTTGACTTTACTCTTATACCTTTCCTTGCTAGAGCTTTGCTTTGATGATCTACTTTTGTTTTCTGGACAATCAGCAATAAAATGACCAGGCTTGTTGCATTTGAAACACTTGTTTTGATCTTCCTTCTTATCTTTAGCAGTACTAAGTCTCTTGGAAGATCCTCCAAATTTGCCTGCATATTTCTTGCTTCGTTTTGCCCATTGTGAAACCTTAGCAGCCATCAGTACCATTTCTTCTTCATCATCAGACCCACCTTCTTGACCTTCTTCAGAAGCCTCATCTTCAGATTCTATAATTTTAGCTTTCAGAGCCTTTGATGAACTTTTGGAGCTTAAGGCTATCCCTTTCATCTTCTTGGTTGATTCATCAGTCATTAGTTCCATCTCATGACTCTTTAATGAACTAATCAAGCTTTCAAGGGATACTGTGTCCAAATCCTTAGATTCTTGAAAAGCAGTCACCTTGGGTCTCCATTTTGGTGGTAGGCTTCTGAGTACCTTTCTCACATGATCAGCTTCAGTATAACTCTTGTCTAATACTTGAAGTCCAGATACAAGAATTTGAAACCGTGAAAACATAGTTTCAATGTCCTCTCCATCCTTCATCTTAAACAGCTCATACTGATGCACCAATAAGTTAGCCTTTGCCTCCTTAACTTGTTTGTTGCCCTCATACTTGGATTTTAAGGAATCCCAAATAGATTTTGCAGTTTTTTTATCTCCAATTTTAAGGTACTCATCATGTGAGATAGCATTAGTCATCATTCCTTTTACAGAGTGATGCTTCTTGTACTCTAGCTTTTGAGTAGGTGTAAAGGCTTTCCTATTCTGAGAGCTGACAACACCTTCTAAGTCCATATTTTCAAAGTTGACTCCATCTTCTACCATGTCCCATAAATCACAATCAATACTCATGATATAGCTGTACATATTTGTTTTCCAGAAAGGGTAGCTGGTTTCAGTTCCATTGAAGAAAGGAACCTTGTCAGATGCCCTTCTTTGACGAGAGTTTGAATCATAGTCAAAAGGAACTTCAATGAGATTCTTCTCAGCAGACATGTTTTTCCTCCTGGATCTTTACTGTTTCACTGTAAGGTGAGTTAGGCAACAGACCTAGCTCTTGATACCAATTGGAGGTGGAAAAACACAAGAAGGGGGGGGGGGGGGGGGGGGTTGAGTTGTGTTTTTAAAAAATAAAACTTTTTACCAATTAAGACTAAGTTTGCAGCGGATATAAACACAAAATAAAAGGGGTGCTGAGAGAAAGACACAAAATTTATCCTGGTTCCTCTCACAAATCGAGAGTACTCCAGTCCCCTTGTTACTAACAAGAGATTTCCACTATAATCTACTTAAGATTACAAATTACTCAAGCACACTTGCAAGAGACTTCTCAGATGCTCAAGTTTCACTAAACAAGAGACTTCTCAAATGCTCAAGTTAAACTTAACAAGAGACTTCTCAAACAAACTTAAGAATAAGAATGAATGTTAAGGAACACTTGATATACTATCAGAGGTGTTTACAAAATACAACGCAAATTGTTTTTAAGACTTTGAATGACTGATAGAACAATAACGTCAGAATGCTTCAGAGCCTTAAAACACAGTAATAGAACAGTGGTCATTTCTTCCATTTGAGTCTTCTATTTATACTTGGAGGAAGATGATGACTGTTGCAGAGAGCTTTGTGCCAGCTGGAATTTACTCGTACAATTGATAGCTGTATATTGCCTTCTTTGGTAAGGAATTCCAATTCCACTACCTAGCTATTCAATTTATCACTCATCCATTTTGAGTAATAATAGTACGATCGTACAATCCTCAAATGCGCTCCACTTATGGATAAGGTTAACGTTGTACCAACGAATATTCCTTCCTGTGGATGTGACAGAGCCTTGAAGTAGATAGTTCTTCAATCATTGATTCTGATTCTGTCAGTTCTTGAGTGATGTAAATTCTTTTTGCTTCTGATGCTCTTGTCATAGCTTCTTAAGATATTCAGCTTCTGAACTTCATCAGAGTCTAGCTTTTGGTCCTCAGAAGTGCTATCTTCAGCACCCAAAATTTGAGCTTCTGATGAACACCGACACTCTTTCAGAGCTTGTTTTGACTGGCTTCTCTGCTACTATTCATAGTGCTTCTGAATGAATTTTAACTTGTAATTCTGCACACTAGAATAATCATTAGTAATACCAATTGCAATTTTAATACTTTGTTATCATCAAAACCACTTAAAATCTTAGAGGTTCATGTCAGACCCACTTTGTTCCAACAATCTCCCCCTTTTTGATGATGACAAACTAAAGCATTAAAATTCAATTGTTGTTGATTTAATTTAATTATGTTGACTTCAGGTTTCAAAGGTTTGCAATCTCCCCCTGAGTCTGACAATCCATAGGGTTAGGTTTGTAAGCTCCCCCTAAGTCTTATCCATAATTAATTAAAACAGTTTAAGAGCCAACTTATTAACTTAAAATAAATTTTCATATTTGTCTCTCAGAAGCAGAGGTTTGTAAGCTCTTCTTCTCAGAGTCTGATAATGCTCAGAAGAGGTTTGCAAGCTCTTCTGACATTGTCTATGAGATTTATTTTTGGTTCTTAAGTTTTTCTCCCCTTTCAATAACGTTCAGAATGAGAAGGAATCAGAATGGATGAAAATTGATTCAGAATGTATATAACATAACAGTTTCAGATCTTTTGAGCAGTATTAGAATCAATCAACATTAATTTTAACGCTCTATCCTTACTCCCCCTTTTGGCATCAGTCAAAAAGACACAGAAAACCAAGAAGTCAAACGCGTCATAACAAGGTAGTCAAGTCAAAAAGGTGGTGACACCTAATTCATTTAATGAATTGTGTTGAAAAACAGCCTGACAAGAGAGCTTGATGACACTATAAAAAGGGATGATTCCTCTCATTTTACTCATTCAGAGTAATCAAGTACCATCAAAAGAAAAACATACAACGGAAAGGCAGGTTACCAAGGATGCTTCAGGCTCAAAAGGAGAGAGCAAGAAGGAAGCAGAGCCCTGGCGCTGCGAAGAAAACAGGCTTCGTTATGAGCGAAACAAGCAAGAACTCAGATTGACAGAATCAGAGAGAGAAGAATTGGGCTCTGATCTGGAGGAATTCTTATGGACATACAATGATGATACTTCATACGAAGATTATAGAGCTGAGGTTCAGAAGGCCACTGAAGAGTTGCTCGCAGTTCTTAGGAAGAAGTATAAGAGACTGGATGCAGAGGCTTCTGAGTCTAAGTCTAAATCTAAGTAGAGTTTCACTATCTTATGTAATAAAGATCCTTCTTAATTATAAATTTTTTTTTCCTGCTATGAATTTCGTTCTTTTTGAGCATGCTTTCTTTTTATATACCTCATTCCTATCGTCAGAAAACCAGTTACCAGACACGCCTCATACAGTATTAAACTAGGATACTTCAAAAGTAGACACTAGCTGCCCCGGCTATTAAACAGGCCATAATACTAAGAAGCTATTTCATGAGTAAACAGGAGTACCGATGTGGGGGACTCTTAGGTTTTGAAAATCCTAAGCTATTAGTTATAAAACTAAGATGCTCTGCAGCACCTTACTCTAGAGCCAGTAACCACAAGAGTACCAGACAATATCAGGGTATATACAGAAGCGAATCAGTGAAAAGCAAAAATAAAACACACAAGCAAATAAACAAACAAACAAATATGGATAATATAGACTTTAATTAAAAAGAACAGAAGATAAAATTATCCAGAGTTACATAAGATCCATAAGCAAAAACAATAACAACAAGAAACAAAGTTATGTGCTCAAATAGAGGTTATGGCTTCTTAATATCCTGAATGGCTTTCAGAAGGGTTGCCATCATATCATCCATCCTTTTACGAGTGTTTTCCTCAGATGCAGTAATGTCAGCTTTAAAATCTGCCCTTAGTTCATCAATTTCACCTCTGAAGTCTTCCCTGATGTCTTCAGCTAACTCAGTTCTGATGTTTTCCAATGCCTCTTGAACTGCTGGAGGTATTCCTGAAGATGGAGAACCCTTTTCTTTCTTGGGAGAGATAGGAGGAGTTGTATCAACAATAGGATCTTTACTCTTAACAGATTTTTCAATCACAGGACTCTGATCAATCATATCAGTGTCTTCTTGTTCAAACTGAATAAATTCCTGAAATTGAAGATTTTCTGCCACTACCTGATCAGATAAAATCTTGTTGGTCTCAATAGTGGCAATGTGAGTTCCCATGCTTACCAACATCCTAAGAGCTTCTTGATCCGCAAGTCTCTTATATTCAATCTCATCTTGTCTCTTCTTCTCAGCTCCAGCAGCTATCCTAGCCTGCTCATCCTCAACAGTTTGGAGATAAGATGCTTCTTGTAAGGCCATCATTTGAGCACTGGCAGAAGCAGTTCTGAGAGAAGCATTGATACTCAGTCTGATTTGCTCCTCAACATGATTATAAAAAGTTAGCCTTGGAGCACGTGATCTTTCCACAATATCAAACAGGCTTCTTACTGTAGTCATTCCTCTTCCCTGTACCTTGTTCTTCAGATGGGTACTTAGAATCTTCAAAGATTGACTGAATAAGTACTCCATCTCTCTGACTTCAGCATCAAAGTCAGAAGGGAAGACAAGAACCTCTTCTTCCATTTGCTTAAATCTCTTGAGCCTAAGACTAATAGCAATATTTAGTAGCTCAAGATTTGGTTCATTGGCAGGGTTGAAGAAGGGTTTGGTTGGGTCAAAAGGAATGGTGGGCTCTGGTTTCTTTCTCTTGAGGTCGATGATTTTGATTTTGCTTAGGTTTGGGGGTATGATATCATCATCAAGATTTATGGAATCTTTGAACATTTGATGTTCAGCCCCAGTGATGTGGTTGAAAATCTCAAGAACCTCTTCTAGAACCAGAGGTTTATTGAGTGGACCATAGACTAGATTTGGAATGGGTTCAGGAGTGGCAGGATCAGATTGTGGTGATGGTGCTTGTGATTGAGCATTGTCATGAACTGGAGAATGATGGGGTGATTGGACATGTGGTTCATTGTTTGTGGGTGTGGGTGAGTTGGCAGGTTCATTGACAGTTGGAATTTGAGAATTTTGAGGTGTTTGTTGTTGGGCTTCAGAATGAGCAATTGTCTCATCCTGAAGGGGTGTTTGTTCTTGTGAGATATGATCAAGTGATGGAGGTGGAGTTTGAATAACTTGTGTTATTGGTGGTTCTTGGGTAATTGAATCATTAGTGGGGTTCATGAATGGAAAACGAGGTGGTGAATTTGGATTGGAATTTGTGAACGCATCTCCACAAAGATGTTGTGAAAGATGGTCTAGGACAGATTCAGGATTGTTAGGTTGGTTAAGAAAGTCAGTGTTTACCAAGATGGTAGGTTCTTCATCAGAAGAGATTTGAATTTGAATTGGCTTCTTGGTGGTTCTTTTGAAAAGTATTTTCTTTGGTGGAACCGTTTTCCTTTGTTTCTTATCGATTTCTTTGATAAGCTTAACAATGAACTCATCAGAATCAGTGCTAGTATCAGATGATGATGTTGGTAAGGTAGTTTTAGGATCAGGCAAGACTACATTAAGTGGTTTAGTGTAGTCTATGGGTTGAGTTTGAGAAGGTTGAGAGATAGAGGGTTGAGCAGTAGAAGTTTGTGGTTTAGAATTATCTTGAGCTACAGGAATGCTAGAAGTATTAGACTTAGAGAATTTACCTTGAGGTTTAGAGGCTCCAGTCTTTATTCTTTTAGCAGGCTTTGCAGGGTTCTGATTCTCCTCAGAAGCTGAGGGCCTGTCATTCCTTTTCTTTGAACGATGTTCCTTCTGAACTGCTTCAGCAATCATATCTTCAGCACCACTTTCACTTTCCTCAACCTCATCAGCATTATCATTCTCTTGACCATCAGAGCCTTCATCAATCATCTCTTGCTCAGTGATCTTTGGCTTTCTTTTGGTCCTTGTAATTTCTCTTGGACCCTTGAAGATTTCCCAGTTAGGAACACTAACGACCATCTTTCTGGGCACTCTTACCCCAGTATCTCTTCTCACTATCTCAATGAAGTTCTTGATGACATCCTCATTGTCATGTTCTGATATGGTGGGAAACCCATCACACCAGAAGTACTTTTCGTACACTTGTTGTAGAGGTGTCTTAACTGGAATGATTTCTTCCTTGGTTTTCCTTTTCATGTTGATCAGAACTGTTGCATCATACTTAGCAGTTTGGAACACTCTAAGCTTCTCCTTGGCACTCAAAATATCAGTGAGTTTGGTTTGCCTTATTAGTTCTGAAATCAGCCTGGGGTGATGAATGTTTGAAGGTATTTTTTTTTACTCTCAGAGATGGTTAAACACATGTGATCAAACAGAATTTTGGCCAGATTCACTTTCATTTTCTTGTATAAGAACCAAATAAAGTGTTTGTGTGGAATAGAAATAGTATCTAATCCTCCTTTTCTAGTAACAATTGTAGACAGAAATATTCTGAAAGCAAACTCAAATGTGTGCCTCATGCACATTATTTTTCCAAAATCCTTGTTGGAACACCCAGGCTTAAATAGGTCCTGATTGATTGAATCCAGATGTTTGCTTTTCTTATCATACACTTCTATGTCTTCTCCTTTGTTATCCAGACCCAGAATCTTAGCAATGTGTGCTTGAGTGATCACAACATTGATGCCCAGAATATTTGACCTTATCTCTCTTCCTCTATAAGGTTTCAAACCTAGTTCCTGTCTTGTTTTACCTTTTAATGCCTTGTTCTTCGCAACCATATTTCTGTATTCTTCATCAGCGCTTGCCCTATCATGCACTTTAGCCTTTTGCCAGAAATACTTAACTAAGTCATAGTAAACAAAACCATTAAGCATCTCAAAGTAGTTTTGCCATTGTTGATCGTAGAACAAGTTTTGAATATCTATCCCATTTGCTTTCAAACTTTCAAAATCAACGAACTTCTCAGTGTAAAAATCATAAGCGTCTGGGCCAGCGTCAGTTTGATGATGTTCGTAGATGAGATTATCTTACAGTCTTCAAGATTAAACTTCTTCAGAAGTTCTTTTGTGTACTTGCTTTGATGAATGTAAGTGCCATCTTTTCCTTGGTTGATTTGAATTCCAAGAAAGAATTTTAGCTCACCCATCATACTCATTTCAAATTCATCCTGCATAAGCTTGGAGAAGTTCTTGCAAAGAGAAGCATTAGTTGAACCAAAAATTATATCATCTACATAAATTTGAATAATTAAGATGTCTTTCTTAGTTGTCTTTCTGAACAGTGTATTGTCAATTTGACCTTTTTGAAAACCATTTTCTAAAAGGAAATTACTCAGTCTTTCATACCAAGCTCTTGGAGCTTGTTTGAGACCATAGAGTGATTTCTTAAGTTTATAAACATATTCAGGGTTTTTCAAATCCTCAAAACCTGGAGGTTGTTTGACATATACTTCTTCAGAAATTACACCATTAAGAAAGGCACTCTTAACATCCATTTGGTATAAGGTTATTCCATTATTTACTGCATATGATAACAATAACCTGATTGCTTCCAGTCTTGCTACTGGAGCAAATGTTTCAGTGAAGTCAATGCCTTCTTGCTGACTATAGCCTTGTGCTACTAGTCTAGCCTTGTTTCGTACCACTTCACCTTGTTCATTTAGTTTGTTCCTAAATACCCACTTGGTTCCAATGATGTTCTTGTGTGTTGGTCTTGGTACTAAATCCCACACATCATTTCTTTGAAACTGATTGAGCTCATCTTGCATTGCTACAATCCATCCATCATCAGAAAGAGCTTCATCAACATTCTTAGGTTCTATCATGGATATGAGTCCTAGAAGTGAATCATGTTGTTGATAATCTGATCTTGTTTTTCTTGGACTCTCTTTGTTTCCAAGGATAAGATCTTCTGGATGTGACGATCTGTATTTGAATTTTCTCTTTGGAGCTTCATTAGTTTCAGCACTTGTTTGGGTATTATCTTCTAAGATATCATCATGTTCTTCAGATGCTTCTATTGGAGATGCTTCTTCAGAGGCTTCTTCCAATACTGCGTCTGAAGTTTCATTTGCCTCTGATGCTTTCTCAGATTCTGAATTGTTATATAGATATGGAATACCTGCATAACTATTGTCTTGCTCTGACATTTTGTTATCAGGCTCTTTGTCATCAAACCTCACATGTATAGATTCTTCCACTGTATTGGTTTCAGAATTATACACTCTGTATGCCTTTGAGCGTTCAGAGTAACCTATAAAGATTCCCTTACAAGCTTTGGCATCAAATTTTCTTTTGTAGGCCTTATTGTTCAGAATGTAACAGGTACATCCAAACTGATGAAAATAAGAGATGTTGGGCTTTCTTCCTTTAAAAAGTTCATATGTTGTTTTATTTAATATAGGTCTGATGTAGATCCTATTTTGAATATAACAAGCTGTGTTCACAGCTTCTGCCCAGAAGTACTTAGCAAGTTTTGTCTCATGCATCATGGTTCTTGCCATCTCTTGTAAAGACCTGTTCTTTCTCTCTACAACACCATTTTGCTGTGGTGTTCTAGGAGCTGAGAACTCATGAATAATTCCAAGGTCTTCACAGTAGGTTGCAAAGGGTTCGTTTTCAAACTCACCCCCATGATCACTTCTGATCTTTAAGATCTTGAGACTTTTCTCATTTTGTACTTGTGTGCAGAAGATGGTAAACACATCATATGCATCATCCTTAACTCTAAGAAATTTAACCCAAGTCCATCTACTGTAATCATCAACAATAACAAGTCCATATTTCTTGCCATTGATTGAGGCTGTACTTACAGGACCAAACAAATCAATGTGAAGCAATTCAAGAGGTCTTGAGGTAGAGACAATGTTTTTAGGTTTAAACGAGGTTTTTGAAATCTTTCCAATCTGACAAGGACCACACAGAGCATCTGAATGATAATTAAGATTGGGTAGACCTTTAACCAAGCTTAGTTTGCTGAGCTTAGAGATTAATCTCCAATTAGCATGTCCTAGGCGTTGGTGCCAGACCCATTTCTCATCATTTAAAGATAGAAGACAAACTATTTTCTGCTCTAAGAGTTCTGACAGATTGATTTTATAGACATTGCCTTTCCTTAAACCTCTGAATACTACAGACTCATCAGACTCTCTGATTACAGTACATGCATCTTTATTAAACTTAACAACAAATCCACTATCACAAAATTGGCTAATGCTTAGTAGATTATGTTTGAGGCCATCAACTAACCAAACATCTTTGATAGAGAGAGAAGAATTACCAACTGTACCAATACCAGTGATCTTCCCTTTTTGGTTTCCTCCAAATCCCACAGTTCCTCCCTCTTTCAGAGTCAGGGTTTGGAACATATGCTTGTCTCCTGTCATATGACGCGAGCAGCCACTGTCCAGGTACCAAGAATGCTGCTCTGGCCTTCTTTGAGTGCAGATCTGCTGTAAAGATAATCTCAGACTTTGGTACCCATACCTTTATGGGTCCTTTAGAGTTAGTCCTCACTACCTTAGATTGTTTTTGTTTATAAGGCCTATCAGGAGCTCTAGAGTTATTGAAGCATTTTGAAAAGTTTTTAGGCTTTGTATAACTCTTGTGCTTAGCTTTAGAATATACCAGAGTTGTATTTATTTTGACATTGGTCTGAGGTTTGGAGACCTTAGGCTCTGAAGGTTTCAGAGTCTGAGGCTTCTGGGCCTCTGACACAATTATTTTTTCAGGTTCTGGTATACCTATTGCTTCTGATTGGCTTTTAACAAATACAACCTTAGGTTTTGAATTATCACTTTTAGGGGGTTTAGAAAATAATGGATTATCTTTAAAACGAGAAAATCCAAGACCTTCACCTCTGTTTCTACTAACATGGTATATTAAGGAAGCTATCTTACTTCTCTTCATGCCATTGATAAGAAATTCTTGCAGAACAAATTCATGCTCTGGAGGAACCTTATCATCATAAACATAATGAGTTTCCATAAATGAGTTTCTACTACTTAGAGACTCATTTTCTTCAACTATTATGTTCATTTTCTCAGTTAGGTTATTGTAAGCCTTTTTCAAGACCTTACATTCACCTGCCTTTTTAGTGAGCATTTTTAAGGCATCTTTAAGAGAATCAACTAATTCAGTTCTAGATAGTTTAGCAATTACCTCTTCCTCATCTTCAGAGTCTGAACCTACTTCAGAGTCTTCTCTGTCAGAGGTAGTTGCCATCAGTGCTAGATTTGCTTCCTCATCACCATCTGAGTCTGAGTCTTTGTCAAGATCTTCCCATGTTGCCAGAAAGCTCTTCTTGACTTTACTCTTATACCTTTCCTTGCTAGAGCTTTGCTTTGATGATCTACTTTTGTTTTCTGGACAATCAGCAATAAAATGACCAGGCTTGTTGCATTTGAAACACTTGTTTTGATCTTCCTTCTTATCTTTAGCAGTACTAAGTCTCTTGGAAGATCCTCCAAATTTGCCTGCATATTTCTTGCTTCGTTTTGCCCATTGTGAAACCTTAGCAGCCATCAGTACCATTTCTTCTTCATCATCAGACCCACCTTCTTGACCTTCTTCAGAAGCCTCATCTTCAGATTCTATAATTTTAGCTTTCAGAGCCTTTGATGAACTTTTGGAGCTTAAGGCTATCCCTTTCATCTTCTTGGTTGATTCATCAGTCATTAGTTCCATCTCATGACTCTTTAATGAACTAATCAAGCTTTCAAGGGATACTGTGTCCAAATCCTTAGATTCTTGAAAAGCAGTCACCTTGGGTCTCCATTTTGGTGGTAGGCTTCTGAGTACCTTTCTCACATGATCAGCTTCAGTATAACTCTTGTCTAATACTTGAAGTCCAGATACAAGAATTTGAAACCGTGAAAACATAGTTTCAATGTCCTCTCCATCCTTCATCTTAAACAGCTCATACTGATGCACCAATAAGTTAGCCTTTGCCTCCTTAACTTGTTTGTTGCCCTCATACTTGGATTTTAAGGAATCCCAAATAGATTTTGCAGTTTTTTTATCTCCAATTTTAAGGTACTCATCATGTGAGATAGCATTAGTCATCATTCCTTTTACAGAGTGATGCTTCTTGTACTCTAGCTTTTGAGTAGGTGTAAAGGCTTTCCTATTCTGAGAGCTGACAACACCTTCTAAGTCCATATTTTCAAAGTTGACTCCATCTTCTACCATGTCCCATAAATGACAATCAATACTCATGATATAGCTGTACATATTTGTTTTCCAGAAAGGGTAGCTGGTTTCAGTTCCATTGAAGAAAGGAACCTTGTCAGATGCCCTTCTTTGACGAGAGTTTGAATCATAGTCAAAAGGAACTTCATTGAGATTCTTCTCAGCAGACATGTTTTTCCTCCTGGATCTTTACTGTTTCACTGTAAGGTGAGTTAGGCAACAGACCTAGCTCTTGATACCAATTGGAGGTGGAAAAACACAAGAAGGGGTGGGGGGGGGGGTTGAGTTGTGTTTTTAAAAAATAAAACTTTTTACCAATTAAGACTAAGTTTGCAGCGGATATAAACACAAAATAAAAGGGGTGCTGAGAGAAAGACACAAAATTTATCCTGGTTCCTCTCACAAATCGAGAGTACTCCAGTCCCCTTGTTACTAACAAGAGATTTCCACTATAATCTACTTAAGATTACAAATTGCTCAAGCACACTTGCAAGAGACTTCTCAGATGCTCAAGTTTCACTAAACAAGAGACTTCTCAAATGCTCAAGTTAAACTTAACAAGAGACTTCTCAAACAAACTTAAGAATAAGAATGAATGTTAAGGAACACTTGATATACTATCAGAGGTGTTTACAAAATACAACGCAAATTGTTTTTAAGACTTTGAATGACTGATAGAACAATAACGTCAGAATGCTTCAGAGCCTTAAAACACAGTAATAGAACAGTGGTCATTTCTTCCATTTGAGTCTTCTATTTATACTTGGAGGAAGATGATGACCGTTGCAGAGAGCTTTGTGCCAGCTGGAATTTACTCGTACAATTGATAGCTGTATATTGCCTTCTTTGGTAAGGAATTCCAATTCCACTACCTAGCTATTCAATTTATCACTCATCCATTTTGAGTAATAATAGTACGATCGTACAATCCTCAAATGCGCTCCACTTATGGAAAAGGTTAACGTTGTACCAACGAATATTCCTTCCTGTGGATGTGACAGAGCTTTGAAGTAGATAGTTCTTCAATCATTGATTCTGATTCTGTCAGTTCTTGAGTGATGTAAATTATTTTTGCTTCTGATGCTCTTGTCATAGCTTCTTAAGATATTCAGCTTCTGAACTTCATCAGAGTCTAGCTTTTGGTCCTCAGAAGTGCTATCTTCAGCACGCAAAATTTGAGCTTCTGATGAACACCGATACTCTTTCAGAGCTTGTTTTGACTGGCTTCTCTGCTACTATTCATAGTGCTTCTGAATGAATTTTAACTTGTAATTCTGCACACTAGAATAATCATTAGTAATACCAATTGCAATTTTAATACTTTGTTATCATCAAAACCACTTAAAATCTTAGAGGTTCATGTCAGACCCACTTTGTTCCAACAGTGTGAACTGAGCACTTAGATGATGAATAGCCCGATACTAGGATCTAGAGGTTAATTGGTGAAGATAATAATGCATGTCTATAAACAACTCACTTAGTAATTAGGGTATGTGACACATCGAGGTTAGGCTCTCGTAGGTACCTTAGTTATGATGACAGGAATTTCTATGGTATTTTTAGTATTATTATTAGTAGTAAAATGACCAAGACAGGCCCAAATACGAAGGAAAACCTACAAAAGCAGGAAAAAGCATCAAGACAGAGTCCAAGATGCAAAAAGACAAGAAAAAGCCCAAAATGTGAAGAAAATCAGCATTCCATCGCAGCATGATGGCTCCCACCGTGCCACGATGGGAGTGTCATACCCTAATTTTGCCCCTACACTTTTTTATTTATTTCTATTTTTGCCCCTCATGCATTTTTGTTCCAATTTTGACCCATAACCTCTCTCACTTTTGCATAAGTCAAGAAAGTCAACATTTTGATCAAAAAGTCAACAGTTTGACCAAAAGTCAACACTTTGACTAAATAAGTCAACAAAACCATTCAATTTAAAAATCAATGTTGACACAAAACACATGGAACTATTTTTTCTTGCATGGTTATGGCTTAGCATTATCATAAGAGACAAAATTTTACCATTTTGCCCTCACATTTTCTTTATTTATTTATTTTTAATTAGTTACTTGCATTTCAAGAAACCTTTTTAAGCATCAAATTTCAATTCTTTTTCTTTCATTTCTAATCCATAAACATATTACATAATCACATTTCATCATGCATATTTTTATTTCTTGACATATTTATTTTATTTTCATATATTATTTTGTTTTATTCCAAAAAAATCAAAAGAAGAACAAAAATTGTCCCAATCATTTTTACACCTCATCAAGGGAATAGAAGGTTCTTTTCCTTCTTACTAGACACCTCACCATTTGTACAAAAATCCCAAAACCATAGTACAAAAAATCCCAAGAAACAATCTCCAATTTGCCCTCACTAACTCTCACAAATCACTACTTTTCTAACCTAATTCCTCCCTATAAATAGAAGCATTGTTTTCAGAGCCCTAGGTTAGAGCTAGAAATCACTGAAAACGGCGCAGCAACAGAGAACAAAAAACAATTCCATTTTTTCTTCTTTTTTTCAAAAAATTCCAAACCTCACAATCTCACCTCAAGCTCATAACTTAGCCATCAAAACACCTTCATCACGTTCTCAGAAGAAGGAATCAGTCATTTTCAGTGAAGAAAGGTGAAGAAATTGAAGTAAGAAACAGCCACGGCACCAAGGAAGAAAACGAGCTCGAGTAGGACGATTCAGAAGGCTATCCAGGTAAATACCTACACCATTCGTCTCGCTTAGATGTTTAAAAGCTTTCTGGTTTGCTAGTTTTGTTCAATTTGGCCTGTTTTGCGTTTTTGCGTTTTTGTCTCAAGACTTTGTTCTCTTCGTTTTTTCATTTCTGTGAGGAATCAGAGAAAACCATTTGTACTTTTGGATTCCTTGTGAAAAAACGAAGAGAATGATATAAATTTTGTTAAGTTTCGTGGTGGTTTGAGGTAGCTCCGGTGGCCGGCGCCGTCGCCGGCAAGCCAGGGCTCACCGGAGAAGAAAACCCCACCGTGGGTCATCTTCTTCCTCAAGTTTAAAACGTGACCGTCCGATCCCTTTGTTTAATCCTGCACGTTGATCAGTAGTTTATAACGTAGCCGTCAGATCTCATTTAAATGAGATCTGACGGTGATAACGCTTTTGGCGTACGTGTTCGTGCTACACTGGATCCGTGATCTGGGCCAGTAGATCTGAGTTGCATGATCTTGATCAGACAACCCAGATCCTGCGCGCGTATGGTGCACGGCCTTTCAGTGTCTGCACCTGATCGTTTTTTGTTCTGACCCCTTTTTTTGTTTGTTTGACTTGCGCATGGACTGGGCTTCAGGCCCAGAAGCGCTATCCACACCCCCACTTTTTACTTCTCTTCTTTATTTACACCCCCTTTCAGCTTGTGATTTTAATTGTTTTTTTAGCTTATTTGTAAAAGCACTTAAGTGACTTCCTAGCTTATTTAAGCTCAGTAAGTCACTGTTTATGCTTATATCATATTTCCATGTGTGATTTCCTTTTAACTTATTTTCATAAGTGTTTTTTTTATATATTAAGCTTTTTGTGCATAAGTGCTTATTTAGGGTTTCAAGAAGCTCTTTAGCTTATTTGACCCTAATTTTTACACAACATTTATTTTGATACAGTAGCTTTCATATGTGAATATTATTTTGCTTTCTTAATTTATTTTCATAAGTCATTTTAGTTTAAGTTGCTTTTAGTGCTTAAGTGATCCAAATTACTTCTTTAAGTACTTTTGAGTCACTTTCTTTTGCACATATTTTTGTCTAAATCTAATTAGCTTAGGTCAATCATGTTTGCTTATGTTTGTTTATTTATCTCATACTTACATATATTAATTTAATTGCTCGCAATTTAATTTTTGTATCATATTTAATTTATTGCTTCATACATGTTTACTTAGCATTGCATATTTACATTAATCATTTGTATCTACGCGTTTGCATTTGTGTTTTGCATATTTCATGATCTACTTTATTATTATTATCTGTTTTGCTATTGTGTCTGCTCTGTTCCTCCTGATCTTTTCTTTTGGACTTTATTTTCCGAATAATTAATCAAACTCTTTTGCAATAATTAATGGATGAAAAAGGGAGAATCTGGCATCTGCTTCTTTCTTCCCGAGTTGTCTTGGTAGCCGGTCATCTGACTAGTCACTCAAGCTACTCTCATTCTAAAAGTACTAAAATTGACCAACCTTCGTCTTTCCTTTTGACTTTATTTTTATAATAACTTAATCAAACTCTTTGAAATAATTAATGGGTGAAAAAGGGAGAATCTGGCATCTGCTTCTTTCTTCCCGAGTTGTCTTGGTAGCCGGTCATCTGACTAGTTCATTCAAGCAGCTCTCATTCTAAAACCAGTGTTAAAAACAACCAACATCCGTCTTTCTTTCAGACACTTTTTCTTCAATAACTTAACCAAAGATTTTCATAATAATGAATGAAAAAGGGAGAATCTGGCATCTGCTTCTTTCTTCCCCGGGTTGTCTCGGTAGCCGGTCATCTGACTAGTTCACTCGAGCTGCTCTCATTCCAAAAACAAGCGTTAAAACTTAACCCAACACACTTAAATTTCCTTTTTTTAAGAGAACATGGATATACGCTTTATCCATTCCTCTGACACATACACAGCTTAAGCCTCTAATTAGAGCATACAAGCGTCGTTGTATCAGCGGAATGCGAGCTAAGCAACATCCGTTATTCAACTCTTTTTTCAATGGGTACACGTTTTATCTACTCCTCTGACACACACACAGCTTAAGCCTCTGATTAGAGCATACAAGCGTCGTTGTGTCAGCGGAATACGAAATAAGCGTTATCCACTAAAATCAACCAACCACACAAACGTTTTTTACCAGAACTACGTGAGTTTTGAGTTTCCCATTGCACCGGGGAATACGTAGGAGCGGGCTCCTACAACCGTCAAACTCAATTAATAAAAAACCCTTTTTTTTAATTTATTTTGGAAACGAAGTAGAGATTAAGTAAGAGATAAGGCAATTTATTTGAAACCTACGCAAACGAACCCAAACCACCTAAACGGTTCCCATCGAGTACGATGGATGCGAGGGGTGCTAACACCTTCCTCTCGCATAACCAACTCCCGAACCAAAACCAAGGTTTTAGCGATATTTCCCTTTCCCCCCACGGGATAAATAAACGTCGATGGCGACTTCATTGAATAAAATGGAAGTGATTTTCCAGCCCGCTACAGCTGGCGACTTCACTGGGGACTCTAGAGAGTTAAGCCCAGTTTAGTTGGTTTGTTTGTTTGTTTGCTTTGCCAGGTTTGCAATATCTTGCCTTTATCTTTTATTTTTCTGTCAATTATATCTGCTTGGATTGGCTGTTTCTCTTCTTCTACTCCTTCTTTTATTTTTCTTTTGCCCTTGTGGCGTGGTTACTGTGAGAAGCTCTACACCCGAGCTTGAGAAAAGCTTAGGCTAAGCTAGAGGTCTTTATGTTGGGTGACCGGTCATCTGACTAGTAACTCCGGCATAATCACCTCGCCTAGAGTAGATCCTCTTGGAGATGTCAGGACATCGGTCAGCTGACTAGTGTCTCTGATGTTTTCTTGTTGGGTCCGTGACTCTAGGGACCTTTATTATCCGGTCTAGAACCAAACCTTGTTACTAGGGATCTCTGTTTAGAACCCGTGTCAAGGTTGCTCAACGGCCTTACCTAGATGAGATTTCCTTTTGGGCACGTATGTCGTGAGCTTTGCAATAGCGACATCGTTTCCAAAGGGGTAATCCGTGATTTTAGGCACTTTGTTAAACCTAGAACAACATGTGAGAGGGATGGGTTACAGGTGACTTTGAACCTTTTTGACCCCAGAAATGATAAATTAAACCTCTGCTACGTTGTGACTTTATACGCTCCAAATGACATATTCATGCATCATGCACTCATGCATTATTCATTCATCATTAAAATCATAAGGAAATTTCGATTCTTTCTGGGAATTAGGGGATTTTTGTAAACATCAAGGATATGGCTTTTGAAAGAAAGGGTTGTCATCATTTTGTTTTCAAAGTCCCAAAGGTGGAAAGTCTTGTGGCCATGGAGAAAAAATTGACAGCTATTAGTAGGGCCAACTTTGAAGCTAATTTTGGGTCTATTTTGAGTCTCTTGCATGTGGAGGTGGACACTGCGGTATTGGTTACTTTGGCACAATTCTTTGACTATCCTCTTCGTTGTTTCACGTTTCAAGATTTTCAGTTATCCCCAACCATTGAAGAGTTTGAGAAGATTCTGGGTCTGAGTATTGATGGAAAGATGTGTTATATGAGGGAGGCTCCTGTTGAGGCAGAAATTGTGAAGGCATTACATCTAGACCAAGAGGGTATCTCATCACTTCGAGCACCGAAAGGGGTTGAAGGGTTCTTCAAGACTGCTTTGGAGGCTAGGGCTCAGGAGGAACTTGCTAAAGGTAATTGGAGGGCTCACAACGCCATTTTGGCTTTATTAGTATACGGGTTGGTTTTGTTTCCTAGCAGGGACAATGTTATTAGCATGGCGGCAGTTGGTGTCTTCTTAACCAAGAACCCAGTTCCTACCTTACTTGCGGATTGTCTTTACTCTCTTTGCGACCGAAGTAGCATGAGGAAGGGTGGTCAAGTCCAGTGCTGTGTTCCTTTGCTTATGTCATGGTTCTGGTTGCATATGCCCGAAAGGGGACCTTTTGTGGAGGATGTGTCAGCCAAGTGGACTGACAAGCTAGTTTCCCTGTCTGCAAACATTATCCGTTGGTATTCTAGACAATTGGATTCACCCAAGATGCTCCTCAAGTGTGACGGATTTCCTAATGTCCCTCTCATTGGAACCTTAGGCTGTGTGAATTATAACCCGGTTTTAGCCACTCGTCAGTTGGGTTATCCTATGGAGGGTGAACCAGAAAAGGCATTGCTAACGGAGTTCATTTTGAGGTTTGAAGATGATGACCCGGAGTTGTGGGGGAGAGTGAAGAAAGCATGGAAGAGAGTTGACAAGACAATGATGGGGAAGAAGAATTGCTTGGCCAAAGAAGCGTACACGCAGTGGGTAAAAGATCGTGTTCTACAGATTCGGATGCCCTTCACCGCTACCACTCCTATATCCTATGAGCCCGAGCCCATTGTCGCAATCTCAAAGGAGGAAGCTGACATGTTGAAAAGCCAAATTGCAAAGCTAAAGAAAGAAAATGAAGATTTGCAATTCAAGTGCTTTAGCTTCCAAGGAGAGGCTAAGAGTTTCAAAAGGGAAAGGGATGCGAAGAATGAAGAGATTCAAGGGTGCAAGAAGAGAGTGAAAGAAGCTCAAGAAAGGGAAGAGAAGTACAAGGATGGTCTTGCAAGCTCAAACTTGAGCATCAAGGCGTTAAAAGAGGAAATCAAGGGCTTGAAGCGTTCCAATGATGAAATGTATGCCACAGGAAACAAGGCCATGATTGCCCAAGGGGATTGGAGGAAGAAGTTTGAGGAGAAGACTCAAGAGTTGAAGAAAATCCAACAAGAGTTCAAGAAGCTTCAACAAGAGAAAGAGATGGAGTTGCAAAAGAAAGAAAAACTTCATTCTCAAGAAAGGCGGAAGGATAAAGAGGCCATGCAAAGATATGAAGAGAGTCTCGCTCAGATCACAAGAGCTCATGAAGATCAAATGGTCCAAGTGGCGGAGCAAATTGAACGTCTAGAGAAAGATTTGAAGTACCACAAGTTGGTCATCGAGATGTCTCTGCAGGAGATGGCTAGGTGGAGGATAGCTTTCCGTGAAATGCTGTTGGTGTCTACTTCAGTGTTGGATGAGATGCCTAGGATGTTGAGGATGGCCGAGGCGGAAGTCCCTTTTCTTAATGTTTCAGGAGCGGTCAAAGAGTTCGTGTGTTATTGCCGAGCAGTGGTGACAGCATACAAGAATGTCGTCAAGAAGGCCAAGAAAGGACTTTAGTATTGTATCTAGGATATGTTATGTATTGAGCTTTTGGGACTTTGAATCTTTGTATTTTTGTTTTCAATGACTATGTAAAGACTTGGTTTAAAAAGTTGAATGATATTTTGATCTTTCTATCCATATCCTGAAGTGTTTACATTAATTATATATTTGCAATTCCCTGAAAAATCAAAAAAAGTAACAAAAACAAAAATAAAACATACACTTTACATGCATTTGCATTTGCATACATAATAAAAGCATCATCTCATTACCGCTCTCCCATCTCAACAGCGTTATCCTCGACACCTACATTGGACAAGAAGTGCATCCAGTTTGGTAATGGAGAATTGGCAAGAACAACACAGTGAACTAAAGGGGGAGGTTTCCCAGTTGGCAGCTAAGATGGATCGCGTGTTGGAGATGTTGGCCGCACAGAATCAGCCGTCAGCTCCAGCAGTGAACGCAGAGACAGCAACTAATGAACCGGCCAGCATGGTGTGGCCTGTGTACGGTCTACCTCCGGGTTATACTCCACCGGGGTATGTACCTCTTGGGGATGGGGCTACTTCAGTTCCTTCTCCTATCAACAACTCAGGAATTCCAGCCGGGGCAACCCCAGCTCAGCCCCAACCTACCATTGTTCAGCAGGTTCAGGAGGATCCTCATGATGTGTATCATAGCTCAGATGCTCAGAATAGTGGGTCGAAGTTTGATGGAACTCTTCCTCAGCTGGAGGAAGCAAAGCTGAAATTCAAGGCTATTGAGGATCGTTTGAAGACGATGGAAGGAGGAAGTGACTCTTTGGACTTTTCCGATATGTGTCTTGTACCTGATTTGATAATCCCGGCTAAGTTCAAGGTGCCGGAATTTGAGAAATATAGAGGTTTGAGTTGCCCTAGGAATCATCTCGTGATGTATAGCAGAAAGATGGCGTCTTATGCCAACAATGACAAACTGATGATACATTGCTTTCAAGACAGTTTGGCAGGGGCATCTTTAAGCTGGTACATGCAGCTAGAGGGTAATCACATCCGATCGTGGAAGGATTTGGCTAATGCTTTCATCAAACAGTATCAGTACAACTTGGATATGGCTCCTAATCGTACCCAGTTACAAAACATGGCTCAGAAGGAAGGAGAGTCGTTCAAAGTTTATGCTCAAAGGTGGAGAGAGTTAGCATCGCAGGTTCGTCCGCCACTTTTAGAAACGGAATTGGTGGATATGTTTACCAACACTTTACAAGGGGTTTATTTCGAAAGGATGATTGGCAGTGTGTCATCAGGTTTCTCTGATCTGGTCAGAATCGGTGAAAGGATTGAAAGCGGTGTCAGGACCGGCAAGATCCAAGCCGGCACTAGCTCACCAAATAATGCAAAGAAGCCAGTCAATAACTTTGTGAAGAAGAAGGAAGGGAATACCAACGCTGTGGCTCACCGCCAGTCGGTGATGCCAGTTCAATATGTTCCTAATGCAGCTCCGGCTCAGCAACAACAGCAACAATATCAGATGCCCCAGTATACACCGCCACCACAAGGTTATCTGTATCAACCACAGCCACAACAAGCTTCTCCACCTCAACAACAAGCAAGAAAAGTGTTTGATCCCATTCCGGTATCATACAAAGAGTTGCTGCCATATCTTGTCCACAGTAAAATGGTGACGCTCAAAACCTTGAAACAGATGACCCCACCTTTCCCTGCATGGTACAAACAAGGCGCCACCTGTGAATACCACTCTGGGGCGGAGGGTCATACTATTGAAAGTTGCAAAGCCTTCAAGTATGAGGTACAAAGGTTGATCGATCAGAAGTTGTTGTCATTCAAGGAAGCGGGTCCCAATGTCAAGGGAAACCCTCTGCCCAACCACTCAGGGGAAGGAGTCAACATGATTGAGGGCGCCGAAGGTTTGATTAAGGATGTGTCGGATATACGAACCCCTTTGAGTGTAGTAAAGGAGGTTTTGCTCAGCTTTGACCAATTCTCAAGCATGCATGCAGATTGCATAGAATGTGAGGAGAATCCAAATCATTGCGCAAGGATGAAAGAATGTCTTCAGGAGTTAATGGACCAAGGGTTGGTACAAATTGGTTATTCTCAGAGAAAAGGTATGGTGGCTATGATGGAACCACATGAGCATGAGAAGTTCATGAAGCCAATAGAGATAATCTATCAAAGAGCCGAGGAAAAGTTGCAGCCATTGGTGATTCAGACGCCAGCACCATTTCCTTTTACCAGTACTAAAACTATACCTTGGATATACAATACATCAGCTTCAATACAAGGGAAGCCTGTGACTCTGCCAGAACCGGTAGTAGTTAGCATTGATGGGACCGGGGGTATGACTCGGAGTGGCAGGGTGTTTGCTCAGAAACCAGTGCAGGACAGTGCAAGAGAACCAGTTTCAACGGTCAATGAGAATGTCTTAAGCAAGACTCTTGAGGGGGGAGCACCCAAAGAAACAACCCCTCAGAATGATTCCGATGAGTTCCTCAAGATAATCAAAAGAAGCGACTATCGAGTGGTAGATCAGCTTGGTCAAACTCCGTCAAAAATTTCTATGCTCTCCTTATTGATGAGTTCGGAGGCACATAGAAATGCTTTATTGAAACTTCTGCAAAAGGCCCATGTGGATCAAGATATTACGGTTGCACAGTTTGATGGGGTGTGTAATAACATAACCGAAAGCCGTTGTTTGGGGTTTTTAGACGCAGAATTGCCAGTTGAGGGACATGCACACAACAAAGCTCTCCACATCTCCATGAAGTGTCAAGACAACACTATTGCAAGAGTGCTAGTGGACACAGGATCTTCCCTCAATGTCATGCCTAAATCAACTTTGTTAAAGTTATCTCTTGTTGGACCCGTTCTTAAACCAAGCAGCATGATCGTCAAGGCTTTTGATGGATCACAAAGGGAGGTTATTGGGGAAGTTGAATTGCCAATGGTGATCGGGCCGCATTTATTCAACATCTCTTTTCAGGTCATGGATATAAATCCTTCCTACAGTTGTCTGCTGGGGCGTCCGTGGATCCATGCCGCCGGTGCTGTAACATCAACCCTACACCAAAAGCTCAAGTTCATAGTTGATGATAAATTGGTAATTGTCTCTGGGGAGGAAGACGCTTTAGTGAGTCATTTGTCATCGTTCAGGTATATTGAAACAGAGGAAGGGGTACTTGAAACTCAATTCCAGGCTCTTGAAATTGCCACTGTCACCGTGGTAGACCAAAAAGAAGAAGATGTGCTAGCCGCACAGTTTAAGACTATGAAGATTGCTACCCCTTCTCAGGCGGGTCAGAAGCCAAGGGCCTCCATCACATCTTGGAAGGATTTGAAGAAGGCCATGGAGGAAGGTGCTCTTAAAGGATGGGGACAGCTGGTGTATCCCCATGAGAAGAAGGATTTTCTAGGTGTGGGTTATCAGCCATCAAAGGGAAAGCAGAAGATTTTCGACTATACTACTCCCCTTGAAGAGGTTTTTGTGAGCGCTGGGCTCAGGTCAGCTGAACAAATCAACATGCTAGAGAATGAGGAAAAGGCCAGTCAAGGAAGCTACAATTGGGTGAACCAATGCCCTGCAAGCACCGTTCTATCAAACTGGAAGGCTGTTGAGATTCCCAAAGTTTTTATTATTTCAAAGTAATTTTTCTTTATTTTCAAAATTCCCCTTGCCGCGCCCGAGGCATGTGGATGACTTGTAGGGGCTTATCTTTGTTTAACAAATGATTATCAATGAAATGAAAGTTTTTATGTGCATATTTTGTCCTATTTTCTTCTTTATTTTTTCAGTTTTTAAAAAAAAAGATAAAAACAATAAAAATGGCAATAACTTCTTGCATATCATGACCACCTTTTGCATTCATCTAAAAATCAAAAATATACATCATGCAGAAATGAATCTCTGGACCATAACAATGCCGTAAATCTTCATGATTCCGAACTCCCAATCAATCTTGCTGAAGAGGATGAAGAGGAAGATTATGAACTCCCAGTAGAGTTGGCACGACTATTGGATCAAGAACAGAGAATGATTCAACCTCATCAGGAACCAGTGGATGTGATCAATCTGGGGACTGAAGAGGACAAAAGGGAAGTCAAGATAGGTGCAACCCTGCAGTCAGAAGTGAAAGAGGGATTGGTCAAGCTGCTCAGAGAGTATGTGGACGTCTTTGCATGGTCATATCAGGATATGCCGGGGTTAGACACAAGCATAGTTGAACACAAGCTTCCTCTCAAACCCGAATGTGCACCTGTCAAACAAAAGTTGAGAAGAACTAGACCGGACATGGCTCTCAAGATTCAAGAGGAAGTCAAGAAACAGTTTGACGCGGGATTCCTTGCAGTGGCCAGGTACCCCGAATGGATTGCTAACATCGTGCCAGTGCCAAAGAAGGATGGAAAGGTCCGAATGTGTGTAGACTACCGGGATTTGAATAGAGCAAGCCCAAAAGATGATTTTCCACTTCCTCACATTGACGTGTTAGTGGATAATACTGCTCGATTCCCAGTCTTCTCCTTCATGGATGGATTCTCAGGTTATAATCAGATTAAAATGGCGCCCGAAGACATGGAGAAAACAACCTTCATAACGCCATGGGGCACTTTCTGCTACAAAGTAATGCCTTTTGGATTGAAAAATGCCGGGGCAACATATCAGCGGGCTATGGTCACTTTGTTCCATGACATGATGCACAAGGAAATTGAAGTGTATGTGGATGACATGATCGCCAAGTCCTCATCTGAAGAAGAGCACCTCGTACATCTCCAGAAATTGTTTGAGAGATTGAGGAAGTATCAACTGCGTTTGAATCCAAACAAATGCACCTTTGGCGTCAAGTCGGGGAAGCTGCTAGGTTTCATTGTTAGCCAGAAGGGAATTGAAGTGGACCCAGATAAAGTCAAAGCAATCCAGAACATGCCCGCACCAAAGACAGAAAAAGAAGTGCGAGGGTTTCTAGGCAGGCTGAACTACATTTCCAGGTTCATCTCTCATCTTACGGCAACTTGTGAACCAATCTTCAAACTATTAAGGAAGGATCAAGCCATTGAATGGAATGAAGATTGCCAAGGGGCATTTGATAAGATCAAGCAGTACTTGCAAGAGCCACCAATTTTAATACCCCCAGTTGCGGGAAGGCCTCTTATCCTATACCTACATGTGCTTGAGGAATCCATGGGCTGCGTATTGGGTCAGCAGGATGAAACTGGTAGAAAGGAACACGCAGTGTACTACTTGAGCAAGAAGTTTACCAGCTGTGAAACCAGATACTCACTCCTCGAGAAAACTTGTTGTGCTTTGACTTGGGCGGCCCGTCGGTTGAGACAATACATGATTTGTCACACTACCATGCTGATTTCCAAAATGGACCCCATCAAGTATATCTTTGAGAAGCCTGCTTTGAGTGGAAGAATTGCCCGTTGGCAGATGTTGTTGTCCGAATATGACATTCAGTATGTATCTCAAAAGGCCATCAAAGGTAGTGTGTTAGCAGAACACTTGGCACACCAGCCTTTAGAAGATTATCAGCCTGTGCGCTTTGACTTTCCAGATGAGGACATCATGGCTGTGAGTGAGAAACCTCCCATGGATGAGAATGAGGGACCCGAGCCGGGATCCCGATGGAAGCTTGTGTTTGACGGTGCTTCAAATGCTTTGGGACATGGTGTAGGGGCAGTTATCATATCTCCTAAAGATACCTACACACCTCTTACGGCAAGACTATTGTTTGATTGCACCAACAATATCGCAGAGTATGAGGCATGTATCATGGGTCTAGAGGGAGCAATCAATTTGAGAATCAAAATCCTAGAAGTGTATGGAGATTCTGCACTCGTCATTTATCAAGTCCGAGGAGAGTGGGAAACTCGTCATCCCAACTTAATCCCGTACAAGGATCATGTCTTGAAATTGGCAGAGTACTTTGATGAGATCACTTTCCATCACATCCCAAGAGAAGAAAATCAGTTGGCTGATGCTTTGGCCACTCTCTCATCCATGTACAAGGTCACTTGGCCTAATCATGTGCCTTTGATAGAAATCAACCGTCGTGAGACACCGGCGTACCGCTTGGCCACCGAAGTGGGGCAAGATGAGAAGCCATGGTATTATGATATCAAGAACTTTCTCCAAAGGCAAGAATATCCCTTGGGGGCATCTAATGGAGACAAGAAAACTCTTAGAAGGCTAGCATCTGGTTTCTTCTTAGATGGGGAGTTGTTGTACAAAAGAAACCACGATTTGGTTCTCCTCCGCTGTGTGGATAGAAAAGAGGCTGATACACTCATTGAAGAAATCCATGAAGGGTCCTTTGGCACGCACATGAATGGGCACGCTTTGGCAAGAAAGATTCTTCGGGCCGGGTACTATTGGCTGACCATGGAAACAGACTGTTTGAACCATGTCAGGAAATGCCATAAATGCCAGATTTATGCTGACAGGATACATGTCTCTCCAACCCCTCTGAATGTTTTAACATCACCGTGGCCATTCTCCATGTGGGGCATAGACATGATTGGTATGATTGAACCAAAAGCATCCAATGGACATCGTTTCATCTTAGTGGCTATTGATTACTTCACCAAGTGGGTCGAAGCGGCATCATACGCCAACGTCACAAGACAAGTGGTGACTCAGTTCATCAAGAAAGAAATAATCTGCCGTTATGGGGTCCCCAACAAGATCATCACTGATAATGGTAGCAACTTGAACAATCAGACCATGAGGGAATTGTGCAAAAATTTCAAGATTGAGCACCATAACTCCTCACCATATAGACCCAAGATGAATGGCGCTGTAGAAGCAGCAAATAAAAACATCAAAAAGATTCTACAGAAAATGGTGAAAACATACAAAGATTGGCATGAGATGCTCCCATTTGCACTCCACGGATACAGGACGGCAGTTCGCACCTCGACTGGGGCAACTCCTTTCTCTCTTGTATATGGTATGGAAGCAGTGCTACCGGTGGAGGTGGAGATCCCCTCATTAAGAGTTCTGATGGAAACTAAGCTAGAAGAAGCGGAATGGGTCCGATCCCGGTTTGATCAGCCCAATCTCATTGAGGAAAAAAGGATGACAGCCTTGTGTCACGGACAGTTGTATCAGCAAAGGCTCAAGAGAGCATTTGATAAGAAAGTTCGCCCAAGACAATTCAAGGAAGGGGACTTGGTGTTAAAGGCTATATTGCCAATTCACAAAGACGTCCGTGGAAAGTGGACTCCCAATTATGAAGGACCATATGTAGTGAAGAAGGCCTTCTCAGGTGGAGCCTTGATACTAGCTACAATGGATGGTGAAGAGTTTCCACTCCCCGTGAACTCAGATGCAGTCAAAAAATACTATGCCTAAAGAAAAGAAAAATAAATAAAAGCTCGCTAAGTTGAAAACCCGAAAGGGCGGCTTAGGCAATAGAGAGCGTCCCGGTGGACTGAAAACCTGAAAAGGCGGTCCAGGCAAAAATTAGGGACATCAAAAAAGGAAAATAGAACCCGCTAAGTTGAAAACCCGAAAGGGCGGCTTAGGCAAAAATGGGTATCCCGGTGGATCAGTAGCTCACACTGAACAATCCAGGCAAAAGTTAGGGAAGCAAATAAAAGAGGGCATGAGACTGCAAGAGCAAAGTGAGCACGGGGCAAATTTCAGAAAGATCTGAGACTTCGCACTCAACAACAAGATGATTTGAAGATTGAAATCATGGAGAAGGATGGCATTGTTATGTTTCCATAGAATTCATTTATTTTCATTGCCATTTATCTTAGCTCAATTATGCGGTCACCTCTTTGAGGGATTTGCTTCCGTTGTAGAAACTCCGCACGTTTTGTGCTATCAATAAAATTCTCATTTTTACTCATTGTGTCTCTCTTTATCTTCTTGCACATTTCATACTTTTATTTTCCTGATAAACAAATGTTAAAACTTTGAAAAAAAAAAGTAAAAAGAAAAAAGCATTTTTGAAAATCAAGCAAAAAATATTTTGAAATAAGAAAGGTTAAAGAAAATCAACAGCATACAGTAAGGTGCTCACCTTGGTAACATGCAACAGACTGACCCAGCGTTCTGAGCTGATTAGGCAAGTGGCCTCGCCCACACAAATGAAGAATGTTGGTATACAACACCCAACTGGGATCCCTCTCTCCAAGGAAGGAACATCTGATGTCTCGATGTTGAGATGGAACCCCATTCCATGCGTCTTCATGCATCCATGCATATACATTCATGCATCACCATACATTCATAAATAAACATTCAAAAAACTGTATGTCAAATCATGAGCATAATTAAAACACTGCATTAGTCTTGCATTTTTAGGCAATTGACAAGCATTCATTGCAAACATGCATAGGCAAAAGCAGATTTAAATATTCCTATTCAAGGGATAGCAGGGTTTGGTCACTCAGTTATCGAAAGAGGCAGTTTGATTTTTTTCTCCAACAAAGTGGTGGGTACATTATTCATCCAGCAGATCAACTAAAAGTCTCCTCCCCAGTGAATTGCAAACTCTGGAGGAATTCTGTTACAAATGATCACAACAGTTTGCCCATCCCCAATAGGAAAGGCAATCCTACAGAATCCTGAGAGAAGGATATTCAGTGGAATCCGTAGGCCCGAGGGTGGTGATTTCTCTTCAAAGTGCAACACCGAGGTGTTACATTTGTTTGTCTCAAGGACGTACAACTCCTGGTTTAGGCGTTAGTTCCTTCAGATACAGAATCCTGAGAGAAGGATATTCGGTGGAATCCGTAGGCCCGAGGGTGGTGATTTCTCTTCAAAGTGTAACACCGAGGTGTTACATTTGTCTCAAGGACGTACAACTCCTGGTTTAGGCGTTAGTTCCTTCAGATACAGAATCCTGAGAGAAGGGTATTCAGTGGAATCCGTAGGCCCGAGGGTGGTGATTTCTCTTCAAAGTGTAACACCGAGGTGTTACATTTGTCTCAAGGACGTACAACTCCTGGTTTAGGCGTTAGTTCCTTCAGATACAGAATCCTGAGAGAAGGATATTCAGTGGAATCCGTAGGCCCGAGGGTGGTGATTTCTCTTCAAAGTGTAACACCGAGGTGTTACATTTGTCTCAAGGACGTACAACTCCTGGTTTAGGCGTTAGTTCCTTCAGATACAGAATCCTGAGAGAAGGGTATTCAGTGGAATCCGTAGGCCCGAGGGTGGTGATTTCTCTTCAACACTGAGGTGCTACATGTGTTTGTTTCAAGGACATACAACTCCCGGTTTAGGCGTTAGTTCCTTCAAGTACAGAATCCTGAGATAAGGATATCGAAGATACCGGGCAGGTTTATTCTCTCCTATCATCATTCATGCCGTAAAATTAGGGCATTCTGTATTTAATTATCTTTTACCGAAAGAATACGAATACCGAGGTTATTCGCATTCTTACGGTCCAAGCTAATTAAATAGGGGCAGCTGTCATACCCTAATTTTGCCCCTACACTTTTTTATTTATTTCTATTTTTGCCCCTCATGCATTTTTGTTCCAAGTTTGACCCATAACCTCTCTCACTTTTGCATAAGTCAAGAAAGTCAACATTTTGATCAAAAAGTCAACAGTTTGACCAAAAGTCAACACTTTGACTAAATAAGTCAACAAAACCATTCAATTTAAAAATCAATGTTGACACAAAACACATGGAACTATTTTTTCTTGCATGGTTATGGCTTAGCATTATCATAAGAGACAAAATTTTACCATTTTGCCCTCACATTTTCTTTATTTATTTATTTTTAATTAGTTACTTGCATTTCAAGAAACCTTTTTAAGCATCAAATTTCAATTCTTTTTCTTTCATTTCTAATCCATAAACATATTACATAATCACATTTCATCATGCATATTTTTATTTCTTGACATATTTATTTTATTTTCATATATTATTTTGTTTTATTCCAAAAAAATCAAAAGAAGAACAAAAATTGTCCCAATCATTTTTACACCTCATCAAGGGAATAGAAGGTTCTTTTCCTTCTTACTAGACACCTCACCATTTGTACAAAAATCCCAAAACCATAGTACAAAAAATCCCAAGAAACAATCTCCAATTTGCCCTCACTAACTCTCACAAATCACTACTTTTCTAACCTAATTCCTCCCTATAAATAGAAGCATTGTTTTCAGAGCCCTAGGTTAGAGCTAGAAATCACTGAAAACGGCGCAGCAACAGAGAACAAAAAACAATTCCATTTTTTCTTCTTTTTTTCAAAAAATTCCAAACCTCACAATCTCACCTCAAGCTCATAACTTAGCCATCAAAACACCTTCATCACGTTCTCAGAAGAAGGAATCAGTCATTTTCAGTGAAGAAAGGTGAAGAAATTGAAGTAAGAAACAGCCACGGCACCAAGGAAGAAAACGAGCTCGAGTAGGACGATTCAGAAGGCTATCCAGGTAAATACCTACACCATTCGTCTCGCTTAGATGTTTAAAAGCTTTCTGGTTTGCTAGTTTTGTTCAATTTGGCCTGTTTTGCGTTTTTGCGTTTTTGTCTCAAGACTTTGTTCTCTTCGTTTTTTCATTTCTGTGAGGAATCAGAGAAAACCATTTGTACTTTTGGATTCCTTGTGAAAAAACGAAGAGAATGATATAAATTTTGTTAAGTTTCGTGGTGGTTTGAGGTAGCTCCGGTGGCCGGCGCCGTCGCCGGCAAGCCAGGGCTCACCGGAGAAGAAAACCCCACCGTGGGTCATCTTCTTCCTCAAGTTTAAAACGTGACCGTCCGATCCCTTTGTTTAATCCTGCACGTTGATCAGTAGTTTATAACGTAGCCGTCAGATCTCATTTAAATGAGATCTGACGGTGATAACGCTTTTGGCGTACGTGTTCGTGCTACACTGGATCCGTGATCTGGGCCAGTAGATCTGAGTTGCATGATCTTGATCAGACAACCCAGATCCTGCGCGCGTATGGTGCACGGCCTTTCAGTGTCTGCACCTGATCGTTTTTTGTTCTGACCCCTTTTTTTGTTTGTTTGACTTGCGCATGGACTGGGCTTCAGGCCCAGAAGCGCTATCCACACCCCCACTTTTTACTTCTCTTCTTTATTTACACCCCCTTTCAGCTTGTGATTTTAATTGTTTTTTTAGCTTATTTGTAAAAGCACTTAAGTGACTTCCTAGCTTATTTAAGCTCAGTAAGTCACTGTTTATGCTTATATCATATTTCCATGTGTGATTTCCTTTTAACTTATTTTCATAAGTGTTTTTTTTATATATTAAGCTTTTTGTGCATAAGTGCTTATTTAGGGTTTCAAGAAGCTCTTTAGCTTATTTGACCCTAATTTTTACACAACATTTATTTTGATACAGTAGCTTTCATATGTGAATATTATTTTGCTTTCTTAATTTATTTTCATAAGTCATTTTAGTTTAAGTTGCTTTTAGTGCTTAAGTGATCCAAATTACTTCTTTAAGTACTTTTGAGTCACTTTCTTTTGCACATATTTTTGTCTAAATCTAATTAGCTTAGGTCAATCATGTTTGCTTATGTTTGTTTATTTATCTCATACTTACATATATTAATTTAATTGCTCGCAATTTAATTTTTGTATCATATTTAATTTATTGCTTCATACATGTTTACTTAGCATTGCATATTTACATTAATCATTTGTATCTACGCGTTTGCATTTGTGTTTTGCATATTTCATGATCTACTTTATTATTATTATCTGTTTTGCTATTGTGTCTGCTCTGTTCCTCCTGATCTTTTCTTTTGGACTTTATTTTCCGAATAATTAATCAAACTCTTTTGCAATAATTAATGGATGAAAAAGGGAGAATCTGGCATCTGCTTCTTTCTTCCCGAGTTGTCTTGGTAGCCGGTCATCTGACTAGTCACTCAAGCTACTCTCATTCTAAAAGTACTAAAATTGACCAACCTTCGTCTTTCCTTTTGACTTTATTTTTATAATAACTTAATCAAACTCTTTGAAATAATTAATGGGTGAAAAAGGGAGAATCTGGCATCTGCTTCTTTCTTCCCGAGTTGTCTTGGTAGCCGGTCATCTGACTAGTTCATTCAAGCAGCTCTCATTCTAAAACCAGTGTTAAAAACAACCAACATCCGTCTTTCTTTCAGACACTTTTTCTTCAATAACTTAACCAAAGATTTTCATAATAATGAATGAAAAAGGGAGAATCTGGCATCTGCTTCTTTCTTCCCCGGGTTGTCTCGGTAGCCGGTCATCTGACTAGTTCACTCGAGCTGCTCTCATTCCAAAAACAAGCGTTAAAACTTAACCCAACACACTTAAATTTCCTTTTTTTAAGAGAACATGGATATACGCTTTATCCATTCCTCTGACACATACACAGCTTAAGCCTCTAATTAGAGCATACAAGCGTCGTTGTATCAGCGGAATGCGAGCTAAGCAACATCCGTTATTCAACTCTTTTTTCAATGGGTACACGTTTTATCTACTCCTCTGACACACACACAGCTTAAGCCTCTGATTAGAGCATACAAGCGTCGTTGTGTCAGCGGAATACGAAATAAGCGTTATCCACTAAAATCAACCAACCACACAAACGTTTTTTACCAGAACTACGTGAGTTTTGAGTTTCCCATTGCACCGGGGAATACGTAGGAGCGGGCTCCTACAACCGTCAAACTCAATTAATAAAAAACCCTTTTTTTTAATTTATTTTGGAAACGAAGTAGAGATTAAGTAAGAGATAAGGCAATTTATTTGAAACCTACGCAAACGAACCCAAACCACCTAAACGGTTCCCATCGAGTACGATGGATGCGAGGGGTGCTAACACCTTCCTCTCGCATAACCAACTCCCGAACCAAAACCAAGGTTTTAGCGATATTTCCCTTTCCCCCCACGGGATAAATAAACGTCGATGGCGACTTCATTGAATAAAATGGAAGTGATTTTCCAGCCCGCTACAGGGAGCTGCTTGTTCGCCAAGAAATCAGAAGGAATAAATCTGAAGAAAATCTTTGCATCGCAGCACGATGGAGCATATCGCAGCACGATGACATAACTTGGCGCCCAAGATGATGAAATGCACAGGATCAGTTATAAAATTGAACTGAATCTTCACATCGCAGCACGATGGCTTCATCGTGGTGCGATGACTTGCTGAGGCCCATTTCGAAAACTATAAATAGAGCCTCCCATTCATTGTTTTATTCATTCAGAAATAGTAGAACACTCTCTACTATAAGGAGAGGTTCAGAGGAGCTCTATTGGGCATAGTTTTCTCCCCTTACGGGAAAACTAACTCAGCAAGGTATGTTTTCTTTAGGCTTTTATGTTTAGATTATAGTTTCTTTATTGTAATTTAAATATGTAGTCTTTTGTAATAGATGCCTTAGGTTGTGGTGGAGAAGATGAACTCCCCAATGAATATTTGGAGTCTGTGATTGAGTCAAAGTTATAATAAATGATATTTAAGTATTATGTTTGTTATTTACTTTCATGCACTTTAATAACGTATCTCGTAATCTGGCCGGATAAGCGGGAGCGCCCATAGAATTGATATTAGGTTTCTAACTTAATATGGTCCGGAACTAGTAGTAAATAACGCTAGGTGTATAGAGACGGTAACGTCCTGAACTAGTCGTGAATGAGCGGTTAGAGGAGGAATCATGAACTAGGTGTGAACTGAGCACTTAGATGATGAATAGCCCGATACTAGGATCTAGAGGTTAATTGGTGAAGATAATAATGCATGTCTATAAACAACTCACTTAGTAATTAGGGTATGTGACACATCGAGGTTAGACTCTCGTAGTTACCTTAGTTATGAAAGTAGGGAAACTTTAATAGACATAGTGTAACAGTAAGGTGTTACTACAACAAGGAAAAGTCACCGCCGAACATTAATCTAAATAACTATGTTATACACCGGTCATGCCAAATATGAAGAAGGGAGAGAGTCCAACCACCATACCTATCCTCTATGTTTCTGAATCTATTATTATTTATTTATTTATATATTTACGCAAGCATTACGCTAATTTTATAAAACCTTTTTCCAAAAACCAAAGCGAATGCAAACTATCCAAACTTAAATAACGCTAGTGAAGCTTCGGCACGATCCCTGTGGATACAAACTCATTCTAGACACCTAGAGTGTGAATTATTACTCGACGACAGACTGGTGCACTTGCCAGACCGTAGTCATGTACAAATTAAATATGTTGGGCTACTGGGTAATTGGGTCGGCTTATGCACGCTGCATAAGGAATCCTTATGTATAATAACCGGACCCCATCCTAATCTATGTCACTCATATTGATAGTATAAATGGACCCCACCTAATATATTATATTTTCTAATCATTTAAACCACTCAAATATATTTTTTAAATATCCATACTACTCATCTAAAACTCTAATATGGAACCCATCTAATATATATATATATATATATATATATATATATATATATATATATATATTTATATTTCAACTATTTTTAAGCAAAAATTTGTTAAGCTACCGTAGCAGAAAATGGAAACAGTGGTTCAGTTTGGACACCACAAGTAAAGCCAATTATCCATTGTCTTATGGCACAGGTTGCTACATGTTGGCAAAGTATTGTAATACCACCAGCGATACCTGTGCTCAAGAGTTCTTTGAAAAAATTACTACCTAGAATAAAAAAAAAATTAATTGTGATATTAAAACGGTTAATAATTGATATTATTTTTATAATTTAATTCATTAAGAGAGAATGGGTAAATATATTTTGATATCAGTGGGACATATATATAAACTTGAAACATGAACAGAAACAAAGGAGAGGAATTGTAACTTCAACACACCATTGATTTACTAATTTTGATATGTTACAACAACTAGTATCCAGACCTGTGCGAATGCACGGTGCTATTAAAAAAATTGTTTTTGGTTTTTTTAGTTATTATGATATTGATATGAAGTTTTTACCGCCGTTGGTAAAGATTAATCTCCATCGGAGAGTACATAAGATGAATTCTCTCCTTGCAACCGAATTTTCTCGGTATGCATGAATTAAAAATCGAACATCTGACCATATGCTTAAGGAGATAAAAACCCTTAGCACTTCTCTCCAATTAAATTATGCAATTCCCCAAAAAAACATAAGTCAATTGGTAGCTATTAGGCAATTTGACAAAAAATGGAATTAAATTATTTTTATTTATTATAATTAAAATAAATTTAAATATTTACACTTTTTTATTAATTTGATTAATTTGAGATCATTTGGTTTATTAGTATGATATGTTTAATTTATTAGTCAATAAATTAGTGGTCAGTCTTATATACTATAAATGTGGAGAAGCCTGATCCTCCCACTACCTAGTTTGTGTGTATGAGTTTTCAATAGCTTGCTATTTCTTCTTTCTATAAATATAAATAAAAAAAAGTTATTTTACACATGTATCCAATAATATATTGACACGTCATGTAGAAAAAAATATATCCAATAATATATTTTCTAACAATGCACAATCATTAAGCTCATTAAATAATGAGAAAATATGATATGAGTTGACAGTAGTGTAATATTATTTTACACGATCAACTAATAGCAAATACATATTTTTCCTCACAGTCTCACTACAACCAGTTTTAAAAATATGATATGGAAAAAGAAATGATTAATTCCTATTAAAAGTTAATGAATACTTCTATCATTATAAAATATACTTCTGCTGCTATGAATATAAGTAAAAAATAATTTTTTGGTTCTATTGATTAAAACTTGCATCTAGGCTAAAATAGTCCAAATACATGTTCTATTCAATGAACCTAAAAAATGCTTACATTCAAAAAAGTGATACTCTCTTCACCCTCCTTTAAATCCTAGCCACACATATCTTTACGGCATCTTCCGTCGTGCTACAACTTAAGTTGGCCACGAAACTAACAATTTTCAGCCTCTATCTGCTTTATATATTTATATCGGACTCATTTTTCAAAACAATGAAGTTGTTGTTAAACTACGCCGCCAAAAGCTCTATTTCTAACCACTTTGAGCTCGTATGTGGAGTTGAGCATTGGATCCGTGTAAAAACCCTAAATTAAACTCTTTTAGAATGGTGACTCTTTATACTGAAATGTATTTATTTTTATTATTTTGAATCAGAAAATATGTTTAATAATTTAGGGTGTACAAATTTTCAAAATTAAAAGATATAAGATCAAGGTTTTCAACTATTTTATTAAATTCAATAAAAATACAACTTTAAATGTATTACTATTAGGAAGGGTTTGTAATGTTTTCTATACAAAGGGAAGGCCACATATAAGTTCTAAGAGTGATCAAAGGTGCTTTGAAAGCAAAATTGAGTATTCCACTTTCTTAAGTATATGGATATTCACTTCATCTACTTTAAGCAAGATAATCAAAATCGGAGTGGTCATTAAACCGACATATTTAACTTTTTAATTAAATATATACTTTTATATTTACAGAGGAGAGATATATTGACTCCAAGAATAACTTATTAGAATTACTCCAAATCTTAGTCCTTAATCTTAATATCAATTAGGGAAAATATTGTTTAATAATTATTATTAGAGTGAGACTCATTTTATGCACAAGATTGCAAAGATTATTGCTCCAAAACATACTTTAAATAGAATGGATTAATTATAGAAACTTTTTTTATCATAAAGTTTATTGCAAAGATTCTTTTTATTAACAACAAACATATATTTTTTTCTGAGCAAAAAACATATATTTAAAAAACACACACATATATATATATTTTATATGTGTGTGTTTAAATAAATAAATAAAATTATAAAAAAATAAAACATATGTACTTTACATGTATATACCATAATCGTAAGAAAAAACAAATCTATATATACAAAAAAATAATAATATTTTCTTCATGCATGGTTTTTCTAAAAAGCAATTATATTTTCTTAGAATAATAATATCTCATTATTATATAGCATAAATAAATAAATTATAAAATAAATTTTAATAATTCTTTTAGGCCTAACATAGTCAATTATATATATATGTTGTTAAACAATATAAATTTTGTTTGTGAAAAATAATTCCTATAATTAATTAATTCTATTTAAAGTATGTTTTGAAGCAAAAATCTTTTTTTTTTTTTTGGTAGATGCAAAAATCTTTTTATTCCTATGCATAAAAGAAATAAGCTCCACTCTAGTAATTGTTATTAATCAATTCTAACCATTAATTGATATTAAGATCAAAGGCTAAGATTTAGAGTAACTTTAATGAGTTACTCTTGGAGTCGATATATCCCTCTTCTTAAAAGTAATATATAAAATAATAAAAAGCAAATCTTTTATTTTTTATTAGTAGTTTAATTTTTAGGCCAAGTTACAAAATATACCATTTTGGCCCAAAAGCCCACTTATTTGTAACCTTAAAATTGCTAAAGTGCCTGAAACCCTAGGTTTACTGAAGTGAAAGGAGTAGTTGCTAGCCACCTTCTATCACTCGGCATTAATTTTGACTGAAGAGGATGCTCCATCATTTTCGCATATCACGTTTTTATTTTTTCACTTCTTCTTCTTAATTGTTTTTCGCAACAAAGCACAGCGAACAAAAAAAAAATTCTCTCTTGTTCCTCTCTCTGAACAAACCACAACCAACAACAAACTCATACGTTGCTTCTTATTTTCCTGTGTGCGGATGGTTCCCGGTGGTGACGCCGCAGCTTTACTGGGTTTTGCTTTGGCTTGGTTTGTGTTTTTCGTTTCCGTTTTTTCACCTTTGGATCTGTGTTTTTTTGTTTTTCGTTTTCATTATTGCGGTGGATCTTCGTTTTCTTCCTTGTCTAGTATAGTTTGGTTCTGGTTTTTCGTTTTGTTCCTACTCGGTTTTTAGATCTGTTCCTTTTCCTCCGGATCTGTGTTTTCGTTTTTTCTTCGCTGTCCTTTGTAAACCTCTAAAAATTACAAAGTTATGAGCATGGTTTGAATCTGTTTGGATTTTGAATCTCAGTAAATAGTTTTTTGTTTCTTCTCAAACTTTTTTTTAATCTGACTTGTTTTATTTTGAATCTTAGTAATTTATTTTGGTTTGAAATCTCTGAATCTTCGTAAAAAAAATTTGAATCTATTTTGAAAGAGTTGCAGGATGTAATATGTTGCGGTTAGATACTTGATTGTTACAGTTAGCATGAGAGAGAAATTGGAACAGTGAAAAATTCCATTAAGACAAAAACATAGATACTATTAAAATACTAATAGGGTTTTAAGTGGGACACTCCCTATGAAAAACTTTTTGAAAGCAATGTGAAAATAAGCTGATGTGGCACGCTCTTAGGCAGTCTTCCGTGATTTTTAGAGCATTGAGAGCCATCTACAGTGCATGGAAGGCATATTGGAGAATCTCCTTATCTAATGTGTTAAGATGAAACTACATGACTATTTATAGCCTTAGATACTCAATAATTAAGCAAACAAATTCTTATGGATTAAGCTAACTAAGAGGCAACGGTGCAAGAGCTAAGGAGGTGCCTCTTCTTTTACTTGGGGTCCAATCAAAACATTTCCTTAATGACCAAGTATAATACTACTTGCTTCTTCTACTTGCTTCTAGTAATATTTGATTTAAGGCTTAATTACTAATTTAGTCCCTTATCTTTAATTTAGTTCTCAATTTGGTCTCTTATCTTTTAAACGTCTCAATTTGGTCCCTTATTTTTTCTGAAGTTCTCAATTTGGTCCCTCCCATCAAATTTTTCACTATTACCATTAAATTTAGACACGTGTCATCTGTCCAAGTGTGCCACGTGTCCAAAATTTTAAAATACAAGAGACCAAATTGAGAACTGCAGAAAAGATAAGGGACCAAATTGAGACTTTTAAAAGATAAGGGACCAAATTGAGACGTTTAAAAGATAAGGGACCAAATTGAGAACTAAATTAAAGATAAGGGACCAAATGAGTAATTAAACCTTGATTTAATATCTAACATATTTTTTAGAATATTAACTATATATTGTAGAAAAATGCACTAGAATTAGAATTAGGAAAAGGATTACAAGTTATTATCGACAGTCCAATCAACAATAAACTGAGATTAAAATTGTGTTTTACTATATTGATTAATCAAAACCGTTTAATTGCTTTTGGACAACTGAGATTGCTTACTACGTGTAACTGCATGAAGCAATTCCAATAAATAATCCA
Organism: Trifolium repens; assembly: GCA_030408175.1. Lineage (NCBI taxonomy): Eukaryota > Viridiplantae > Streptophyta > Magnoliopsida > Fabales > Fabaceae > Trifolium > Trifolium repens. The sequence continues at coordinate 35,028,704 of CP125843.1, read as the reverse complement.
TATCTGTATAATTAAAGTTAGGTTGATAAAAAAATAATTAATGCTCTAAAAAATTTAAAGAGATCTTGTAAAAGAGAAAACAAAATCGCAAGAGAGATTTATATTTATGAATCCTCCTATTGGTTTTGTTGCATTGAGGTATATTTAGTTGTGCAATGGACACAATTTTAAACGAAAAACATCTAAGGGCACATACAATAATTTCGCTTGGTTTTGTTGCATTGAGTGTTGTGAATTGAAATAGAAGAGCAAGATAATAGAGATAGAGAGAATGAAAGTATATTCTTATTATGACTTTTTAGGTGTGTCTAATACAAGAGAATGATGGTCCTATTTATAGGACAAGAGTATGAGACAACCAAATCTACTCATTAATGGACATTCACTCAATAATCAATATTATTCATAACACTCCCCCTTGAATGTCCGTTGAGGATATGCCTCGTTAAAACCTTACTAGAAAAAAAACCCAGTGGGAAAAAATTCTAGTGAAGGAAAAATAGTACAATATCCTTTTGTGAGAATTACATGATATAATTATTTCTCCCCCTCAACTAGACAATTATCTCTAAGACGACGAAGACCAATCCCTTTTACTAGTTTCTCAAAGACTTTACTTGGAAGTGACTTCGTGAAAAGGTCTGCGAGATTATCACACGAACGGATTTGTTGAATGCTTATCTCACCATTCTTCTGAAGATCATGCGTGAAAAAGAATTTTGGAGAAATATGTTTTGTTCGGTCTCCTTTGATATAGCCTTCTTTCAACTGAGCAATGCATGCGGTATTATCTTCATAAATGATAGTTGCATCCATTGTTCCGGAGGATGAACCACAATTCTTCTGTATATGTTGAGTCAAGGATCTTAACCAAACACATTCTCTGCTTGCCTCATGTAGTGCTAAAAGTTCTGCATGATTTGATGATGTTGCTGCCATGGTTTGTTTCACTGATCTCCATGAGATGGCTGTGTCTCCACTTGTAAACAAGTACCCCGTTTGTGATCTACCATTGTGAGGATCTGACAAATAACCTGCATCTGCATAACCAATTATTTCTAGTTTGGGTACTTTATGATAAAGTAAGCCCATATCCATTGTACCTCTAAGGTAACGAAATATATGTTTGACTCCATTCCAATGCCTTTTTGTAGGTGAAGAACTATACCTTGATAATAAATTGACAGAAAATGATATATCAGGGCGTGTATAATTAGCAAGGTACATTAATGCTCCAATTGCACTGAGATATGGTACTTCAGGACCAAGTAGTTCTTCATCCTCTTCTCGAGGTCTGAAAGGATCTTTCTTCACATCTAGTGATCTAACAACCATTGGGGTAGACAACGGATGAGATTTGTCCATATAGAATCATTTTAACATTTTTTCTATGTAAGCTTCTTGGTGTACAAAAATTCCATTATTCAAATGCTCAATTTGCAATCCGAGACAAAACTTTGTTTTTCCCAAGTCTTTTATCTCAAATTCTTTCTTTAAGCAATTTATGGCTTTTGAAAGTTCCTTGGGGGTTCCAATAATGTTTATGTCATCAACATAGACTGCAATTATAGCAAACTCATTTCCCAATCTTTTCATGAAAATACATGGACAAATGGAGTCATTTTTATACCCCTCCCTTAGCAAATATTCGCTGAGGCGGTTATACCACATGCGTCCCGATTGTTTTAGCCCATAGAGGGACTTGTTCAATTTGATTGAGTAGTTTTCTCGAGATCCTGAACTATATACATCGGGCAAATTAAATCCTTCAGGGAGTTTCATGTAAATGTCACTATCAAGTGAGCCATACATATAAGCTGTAACAACATCCATCATGTGCAAATTTAGCCCTTCATATGTTACAAGGCTGATTAAGTAGCGAAAGGTAGTAGCATCAACTATAGGTGAATATGTCTCATTAAAGTCAATCCCAGGTCTCTGAGAGAATCCTTGAGCGACGAGTCTTGCTTTGTATCTTGCTATTTCACCATTCTCGTTTCGCTTTCGCACAAAAACCCATTTGTATCCGACTGGTTTCACACCTTCAGGTGTTCGGACTACAGGGCCAAATACATTTCGCTTGGAAAGAGAGCTTAATTCTGCTTCAATTGCATCTTTCCATTTTGGCCAATTCTCACTTTGTCTACAATCTTTAATAGACTTTGGTTCGTGATCCTCATTGTCATTTATTACATTTAGCGCTATATTGTATGCAAAAACATCATCAACGTTGACTTCATGTCGGTTCCATTGTATTCCACTAGTGACATAATTTATTGAGATCTCTTTATTTTCATGATTTTCAGGTACCTGATAAGTCTCTTCTGGAACTGAAACATCAATTATGTCTGAAAACTCTTTTTGAGTTTCTACATCATCCCTTGGATCATCTTTATTTTTAGCTCCCTTTTTTATTCGAGGATTTTTGTCTTTTGAACCGACTGGTCTACCACGCTTCAAGCGTGGTTGAGACTCATTTGCAATAATAGATTTTCCAACAGGGATATCTATTTTTATTGGAGCATTAGCAGCTGGTATATAAGATTTAGTTACACCTTTTGGATCAGTAAATGCATTTGGTAATTGATTTGCCAAGCTTTGCAAATGAATTATCTTTTGAACTTCTAGTTCACATTGTTTAGTTCGAGGATCAAGATGAGACAATGATAATTCATTCCAACTGATCTCTTTTCCTAACTGCATATTATCTCCCCCTAAAGTTGGGAAATTTGATTCATCAAAATGACAATCAGCAAATCTAGCTGTAAATAAATCTCCTGTTGTTGGTTCAAGATACTTTATAATGGATGGAGATTCATATCCAATATATATTCCCAACTTTCTTTGAGGACCCATCTTAGTGCGATGTGGTGGAGAAATAGGAACATATACCGCACATCCAAAAATTCTTATATGGGAAATATTAGGTTCTTGACCAAAGACTAATTTTAAAGGGGAAGAATTATGATAACTAGTTGGCCTGATGCGAATCAATGTTGCTGCATGTAGAATTGCATGTCCCCAAGTGGATATTGGAAGTTTGCTTCTCATGAGAAGTGGTCTTGCAATTAGCTTTATACGCTTAATAAATGATTCTGCAAGGCCATTTTGTGTGTGAACATGTGCTACAGGATGTTCAATGTCAATTTCAATGGACATACAATAATCATTAAATGCTTGGGATGAAAACTCGGCAGCATTGTCAAGACGTATTTTCTTGACAGGATAATCAGGGAAGTGAGCTCTTATTCGAATTAGTTGAGCTAATAGTCTCGCAAACGCCTGGTTGCGAGTTGACAATAAACAAACATGTGACCATCTAGTTGATGCATCAATTAAAACCATAAAATATCTAAATGGTCCACATGGTGGGTGTATTGGCCCACAAATATCACCATGTATTCGTTCTAAAAAATTTATAGATTCATTTCTAATTTTTAATGGTGATGGTCGAATTATTAACTTCCCTTGTGAACAAGATGTGCATGAGAACTTATTGGACTGAAGAATCTCCTGGCTCTTCAATTGATGTCCACATGAATTTTTAACTATTTTTCGCATCATTATAGATCCGGGATGACCCAACCGGTCGTGCCAAACAACAAATTTATCATGATTCGTAAACTTCTGGTTTACGGTTAAATTTGTTTCGATTGTACTAATATAAGTGTAGTACAAACCAGAGGAAAAAGCGGGCAACTTTTCCAATATAGATGTTGTATTCAGATCACGTTTTGTGATACAAAGATATTCAATACCTTCTTCATTACTTGTCTCAAGATGGTATCCATTTAGACGAATATCCTTGAAACTCAATAAGTTTCTTTGAGATTTAGAGGAATATAAGGCATTTTCAATATGTAAATTTGTTCCTCCACATAACAAAATATTAGCTCTTCCGGAGCCTTCAATTATCTTTGTCGTTCCAGATATTGTATTAACATTGGTTTCTCGCTTCACTAAATAAGAAAAATATTTTTTCTCTTTAAGAATTGTGTGCGTAGTTGCGCTATCGGCGAGACACATATCTCCATTGATGCTAGTGTCAATATTCATTCTAAAAATAGATAAAAAAAAATGGTTATATTATGAATTTGAAGAAAATGAATTCTTGATTAAATTAAAGGATATGTTAGCATCGCACCATAGTAAATAATATTTTTGAATGTTATGCTTTTCAAAAAATTAAACAAGTAAATAGTGAAAGCTTGTTGTCTGGGCTATTACAGTAATAATGTGCTATATAGACATTTGTGTGGGAAGGATTCTTATTTGAAAAGAAGTATCTTGATAGTTATTATTAATAAATGAAGAATAATAAGATGTATTATAAAAGGACATAAAACTTTATTGCCGATTACAAAGGAAATTGAAAATAAGATAATATTAAATTTGATTTTATAAGTTGATTAGAAATTTAAGACTAATGATTGCTTTAAACAACAAAGGAACATAATGAGATTTATTATCATGGAGATATAAAACTCCATTGCCAATAACAACGAGAATTGAGAAACACACTTAAACAACCATTGCAAAGAAAACAACGAGAATTTAAACACACTTAAAACGACAAAAGAGATAATTAAAAGAAATATAATTGTTCATGTTTCCATCTCCATTAATAATGTGATCACTCTTTCTTTCTGGATCCACCAAGAAGTCAGCAACATCTAGATGAGTAGGATCCATATCATAATCGAAGTCACCATCCTCATAAGCAAGATGAGTCTCAATCTTTTTTTTTCTTTAAGTGATCGTTGGTAAAGGTCGATAAGATGTTTTGGGGTACGGCATGTACGAGCCCAATGACCTTTGCCGCCACAACGATGGCAACTATTCTCGTTAGTTTTGGTGCTTTGTCCACTTTTTCCCTTTTCATTCTTTTCATTTTTCCACTTCTGGTGTGAACTAGAATTCTTAAAATTACCACGGCCAAGATGATTACCACGACCACGGCCTTGTCTATGACCATGACTATGGCCACGACCACGACCTCGAGTTTGTCTATAATGGTCGTGTGTTGCTGCATTCACTTATGGGAATGGAGCAGCGCCAGTTGGTCGAACTTCATGATTTTTCATGAGAAGCTCATTGTTTTGTTCAGCGACCAGAAGGCAAGAGATCAAATCAGAGTATTTTTTTAAAACCCTTTTCTCTGTATTGCTGCTGTAGCAACACATTGGATGCATGGAAGGTGGAGAATGTTTTTTCTAACATATCTGCCTCACTTACTTTTTCCCCACACAATTTCAATTGAGAGGTGATACGAAATACCGCAGAATTATATGCCGTTACGGTTTTAAAATCTTGCAACCGCAGGTGCATCCACTCATAGCGAGCTTTTGGAAGAGTGATAGTCTTCTGATGCTCGTATCTTTCCTTTAAACAATTCCATAGAACAAGGGGATCTTTTACAGTAAGGTATTCATTTTTGAGATCCCCATGGAGATGGTGACGGAGGAATATCATGGCTTTCGCCTTTTGTTGAGCAGATGTTATATTTCCTTCTTTAATTGTATCACCATTACCTTCCGCATCTAAATGAATTTCTGCGTCTAAAGCCCAGGGTAAATAATTCTTTCCGGAGATGTCAAGGGCCTCGAACTCGAGTTTAGAAAGATTTGACATTCTTAATACTATCAACAAATAATAAAGTTAAGCAAATTAGAGCAATTGGAGTAATAAACATGATAAACATAGTCACTTAAACAAAATTGATTAATGTTTATTTCAAGATTTCAAAATGTTACTAGTTACTACACATTTACATTTTGATCGGAAAATTAAGTGTTGAAAAGAGATTGGTCAAAGATAGCAAGAATCATGAAATTAAATGATCATAATATTTATTCCTTAATTGATCGGATTAATGAATTGATAAAATAAAGAAATAAATAATCATTAAACTTTTACATGAAAAATGTTGGTGATGAGCCAAAATAAATGAAAATTGGTCAAAATTAACATATTAAGTTTCAACAATCAATTTTTCTAATAATTACATAGCCATCAATCCATTACATGTATTTACGGTCAATTATTAGTAACGTAAAAGAAATTGGCATATGAATTATAACAATATTGCATATAAGTTGTACTATATGGATGATAAAAGAATTGGCTAGTATCATTCGTATGAATAATAACGTTAGTTGATTAATCAAATGGTAAAATTATATTATATTGAATTAAAATAGATATTATATTTGATTCATTGAGATTATACACAATATTAATAAATTGTAATAAAATCGGTTAGTCTATCCTTCGGAGATGATTTAAAATAATTAATTGATTTTAAGTTCTTCAGGAACTATATATATAACATAATAATTCTTTGTGCAATCCTTTAAGGATGCATGTATATATAATTGAGTTTTCAAATTCTTCGGGAACTATATCATATAAATAAAAGGCTAAACTATATATTTGGTCCCTTACGTTTATTTTAGGTTTCAATTTGGTCCCTTACGTTTAAAAAGTTTCAATTTGGTCCCTTACGTTATCAACGTTTGCATTAGTTGGTCCCTTCCGTCAAATTTCATTGTTCCACTGTTTCAATTGGACACGTGTCAACGTGTCCAGGTGTCCACGTGGCAATCCACGTGTGCAAACTGTCTTCCACGTAAGCAAACCGTCTGCCACATGTGCAAAAACTGACGGAAGGGACCAAATTGAAACCTAAAATAAACGTAAGGGACCAAATTGAAACTTTTTAAACGTAAGGGACCAAATTGAAACCTAAAATAAACGTAAGGGACCAAATGTGTAGTTTAGCCTAAATAAAATAAACATTTTCATGTTCTTTTGGATGATTGAAGTGTCGATGTTTCACCATACATGTGTCGGTCACGAAACATAAAATGTTTCACCATACTGTTGTCGGTCACGAAACTCGAACAACTTCGAACATCCAAATAAAATGCAATCCTTCAGGGATGCATATATATAATTATTTTTTGTTAAGTTCTTCGGGAACAACATGCAATGCTTCGGGGATGCATATATATTATTATTTTTTTTTTTTTGTTAAGTTCTTCGGGAACAACATGCAATCCTTCGGGGATGCATATATATAATTATTTTATAACTTAAAGGAATAAACAAAATGATATATACATATATAAGATTAAAATAAAATAAAATAAATATAAGTTCATGATACTTACATTTGATTAGAGCTTCGTGCTGATAACGTGTTGTGAATTGAAATAGAAGAGCAAGATAATAGAGATAGAGAGAATGAAAGTATATTCTTATTATGACTTTTTAGGTGTGTCTAATACAAGAGAATGATGGTCCTATTTATAGGACAAGAGTATGAGACAACCAAATCTACTCATTAATGGACATTCACTCAATAATCAATATTATTCAAAACAAAAAACTAATAGAAAGGATAATTAAATGTAGTGACTAAATGACTATATACTGTATTTAATTGGGTAAATAGGGTAATACCCCCATGCAAAGTGGGTGTGTTTAGCGATACCCCCTGTAAAAAAATTTCTCGTAAATACCCCCTTACTTTCTCAAGATTCCCTATTTTACCCCCCTGAGTGCACACCGTGGCAGTGAATCTCCACGTGGCGTGTCCACATTGGTTTTTGCTGCCACGTGTCATGTCCACGTAGGATTGTTTGACACGTCATCCCTTAAAATTTTTTTTAAAAAAATAATAATTTAAAAAACAAAAAAAAAAAAACGAAATAAACTTATTTATTTATGTTAAACTTATTTAAGTAACTAAAACCAGAGAAACGCAAAAACGCAGAAACAAAAAACGCAGAGAAGCTTGTTCCTTCTTCCTCCTTCGATTCCTTCCCCGTGCTCATCTTCTTCGTTCGATTTCTTCCCCGTGAGAATCTTCTTTGTTCGATTGCTTCGTTATTATTGCTTGTTTCTTTTTCTCGTAGCCTTCACTCCATTCAATTTCATTGTTTGGGATTAGGGTTTCCAAAATGGGTGGTAGCAAATGTTCATCAATTGCCAATTCAAGTGGTGGAAATTTACCCAGATGTGGGTGTAAGGTTCCAATGAAGCTGTGGATTTCAAACACAGTGAAAATCCAAAGACAAAATTTTGGAAATGTAGAAATTTTGGGGTAAGTTATTATACGATTTGTATGCTTTTTTTGCTCATAAATTTGTTATACGATTTTTAATTTGTAATTTTGGGGTAATTTGTAATTTTCAGATGGATAGTTGTGAGTACTTGGTGTGGGATGACGAACTGGACGAAGTTGAAGCTGTGAATGAACAAAGGAGGGCTGCAAGAGTTTGCACAAACTGTCAACGTATGAGGGACTTTTGCAAGGAGATTGGCAATGAAATTGGAAAGGATATTAAGAAGAAATTGAGTGAATGTGTAATAGTTGGGGTCATTATGTGTTTGATCTTGTTTGCCATGTTAATCAAAATGTAATATTGTTGTAATTTTAATTTAGTTGAGATGGTTAGGTTAAGAGTTTTAAGTTGGATGATGGTTAGGTTAAGAATTTTAATCAAAATGATGAATGATGTGTAATGTTTATGCAGTAATTTAGTTTGAATGTTAAATGTTTGGATCATGATGTTTAATGAAGATGACATTGTTGTTTCACAACCTCATTGTGTAATGAAGAAGATTTTGGTTTTATTTATTTACAAAGTTATCAGATTTTGGTTTTAATTTGGTTTTAGAATTTGATTGACTTAAGGATGTATCAGAATTTGGTTATCAAAATTCAGGTTTGAAGAAATTTGGTTATGCAAGCCATATAATAAGTACTGATATAATAGCATTTTATTTAATAGCACAATTTTTTAACACAATAGTAATTATCCCCCGTCATCTCTCCCTAGCCACAAAGACAAACAAGCACATGTTTATGGTATCACAATGTATAGTATTATTATAGCATCACAATGTATCAAGTTATCAGGATGTGCACATAGGTACCCAATATTCTTGGTCCATTAGAATGTATCATAATGTATCAAGCTTAAATATCAATAAGCACATAGAGTGCAATAGTCATCACATAGTCATTAAATATCAATAAGCACATAAAGTGCAATAGTCATTACACCAAAACAAGCACATATATTGTGCAAAAGTTATCAAAACATATACCCCTAATATTGTACAAAAGCTATGAAAGCAATTAGTTCCCAAAACACCAGCAATTAGTTCCCAAAACACTAAGCACATATAGTGCACAAATCATCATTTACATTTTTCACTAAACATAATACATATAATTAATTCTCCCTCAGATTTTTCCAAGACTTCATTGATCTAAAACAAGTGCCAAGTTTTGGTTGTTCTTCTTGTGTCAATACCCCTTCATCAGCTTCATTGATTACTATTGGTTCTGTTGCAGTTGAACCAACACCTTTAAATGGCTTTTTCATCTGATTGACTTTGATCCTTTCACTTTCTCTCCTGATTTTTCCATGATACAGCTTCACTTGCTTCTTGGAAGCCATCCCCTTTTCAGCCTTCACTTGACCTTGCTTTGGAATAGCATCCATAGTAATATCAGGTATTGTTGCCATAATTTCATCAGGTATTTCATCAAATAAACCATGAGTTGCAACAGTTGCTGAACCTTGATCTGCTTGAACAGTTGCTGAATTTTGAGGTGGATTATCTACTTGTGAAACTTCAACAGTTGCTGAATTTTGAGTTTGATCAGCTTCAACAGGTGCTGCCTCTTGTGGTTGTGATGCATTAGCTTCAACTGGCTCTGTAGATGGATTAGCATCTGACTTATGATTAGCTCCTGACTTAGCTTCAGCAGGTACTTTTCTCTTAGCTTCAGCAGGTACTTTTCCCTTTGGAGGTTTTCTCTGCATATTTTACATAAACATTCAAGTGCATAAGTTAAATAATTTGCATAAGTTAAATAATTTACATTAAACAAAGATATGCAATAATCATATAAATATTACCTTTCTTTTCAAACCATTTGGATCTTGTACTTTGCTTTTGCAAGAGCTGGCATTATGCCCACCTAGATTGCATTTTGTACAGAGATGCTGACCCCTTCTCCTTTTCCTAGCACCATCTTCGTCAGACCCTCTAATCCTTAATTTCCTAGGTCTACCAGGGCCATTTTTATATAGTAGTGGCAAGATAACTTCATCCACATTGTCAGGAGGCTTAGGCCACATCTCTGATCCATTTATAGGAGTGACACTAAATCCATAACAGAGTTCATATTTATTTCTTGAGTAGCATTTATCCATAAACTCAATTGGGTCCTGTGACCCAACACCTAATGCTGCAATAGCATGTCTGCAAGGTATCCCCACCAATTCCCAACAATTACATGTGCAAGTTTTTTTACCCGTGTCTACAACAAATTGTTGACCATTATAATTGTGTGCTACTTGATAAGTTGTTGCACCAGTCAAAATTGGACCCCAATTACTAGCCATACAAATCTCTTTTTCTAGCCTCTTCATAGGCATTGGCATAACATCATGCTGCCATTTCTCTAATTTTTTAGTGCATGTCACCATCCTAGTCGTTAAGTAGTTTCTAATCCATTCACATAGTGTTAGAATGGGTTTGTCCCTAGCAACTAGTATGGTGGCATTAAAAGACTTAGACAGATTATTCATCAGAACATCATATTTTGAGAAATGATTAAAAGCATGCTTACACCAAAGTTTTGTAGGGATTTGCACCAACCATTCCCATGCTTTTATGTCAACTTTCTTCAGCTCACCCATCTTGTGTTCCCAAGCTTGAACATATGTTGCTTTAGCAGCACCCATCATCAGATCTCTTATTTGGGCTCCTCCTCCAAATTTCTTCTTGAAATTAGCATATAAATGCCTTAGGCATAACCTATGTTCAATTCTTTCCTCCATCTCTTCAAAAACAGCTACTAATCCCTAATAAAACAAATAAAATAAAACAATTATATGCACAAATCTGTAAATGAATAAACCAAATCTATTATGAACACAATTAACCTTTATGTAAATAAATAAACCAAATCTATTATGAACACAATTAACCTTTATGTAAATAAATAAACCAAATCTGTTATGAACACAATTAGAACACAATTAACCTTTTGTTGATCTGATATGAACACAAATCTGTTGTGTTGTCCAACATCCTCCAGCAGCAACTGAATAAACCACCTCCAGCTTTCTTTTGTCTCTGTTTCGACAACACCAAATGCCAATGGAAAATATTGGTCATTAGGATCTCTTCCAACAGCTATCAAGATTTGACCACCATACTTAGTCTTTAGGTGACAACCATCAACACCAATGAATGGTCTACATCCATTGATGAATCCTTTCTTACAACCATCAAAACAGAAATAAAAATTTCCAAATCTGAAAAATATAAGTGACAAAATTAATGAAATACACTAGATGCAGAATTATAAGTTACAAAATATAAGTAAAATTGAATAATACAAAATTAATGAAAAGCATAAATTAATGACAAAATTGAACAATACAAACCTATGATGCAGATCTGGTGGAATTGGTCTTTCTACACCAATTTTGACTGTGTTATGCTTGCACTTGCTTCTCAACTCCTCTGCATATCTCCTCAGCAAGGAATACTGCCTATCAGCATCTCCTTCAATAATTGCAGTTGCATACTGCTTGGCTTTCCATGTTTAGTGAAAATTTGGTCCTCATGTGTTGTACTATGTCTCTAATCATAACCTTTTGAGATGTGTGCATTAATTTCACAACCTCCTTTGAGACCCACTTAGAGTTAGCAGATTTATTGGTCAAAGACTTAAGACATGTGTGGACCATGTATTTGTCTTCTGTCTTTATTGCATAAGTTCTCTCCTGGCCCACTTGGGAGCACAACACACGATAAGGACAACCTATACCACACACCACCCTTACCCTAGTTCCCTCATTTTTAACCCAAGTAACTTCATAGCCATTTCTAACATTGTGTCTCTTATTGCATCTCTAAACTCAGGTAGACTATTAAATTCCATTCCAAACTTAAATTTATATTTCTTACCCGTTTGATCTTTTCTAAATTTTTCATATCTAACCCCTCTCTCCTCATCAGATGCATCTGGGTCAGAGCTACCCAATTCCTCACTCTCATACTCATCATCTTCAAATTTAGACTCAGACTCACTAACTCCAATTGAACTAAGAACAATTCTCATATTGGTTTCATTTCTTGGCTCATCATTTGTATCAACACCAAATCCATCATCAAGACCCATAGCTCTTTCATCCTCACTGTCATTGAACTTGACTCCCTCAGCATCATCACTATCACACTCACTTCCATCATCAGCAGCAGAGTGATCCACATATATTGCTGCACCATATCCACCACATATTTGCATTGCAACCTCACTAAAATGATCATCTATTTTCAATTGAAAATAACCTCCATCATAATTAGTAAATCTACTCCAAAGTGTAAACCTATTCTCTGCATAACCCCAACCCTTAACTATGTTCATCACATGAGACTTGTGGTTCCATTCATCCATTTTTTGACCATTAACAATTGTTTGTACACCCCCTCTGTAAAACCTACTGTTGTTATCATTCACAAATTCACCTCTATGGTGAAAAACAATACAGAATTCAGGATTTCTGTAAGACAAAAAAATAAAAAATTTGCCATCAGCCACGTGTCATTATCCCCTATGAACACCCACAAATACAAATATATGAACCCCCACACACAATCAAGACTACACTAAAAAACAAACATTGAAAAAGAATCAATATGATAGTGTAGGGTTTATCATCGGTCCTACCACGCGATTAAAGTAACAATTTCAACATTGAAGCTTACAATTTCAATTTTAAAAGATGATAGAAACTTACTCCTCTATTTTGGGTTCTGTTGTCGTATTCGCCTCTTTGGTCTTCACTTTCTTCGAACCTCTCGTTTTCGCCGGAGTTTTTGCTTTGGTTTCAGCGTTCGATTTCGTCGTCTTCCTCTTCTTCTTCGCCATTTGAAATCGCGTTCGCGTTCGTCTCTCTCTGCTAGGGCACAAGTTCGTCTCTCTTTGTAACAAAACAATACGCAACCTTTCAGTTTCTATTTTTTCATTCTATTTGTAATCTTTTTTTTTGTTTTGATTTAACTTTTACACAAAACAAAACGTTCTTTTTTTTTTTGTTTCTAATTTAACTTTTTTTTTTCTGTTTTAAATTAAAGATTTGTTATTTTTTTGTTTTAAATAAGTTTATTTCGTTTTTTTTTTGTTTTTTAAATTTTTTTTTTATAAAAAATTTAAGGGATGACGTGTCAAAAAATCCTACGTGGACATGACACGTGGCAGCAAAAACCTATGTGGACACGCCACATGGAGATTCATTGCCACGGTGTGCACTCAGGGGGGTAAAATAGGGAATCTTGAGAAAGTAAGGGGGTATTTACGAGAATTTTTTTTACAGGGGGTATCGCAAAACACACCCACTTTGCAGGGGGTATTGCCCTATTTACTCTATTTAATTTAATTTTTATTTTTATGTGTGTCCAGATAAATTGTGTAAGGGAAAAAAAATCAACTTGTGCAAGAAATCATTCAACCCTTCGCCATACGAATGAAGATCCTCTCCGTACTATTACTAATCAGGATCCTTAACTCCATACATTTTGTGATATCATCACATCCTCAACCCCTCATCCAAAGACCACAAATACAAAGAGGGTTTGTACCTAGCTGGTGCATCCACCCCTATTGATGGTGCAGTCTACCTTGATCCTGCTGCGCCAACCTCTACTTTCTTCACCCCCGTCCAATTTTCTCGTAGTGGATGACATTATGATTTGCTTGTTGGTAAATACGAGAAGAAGGATGACCACTCCTTGTGGGATAGTCGATATCCCTTTGAATATGTTATAAGTCAAATCTTTGTCCCACGAAGACAAGTGATTGACGAGCATTGTTGAGCAATCTTTGGATGCCAACCAGTCTTACTCATTGTGCACAACTTCTTTTGTTCGTCGAATCTAAAATCCAATCTGAAAAACTTGTTACCGATTTAGTGAACAACATCGTCGTTATCATTCCAACGCATAGGAGTTGCAAAGTAGGATACAAGAGCTGAGCGCTAGTGCAAAGTGTTGAAGGATAGAGATAGAAATATAAAGAGATAAGTGAGGGAAGCAGAGATACAAGAGTGATGATATTTTTAGGAAGCAATAAATTAATTAAATTAGATTGAAACATTGTTGATACATGGTTAAAATATTGCCAATCCATGACAAAAAAATAAATAAATTAAGTTGAAACAAAATCAAGCAGAAAAAAAAAAGCATAAAAATATAAAGCTTCTTAATGTTCACCTTTTGAGCAAAGGTGGATGGATTGCTTAAACATATTGTGGCATAGTGTAAAGGATTTAAAAGTGAGATGAGAACTCAAATTGGATTGTTTAAATCTTGCCCATTAGAAATGCTCTTATAGTGGTTTAAAACTTATAAACTGAAGTGCTTGAATAAACCATACAAAACAAGTTGTAAAGAGAAGCATGAAGCAGGGGCATTTTAGGTAAATGTAAATTCAATAATAATTCCACCAGCAAAAATTGGACAGACATGCTGTATTGTTTTGTCAAACAAGAGCTAGCAGGTCTCTGATACTTTTGGAAGCTAAAATTTCAAGCATCCAAACTTCCTCAGTACCATAATTATGTAAAGTAAAAAATCTGAAAACTGAGAGAGCAATGCATCCCACTTATTATCTATTGACATGTAATAAAAGGAGATAAAACAAGTTATATGTTCTTCTCAATTCCAAGCCTCGAACGGAAATCTCCTTCCATAAGAGGAAGACCATCGCGCAGCTTGACCTTTGGTTCCCAGCCAAGCAATTCAGTTGCTTTGGTTATGTCTGGTTTTCTCTGTCTTGGATCATCAGGAGTGTTCTCCACTATCTTAATCTCCACATCTGGATTAATAAGCTGCAAATCAACCACAAAATATGATTTCAAAATTGTTTTCCGAGTTCAGTTTTAGACAATGTGTTATTAATCGCAGATCACGGGAAATTGCGGTTTGTTTGAATTCCACTATGCTACAGTGCTATAACGCCACTATAGCAACTTTTGAACATTTTGTATAAAATAGCATATTGTGGAACAATAGAGAATTGTTTAAATTCTGCTATGATATAGCGCCACTATAGCTGCTCTATGACGTTTCAGTCTTTCAGATGACACAACTTAATTACTCGTACTTTTACAAGAGTGTAAATCAAACTATGAAAGGTGGATTGCTGTTGTAAGGGATAAAAGATTAGAACTAACCTCCTTCACTGTCTCAGCAAGTTCAAGCATTGTGAATTCACCTGAAAAAGCAAAGAGAGTCCAGAATCAAATAAGGGAAAAGGAAGTGAAAATATTATATAACAATACAAGAAGGCAAAGAAAATCAATTGTAGAAATCTAACCTGGGTTTCCAAGATTGATTGGACCGGTGTCTGATCCTCCCATGAGACGGATAAGACCATCAACCTAAGGGGTATCAGAATACACAAAATCAGCATACCACTAGTAATTCAATGGGGGGAAAATAAAAGAAAGACTGAATGGGTCATATTACCAGGTCAGAGACATAACAGAAACTGCGAGTTTGCGTTCCCGGAGATTGGACCGTCAAGGATTCACCACTAAAACACAACAAAAATGGTTGTATCAGAAAAGAAGCTGGCTGTTAAACTGGTAGGCATTAATTTAGAAATGGGGAGAAGCAAGAAGAAAATGTAAGTTTTATTACCGCAGTGCTTGAGCAATGAAGTTACTGACAACACGTCCATCATCGATATTCATGCGCGGCCCATATGTGTTGAAGATTCTCGCAACGCGAATTTCTATGTTGGAAAAAATAATAGTTTCTTCAATCACAAAACAAAACTTCTACAGGGCATATACCTTACACAGAATGAGAGGAAATTAATATGAACAGAAGACCAGCAATTACCTATTCCATGCTGCCTATGATAATCAAACATCAAAGTCTCAGCCACACGTTTCCCCTCATCATAGCAGCTACGAACTCCTGTTATGGACAAAATTGAGTTCTTAGTTAAGCTATGAAAAAAGCATAAAGCCCAATATACAAGTTGGAATGAGATAAAAGCACATACCAATAGGGTTAACATTGCCCCAATAGTTCTCAGTTTGAGGATGCTCAAGAGGATCCCCATATACCTCCGAAGTTGATGTAAGCAAAATTCTGTCAATAAAATAAGAACTAAAGATTATTCCACACCAAGAAAAACAAAACCAAAACCAGCTGATGGCAGAAGCTGAAATTATAAATCTTATTCCCAAAGAAAAATTCCTAACCTTGCTCCAACTCGTTTTGCAAGTCCAAGCATGTTCAGAGTGCCAATCACATTTGTCTTAATTGTCTGAAAAATTATTATTACACATTAGATAATCACTCAAAGGAGCAGTATGAAAAGAGATCTTTCAAGCAGTGATACAGCAGATATAATCGTTGATGCAGATTGTAGCATTATGCATGTGGGTTCTATGCACTTTTATATGAAGCAGCCAATTTTAGTGACTGTGCAATGAATGGATGTTAAAAGTAAACTCTTCAATTGTTGATACAACTATATCTACTTGCTAAGTAAATGGTATGATTAAACACAATAACAAACGGTCATACCTTCACAGGATTATATTTGTAGAAAATAGGAGATGCGGGGCATGCGAGATGGTAGATCTGATCCACCTCAATCATCAAAGGCTCAGTGACATCTACAAAGAAGTCAGAATAACAAATTCATCAGCGTTACCGAGTTATAAGCTGATTTGAAGGCATGCTGAACATAATATACTAAGTACACAATTCATCTTTGTCAATGTTCTCAGCTTTCATAATGCCAGCTGATTAAAATTGTGAGTGATATAGAAACGGCTTTTGTAGCCTTTTAAGTTAGAGAAATCATTTTACAACCTACATATAAGTGTTCAGAGATGTACTACCAAATGGACCAAAAAAGTAAATTAACATTCAATGTGATACACGAACACAAAATATTCATGCACAGATAGTTGAATAGAAAAAGATGGACTATACCATGACGGATAAGTTCAAATCTTGGATGACCAATCCATTTTTTGAGGTTGTCCTTCGATCCAGTGAAGTAGTTATCAGCAACAATGACCTGATTAAAGATGTTAACGAAGTTGATCAGATCACACAGTATTATGTATATTTTATCAAATTTAGGGTGATAATGTTAGGTAAGAACTAAGAAGAGTAGAATCAATGATAAAAACAATACAAGCAAAAAGAAAAACAAGCTGACCTCATTCTTTTCATTTTCCATCAATCTATCAACAAGGTGAGAACCAATGAATCCAGCTCCTCCAGTAACTAGGATTCTCATGTTCGACTGTTGTCAAGAATGAAAGAAATGTAAGTTAAGCATCAAGACAGAAAAATATTATGCCGACTAAGTGATTCTGAGAATAGCCTCATTCATAATCATGTAACAAATTTCAACAAACAGTTATACTATCAAACAGAATACTTGCATGCTCACTTAAACCATAAACCAAAGATATTCAATTTCAGAGGATAGCTAAGGATCTGGTATTACCACACAATTACAAATCTCGATCATGGATTTGAGATCGGATGACTCATATTACACATTCACTAAATCAATTTTAAACGATCTCGACCATTGACTTAGATCAGATGGTCGAATGGTCGAGATCAGTAAATACAGGGAATCTGTTTTTGGATAGCTAAATGGGAAAAACTATCAGTTAAACTCATTAGTTTTAAAAGAAAAAGACCAGACATAATTTTTTTCCAGTTATCATCCCCTAAGATTTATAAATAAGATTCGTTCAAGGATATAACAAAGAGGTCAAGGTAAGCTCTAACGATTCAATTTTTTTAAGTTTGCAGTGAATAGTGGTCATAGTAAGCTCTAACGATTCAATTTTTTTAAGTTTGCAATGAATGGTGGTCATGTGCTGTATAAAAGCAACCCGCACTAATTTGCAAATTCTGGAGAACAAACTCATAGTATTTATTATGATCATCAGATTCAACAAATTCAAAAAATCAAAGCTTATGTCGAAACTTCAGATTGAAGATGTGTCCGGTGTCTGACACCTCCAACCCATATAATTACATAAATCACTTCAATTTTCTCTCAAATTATTATCAGTGACTACATGTTACCGAGAACAAAATAATTTAATTAATACAGTTTTGTATCAGATGATTCAGAAAACAAATCAAAACAACAATGTGGACACAGGCAAGATAATTGCTGATAAATAAAGAAAGAGCGGCGAGAGAGTTTAGCTGACCTGAAAGAATTTGGAGAAACGCAGTGGAGATGGCAAGGGAGGTTGCTTATGTGTTGTTTGGTGATCTCCATTAGTTGCCATTGCAAACACCTCTTAATTTCAAGTCCTGCATCAATTTCAAACAGATCAAAATCATATTAACGATCAGAAAAAGAAAAATCGAAATCTTCATCAGAGAACCAGAAGGTTAATTAAAAAAAAAAAAATCAATTAGAGAGAGAGAGAGAGAGAACGGGTAGTGAACCTGAATGAGAGTTTCAAACAAAAACCCTACCAACACTTGTGATCTAATCAAACTGTGATAAGCTCAATTTATATATAGAAGACAGAAAGGGAATTAGATCCAATGACAAATGTTTGACGCTAAATTAACACAGTAAAAGATTTTAAAATAATAATTACAATTAAGGAAGGAATAAAAAAAAAGTGATTAATTTAATTTGGAAGGTTTGAAAGTCACGTAAAGTTGAAGGAAGCAATGAAAGCTCCAAGGTAACAAATAATCACACCAAAGTAGACGAGAACAAAATCAAATTCACCTAACTAAGGAATCAAATGTACGAGTGAATGAGTAATTACCTAACTGATTGATGTTAATGAGGTTTCAATTGCAAATTTGGGGATGAATTTTGAATGAGATTGATAGGGATAGTCGATATATATATATATATATATATATTATATAGATTAATTTAGAGATTGAATCCTAATGTAACTAGAATTCAAAATTAATTTGTTACATAAAAGATACTAAAATTCTCGTGAAAAAAGATAAATATAAAAGATGAAATCTAATTTTTCTGTTTTTTTATCTTTTACGAGGTGAAAGTGAAAGGGGTGAGCTTGTTTGAGACGATATCGAATATGCTGGTGCTCGTGTACTAGTTTACTAATCACGGGGGTGACACGTGTCATGCAAATAGTTGCATGTTGAATTTGAGTTGGAGTAAAGTACATGGACAGAAAAGACAAACAAGAGTATGTTACAATCAATCTATCTAAACTGAAATGCTTGTCTTGTCTTCTACTTCCATTTCTCTCACTCTAACTTTCACTCTCAAACACAAAACACTTTGCTTTCTCATTGTTTTTTATTTGTAATTTTTTTTTGGTACAATTTATTTGTAATTTTAATCCCTTATTTTTATTATTTATAGATATAGGTCTTTTATTTTAAAATTTGACATTTTTTTTCTTCAACGTGTTTTTGAGCTATAAATTTAGTGATTGTTCTGGACTGGGCCTAACAGGCCCAGACCCCCTCCTGCTCGTACTGTCGGGGAGGACCCAGTCATAACGTGATTCCCATTGAAGGACCTGCTCCTCGACAGATTCCATCCTCCTCGATACCCACACCACCAGGCACATTTCCCACATGCTCCCCAACAAGCGGGACACGTGTCCGCTTGAGCCTATCCACTATTCTTACATCGTGGAACGGCTCAACCAGGCTGGGGGCCTGTAACGGTTTCCCCTGCATCCACGCAGACACATGGCAGTTATCCGGGTTGGGCTGCTCCACACGGCCCAATAGGATAACCATTGGCCACGCGCTGGGGGTCTATAAATACTCCTCTTCACCGAGGAGTCAGGTATTCTATTCTCTAACTTTACCTCTTCTTCTTTATACTTGTACTGACTTGAGCGTCGGAGCACTTGCAGATACAAACCCCCCTCCATTGATTTCCACCGTCCACGACGTGCAGCTGACCATCGATTCAACCTTCTGATCAAGGAAAAGATCAGTGGCGCCGTCTGTGGGAACTGAGTTTTCCCCTTATTTCTAAAAAACAAAGAAAAAAACCGATCAAACTTCTTGACATGGCCACCAGAAATTCTTCTCAACGTCACAACGACGACAACGATCATCCCTTTCACGACGCTGACGGCAATCCCATGACCACCGTCATTGCTCCGACCAGTGAAATTGTCCCACAAGAGCAACAAGGGACCGGAGCAACCGCCGTCGACGCCGCACGAGAGACTGATTTGAGGGACGTGCGCACAACAACTCCCTCCTCTGATAACGAGAGCATCGAAATCGTGTGTCAAACTCCTGCTTCTGCCGCCGGAAAGGCAACTGCTTCGGGAGAAAAAGCCACCGCGGCTAACAAACTCCCTGAAAGACCGCGTCAAATCTTGATGCCCATGACTACCGAGGAGGGTTTTAGAACCCTAATTGCTGCAATGAACGAGCAAAGGGACCTCATCCGCGCTCAGAATGAAAGATTGTAGAGACTTGAAAGATATCATCGCCGCTCTCCAAGCCCCTACCGCCGAAGGCACGACTCGCCAAGTCCCCCTCCTCGGAGACACCGTTCACCAACTCCACCCCCTCCTCGGGATCATTCAACAATGCCACAACAACGTGGCCGACACCAGTTTCAAGTTGAAGATGCTGCCCGCCTCCCGCAGGCGATGAACAAAAGGCAAAGGACTCCACCGCCAGAAAATCGCGGGCCTTCTCCCTCAAAAAGGGGAAGAGTCGTTGCGATCCGCGCATCCCATCACCCCGCAATTCGTGGCCAGTAGGCGGGACTTCCGCAACTGCTGAACATTCACGTCATGATAAGCAGAAGGAGGTACATCACAGTCCTCCTCGACATAGAAGCAGCCACTATTCTCCTCCTCGAACTTCTCGAAGCCCTCCTCGGCGCAGAAGCTCACACCGCTCTCCTCCTTGCGCCCATCAGAGTCCTCCTCGTCACACCAGTACTTACCGCTCACCTCCTCGGGGCTATGATTCTCCTCCCCCATAGATGACATGGAGCGATGAAGAGGACACTCAGGGACCATTGTCTCTTGAAATTCTGAATACACCTCTCTCCAAGGGTCTGGAGAAGCCTCCAAACCTGGGACAGTATGACGGGCAGGGGGACCCAGACGACCATATCTCCCACATTGACGTCCAGCTACAGTATCAGCGGGTGAAAGGGTCGATCAGGTGCAGGCTATTCGCCACCACCTTAAAGAAAGGTGCCCTCGACTGGTACAAGAGTTTGGCTCCAGGTTCTATCACTTCCTGGGGACAACTATGTACGCTGTTCTCCAGGCAGTTTACAGCTTCCCGTCGCCATCCAAAAACGGTGGCGTCCCTGGAAGCTATAGTCCAGAAAGAAAATGAACCTCTCAGAAGCTACCTCGAGAGATTCAACAAAGAGGCCGTCCAAGTGGCAACTGATGACGGCATGAAAAAATACCTGATCGAGAGAGGCCTTCGCCGAGGAAGTGACTTTGCCAAGGCCATAGGCATCGAGCCCCAGGCAACGCTCGAGGATCTCCTCCACAAGGCACATGCTTATATAGCCTACGAGGAGAAAGAAGCAGCAATCAACATCCGTAACCCCCGAGCAAACAGCTCCTCGGGACAAAACTGTGGGCCCTCCCGAGGAGGAGGCGACAGAAAGAATGATGAGCTTCCTCGAGAGAAAAACCGGGGACCAACTAGCCAATTCACCAGCTACACCCCGCTGATCGCCTCTCGCGAGCACATCCTTGATGAGGTAACTGCCGCCGAATACAAAAACTATGGGGTTCGGATGCCAAAACAGGTTCCGCCTAAGCGTGACGCGGACAAGACAAAGTGGTGCAGGCACCACAAGACACACGGTCATGTGACCGAGGAGTGCATCCAATTGAAGGATGTCATTGAAATTTTGATAAGGGCATGCCGACTTAACCAGTACATCAAAGAAGACAACCCTCCTCGCCGAGGACGACCAACTCCTCTTGCTATCGAAGAAGCTCAAGCCGAGGACACTGGTCCCAAACAAGTCGCCTTGTCCATCACCCGACCAGAGGATTTCTACATCTCCGAGGAAGTTTCTGCCCGATTGAGCAAATGGGAGAACTTCCCCTCCGCTATGGTCATCACTTGTGGTGGATTCAATAATCTTACTGTGGGTTCTGTGAAAAGGAAATTTGATGAGCTTATTTCCGCCTCTTCCAAAATGAGCTCTATGTTCGACACTACCAAGCGAGTATCTGTCCCCCTCTCTTTCTATTTGGAGGAGCTGCCCGGAGGATCTCCAAATTCCCAGATTCCCCTCCTAATACAGGCAAGCATGGCAAACTTTGACGTCCATGGGATCCTCGTCGACGAGGGCAGCTCATGCGACATCATGTACTCTTCCTTGTTCCAGGTGCTGCAGCTAGATCAACCCCACCTGTCTCCGTACCTAGGATCTGACCTGCAAGGTTTCAACGGGTCTACAAGCAAGCCATGGGGATATGTTGACCTCCTCGTCAGATTCGGTCAGGGAGAAGCTTCAAAGCAGGTCAGGGTCAAATTTCTGGTCGTCGACTGTTCGTCCCTCTACCAATGCATCATCGGAAGGACCACGCTTGCTGAGTTGGTCGCTGTCCCTTCCACAGTCCACCTCAAAATGAAGTATTATACAAGCAGTGGAAAAGTCGCAACCATCTATGGTGACATTGAAGCTGCGAGAAGGTGCTTTGAAGCTGCATCCAAAGGATCTGCTGCCGTCAACAACAAACCGAGCAGAAAAGAGAAGTCAGGCACGTCAAAGAGCACTGCTGATCGCCCAAAGCTGCCCGCAGACATCAGATCTATTGACCTGGACTCCCGCTTCTCCAAAAGGGAACACAAAGAGGAGAAAATGCTAAAGAAAGACAACAAGGAATCCGACGAGGCCAGCAAACAGAACTATCGTCCGATTCCTGATGGCGATTTCGAAGTTATCCCTCTTGGAGAAGACCCGAGCAAAGGAGTGAAGATATGAGCTGACCTCCCCGAACTGGTCAAGAAACAGCTGCAAGCTTCCCTAAGGGAGAACGCGGATCTGTTCGCCTGGAGTGCAAAGGAGATGCCCGGACTCGACCCCGAGGTCGCCTGCCATCAGCTCACTGTAGATCCAGATGCTAGGGCAGTAGTACAACGTAGGAGAAAGCAGTCTCCCGAAAAAGCGGAGGCTGCTGAAAAAGCTGTAAAAGACCTCCTAGAGGCAAAATTTATTTCCGAGGCCAGATATGTTGGAACAAAGTGGGTCTGACATAAACCTCAGAGTTTTTAATTGGTTTTGATGATAACAAAGTATTAAAATTACAATTGGTATTACTAATGATTGTTCTAGTGTACAGAATTATAAGTTAAAATTCATTCAGAAGCACTACGAACAAAAGCAGAGAAGCCAAACTAAGAAGCTCTGAAAGCTTATCGCTGATCATCAGAAGCTTAAAATTCAAGATCTGAAGTCAGTGGCTCTGAAGATAAAAGCCAGACTCTGAGAAGCTCAGAAGCTGAAGACCTTAAGAAGCTACACTACAGACTCTGAAGCAAAAGGAATTTGCGTCACTCAAGAACTGACAGAATCAGAACCGATGATTGAAGAACAATCTTCTTTAGGACTCTGTCACATCCACAGGTAGGAATATTCGTTGGTACAACGTTAACCTTATCCATAAGTGGAGCGCATTTGAGGATTGTACGACTGTACTATTATTACTCAAAATGGTTGAGTGATAATTCAAATTGCAAGGTAGTGGAATTGGATTTCCTTACCAAAGAAGGCAATGTACAGCTATCAAATTGTACGAGCAAATTCCAGCTGGCACCTTATCTCTCTGCAACGGTCATCACTCTTCATTCAAAGTATAAATAGAAGACTCAAATGGAAGAAATGACTACCGTTCTCTTACTGCGTTTAAGACTCTGAAATATTCTGACATTACAGCTTCTATCTGTCATTCTTAGTCTTAAGGCAAATCTGTGTTGTATTTTGTAAACACATCTGATAGTATATCAAGTGTTCATTAACATTCATTATTATTCTTAAGTTTGTTTGAGAAGTCTCTTGTTAATTGTAACTTGAGCATTTGAGAAGTCTCTTGTTAGTTGTAACTTGAGCATTAGAGAAGTCTCTTGCTATTGTGCTTGAGCATTAGAGAAGTCTCTTGCTATTGTGCTTGAGCATCTTGTAATCTTATAAGATTTTAGTTAGAAGCCCTTGGAAGTGCAAGGGGACTGGACGTACTCTCGTTTTGTGAGAGGAACCAGTATAAATTTCTGTGTCTTTCTTTCTCTCTCTCAGTCTCTTAATTGTTTTGTGTTTAATCCGCTGCAAACTTAGCCTTTAGAAGTAAAAAAGTTTTAACTCTTAAAAACACAATTCAACCCCCCTTCTTGTGTTTTTCCACCTTCAATTGGTATCAGGAGCTAGGTCTGTTGCCTAACTCACCTTACAGTGAAACAGTAAAAGATCCAAAGGAAAAATATGACTGACGCTGCTGGAAATGATGGAGGAAAGAAAGCTGAGATTCCATTTGATTATGACACAAGCTCAAATGATAAGAAGTCTTCTGACAGGATTCCATTTTTTAATGGAAATCCTACTTCTTACCCTTTCTGGAAAACAAGGATGTATAGTTATATCATAGGTGTTGATGTTGATTTGTGGGATTTGGTAGAAGAAGGTGTTGTCTTTGACAACATGGATAAAGAAGGAGTTGTTAGCCATCTACATAGAAAATCCTTCACACCTTCTCCGAAGCTAGAGTACAAGAAGCATCACAATGTAAAAGGTATGATGACTAATGCGATTTCGCATGATGAGTATCTCAAGATTGTGGACAAAAGAACTGCTAAGTCTATTTGGGAGTCTCTGAAATCTAAATATGAAGGAAACAAACAAGTTAGAGAGGCTAAAGCAAACTTGTATAGGTTTCAGGTTTTGGTCTCTGGACTTCAAGTACTGGACAAGAGTTATACTACTACTGATCATGTTAGAAAGATTCTCAGAAGCCTGCCCCCAAAGTGGAGACCTAAGGTGACTGCTTTTCAAGAAGCCAAGGACTTGGATCTAGTATCTCTTGAAGATCTGATTAGTTCATTAAAAACTCATGAAATGGAGTTAATGACTGACGAGTCAACCAAGAAAATAAAAGGGATAGCCTTAAGCTCTAAGAGTTCATCAAAGGCTCTGAAAGCCAAGGTTATAGAATCTGAAGATGAAGCTTCTGAAGAAAGTCATGAAGTTGAGTCTGAAGATGAAGAAGAATTGGTGCTGATGGCTGCTAAGGTATCTCAATGGGCAAAACGAAGCAAGAAATATGCAGGAAAGTTTGGAAGTTCTTCCAAGAAAGTTGGTGCTACCAAAGAGAAAAAGGAAGAACAAAACAAGTGCTTTAAATGCAACAAGCCTGGGCATTTCATTGCTGACTGTCCAGAAAATCAGAATAGATCATCCAAGAAAACTTCTAGCAATGAACAATATAAAAGTAAACTCAAAAAGGGATTTCTTGCAACTTGGGAAGATCTAGATAAAGACTCAGACTCTGATGGAGATGAAGAAGCCAATCTGGCTCTGATGGCAACTACCTCTGATAAAGAAAACTCTGAGCATGAAGCAGATTCAGACTCAGAAGATGAAGATGAGGTACTTGCTCAACTCTCTAGAACTGAATTAATAGATTCTTTAAAAGATGCTTTAAAACTTGTTACAAAAAAGGCAGGGGAATGTAGGGTCCTTAAAAAGGCCTATAACAATCTTACTGAAAAGGCAAACATAATAGTTGAAGAAAATGAGTCTCTTAAAAGTAGAAACACATTTCTTGAAACTCATTATGTTTATGATGATAAAGTTCCTCCAGAGCATGAATTTGCTCTTCAAGAACTTCTTATCAATGGCATGCAAAGAAGTAAGATAGCATCTATAATTTATCATGTAAGTAGAAATAGAGGTGAAGGTCTTGGATTCTCACGTTTTATCAGACTCTGAAGAGACATCTAAGTCAGAAGTAAAAAAGTCAGAGGCTCTGATTGTTAAAACCTCATAAACAAAGACTTCCAAACCTCAGACTAATGTCAGATCAAAAGAAACTCTGATACACACTAGAGCTAAGTCTAGGAGTTATCCAAAGCCCAAAACATTTTCAAAAAGACTTGATAACTCTAGAACTTCTGAAAGATCTTTCAAACAAAGATCACCTAAGGCAATTAAGACTAACTCCAAAGGACCCATAAAAGTATGGGTACCAAAGTTTGAGATTGTATTTGCTTCAGATCTGCACTCTAAGAAAGCCAAAGCAGCAGTCCTGGTACCTGGACAGTGGTTGCTCACGACATATGACAGGAGAAAGGCATATGTTCCAAACCCTAACTCTGAAGGAGGGAGGCACTGTGGGGTTTGGAGGAAAACAAAAAGGGAAGATCATTGGGACAGGTACAGTTGGTAATTCTTCTTTATCTATCAATAATGTTTGGCTAGTTGATGGCCTTAAACACAATCTACTGAGCATTAGTCAATTTTGTGACAGTGGATTTGTGGTGATGTTTGATAAAGATGCATGTACTGTAACTAGAGATTCTGATAAGTCTGTAGTATTCAGAGGCCTAAGGAAAGGCAATGTTTATAAGGTAAATCTGTCAGAACTCACAGAGCAAAAGATAGTGTGTCTACTGTCTCTGAGTGATGAGAAATGGGTTTGGCACCAACGGTTAGGTCATGCTAACTGGAGATTAATCTCTAAACTCAGCAAACTAAGTTTGGTTAAAGGCCTACCCAATCTCAACTATCACTCAGATGCTCTGTGTGGTCCTTGTCAGATTGGGAAAATTTCTAAAACCTCCTTTAAACCTAAAAACATTGTCTCTACCTCAAGACCTCTTGAATTGCTTCACATCGATTTGTTTGGTCTTGTAAGTACAGCCTCAATCAATGGGAAGAAATATGGACTTGTCATTGTTGATGATTACAGTAGATGGACATGGGTTAAATTCTTACGTGTAAAAGATGATGCATATGATGTGTTTAACATCTTCTGCACACAAGTACAGAGTGAGAAAAGTCTTAAGATTCTGAAGATCAGAAGTGATCATGGTGGTGAGTTTGAAAACGAACCATTTGCAACTTTCTGTGAAGACCATGGAATTATCCATGAGTTCTCTGCTCCTAGAACACCACAACAAAATGGTGTTGTAGAGAGAAAGAACAGGTCTTTACAAGAGATGGCAAGAACCATGATGCATGAGACTAAACTTGCTAAGCACTTCTGGGCAGAAGCTGTGAATACAGCTTGCTATATTCAAAATAGGATCTATATCAGACCTATGTTGAATAAAACAACATATGAACTCTTTAAAGGTAGAAAACCCAACATCTCTTACTTTCATCAGTTTGGTTGTACTTGCTACATCTTAAACAATAAGGTCTATAAAAAGAAATTTGATGCCAAAACTTGTAAGGGAATCTTTATAGGTTACTCTGAACGCTCAAAGGCATACAGAGTGTATAATTCTGAAACTAACACAGTGGAAGCATCTATACATGTAAGATTTGATGACAAAGAGCCTGACAATAAAATGTCAGAGCAAGATGATAGTTATGCAGGAGTTCCATATCAATACAACTATCCAGAAACTGAGAAAACATCAGAAGCAAATGAAACTTCAGAAGCTGAAATGGAAGTAATCTCTGAAGAAGCATCTCCCATAGAAGCATCTGAAGAACATGATGATATCTCAGAAGATGAAATGCAAGAAAATGCTGAAGCCCCAAAAAGGAAGTTCAAATACAAGTCATCACATCCAGAAGATCTTATTCTTGGAAACAAAGAAAGCCCAAGAAAAACAAGATCAGCTTATCAACAAAGTGATTCTCTGTTGGGACTTATATCTATGATTGAACCCAAGAATGTTGATGAAGCCCTAACTGATGATGGATGGATAGTGGCAATGCAAGATGAACTTAATCAATTCCAAAGAAATGATGTATGGGACTTAGTACCAAGACCAACACACAAGAACATCATTGGAACCAAGTGGGTATTCAGAAATAAACTAAATGAACAAGGTGAAGTTGTTAGAAACAAAGCTAGACTTGTAGCACAAGGCTACAGTCAGCAAGAAGACATTGACTTCACTGAAACATTTGCTCCAGTTGCTAGACTGGAAGCAATCAGGTTATTGCTATCTTATGCTGTTAATAATGGAATTACATTATATCAAATGGATGTTAAGAGGGACTTTCTAAATGGTGTTATCACTGAAGAAGTGTATGTCAAACAACCACCAGGTTTTGAGGATCTAAAAAATCCTGAACATGTTTTTAAACTTAAGAAATCACTCTATGGTCTCAAACAAGCTCCAAGAGCTTGGTATGAAAGACTGAGTAATTTCCTTTTAGAAAATGGTTTTCAAAAAGGTCAGATTGACAATACACTATTCAGAAAGACAACTAAGAAAGACATCTTAATTATTCAAATATATGTAGATGATATAATTTTTGGTTCAACTAATGCTTCCCTATGCAAGAATTTCTCCAAGCTCATGCAGGATGAATTTGAAATGAGCATGATGGGTGAGCTAAAATTCTTTCTTGGAATCCAAATCAACCAAGGAAAAGATGGCACTTACATTCATCAAAGCAAGTATACAAAAGAGCTTCTGAAGAAGTTTAATCTTGAAGATTGTAAGATAATGTCAACACCCATGCATCCTACAAGCAGCTTAAGCTAGGAAGAAATTGGTAGCAAAGTGGATCAGAAGCTATATAGAGGTATGATTGGTTCTTTACTCTATCTAACAGCTTCTAGACCTGACATTTTATACAGTGTATGTCTATGTGCAAGATTTCAATCAGATCCTAGAGAACCTCATCTAACTGTTGTTAAGAGGATCTTTAGATATTTGAAAGGAACAACTAATCTAGGACTTCTTTATAAAAAATCCCTAGATAGTAAGCTAGTTGGATTCTGTGATGCTGACTATGCTGGAGACAAGATTGAGAGAAAATCCACTAGTGGAAATTGCCAATTTATTGGTGAGAATCTCATATCTTGGGCCAGTAAGAGACAAACAACCATTGCTTTGTCTACAGCAGAAGCAGAATACATCTCAGCTGCTAAATGTTGCACACAGCTTCTCTGGATGAAATATCAGTTAGAAGATTATAACATAACTGAAAGCAGTATTCCACTCTATTGTGATAATACTGCTGCCATTCATTTATCTAAAAATCCAATTTTACATTCCAGAGCTAAGCATATTGAAATTAAGCATCATTTTATAAGAGATCATGTTCAAAAAGGTACAATAAATATTCAATTCATTGATACTGACCATCAATGGGCTGATATATTTACTAAACCTTTAGCTATTGAACGATTTGATTTTATTAAAAAGAATTTGAACATGCATTTTATCTCTGAAGAAAACTAGCTCTGAGATGTAAAATAGAATCAGGGTCTGAAACTTCTTCAGAGTCTCTAACGCTCAGAGCCTCTAATGAGAAACTCTAAGTGAAGGAAGTTCTGAAGAATAACAGGTTCTGATGAGGAGTAAGATACGAATGAGTCAGGCACTGAAATAAGCGAAAGTGAAACGTTTTGTACTAGTAAGTGTAAAACAGTTGTCCTTACGCGTGTCAGTTTGTTATCTTCTCTCTTGCACGTGTCTAGTTTCTGATTGGATGGAGAACAGTTAATGATGAATTTACAGTTATATACAATTTAAATTTAATTTTAAACTGTTCGCGCTCCCTCCTTTGTGCTTATTTTCTGTGTGTGTATATTGCTTGATATAAATAGTCACTTCACTCACACAAGCACATTTTTTACACAATCACTACCAACACAACCCTAAAACTCAGAATCACGAACGCTCTCATCTTCTAAAAAATTTCTGCAATCATGACTGCTCAACCTTCTCGCGTCATCGTTCAACAACCTTACAACCCAGAATTACCACCAGTAATTGATCTAAACTCTCAAGCAACTCTAACAGTACCCGAAAATTCAAACGACTGTGGTAGAGAAGCTATGGAATTTCTCACAGAGAAGTTTGTGGATTTTGAAAGCTTGAAGTTAAATGGTATTGACATATAGAGTCTATTCAATGATCAAAAATGGAAGAATTACTTTGATATGCTAAATGGGTTTGCTTATTACGACATTGTCAAGGACTTCTGGAATAAAGCAACGGTTTTTGATGAGTTTAACGCTGATGAGGAAGTCAAAAAGATAATAGCAAATGACAAGTCTCTGAAGGGAAAGACAAGGGTTCAATTAGGATTAAGACCCTTCAAAGGTAAAGAGATTAGGTTCAATCTGTTGGGAATAAATGTTTTGATTACTCAAGAGCATGTGGCTAAGGTTCTGGGACTGGATAACGATGGTGAGAATGTTAATCTGTACAAGCTGAAGAGTAAGTACATTGAAAACATCAAACAAGATCTTTTCCCTTCTGGCACGAAAGAGCGTGATTTTGGGAAAGCAAAGTGTATGAAGAAGGAATTTCACTTTGCCTTCAAAGTTTTTCTGGCCTCTATCATCACAAGAGATGGAGGAAAGGATACAATCTCTCTACCTCACAAACATTTTCTGTGGTTCATGTTCAGGAGAGTTAAGATTAATTTGGCTCAGCTGATCTTTGATCACCTCTGCGTGTGCATCAGTGAGAGCCATCATAAACCAAAAGTGACTCTTCATCACCCAAGGTTAATTTCAGAGATTATTTGTCAAACTCATCTGATAGAGATTATCAGAACCAAGGAAAAGCTAAGAGTCTTCTGCACTGCAAAGTTTGATGCAACCATCTTAGTGAATATGCAGATGGTTAAGAAAGAAGATTTAAAGAAGCCAGAACATCCTCTCAAGAAGGTCTGGGAGAAGTACTTCTGGTGTGATGTATTTCCAACCATCTCAGAACATGACAATGATGAGGTCATTGAAAATTTTCTGGAAATGGTCAGAAAAGAAAGTGGAGAATATGTGGATAGAAGCATGGTAGTCGATGTACCAGATTGGGATATCTTCAATGGTCCCAAGGATATCACAAGATCAAGAAAGAAGCTGTAAGTGCACCAGTTCATCCTCATGTTTTAATAATTGTCAAAACACATGAAAATAGGATTGAACATATTTTGGCAACATTACAAATGACTTGACAACAAAGAACTATTTTCTAAACCTTGAAAAATTGACTTTTAGGTATTTTGTATCGATACATACATTGGTGTATCGATACAAATGTCCTGAAATTACTTCTATCTGATTTTGGGTATTTTGTATCGATACATACATAGTCTGTATCGATACAAAAGTGGTCTCTCAGAGGCAGAGAGTCACCTATGTATCGAATCATGCTTGCATGTATCGATACACATCTGTATGTCCTCAAAATCCAGAGAGATGATGATGTATCGAATCATGCTTGCATGCTTTGATACATATCAGTCAAGAGTTTCAAGATTCTGATATTTGTATCGATACACACCCGTGTTTGTATCGATACAAAGGTCAAAAATTTCATTTTTAACGTTGGTCAAAGCATTTGTATCGATAGAAATGATCATTTGTATCGATACATGTTTGAAAAATTATGCCCAAATTTGCTCATTCTATTTTCACTTTAAATAGCAATGTGTGTGATCCTTGTTTGTAACACAACTGAGAAAAATCTAGTGAGAACCAGTGAGAAAGCAAGAGTGCTTTGAGAGAAACACTTTGGATACAATTTGGGTGAAAAATTGGGATCAAAGTGTATCCTTCACAAGATCATCATCTTCCATCAAGTTGCAACAATTAAAGATTGAGTATGGGATCAATCCAATAGAAGTTGTACGCTTGGTCGATAACGTTCGGTACGATTCGTGGTGAATCAGAATCGTGATCGGGTTGATTTGCGAAGGAGGTTTGGTTGCTCGCTAGGGATTCAAGATTGTTCGATATCTTGAAGGATCAATCGAGAAGAATTGAAGGACTCAGCTGGACGATTGTTGCAAGGAGTTGCACGGGTAAAATCGTTGGAATCAGAGGGTGAAGATTCGTTCGTCGATTGAGGTTTAGCATAGTTTTACTTTTGAGTCAATATAGGTTTATTGGATTCATTGTAAATTGTGCACTTGTGTTCAAAACTGTTTTTAATCAATAATACTCTCAAATAACCTGTTTGGTTATTTGGGGGGAGACGTACCCGGCCGACCGCGAGGACGACACGAAAGCCGGGGAACTCCCTAATCATCTCTTGTGTGTCGATTCGCTTTAAATTCTTACTTTACGCAATTCGCTTATATTTTGAGTCAATTGAAGTTTTGTGTTCGTAAGTGTGCACAAAGGTTCAATTGCGAGTATCTTGATTGTGATTGAATTTGAATATCGAATCGTATAACTTGCTTGGGACTGTTTTTGTTAATCGATTAAATTTGGATATTTTGCATTAAGCGTTCCGATAATTTTCCTAATTCGTTCAAGGCTATACTATCTTTCCTTTGGTCAAAAGGTGCAAAGTAGACTACCGATCCGGTGGTGCTTCCGCGCATTCGTTTTAATCAAATAATTTTTTTAATTGACATTGATTAACGAAGCCACTTATTCAACCCCCCTTCTAAGTGGTAGCCTAGTAGTCTAACAAGTGGCATCAAGAGCCCGGTTCGATTTTAAACGATTAAACCGAGTTATTTGTGCCAATTATTAGAAAACATGGCTTTTGCACCGAAAGAGGCGTATAATAGGGCTCCGATATTCAATGGAGATCATTTTGACTATTGGAAAAGTAGTATGCGCATTCACATCAATTCTTTTGATGGTGAAGTGTGGAATGCTATTGAGAATGGTCCGTTTGTTCCAACTATCACGGATCCTCATGGCATTGTCGACAATAAGCCTATGGCACAATGGACGGAAGAGGAAAAGAAAAAAGTCAATTACGATGCAAAGGCACAAAATATTTTAATATCATCCCTTGGGATTGATCAATTCTATCATGTGTCACATTGTCAATCGGCTAAGGAAATGTGGGACACATTGGTTACTCACTTTGAGGGTACCAATGATGTAAAGATATCCAAAATTAATACATTGACACAAGAATTTGAGTTGTTCCATATGCTAGATGGTGAAACCATCGAGGATATGCAACAACGATTTATCAAAATAACCAACAAGTTACACGGTTTGGGAAAGCCAATCACAAATCAAGACGCCACTAACAAAATTTTAAGATGTCTTAGTAGGTGTTGGCAACCGAAGGTCACCGCGATTAAAGAGGCTAATGATCTTACTACTTTGAGTCTTACAACTTTATTTGGCAAGCTTACGGAACATGAACAAGTACTAAACTTGTTAGAAAAGCATGAGAAAAGTGAGAAAAAGGGAAAGCACAATGACAAGGATAAGGAAAAGGAAAAGGATAAGAGGTCCTTTGCTCTAAAGACCTCCACATCCAAGTCCACCAAGTCTAAAAAGGTAGAGCATGTGGAAAGTAGCTCAAGCGAAGACGATTCCGATGATGAGGAAATGGGGCTCTTCGTTCAACGCTACAATAGGTATGTGAGAAAGAATGGGATAAGGCATTCCGATGACAATCTTAAGAAGTACCGGAAAGATAGTGGTTACCGTCGGAGGAATGAAGATGCTAG
Organism: Trifolium repens; assembly: GCA_030408175.1. Classification (NCBI taxonomy): domain Eukaryota; kingdom Viridiplantae; phylum Streptophyta; class Magnoliopsida; order Fabales; family Fabaceae; genus Trifolium; species Trifolium repens. The sequence continues at coordinate 34,995,025 of CP125843.1, read as the reverse complement.
GTACTCTAAGAAAGGAGCATGTTATGAATGTGGACAAATCGGTCATTTTAAACCGGATTGTCCCAAGCTCAAGAGAAAGGAGAAAGGGTCACCTTCATTCAAAAAGGGAAGCAAGGATAAGGGAAAGAAAGCTTATGTTGCATGGGAGAGCGGAAGCTCATCTTCCTCTTCATCATCAAGCTCTAGCTCAAGTGGTGAAGATATGTTGGCAAATGTGTGCTTGACATCCCACGATCGTAAGAAACTTGCTCATAAAAAGGTAAACCAAAATCCCTCTAGCTCATATACTCTTTTGGAATATCATGAATTACAAGTCGCTTTTGAAAAACTACACAAAGAAACTCAAGAGGCTTTTCAACGACTAAAAGGTTTAATGCAAGTCAATAAATACCTTGAGGCAAAAGTTTCGGAAACGGAACATGAGTTGAAAGCCCTCAAAGAGTCTTTGATTCAAAAACCTCTTGTGACTTATGATAGTTGTGGTAACGATAATACCGGATGTGATGGATGCTTTTACTTACGTAGAGACTTACGAAAGCTACAAGATAAGTTAAAAGAATCATCCAAGCCGGAGATTACTTTTGCGGTTGATCCATCTAAATTCAACAAATCGTTCAAACCTAGAAATAAAAAGTATAAATTTGTTGAAAAGGATCATAAGAAAAGTAATCCTCATATTGTTTGTCATTATTGTTGTAACAAAGGTCATACGATTGCAAAATGTCATGCTCGAAAAGTTTTGGTACCAAAAGGCAAATTGCAATGGTTACCTAAGTTGGACAATAATGTTTCTACTAACCAACTAGGACCCAACATGAGTTGGGGACCTATTTCAAATGTCTAAGCATATAGGGAAGACGTCTTGAACCATTGACAAAGAGACACCGACAACAATGAAGTTCAAGACATATGAAGAAGTAAAGTGATGAGAAAAGCTTCAACTCGACATTTTGCAAGGTTATGGAAATTGATCACTTCCTACATCTAACACTTAAGGGAAGATTCTATTCTCTATCTTTGCTTTTATATTTTCTTTCTTAGCATTTGTATATTGGTTTCATATACATATACATATACCTTTCTCATCTTAATATGAAGTTGGTATTGATAGTTGTCTAATCCTCCATTTCCAAGAATTTTGCTCAAAGATATTGATAAGTTTTTGAGACTCATACGTTTCAAATGGGGATTTGACAAAAATCATTACGATTGTCGTATTAGGTTCATATTTGGTTCGTATATGTGTATCTTTTGTTCTTATATATGTGACTTTGTGTGCATACATATATATACTCTTTCATATGATTGATCTTGGTACTTTGATTCAACTTTGTGGATGCTTTATCATGCATATATGGTTTAACATGTGTTCTCATGTTATAATGTGCTTTGGTATCTTGTTTTGCTCACATACATAAGAATGTACCTTATTGGTTATATGTGTTTCATACATACATGTTATTAGGAAGTCATAAAAATTATGTTTGAAACTTATATGTTCATGTATTTTGAGAAAACTTGAAAATAATGCATTTTGGATCGATACAAATAAACATTGCATGGATACATGTTGGTTATTTTTCAAATTTTCAAAATTAACTGATATGTATCGATACATATGATGCTTGTATCGATACATAACTTTTCAGTTTGGACAGACACAGTCTCATGTATCGATACATGCTTGCATGCTTCGATACATGTTTCAGAAAAACCAACTTGTATCGATACAAACGTGCATTTGTATCGATACAAACGCGTAAAAACAGATTTTTGTATCTATTTTCACTCATTCATTCATCAAACACCCAACACTTCTTCTTCTACACGAAAATCTCATCAAAAACCCTCATTCCCAAATTCTCAATCTCCCTCAAAACTCAATCAAAACTCACAAAACTTGACACTAAACCCCTTCAAATTCTTTGCTCATTCACATTCCTCCTTCAATATTGTGGTTCAAGTCTTCAATATCTTCACATTCAAGACAAGGGTCTTCAATTTTGGTGTGTGTGGAATCTTCTTTTTCTCAATTCTCAACAAGGTAACATTACACTGTTTCTTACTTTGATAATGGCTGCTAGCAATAGAAGTAAGAATAATGCTAGGACTAAGATCATAAGGGATAGTGATCATGAACAAAACTTTAGGCAAGAGAATTTTGTCCATGAGAATTACCTAAACTTCTACATTAGACATTGTAAGGAAAAGAAGGTAATCCCTCAAAATGCTGTTGATGTTGAAAACCTTGAGAAATTGCACTTAAATGAGGTTGCGGAGATCATCAAGAGAGAAAATCTCTCTACCTTTTGTAACTTAAAGAGAGCTTACATCGAAGAGTTGGTTAAAATTTTCTATTCCGGATTACAAGAGAGAAATGGTGCTGAATTTGAATTTTGTATAGGAAAGAAAATTTTCAAATTTTCTAACAATCTTTGGTTGAAACTTTTTGGGTTGGAAACCGGTAAAAATTTACAAAGATTCACCGATGTTGATGGTCCTAAGTACAACATGAATGAGTTTGCAAGTACTCTAACTAGAAACGGCAAAAGCCCAAATGGGAAGGCCGGTAGACTCAATAAAGGTCCAAGAGTCTTACTTTGGATTGTGAATCATATTCTAAGACCTAGAGGTGGATCTTACTCTCGACTCGATTGGAAGGATATTGATCTCATGTATATTATGATGGAAGGGAAGAAAATGGATTGGCCACACTACATTGTGAGTCGCTTGTTTGCTTTGAGAGATTCTAAGAAGGATCATTGCTTTGGATATTCGAGTTGGATTATCACCATATTAGACCACTTCAAAATAACATACAAAGTGGCGGGAGCTTGGATTATTCCAAAAAGGGATCAAATTTTTAGCATCACTCAAATGAAGAAAATGGATTATCAGTGGAGTGATGAGAAGAAAGACTATGAGTTTTGTGGAAAGGACGATGAAGAGGAAGAACCAAGTCTTAATAATATAGAAAAGGGTAAGAGACAAAGGGTTGAAAGTCATGAAAGTGAGAACATGGAGAGTGATGGCTCAGAAATTAGCAATGGTGCAATCATGGAGATGTTGAAAGAAATGAATTTAAGACAAATGCATTTCCAAAATGAGGTCACCATTAGACTTAATGATATGCATACCTATAATGTTTCAAGGTTTGATCACCTCCAAAACCAATTGGATGAATGCATAAAGCAACAAGTTCCCATTGATCAATACTTCAACTCCCCTCCTTCTAACCCGGATGACATGAATGATGAGAACAATACTTGAATTTGTTTTATCGCTTTTTCCTTTTATCGCATGAACTATTTTAGCATGTTATTTCATATGACTGCTTTTACTTTCGATTTGGTTGTACGGATAATTTTAATGTTGTCGTGTTTTTGGCAACATTTACTTTTGATTGTATGACTTAGTATTTGGATACTTTGGTATGTATGGATAATTTCGTATGATTATGCATTTAGTTGCATTGTTTTGTTTATTTCGTCCCATATTTTGGTATGTTACTTGTTTACAAATGTCGATGTGTTTCAATACTCATGAGTTGGTTTATGGATTGTTGTTCTACATTCCATGTTTTTATCATGATATTTTGGTATTCGTCATTGATATATTTTGGCATATCTTTGTATGTATTTATATTGATTAGGAAACTATATCATAAAGTGCATTTCGACAAATGTAAGTGCACGATGTGATCCATTGATTAAAAAATTGCTTGGACTTGTTACTTCTAATGTGCTCTCTTCTTCTTTTTGATATTGTCAAAGGGGGAGAGATTGGATGCACAAGCTAAAGATGATCAAAACGCATTATGGCATCAACTCAGGGGGAGCGTGCTTATTTGTTTAGCCTTGGTGTTTTTTAATTGCGTCTGTATTACATTGCTATTTTTTATTTGCATAATAGGTATAGGCTTAGTTAGCTTATGCATAGTTTTGACAATTATCCAAAAGGGGGAGAATGTAAGGGCACCAGTTCATCCTCATGTTTTAATAATTGTCAAAACACATGAAAATAGGATTGAACATATTTTGGCAACATTACAAATGACTTGACAACAAAGAACTATTTTCTAAACCTTGAAAAATTGACTTTTAGGTATTTTGTATCGATACATACATTGGTGTATCGATACAAATGTCCTGAAATTACTTCTATCTGATTTTGGGTATTTTGTATCGATACATACATAGTCTGTATCGATACAAAAGTGGTCTCTCAGAGGCAGAGAGTCACCTGTGTATCGAATCATGCTTGCATGTATCGATACACATCTGTATGTCCTCAAAATCCAGAGAGATGATGATGTATCGAATCATGCTTGCATGCTTTGATACATATCAGTCAAGAGTTTCAAGATTCTGATATTTGTATCGATACACACCCGTGTTTGTATCGATACAAAGGTCAAAAATTTCATTTTTAACGTTGGTCAAAGCATTTGTATCGATAGAAATGATCATTTGTATCGATACATGTTTGAAAAATTATGCCCAAATTTGCTCATTCTATTTTCACTTTAAATAGCAATGTGTGTGATCCTTGTTTGTAACACAACTGAGAAAAATCTAGTGAGAACCAGTGAGAAAGCAAGAGTGCTTTGAGAGAAACACTTTGGATACAATTTGGGTGAAAAATTGGGATCAAAGTGTATCCTTCACAAGATCATCATCTTCCATCAAGTTGCAACAATTGAAGATTGAGTATGGGATCAATCCAATAGAAGTTGTACGCTTAGTCGATAACGTTCGGTACGATTCGTGGTGAATCAGAATCGTGATCGGGTTGATTTGCGAAGGAGGTTTGGTTGCTCGCTAGGGATTCAAGATTGTTCGATATCTTGAAGGATCAATCGAGAAGAATTGAAGGACTCAGCTGGACGATTGTTGCAAGGAGTTGCACGGGTAAAATCGTTGGAATCAGAGGGTGAAGATTCGTTCGTCGATTGAGGTTTAGCATAGTTTTACTTTTGAGTCAATATAGGTTTATTGGATTCATTGTAAATTGTGCACTTGTGTTCAAAACTGTTTTTAATCAATAATACTCTCAAAAAACCCGTTTGGTTATTTGGGGGGAGACGTACCCGGCCGACCGCGAGGACGACACGAAAGCCGGGGAACTCCCTAATCATCTCTTGTGTGTCGATTCGCTTTAAATTCTTACTTTACGCAATTCGCTTATATTTTGAGTCAATTGAAGTTTTGTGTTCGTAAGTGTGCACAAAGGTTCAATTGCGAGTATCTTGATTGTGATTGAATTTGAATATCGAATCGTATAACTTGCTTGGGACTGTTTTTGTTAATCGATTAAATTTGGATATTTTGCATTAAGCGTTCCGATAATTTTCCTAATTCGTTCAAGGCTATACTATCTTTCCTTTGGTCAAAAGGTGCAAAGTAGACTACCGATCCGGTGGTGCTTCCGCGCATTCGTTTTAATCAAATAATTTTTTTAATTGACATTGATTAACGAAGCCACTTATTCAACCCCCCTTCTAAGTGGTAGCCTAGTAGTCTAACAGAAGCCAATTGTGTTTGAACAAGCTATGATTGAGGAAGATGCTGAGAATGCAAACGAAGAGCATGGTGAAGACTCTGAGCAGGAAAGAAATGAAGAGCATGTTGATGAGCTGGTGGACACTGCTGCTGAGGAGACAATTGAGGTCTCTAAAACTCAAAAGGTTAGAGCTGCTGAGATAGTTCAAAAGGCAAACACTGAAAAGGAAAGGAGAAGCAAGAAAAGGAATGAAAGGCCTCCAGCTTCTGAAGACAACAAGCCTGTCAAATCTGCTAAAAGATCAAAGTCTCTAGCCAAGAAGCCCTCAAAGAAAGCTGCTTCTAAAGGTAATGTTTCTGAGTCTAATGTTAATAGCAAGTCTGTAGCTCAAAACTTACCTACTCCTAGCCCAACCATAGATTTATCAAAACCTATCTCTATGATTTTACCTAACCAAAATCAACCAACAATACCAATTTCATCATCATCATCATCATCATCATCATCATCTGAAGGTACTCTCACTGACTCTAGCAGTGAAACCATTTCAGAAATCATCAAGCAGGCACCAAAACCAAAACCAAAATCAAAGCCCAAACTCAAAACCAAAATCTCTGCACCCAAGGAAGCTGTTGCTAAAGACACTTCCTTCTTAGATCACCTTACACCACATCTATCTGGTGATGCTTTCACACACTCAAATCCCAACTCCCCAAGTCATCCCATAAACAAGTTCTTGAATGTGACTTCTGAAACATCTCAAAAACCAGTAGTTCAAGAACCTCCCATTATCACTGTTCAAATACCACCCCCACACTCTGTTGCTCCTGAACAAAATGATCCAAATACTATCATCACTTCTGAACCTGAGAAACAAACACCTCAGAATGTTGAAATACCACAACCTGAACCACATACTCCTCCACCCTCTGACCAATGTGATGACATTCACTCTGACAATCATGAGCATCACATTCCTACATCACCCATACCTTCTGAAACCCTTGAAAATACACTCCCTTCATCACCCATCTCTTATGGTCCAAACTATAAACCTCTGACCATAGATGAACTAAACCTACCCATTGATTTTGCTCTACCCATTCTTGAGGATCTGTTAAAAGCAGACATAAATGTTAATGATGACATAATAACAACCTCTAAGAACCCCCTTGATGAACTGAGAAAAATCAAAATCATTCCTCTCAAAAGAAAGAGACCTGAACCCACCATTCCCTTCAACAGAAATCAGCCATTCTTTAATCCAAATTCTGAACTAAACCTTGAGCTTTTAGACAATGCTATTAGTATTAGTCTTAAGAAATTTAAGAGCATGGAAGAAGAAGTACTGATATTTCCCTCAGATGTTGATGCTAAAATCAGGGAATTGGAACATAATTTCAGTCAGTCTCTGAGGCTCTTGGGAGGATATGTGAAGAGCAAAATTCAAGGTAGAGGGATGAATGCTATTACTCAGATTATGGAAGCTGCTGAACGATCTCATGCTCCAAGGCTCACTTTCTTTAACCACGAAGAAGAGCGTCAACGGTTAGAATTTCAAGCTGCTGTGAATGAAAGCATCAGAACATCACTGGAAGCAGCTAAGAGATTAACAGCTGAGGAGATTGAATATGTTAGCAGGGTATTTGATGCTGAGCAGGCTAGGATAGCTGCTGAAGCTGAGACAAAGAGATTGGCTGAGCAAGAGGCTCTAAGGATGCTGGTAGAACGGGCTACTCGAATTGCTGAAGTTGAAACTCAGAAGCTCCGTGAAGCTCAAGAAATGGGTCCACAACAGGGTGAGGACACCATAATGCTTGATTAGATGTTAGATGAGCATGAGCAAGGTTCTGATAGGGGCAAACATCTTGTTATTGACACTACCCCTCCAGCCTCTCCAGTCAGATTCACTAGAGACTCTGGATCCTCATCTATCCCTCCAGCTGTTCAAACAACATTAGATGAGATGAAAGAAGAGATGAAGAATGAAATAGATGAACTCAGAGCGGATATGAGGTCTGATATGAATGCATCCACTGAGGCCACCAACAAAAAGCTTGATGAGATGATGGATTTTTTGAAGAATCTGGCCAGCCAAATGCGAAAACCTTAATCTTTTTGTTTGAGCACAAATTTTATTTGTTAATGCTTTTGTTTTGTAACCTCTTAGATGATTTCTTCTTTTGATTTATGAATTTATTAATTATCCATGCTTGATTGTCTGTGTGTCTGAATGTATGTTTATTTTATTTTTGTTTTTCAAAATTAAAAATATATTCACTTATTATGTCTGATACTCTTGTGGCTTCTGAACCTAGAGTAAGGTTTTGAAGAACATCTTGTTTTTAAACTTATATAGGCTTTTGAAAACCTAAGGTTCCCCCACATCAGTATTCCTGTTTACTCATGAAATAGCTTCTTAGTATTATCGCCTGTTTATAAAACGGGGCACCAATACCGAATGAGGCGTGTCTGGTAACTGGTGTTCTGACGTTTTAAGTTGAATATAAGAAACATGCAAGAAAAATAAACAATTTAAAAGCAAGAAATTTTTATTAGTTGATGCAAAGACCTATTACATGGATAGTGAGAAAACTACTTAGACTCTACATCAGATTCAGCCTCTGACTCTTCTTTCTTGGGCACTTCTGGCTTCTCAGCAGAGCTTGCATCAGAAAGAGAGTCAAGAATGGCTCTATGGATCTCAGGGTCTGAGTACTCTTCCTCAGGATCATATGTTCTAAGGAACTCTGCATAATCAGAATCTATTTCATCAGAATCTGATATCTCAATCACTTGCTTGGTTGTTTCTTTTGGCTGCTTGTTTCTTCTCGAGCGTGAAGATGTTGCTTCCTTCTTGATCTCCTTCTTGGATCCTGAAGCTTTCTTCATTGCTTAATTTTCTTTGTGTGCTTAATATTACATTCTTTGATTATTCGTTGTGAATAAAATGAGAAGAATCATCTCCTTTTATAATGCTTTCAAACTCTTTGACTTGACTGTCTTGTGGAATGCGTTATTTGACTTGATTCTTTTGTTTTTCGTTACTTTTTGATTAATGACAAAAGGGGGAGTAAGAAAAGCGTTAAAATTAATGTTAATTGATTTCTTAACTGCTAAAGAACTGAAACTGTTATACTCATATGTTATGAATCAATTTCTATCCCTTCTGAACTAACGATTATATGATTCATTCTGGACTTTATTGAAAGGGGAGAAAATTTAAGAATTTGAAATACATTTTCATAGATAAAATGAGAGAAGATTGCAAACCTTCTCTGAATATTATCAGACTCTGAAGGAAGAGCTTACAAACCTCTGCCTCTGAGAGTCAAATATGAAAATTTATTTCAAGTTAATAAATTAACTCTTAAACTGTTTTAATTAATTATGGATAAGACTTAGGGAGAGCTTACAAACCTAACCCTATGGATTATCAGACTCAAGGGGAGATTGCAAACCTCTGAAACCTGAAGTCAACATAAATAATTAAATCACCAACAATTGAATTTTAATGCTTTAGTTTGTCATCATCAAAAAGGGGGAGATTGTTGGAACAAAGTGGGTCTGACATAAACCTCAGAGTTTTTAATTGGTTTTGATGATAACAAAGTATTAAAATTACAATTGGTATTACTAATGATTGTTCTAGTGTGCAGAATTATAAGTTAAAATTCATTCAGAAGCACTACGAACAAAAGCAGAGAAGCCAAGCTAAGAAGCTCTGAAAGCTTATCGCTGATCATCAGAAGCTTAAAATTCAAGATCTGAAGTCAGTGGCTCTGAAGATAAAAGCCAGACTCTGAGAAGCTCGGAAGCTGAAGACCTTAAGAAGCTACACTACAGACTCTGAAGCAATAGGAATTTGCGTCACTCAAGAACTGACAGAATCAGAACCGATGATTGAAGAACAATCTTCTTTAGGACTCTGTCACATCCACATGAAGGAATATTAGTTGGTACAACGTTAACCTTATCCATAAGTGGAGCGCATTTGAGGATTGTACGACTGTACTATTATTACTCAAAATGGTTGAGTGATAATTCAAATTGCAAGGTAGTGAAATTGGATTTCCTTACCAAAGAAGGCAATGTACATCTATCAAATTGTACGAGCAAATTCCAGCTGGCACCTTATCTCTCTGCAACGGTCATCACTCTCCATTCAAAGTATAAATAGAAGACTCAAATGGAAGAAATGACTACCGTTCTATTACTGCGTTTAAGACATTACAGCTTCTATCTGTAATATTCTTAGTCTTAAGGCAAATCTGTGTTGTATTTTGTAAACACCTCTGATAGTATATCAAGTGTTCATTAACATTCATTCTTATTATTAAGTTTGTTTGAGAAGTCTATTGTTAATTGTAACTTGAGCATTTGAGAAGTCTCTTGTTAGTTGTAACTTGAGCATTAGAGAAGTCTCTTGCTATTGTGCTTGAGCATTAGAGAAGTCTCTTGCTATTGTGCTTGAGCATCTTGTAATCTTATAAGATTTTAGTTAGAAGCCCTTGGAAGTGCAAGGGGACTGGACGTACTCTCGTTTTGTGAGAGGAACCAGTATAAATTTCTGTGTCTTTCTTTCTCTCTCTCAGTCTCTTAATTGTTTTGTGTTTAATCCGCTGCAAACTTAGCCTTTAGAAGTAAAAAAGTTTTAACTCTTAAAAACACAATTCAACCCCCCCCCCCCCCCCCCTTCTTGTGTTTTTCCACCTTCAAGATATTCTACCTGGCTCTCAAACGTTGTACTTGTTAAAAAGAATAATGGAAAATGGAGAATGTGCGTTGACTACACTGATCTCAATAGGGCTTGCCCTAAAGATGCTTATCCCCTGCCTAGTATTGATAAACTTGTTGATAACTCATCTGGTTTAAAATTAATGTCTTTTGTGGATGCATATTCAGGTTATAACCAGATACCAATGGCTGTCGCCGACAAGTATAAAACTGCTTTCATGACCGAGTCAGGGAACTATTACTACAACGTAATTCCCTTCGGATTGAAAAACGCAGGAGCAACATACCAGCGGATGATGAATAAGGTGTTCCGAGCAGAAATTGGTGACATGCTTGAGGTATACATGGACGATATGATCGTCAAATCCAAGGATGAGGCCGAACACACGACCCATCTGAGGCGAGTATTCGAGCAGGCCAGGAAATGCAAGATGAGGTTCAACTCAGAAAAATGCACTTTCGGAGTTCGAGCAGGGAAGTTCCTCGGTTTCTACTTAATAGAACGAGGGATTGACTGCATCATGACAAGTGTACCAGTCTGTTGTCGAGTAATAATTCACACTCTAGGTGTCTAGAATGAGTTCGTATCCACATGGATCGTGCCAAAGCTTCGTTAGCGTTATTTAAGTTGTTGGTTTTGCATTCGCTTTGGTATTTGAAAAGGGTTTTATAAAAATAGCGTAATGCTTGCAGAAAAATAAAGATAAATTGATTCAAGAAATATAGAGGCTAGGTATGGTGGTTGGACTCACTCCCTTCTTCCTATTTGGCATGAAGGGTGTATAACATAGTGAAGGAAAATAGCGTTATTTTAAGCAGCGGAAGTCAAAAATTTTCCTTAGTTTGATCCTTACGAATTGGGCATGATATGTGTTTTAGGGTTTTTACCTCTTGAAGGGAAGAACCTTTGAATCACGATCTCTTGTAGGGAAGAACCTTTGAATCACGAACAAGACGATCACGAGCGTTGATGAAGATCACCGACGCCTCTAACTAGTCCACACGGACAGTCACCTTCAATAGAGTGCTAGCCCTTTATGTTTGAAGACTATGCAAGAATATTGAGAGAGAGAGAGAGAGAGAATTATTTTAGGATTTTCAATTCTAAAATATTCTTGTGCTTTTTGTTGTGTATTGAGCAATGACAAGAGGTCTCTATTTATAGATATTTCTTGTCTTGTGCATCAAGACAACTCTTGTCTTGTGCACCAAGATATCTCTTATTGGGCAAAGCCCAACAAGAAACAAAACTAGGGCGCGCGCCCCCCATGAGTGGTAGTACTCATGTGCGCGCCCTCCCACCATAACCTATGGTGTTCTTGCTCGTTTAAATTACCGGGATACCCTTATCACATTGCACATACACCGTACCTTACGGTGTTCCTTAATTATCTCAATATTAGACTGTCCTTATGTGTGTGACCCTTGTAGGTTTCCATAACGTTGGCAATTATATTAAATCCTTTATTTAATATAATAAACAATGAGCGGTATCTAGCAACACATCATTGCTACCCAAGTTATGAGAAATTAACATGTGATCATAACATAACCTTTAGTGATAATATATGCGTGTATAATTACCCATTTGCCCTTTATGTCTATATTGAACACAAAACATACTTGGTGTCATCTTTGTCTAGTTCAATATTGGGCCCATGACATTTATCCTGTTATGCAGGATTGGCAAATTCCATCTAGGTCACTACTGTCCCTCAGCATGCTTTGTGAAGTACCCATCAACTGCCTTTATGGTTATCCTGTTACGGACAACGTTAGATCAGCAACAAAGTACTTGACTCCACATCTAGGGTACAAAGTGGTTTCAGGTCTAAGGGCGGTTTACACCATTATCACCATGAGAGTAACTTATGACACTTTGCATAACTTTGCATGTAGTACTCTCATAGCGGGTCAATCCGGTATAAATATTACTCCTAATATTTCTTATACCTATGTCAAGACTTGATAACTCCTTATCCCATGATCCATGAGATGCGATCATCAGTCTATCTTCATAATAGTCTTTATGCTTTAAGGTTATCCCTTTTCACCTTAAAGCTCGACTATGGATACTTTAAGAATAGCGTCTTTATGTTTAATGTAATCTCATGATTAAGTCACACTTAATATTAAACGGACTTTCTATTCTAGGGACTTCATTATTTTGAACGTTATAAACATAATAAAGAAATGCCTATTATTATTAATAAATAAAGCACTAAAGTATTGGCCTCTAGGGCTTACTCCAACAATCTCCCACTAGCACTAGAGCCAATCAAGCATTACCTTAATACCCATAGACCTAGTATGCCCATCACGCTTCAACTGCGCAAGAGCCTTTGTTAGTGGATTAGGAACTGTTTCCTATGTTGGTACCTTACGTATCTATCCAACTTTCTATTTCGATCTTTATCGAAATATAGAAGTGTCTAAGTATATATATGAATCGTCGGTGAGATCTATTCTCCGTTATTGTTTGCAAGATCAAACCATTACCATCACTAATGTGATTTAATGTAATCTGCAACACCGGAAATATAGCTTTAGCTCAATCATGAGCTAAACGATCCAAAATACTCCACCTCTGTAACTGAAATAAACATATTACTAAGCTATATAGCTTACAATGTCTATATTCAGGCATGATATACAATATATCAGTATGGAAACTACCATCAATATAACTTCCTTATAATGATATTTCCCAGACCTACATATTTCAAGAAATGGTCCTTAGTTCCTTTTAAGGTCCTTAGTGATATTCTTGAAGATCAGTTAGTGTCCAACACTAGTCTCAATTTTGGTACTTATTGAATATGCTACAAGCATATGGTGTATCTGATTAAGTACATATTATGATGTGTATGATTAATCCATCTTCCAAAGCATATGGATTATTTTCACGTGTCTCTCTCTCATCCAATGAGATATGCTATTGTCCTTTAGACAAAGGCCAATCTTCTGACACATGCGATGATTTTACACATCAAGTGTCTGAACACTTCATCAATATATGTACATAGGCTATTCCTAACTCTTTAGGAATCTTTGCCCAAATACATAGGATATTCCTAACTCTTTAGGAATTCTTGCCTAAGTATTTCATCAAGAGTTATTTCCTTAACCATGTCTCACATGTAAAAGGAAAAGGTTTTTGATGATTAATATGTCAGCCACATATAACACCAGATTAATATTATTACTCCCACTAACCTCCTTGTGTGCACAAGATTTTATTATTTGTTCCTTTTTGAAGTTTTGTGAAAAACGAATTTATAAGGGACAAATAATTAAACTTCTGAGAATTTTGATATAATCAAAATTAGATAGCTACAAATTGTATACTTTTCTAGCATCCTTTGAATCAAGCAAAACCCTTCGTATATGTCTAGTACATATATATGAGGTCACTCCAATTAAGGAATGCATCTTTGTTGTCCATCTGCTAAAACTTGTAGTACAATATTCAGTAAATAGAATTTAAACAGATTTTAAGCTTTATGATTACAATTATGATTTCATCATAACTTGCATTATGACTTTGCGTGAAACCTTAAATGATCAATCAAATCTTAAAGGGTATTCTCAATACCATCCATATCAGTGTTCAATAAGAATACTCACTTTCATCGTATGAGTCTTACTCATCCTGATGACAATACCATTATCACCATAAGGTATGTGTATATGGATTCTGTACAAGATTTCATGGCATTTAGCCACTTCTCAGATTTTAGGCGTTTTACGACCTCTTACCAAGTCAAAGATTCATCTTTCATGAAAACCATATCACCTTGTTGAGTCATGATTAGATTATACATCTCACCCATGTAATATGTTAGACTTATCTAGGATTTTGTGCAACTTAAACTGATGGTCCTTCAACAACTTTGAGGAACCGGTTTATGTTCCCTTTTCAAACAAATATATTTTGTGGTACTTGAACTTATTCAAGTTATATATCACTCCCACTGTTTCTTTTAGAGACACACTCCAACTAGAGGAATGCTTCAAATCTAGCAACAAAACAACTTTTGTCCCAAGAGTGATATAAGACCAGTATCCCTTAGATTCTTTAGGATATTTCCACATATTTATTCTTCCAATTTTGGAATTAAATTTATCTGATAAATTTTTAGTCCAAATTTTCATAAAGACAAACTTGGTGGTCTAACTTTTATATCATATATATGGTGTTTTTATGCTTACTTTAAAAAAAGGTAAACTATTTGTGGGTGAAGATTAATTATAAGCAAATAAATTTCTAAGAGTCAATGACATAATTAAACTATCTTATATCATGTCAAACATGATGTGATAAAATTAGTTTATTATACTCCTTTAATTAAGTATTTATTACTATGACTTATTCATATGACTTAAATACTTTTGTCGAGTCATATCCTTTTACTCCATTTATCGAACTCCTTGACAAATTCAAAGATTTTCTAATTTGTGTCACACACATATCTCCATCTAATGATTTTAATCATCAATGTAAATGAAGTAAAATATACTCAATATAAATATGTTTAGTACTCGACATACATCTCATGTATATTGTTCAAATAGATCATGTGTCAATTTACGTTCAACAAGTAATTAACACATCAAATGTTTGTACTAAATAACAATGCTCTTGATATATACATATAAGGTCCAAATCTTATTTGGCTCTTATTACAACTGTTATAGATGTTCTTATCAAGATCATGGAGCCCTAGTCCATTACTTGATTTGGAGCACTAGTATAGAAGACTTTGCTCAAATGATGGGACCACTACTTGTCTTATCATTCAAAGCTACTTTTCATATCTTGTCAATACAAGGTATTTAATTAATACTTCTATTACCAAATAGAACTCAATAACAATTATTGTATTCTATTTCAAATTTGATTTTAAGTCATGGCATAGCTTTTATTGTCAATGAAACAACTTGTTTCATTCTAGACATAGCTTGACTTAAACTTATAGTCAATGTTCTAATTCTTTAAGCACCTCTTTAGAGATTCAACATCGTGTATCATATACCCTTGATGTAGAAATAGAAACTTTGACTTTCTATAACTAGATGTACAAAATTGAAGTCTCACTTCATTCTTTTATTTTGACTCTTTCATGAACTATCTACGGCACTCCCATTTCAACCAATTTGAAACATCCGTTCTCCTTTGGCAACCTTTATTGTTCTTTTCAAATAAGAGGAGTATAAATCTCATTTATATCATATCTCTATTCTTTGACAGTGCAAATTATTTCTCATTCAATTCAACAATTTTCCGATAGATATAATAATTTTGACCATATCTATCCACTAAAATTGATTTGATTGAACCTATGACCAACTCTTTGGTCTATTGAGAAATTCTATCATACTTTGTCGTTCTTTCAAAAGAACTCGTTTTAAATGATCTCATCATTTCTTTTAAAAGTATGAAATATTCTATATCTAGATGTCAACTTGATGCTTATGACAAGCATCTTTTTCCAATCTAGTTTATAGTAGGTACTTTTATAGAGTATAGTTCAATAGCTTATAGTTCTTCTTGCGTTTGAGAACAATTCTCAATTTGTGTACCAATTCAGAAACTCTTTTCTGAGATTCTTGTCCTTCATAAGGACAATATAATTTATATTGTATAAAGTTTTAATTACAAAGATATGTAAGATATATGTATAATTTTTAATAAGGACTTTTATTAAAATGCTTCCACTATTTTATTCAAAACAAATGACCCTCACCATTTGATTCGGAAAATCCCATTGGAAGATTTTCTAGTGGGTCAAGATCCATATTTCACTTTGTCTTAAGTCCGCGGTGGGCGGATTACACAAGACTTAGTTATTTAGGTAGGAACTCCTTCCAATTGTATCTCATACAATTCTTGAATATATCAATTGGGTGAATAACTCCTTATTCTAATTCATCTTATGAATTATTCCCAACCATTGCTTCTTAAACTCATATAATCTCATTATATTTGTTAAGTTAAGTTTGACCCTTACTTTAGAAGTTGGATATTACAATTATCCCATCGCACCTTACCAATATAGAGTATGCACTTCGCGGTGGGCGAACCTACATAGTTCGATACTAGTCTTGATGAGTTCTAAAGCTTGAAAAGCGTAAACTTAATATTCACATATTTTATTATTAAAGAGAATGCACTCCGCGGTGGGCGAACCTACATTTTCTTTATTAATCTCTTATGTGTCTTTTGAGGGATATTTAATTGTTTGATCTCACCGGCTTGTTTAACATATTAAACGCTCTCACATGCATCAACATACATACATACAATAATATAAAATGATATGGTTATGGCCTCCTAACGCAAGTGTCCTCTCAAGCCAATGAGAGAACCCTAAACTAGCCTAACGATGATCTACTTCTCCAAGCATCATCTTCATGGCTGTCCTCCTTTGTTCCTCTTGTAATTCTATTATAATGTTACATCAAAGAATACTCGTTTTACATACGAGGGAGTAAGATGAGAAAAGAAGTTACATCAAGAAATTCAGAGAGAGGCACGACACGCAGGCCGTATTTAAAATCCCAAATTAAAACAAAAGAGTAAACTAAGGCCATAACCAATCATCACAAAAACACAATAATAAACACATATTTTATTATTATCAGATTAAGTCCTGTAGATTAATAAAATTAAAATTTTGGCGAACGATCAAAAATTGGCTGCTGTCATCTGCGCCCAGCGCAGCCTGCCCTGCACCTAGCGCAGGTCTGCAGCTGAAAACCAATTTCCATTCTGCCATCTGCGCCTAGCGCAGCATACCCTGCGCCTAGCGCAGGCACATAAACAACCCTTGTTTTTCCGCGAATCCTAATGCAGCAATTTCGTGCCGTCAAAACCTTTCATGACCGAAATTCAATATGATTGATTAACATGTCATTGCTTCACCATACTAATGTCGGATTCCAAAGCAAATGAACATGAATCGCTTCAATATCAAATAACTTTCATAATATGTTTTAATGAACGAAATTATGAACGATGCATCAAATACACCGCCTTGCATCACGATCACTTATATCACATATAAGTCTTGATCATTCTTATTTGTATAAACTTATGACGATTAACATATCGCTGCTTCACCATACAATTGTCGGATTCCGAAGCCGTTTCAAAGTCAATCATCAAATATTACACAAATAGATGCCAAATTTTAATTACTCGATTTTAATCTTAATTAGGTGTTTTAATCAAATTAAAACAAAATACATGAACTAAACAAACATCAGATCATGGATTCGTAAGTGGCTCTGATACCACTGAAGGAAAATAGCGTTATTTTAAGCAGCGGAATTCAAAAAATTTCCTTAGTTTGATCCTTACGAATTGGGCATGATATGTGTTTTAGGGTTTTTACCTCTTGAAGGGAAGAACCTTTGAATCACAATCTCTTGTAGGGAAGAACCTTTGAATCACGAACAAGACGATCACGAGCGTTGATGAAGATCACCGACGCCTCTAACTAGTCCACACGGACAGTCACCTTCAATAGAGTGCTAGCCCTTTATGTTTGAAGGCTATGCAAGAATATTGAGAGAGAGAGAGAAAATTATTTTAGGATTTTCAATTCTAAAATATTCTTGTGCTTTTTGTTGTGTACTGAGCAATGACAAGAGGTCTCTATTTATAGATATTTCTTGTCTTGTGCATCAAGACAACTCTTGTCTTGTGCACCAAGATATCTCTTATTGGGCAAAGCCCAACAAGAAACAAAACTAGGGCGCGCGCCCCCCATGAGTGGTAGTACTCATGTGCGCGCCCTCCCACCATAACCTATGGTGTTCTTGCTCGTTTAAATTACCGTGATACCCTTATCACATTGCACATACACCGTACCTTACGGTGTTCCTTAATTATCTCAATATTAGACTGTCCTTATGTGTGTGACCCTTGTAGGTTTCCATAACGTTGGCAATTATATTAAATCCTTTATTTAATATAATAAACAATGAGCGGTATCTAGCAACACATCATTGCTACCCAAGTTATGAGAAATTAACATGTGATCATAACATAACCTTTAGTGATAATATATGCGTGTATAATTACCCCTTTGCCCTTTATGTCTATATTGAACACAAAGCATACTTGGTGTCATCTTTGTCTAGTTCAATATTGGGCCCATGACATTTATCCTGTTATGCAGGATTGGCAAATTCCATCTAGGTCACTACTGTCCCTCAGCATGCTTTGTGAAGTACCCATCAACTGCCTTTATGGTTATCCTGTTACGGACAACGTTAGATCAGCAACAAAGTACTTGACTCCACATCTAGGGTACAAAGTGGTTTCAGGTCTAAGGGCGGTTTACACCATTATCACCATGAGAGTAACTTATGACACTTTGCATAACTTTGCATGTAGTACTCTCATAGCGGGTCAATCCGGTATAAATATTACTCCTAATATTTCTTATACCTATGTCAAGACTTGATAACTCCTTATCCCATGATCCATGAGATGCGATCATCAGTCTATCTTCATAATAGTCTTTATGCTTTAAGGTTATCCCTTTTCACCTTAAAGCTCGACTATGGATACTTTAAGAATAGCGTCTTTATGTTTAATGTAATCTCATGATTAAGTCACACTTAATATTAAACGGACTTTCTATTCTAGGGACTTCATTATTTTGAACGTTATAAACATAATAAAGAAATGCCTATTATTATTAATAAATAAAGCACTAAAGTATTGGCCTCTAGGGCTTACTCCAACAATCTCCCACTAGCACTAGAGCCAATCAAGCATTACCTTAATACCCATAGACCTAGTATGCCCATCACGCTTCAACTGCGCAAGAGCCTTTGTTAGTGGATTAGGAACTGTTTCCTATGTTGGTACCTTACGTATCTATCCAACTTTCTATTTCGATCTTTATCGAAATATAGAAGTGTCTAAGTATATATATGAATCGTCGGTGAGATCTATTCTCCGTTATTGTTTGCAAGATCAAACCATTACCATCACTAATGTGATTTAATGTAATCTGCAACACCGGAAATATAGCTTTAGCTCAATCATGAGCTAAACGATCCAAAATACTCCACCTCTGTAACTGAAATAAACATATTACTAAGCTATATAGCTTACAATGTCTATATTCAGGCATGATATACAATATATCAGTATGGAAACTACCATCAAGCCATCGTTTTCGTAATGGGCCTCAGCAAGCCATCGTGCTGCGATAGGTCCATCGCAGTACGATGGGAAGATTCAGTTCAATTTTATAACTGATCCTGTGCATTTCATCAGCTTGGTTTCCAAGTAATGTCATCGTGCTGCGATATAGTGAATCGTGCTGCGATGAACAGATTTTTTGCAAATCGATTTCTTCTGTTTTCTTGGACAGCAAGCAGCTTCCATCGTGCCACGATGGAAGCCATCGTGCCACGATGAAATGCTCATTTTCATATTTTGGGCTTTTTCTTGTCTTTTTGCATTCTTGACCCTGTCTTGATGTTTTTCTTGGATTCTGTAGGATTTTCTTCGTATTTGGGCCTGTCTTGGTCATTTTACTACTAAAACTAATACTAAAAATACCATAGAAATTCCTGTCATCAGGGATCGAAGCCAACCTTGACAAGTGCAGGGCTTTCGCCGAGTTTCCTACTCCAAACTCGAGGAAATCGATCCAAACCCTCAACGGAATGCTAACTTCACTATCCCGCTTCGTAGCAAAATCTGCACAGCACGCACTTCCACTTTTCAGACTTCTTCGCAAGGAGGCCCCCCTTCGAATGGACAGAGGAATGCGAGCAGGCCCTGCAACACCTCAAAAGGGCCCTGTCCGAACCTCCGGTCTTGTCTCGACCCGAGGAAACACTATACATATACCTCGCCGTCACCTCCGATGCCATCAGCGCGGCTCTCATTCGCGAGACAACAGAGGGCCAGAAACCCGTGTATTTCACGAGCAAGGCCTTGCAGGGCCCCGAGCTCAGATACCAGCAAATCGAAAAGGTCGCACTCGCCCTCGTCACCGCAGCAAGGAGACTGAGGCAGTATTTGCTTGCCCACACAGTGACGGTCAGAACCGACCAGCCCATAAAAGCTCTCTTGGCACGACCAGACATGGCGGGGAGAATGCTCAAGTGGTCCCTCGAACTATCCGAATTCGACATTCGGTATGAAAGTAGAAAAGCACTCAAGGCTCAAGCCTTAGCCGACTTCGTAGCCGAAATGGCCATACCAGCGCTCCCGAACAGCGAAGCAAACAAGTGGACAATCTTCGTCGACGGAGCATCCAGCTCGACGGGAGCCGGCGCTGGCATCATCCTCGAAAACGGGGCAGGGACCATAATCGAAGTCTCCCATACTCTGTCATTCCTGACGTCGAATAACCAAGCAGAGTACGAGGCCTTCCTCGCAGGATTGCGCCTAGCCGAGGACGTGGGGGCCAAGGAAGTAAAAATCTATACTGACTCGCAACTGGTGGTTTCCCAAGTACTCGGCGAATACCAAGCCAAAAACGACAACCTCCACGAATACTTGGAGGTCGTCAAAGAAAAAATAGCAATGTTTGACTCTGCTGAAGTCAAGCATGTTCCCCGAGAACATAATACCAGAGCTGACATCCTGTCCAAACTGGCGAGCACCAAAAAGAAGGGCGGAAATAAATCTATCATTCAAGAAGTACTTCCCCGACCAAGTATCGAAAAGGCCTCATGTACCACCCTTTCTATCGTCAACTCGATCAAGGACGGCACATCGTGGATGACACCCCTTTACACGTACTTAGCTCACGGACACCTACCTCAGGACAAAAAGGAGGCAGAATTAATCCAACGAAAGCCTCCTCATACTGTCTCATCCACGACAAACTATACAAACGAGGAGTATCCATCCCACTCCTCCAGTGCGTCGATCAAGAGGATGTAGACTACATCCTGTGCGAGGTGAACGAGGGCATCAACAGACAACATCTAGTGGGAAGGTCGCTCGCCAGGAAGGCCCTCCGCGCAGGATAGTTTTGGCCCACCATGCAACAAGACGCCAGAGAACATGTCAAGAAATGCGACAAATGCCAACGACACGCGAACTTGATTTTAGCTCCACCATCAGAGCTTAAAACGTTGTCCTCCCCGTAGCCCTTCGCATGGTGGCGCATGGACATCCTCGGTCCATTTACGACAGGACTCGGCCAGTGCAAATTCCTGATCGTCGGAGTTGATTACTTCACGAAATGGGTAGAAGCGGATGCAATTCCAAACATATCTGGAGAGACTATCCTCCGATTCTTCAAAAAGAATATCCTAGCTCGTTTTGGAATCCCACAAGTAGTCGTCGCCGACAACGGAACCCAGTTCACAAACCATAAGTTCCAGGAGTTCCTCGCCGCCATTAAGACAAAGCAGCACTTTACCTTTGTGGAACACCCTCAAACTAACGGGCAGGCTGAAGCAGCCAACAGAGTAATCTTAAGAGGCCTGAAACGAAGGCTCGACGACGAAAAGAAAAAGTGGGTCAAAGAGCTCTAGAGTGTACTCTGGGCTTACAGAACAACACCACACTCCACTACCGGGGAGACCCCATTTCGGCTGACCTATGGTACCGAAGCAGTCATTCCCGTAGAAATTGGAGATCTCTCTTGGCGCACTATGCAGTCACTCTCCGAAGAAGCCAACGACGAGCCCTCAGAGAGGAGCTTGATCTCGTCGAGGAACTGCGAACAACAACTTCTCTTCGCGAGGCATCCTTGAAACAAAAGATAGCTGCTCGACATGACACCAAGGTCCTTAAAAGGGACTTTGAAGTCGGCAGCCTCGTACTAAGGCGAAACACCAAAGACTCCCACGAGGAGAAACTATCCCCGAACTAGGAAGACCCATATCGCGTCCGAGGAAAAACGGGGAGTGGGGCATATCACCTCGAAAACCTGCTCGGGCAGGAACTCCCTCGCACGTGGAATGCCAAAAAATTGAAACAATATTATAGCTAAGAGAATGCAAGCCAAAAACATTTTCTAGCGAAGGTAACGTCGAGCTCTAAACTAACGGCCACGACACACCTAAACAACGGGCAGGTGCTCAGGTACAAGCACCCACCTCAAAAAGTCAGTATTGGGCAGGACAGACCCAACGAGGAATAACTCTAAAAACGAGCCCCTCGTCTTCGTACCACCGGCTTAATGCCCAGCTCGCGATGGGAAGTTAAGCTACGACGGGAATTCTCCACGACGATTCTTTCTGTCGTCATGCTCGGTGTCAAGCACCTAGCACCTGGGTAGTTCCCCAAATTGCCCATGGTACCACCGAGGAAGATGAAACCTTCCCCGACGCAATCAAATTCGTCGGACAACTAGCTGACTACGGTCTGGCAAGTGCACCAGTCTATCGTCGAGTAATAATTCACACTCTAGGTGTCTAGAATGAGTTCGTATCCACAGGGATCGTGCCAAAGCTTCACTAGCGTTATTTAAGTTTGGATAGTTTGCATTCGCTTTGGGTTTTGAAAAAGGTTTTATAAAAATAGCGTAATGCTTGCATAAATAAATAAATAATAGATTCAGAAACATAGAGGATAGGTATGGTGGTTGGACTCTCTCCCTTCTTCATATTTGGCATGACCGGTGTATAACATAGTTATTTAGATTAATGTTCGGCGGTGACTTTTCCTTGTTGTAGTAACACCTTACTGTTACACTATGTCTATTAAAGTTTCCCTACTTTCATAACTAAGGTACCTACGAGAGCCTAACCTCGATGTGTCACATACCCTAATTACTAAGTGAGTTGTTTATAAACATGCATTATTATCTTCACCAATTAACCTCTAGATCCTAGTATCGGGCTATTCATCATCTAAGTGCTCAGTTCACGCCTAGTTCATGATTCCTCCTCTAACCGCTCATTCACGACTAGTTCAGGACGTTACCGTCTCTATACACCTAGCATTATTTACTACTAGTTCCGGACCATATTAAGTTAGAAACCTAATATCAATTCTATGGGCGCTCCCGCTTATCCGGTCAGATTACGAGAAACGTTATTAAGTGCATGAAAGTAAATAACAAACATAATACTTAAATATCATTTATTAGAACTTCGACTCAGTCACAGACTCCAAATATTCATTGGGGAGTTCATCTTCTCCACCACAACCTAAGGCATCTATTACAAAAGACTACATATTTAAATTACAATAAAGAAATTATAACCTAAACATAAAAGCCTAAAGAAAACATACCTTGCTGAGTTAGTTTTCTCGTAAGGGGAGAAAACTATGCCCAATAGAGCTCCTCTGAACCTTTCCTTATAGTAGAGAGTGTTCTATTATTTCTGAATGAATAAAACAACGAATGGGTGGCTCTATTTATAGTTTTCGTAATGGGCCTCAGCAAGGCATCGCACCACGATGAAGCCATCGTACTGCGATGTGAAGATTCAGTTCAATTTTATAATTGATCATGTGCATTTCATCAGCTTGGGCGCCAAGTTAAGTCATCGTGCTGCGATGTGCCATATCGTGCTGCGATGGACAAATTTTCTTCAGATTTATTCTTCTGTTTTCTTGGCGAGCAAGCAGCTTCCATCGTGGCACGATGGAAGTTATCGTGCTGCGATGGAATGCTCATTTTCTTCATTTTTTGGGTTTTTTCTTGTCTTTTGGCACTTGGACCTTGTCTTGATGCTTTTTCCTGCTTTTTGTAGGTTTTCCTACGTATTTGGGCATGTCTTGGTCATTTTACTACTAATAATAATACTAAAAATACCATAGAAATTTCTGTCATCACTAGCGTACGGGCAGAATGCCCAACGAATAGAACGACGAAGCGAAGCCACATTCGCAAAATATTCTAAGCCTAAGACGAGCAAGAAAGTACTTTCGGGCATACACTACATGTAGAGTCATGAGCATAAAACCAAACATGTAAAACATTTTCTAAGTTATAATCATAACAAAAACAAAACAAGGTAAATAACGACCACTTTTGGTCGGAGTTGTACTTTAAATATTTGGGATAAGACCCATTGTCAACATTACAAAAATATGGCACGCAGGCCCCAAAAAATTGTTCAAAAGCAACAATAAAGATTGGCACGCAGGCCATACATTACGAGCAGGAAACATTTAATGACTCTCCCTGTGACCTTCCTCACCGTCATCCTTCTGCTCATCCTCATCATCCTCTTCTTCATCATCATCCTGGTCCTGCAGCTCCATGGCCTTATGATCGTCAGGGAGAATGACCTGCCCGTCTTCCACTTTCCTCCAGAAGCCAACCCCTTCCGTCTTGAGCTCGACATCACCATTAAGGACCCGTATCTGCTTGACAGCATTGGCGAAGGCGAACTTGGCCCCAGCAATGAGCTTACCACCAAGAGACGTTATCTCCCAGACTAGATCTGCTCTGCTCAGCAACCCTCGAGTAGTATCGGGCTCGGTGTCAGCAGGGACCATGGCCGCCTTCAAGCAAGCCACCTCCTTCTCCAGCTCATCTTTCTCCACAATCTTGTTCTGCAGGACCTTCACCTCCTCGCGCAGCCTTTCCAACTCGGTCTCCTTCTCTCTGAGCTCGGCGCTGACTCTGACAAAATTCTCTTGCTTGCCCAACAGATTCTGCACTCGATTCTCCAAACCGAGCACCTTGGTCTCCAGCAGAGCCTTCTCCCCTTTCAATTTCTCCACCTCCAAGGACGGTTTCCCCGCGGCTTCATTCAGAGTCAAAGCTTTCTCGAGGATCCTGATCAAGCCAGCAGCATCCCAAGCAAGTTCTTCTCCCCGCTTGTCCACTGACGTCCCGTTGATAATTTTCTTTTCGCTCTCGGAAACCTTCAGTGGATAGTCGTCGAGGAAGCTAGTAACCTCATGGTACTGAGGAAGCGTGAACCCTACATTCGCATCCACATCAATGATGTCCTCAGGCCCTCTTTGCCTCTTCGACACCCAAGCACAGGAGGTGCCCAGCGGAGAGGTGACTTTGCCTGCAGGGGACCCCGAACTCGCAGCCGCTGTTCCAGAATGGCTGACGCAGCAATCCGAGCAGCACATTTCTTCCCCTTTTTCTTCCCTTGGTCGGCAACATGCTTCAAAAACTCTTTTGCAAAGTCAGCCATGTTATCTGCGATGAGAAGAAAAAGACAAGGTCAATACCACAAATAAGACTGGTAAAAACAAGCGCAAAATAAAGACAAGTTAAAAACCGAGGAAAAGCAAACTCCTATTACCAAGCAGCTCTTTCCGAGCATCCCTGTTCGGAGCTTTAAGCACATCCTTGGTATTAATATATCGCACCCCGAAGGTTGGCTCCCCGTCCTCATCCAACACAGGCAAGCCTTCCCTGGTCACGCATGGCCCAGGTTTAAACCGGGCAACAAACGCCCTCAAGGTCTCCAACCCAGCCCTTTCCTCCTCGGTTAACTTCCCATCCTTTATAAGGTTGGAGTCAGTCGAATTCTCGAAATGCTCATACGACTAGGCCAGGGGGAACCGAGTTCGACGCTTACTCACTTTCAACCCATTCTCGGTCTCCTCGACCATATGATATAGTGACTCACGAGCAGCGTCTGTCATGGGTTTGATAACGTAATATCTTTCCTTAAAACCCCGAACAGAGTCCACATACATTTCAAACAACTTGACTTGTTGCTTGAAAGGCACTCACCCCTGTCGACCATCCTTCGTCGGTTGCCGTTGGAGCCTAAAAATCCTAAAGAACAGATGGACGGTTGGTGTAATCTCCAGGTGCTCGCACACGAGCTCAAATGCTCGGAGAAATGCCAGCGAATTCGGGTTCAGCTGCGATGGAGCTAACTTCAAATGCCCGAAGACGCCCATGGCGAGCTCGCTAAACGGTAATCGAAGCCCTAGCTCCTTGAAGGCGTACTCGTAAATGGCAAATCCATCCTCAGAGAACATCGAACACACCCGTTTCCCCTCAACCGGGCTCCATACTCGCCAATTAATTGGGGCACCTTCTCCCCCATCCTCGACTATGGTGAAGACCCCTAGCGCCGATGGTGTGATTAAAGACGTTGTCTCTCGAGGACCAGGGGCTACCCATCCTAGTGGATCCTGGTCGGCACTACTCCCAGGCACATCGTCACGTACCACGCTTGCCCCCGCCATTCGTAAACCTGAAAATCAGCGAAGAGAAGTGAATTCGACGATCAAAATCAAATTCACCCTTCCACCGCAAATCTAGTGAAAGGGCGAAGTGTATGGCGAGGACGCTGTCCCCAACCAAAGCCCTTATCAAATGGCAATTTACGAGGAGATAAATCTACGCTAACAACGAAGACGTTATCCCCACATAATATCTACTTACTAGATTCGAGCACGAATATACCGAGCAAGGGGGGCTAAAGGTCCCCGACACTTACGTCAACTCTAGCAATTCTACGAGGAGCGATAAAGGCAAACATCTATGCTTGCCACATTCAAACGCTCTCCTCGCCACATTCATGGTTTTCCTCGGGACATTCATCTTCTTTCTAAAGACATTCATCGTGCAACTCACCGGCGCAACGAAAAACCACCGTTCTACAATAACTTTTCGCTCTAAAAACGCGAAACAGACGTTGGGCAATATGGAAACTACCACTAAACGCCCTAAAGCGCAGTAGAAACGCCTTAATCAGTGGCATTTGTAAGTGGCCTAGCCACCGCAAACCACCAACAACAGTGGAAAAAAAATTTGAAAACAGAAACCCCATTCAAAACGATTCAAGACAAATCGAAAATGGGTAGAGAGCAAGCAAAGCAAAACTTACCTGTAAGAACAAACGGAAATGATGATGTTTGATGCTGCAAATCCAACAAACAATGATGAACCTTCAAGCTTTTGCAAACGGAGGAAAATAAAATTTTGGGAGTAAAGTGTCTGAAAGTTGAAACCTTTCTTTCTTCTCTCAATTTATAGAGTCCCATTATAAAGATCCTCTGCATGACGAAGAGAGGCGCCGTTTCAATCTGGAACGTCGATTCAATCCAACGGATACGATTGAAACGATCCAACACTCCATATCCCATCTTACACAAAACGAAACGTCGTCTCCATCCAACGGTCATCACGCTTCCTCGTGAAATGCTACAATAATCATAGCTACGAATAGGACATCATTACACTTATTCATAGCAGTGACATGTGGCGCGATCAGACGAAGCGTCTGTCAACTCAGACGTCGCGTCACCTGCTCGCAAATTTCTCGAGCTCCGCAACAGCATTTTTCAACTGACACGCCTAACATGTCGGGGACGAAACGGTTTTCACGCGCATAAACGGCTCTTCAATTGTTCACGAGCAAGACTCGGAGAGAAATACACGAGCACGAATTAACGAGCTAAATTCTCCTCGTATCGACGCTCTAATTGCGTGTTCTGTATACGAGCACGAATTAACGAGCTAAATTTTCCTCGTATCGACGCTCTAATTACGTGTTCTGTATGCGAGCACGAATTAGCGAGTTATTTCTCCTCGCGTTAGCAACTCCTCCTCGACATACGAGCTAGATCTTAAGTCATTACTCCTATGACTAGGAGCAACAACTTGGGGGGCTTCTGTTCTGGATTGGGCCTAGCAGGCCCAGACCCCCTCCT
The DNA here is from genome assembly GCA_030408175.1 of Trifolium repens. Classification (NCBI taxonomy): domain Eukaryota; kingdom Viridiplantae; phylum Streptophyta; class Magnoliopsida; order Fabales; family Fabaceae; genus Trifolium; species Trifolium repens. The sequence goes on along the minus strand of CP125843.1, from coordinate 34,967,202 downwards.
GCTCGTACTGTCGGGGAGGACCCAGTCATAACGTGATTCCCATCGGAGGACCTGCTCCTCGACAGATTCCATCCTCCTCGACAGCCACACCACCAGGCACATTTCCCACGTGCTCCCCAACAAGCGGGACACGTGTCCGCTTGAGCCTATCCATTATCCTTGCATCGTGGAACGGCTCAACCAGGCTGGGGGCCTGTAACGGTTTCCCCTGCATCCACGCAGACACCTGGCAGTTATCCGGGTTGGGCTGCTCCACACGGCCCAATAGGATAACCGTTGGCCACGCGCTGGGGGTCTATAAATACTCCTCTTCACTGAGGAGTTAGGTATTCTATGTAAGTGCACCAGTTCATCCTCATGTTTTAATAATTGTCAAAACACATGAAAATAGAGTTGAACATATTTTGGCAACATTACAAATGATTTGACAGCGAAAAACTATTTTTAAACTTTGAAAAATTGATTTTTAGGTATTATGTATCGATACATATACATGTGTATCGATACAAATGTCCTGAAATTACTTCAGACTGATTTTGTGCAATTTGTATCGATACATATATCACTTGTATCGATACAAAAGTGGTCTCTCAGAGGCAGAGAGTCACCTATGTATCGAATCATGCTTGCATGTATCGATACACACCTATATCTCTCAGAAAACCAGAGAGTGCATGATGTATCGAATCATGCTTGCATGCTTCGATACATATCAGTCAAGATTTCAAGAAACTGATGTATGTATCGATACACATACGTGTTTGTATCGATACATAGGTCAAAATTTTCATATTTGAACGCTGGTCAAAGGGTTTGTATCGATACAAACCATCATTTGTATCGATACATGTCTGTGAATTTTTGCCTAAATTTGCTCAATTGTATTTTCTCTATAAATAGCAATGTGCTTTGTGATTGTAGAGTGAGAGAGAGAGAAAAACCTGTGAGAAAGTGAAATAGCTTTGATAAACTCTTTGGGATTCAAATTGGTTGAAGAATTTGGATCAAAGGGTTATTCTTCACAAGATCATCATCTTCCATCAAATTGCAATTCATTGAAGAGTGAGTATGGGATCATTCGGATAAAGGTTGTACATTTGGTCGATAACGTTCGATACGACTTGCGGTGAATCAGAGGCGTGATCGAGTTGATTTGTGAAGAAGGTTTGGGTTTTTCTTAAGGATTCAAGATTGTGCGATATCTTGAAGGATCAACAGCGAAGAAGCGAGGTACTCAGCTGGACGATCGGTGCGAGGATTTGCGCACGGTTAGGATCGTTGGAATCAGAGGGAGAAGCTTCATTACTTGTTGAGGTTATTACGCATAGTTTGCATTAGATTCGATATAGGGTTATTGGAGTCTTTTGTAAATTGTGCACTATAGTTCAATCGTTTTTAATCAATATACGCTCAAATAACCCGTTTGGTTATTTGGGGGGAGACATATCCGGCCGATCGCGAGGACGACACGAAAGCCGGGGAACTCCCTAATCAATCGTTTGTGTCTTTCTCCCTTAATCTTTTACTTTACGTAATTGCCTTTAATTTTTGATTCGATTGAATTTTTGTGTTCGTACGTGTGCACCAAAATTCAATTGACATATATCTTGATTGTGATTGGATTAGCTCTATATTTTTGTAACTTGCTTGGACTGTGTTATTGGATCGTTTAATTCGAATATTTTGCACACGATCGTTTCTAGTTCTTTATCATCATACGTTCAAGGCTATACTACTTTTTCAGTGATCAATCGGGTGCAAAGAGACTACCGATCCGGTGGTGCTTCCGCGCGTACCTTTTAAACTAAATTTTTTAAAATCAACATTGTTTAAAAGGGCCACTTATTCAACCCCCCCCCCCCCCCCCCTTCTAAGTGGTAGCCAAGTAGTCTAACAAGTGGTATCACGATCCCGGTTTAATTTTGTTCACAAAATTCGGTGGATTGTGCCAATTATTAGAAAACATGGCTTTTGCACCTAAAGGGGCTTATAATCGGGCACCTATATTCAATGGAGATCATTTTGATTATTGGAAAAGTAGTATGCGCATACACATCAATTCTTTTGATGGTGAAGTGTGGAATGCTATTGAGAACGGTCCGTTTGTTCCGACAAACACCGATCCTAATGGCATTGTCACCAATAAGCCTATGGCACAATGGACGGATGATGATAAGAAAAAGGTCAATTACGATGCAAAGGCACAAAACATACTTATTTCATCCCTTGGGATTGAACAATTTTAGCATGTGTCGTATTGTTCAACGGCCAAAGAAATGTGGAATACATTAGTTACTCATTTTGAGGGTACTAATGAAGTCAAAATATCCAAGATAAACACCTTAACTCAAGAGTTCGAATTGTTTCATATGCAAGATGGTGAAACCATTGCGGATATGCAACAAAGGTTTGTAAAAATTACCAACAAGTTATATGGTCTAGGTAAACCAATCACTAATCAAGATGCTACTAATAAGATTTTGAGATGTCTTAATAGGTCATGGCAACCAAAGGTCACCGCAATCAAAGAAGCGAATGATCTTACAACTTTAAGTCTCACAACCTTATTTGGTAAGCTAACAGAACATGAACAAGTGCTTAATTTGTTGGAAAAGCATGAGAAAGGTGAGAAAAAGGAGAAACACAACGAAAAGGAAAAAGAAAAGGATAAGAGGTCCATTGCTCTAAAGGCCTCCAAATCCAAGTCCAAAAAGGTTGAGCAAGTGGAGAGTAGCTCAAGCGAAGACGATTCCGATGATGAGGAAATGGGGCTCTTCGTTCGACGCTATAATAGATATGTGAGAAAGAATGGGATAAGACATTCCGATGACAATCTTAAGAAGTTTCGGAAAGATAGTGGTTACCGCCGAAAGAATGAAGATGTTAGGTACTCCAAGAAAGGGGCATGCTATGAGTGTGGCCAAGTTGGTCATTTCAAACCGGATTGCCCTAAGCTCAAGAGAAAAGAGAAGGAGTCACCGTCATTCAAAAAGGGAAGCAAGGACAAGGGAAAGAAAGCATATGTTGCATGGGAAAGCCAAAGCTCATCTTCCTCTTCATCATCAAGCTCTAGCTCAAGTGGTGAAGATGTATTGGCAAATGTGTGCTTGACATCCTATGATCGCAAGAAACTTGCTCCCAAAAAGGTAAATCAAAATCCCTCTAGCTCATATACGCTTTTAGAATATCATGAGTTGCAAGTCGCTTTTGAAAAGTTACACAAAGAAACTAAAGAGGCTTTTCAACGACTAAAAGGTTTGATGCAAGTTAATAAATACCTTGAGGCAAAAGTTTCGGAAACGGAGCTTGAGTTGAAAGCCCTCAAAGAGTCTATGATTCAAAAACCTCTTGTGACTTTTGATAGTTATGGTAACGATAAGACCGGATGTGATGGATGCTTTTACTTATATAGAGACTTGCGAAAGTTACAAGATAAGCTAAAAGAACCATCCAAGCCGGAGATTACTTTTGCGGTTGATCCATCTAAATTCAACAAATCATTAAAACCTAGAAATAAAAAGTATAAATTTGTTGAAAAGGATCCTAAGAAAAGTAATCCTCATATCGTTTGTCATTATTGTTGTGACAAGGGTCATACTATTGCAAAATGCCATGCTCGAAAAATCTTGGTACCAAAAGGCAAATTGCAATGGTTACCTAAGTTAGGCAATAATGGTGCTACTAACCAACTAGGACCCAACATGAGTTGGGGACCTATTTCAAATGTCTAAGTATGTAGGAAGGCGTCTTGAAACCATTGACAAAAGACACCGACAACAATGGAGTTCAAGACTTATGAACAAGGAAAGCGATGAGAAAAGCTTCAACTCAACACTTACAATGGTGTGGAAATTGATCACTTCCTCCACCTAACACTCAAGGGAAGATTCTATTCTCTACCTTTACCTTTATATTTTTTTTTTACTTAGCATTTGTACATTGTTTCATATACATACAACTTTCACCTTAATATGATATTTGCTTTGATAGTTGTCTAATCCTCCATTTCCAAGAATTTTGCTCAAAAATATTAATAAGTTTTTTAGACTCATACGTTTAAAATGGGGATTTGACAAAAATCATTACAATTGCCATATTAAGTTCATACTTGGTTTGTATATGTTTGTTTTTGTTCTTATATGTGACTTTGTGTGTATACATAGACATACATTTTCATATGATTAATTTTGGTACTTTGATTCATTTATGTGGATGCCTTATCATGCATATATGGTTTAACATGTGTTCTCATGTTATAATGTGCCTTGGTATGTTGGATAATTTTGTTTGTATGGATAATCATGTTATGTTTATGCTTTTGTTGCATTACTTTGTTTATTTCGTCCCGTATTTGGATATGTTACTTGATTAAAATGTCGAAGTGTTACAATATTCATGAGTTGGTTTTGGTTTGTTATTCTACATTCCATGTTTATCATGATATTTGGTATTCGCCATTGATATATTTTGGCATATCTTTGTATGTAATTATTTTGATTAGGAACTTTCATCATATAGTGCATTTCGACAAATGTAAGTGCACGATATGACTATGGTTAAAATTGTTTGAACTTGATACTTCTAATGAGCTCTCTTCTTCTTTTTGATATTGTCAAAGGGGGAGAGATATGGATTGCACAAGCTAAGGATGAATAGCTAAGAATTCTTGAATATTATCAACAATATCAAACACATTATGGCATCAACTCAGGGGGAGCGTGCTTATTGTTAGCCTTGGTGTAATTGCGTCTGTATACATATTGCTATTTTATTGCATATTAGGTATAGGCTTAGCTAGCTTATGCAAAGTTTTGACAATTATCAAAAAGGGGGAGAATGTAAGTGCACCAGTTCATCCTCATGTTTTAATAATTGTCAAAACACATGAAAATAGAGTAGAACATATTTTGGCAACATTACAAATGACTTGACAGCGAAAAACTATTTTTAAACTTTGAAAAATTGATTTTTAGGTATTATGTATCGATACATATACATGTGTATCGATACAAATGTCCTGAAATTACTTCAGACTGATTTTGTGCAATTTGTATCGATACATATATCACTTGTATCGATACAAAAGTGGTCTCTCAGAGGCAGAGAGTCACCTGTGTATCGAATCATGCTTGCATGTATCGATACACACCTATATCTCTCAGAAAACCAGAGAGTGCATGATGTATCGAATCATGCTTGCATGCTTCGATACATATCAGTCAAGATTTCAAGAAACTGATGTATGTATCGATACACATACGTGTTTGTATCGATACATAGGTCAAAATTTTCATATTTGAACGCTGGTCAAAGGGTTTGTATCGATACAAACCATCATTTGTATCGATACATGTCTGTGAATTTTTGCCTAAATTTGCTCAATTCTATTTTCTCTATAAATAGCAATGTGCTTTGTGATTGTAGAGTGAGAGAGAGAGAGAGAGAGAGAGAAAAACCTGTGAGAAAGTGAAATAGCTTTGATAAACTCTTTGGGATTCAAATTGGTTGAAGAATTTGGATCAAAGGGTTATTCTTCACAAGATCATCATCTTCCATCAAATTGCAATTCATTGAAGAGTGAGTATGGGATCATTCGGATAAAGGTTGTACATTTGGTCGATAACGTTCGATACGGCTTGCGGTGAATCAGAGGCGTGATCGAGTTGATTTGTGAAGAAGGTTTGGGTTTTTCTTAAGGATTCAAGATTGTGCGATATCTTGAAGGATCAACAACGAAGAAGCGAGGTACTCAGCTGGACGATCGGTGCGAGGATTTGCGCACGGTTAGGATCGTTGGAATCAGAGGGAGAAGCTTCATTACTTGTTGAGGTTATTACGCATAGTTTGCATTAGATTCGATATAGGGTTATTGGAGTCTTTTGTAAATTGTGCACTATAGTTCAATCATTTTTAATCAATATACGCTCAAATAACCCGTTTGGTTATTTGGGGGGAGACGTACCCGGCCGACCGCGAGGACGACACGAAAGCCGGGGAACTCCCTAATCAATTGTTTGTGTCTTTCTCCCTTAATCTTTTACTTTACGCAATTGCCTTTAATTTTCGATTCGATTGAATTTTTGTGTTCGTACGTGTGCACCAAAATTCAATTGACATATATCTTGATTGTGATTGGATTAGCTCTATATTTTTGTAACTTGCTTGGACTGTGTTATTGGATCGTTTAATTCGAATATTTTGCACACGATCGTTTCTAGTTCTTTATCATCATACGTTCAAGGCTATACTACTTTTTCAGTGATCAATCGGGTGCAAAGAGACTACCGATCCGGTGGTGCTTCCGCGCGTACCTTTTAAACTAATTTTTTTAAAATCAACATTGTTTAAAAGGGCCACTTATTCAACCCCCCCTTCTAAGTGGTAGCCAAGTAGTCTAACATTCTATTCTCTAATTTTACTTCTTCTTCTTTGTACTTGTACTGACTTGAGCGTCGGAGCACCTGCAGGTACAAACCCCCCTCCGTTGATTTCCACCGTCCACGACGTGCAGCTGGCCATCGATTCAACCTTCTGATCAAGGTAAAGATCTGTGATGTTTATCCAAAATACTTAAATTTGTAAGGCTTAAATGCAGTTTTACCCCCCTATTTTGAATAAATCGGAATTTTACCCCCCCTATTTTGAATAAATCGGAATTACTCTCTCTATGTAACTCCAAATTTAGTGGAGTTTGATTCTGTGGAAAGTTAACTCGATTACGGTCATTTTGGTACCTGTTTGGTGAATTATTGATCAAAATTGAGTTATCAAAATTGAGGTACCAGTTTGCTTCTGAGCCTCAACCTCAAAGCTTCGCACATAACTCAATTTTGATCAATAATTCACCAAACAGGTACCAAAATGATCGTAATCGAGTTAACTTTCCACAGAATTAAACTCCACTAAATTTGGAGTTACATAGAGAGAGTAATTACCGTTTTAGTGAAATAGGGGGGGTAAAATTCCGATTTATTCAAAATAGGGGGGGTAAAACTTCATTTAAGCCAATTTGTAAAGAGGATAACAAGAATTCCTAAAACTATATAAATAGTAATAACTATATAAATAGTAATTCTTTATTTATTTGTCAAATAGTACATCTCATATAGTAAAATGCCTCTCATAAATAATATGAGATGTATTTAAGAATTACTCCCTCTGTTTCTATTTGATCGTTCATTTGGTGTTTTAAGAGTATGATTTATCAATTATACAATTTGTCAATTACTCATATCTTTTTCTATAAAACTAATTAATGCTATGTATTTGGAAAACTAAATATATTTTTTTAATTTTTTTTTGGTACATGATATATTAAATTTTGTTTTTTTGTACATAACATATTAAGTTTATTGGAAAAAGAAAGTGTGTGCAAAAAAATAAAAATTTATTGGTGAATTAAAATTGGATATAATAGAAAGATAAGGTGCAAAAATACACTTTTTTAATTTGGTGTTACTATTCTAAAGACATTTAAAAAGAAATGGAGGGAGTATTATTTAGACCAAATATTTGATAAAAAGATAAAAATTATCAAATTTTTAAATATAAAGGTCAATTATGCAAACTGGTATTCAATGGACGGTTAGGGATATCAGCGGGACGGGTATTGATCAGAGGATATTTTACCACTCCTTGCCCCGCCATCTAAAATATTCTCCATCTCCGTCCCCATTCCCCGCTTCGGGGAGTATTCTTCCTCCATCCCCATTCCCACGGATCCCCACAGTTTTCACGGAGATCCATCAACTTTAAAAAAAAGTATCAAATTTCTATCATTTAAAATCAAACTAGTTGTAAAAATATATACAAGTTTAATTATAAAAAAAATAAAAATATTATTGTGAGTCTTGTGACAATTATACACATCATATATAAACAAATGTATACACATACTGTGTGAAAATATAATTAAAAATTATTTATAAAGTATTTAAATATAAATTTATAAATGGTATTTTAATAGTTTTCGGGGACGGAGTCTCCGCCGCACGGAGGATGAAATACCGTTCCCATCCCCAAACCTCTTTCGGGGGAACTTTCTCCTCCATCCCCATCCCATGGGGAAAAATTCACCAACTTTGAATCTCCAAACGGGACAATCTCCGCGGGGATCCCCATTTACGTATGAAATTGACATCTCTAGGTCGGTCAAAATTATTAGTGTAGAGTATATTGTTAATAATTTTTAAAAGTTATTGATAATATATTAAATTATATATTTTAATAATTAATTATATTACAGTGCCTTTTAAAATTAACAATTTTACTAACCAAAAAAGATTAACAATTTTTTTTTTTTTAAAATGTATATTGACGGCTCTCCCATATTTTGACCAGAGTTTATTTTTTGGGTCTAGCCGACCACTTCTTCTAGCAACTAAGAAAATGAAAACATTGAACTGTGGATTAATAAATTTGTACATAATTTGCGGAGGTTCAATTCTTGATGGAAACACTTTTTTGTCAGACTTTATTTATCTCGTGGCTAAATTATAAATTATAAAAGTTTTCTTTCCTTAACAACTAGAAGGTTGATACTAAAAAAGAAGTGATAAATATCACTCAAATTCCCAATTTTGAAGTCTCGGATTCAAACTCCGATGTAGATGTCTAATCTAACAATATTGACATTGTCAATTGAATCATGCCTTACGGAGAACAATTCAAGCTTTTTAACCGAGACATGTTATTAGTATAATGCTTTGGGAGTGTCTTTTTTTTTTTTTTGTCAATTGGGAATGTCCTTTTTAAGGACTTAATTTCCTTTTTTTTTTTCCATTATTTTTTCTCATTGTAATTAAAAAAAAATTATCATTCTTTCTACCTCATTTAATTCAAAATATCACTCAGTTCATAAACAAAATATCAGATGGAAACTTTTTTCTCTCCTGATGTGCCAATTTATGAGCACAAACCATACGAAAATAAAACACAGGGCCGGCCATACCCTAAAGCTGATAAAGCTAGGGCTTTAGGCCTCTCATTTTTAAGGCCATTTTGGCTTAAATTTAGGCCCCATATTTATATTTATATTAAATATTAAAGGCCGCAAAAATTTTACATCAATACCACTATAGTCGAGTGGTTTTGTGTTTTCTCGGATACTGAGTGGGCATGGGATCGATTCCCTTGTTTCACTATTTGTATTTTGCCCTTTTAATGCAAATGAGTAATTTTTTAAATTAAAAAATGAATGACATTATCAGCGTTTATTGTCATTAATTACCAAACACTACCATCCTTCAAAAAAAAAAATTACCAAACACTAACATATTATACTACATTAAATGTTTGCCAAGATCGTGGTATTCTCATAACTCAATTTTTTGAACTCACCAATATTTTAAATATCCCAAACACTACCATATTATACTAAATTAAATGTTTACCTGACAATAATATATTTTACCAAATACAATTATATATATTATTAAAAAAATTATACCTGTTAAAAAAAATAAAATACAATTATACATATGTATATTGCCAAATAAAATAAAATAAATTAGAGAAAATCTACCACAGTCTATATTTTTATTGTTTAAAAAAGTGTGCTTTTTTAAAATAAGTCAAAAATTAAATTAAAAATAATATAGATGCATGGGAGAACATAAACTAAACCTGAGAAAAATATTAAGAAAAATAAATTTAAATTAAAAGAGTATTATGAGAATCACCCATAGTAGTCCAAAAAATTCTATATATAAAACAAAAATCCCACCTTAAAAAATTGCATTTTAAAAATATTACAAAGAAAGGGTACTACTTCTTTAAAAAAATATTATTATTAATTGTAAAAAGGCCTCCTATAAAAATTCGCTTTAAGCCCCATAATATGTTGGGCCGGCCCTGATAAAACAAAGTCGTAAACACTAAATATAGAGGAATGTGTCATTTGATCATTAGCCTTCAAGGTGAGGGGTGGCGGTCTCCGTCTCCGCCTTCTGTAGTCTATACTCTATACTACAGTTGAACAGAAAAAACTCACCATATATACTTCTATAAAGAGCGCAGTAATCACATCTACATAACATGTAATCTAGTTATTCCAAATCCTTTTCCTATTGTTGACTTCGCAACTTAGAGGATCAAACATTATAGAAGAAGCAATTTTCTATGGTAATATGGATTCTTCGATAGGATTTTATTATAATAATAATTAAAAAAGAGAAGTTATTATAAAGCCTACAAACAAACCCTTTTTATTGCAGCTGTGCAAGCCAAAACTGGAGATCTTTTATCTGTAGAATCTGAAACAGTGCCGCCTCCTAATTTATAAAGACAAATCATACTAGAGGCGTTCTCAACAGATTTATTCAAACTAAGGAAATAAAACTAATTTGGTCAATCTATTCTTACATACCGGGTTCATATATTCCAGCACCAAGTGCTACGACAACCCAAAATACGAGAAGACTTATGACAGCAGTTCTCAACAACTGATCATAGTTGTTGTTTTGATGGTCTTCTAATACAATAGATGGATGCAGTGATGGTGAATCCTCGCTGTCACTGATATCATCCTTCCTAACAATCCTGCTGCTGGTGGTTCCAGTTTCATGAGGTTGCACCATATTGCGATTGACCATTTTAGAACATTTCTCGCATGTGCAGCAGCCTCCAAGATATAATGGTAGTGTCGGCAGATTGTCATAAAGAACCTTCTTGTACATCTCTCCTTCAATTTTCAACTTTTTCTTAGTAGCTGGCTTTATAACCTATGTTATGATTCAAATGCTTAAATTAGTTCTCATTTAAGAAAGCACACATGTTTCCAAGTGATAATTTTGTAACAAAAAATGTTTCGTACAGGCAAAGAAACCTGTTATGTGTTTGATAGTACACCACAAGGATAAGTAAAATTTCATTCAATCAAACAATTTATTGAATAGTTGTACACTTCATGATCAACAAGACAACAAATTCACGAATACATTCCCTCTTTTATTTTTTTACCGAGACTGTTCCCTCTTTGCTACTTTTATGTTGATTTATGCTAAATAAACGGAAAAAAGAGTTTACCTGAATAAAAGTCTGAGCAATAACACGAGCAATTGCGGGAAGTCTTATGACAAACAAACAACCAAGACGATTAGGAAAATGATCTTGCAGAATGGAAGAACAAGATCTCAGTATTTGCATGGGAATTCTCAATGGAGATAACCCTTCACAGTCAACCAATACTGTAATTTGAGGGTTCTCTCTATCAACTAAGTGCAAGACACCATATTCTACCTGTGATACTGAAGCAAAAACCATTGGTTACTCATTAAACTAAAGAATGAAAAGTTATAAGTGAAGAATCTATACATGTAAATGTTCAGTAGACAGAAGGAAGCAGCGAGGGGGTTGCAATTTCACAATAAAGCAAATATGAGAACCAGTGGCAAGCAAAAGAAACACTGAATGTGCAAAATAAAAACAACATACCAATTGCCTGAGCAAATCGAGGTTTATCTTGGGAGGCCAGTGAGCTGCAAGCCATCCCAAGCCTTACAATGAGACAAGGTCTGCGCAACAAATCAGATCCATGCCAGAACACCATATTTGACCACATTTCAAGCTCTTCTACTGATAGAATTTTGTAACACTCTCGCCAGCGTATTGTCTTCTTGATTGAGGTAAGGAAGCATAAGAAGTCATTATTAGAAGCCACGTAAAATCTGTGGAGCTCATCCTCGTTGATTCTGCACAAACACCACTAAATCATGGTCCGCTGCAACAGGAGAAGCCAAGAAACATGCAAGTAAATATGCTATTGCTATCTAATAAGGAACCTCTGACCAAGATTTTGAAACTTGCCTCAGGAAATGCAACAATACAAACCAAGAATGAAGTTATACAGAACATTGGCAAAAAAAAATTCAATGATTACTACTGTAAGTACTTAATCCTCGAGTTGGGGATGAATAAAGTGATTACGTTTGAATCTGATGAACATCCTAATGATTAAATTGAATGTTATTATTTTGTGCTTCTCATTCTTTCCAAAAAAGGAGGCAGGAGAAATTCTACATTACCAACAAAAATTACAAAGTGACTATAATCGTATGAAAATCCAATAGCTTAATTTGAAATAGAATTCTGAGTATCATGTTCGGAATAGCATAATTATGCACAAAACCATCAAATACCTTTCTGGCAAACTAATCCCTTGATTTTCCAGCTCTTGGTTGAGTTGAGTCAACCATTTTTCATATTCTAAAACTTCAGGAGCTTTCTCGGGTTGACTGTGAAAAAGGAAAGAAAAATATTAGCAAGAACTAAAGAAAGCCTGCAAAGAGAACTCTTAACAAACCCTAAACAACAATCTCAAACTTATCCAGAAAAGCAAGTAGATCGTGAAAAGCACTTTAGTCATGGGTTTTAGTCAAAAGACTGAAGTTATTCGGTTTTGTGCTGGGCCTAACTCGAACCCAAAAACTATATCAAGAGACGAGGACTCCCAATTTATAGACAACTTTCAGTATATTTCTAGTCGATGTCAGATCTCAAAACACACCAAGGACTAGACACCCGGAGTGTGGACAAATGCAGGTGGCTAAACAAGAACACCACGCATGCCTAGGACTAGTCACCTAGAGCATAAACAAATATGGGTGACCCAATAACAGGTCTTGGATAGACTTTAATACCATCTTAGAATTTGGACTCAACCTAATTCAACCGTAAATCTAAATCAAGAGGTGAGGATTGTCCAAGCTTTATAAGGACTTTACTTTAGAGATTGATATTTATAGTTTATAACAAGCACCAACACCGAAAGACTAAGGTTGATTTGGGGTCACCCTGTACATTCTTAGTTCAATAAACATCAACATTGTACATTACTTTTGGAGAAATACATAGCTGCATATTTTTTGTTTATCAAGATTGGTATTGTTATTTAAAAACAGTGTAATGAACTTGACACATCATTCATGTTGAAACACAAGGAATATACATAGACATACACATAATTGTATAATGTATTGCAAGCAACCAACAAGTTCAGAAAGCAGCACAAAAAGAACAGACCCCAAATGTCATATATAAATAAAAAGACAAAACTTCTCATTATTGACGATTTTTCAGTTCATGTGTGTTTAATTTTATGTAACCAGAATCTCCAAAATGGAAGCCACAGATAAATCAGACTACACAGTTATTTAATTCTTAATTGATGTTCGAATTATAGGTAGGAGATATTATGAGAGATTTAGGCATTTTGGTTTTTCAAATGATATATAAAACAACAAAGCGCAGCTAGACTCTAAATCCTGGAAACTGCACCAAGTTTGAAATAAGTCACCATGTTTCATTCTCAGGAAGACAGTGTAGAAACTGATTTAGTGCGGTTCAATCAGTAATTATCTTGGATTTTGCACAACTTCATGGATGGATTATTGTATACAATAACTACCAGACTACTAACTTGATAAACTGATTATTATCAGATCTACAGAATGATGCCTATATTTAATAGAGAAGTCTCCTAACTACACTTGATTGAAATTGTGTTTTCAGTTTTCTTACTTTCTCTCTGAGTTATATCTGCTTCAATTTCTCAATTGTTTTTGACGATTCTGATTTTTTATAATGTTTGTATAATTTTTTTTTTCAGAAACAGGGATTTGAGTAAAATAATTAGAAACATAGGAATCTGAAAGAAACCTTCCTAACATAAAGATAATAATTTTTCATCAACTCTAATATCACTCCAAATTTTCAGAAACAGGGATTTGAGTAAAATAATTAGAAACATAGGAACCTGATTAATGTGGGATGGTCCACAGTTTGGTTTTGTTGTTGCATATTAGTTATTTGCGAAGCCAACTTTATCAATTCCGCAATAGGTTAATGTCAAATGATCCTCAATTAGGCAAATAACCCTCTAGAAATTATGGGCCGCGAGGTTAATAATAACTTAATAAGCAAATGTTAATATACCCATCACAGCTCTTACGTAGAAAATTATGCCATTCTAAGCTCAAAAGTAAAGTGTTTATAATAACATCGTAACAAGGATAAATTGCACATGTAAGTTTTAGTAAGAAGCCTCAAATCATATACCTAATATTCAAATTGTCCTGCACAGGAGATGGTTCTGCTGCAGATATTTCTGAATCTTGAGAGTCAGTAATATGATCTGAGGTTCCATCACTACATTCCAGTTCATCAGTAAAGACTGTTGCAATGGAAAGGAATAATAATGGTCTTGATAGTACCTGGTAGCAGAAAGAGTATTAACCATCTGCTTCATGTATATAGCTGAATTTGGGATAGTAAAAGGAGAAAAAACAGAAACAACTTGACAGAAAAGTGAGGGAGCTTGTTAATCAATTCTGTTCTCCACTCCTTAACCTTTACAGGAAAAGGGTGTAGGAAATATCATATTGTATATCTTATAATAGCCAAAGATGAAATAATACTGTAAGCACAAATAGCTTTTTAAGGAAAAAAAAAATCTCACTAGTCAAAATAAAGGGAATGTCAAACTTTACTATATAAAATAAAAATGAGTAAGAAGAAAAAGAATCATTTTACGACAAATTCAATAAAAATGCATGATACATAGAAGTAACCCACATAAAACGTTCTGGAACAAAGATTGTCTAGAAGTACACAAATACCAATGATATAGGCATTTTCTAAAGATTTTTAAATGACGCTACTCCAAAATAATTCAACTTCATAGCAAATGGTTTTCCAGACATAACATATTTTTCTGCTTTGAAATGTCCTTTTATATAAACATATATATGTATTGAGACCCTATTGAATTGGTAATCACAAACCTGCATGCTTTTGACCAAACCCCTGAAGGTAGCCCACCTCTGAATCCCTCTAAATGGTGGGTAGACAAGGAATTGTAGACCCTGCAGACCTCGCCACACACATGGGCATCTACTCTTGGAGAACCTCCTTACAGCCTCTAAAGCAGCAACTTTAAGTAAAAAAAATGTGGTACGCCCCAAAGCACTGTTTCCAAAGTCACTATGCCTCAATGAAACAAGGGGTTCACAATATCTTTGTGCAAAGCCTTTAGGACGCGACGCAACCAACTGTTTTTGGTACATTCTTTTCCCAGTGATAGCACTGTTTTGTTTAGAATTAGAGCTCATGCTCATGTTAGACTTATCCACCCTCTCTCCCATGTAAACTAAAGGCAATTCAGTTTCTCTGGAAAGCAGCGCAACAACAAAAAAACAAAAAAAAAAATCAGCTACAAGTTACACCGATTAAACTACAACATTCCGCTATCCTAACCACAAAACAAGGTTTTAAACTGTGAATCTTTGATAATGCTGAAAATTGCACACAAAAGCTGTTGATGCAGTTGCAATTGTGGTCGCAACGCAATCACAAAGGTTCCAGAAACCTTGACATTGAAGTCACGTATCACAATTACAATCACGAAATGTAATTGAAAACCTTGCCACTAAATTAAAATACTAAAGAGTACAAATGAACATGAAATTAACACATGGCGCGTTATTACATGATACAGAACCAACATCTGCATAGTCGCAACTATGTAGCACCGACACTTCTGATGGAAGACTCGCATCTGACACCAACACAACACCGAAACATTTGATTACATTCAGTTATGTCATTTTATCGTATAATTACTAGTCAATTGCCTCCGTGTTGGTGCTTCATAGATAATGAAGAGTGCAAATTCTTAAAATAAATATGAATTCTCATAGTGGTATAAGTAAACACCCTAAGAGTAAAATATTAAGTATCAAATTTGCAACAAATGGTAGTATCTACAATAATTGTTTTGGATGAATATTCATAGTTTTTGGGATCAAGATCTGATTGAAAAGTTAACCTGATTTATGGAGAAAGATGATGGATCGAAAATGTCAGCGTTTTGAGTTGATCTTTGCTTAGTCGCCGATTCCAGAAAATGCTCATTCGTTTTCCGAGTTAATTAAGTAGCAGTTGTATAGTAGCATCATTTGATTCGGGGAACTAGCTGTTAAATGATTACGTGGACGGTGTAGATCTGTTGATTGAGACCTCAATGCTCACACATGTTTTGCACGACTTCATCACGGATAGGAAAGAGAATATGTGTCGTTAAAGTAGTTGTGTGATTTTTGACCATTGAGGTTTTGTAAGGGAAAATCAATTTATTTAATTTCATTTTATTTTATTAAATATAAGATAAGGATAAATAAACTCAAATTCTCATAGAGATTAGTCTAAGAATTAACGTTTGTTTGGTCTATTTTTTTTAAGTTTTAGAAGCTATCTGAAAGTTAAAAGTGAAAATAATAGCTTTTTAGAAAAAAGATAAAGTTGTTTGGTAATTTTTTTTTTAACTTCAAAGTTATTTGGTAAAATATATACTACATCCGTCCCATTTTATTAGACCTCTTTTGATTAAATAACACTCTTCATTTATCATGTTTTGACCATACTTTTTTAATAATATATAAATATAAATATAAGCATATAAAATTTTGTTTGATTTGTTTTGATGAGTATTTTCAAAATGTCAAATTTTTATAATTTTTACTAATAGAGAATTAAAGATATTAGTGATCAAAATCGTGCGTTGACATACGTGCAGTAGTTAAACTAGTTCTTTTATTTTGGGAAGGAAGTAGTATATTTTTTTAAAAAAAGATAATAACAAACTAAAGATAATATGAAACATAAGAAAAGATGATAACAAACTAGATTAAACTAAATTTACTAAAGATAATAACAAAAAACCTCCGATTTGTTTTCCCAAAAGTAGGTTTCAACCTCTTCTCTTAGCAGCTCTTTTGATTCAATTTTACACATTAAAGAAAAACTACTTTTTATGGTTAAGAGCTTTATTAAAATTGTGTTTGGCCCGACTTCTCATTCTTAAGATAATAAAAAGCTAAAAAAAGTTGGGCCAAATAGAGCCTTCATCGTATTTGTAAAGGTGTGAGCAATTATATTTGTCCATTGATTCGTATTTGTAAAGGTGTGAGCAATTATGTTCTGAGAGGATACTCTGGGTTTTAAAAAAAAAAAATTTGATCTTGAGAGTTTGGAGTTTACCTCAAGTGCATACATTGCATTATATATGCGGGGGCCAAATTTGAATCTCGGTCATTTTATTTATCCTCCTTAAAAATGGAGTTTATAGCCATTAAACTATTTGATAAAAAAAATGATCTCAAGATTTATATAAGATGATATAACATATGAAGTTGATTTACATCATGATTTAGTAACTCTTCGAAGAGAAAATTTGCATTTGAGTTATTGATATGTCCATGACTTTTTTTTAAAAAAAATTAATTACGGTTTTGTTACTCTTTTTCTATCGATAGAGTTTCGTTAGAATCTTGAGATGCATAAAAAGAATTAATAAAGATTTTGGTACTAGTCACCAAACATATTTCGTCTATTGGACGTGTCTCAAAGTATCATCAACATCGTCATTTCAAATAGAGTAAATAGGTCTCTACCCCTGCAAAATAGACGTATTTTGTTTTACCTTCCTGTAATTTTTTTTTTGGATTACCCACTGTAATATTTTTTTTGGATTTACGCATTGTATAAAAAAGCACTTAAAATTTTCGTACATTTCAACAAATAAAAATACAGTAAAATATTTAACATTTTAAAATACTTATGTGTGAACTACATTTGAAGTTACATCAATATGATAGTTACTCAACATTAGTATGATATTTCTAGAGACACACCTTATAATTTGATTTATGTGCCGAAACCTCGGCTTAAAAATTGATTGTCGTTTTACGTTGAATTCTGGACCATTTAACATGATGGGTCATGTTATTATCACTATTTTTGCTAATTGTGGTGATTCTCAAGTTTGTTCGGTTGCGCACTCCATTGGTGCCTTTAATGTTATGAAATTTTATTATAAACAATCTCTTAGTTTTCTCCTTGACCTCTTAATCGTCTTAATCACATAGGTTTCGGGGACGATGAGAGCTACTTAGACCTGAAACCACTTTGTACCCTAGATGTGGAGTCAAGTACTTTGTTGCTGATCTAACGTTGTCCGTAACAGGATAACCATAAAGGCAATTGATGGTACTTCACAAAGCATGCTGAGGGACAGTAGTGACCTAGATGGAATTTGTCAATCCTGCATAACAGGATAAATGTCATGGGCCCAATATTGAACTGGACAAAGATGACACCAAGTATGCTCTGTGTTCAATACAAACATAAAGGGCAAAGGGGTAATTATACACGCATACATTATCACTAAAGGTTATGTTATGATCACATGTTAATTTCTCATAACTTGGGTAGCAATGATGTGTTGCTAGATACCGCTCATTATTTATTATATTGAATAAAGGATTTAATATAATTGCCAACGTTATGGAAACCAACAAGGGTCACACACATAAGTACAGTCTAATATTGAGATAATTAAGGAACACCGTAAGGTACCATGTATGTGCAATGTGATAAGGGTATCACGGTAATTTAAACGAGCAAGAACACCATAGGTTATGGTGGGAGGGCGCGCACATGAGTACTACCACTCATGGGGGGCGCGCGCCCTAGTTTTGTTTCTTGTTGGGCTTTGCCCAATAAGAGATATCTTGGTGCACAAGACAAGAGTTGTCTTGATGCACAAGACAAGAAATATCTATAAATAGAGACCTCTTGTCATTGCTCAATACACAACAAAAAGCACAAGAATATTTTAGAATTGAAAATCCTAAAATAATTCTCTCTCTCAATATTCTTGCATAGCCTTCAAACATAAAGGGCTAGCACTCTATTGAAGGTGACTGTCCGTGTGGACTAGTTAGAGGCGTCGGTGATCTTCATTGTAGTTCTTCTGAGATTGGCTGCATCATAAGGCTAAAACAACTTGGTCAGAGTGACTTAGCTGAAGCACCAATGCTAAAGTAATTAAGTCTAAACCACTTGTGCATATTGAAGATGTGCAGATGCAACATGTTGAACAAGATGTCCTAGACATCTTGTCACTGGGTTCAGAGCATGTTAAAGCAACATGTCGAACAAGATGTCCCAAGACATGTGGGTAGGACATCTGAACCCAGTTCAGCTTAAAAGATAATGCTTATCTGTCGCGGTGATTTTCGGACGCCAAGCTATTGATTAGCTTTGGTTCTAAAAAATTATGATTCACCACCGAGTTTTAATTTATCCAAGGGAAGGGGAAAAGATCGAATAAACCCGTAATTGATTTTTAGAGATTAAAGGTTCGGGGGTTAATTATACGAAGGGAATGTATTAGCACCCAAAGTTTCCGTAGTACTCTACGGGAACCTCTTGTAATATATGTATTTTTGTGCTAAAAGATTTGCTTGTAAAAATTGCTTATAAATGATTGGAGTGATGATGAAAGAATGTATTTTTTATTAATTTTTGAATATTTAAAGAAAAAAGAAAAAGTTTTATTAATTTTGATTTGGGAAGACGCGAGGTCTTTTGCACTACGTACCCGTGAAGGATCAAAATCCCGTAGTTCGGGGTAAAAATTGTAAAGTGGTTTGTTTGACTGTTTTTAGGAGGAAAGACGAGTCGTCATCTTAAGTTTAAACTCCTTTTTAATCCGCCACAAACATACTGAAAAGTTGATCTTCCTTTTCTGCCATATGTTATGGGGAATATTGAAATTCTCGACTAGGGATGACTCACGTCTAAACTCTTTGAGAAAAAAGTTTTGAATTGAAAAAGCCAAGTGGCAAAAAGCAGCAGCAGATGGCTCTACAAGTCTAAAAGGAGTAGCAGAATGGAGTCCAGAAGAAGAAACTGAGGCCAGTGGCAACTCTAAAGCACTCAATGCCATATTCAATGGTGTTGATGAAAACATGTTCAAGTTAATCAACACTTGTACTGAAGCCAAACAAGCCTGGGAAATTCTTCAAACAGCACATGAAGGAACCTCTAAAGTTCGAATGTCAAAGCTGCAACTTCTCGCCACAAAATTTGAGAACTTAAGGATGGAGGATGAAGAAACTATATCTGAGTTCAACACTAGAATACGAGATATAGCAAATTCAACCTTTGCCCTAGGTGAGAAGATACCTGAAGAAAAGCTAGCCAGAAAAATCCTTAGATCACTGCCTAAGAGATTTAACATGAAGGTGACTGCAATCGAAGAATCTCAAGACTTGAGCACAATGAAAGTTGATGAACTTATTGGCTCATTACAAACTTTTGAGATGTCTCTGGATGATAAACCAGAGAAGAAGATGAAGAACCTGGCTTTTAAATATGAGGAAAGTCAAACTGATGATGAGCTATCGGAAGCATTAGCTTACCTTACAAAAAATTTCAATAAATCTTTGAGTCAGCTACAAGCCAGGTATAAGTCAAATGTCCCAGACAAAAGGTCCAACATCAAGTCACAGGGCAAGAGCAAGGAGGAGAATACTTCTGAGCAAAACAAAGAAGTAAGATGTTTTGAATGTGAAGGATTTTGACACATCAGACCAGAATGTCCAAACTTTCTCAGGAAACAGAAAAGGTGAATGACAGCTACTTTATTTGATTCTGAGGAAGAGAAGGAAGAAGAACCAACAAATAAAGCCTTTGCTGGAACATTTGAAACTAGCAGCAACATCAGTAATGAAGATCTCCTACAAGAAGAATTGGATGAGAGATACAACAATCTCACCATTAAATGGGAACAATCTTGTGAACTTATAAGAAGACAAGATAAGGAGATGGAGAAACTAGCTCATGAAAAGAAAGCACTGGAGGCTTCTACAGCTGATTGAAAGAACAAGTCACACTAATTGCACAAGAAAATGAGGCATCAACAGCTGAATTAAGAAAACAAGTCACCTTGCTTTCACAAGAAAAGGAGGCATTAGAAGCATCAACAGCTGTGTTGAAAGAACAAGTCACCTTGTCAAACTCAAAACTCACTGAGATGACAAAATCTGTGAGAATGTTAAACAAGGGAACTGGCATGCTTGAAGAAGTCCTTGAGCTTGGTAGAAACCCAAGTGACAAGAAGGGATTAGGGTATGACAACTATAGCAACGCTTCTGAGAAGAAAATTCCCCCAAAGATTAACTCTTAGGACCAGATGTCAAACCACATGTCACAACATCCTTCTCAGCACAAGCATAAGAAGACATAATCCAAACCTCAACAACCTGCTAGACAAAAGAAACAGGTGATAAAGACTCATCATCTGACTCAACACAAGCAGAAAAGGTTTGAACAGAGGACTCAGCCTCCAACTCAACAGAAGAAGCACATGCCAGACAACATGTCCCAACATCATGTTCAACATGTGTCCCCTCAATACAAAGAATACAAGGGACCACTAAAAAGATGTAAACATTGTGGAAAAACTGGGCATTTAATCTCAGAATGCTTCTATCTCCATGGCTACCCTCAGAAGCCTAAGTCACCAAGTCAGAACAAAAGGAAGATCCTACCACCAAGGATGAAATACAAAGAAGTTCTGACTAAAGTATGGAAGCCAACGCCACCCCAACAGGCTCATACTTCTCCAAGAATATCTCCATCTAAAAATTGGTATTTTGACAGTGGGTGTTCAAAACACATGACTGGAGATAAAAGATACCTTAGAGAACTAAAGTCTCACTTAAAAGGAAGTGTTACTTTTGGTGATGGAGTCAAAGGTAGAGTCATAGGCATTGGAAAACTAGCTGGTCCAAACACTCCATGCCTAGATGATGTTCTACTAGTAGAAGGTCTCACTGCAAACTTGATTAACATTAGTCAACTATGTGAACAAGGACTAAAAGTGCACTTCAACAACCATGAATGCACCATTGCTAATGATCAAGAGGTAGTGATGAAAGGGACAAAGTCAAGTGATAAGTGCTATACTTGGACACCTCAAAACAATGGTCCAGAAATAGCTTGCTTGTCTGCCAAGGAAGATATTGACAAGATGTCCCACCAGATGTCCCAACATCTGTACAACGGACAAGAAGCTGAAGAGATTTTGGTTGGGAGTGTAAGAGTGCCTCAGGGTATTCACACGCTCAAAAACGTGTCATAGGCATTATAGAGGTAACGTGCAGAGAAAAGAAACATTAAACATCTGCACGTAAAAAGAGGTAGCCCTAAGTTCTAAATCAAATCTATAAAAGGCTACTAGGACCTCATATGTGATACTACCAAACGTCTCAACATCTTGTCTAACATCCTTCTCAAAAATCAGAAACTCATTCTTCTCAAGAACCCCCTTCAACAATGTCTCAACAATCATCTAAGAACAACAACCCAGATGATTCAAAGACGCAAACAGAAGAGGCATCATCTCAAATGCCTAGGGTTTCAGATTTTCGCGTTGATCAACAAGGAATTATCACAAACGCTGTACCAATCAGCATGATTCCTCCAATAGAAGGCGAAATCAAGAAGAAAAAGTCCAAGGGTTCAAAGAAGAAGAAGAATCCTAAAAGGACGAAAGCTCATGCAACGGGGAATGACAAAATTCAGGAACAAGAGCCTTCAAAAACTGAATGTCAACCTTCTGAGAATCAAGAATCACCAAAGAAACCAGAAGGGTCACATGTCAAAACATCCGGTGAAGCACTCACAACAACATCACCTGATGAACATCGTGACAAGACTACTGAGTCAAGCTCTCCTTCAACCAAAGAAGTTCCTTCGTCAGAAACTACCACCAACATTTTCTCATAATCTCATAAAGAAGATCCTAACTTGGATCAACCTATGCCTTCAGAAGAGGATCCAACACCTGATGTCGAACCACATGTTCCAACATCTGGTCACGATCAAGGTCCTGAACAAGAAGTTCAAGGTCAAGTAATGGAAGAAGAAGAAGATGAAGATGAGGTTCCCCTGGCCAAGATTCTTCAAGGAATGAAGAAAGATAATCAGCCTCAACAGGTCCTTGAAGAAGAAAACTCAGACGAAAGTGAAGGGGTACGTATTAGCATTCCCGTCAAAGGAAAAGCTAAGACGTATAGGTCTAAGCAAGTGGAGACGTCCATCACTGAGAAGAAAGGGAAGAGAAAAGCTGAGAAGAAAGCTACTGGAGAAAAGACTTCAAAGAAGAAGAAACAGGTCGTTGCTGTAAGCGACTCTGAGTCTGATGTCGAGCCTGATGTCCTAGACATCACAACCTCAGGAAGAAAAAGGATTGGAGGAAGAAGAGTTCCTGCAAACATCCCTCCTGCTCCAATGGATAGAGTTTCTTTCCATTCTGAAGAAAGTGCTCAAAGGTGGAGATATGTTTATCAGCGCAGAATAGCACAAGAGAGAGAACTCAACAAACAAGCTCTCGAATGTGAGGAGATTATGGAACTCTTAGAAGCTGCTGAACTGATGAAGACTATCAAGGATCTAGGAGACTGCTATGAGATGCTAGTAAAGGAATTCATAGTCAACATTACTAGTGCTTGCAGTGAAGGAAGTGAAGAGTACAGGAAGGTCAGAATTAGAGGAAAAGAAGTAAAGTTTTCACCAACAACCATCAACGAGTATCTGGGGAGAGATCCATCTATTGAGGGTGATGAAGCTGACTTAGTCAATGAGGTGGCTAAGGAAATTACAGGAGGACAAGTAATTGAATGGCCTAAGAAAGGTTTGTTATCTACAGGATGTCTTAGTGTCAAGTATGCTATCCTCAACAGAATTGGAGCTGCAAACTGGGCACCTACCAATCATGGTTCTGGAATCACTCCAATGCTGGCAAAGATGATCTTCCTCATAGGAACAAAGAAGAAGCTCAACTTTGGTGACCACGTCTTTAACCAAACCATGAAGCATGCTGAGACATATGTAGTGAAGCTACCTATAGCATTCCCCTGCCTAATAACTGGAATGATTTTAAGGCAATATCCAAACATCTTGTACCCTGATGAAGCTCCAACCAAGAAACCTCAAGTTCTAAGCTTTGACTACAAACTGTTTGTTGGTACACATGTCCCAGACATTGTGTTTCCAAAGATGAAGGAAACTGCTGAAGCATCAGGCTCTATGCCTAGAACAAACAAGGAGGATGTACTTGCTGAACTGATGCAAATATCCAAGACCTTGGAATAAACCATCAAGACCAGCACAGCAAGGAAGACCCATGTGGACAATCTGATCAAGTCCATCATGGAGGAAGGTGAAGAAGAAGTTGGAGCGGCTCAAGCTGAAGCAGAGCAACAAGAAGAAGTTTAAAGAACAGACCCTGAGTAATGTAGGAAAATAAGTACTTTTGTATTTTTCCTTTCTGTTCTACTTCTTGAATTTGTGGCCAACCAAATGTCCTAGACATTGGAGGCTTTGACATCCGGCACTAATGATAAGTGCATTTTTGTAAGCTGTTCGTTCTCTTTAAATCAATGAATATTTTCCTTTAACCTTTGTCAAATTATGGTAAAAAGGGGGAGAAATAATTGATGCTTAGAACAGCTTTTTGGCAAGAAGAATCAATCTCTTGCTTACGGATGTATATGGCAAGCTTTAGAAAAAATTTAAAAACTAAAAGCTATGCTTAATAAGTGTGTCCAGAACCTCTAAAAGGTCTAGTAAGTCTTGATCACTCTGATTAAGTACTTTCCGCTGCAACTCAAGACTTTGGTTCACTAAGTCACTAGGTATCTCATCTCTAGACTTAGAAAATTTTGTAATGGATCATATGAAGACAAGACTAAGACTGTCTCATACTAGAATAGGTTCATCACACATTCAAGATTAAAAGAAGTCTTGAATATTGAAGACACACAAGATTCTGAAGATCAAAGACATTGAAGACCTAAAGATCTCAGAACAGAAGATTGCATCAACAGAGATCAATTTGAAGATTGAAGAATTTGAAGATTGAAGACTGAAGAGTGCACACTCAACAAAGTGGTTTGTGGTTGTTTTAGCCATAATTTGCCAAAGGGGGAGATTGTAGTTCTTCTGAGATTGGCTGCATCATAAGGCTAAAACAACTTGGTCAGAGTGACTTAGCTGAAGCACCAATGCTAAAGTAATTAAGTCTAAACCACTTGTGCATATTGAAGATGTGCAGATGCAACATGTTGAACAAGATGTCCTAGACATCTTGTCACTGGGTTCAGAGCATGTTAAAGCAACATGTCGAACAAGATGTCCCAAGACATGTGGGTAGGACATCTGAACCCAGTTCAGCTTAAAAGATAATGCTTATCCATTAAGCACGCGTGTTTGTTTATATTTGAATGAAGCGCGAATCTTTAAGTAACAAGCTGAGATTAGGATTAATGATAAAGTTTGTTATTAATCCTATGTGTTAGATACGATCGGAATCGTATTTAATTTGTGGATAAAGATTAATTTCTTTATCTTTTGGAGTTTGTTTTTAAACAAGTTTGTTTTTAAACTAACTCTTAATTGTAGTGCATCTGAAAGACTGAAGATAATCTGAAGACTTGCACGCCTATAAATAGAACTCAACATAGAGCTTAAAACTCAACCCACAAGAACTGAAGATTGTGAGTTCAAAGCTTTGTGCCTACTGTGCAAAGCATTAGTGGCTCTTGGTATCGTTGTTTGATACTTTGCAGCTTTGTGGCTCTTAGTATTGGTTTTGATACTTTGTAGCTTTGTTGTTGAATGTTGTCATTCAACTAAGTCTTTAAACTTTGTAGTTTAAAGTTGTCGTCACTTGGGATTAGTGATTAGAGGGAGTTGGGTAGGTTCTCATATTCAGGGGGAGTTAGCCCTTGAGTAGAAGATTGCTAGGATTAAGAAAAAGCATACATGCCAATAGGGTTTTTGGTATGGTTGTAAGACTAAGTATTAATTCAGATTAGTAGTGTTCACTTCCTGGATTGGTATCCCCCAGAGTAGGGCTGGTTTGCGCCGAACTGGGTTAACAATTACTGGTGTTCTTTATTGCTTTTATTTACTTCAGTACTGCAATAATATCTGTGATCCTCATAACCAATTGTCGAACCAGTTGTTTGAGACATCTGGACTACAGACACATTGTCCTAGACATTGTGTACGACATCTGTCCTGCCTAGGAACAGAATTTCAATCATCAACGCTCGTGATCGTCTTGTTCGTGATTCAAAGGTTCTTCCCTACAAGAGATCGTGATTCAAAGGTTCTTCCCTTCAAGAGGTAAAAACCCTAAAACACATATCATGCCCAATTCGTAAGGATCAAACTAAGGAAAATTTTTGAATTCCGCTGCTTAAAATAACGCTATTTTCCTTCAGTGGTATCAGAGCCACTTACGAATCCATGATCTGATGTTTGTTTAGTTCATGTATTTTGTTTTAATTTGATTAAAACACCTAATTATGATTAAAATCGAGTAATTAAAATTTGGCATCTATTTGTGTAAAATTTGATGATTGACATTGAAACGGCTTCGGAATCCGACAATTGTATGGTGAAGCAGCGATATGTTAATCGTCATAAGTTTATACAAATAAGAATGATCAAGACTTATATGTGATATAAGTGATCGTGATGCAAGGCGGTGTATTTGATGCATCGTTCATAATTTCGTTCATTAAAACATATTATGAAAGTTATTTGATATTGAAGCGATTCATGTTCATTTGCTTTGGAATCCGACATTAGTATGGTGAAGCAATGACATGTTAATCAATCATATTGAATTTCGGTCATGAAAGGTTTTGACGGCACGAAATTGCTGCATTAGGATTCGCGGAAAAACAAGGGTTGTTTACGTGCCTGCGCTAGGCGCAGGGTATGCTGCGCTAGGCGCAGATGGCAGAATGAAAATTGGTTTTCAGCTGCAGACCTGCGCTAGGCGCAGGGCAGGCTGCGCTGGGCGCAGATGACAGCAGCCAATTTTTGATCGTTCGCCAAAATTTT
The DNA here is from genome assembly GCA_030408175.1 of Trifolium repens. Lineage (NCBI taxonomy): Eukaryota > Viridiplantae > Streptophyta > Magnoliopsida > Fabales > Fabaceae > Trifolium > Trifolium repens. The sequence goes on along the minus strand of CP125843.1, from coordinate 34,940,439 downwards.
AATTTTATTAATCTACAGGACTTAATCTGATAATAATAAAATATGTGTTTATTATTGTGTTTTTGTGATGATTGGTTATGGCCTTAGTTTACTCTTTTGTTTTAATTTGGGATTTTAAATACGGCCTGCGTGTCGTGCCTCTCTCTGAATTTCTTGATGTAACTTCTTTTCTCATCTTACTCCCTCGTATGTAAAACGAGTATTCTTTGATGTAACATTATAATAGAATTACAAGAGGAACAAAGGAGGACAGCCATGAAGATGATGCTTGGAGAAGTAGATCATCGTTAGGATAGTTTAGGGTTCTCTCATTGGCTTGAGAGGACACTTGCGTTAGGAGGCCATAACCATATCATTTTATATTATTGTATGTATGTATGTTGATGCATGTGAGAGCGTTTAATATGTTAAACAAGCCAGTGAGATCAAACAATTAAATATCCCTCAAAAGACACATAAGAGATTAATAAAGAAAATGTAGGTTCGCCCACCGCGGAGTGCATTCTCTTTAATAATAAAATATGTGAATATTAAGTTTACGCTTTCCAAGCTTTAGAACTCATCAAGACTAGTATCGAACTATGTAGGTTCGCCCACCGCGAAGTGCATACTCTATATTGGTAAGGTGCGATGGGATAATTGTAATATCCAACTTCTAAAGTAAGGGTCAAACTTAACTTAACAAATATAATGAGATTATATGAGTTTAAGAAGCAATGGTTGGGAATAATTCATAAGATGAATTAGAATAAGGAGTTATTCACCCAATTGATATATTCAAGAATTGTATGAGATACAATTGGAAGGAGTTCCTACCTAAATAACTAAGTCTTGTGTAATCCGCCCACCGCGGACTTAAGACAAAGTGAAATATGGATCTTAACCCACTAGAAAATCTTCCAACGGGATTTTCCGAATCAAATGGTGAGGGTCATTTGTTTTGAATAAAATAGTGGAAGCATTTTAATAAAAGTCCTTATTAAAAATTATACAAATATCTTACATATCTTTGTAATTAAAACTTTATACAATATAAATTATATTGTCCTTATGAAGGACAAGAATCTTAGAAAAGAGTTTCTGAATTGGTACACAAATTGATAATTGTTCTCAAACGCAAGAAGAACTATAAGCTATTGAACTATACTCTATAAAAGTACCTACTATAAACTAGATTGGAAAAAGATGCTTGTCAGAAGCATCAAGTTGACATCTAGATATAGAATATTTCATACTTTTAAAAGAAATGATGAGATCATTTAAAACGAGTTCTTTTGAAAGAACGACAAAGTATGATAGAATTTCTCAATAGACCAAAGAGTTGGTCATAGGTTCAATCAAATCAATTTTAGTGGATAGATATGGTCAAAATTATTATATCTATCGGAAAATTGTTGAATTGAATGAGAAATAATTTGCACTGTCAAAGAATAGAGATATGATATAAATGAGATTTATACTCCTCTTATTTGAATAGAACAATAAAGGTTGCCAAAGGAGAACGGATGTTTCAAATTGGTTGAAATGGGAGTGCCGTAGATAGTTCATGAAAGAGTCAAAATAAAAGAATGAAGTGAGACTTCAATTTTGTACATCTAGTTATAGAAAGTCAAAGTTTTTATTTCTACATCAAGGGTATATGATACACGATGTTGAATCTCTAAAGAGGTGCTTAAAGAATTAGAACATTGACTATAAGTTTAAGTCAAGCTATGTTTAGAATGAAACAAGTTGTTTCATTGACAATAAAAGCTATGCCATGACTTAAAATCAAATTTGAAATAGAATACAATAATTGTTATTGAGTTCTATTTGGTAATAGAAGTATTAATTAAATACCTTGTATTGACAAGATATGAAAAGTAGCTTTGAATGATAAGGCAAGTAGTGGTCCCATCATTTGAGCAAAGTCTTCTATACTAGTGCTCCAAATCAAGTAATGGACTAGGGCTCCATGATCTTGATAAGAACATCTATAACAGTTGTAATAAGAGCCAAATAAGATTTGGACCTTATATATCAAGAGCATTGTTATTTAGTACAAACATTTGATGTGTTAATTACTTGTTGAAAGTAAATTGACACATGATCTATTTGAACAATATACATGAGATGTATGTCGAGTACTAAACATACACTACTACAAAATGTGGAATAGACAGCGCACTTTAGACAGCGCTTATTTACAGAAGCGCTATTAAAAGAAACACGAAAGCCTTATGCGGCATTTATTTTGAAAAGCGCTGTCTAAAGTACTATCATTTTACTGCGCTTCTTTTGTAAAAGCGCTTTTATAAGCTTTTAAAAAAATTAAAATCTAGAAAAAATCTTTAGACAGCGCTTTATAAAAAAAAACGCTATCTAAAGTCTATCATTAGACAGCGCTTATGAATTAACAAAAAACGTTGTCTAAGATACAAACATTAGACTACACTTTTAAATCGAAAAGCGTTGTCTATGTTTAATTTTTTTTTGTCAAGTCTATCTAGATTTCTATTTTATTTTATTAAAAGAAGATAAAAAAAGAGTGTATTAATATATGAATTGAATTCACCCAAAACCTGTAACAACAAAATTCGCACAATTCCAGAGAACAAATCGCTTACACATGCACCTTCATCTCTTCCTCTCCAAGCCCTTTGTTGCGGCACATAGAAACCCAGAGAAGTCCCTTTCATCATGTTTCTCTTGAATCAACCAGAAACCCTTAACTTCTTGAATCACCCAGAATGATTCATAGAGAAACCCTATCATCGTTTTCCTCGAAACCCTTCTCAAATTACACAGAGAGCGATTCAGATTGAAACCCTTGTCTTCTTCTCAAAACCCAGTGATATGATTCATAGAAAATTCGATTGTATCGTCTTCTTGAAATCCTATGAGTCACAAACCATTCTCACACAACTCTTTCCGTCATGACCTTGGACAAGCGATTCTCTTTTTATCTGCGCATGACCTCACAACGCTCAATCTTTGTCACAACCTAGTTGCGACGTTTCCAATTTCATATGGAAGCATATCTCACGGCTTTCGTCTCTCTTTCGATCTGAGGCATTGAGTTTTATTCTTTTTCTCAAAGGTACTATCTTTTTGGTGCATATAACTGATATAATTTTTGTTTTTCATCTAGGTGTCACTTGTTCCTATTTTTTAAATTTTTTAATGGATTCATCATGTTTGTGTTTGTATTCAAGTTAGGGGTTTCCATTGAATTTAAGTTACCAAATAGAATCTTCCTTAAATTAATGATATTGTTGTTATAGTTATAGTTATAGTTGTTTTGAATATGATGAGGAGAAATGTTAGGCTTGTGGGCTTGTTAGTGTCTTTATAGTTGTGCACCTTAAATGAGTTGTGACCATAGCATTGACACTTCTGATCGAAAGAGTGTCCAATGACACATATGATTACATTCAATCAATTCATTTTTTCAAATTATTATCACTATCGCACCGATGTCTATGTTAGTGATTGACATTCATAATTTGGTTGAAAATGTTGTGGCAGGTCCTAGATGGGCAAAATACTATATAGGCCCTCTACAATTTATCATATGCTTTGGGACAATAATTGGTGGTCCTCTTGTCGGAGGAAAAAGTCTCAAGGTAATGACATAATAAGGTTCATTTCATTTTACCTTTATAACTTATGAATTTTTCCACTTTCTTATACTATAGTTTCATTAATTTGCTACATTTTTCTTCTTTGCAGTTCATTTACCAACTATACCATCCAGAAGGATCAATGAAGCTTTACCAATTTATCATTATATGTGGAGTTGTAACAATGCTGTTAGCTCAATTTCCATCATTTCACTCCTTGAGACACATTAATCTGAAAGAAAAACACATTGGCATTGACAATGTATGCAGAAAAAACTTGTAATGTGATTCATTCAATTGACTGTTTTGCTTGTATGATTCAATGCAGGTCATTCAAAAGACGCGTCGCCGAGACATTATTCTGTAAAAGGTTCTCATGCAGATAAATTATTTGGTGTCTTCAATGGTATTTCAATCATTGCTACCTGTTATGCTAGTGGGATTATTCCAGAAATTCAGGTTAGTGGAACCAAACATACATATCCAGAATCAATTTTTTCGGCGCATAACGAAACACACTTATTTAGTTGTGACAGAATAAGAAATTAAGAATCAAAGTGACTGATTATTATTCTTGTGCAATTTTTTAGGCAACTTTGGCACCTCCTTTAAAAGTAAACACACTTATAGTTATCAATTGATATTTGAAAGGGTACCATCCCAAATCAGTTAGTAGTTAATTCACCGCATTGTCTTGATTGGTCTTTAGTATCATGATTAGTCTATAGATTTTTTAGAGTTTTGTGATTGTCTTGTGTGTAAGTTATAAGATGTTTACAAATATGAGAATGCTGTGGCCTAGTGGAAGTTTGTAGAAACTACTTCTAATATAATCTAATCTAATATAAGAATTGTAATTACCATTATACTTCCATAATTACCCTCAAATGTTCTAATTAAAAGCCTAATTTTGTGTACTTTGTTGTCTTTTTTCATTTTAAAAGCCTAATTTCTAATTAATCAATAACACATCTTTCCCTTCTTGCTTATTTGTTTTGGTGTTGTTTTTGGATTTATCGGGTTTTAATAAGGATGTTGCGAAAAAGTATTTGGAATTGATGGGGGCATCAGAGAGGGTTGGAGGACAAGTAGAGGAAGGTTCAAATTGTTGAGATGGTGGTGTTTGTGAATCGCGCACAACTAATCAAGGATCAGACTAGCTTGGTATTGCGGGCACTAAAGAAATCAAGCCTTTAGGAATTTGTGGTTAATCTCATGGTACATAATTTGGATTTGTTGTCTGTTTATTTTTGCAGTTATTTTGATGATATCTTATGGTCATTTGGTTTAACAAATAAGATGGTGGTTGATTATTTACTATATGAAATTATTATGGTTTAGAAATTTTAATGAAGATACACATGTACACATTGTGTTTTTTTATGATTGTTCTTGCCCATCTAGAATCTATGCTCACTCGGTGTTGTAACTAAAAGGTCAATTTTCCCTTCGTACTTCTTCCATAAATCAGAATCCCAATCAAAAGTTATACTTCCTTGTACATTTTATTACTTCTTTTCAATCGATTTTATTCTCATGTAAAGAGATTTATTTTTAACTTCACATTGTTTTAGTATCATTTATGTCAAATTTAATTTAGTTTGAAGAAAAAAAATGGCATGGTCATTTAAAATTTAGTTCCCTCTATTTAGTTCCCTCTTGCTAGGTGTAGATTAGGGAGGTTGTGTAATTGTTGAGGTTGGTGAGTTTGTTGGGTAATGATTTTTTATGGTTCCAATTCAAAAGGGACAAATTATTCAGTCTAAACGAACAATGACTTTCTGAATTTACTTTCATATTGGTACACTACAAGTTCTGTTTTTGCTTTGGTGTATGAAGCCTAGTGAGTTGTGTCTTATGTGTGGTTTCTGGTAGTTTTTTTTGTAATGGCAGGCTGCTTTTGTAGTTATAATTTAAGTGTTTTTGTTTGGTCATGGTTCTTGGTAGTTTTTCTCCATATTGTGTTGTTTCTTTGGGTTGGAGGTTCTTGTTGGGTGAATGTGCTGGTGTTCTGTTGGTAATGGAAGATGTAGGCCTTCCATACACTAAAATATTTGATACAATGTGTGTGGATGGATATGCTCAGGGTTGGAATTTGGAGCTGATTAATATGTGGTAGTTTGTGAAGAAGAAAAAAACCATTTTGTTCCTTTTACATTCAATGACTTCTTTTAGTGTACTTGAGCCATATACTAACTGATAACCTTATTTTAACTGTGATATCATGCAGGCTGTAGTTAAAAAAATGATGACTAGTGACCTTTTAGAGTTCTTTTGTCTGGAGGACTGGACTCATCACTTTTTGTTGTTGTGGCTAATCAATATATTTGGCTAAATTTGATGTTGCTAGCCAGTTGGGATCGTAGTTACACACTTTCTGCATTGGTTAAAAGGTTAGAGTTATTTCCACTTTGTTTGGAGATAATGAGTTGTATTTATCCATCTTGTTCTTCAATGTCCAAAACTAGTAGTATTTTTATGCTTCATGAAAATGATTTTTCCACCATTTAGGGCTCTTCATATATGAAAGTTGCATAATAGGTAGCAAATTTATCTTTGACACTTGTCATCATGAACTTCATTTCACGGTTCAAATGACTACCTCACTCATTATCTCATCATTTTTCACCTTGTGCCGATGAAATAATTATTGCTAACTCAGGTAATATTTTATTTTTGCTATATCAGGAAGGTGTATAGCTACACTTGAGGAAGTCATTTACCGTATTGAAACATATGATGTAATGACTATCAGCAAGTCAATCGTGTATGCTCGTGAGGTTGGTCGATGAAGGGAGACATGCAGCAAGTCAACCGTTGTCAATCCTCGGTCGTCCATCAGTGCAATCATGTAATCTGTCATCCCTGCTCTTGCTTCACTATATACCTCACTCTTCATCCTTATTTCTTTGCTGCCACTGTCTTTAATGCAAAGTTATGGTTCTTCTGCATTTTGCAATGAAATCGTCACTCGAAGACAATTTTCATAGAGTTCTCTTTACTATCTTCAAATTAGAATGCGTCCTTGTTCAAGATTTGGTTCTCGATGGTGGTTAGAGCTACAACTTGATCATTTTAAGATTTATATTGATAATGTTCATATGATGAATTCAAATTCGAGTCAAATAGTGATTAGCTTATGCGGTCTGCTTATTGTAATGTAATATATTTAGATATTCTCATTTTAGTTTTTAGAGCAAAAAGAGTATTGTGTATTAATATTGAATTAATATTGAATATGTAGTTAACTTTGTAAAAATTATTGAAAATTTTGCTTATTTAGATATGTAAGTATTTGGTTGTTGAGTTTTTGTGTTTTTGACTACTATAAATCCATAAATGAATATTTTATTTTATTTTAAAGTTGTTTGAAGGTTCTGTATTTGGAATGGAAACACCTTTAGAAGTGCTTTTTTTTTTTCAAAAAAGGTAGGATATGCCAGCGTTTGTTATCTAAAGCGCTATCTAAAGTTAGGATATGACAGCGCTTATTTGTAAAAGCGCTATATAAACATATCATAAGATAACGCTTATAAGTAAAAAGCGCTGCCTAAATGTAACATAAGACAACGCTTATAAGTAGAAAACGCTATCTAAACGTAACATAAGACAATGCTTCTAAGTAAAAAGCGTTGTCTAAAGGTGGCATATAATAGCGCTTACATCAAAAGGAGCTGTCTAAAGATGACATTAGACAACGCTTTTACCTGATTATTAAGCGCTGTATATACTTTTAACAGCGCCAGAATAGATAGCGCTTATAAAACGCTATCTAAAGCCAAAAAAAGCGCTGCCTAAAGCCTTTTTTGGCATAGTGATATTTATATTGAGTATATTTTACTTCATTTACATTGATGATTAAAATCATTAGATGGAGATATGTGTGTGACACAAATTAGAAAATCTTTGAATTTGTCAAGGAGTTCGATAAATGGAGTAAAATGATATGACTCGACAAAAGTATTTAAGTCATATGAATAAGTCATAGTAATAAATACTTAATTAAAGGAGTATAATAAACTAATTTTATCACATCATGTTTGACATGATATAAGATAGTTTAATTATATCATTGACTCTTAGAAATTTATTTGCTTATAATTAATCTTCACCCACAAATAGTTTCCCTTTTTTTAAAGTAATCATAAAAACACCATATATATGATATAAAGGTTAGACCACCAAGTTTGTCTTTATGAAAATTTGGACTAAAAATTTATCAGATAAATTTAATTCCAAAATTGGAAGAATAAATATGTGGAAATATCCTAAAGAATCTAAGGGATACTGGTCTTATATCACTCTTGGGACAAAAGTTGTTTTGTTGCTAGATTTGAAGCATTCCTCTAGTGGGAGTGTGTCTCTAAAAGAAACAGTGGGAGTGATATAGAACTTGAATAAGTTCAAGTACCACAAAATATATTTGTTTGAAAAAGGGAACATAAACCGGTTCCTCAAAGTTGTTGAAGGACCATCAGTTTAAGTTGCACAAAATCCTAGATAAGTCTAACATATTACATGGGTGAGATGTATGATCTAATCATGACTCAACAAGGTGATATGGTTTTCATGAAAGATGAATCTTTGACTTGGTAAGAGGTCGTAAAAGGCCTAAAATCTGAGAAGTGGCTAAATGCCATGAAATCTTGTACATAATCCATATACACATACCTTATGGTGATAATGGTATTGTCATCAGGATGAGTAAGACTCATACGATGAAAGTGAGTATTCTTATTGAACACTGATATGGATGGTATTGAGAATACCCTTTAAGATTTGATTGATCATTTAAGGTTTCACGCAAAGTCATAATGCAAGTTATGATGAAATCATAATTGTAATCATAAAGCTTAAAATCTGTTTAAATTCTATTTACTGAATATTGTACTACAAGTTTTAGCAGATGGACAACAAAGATGCATTCCTTAATTGGAGTGACCTCATATATATGTACTAGACATATACGAAGGGTTTTGCTTGATTCAAAGGATGCTAGAAAAGTATACAATTCGTAGCTATCTAATTTTGATTATATCAAAATTCTCAGAAGTTTAATTATTTGTCCCTTATAAATTCGTTTTTCACAAAACTTCAAAAAGGAACAAATAATAAAATCTTGTGCACACAAGGAGGTTAGTGGGAGTAATAATATTAATCTGGTGTTATATGTGGCTGACATATTAATCATCAAAAACCTTTTCCTTTTACATGTGAGACATGGTTAAGGAAATAACTCTTGATGAAATACTTAGGCAAGAATTCCTAAAGAGTTAGGAATATCCTATGTATTTGGGCAAGGATTCCTAAAGAGTTAGGAATAGCCTATGTACATATATTGATGAAGTGTTCAGACACTTGATGTGTAAAATCAACGCATGTGTCAGAAGATTGGTCTTTGTCTAAAGGACAATAGCATATCTCATTGGATGAGAGAGAGACACGTGAAAATAATCCATATGCTTTGGAAGATGGATTAATCATACACATCATAATATGTACTTAATCAGATACACCATATGCTTGTAGCATATTCAATAAGTACCAAAATTGAGACTAGTGTTGGACACTAACTGATCTTCAAGAATATCCCTAAGGACCTTAAAAGGAACTAAGGACCATTTCTTGAAATATGTAGGTGTGGGAAATATCATTAAAAGGAAGTTATATTGATGGTAGTTTCCATACTGATATATTGTATATCATGCCTGAATATAGACATTGTAAGCTATATAGCTTAGTAATATGTTTATTTCAGTTACAGAGGTGGAGTATTTTGGATCGTTTAGCTCATGAATGAGCTAAAGCTATATTTCTGGTGTTGCAGATTACATTAAATCACATTAGTGATGGTAATGGTTTGATCTTGCAAACAATAACGGAGAATAGATCTCACCGACGATTCATATATATACTTAGACACTTCTATATTTCGATAAAGATCGAAATAGAAAGTTGGATAGATACGTAAGGTACCAACATAGGAAACAGTTCCTAATCCACTAACAAAGGCTCTTGCGCAGTTGAAGCGTGATGGGCATACTAGGTCTATGGGTATTAAGGTAATGCTTGATTGGCTCTAGTGCTAGTGGGAGATTGTTGGAGTAAGCCCTAGAGGCCAATACTTTAGTGCTTTATTTATTAATAATCATAGGCATTTCTTTATTATGTTTGTAACGTTCAAAATAATGAAGTCCCTAGAATAGAAAGTCCGTTTAATATTAAGTGTGACTTAATCATGAGATTACATTAAACATAAAGACGCTATTCTTAAAGTATCCATAGTCGAGCTTTAAGGTGAAAAGGGATAACCTTAAAGCATAAAGACTATTATGAAGATAGACTAATGATCGCATCTCATGGATCATGGGATAAGGAGTTATCAAGTCTTGACATAGGTATAAGAAATATTATGAGTAATATTTATACCGGATTGACCCGCTATGAGAGTACTACATGCAAAGTTATGCGAAGTGTCATAAGTTACTCTCATGGTGATAATGGTGTAAACCGCCCTTAGACCTGAAACCACTTTGTACCCTAGATGTGGAGTCAAGTACTTTGTTGCTGATCTAACGTTGTCCGTAACAGGATAACCATAAAGGCAGTTGATGGGTACTTCACAAAGCATGCTGAGGGACAGTAGTGACCTAGATGGAATTTGCCAATCCTGCATAACAGGATAAATGTCATGGGCCCAATATTGAACTGGACAAAGATGACACCAAGTATGCTCTGTGTTCAATACAAACATAAAGGGCAAAGGGGTAATTATACACGCATATATTATCACTAAAGGTTATGTTATGATCACATGTTAATTTCTCATAACTTGGGTAGCAATGATGTGTTGCTAGATACCGCTCATTGTTTATTATATTAAATAAAGGATTTAATATAATTGCCAACGTTATGGAAACCTACAAGGGTCACACACATAAGGACAATCTAATATTGAGATAATTAAGGAACACCGTAAGGTACCATGTATGTGCAATGTGATAAGGGTATCACGGTAATTTAAACGAGCAAGAACACCATATGTTATGGTGGGAGGGCGCGCACATGAGTACTACCACTCATGGGGGGCGCGCGCCCTAGTTTTGTTTCTTGTTGGGCTTTGCCCAATAAGAGATATCTTGGTGCACAAGACAAGAGTTGTCTTGATGCACAAGACAAGAAATATCTATAAATAGAGACCTCTTGTCATTGCTCAATACACAACAAAAAGCACAAGAATATTTTAGAATTGAAAATCCTAAAATAATTCTCTCTCTCTCTCCCTCAATATTCTTGCATAGCCTTCAAACATAAAGGGCTAGCACTCTATTGAAGGTGACTGTCCGTGTGGACAAGTTAGAGGCGTCGGTGATCTTCATCAACGCTCGTGATCGTCTTGTTCGTGATTCAAAGGTTCTTCCCTACAAGAGATCGTGATTCAAAGGTTCTTCCCTTTAAGAGGTAAAAACCCTAAAACACATATCATGCCCAATTCGTAAGGATCAAACTAAGGAAATTTTTTGAATTCCGCTGCTTAAAATAACGCTATTTTCCTTCAGCGCTGTCTTCACGCGCCGTCACGCACCTGCAAAGGAAGAAGACGAGCCACGTCACCCACCCCTGCTCTGTCATCGCCACATCACCCATTCAGATCCAGCCACGCCACCCATACACATCAGCCTCCACGGCATCAGCCTAGTCACACCCCTGCCCAACCACTATCTGCCACGTGTCGTCCCTTGCCATGTCACTCATGCACCTCAGCCTCCACGTCATCAACCTCGTCATACCCCTGCATAACCACCATCTGCCACGTTTCATCCTCGCCACGTCAGCATAAGACCCTAAAATTATAGTTTTGCCCCTACATTTTTTATTTGCATTTTCACCCCTAAACTTTCCTAAATTACCATTTTACCCCTAAACTTTCAAAAATTACATTTCCACCCATAATTTTTCAGAAATTCTAGATTTACCACTGATTTTATTGAAATTTACAGTTTTGTCCCCATATTTTCTATTATTGCCATTTTACCCCTGACCTAAAAAAAACCTTCAAAATGCCTCTGAGACGCCAACCACGTCATGATTTGGAATTGGAAGATTTACGGGCGCAAATTCAACAGTTGCAAGAGACAGTAGATGCGCAACAAATCCTATTGGATGAATACCAACGACAATCCGAAGTTGACACATCCAGTAGCGATTCTTCCGTTACTAGACATTGCCGACCACCTCGAAGGTCAGCTAGAAGTGACGACATCAGGGTCAAAATACCTGATTTTGAAGGCAAACTACAACCAGACGAGTTTGTAGATTGGCTTCAAACTGTCGAACGAGTATTTGAGTACAAGAGGTACCCGAAGAAAAGAAGGTAAAGATCATTGTTGTCAAGTTAAAGAAGCACGCCTCCATATGGTGGGAGAATCATAAAAAGAAGCGTGAACGTGAAGGAAAAAGAAAGATCAAGACTTGGGAAAAAATGCGGTGAGAACTAACAAGAAAGTTTTTACCTTTCCATTACTACCAAGACAACTTCCTTCAACTACAAAATCTTCGCCAAAAGCAAGAAAGAGTCGAAGCCATTAGTGTCTTTAATCACAAAAGCTCAAGTAAAAGACGCTGTAGAAGAACTTACAAACTATGTGCATTGTCTTGTTGTTCGAGCCCAACAAAGAAGTTGTCCTACCAGCAGAGATTGAGCAACTACTTGCTGACTACATGGATGTTGTACCGGAAGAAGTTCCACATGGATTGCCGCCGATGCGAGATATACAGCATGCCATTGACTTCATCCCTGGAGCAGTCATTCACAACAGGCCAGCATATAGGATAAGCCCCCAGGAGCATACTGAAGTCCAGCGACAAGTTGAAGAACTGTTAAAGAAAGGGTTAATACGAGAAAGTATTAGTCCTTGTGCAGTTCCAGCCATCTTAGTACCCAAGAAAGATGGAAGCTGAAGAATGTGTATTGATAGTCGAGCTGTCAACAAAATCACCATCAAGTACCGATTTCCCATACCTGGACTTGATGATTCACTAGATCAGTTGCATGGTGCCATCATCTTCTCAAAGATTGACCTTCGTAGTGGATACCATCAAATTAGATTGAGGCCGTGAGATGAATGGAAGACAACCTTAAAAACCAGAGATGGTCTTTATGAATGGACAGTGATGCCCTTTGGTTTATCCAATGCTCCCAGTACTTTCGTGCGATTGATGAATCAAGTACTATGTCCTTTCATTGGTAAATTTGTGGTTGTTTACTTTGACGATATCTTAATCTACAGCAAGGAAAATGCAGAACACTTAGAGCACCTTCGGCAAGTGCTACAGACCCTGCGCGAACAAAAACTTTATGCTAACCTAAAGAAATGTTCCTTCTTAAGCAATGAAGTCACCTTTCTCAGTTACATCATCACTTCTGAGGGGATACACGTTGATCCAAGCAAGATAGAAGCTATAAACAGCTGGCTCATTCCAAAATCAATCAATGATGTGTGAAGCTTCCATGGATTAGCATCATTTTACAGGCGGTTCATAAAAAATTTTAGTTCTGTTGCGGCCCCGCTCACAGATTGCATTAAAGGAGACCAGTTCCAATGGACCGAGCCTGCACAAAAAAGCTTTGACGAACTAAAGAAGAGATTGACCAAAGCACCTGTGTTGACCCTTCCCAACTTTGATCAAGTGTTCGAAGTCAGTTGTGACGCTTCCAACACTGGAATCGGTGCTGTGCTAAGTTCAAGAAGGCCATCCAATAGCTTTCTTCAGTGAAAAGCTCAACAATGGGAAGCTCAAGTACTCCACTTATGATAAGGAGTTCTATGCCATCGTTCGTGCCTTACAACATTGGAGTTACTATTTATTGCACAAAGAGTTTATCCTCTATTATGATCATGAGGCTCTCAAGCACCTAAATTCCCAGTAGAGGATCAACCGCAAACATGCAACATGGACATAATTTTTGTAGCCTTATCCATTCTTGCTCAAACACAAGCGGAAGTCCAAAATGTTGTTGCTGATGCTCTTAGTAGACGACATAACCTACTTTCTACTCTACAGATGAAAGTTATTGGTTTTGAGTCTATCAAAGAGTTATATGAAAATGATCCTGACTTTCACCAGATCTGGAGTGCGACTGAATCTCAAGCCTTCCAAACTTACTATCGACATGATGGATATCTGTTTAAAGAAAAGGTGTTGTGCATTCCGCGATGTTCACTGCGAGAAGCAACCATTTGGGAAGCCCATGATGGAGGATTATCAGGTCACTTTGGACGAGACAAAACTGTAGCTTTCGTCAAAGAAAATTTTTATTGGCCAAAGCTAGAGAAAGATGTTAACAAGCACATTCAAAGATGCAGGATTTGTCATTTGCCAAAACCAAAAGTCAGAACACGGGGTTGAACATGCCACTACCAGTTCCCAAAGCACCATGGAAGATGTTAGTATGGATTTTGTCCTTGGTCTACCTCGAACTCAGCGACAGATTCTCAAAGATGGCTCACATCATTCCTTGTCAGAAGAACAATGATGTTGTTCAAGTTGCCGAGTTGTATTTCAAGGAGATTGTACGTCTTCACGAAATTCCAAAAAGCATTACTTCAGATCGAGATGTCAAATCTTAAGCCATTTTTGGAGGACTCTGTGGAGAAATATGGGATAAGCTGCAATTCAGTAGTGCAAGTCACCCCTAGACAGATGGTCAAACAGAGGCAATCAACATGCTTTTGGGAAATCTTCTTCGGAGCTTTATTGGAAAGAATTTGAAACAATGGGATCTCATTCTTGCACAAGTCGAGTTTGCCTACAACAATTCAACCAATCAAGCTACCGAAAAATGCCCCTTTGAAGTAGTATATGACACACGTCCCCTTAGTCCGTTAGACTTGACTCTATCGTTAAACATTAAGCCTTGCAGTGTTGATGATGAACAAAGAGCAAAAGAAATCAAGAAGTTGCATGAGAAGGTCCGCGAGAACATCCAGAAACAAAATTCCAAGTACAAAGCCCAGCGAAACAAGAACAGAAGATCACATACCTTCAAGGAAGGAGACTTAGTATGGATACACTTGCGAAATGAAAGATTTCCTACTCAGGCCAAATCCAAGTTATCTCCCAGACCTGATGGTCCGTTCAAAATTGTGCAGAAGATCAATGACAACGCTTACAAGGTTGAACAACCAGGAACATACGGAGTTTCTGCCACTTTCAATGTAGCTGACCTTTCACCTTTTTTGATGATGAAGCAGAACTCGACTCGAGGACGAGTCTTTTCCAACCCGGGGAGAATGATTGAGGCCCAAAGCATAAGCCCGTATGACATGATCCAAGTCTATTCCTCTGCATAATCCATCCATGAAGTACACTTGTAGTAATGCATATAACACACTTGTAATTTTCATTAAGGACACTTGTCTTGTTGCATGTTACTCTTCTACCACTTGTCTTCATGCATTGCAGTCACTTTAGCTTCTCTTCTCCTATAAGCAGAAGCTTCACAATGTACTTTGTCATTCAAGCAAATAGTAATCAAAGCAAGTGTGTGTTTTCTTAAAGAGAGTGTCTCTTTTCTTTTCTGGTTCTGATCCAATACATGCTGATGACAGGAATTTATATGGTATTTTTAGTATTAGTTTTAGTAGTAAAAAGACCAAGACAGACCCAAATACGAAGGAAAACCTACAGAATCGAAGAAAAGCATCAAAGCAACTTCAAGAATACAAAAAGACAAGAAAAAGCCAAAAAAGTGAAGAAATGACCATTTCATCGTAGCACGAAGTCTTCCATCGTGCCACGATGGGAGCTGCTTGCTGGCCAAGAAAACAGAAGAATTAAATCTGGAAAATATTTGTTCATCGCAGCACGATGGCCTATATCGTAGCACGATGACATTACTTGGCGACCAAGCTGATGAAATGCACAGGATCAGTTATAAAATTGAACTGAATCTTCCCATCGTACTGCGATGGACCTATCGCAGTACGATGGCTTGCTGAGGCCCAATACAAAAACTATAAATAGAGCTTTCCTCTTATTGTTTAAATCATTCAGAAATAGTAGAACACTTTCTACTATAAAGGAGGTGTTCAGAGGAGCTCTAAGGGCATAGTTTTCTCCCCTTACGGGAAAACTAACTCAGCAAGGTATGTTTTCTTTAGGCTTTTGTATTTAGGTTATTCTTTTGTAATTTAAATATGTAGTCTTTTGTATTAGATGCCTTAGGTTGTGGTGGAGACGATGAACTCCCCTATGAATATTTGGAGTCTCTGATTGAGTCAAAGTTATAATAAATGTTATTCAGTATTATGTTTGTTATTTACTTTCTTGCACTTTAATAAAGCATTCTCGTAATCTGGCCGGATAAGCGGGAGCGCCAATAGAATAGATGTTAGGGTAAGCTTTAGTATTTATATAAGAGTAAGCTTTAATATTTGTCTGGATCTAGTAGTAAATATGCTAGGTGAATAGAGACGGTAACATCCTGAACTAGTTGTGAACTGAGCAATTAGAGGAGGAATCATGAACTAGGTGTGAACTGAGCACTTAGAAGCTGAACAGCCCGATACTAGGACCTAGAGGCATTGAATGGGTGAAGGTAATAATGCATGTATAACGAACAACTCACTTAGTAATTAGGGTATGTGACACAGTGAAGTTAGGCTCTCGTAGGTATCTTAGTCATTAACATAGGGAAACTTCAATATACATAGGGTAATAGTAAGGTATTACCACAACAAGGATAAAGTCACCGCCGAATAATAATCTGAATAACTATGTTATACACCTTTCATGCCAAATATGAGGAAGGGAGTAAGTCCAACCACCATACATATCATCTATGTTTCTGAATCATTGTCTTTATTTTCTGCAAGCATTAGGCTATTTTTATAAAAATCTTTTTCCAAAACCAAAGCGAATGCAAAACCAACAACTTAAATGACGCTAACGAAGCTTTGGCACGATCCATGTGGATACAAACTCATTCTAGACACATAGAGTGTGAATTATTACTCGACGACAGACTGGTACACTTGCCAGGATGCAGTCAAGTTTTTGGCGCCGTTGCCGGGGATTGTGTCTACAAAACGTCGATAGATTTATTTAAGTTGTCAAATTTTTTTTCAAAAATACAAAAAAATTAAAAAAATCAAAAATCTTGTTGATGATTGTGGATTTTGATCTGTGAAAGTTCTGGCTAAGGCAAAGTCTTGGTATTTAAGCGATCCGTTGTGATCCACCTCACTTACCTGGGAATTTTCATAGTGACAAAGACACAGGAGACAAACCAAAAATATTTAATTACCTTTTCATGTGCTACTGAGGTATTTGTTTAAGTGCACGCAGACAGGTACTCAAGCACTAAGGATCACAGAGGCTGGCAACAGCCAACTAAAGACAGCATTCTCACCAGAAAACTCCTAAGGAAGATAATGGGAGATGGAACAAATTGCAAAAGAGAAGGCTGCAACAAAAAGTCAATGGTCAGGAGGATCATTGGACTAAAACTTCCGGAAAGACAGTAATGAAAGAATGTCACAGGAAGTAGAATGAGACGGGGCTGTTTACAGCAATGGTTCAGAGACATAGGAGCCATTGGTAAAGATGACAAGAGAAGAGAGAAGCCATCAGGAATGAATCGTTACAATCAGAAGAACCAATCTGCCAAGTCACCTCATAGAGACATGCACAGATAAGTTTGGGGTGAAATCGCCACGCTCTATGAAACTGCACCCGAAAAATAAGTCGTCAACAGGGATAGTTGAGGGCATGGTGAAACAGACCTGGTCCTATCAGATTGTGATAAATACTAATGGAAGATGGCTAGTGCTTCAAGTCGGAACAATGGAGCACAGAAGAGAAGAAACATGCTAACATATCCTCTGTAATGGAGGAAATGCCTCAAGCTAATGAGAGGCTAAACAAGCGCTGCTTGGGAGGCAACCCAAGGATAAGTATTTCATTTCAGTATTTTATTTTTCAGCATTTTCAATTCAATAAAATGTACTTAAGAATTCCTGTATGTCATTTTCATCTATTAACCCCCTTCAAAACTTATGAAAAAATTAAATAACTGTTTGCTGTTTATTATCTTGTGCATGAGAAACTGTTATAGGTAAGATTGCAGTGAAGTGGGTTATAAATTTTGATGAGCCGAATTTCACGCCTTCACACAAATACCAAAGGTGATTGCTCCGAAGTGCGAAGTTCGGGAGACAACGAGACGAGTGATGAAGCTGGTGTCTGTGAGATAAGTGTTCATGCCTTCAGATACCTAACCCATGTGAGGATTTGAGCCAAATATTTCTAAACGGTATTACCACTTTCTTTCGATCTACTATGAGAGTGTCGTGCACTTGTTTATTTTTTAGAACTTGCTCTAATTCTCTGCTGACTAGTTGATTTGATATTATATGCATTGAGGCAATTGTTTGTTATAACCCAGAGCCTTTTCAAGCCACCCTTTTATTATTATTATCCTTTGCTAGCCAATTTTGAGCCGTAAAAAAATTATCCCTTTTGTTTCGGTGACAAACCACATTACAAGCCTTTTTTGGAGTTAAGGTAATAGTTCTCTAGTCTTGGCAACAACAAAGTTTGGGGTTGCTCATGGAACTAGCAACATCTAAGTTTGGGGTGGGTGTACAGAGAACTATCACTACAAAAAGAAAAAAAAATGAAAAAGAGACGGGAAACATCAAAAATTCCCTAAAAAGATAGTCTCTTCAAAAAAAATATGAAAAAGCCAAAAGGCAAAAGAAAGAGCCAAAGGGCAAAAAAAAAAAAAAAAAAAGAGAGCCAAAGGGCATAAATAGTGATAGAAAAGAACCATACAAAGACACATCCGATTCTTAATCTCTGATACCAACATACAAAAAGGCACCCTAAGGAATAAGGTTGCGTACACAAAAAGGAAACAAAGTAGAACTTAACTCCAATGTTTAGCCTACTTATCCCAAAAATGTCCTACCTTGACCCTAGCCACGTTATAACCCTAAAAAGACCTCCAAAAATGCATGTATATTGAATTTTGACTAGTTGCTTAGAGTTCTTGCAAGCCTATGGTAAAATGGCAGGTTGTACGATGATTGAGAGATGACCCTTTCAATTATGAGCAAAAAATACAAATGTGAGAGAGAGAAAAGGTTGAACACAGACTCTTGCAGGCATTTGTCCGATTTGCTACTATCAACGTCTCCTGGACCTAGCAGGACTGAGCATGAAACGCTGCGGTAAGAATCAGCGGTACCAATGCTGAAATATCATGCAAGGTTGTGAAATTCCTATCATCTTTATTTATCTCTTATCTCGCTAACGATCTTGTCTGAAAGCATGTTACTTGACGACAAGCAACAATTTAAGTTTGGGGTTGTGATGACAGGAATTTATATGGTATTTTTAGTATTAGTTTTAGTAGTAAAATGACCAAGACAGGCCCAAATACGAAGGAAAACCTACAGAATCGAAGAAAAACATCAAAGCAACTTCAAGAATACAAAAAAACAAGAAAAAGCCAAAAAAGTTAAGAAATGAGCATTTCATCGTAGCACGATGGCTTCCATCGTGCCACGATGGGAGCTCCTTGCTGGCCAAGAAAACAGAAGAATTAAATCTGGAAAATATCTGTTCATCGCAGCACGATGGCCTAAATCGTAGCACGATGACATTACTTGGCGACCAAGCTGATGAAATGCACAAGATCAGTTATAAAATTGAACTGAATCTTCCCATCGTACTGCGATGGACCTATCGCAATACGATGGCTTGCTGAGGCCCAATACGAAAACTATAAATAGAGCTCTCCTCTCATTGATTAAATCATTCAGAAATAGTAGAACAATTTCTACTATAAAGGAGGTGTTCAGAGGAGCTCTAAGGGCATAGTTTTCTCCCCATACGGGAAAACTAACACATCAAGGTATGTTTTCTTTAGGCTTTTGTATTTAGGTTATTCTTTTGTAATTTAAATATGTAGTCTTTTGTATTAGATGCCTTAGGTTGTGGTGAAGACGATGAACTCCCCTATGAATATTTGGAGTATGTGATTGAGTCAAAGTTATAATAAATGTTATTCAGTATTATGTTTGTTATTTATTTTCTTGCACTTTAATAACGCATTCTCGTAATCTGGCCGGATAAGCGGGAGCGCCAATAGAATAGATGTTGGGGTAAGCTTTAGTATTTATATTAGAGTAAGCTTTAATATTTGTCCGGATCTAGTAGTAAATATGCTAGGTGAATAGAGACGGTAACATCCTGAACTAGTTGTGAACTGAGCAAATAGAGGAGGAATCAGGAACTAGGTGTGAACTGAGCACTTAGAAGCTGAACAGCCCGATACTAGGACCTAGAGGCATTGGATGGGTGAAGGTAATAATGCATGTATAACGAACAACTCACTTAGTAATTAGGGTATGTGACACAGTGAGGTTAGGCTCTCGTAGGTATCTTAGTCATTAACGTAGGGAAACTTCAATATACATAGGGTAATAGTAAGGTATTACCACAACAAGGATAAAGTCACCGCCGAATAATAATCTGAATAACTATGTTATACACCTTTCATGCCAAATATGAGGAAGGGAGTAAGTCCAACCACCATACCTATCTTTTATGTTTCTGAATCATTATCTTTATTTTCTGCAAGCATTACGCTATTTTTATAAAAACCTTTTTCCAAAACCAAAGTGAATGCAAAACCAACAACTTAAATAATGCTAACGAAGTTTTGGCACGATCCCTGTGGATACGAACTCATTCTAGACACCTAGAGTGTGAATTATTACCCGACGACAGACTGATACACTTGCCAGGATGCAGTCACATGCCCCAAAAGTGATACCAAAACCAATGTTGGAGTTGTCTAGAAAGGATCGTGGCTGAAGTTAGGCCAGTCTTTATCCTAATTGATTATGTAATTTGAATTGTTTGTCTCTTGGTGGTGGTTTGATCATTTGCTTCCCCATGCACATTCCGCTCGCTTGATTTTAGTAACTATTGAGATTTCTGAAGAATGTCAATTAATGGATAGATTTTGATCTTCTTCTATGAACTTTTGGATTCGATCAACTGTACTTTGGTTGGAGTATTCTTGGATGGATTAGATCAACTGATACTTTGGTTTGAGTTATCTTAGATATAAGCTCAGACACATTGTAAATCAGATCTTGTAGAATGCGAAATGTTCATGGTTTTATATCACGTTCTTTGTTTAGAATTTAACTGCACATAATCTCACATTCTCACTCTCTCTTTGCACTTATCTTTATCATTTTCATTTTACTCTCGAATGGGTAGCCAAATAATCCAACAACAGACGTTGATGCGGAAAACAATGTACCTCCCAACGACAGAGGTCCAATTGAAAAGTTGCTCTCGTTCTCCCCAAAACCGATGACATATTCTCCTTTGTGTAATTAGAAGAAGTTCATGGCTGCAACTCTCCTTTGGGTGGTGTTTTACGTTGAATCATGGACCGTTTAACATGAAGGAGAATGTTATTATCACTATTTTTACTAACTATGGTGTTTCTCAAGGTGGTGGTGACGCATAGTCCATTGGTCCTGTTACTATTATGAAAGCTTAATATAAACAATCTCTTAGTTTTCTCCGTGCCCTCTTAATCATCTTAAGCACATGGGTTTTAGGGATGACGAGAGCTACTTCTTCCATTGGACATATGTTGTTGGAAGGTATGTTGTTTGTCGCTTTGGCGTCTGAAGTTGGATTATTTCGCGGAGAGTGGAAAAGTGAAAATGATAAGTGCAAAGAGAGATTGAGAATGTGAAATTGTGTGCAATTGAATTGTAGAATAGGAATGCAATATAAAATCTATTTTTAAGCTAAATACTTGCAAACTTTCTTGATTATTCATTCCATTCTTTTCTAATCTTCTAGTATTTACAGTTCAATTCCACATATGATTAGACTCTAGGTTGTTACACCTAAAATCCAAAAAGAATGAAAGCCTTAAAGTACTTATAAAAGTCCACACCAAATAGATTCAATTGTTATAATCTCTTTTGAGAAGGTTTTCATTTTTACTTATTAGCCTAACACTGTACCCTTTCTCTCTTCTCTCTCTTCTGCAAAACACAACCACCGTACACCACCGTTCCTCCTCCCTTTCAAATCCAAAATCAGACCATCAAAATGTAGCCCCGGGCAGTGGTGGTGCGCTAGCGTCTACACGCCGTCACCACCGTGAACCCCATCAGGGGTTGTTGATCGTAGATCGTCGGCGCCGCCGCCGCGATTTGCTTTTTGTTCTGTTTTTCTTCTTGGAGATCCTTCAGATTGGTGGGTTCGTTTTGTTTTGTTACAGATCTGAAATTCTTGCTTTTGGAGGTGCTTGTTTATACAACTACTGCGTTTTGGCCCTCGGTGGTGGTTGTTATGCACAATCTGAGTGGTGGTTTTGGCGGTGATTTAATGGCGGGTTTGGTGTTGACTTGGTGGTGCTGGCTTATGGTGATGGAGGAGTTTGGTTGCTCCGGCGGCAGCTCCGGAGGTGTTCTATTTTGATGGTGGTGGTTGTTTCGTGTTGGGGTAGTGGTGGTGGTGAGGTGTTGATGGGGTGGCATTTGTGGTGGTTCTGGTGTTCACATGTGGTCTTGTTCTGGTGTGTTGTGGTGGCGAGGCTTGATTTTAATGGCTCTGTTTTGGTGTGCGTTGGTGTGTTGTGGTGGTTTGGGGTTGTTCTGCTCCTACTCTTTGAAGTTGCTGCAGGTTGGTTTGGTGATCAGCGGCACAAGATTGGTTGGATTTGGTTTCGATAAAACCGCGACTCTCCTAGTTCGTGGTGGTGGAGGTGGTGAGCGAAGCAGTTGGTCCAGTTTGGTGTCTGAGTTATTTATGTTGGGTGTATCTTCATTTTCCTTTTCAAGGGAACCACCATGGAGGGTCAATATCTCTCCCTAAAGCTTTTCGCAGCCGCGATTTTAGCCCTTTACGTCGCCGCTTTGTGTTGTTAGTTTTGGATTTGGTTGTTCTAAAAGGTTGTTGGCTGTTTCTGCGTCTTGTTTAATCTCTCTACGTTCCAATTGCATAGTTGTTTTTGCACTTTGGTTTGGGGTTGAGTTTTCATGCCGCCGTCGGATGAAGGTTCTTTTTGAGCAGATGTGTTTTGATATCCGAATGTGAGTGGATACTTCTTAGCTTTGGGCTGCTGTTTAATCTCGGTTGTAATGAAAATAGGATGGGGATGATATTTGGTGTAATCGCCTTTCATTTAATGTTTGAGGCGTTTTTTGTGGTTGGTCTAGGTGGTTGGTCTAGTTGTTGGATGGTTTAGGAGTTTTTAGGGCTTGCCATTGGTGTGGAATTCTTCTTTTTTGAAGAATTTTGTATGACTTGATTTTACGGACTGTGCTCGTCTTGCGCTCAGTTGCGTTTTTAATAAAAAATTAGTTGTTCAAAAAAAAATTGTTATAATCTCTTTAATAACTTTTAATTCTTCAAATAATAGATTTCACGATCGAGATTATAAGAGTCTAAACCTATTTTAAACTTTACTTATATTAATAATATAATTATTTATTTATTTTAACAAACATGCACACACGTTCGCACATGTGGACTGACACAAAGCAAAAAAATATTGATGCCCTAAAATTTTGGTGCTCTGTACTCAGTGCAAGATTGATTGAAGATAACTTTTGTGGTAGTTGATGACATGAATTTCTATGGTATTTTTAGTATTATTATTAGTAGTAAAATGACCAAGATAGGCCCAAATACGAAGAAAAACCTACAAAAGCAGGAAAAAGCATCAAGACAAGGTCCAAGATGCCAAAAGACAAGAAAAAGCCCAAATAGTGAAGAAATTGAGCATTCCATCGCAGCACGATAACTTCCATCGTGCCACGATGGAAGCTGCTTGCTCGCCAAGAAAACAGAAGAATAAATCTGAAGAAAATCTGTCCATCGCAGCACGATATGGCACATCGCAGCACGATGACTTAACTTGGCGCCCAAGCTGATAAAATGCACAGGATCAATTATAAAATTGAACTGAATCTTCACATCGCAGTACGATGGCTTCATCGTGGTGCGATGCCTTGCTGAGGCCCATTACGAAAACTATAAATAGAGCCTCCCTTTCATTGTTTTATTCATTCAGAAATAGTAGAACACTCTCTACTATAAGGAGAGGTTCAGAGGAGCTCTATTGGGCATAGTTTTCTCCCCTTACGGGAAAACTAACTCAGCAAGGTATGTTTTCTTTAGGCTTTTATGTTTAGGTTATAATTTCTTTATTGTAATTTAAATATGTAGTCTTTTGTAATAGATGCCTTAGGTTATGGTGGAGAAGATGAACTCCCCAATGAATATTTGGAGTCTGTGACTGAGTCTAAGTTATAATAAATGATATTTAAGTATTATGTTTGTTATTTACTTTCATGCACTTTAATAACGTTTCTCGTAATCTGGCCGGATAAGCGGGAGTGCCAATAGAATTGATATTAAGTTTCTAACTTGATATGGTCCGGAACTAGTAGTAAATAATGCTAGGTGTATAGAGACGGTAACGTCCTGAACTAGTCGTGAATGAGCGGTTAGAGGAGGAATCATGAACTAGGTGTGAATTGAGCACTTAGATGATGAATAGCCCGATACTATGATCTAGAGGTTAATTGGTGAAGATAATAATGCATGTTTATAAACAACTCACCTAGTAATTAGGGTATGTGACACATCGAGGTTAGGCTCTCGTAGGTACCTTAGTTATGAACGTAGGGGAACTTTAATAGACATAGTGTAACAGTAAGGTGTTACTACAACAAGGAAAAGTCACCGCCGAACATTAATCTAAATAACTATGTTATACACCGGTCATGCCAAATATGAAGAAGGGAGAGAGTCCAACCACCATACATATCCTTTATGTTTCTGAATCTATTATTTATTTACTTATGCAAGCATTGAGCTCTTTTATTAAAAACCTTTTTCAAAACTCAAAGCGAATGCAAACTATCCAAACTTAAATAATGCTAGTGAAGCTTCGGCACGATCACTGTGGATACGAACTCATTCTAGACACCTAGAGTGTGAATTATTACTCGACGACAGACTGGTGCACTTGCCAGACCGTAGTCAGTAGTTAATTGCAATTAACTTTTGGGTTGAAAGGGAATTGGGGATTCTTAATTAGGAAAAACAAAGTTTTCACTTCAATTGTGATTGAAGTCTTATATCTACAAGCATTCGTTCATAGATTCAGCCATAGGTCAGGTATAATATAGGGATGTTGGTGAAGATCATGTTCTTGCAATAAGGAGTGAAATTGGAGGATTATGAAGAAGTTTGGGTTTGATCTTGGGGTAAGATCATTGACAAGAAGGGTACTTAAGATTCATCAAGGCTTGAATGATTGTACATAGTTTGATTGTAATTGTATATCTAACTTCTTGTGAATTCTTTTCAAATCATTTTTTTAAAATAAGATTCCCAATTCTTGTGAAAGGGGACAATATAATTGGGTGCCGGTATTTAACGAAGAAAACTATGGATATTGGAAGGGTTGTATGTGAGTCTATATCACTTCTTGTAATACGAAAGTATGGAATGTCATCGTTAACGGTTCCTTTTTACCAACTATGACCAATGATGAAGGCATTGTCATACCAAAAATCGGAAAATCAATGGACTCCGATGATGAAAATAAGTTTAATTACGATTGGAAAGCGAAAAACATTCGCATATCCTCTTTAATTGTTGATGATTACAATCGCAAATTGGATGCCTATGAGGGTACCAATGATGTCAAACAATCGAAAATCAATATTTTAATTCAATAATTCTAATTATTTCGCATGAACGATGACAAAACCATTTCGAACATGCAAAAGAAGTTTGTCTACTTGATTAATCGATTACATGCTTTAGGTAAACCGATTTCAAATGAGGTGTCTACTAATAAAGTGTTGAGATGTTTGAGTAGGAATTGACAACCTAAGGTTACGGCAATAAAGGAAGCTAACGATCTTACCACTCTCAATCTTACTACACTCTTTGGAAAACTTGAGGAGCATCAACAAGAGCTCATGACTTTGGATATAGTGTGAGAAGAAGATAAAGAAAGAAAAACACATGGAGAGGACTAGGAAAACTCGAAAGCTCTTAAGACTACTTCAACCAAGTCCAAGGGTAAAGAACAAGATGATGGTAGCTCCAGTGATGAAAATTCGGATGACGATGAAGATACAAAACTTTTTGTTCGAAGATACAACTACTACATCAAGAGTATGTAGAGCACACCGACAAAAATCTAATTAAGTTTCGGAAACAAGCCAACAACAAAGGTGAAGTAATAGTAATTAAGAAGGATAAGTCCAGGGGCGGCTCCTATGCATGTGCCACATGGGCCATGGCATAGGACCTCTTAAAAATGGGGGCCTCATAAAAAAATAAAATAAGGTTGTAGTATTAATAAATAGAGGGTATAAAATGAGAAATTGTGAACTTTAAAATGAGGAATTGCAGAGTTCAATGTATTTGAGATTCTATTTTAAAATGAAAGATTTATTAATTACAAAAGGTAAGAGATTGTTCTATTGTGAATAAATTTTTTAGACACTTTTTAGTAAATTGTTATACTATAGTTTTAATGTTATTAATGGTATTTGTATAATTTAAACCGATGACAATTCTTTTTCATTTTTTCACATTTTTTCTTTTATTATGGCATATTTTTAATAATTTCACAGGGCCTCCAAAAAGTTGGAGACGCCCCTGGATAAGTCAAAAAAGAAATTGCTACAAATGCGAACAACCGGGGCATTGCAAAACGGATTGCCCAAACCTCAAGAAAAAGGACAAAAGAAAAGCTTCTAAAAGTGGAAGCATGGGTAGAAGATTTTACATAGTTTGTGAAAGCAAAAGTGAATCATCCGCTTTTGAAGGCTCACTAATTAGGATGAAGAAATGACAAATTCATGCTACATGACTAAAAGAAAAGAAAGGAAACATCATCACAAAAGTAATGCAACTGATTTTGACTCTAATTCTTCTAAACCTTCTTATAAAGATCTTCAAAAAGCTTTTGAAAAGTTAAATTAGGAAGCTCTTAAGGCTTTTAAGAAATTATCCAATAAAAAAAATTAATTTTCCATTTTGGAGGCTAAAGTCTCCGAAACTAAAGAACAATTAGAAGTCTTAAAAGTGACCATGGTAGAAAAATCAAAAGATGTTATTGAAGATCAAGGTCTTCTTAGTTTGATTGTGAGATGTGTCACATTCAACAACAGATGTGAGAACCCTCCAAGCCAAATTGGACAAGACTCTTGTTCCAAAAATAACTTTTGTGGTTGGTCCAAAAATATTTAATAAGCTTATGAATAGGCCTCATAAGAACCACAAGTTTTGTAAAAAGAAAAACGATTGTAAAAGCTAACTTTTCCATGAGAATCAACTATTGGATTTCTTGGACTGTAGAACAAAGAGGGAAGAGTCAACAATGGATGGCTTATAGGAATATTTACCCTCCAACAATGGATCACCATTGCTTTCCTTATGAAGTTTCTTATGCTTGTAAGTGCAGATCTTTATATAGTCTATCATGATTCATGAGTGATATGATACTGGAGGTAGATACTACATGTTGATTGCTTTCCTTCTGAACAATGTCAAAGAGGGACGGCCAATGGCCTTATGCTGACTGCAAAGTCAACCTTCAAAATATGTAGTCACAGTGCATTGTGAGTTTCCCTTTGATTTATGATCCTGCTAAATATGTATTCATTCAAGCTTTTCAAACTTGATATATTTAAGAGATTCCGTAAAACTTGGAACTATCTTGTTCTCTGTAAGTTTTCATTTTATTAATCATAAAGCAATTTTTATTTTTTGCAAATGATATATTGAAAATTACATCCCTTTCGATTCTTCGTCTTCTGGTGAATGCAAATTAGCATGCTCTTTTATATATCTCTCCCTCATCAATTCCATATTCACAGGCAATTCGTTAAAGCACCATTAGTTATTCAAGATTGAAGACCTGGCTTGCCAGATCTTGTAGCCAGTTATGGTTTGAACTTGATATGGAATTTTTTACAACTAACTAACTTACTCTCTCAATTTCAAAGCCTAATCTCCAATTGATCCGTTATGTACAAAGGTTACTAACTCTCATATTTAAGTATGACTTCTGCATAATTATGCAGAAAATATTTGTATACCAAAGTTGACAGAATTTGAGGGTTCAGGTCTTGAAGTTCTAAGCCATCTTGCATCATGATCTATGGTTTTGTTAACTAATTACCATATACTACTAAAATGACCTAAACCACTTATCATTTTTGAAATGCCTCCTTTTAGACTTATCAGAGCATAAACCAATTAAAGTGATGTGTTATTCCTTATAACCCTTTCCAAAATCCAAAGTCAAACTTGAATGTCATCAAGTACAATTTACCATACTTCTAATTCTCAAACCAACATTCAAAATATATTATAACAGAACCTATATATAAAGCAATCATCACAATCATAATCATAATCATATTTGTGCATACTTATAAAACATAACAAAGTTGATAATTAAATCAAAGTTGTGCTATGATATAGCTCAAAATCTATCCTCATGTCCACCAATAATCAAAGGGGGAAGTTAAACTATACTAAAACATAGTACACTCACATTCTCATGTTTTACATTGATTTAAAAGAATTAGCATACACCCAGAACTACCACCTTATTTCATCTCCAATTAATATGTTATTTACCAAGATTGCTAACACTAGTTAAATTTGATTTCTGCATAATTAAGTAAGATATCTTTGTATACTGGAGGTTACAAAATCTGAGGGTCGAGGTCTGAAATTATAAGGCCTCTTGCATCATCACCAATGGTTTTGTTAACTAATTTTCCATATGCTTATAGGGTCATGGTGACATGTTAGGGCACATGTTAGCATTTTCGGGTTGGTAATTTGCCACAGCTGGGGTCTGCCTCACAACAATTTAACAGTTGATTGATGTCATACAAAAATCACAAAGAGCAACTACATAGCTGCAGTTACATAGCAACATCGTGAATTGGCCAGCGCTTAGGTAATTGACACCACAAATAGTAAAGACAATATTCTAGGTCATCAGGTTGCTGTCAGCATCATCTGTGAGTGGAATTTTCAATTGGCAACAAAGCGAAGTAGCTACCAGATATAATATACTAGGACTCATCATAAAATAACTATTAAAGGTGCTTTGATGATTTTCTCTGTTGAAATCTGTTACATGTTCAAAGTATAGACCTATGAGACGAACTAATCTGTTGCGCAATCAAGAATGTGGATGCAACAACATCTCACATATTGCTTCCCATATATCCTGAAATGTAGGTAAAATATATGTCAGTGTGCTTGCTAAGACGTGGAAATTGATGGATGCGATGTTTTGTTTAATTAGACGTTTGTGTTCACATAAAGGGCAGGAAAGATATTGCTTCAGACCACCGCTACGCCACGCCAAAGAAATCTCAAGTCCATATATATTTAATAAACACTGCAAAGAAATTTACCTCCAGATCCTTTGCAAAGCATAAATCATCAAACTGGTGAATCATCTTCTCTAGCATAACAAGAGAATAGTATGCCTCTTTCCAAAGGGGAACGACGGATTCGGACTCAAAGCCCTGTTGCCTGTTTGTGACTGCATGTAAAGCAGACTGCAAGATGCGATGAATCACCGGCAAGACAGTCTATATGTTTAAGAAATCCTTTCTTTATTACCTCAATCAGAAACCCAAAACCTGTATCGGCAATTTCATAGATCAAAAACATAAAGACAAAAAAATGATGCTAAGCTAATTTTTGTGTTTGAGAAAAAATAAAAACAATGAACAGGTTGGTTCTCAATTCTTATTACTGCAATTCTTTCTTCCAGTTTCTTACCTACTCTGCCAATAAAGACTCTAGTCTAGAAAACCCCTATAAGCTATCTTGAATCTTAACAATATAACACTAATGACTACACACATCATATACTGAACCGCAGACTCTGTCAAATTTGTTGTTTCGGCACCAGCTCTTAACAATATAATACCAATGATGACTATACACATGATAACAAATCTATTTTTTCATTAGATTGCTGTGTGTGATTCTAGTTTCTAAACAGCAACGAATATAATATACTGAACAGCAGCCGCTGTCATTTGGAATATTTTGATGACTCTTGGTTCATCTGAACTTAGAGCATTTTCTTTCCAATTTGTCAATAGAAGAACTGAAAAGATAATATGTGGCACCTATTTTGTTCTTTGGGGTATTTGGTTGGAAATAAATACTTGTATTTGCATGGGTACGTCTCATCTATGCCGTTGCTATGGGATAAGTTTGTCATCTTCTGTTCAGCAGCTCCACCTATGGTCACCCTTAAGGAGTCTCTCCAGGAGAAACGATGACGTATTGGACATATCTCTAGCCAATGTGGATATCAACTAATCAACAACTACTAAAGTTAAATTGTAACTACATTATAATTTATTTATTAAAAAAGAAGACCCCAACCCAAAGTCCCAAACAACCATGATCTGTTAAGATGAACACTTATTACAATCAGACCCAAATACAGGTGCGGATATGATATGATACTCGAGTTATGCTTTTACTAATCAATTAATGATTCATAAGACAATTTAGAGAACATTACCTGTGCGGTAGCACCCCATAGTTGCTGCTTGTCACCCAAATACCAAGAAAGAGCATATTTAAGAATATAATCAAGTGCATTGGGACTAACAGAACCAATGAGCTTCTTTATAGAAGCCCTACTCATAGAACGAACAATATTATCATTATCATTTGCCAAGCAAGCCACTAAATAGATGAAAAATGTTCATGATTTCTCATCCAAAACACTTCTTGGAAATTTGACTATAATAGCATGAATCATTTCGAGAACAGATTCCCGTCCAGTCGAATGTTCATACCTGGAATGATTAAAAAATACATTAGCCTAAAATCCATCTTCAAAAAATGAAAAAGAGAACTATATTGTTAATAATCAACAATCATTATGAACACACCTCAAATTTGAGGGCAGGAAATCCAAATGTGGTTGCAGGCGTTTTTCTGAAAATCAAAATCAAGCTAAAATTGCAACAAAATTTTACTGCATTTCTTACGAATAGATTCCATTTGATTTGTCACCATCAATTCAGCAACCCTAGTAACAATATCATATTTCTCAGCTACAGGAAGCTAGTGCTGACCATCAATGAACCTTATTTTATCAGATTTCACAATAGGTCTGCAGTAAAAAACACTGACAGATACAACCTCATTGATCACAATGCGAATAGGAAACAATTAGGGTCATTAGAGTTCCTAAGGCAACAATTTCACATTAAGGCAACAACTATTTCACATTAAGGAAACAATTTCACATTAAGGCAACAACTATTTCACATTAGGGTCATTAGAGATTTCATATTAAAATAGCTTTGAAGGCAACCATTCAACTTTGCCATTATGAATAGAGTTCATAATGCATATTTCTCGAAGATCATTCGAGGCAAAAATTTCACATTAAGGGACAAGGGTCATTAAGTTCATAAGGTAACGATTTCACATTAAGGGACAAGGGTCATTAAATGCATAAGGCAACAATTCACATTAAGGCAACAACTATTTCACATTAAGGCAACAACTATTTCACATTAGGGTCATCAGAGATTTCATATTAAAATAGCTTTGAAGGCAACCATCCAACTTTGCCATTATGAATAGAGTTCATAATGCATATTTCTCAAAGATCATTCGAGGCAACAATTTCACATTAAGGGACAAGGGTCATTAAGTTCTAAGGCAACAATTTCACATTAAGGCAACGACTATTTCACATTAAGATTTAAGGCAACAACTATTTCGCATTAGGGTCGTCAGAGACTAGGGTCATTGAGTGATTCATCCAGCATTTTTGGGATCACGACATTTTCAATCCCTTACAAAATTTGAAGTTTAAGTTTTTTCCGAAGCAGAAGATTGAAGCTTTCCCAACAGGTATCGATTCCAAAATTTGTCTTTTAAAATATTGATACCAAACAGGATCTTGGGACATAACATCTTTTGTAAAATCAAAGGTTCTTCTGTTTTTCTCAAGCAGAAGATTGAATGTTCTTGAATAATCAAGAATGAAAAAAATGGGCAAGACTCTAACTTTTTTCAAGCAGAAGATTGAATATTCTTGACTAAATCAAAAATGAAAAAATTGGTATTGAAATATAATGTAAGTTTCAAAGCACACACATGGCGTAAAATTGAAGTGCACAATACGTGCGTTGTTTCATTCTTTTCTTTAAGAAGCTGTTGAACTTAAAATTTGAAGTTTAACTTCCAATGCACAATTGAAGCTGTTGTGTAACAGCTAATTCATTTTCATGGGCTTTTATATAAAGACTATCTCATGGGCTTTTATCCAAAAGCATCGGCCCAATACAAAGTTAATTAGAAATTTTTTCCTTCTACCCCTACATTTAACCCTTTATCCCTACGTATTTTAAAATATTCTCAGTCTACCCTTATTTTACCATTCTATTTTCTATCCTTTTTTATTTTCTGACTTTTCCGGTGAATGTTGACCAAACGCACTGTTCCGGTAAACTTCTCACCTTTTCCGGTTTGTATAATTTTAAGAACTGTTTTAATTTTTTCTACCGGAACACTTGGGAACACTACAACAATTATTGCCTCTAACAACAGTTGAAAAATGTTGCTAGAACAAAATTAAGGGGCTTTGGAAATCAATCCTTTCAATTACAAAACAAAATTTACCCACATTGTATCTCATATAGTAACTACAAGGAATGACATCAACTGGCTATGGCCTACACAACATTCCTAACAAATATATACATATGCTTTTAAACGGTGTAAAAATAATTAAAGCTATCTGGAAAACCATGCATCAAAGCAATAAATTTATATTTTTTGATTCAAACCATTCAACAACATATATAGTTTGATTTTTGCTAGTCCTCTTAAAATTCATTGTAACTATAATAAGTTAATGATAACAAGACCAAAGAAGAGGACTCACCCATTAATACAAATTCAATTCAAATATGAGAACCAAATTTCCCATCTTCTTCAAGGTACCTGCTCGATTTTTAATAGGACACAAGACATCCTACACAAATCCAGATAAACTCACCCAATAATTAGAAAAGTTATCAAGAATAAATAAATAAATATAAAAGGATCAAACTTATGATTCATTAAAAGAACAGAGGAGAAAAGGAAATAGCAGAAAATAAACAAATGATATTACCAGGAACAAATAACAGAGCCAAAACAATGAAAGTGAAAAACAAAATAGCAACAAAACAGAGACAACTAAAGGGAAAAACCAGAAAAAATCAAGGCTGCAGATGCAAAACCACCACAAACAATACCGAAACAACAACATAGCAGGCTGAAAAAATAAGAACACAAAGGAGTATGCCTTGTATTAGAAAGAATCGCATAAGCAACATGAGCAAGAGGATCAAAGATTAGTAAACACAAACCTTAACAAATCAGTAGCTTCATTCAGATTGATATTTGCATGATCTGCATAATAACCACAAGTTCAGTACATTACATTCATATTGTTAATTACTAGTAATAACTATTACACAAAGCAAGGTGTACTATTGCTTGGCTTTGGCTAAAACAATTTCAACCTAATTGTCAAATGTTGCTTCTTTAACCTTTGTAATCCTGTTTTAGAGATCATATACATGTCTACTATAAGAGAACTAACACTTTCCCCTTTAATTTCATTGACACCATTTGTGTCACAAAATGGATTCTTGAATTAGGTATTTTTGTTACCCTAAAGATGAGCCAAACTTTGATTAACCAATTAAGCTAACACTTTCCCCTTTTATTTCATTGACACCATTTGTGTCACAAAATGAGATCACTCACTTACTCACTCCATGTTTGTTCATAAGCAACTGTCTCTCTTGATGTACATGATACAAATCATCACATGTGAGTAAAACAACAGTCCAAAACCCTAATGGAAAGAAAACTTGAACAACAACACAATTTAAAACCCTAAATAAAAAACTAAGAGACATTAAATCAGAGGATATAAAATATAAAGGTGAGAATGACCTGGGATTTGTCCTTGGCACTGATGAGTTACTCGTCGTATTCGTAGAGGTTCTCGATTTAAGCCGTATATTTGAAAGGGGTGAAGTGGTGTGTGTGCCGTTCGATTTGTTAGAAATAGAAGAAGCAGAGAGCATAGGAGAAGACGACGCAGTGGTGTGAAGCTGATCGAAGGAGGAGACAGGCGAAAAACAGAGGCGGAGAGCGTAGGCAGGGCTTTAGGCCTCTCATTTTTAAGGCCATTTTGGCTTAAATTTAGGCCCCATATTTATATTTATATTAAATATTAAAGGCCGCAAAAATTTTACATCAATACCACTATAGTCGAGTGGTTTTGTGTTTTCTCGGATACTGAGTGGGCATGGGATCGATTCCCTTGTTTCACTATTTGTATTTTGCCCTTTTAATGCAAATGAGTAATTTTTTAAATTAAAAAATGAATGACATTATCAGCGTTTATTGTCATTAATTACCAAACACTACCATCCTTCAAAAAAAAAAAATTACCAAACACTAACATATTATACTACATTAAATGTTTGCCAAGATCGTGGTATTCTCATAACTCAATTTTTTGAACTCACCAATATTTTAAATATCCCAAACACTACCATATTATACTAAATTAAATGTTTACCTGACAATAATATATTTTACCAAATACAATTATATATATTATTAAAAAAATTATACCTGTTAAAAAAAATAAAATACAATTATACATATGTATATTGCCAAATAAAATAAAATAAATTAGAGAAAATCTACCACAGTCTATATTTTTATTGTTTAAAAAAGTGTGCTTTTTTAAAATAAGTCAAAAATTAAATTAAAAATAATATAGATGCATGGGAGAACATAAACTAAACCTGAGAAAAATATTAAGAAAAATAAATTTAAATTAAAAGAGTATTATGAGAATCACCCATAGTAGTCCAAAAAATTCTATATATAAAACAAAAATCCCACCTTAAAAAATTGCATTTTAAAAATATTACAAAGAAAGGGTACTACTTCTTTAAAAAAATATTATTATTAATTGTAAAAAGGCCTCCTATAAAAATTCGCTTTAAGCCCCATAATATGTTGGGTCGGCCCTGAGCGTAGGAGAAAAAACCCACCGCAGACCCTTTGGTGAAAAGCTGAGTGTACCTAGGGTTTTCTTTGTGGGGGCTTTCAAACTTAATTAAGAACTCATTGCCTCAATAAAAAGAAAAATAAATTAAAAAAAAAAAAAACAAACGAAACTTAATTAAGAAAATAAATAAAAACTTTCAAGGAAGAAAACAATAAAACACTATAGTGAGCTCTTCCAAAACAATTAAAACTTTATTCTATTATTACTAGTATCTTGAATGAAATATTTAATTAAATAACTTGCCTAAAAAAAATTAAATAACAAATATTGTTTTATCGCATTTGCCTTCGGAATTTTTGCCTTCCTAGTACTAGAAGTCGTAGATCTCCTTAAAAAAAATTAAATGGGTTATGTATAATAATGTTATATTTTCTAGGTCTATGAATGTGGTTGTTTGGATGATTAATTTTGTTATCCAAAAAAATTAATCGGGAGCTTTGTTGCCGCCTACCTTTCATGTCTAATTATCTTGAATATATAAATATATTACTTAGACTATGTACAATGCTGAAATTTAAACCCCAAAAGAAGGGTTGAATTGTTACAATGATAATGTTTAAACTTGGAGTTCAAATAGGTGGAGGAGAGAGGGGATGAATTTTTTCAACCGATTTAAAGCAAAAAAAATGGGGAAGAGTGTGACACGTAGCGCGATTTGATTTGGTTTTTTTTTTTTACAATATATTTTTTTGTAATTTTCTCATTTATTTTTTTATTTAAATGCATATATGTATCTATCATATTTTAATTGGTTGTGTAGATTTTTATTTTTCATAATCTTTTTAGGGCAATTATTGGAGAGCATATATTTTTTAATATTTTTTTATTACCAAAATTCATAATTTTCAAAACTCTATAAATAGAGGTATGGTTTGATATACTTTTAACATTAAAAAAAAAACTCATTTTTACACTTCCTTCTCATTTGTAGAGACTAAGAATATTCATTATTTCAAAAAAATATAAATAATAATAATTATTATACAAATTTAAATAATATAAATAAAGAATAAAGAATGTGGGGTATATGAAAGTGAGTTGGAAGAGAGAATATTTGGTTTAAACTAAACCATTGTAGGAGTAAAAGTTGAATAATAATTTAATTGTTATGTGGAAGAGGGAAAAAATGACATGGAATATGAAAACCAATGTACATAGCCTTAGACAATGTACAATGATGAGGTTTAAACCCCCAAAAGAAAGGTTGAATTATTACAATGGTAAGGTATAAAGTTTAAAATTTGAGTTGAAGTAGGTGGAGGAGAGAGGAGATGAATTTTTTCAACTGATTGAAAGCAAAAAAAGTGGGAAAGAGTATGACACATGGCGCGATTTTATATGATTTGTTATATTTTATTTATTTAAATGCATATATGTACTAGTATGTTAGCCCGTGCCGTGCACGGGATTATTTTCTTTTTTAATATTATTTTTGTGTTTATTTTGATATATTATTTGAGTAATTTGGTTTAAAATTCTACGATAAAATTGAGATAGATTTTGCAGGATATAGATTTAACGATGTTACCAAATAAAGCAAGATGAAGAGTATTACTTCGCTTTCCATTTTACACTATTATGAAATTAATTATTTATCTCGTCTTCATTCCCGAAACTATATAGTGATCCTATAAATATAAAATAATTATAAATTTCATTCTCAAATAAAAATATACTCCGATTTTTCATGGCGCCCTTAAGATTTTTTGGGAGCGTACTCATAAAATAAAAATATGAAGGTGTGAAAAACACAAGAAGGGGGGGTTGAATTGTGTTTTGGTAGTTTTTAAAAAGTTCTTCTAAGTTAGACAACTTATCAGATTCTGCAGCGGATAAAAGATAACACAATTCACACACACAAACGTAAGAGCAAGAGAGAAAGAGAGAGACAGAGATTTATACTGGTTCCCCTCACAAATTGAGAGTACTTCAGTCCCCTTGCACTTCCAAGGGAGTTAGTTCACTATAATCACAAAAGATTACACTTGCTCAAGCACACAGGCAAGAGACTTCCTATGCTCAAGTAATTCTTACAATAGACTTCCTTTGCTCAAGCACACACGCAAGAGACTTCAAACAACTTACAAAAGAAAACAGAGTATATGAACACTGATACAAAAATCAATGTTCAATGAAAATAACTACAACTCTTAAAACAAGACTTAACTTAGAATTCTAACAAAAGAAAACTAAGGCTCAACTACTGTAATGATCAGAAGCTGAAGCTTGAGTCTTGGATGTTCAATGAGTTCAAGTTGTATTCAAGTTGTTTTTGTGCTTAGGATGATTTTGACAGAGTAACAGCTCGTTTCAAAATTGTTCGATAATGTGGTGCACAAAA
Source organism: Trifolium repens (assembly GCA_030408175.1). Taxonomy (NCBI): domain Eukaryota; kingdom Viridiplantae; phylum Streptophyta; class Magnoliopsida; order Fabales; family Fabaceae; genus Trifolium; species Trifolium repens. Next base: position 34,903,253 of record CP125843.1, on the reverse strand, counting down.
ACTTCAATTCAGCTCCTATTTATAGTAGAGGGTGGAGCGTATTTGAATTGAATCCGTTGCGGTGAGATTTTTCCAGCTGGAGATAGTACAGTCCCTTAACCATATCAGGTAACGATTGTATACGATCAATCTTGGGGAGAACGTTTCGACCAAATCGGGTAATAAGTTCGTACAATAGTACTAACGTCATTGTCGCTGAAGATAAGGTTGATTCTCCAATTTTGAATTGTCAGAAGATGATGAATTCCAATCATTGTAGCAGAGAATATTCTTCTGACAAAACGGCTCTCACTGCTCTTATCAGAATCTGGTGTCTTCAAACACAGCTTCTGATATGTAGCTTCTGATATGTAGATTCTAACGCGACTTTAACTTGCATCTTCTGATGAGAATCTTCTAGTCAGAATTCGCTTGCCATTTCAGAGCTTCAAACGTACTCATAGTGTATATAAAATTTTTAGCTTATATATCTGCACACTTAGAGTAAATAATCAGTGTACCCTATTGTATATTGAAAATCCTGGCACGCTAAACACAATGTGCAACACGATGCTCTAAGCACTGTGACAGTTCTACCACGTAATAATGCAAAGCAAATTAAAGAAAACAAAATAAAGAACACAAAGTATTTGTTAACCCAGTTCAGCGCAACGCACCTAATCTGGGGGATACCAATCCAGGAAGGAAATCCACTAAGTAAAGCTAGTTCAAAGTTCTCAGCAAACGCCCCGTTTACAACTTATCACCTAGCAACTACCCGTCGAGACTTCTACCTAGGAACTCCTAGATACGAGAACCTCTGCTCACCTCCTCTCAGTTTGAAGACTTCCTGCATAAACAACCTCCGGTTTACTAATCTTCGCACTGGCTCAATATAATTAAAACGGAGACACACTCCTAGAAAACTAAACACTCGTACCTAAAGGCTTAGAGTGATGTAAACCTATGCTCCTTGCTTAAAAGCTTCAGAGCGCAAATACTTGAGATTACAACTCAATAAAAACGCAGTCCTTATACGTGCATCAAAGTGATACAAGCAAAGGCTCACAATTAACAAGACTCAAACCCTAAAAACTCTATTCTTCAATAACGGCTTAAGTGAATAACACTAGGTCTGGAGTCATCCTTATATAGCCACGAGTAGCATGGGCTTCCTCAGTAAATCGGGTTTAAATAATACAGCTGGTGTAGAGAATATCTAGCTACAATCTTCTTGAAGATATATTTGAAATAAATCTTTTTCCAATCTTCACAATAATTTCCAAAGCAATCTTTTAAACAAAAGATATGTTTAGAAAATAAAACCTTTCTTAAAGCACAAGATATGATTCAGAAGAGAAAAACGCGCATAAATAGGAAACGCACATGCTTGGCGCACAAGTAACACTTCCAGTAACATAATCCGATGCTTGAGGCATCATGTCGCCCATCCTGCTTCAAGGTTTATTTTACCAAAAATGCAGCCAACAACCAAAGACTCAACAAACTCCCCCTTTGGCAAATTTTTGGCTAAAACCCATTATGACCATACAGACAATACTTAAACTGATACTTCACCTACTCCTCTTTATCTCAACATAAACACACAAACATAGAGATGAGTAGTAGCTATTCTTCAAAACAGTTTCCATACTACTCCTTCATGGAGAACAGTAGAAAAGAATAAGATGTATCTTTTAAGTTTATCAGAGAGGCATGCAACAGCGGAACACAAAACAACTACTTCGCCTTAAATGGTCAGGAAAATAAACACTGATAGGATCTTGAATAGAATGCTTCAACATTTCACAAAACATCTCCCCCTGCACATATGCATAGGATGTTGGAACATCGTATCCAACGTCTCCCCCTGCAAAACACAAATCAGCTCCCCCTGAACACCTGCATATCTCAGCACATACATACACCACCATCCAAAGCACACATAACAGAACAGACACAGTTCACAGTCACAACACATATCAGAAGCACATACCAGAAACAAGAGCAGGTAACCAAACCAACAAATTAAACACTTACTCCCCCTTTTTGGCCACAAATTTGACAAACACAAATCTGACAAACACACACCAGCAGAGAGAACAGAAGTTCAGGACCAGATATAGATCAATACGCTCCCCCTTACTACCAGCATGCAGAAAAATATAGATTCTCGCACATAAGGAGCACATATAAGACTAATAGTAACCACCACCAATTACCACAAGAGTTACTCCTCCCCCTCACTACTCAATCTCATGCACATAGGCCAGACAGGCTATATGCAAACACACCACAACTACAAATGCACATGGGGCAGACAAGCTATGTGTAAACATCATAACATACGCAAGCTTCTATAGGCAAACATGCTACAACTGATCTACAACTACCAACATCAGAACGATCATGCATCAGTAGATAAATGCAAACATACAGATAACACACCAGTTGTTAGGATATCTGATAGCACATACCATGTGTAATGGGAAGAAGGAATTTGATTTGATTCTCCTAGGATAGCGTGCACACATAAGTTGGAGAGGGAAAAAATGACAGTTGCACGCCTCAAGCTCATTAACTGCTATAACTCCTCATAGAGGCAAATTCCTAACTTGCCCCTTAGCTTCTCAAATTGCACAGCATCAAGAGCCTTAGTGAAAATATCTGTCACTTGCTCTTTTGTACCCACATGCTCCAATGTTACAATTTTATTCTCAACAAGATCTCTGATGAAATGATGGCGAATATCAATATGCTTTGTCTTGCTGTGCTGAACTGGATTCTTTGAGATGTTTATGGCGCTCATGTTGTCACAGTACAATGTTAGAGCATCCTGTTCAACATTGTATTCCTTCAGCATTTGCTTAATCTGAAGGCCAAGAAAGTAGGTCAACTTACCAACGAGACTTATCTCAAACTCAGATTGCATCTGCTTGACAAAATGTTGGACCATTGTATTCGACATCCCACCAAAGACTATGTCATCCACATAAATCTGAGCAATCATGAACTTTACCTTTTCTAACTTCACAAACTTAGGTTCGTCAGATAATTCTCTTTCCAGACCCACTCTTCTAGCAAAAACATACTTCCACTTTGCAGCACCGTCAACAAAGTGGAAAGAAACATTATCCACTAGAACATCAGGAACATTTGGGGGAATTAATCTTCCACAAATTCTCCTCTTAGTAGACACAATGCTTGGAGCATCGTCCTCAACATCTTTACCAGATGCACCACCAACAATTTTCTTCTTCTTTGGTGTTTTTCTCTTTGATCTTTGCTTCTTTTGTTTAGAAGGGATCTCTACTCTGCTTGATCTTCTAGTAGGTCCAACAATCTTTTTCTTCTCAGACTTTGTTGCCTCAGCTGCAACCTCAGTTTCTTTCCCTTTCCTTTCAACTACACCATTTTGTTGTGGAGTTATAGGAGAAGAATATTCATGCTTGATCCCTTCAGTAGAGCAGAATTCAATGAACTTGGATTTCTCAAATTCTCTTCCATGATCACTTCTGATTCTTACCACATTACTTCCTTTCTCCCTTTGAATCTGAGTACACAGTTCCTTGAAAACATCAAAGGCATCTGACTTCTCTCTAATGAAATTCACCCATGTGTATCTAGAATAGTCATCAACAACCACAAAAGCATACCTTTTGCCTCCCAAGCTTTCAACCTGCATGGGTCCCATGAGATCCATGTGTAGCACTTCAAGAACCTTGGAAGTTGTCTGATGCTCCAACATCGGATGCGACATTCTGGTTTGCTTCCCAATTTGAAATTCTCCACACACATTCCCTTCAATAATCTTGAGTCTGGGTAGCCCCCTAATAGCTTCAGCTGTCATTGCTTTCTTCATCCCTTTCAGGTTGAGATGACCTAACTTCTGGTGCCATACTTGCACTTCATCTTTTATGGAGATAAGACAAGTTGATGTGTGGGCTTCTTCCCGTGACATCCACAAGTAGCAGTTGTCTTTAGATCTAGTGCCCTTTATCAGCAGTTGTCCCTCTTCATTATTGACAAGGCATTCAGATCTGGTGAAATTTACTTTCATACCTTGGTCACATAGCTGGCTGATACTAATTAGATTAGCTGTAAGGCCTTTAACCAAGAGCACATTCTCCAAGTTGGGCAATCCATGGTTGATCAGATCCCCAATTCCTAATATTTCTCCTTTTGCAAATAAGAAAACACATTGTAAATTGTTCTTTTCATTTAATACTCTTATAAATTTAAACTTATTCCATTTATACCCTTATTTAATTTCTCTAAATTCAATTAACTTACTTATTTTTAATATTCTCTTCCGTAATAAATAAGGGCATAAGTGAAATTCAACATTTAACACATTTGAAAATTAGTCAAATTCAACATTTAAGTGAAATTCAACATTTAACACATTTAGAATGTTGAGTATGATGCTTCAACATCTTCTTTCCAGTACAGGGGTGAAATACATCTTCACTGGATGTAAACTTGGTTTCAGGATTCTGTTGATACTGATTGAGACTTGAGTAGTTGTACCCAACAAACTTTAACTTTCCACTTGGTACATTATCAAGAATTTCTTCGAGGAGATTTGTTCCTGAGTTCAGCTGGCTTACACGTTTCCTTAGATCATCCATTTGAACATTAACTTGGATGACTTTTTCTTCTGCTTGTGTTGCCTTTTCAACCTGTATGTTTACTTCAGCTTGAAGTTTGTTGATAGTCTTCTTCTGCTTCTCAAGGATTCTACACATCTCTTCATACCTTGTGAGTAATTCTCTATAGGTGCTAACAAGCTCCTCATAAGATACGTCCTCATTTTCATCAGAATCACCATCTGAGATGCAGGTTCCGGTTAAGGCAGTCACGTGCCTAGCTGACTCATTTTCTTCCTCAGAATCTTCATCTGAACAGGAAAAGGTGAACCCTTTCTTTTGTCTTTTCTGAAAGGTTCCACATTCTGTCCTTATGTGGCCATAACATTCACACTCATGACACTGACCTCCCTTGCTTTGACTGTTCTTTTCTTCAGGCTTGGTTTTCTTCAGACTGTTTGGCTGCTTGTTGATGTCAAATATGATGCTCTGCCCATTCTGTTGATTCCTAATGTCAAACCTTTTCAGCACTTTGTTGAATTGTCTTCCAAGCATGGCAATAGCATCTGCTATACTTTCTTCCTCTTCACCATCGCTTTGAGCAACATCATCATCTGTATTTGTGACAAATGCAATACTCTTATTCTTTTTGTCACCACGTTCGTTCAAGACAATTTCAAATGTTTGAAGAGATCCAACCAGCTCATCCATTTTCATGGTGGAGATGTCATGTGCTTCCTCAATTGCTGTTACCTTCATATCAAACCTTTTGGGAAGAGATCTAAGAAGCTTTCTTGACAATTTCTCATCAGGCATTTTTTCTCCCAAGGCTTCAAAAGAATTTGCAATGTCTAGGAGGCTCAAATGAAACTCTTGGATGCTCTCATCATCCTTCATTCTCAGGGCTTCAAACTTGGATGTGAGGTGTTGAATCTTTGACTGTTTCACTTTAGTAGTGCCTTCATAACAGGTTTTCAATATCTCCCACGCTTCTTTGGCTGACACACAATTTTTAATGAGTTTGAAAACGTTGGTGTCAACTCCATTAAACAAAGCATAGATAGCCTTGTGGTTATAGTGGGCTGCAGTTTCCTCTTCTGGAGTCCATTCTACTTCAGGTTTCTGCACCCCCGTTGAGGTACCTTCCTTGCTAGCATAAGTGGGATGATCCCATCCAGATAACACAGCTTTCCAAACTTTGCTATCAATAGATCTCAGAAAAGCAGTCATTTTAGATTTCCAATGGTCATAGTTGTTGGATCCATTGAGCAAAGGTGGTCTATTCATGTATCCTCCGTCCTTTTCCATGCTGCCAGAGATTTTAGGTCCTGAATCTCACCCTAGAAACAGGCAGGGTGCCTGCTCTGATGCCAATTGAAAATCCTGGCACGCTAAGCACAATGTGCAACACGATGCTCTAAGCACTGTGACAGTTCTACCACGTAATAATGCAAAGCAAATTAAAGAAAACAAATAAAGAACACAAAATATTTGTTAACCCAGTTCAGCGCAACGCACCTAATCTGGGGGATACCAATCCAGGAAGGAAATCCACTAAGTAAAGCTAGTTCAAAGTTCTCAGCAAACGCCCCGTTTACAACTTATCACCTAGCAACTACCCGTCTATACTTCTACCTAGTAACTCCTAGATACGAGAACCTCTGCTCACCTCCTCTCAGTTTGAAGACTTCCTGCATAAACAACCTATGATGGTTTACTAATCTTCGCACTGGCTCAATATAATTAAAACGGAGACACACTCCTAGAAAACTAAACACTCGTACCTAAAGGCTTAGAGTGATGTTAACCTATGCTCCTTGCTTAAAAGCTTCAGAGCGCAAATACTTGAGATTACAACTCAATAAAAACGCAGTCCTTATACGTGCATCAAAGTGATACAAGCAAAGGCTCACAATTAACAAGACTCAAACCCTAAAAACTCTATTCTTCAATAACGGCTTAAGTGAATAAAACTAGGTCTGGAGTCATCCTTATATAGCCACGAGTAGCATGGGCTTCCTGAGTAAATCGGGTTTAAATAATACAGCTGGTGTAGAGAATATCCAGCTACAATCTTCTTGAAGATATATTTGAAATAAATCTTTTTCCAATCTTCACAATAATTTCCAAAGCAATCTTTTAAACAAAAGATATGTTTAGAAAATAAAACCTTTCTTAAAGCACAAGATATGATTCAGAAGAGAGAAACGCGCATAAATAGGAAACGCACATGCTTGGCGCACAAGTAACACTTCTAGTAACATGATCCGATGCTTGAGGCATCATGTCGCCCATCCTGCTTCAAGGTTTATTTTACCAAAAATGCAGCTAACAACCAAAGACTCAACATATATTAATACTATTGTTATCATCAAAACTTAATTGGGTCATGTCAGAACCTCTTTTGTTCAAACAATCTCCCCCTTTTTGATTGATGACAAACCAAGTATTAATTTACAATGGTTGTTGATTAATTATATCATACCTCTCTCAGGTTTATGAGTTTTGCAAGCTCCCCCTGATTTTAGCAATGATTAATTAAATCAGTTTAAAAATTTTATCTAAATTCTGAACTATGCTTATACACTTGACTCTCAGAGGCTAGGTTTGCAAGCTCTCCCCCTAAGTCTGATACTTATAAGAGAAAATTGCACTCTTCTCTTACATGTATCATGTATAATAAGTTCAGATTTCAAATAGAAATTTTCCTTAATATATGAATCTACTGATAGAGTAAAATGATAAAAAATAAAAAGTAGCATTTTGGCTTCAGGTTTAGCGTTCCACAAATTAATTTACTCTTACTCCCCCTTTTGTCATTAAACAAAAAGATTAAAACTGACATGAAATAAATGGCAGGTTTGAAAAAGAAGGTCAAAAGGAGAGTTTCAAGACAGTCAAGTTAAAAGAAAGTGGTTACAACTATATCAATTTAATGATTTGTCGTAAAACCATAAACTTGTCTGGTTTGAAGCACTATATAAGGACCATAAACCTTTGTCATTCCACTCAACACTTCCATTGTATGTTATAATACAGAGATGGATAAGGATAGAAGAGTGATCAAAAGTAAGAAACCACAGGAGAAGAAGAAGAAGAAAAAGAAGATTCAACAAGATTCAGAGTCTAAGAAGAATCTTCAGAAGATGAAAGCATCAACTTTTGCTCCTGTCAGAGTCAATTATCAAACAAGATCCAAGACCAAACAGCCAGAGTCTGTATCTAAGTCAGAATCTGAATGGGATTCTGACTGGAAAGAATTCTTAAGTACATATGTTCCACCTAGAGAAGATAACTCTTCTTCTCCCTCTGATTCTAATCAGCTAGATTTAGAACTAGCTGTTTCTGATGTAGAATCCAAGTGAAAAGTTGGATTAGAACTTATGTAATCAACAATTACTTTTTGAATAAACTCTTTATGTTGTTGTGAAATCTATGTTTTGATATTTGTCTCAAAATCATTTGTGCATAAATAAATAAATAAATAACAGAATATAAACATTCAGAAAGATTAACAAAACGTTGCATTGTAATTAAACATAATTCACCAAACATAGTCAGTACAGAAAAACAGGAAATTACAAAATAATTAAATAAAAGTGCATAGAATCCTAAGGTTGAGGAGGAGGAGGAGGAGGTAGTCTTGCATCAATGCTCTGAAGAGTAGCAAAAATCTTGGCCAGCATAGTAGAGTGATCAAAGACTGTCCTCTTGAGATTTTCCTGATCTTCTCTCATAAGAATAGCAAACTCTGGAGCATTCCGAGCAAAATCTGCTAGCCTAGCCTGTTCAGCAGTTATTCTAGCTTCATCTGCTAGTCTTGCTTGCTCTCTTTCTTCAGCCTCTTTCCTTTCCTTTTCAATCCTTTCATCTTCCAATCTCTTCCTTTCACGTTCTCCAGCTTCTTTCTTCTCTTTTTCTAGCCTCTCAGCTTCTAATCTTGCCAGTTCCTTCCTAAATTCCAGATCCTTTTTATAGGCTTCTCTGACTGCCTTCATCATGTTCTGAAACTCTACTTCCATTAGATCACACTCTTTGTCAATGGCAGCTGAATCAATTGACATATTAGGAATAGCAATGTTAATTCGCCTAATATTCTTGTCAACAGCTTGCAGCAACTTAGTAATGTCTTCCTTAGTGTCACTAATGGGTTCATTTAGGATCCTAGAAGGTAGGTGAGGAAGAACATAGATACACTCATTAGAGTAATCTGTCATGAGGTTATTTAGGTCGGAGGTGTGAGGAGGTGATTTGATAACTAGGTCCATATCCAAGGTCCTAGAGATTTCTTGGAGACGAGGGTTGAGTGTGTGAGAAGCAGTGAAGGTATTGTCCATAGCCACATGATGTGGAGATTTTTCAACACCAATCACTGGAGAATTTGGATCTTGAACAACTTCAGAATTTGAGTTGTGAGGTTCAGGTGATTTGTGAGTTTCTTTTTCTGATGGGGGTGATGATGGTTTAGTTTTATCAACTTCTGGTGTAGGTTCTGGTGATTTGTGAGGTTCTTTTTCTGGTGGGGGTGATGATGGTTTAGATTGATCAGGTTTTGGTGGAGCTTCCAGTTTCAAGGTATTTGGGCTAATATAGAAAATGGATTTTTTAGGAGAGGTTATTTTTCGTGGAGATGGAGTGTGAGGTGGAGGGGTTGCTTCAGAATCTTCATCATCATCCACAGAGTGAATGACTGGTGCAGTACATGAGGTAGTTGCTTGTGCATTACCTACTGGCCCATATATCTTCTGATTTGCGGCCAGAGTCTGAGGATCATCTCTTGATGGAAGTTTAGAGTACATCTCATCAAATTCACTTGGATCAATATGACACTCATAGGTATCTTCCAACTTCTTTTCTTTTTCCTCTAATTGAGCAACCTTCAAAATTGCTTCTTCAATCTCAGCTTTTTCCTTTTCTTCTTCAGTTGCATCCAGCAACACTTTCTTAGACACTTTTGGCTTTCTGGACTTCCTTGGTCCAGTACTTGTCTTGGCAACCTTCTTGTCACGAGATTTTGCAGGGCTCTTAGCAGCTTTCCTTTTCAAAAAGACTCTGGATGGTTGATTCAGAATCCTTGATTGTCTGACAGACAATTCCCTTGTTTCTCCACTTCCAACTTCAGCTCCAAGATCATTCAAGAATTTAGCATGAGCTTCTGCTATAATTCTAGCATCTCTATCACTCACATGAACCAATCTACATTCTCAAATGCCATCTTCAGTCTCTCTAATGATCAGAGGATGTGTTGGATAGACTATCTTGGCATTCTTCACCAGATGTAGATACCTCAGAGTAGTGCTATTAACCACTTTAGAACAAGTCAAATAAGTACCATACCCAGGAAAGAATGGTTTGACAGCATCCAGCAAACCACACTGAGCAAACATATGACTTAGGAGTCTGCTGTGATGGATGATAGGTTTAACAGAATCTATAGCATCCAGAAGATGAATGAAGATGAGCTTAGCAACGTCTAACAGATTACCCTTTCCAACATGAAATGTGAACAGCTTCTGAACCACAGATAATTGATTAGTACCTCCCAGCTTAGGTACAATACAGTCAATGAAGATTTTGTAGATAACCTTGCAGATATTTGTCAGTTCAGGTTTAGCTTCCGGCTTAGGTTTATCCTTGTAGATGAATTGTTCAACATCTGGGGCAATGGAATCTGTTGTCTTGAGAAAGAGTCCATCAGAAGATAGCTTCAGAGCCTCGTAGATATGATCTACTCTAATTGAAACTCTGAATCCAGCCACGTAGGATTCAATCTCAGTACTAACAAAAGGTCTCAAACCCATTGGAGCTGGAGATTTACCTTGTAACTCCAGTCTTTCCTTAATCAGTTTCTTCAAGTTTGCATTGTATGATTCCTTTGTAACAACAAACGCTTTCATCCAAAACTCTTTGATTAGTTCCGTGTAGGTAGGACCATTCAGAATGTCAAAGTAATACATCAAACCTTGTTTCTCGAATAGTTCCTTTACTTCAGGAAAACCATTTGCTCTTAGGCTTTCAAAATCAACAGGATTCTCAACGGCGAATTGAAGGTCATCATATTTGTACGGGCGTTGATCCTTTGCAAACTTTGTGGGGATGGAGTTTTCCGTTTCAATCATACAAGCATTAACTTTCACGATTGGAAAAGTAGCCATTTGATGAAGTTTTGGGTTTGCTAACTTGAGAGAGGAAGAAATTGCTCTGAGTTTTTTGAAGAATAAAAGTGTAGGTTGTGAGAGTGCAAAAGTGTGAATGTGAACAGTTATGTGTTTAAATAGAATGTTTCGCGCAAAAAAAATAGTACATACACATAGGGGTAGCAGAGTCTTTTACCTATCAAATAGGGATTAGAACACTAATCATCACAAACCAACTTCTTTTTCCACTTGCAACAAGACACGTGTATTAGAAGTTTATTTAAATAACTGACACGTAAGTGGGAGGAAAACGAACGGTTTCTTTTATAAAAGATTTTCCTTACGCGCCAGAACCATTCCTTTTTGGAGATTCTGATAGTGCATCAGAAGATGTTCTCATCACAACTTCTGATACAGAAGGTTCTGATGATTTCAACTTCTGATAACTATTAGATTCTAATAAAAACAAATTTTACATCAGAGTCTTAGCTATTCAGGGATTTCCATCATATTCAAATTCTTTTTGATAAAATCAAAACGTTCAACAGCTAAGGGTTTTGTAAAGATATCAGCCCATTGATTTTCTGTTTCAATGAACTTGAGATCAATTACTCCCTTTTGAACATAGTCTCTTATGAAATGACGTTTATTCTCAATATGCTTAGCTCTTGAATGTAAAATAGGATTTTTGGAAAGATGAATGGCTGCAGTGTTATCACAATATAAAGGAATATTGTTACTGCTTATTTGATAATCTTCTAATTGATATTTCATCCAAAGTAGTTGTGTACAACATTTTGCTGCTGATATGTATCCTGCTTCTGCTGTAGACATAGCAATGGTGGTTTGCCTTTTACTGGCCCATGAAATTAAATTCTCACCAATGAACTGACAATTGCCACTGGTGGATTTTCTTTCAATTTTATCACCAGCATAGTCAGCATCACATAATCCAATCAGTTTGTAGTCATTGGATTTCTGATACAGTAATCCAATGTTACAAGTAGCTTTTAAATACCTAAAGATTCTCTTCACAGCAGTGAAATGAGATTCTCTAGGATCTGATTGAAATCTTGCACACAAGCATAAACTGAATAAAATATCAGGTCTTGAGGCAGTTAGGTAAAGAAGAGATCCAATCATACCTCGATAGAGCTTCTGATCAACTTTGCCTTCAGATTCTTCTTTGCTTAAGCTTGATGTAGGATGCATTGGAGTGTTCATGGGCTTGCAATCTTCCAAATTGAATTTCTTCAGAAGATCTTTTATATATTTTGATTGATGAATGAATGTTCCTTTCTCTGTTTGATTTATTTGAATACCAAGAAAGAACTTCAATTCTCCCATCATGCTCATCTCAAATTTATCCTGCATAAGCTTAGAAAAATTCTTGCACAAAGTGGCATTAGTTGATCCAAAAATGATATCATCAACATAGATTTGAATGATCAAAATGTCTTTCTTTAGAGTTTTTCTGAATAATGTATTATCAACTTGACCTTTTTCAAAACCATTGTTTACTAAGAAAGTACCCAGTCTCTCGTACCAAGCTCTGGGAGCTTGTTTGAGTCCATAGAGTGATTTCTTGATTTTGAACACATGGTCTGGATTTGTTAAATCTTCAAATCCAGGAGGTTGTTTGACATATACTTCTTCAGAAATTACACCATTAAGAAATGCACATTTTACATCCATTTGATAGAGAGTGATACCATTATTAACTGCATAAGATAAAAGTAACCTGATTGCTTCCAGTCTAGCTACTGGAGCATATGTTTCAGTAAAATCAATTCCTTCTTGTTGGCTATATCCTTGTGCAACAAGTCTTGCTTTGTTCCTGGTTACTTCACCTTGCTCATTTAGTTTGTTTCTGTATACCCATTTTGTTCCAATAATGTTCTTGTGCTTGGGTTTGGGTACCAGATCCCATACATCATTTCTCTTGAATTGATTTAACTCTTCTTCCATAGCCACGATCCAAGCATCATCTGAAAGAGCTTCATTTGTTGTTTTTGGTTCAATCAAGGATACTAATCCAAACAATGATTCTTCTTCTCTGAAGTTTGATCTTGTTTTTCTAGGACTATTCTTGTTTCCAAGGATGAGCTCTTCTGGATGTGAAGATTTGTACTTAAAAGTGTTTCTTGGAATATCAGTTGCTTTAGAGTTATCATCAACAGTTTGATGTTCTTGAGGAGTGTCAAAAGGTGTTGCTTCTTGAGTTTCAGAGTCTTCTACAGGTTCTTTGTAGTTATCATACTCTGGAGCTTCATCTTCTGAGTCATCAGATCCTGATAAATCTTTAACAGGCTCTGACTTTTCATCATCAGGCTCTTTATCATCAAACTTTACGTGCATAGATTCTTCCACTGTCTTAGTTTCAGAATTATACACCCTGTATGACTTAGAGCGTTTAGAGTATCCAATGAAGATGCCTTACAGGCTTTAGAGTCAAATTTCTTAAGATGAACTTTATTATTTAGAATGTAACAAGTACAACCAAATTGATGAAAATAAGAAATATTGGGTTTCCTTCCTCTAAAGAGTTCATATGTTGTTTTGTTCAAGATAGGATAGATTCTATTTTGAATATAACAAGCAGTGTTAACAGCTTCTGCCCAAAACAATTATGCAAAATTATTTTCATGCATCATGGTGCGTGCCATTTCTTGCAAAGATCTATTCTTTCTTTCTACAACTCCATTTTGTTGTGGAGTTCTAGGAGAAGAGAATTCATGGAGAATTCCATGTTCTTCACAAAATTTTTCAAAAGGTTCATTTTCAAATTCACCACCATGATCACTTCTTACTTTCAAAATCTTGAAGCCTTTTTCGTTTTGAATTTGGGTACAGAAGATGCTAAACACTTCATATGTGTCATCTTTAGTTCTCAGAAATTTAACCCAAGTCCATCTACTATAATCATCAACTATGACTAATCCATACTTCTTACCATTGATCGAAGCAGTGCTAACTAGTCCAAAAAGATCAATATGTAAGAGTTCTAAAGGTCTAGAGGAGGAGACAATGTTCTTGGTTTTAAAAGAGCTTTTGACAATTTTCCCTTTTTGACAGGAACCACAAAGTGAGTCTGAGTGATATTTAATTTTTGGAAGGCCTCTGACAAGATTGTCTTTACTAAGCTTAGAGATTAATCTCCAGTTAGCATGACCCAATCTTTTATGCCAGACCCATTTTTCATCACTCAGTGTCAAGAGACAAAGCACTTGTTGTTCCTTTAAATCAGAAAAATTGACTTTATACATATTGCCTTTTCTATTACCTTTGAAAACAATGGATTGGTCAGAGTTTCTAATTACAGTACATGAATCCTTATTAAACATGACATCATAATTACTATCAAACAATTGACTTATGCTAAGTAAGTTATGATGCAGTCCATCTACTAACCAAACATCAGAAATTGACAAAGAAGAATTACCAACTGTACCTATACCAATGATCTTTCCTTTCTGGTTGCCACCAAACCCTACTGTTCCACCCTCTTGCTGATTCGGGGTGTGGAATAAGAGCTTGTCTCCTGTCATGTGACGTGAGCAACCACTGTCTAGATACCATGAGCTTTCTTTTCTTCTTTGGGTGCATACCTGCAGTGTACATTATTTCAGATTTTGGTACCCATATTCTGATGGGTCCATTTTGGTTAGTCTTATGGATTTTATTCTTCTTCTTGGGGTATTCAGAAGATCTAGAGTCAACTGAGCCTTTAGAAAATGATTTAGGCTTATGTTGTCTCTGAGATACTCCTCTTGAGTGTGTCAGAGAACCAGTTACCAAGTTTGCTTTAGAAGTACCGGTGCCCCGCTTATTAACAGGCTTTGGTACTCTGATAGCTTTAACTTGAGTAGACATGGATACTGAAGTGAGGGGAACCTGGGTTTTAGAAGACTTAGGTTCAGAAGATGAGTTATCTTCTGATACCTTATCTTGTGGTTCCAAGGTCACAAGAGTATCAGACACAGTCAGAGGTTCTGAACTACCTTTAGTAAGATTAGAATAAAGTCCAGAAGGTGGTTTGCTTAAACAGACAAAGTTACTTGATTTTCCTTTATCAGAAGATGTAAGGGAACCAAGTCCTTGTCTTTTATAGTAATTGCTTCCACCATGAATCATAGAAGATATCTTAGTTTTGTCAATGTTATGATGAACAAACTCTTGAAGAGCAATTTCATACTCATCATAGGGTTTGTGACATGATCGACAACCAGATTCAAGCACTTTAATAGTTTTAAGAGATTTTTGATAATCTGCTTGAATGTGGTTGACTTTATCATTGAGCAATTTAAATTTTTGTTTAACAAGATCTAGCTCATTTGATTTTTCCATGTACTTCATCATCACATCTTTCAAAGCTTTAGTAACTTGAGTGCTAGACATTTGAGAAATTACCTCTTCAATATCATCAATGTCTGACTCTGAGTCACTTTCATTATCTGATGTGCCAGTGGCCATGAGTGCCAGATTTGCCTCCTCAGAGTCTTCATCATCAGATAATTCATTGATATCTTCCCATGTAGCCATCAGACTTTTCTTAGCTTTATTTTTTATTGTGCTTTTCCTTCCTTTACCCTTGGAGTTAAGTTCAGGACAATCAGCTATGAAGTGTCTAGGCTTGTGACAATTGAAACAATTCTTTGTGTCATCCTTTTTCTCTTTGCTGACGTGATTTCTTGAACCAAATCCTTTGCTTGAGTAGTTTTTGCCTCTCTTTGACCACTTTTGGAATTTCTTGAACCAAATCCTCTGCATCAGATTCTACAACCTTAGCTTTCAGAGCCTTAGACGAAACTGAAGTAGATGGCAGAGCCACTGACTTTAGTTTCTTCTGAGGCTTATCAGAAGATAGTTCAATCTCATGACTCATGAGAGAACTTATCAATTCTTCTAAGCCAAGAGTGTCCAAATCTTTAGCTTCCTGAATAGCTTCTCAGAATCTTCCTTACATGATCAGAAATTGTATAACTTCTCTTCAGAACTTGGAGACCAGCCACTAGAATTTTGAATCTAGAATACATAGATTCAATGTTCTCGTCATCCTTCATTCTAAAGAGGTCATACTGTTGGATCAACAGAGTAGCCTTTGCTTCTTGCACCTGTTTGTTCCCTTTATAAGTGGAACACAAGGAGTCATATATACTCTTAGCAGTGGACTTGTTTGTAATCTTGAGATATTCATCATGAGATATACACCCAATGAGAATATCCTTGACTTTGTGATGTTTCTTGTAAGCCTTCTTCTCTGTGGTAGTGAACTTCTTTTTTGCTTCAACAGATAACTTTCCTCTTTCATCTAGGCCTTGGAAAGATACCCCTTCTTCAACTAAGTCCCAAAGCTCATCATCTATACCAATAAGATGACTATATATTCTATCTTTCCACCAGGAAAACATAGAACTATCTCCATTGAACTTTGGTACTTTGTTGTTTGACTTATCTTCAACATCATAGTCATGAGGAACTGCTTTCATACTCGCACCCGCAGCAGCATCAGTCATTGTGTTTTTCAACAAAAGACTGTCTCACTGTTAAGTGATAAAAACAGAACCAGACTCTGATACCAATTGAAGGTGTGAAAAACACAAGAAGGGGGGGTTGAATTGTGTTTTGGTAGTTTTTAAAAAGTTCTTCTAAGTTAGACAACTTATCAGATTCTGCAGTGGATAAAAGATAACACAATTCACACACACAAACGTAAGAGCAAGAGAGAAAGAGAGAGACAGAGATTTATACTGGTTCCCCTCACAAATTGAGAGTACTCCAGTCCCCTTGCACTTCCAAGGGAGTTCACTATAATCACAAAAGATTACACTTGCTCAAGCACACAGGCAAGAGACTTCCTATGCTCAAGTAATTCTTACAAGAGACTTCCTTTGCTCAAGCACACACGCAAGAGACTTCAAACAACTTACAAAAGAAAACAGAGTATATGAACACTGATACAAAAATCAATGTTCAATGAAAATAACTACAACTCTTAAAACAAGACTTAACTTAGAATTCTAACAAAAGAAAACTAAGGCTTAACTACTGTAATGATCAGAAGCTGAAGCTTGAGTCTTGGATGTTCAAATGAGTTCAAGTTGTATTCAAGTTGTTTTTGTGCTTAGGATGATTTTGACAGAGTAACAGCTCGTTTCAAAATTGTTCGATAATGTGTTGCACAAAAACTTCAATTCAGCTCCTATTTATAGTAGAGGGTGGAGCGTATTTGAATTGAATCCGTTGCGGTGAGATTTTGCCAGCTGGAGATAGTACAGTCCCTTAACCATATCAGGTAACGATTGTATACGATCAATCTTGGGGAGAACGTTTCGACCAAATCGGGTAATAAGTTCGTACAATAGTACTAACGTCATTGTCGCTGAGGATAAGGTTGATTCTCCAATTTTGAATTGTCAGAAGATGATGAATTCCAATCATTGTAGCAGAGAATATTCTTCTGACAAAACGGCTCTCACTGCTCTTATCAGAATCTGGTGTCTTCAAACACAGCTTCTGATATGTAGCTTCTAATATGTAGATTCTGACGCGACTTTAACTTGCATCTTCTGATGAGAATCTTCTGGTCAGAATTTGCTTGCCATTTCAGAGCTTCAAACGTACTCATAGTGTATATAAAATTTTTAGCTTATATATCTGCACACTTAGAGTAAATAATCAGTGTACCCTATTGTATATTAATACTATTGTTATCATCAAAACTTAATTGGGTCATGTCAGAACCTCTTTTGTTCCAACAAAATATACCATGATTTTTTTTATTTTTCATCTTCTGCCGACTCTTTATCGAAAATCTACATTAGGTTCATTGTCAAACACGGGATAATTTTTATTTTTTTAATAATATTTATTTTCATATGTAATTTTTTTTTTAAGGTTATCTATGTCTTTTTTCATTATATATTATTTATAAGGTTGTCTACGTTTTTTCAATTGTCTATGAGATTGATTCATTTTAGTTTATTTGAGTATGAAAGTATGATATATGTTTAAACCCAAGACTCTGTAGGGACTTTATCAACAAAAAATAATTGTAAATTCTAGACTATTTTTTAAATGATTATTAACATATTTTGACCTTGTTCCTATTCTCAAATTTTTTCTTGTCATCGTACCACAAAAAAAAATCTTCACGCGTGAGCATCAAATGGTAAAACCTATGCGTGAATCTCCACTCACATTGATAAATTTATATTCCTAAAAAATTTCGAACGAAGGTTTATGGAAAGTTTAAAATATGAATTATAAAAAAATAGCATAAATTATAAAAAAAAAATTATTTTAGATTTCCTATAAATTTCATCAGCCAAATGTAATCTAATGAAAGTGTGATGAGACAAAATATGGAAAAACTGTTGTAGTCAAAATTCAAATTTTAATTAGTCAATCTGTATTTCTAATAGTGGGGTGGAAAGTGTTACCTGTTTCCCATTATATACCACCGAGATATTCCCTCTCTCTCTCCCATCTTCGTTGCAGGACTCTATAAGGGCTCCATCAACAATAAAATAGTTGCTAATTCTATATTATTTTTTTAATGAATATCAATAAAATTTTCGTGCTAAGTTATAACTATCTTCTACATTAACTTTTCATGATCGTGCTAAATAAAATTTTGATTAAGTGATCCCCGTGATAAAATATGAAAATATGGATAACCTCCATAGTCGAAATTCAAATTTTAATTAGTCAATATGTATTTTTAATAGTCGGGTGGAAAGTGTTCACCGTTTTCTATTCTACACCACTGAAAGATTTTTTCCCTCTCTCTCTCTCTCCCTCTCTCTCTATTTCTATCTCTCGTCTCCGTTACATGGCTCTATAGGGGCTTCATCAACAAAAAATAGTTGTTAATTCTATAATTTTTTTTAATGAATATCAATTAAATTTTCGTGCTTAGTTTTCATTATGATCTACTTACACTTTTCATCATGGGGGTCATTTTCTTCGTGCTAGATAAAATTTTGAATAAGTTTTCCCCATGATAAAATATGAAATATGAAAATAAGGATAACTCCCGCAGTTTGTAATTCAAATTTTAATTTGTCAATATGTATTTTTAGTAGTGGAATCGAAAGTATTCGCCGTTTCTCATTCTCCAACACTGAGAGATTTCTCTCTCTCTCTCTCTCTCTCTCAAAATCTTCTATTTTGTTTTTCTCCCTAATGAACATAATTTTTTCTTCAAAATAAAATGTTTTTACGTAAAAAGAAAATATAAGTGTACAAATATGTCATAAGCTATTTTTTGGATTCAATACTTAAAGTGATCTTATCCATGAAAAAATTAGTGTACTTTCTTATTTCAATTTATGTCATAGTAATCTAAGTATGAGAGTTCCTTTATTTTACAAAATTAAAATATTAAAAATGTCCCAAGAGAGTGTCGCACAAATGGTAGATATTTGGGCCCCTTAACCATTTGGTCCTAAGTTCGATTCCTGACCAGTGCGTATGGAGAAGCATTTCTTGGGAGAGGTCAACCCCTTAAATGGATCTCAGTTACCTCGAGGGGATTAATCTTTGCAGTTGCGCGCGGATGATACTTTTGGTTTACAAAAAGAATTAAAATATATATATATATATATATATATATATATATATATATTTGAGAGTTTCTTAAAAAATATAATATTTGTGAGAGGTTCAAAAATAATTTTTTTAAAAAAAAGAGTTTCTACAAAAATATAAATATTTGAGAGAGTTTTCACAAAAAAAATAAAATTGAGGGTTTCCAAACAAAAAATATATTTGAAAGAGAGTTTCTAAAAAAAATATTTGAGATGCTCTAATTGGGATAGAAACAAAAAAAAAACAAAAAATAAGGTAGTTTTTCATAAAATATTAAAAATTCAATTGTCGTCGGTGAAATTCTAACAACATACCTTAAGATAGAAACACCGCATAAGTATAATATTAGAGAAGCTTTAATCGAATGACACCTAAGCAGTTTATATTGAGAATGCACGAGAGAGCTCCGTGGGAATCTCGAAATGTATAATCTTTTTAGGGCAATTATTGGATAGTATATATATATATATATATATATATATATATATATTTTAATACCAAAATATATATATATATATATATATATATATATATATATATATATATTTTTTTTTTTAATACCAAAATATATATTTATACCAAAATTCATAATTTTTTAAACTCTATAAATAGATGTATGGTTTTATATACTTTCAACATAAATAAATAAAAAACTAATTTTTACACTTCCTTCTCATTTGTAGAGACTAAAAATATTCATTATTTCAAAAAAAATATAAATAATAATACAGTAATTATTATACAAAATTAAATAATATAAATCTATTCTATATCTATACCAATATATAAAGAGAATACCCCCTTTCGCGTGGACTTTTCTTATTGCCACTTTTACCCTTCACTCTATTCAAATATTTGTATGTGTTGAAAAATAACTTTCACGTAAAAGTAGGTTTTCAGTTGTTTTTTAATAGAGAAAAAAAGGAGGTTAACAAATTGTTTTTAGTAAAAAAATAATATCTTTTTTTTCTTAATAGCTAAGCACAACAAAAAAGGAGGTTAATTAGTTATCAATTAACTAAGCACAATAAAAAAGAGATTAAGTAATTATCTATATTAGCACAATAGAGAATGTCAATCACACAAACGGGCACTGACCGCTAGTAAGGAATAAATAATATGGGGTATATGAAAGTGAATTGGAAGAGATTTTTTGGTTTAAACTAAACCATTGTACGTAGGAATAAAAGTTGAATAATAGTTTAATTATTATGTGGAAGAGAGAGGAAATGATGTGGAGTATTAAAAAGTGAAAAAGTTAGGGTTTAAACCCAAAAGTTTTTTTGTTTAGCTATTTTTTTGGTAACAAAGAGTTAGTGTATGCATTTCTTTTTTTTTTCTTCCTTTTTTTGGAAATAAAGGAAAATCATTTTCACAAGGCACTAAAATGAAATTTTTCCGGCCAATGCAATAAAACATTGTGTGATTGTAGAAACCGTTGTATAAACTGTTGCAAATGTCTTGCAAAAATCACATTGCGAAAATGGTCGCAATAGAAGTGTTGCAAAACGCTTATTTTCTTGTAGTGTTATTCGTTTCCAACAAAGTCTTAAAATTATATAAACCGAAACACTTTTGAAAAGTGTTGTGGTAAATTTAACAAAACGAAAAAGTAGAGTAGCTTACCGGAACAATGCTGATGACAGGAATTTCTATGGTATTTTTAGTATTAGTTTTAGTAGTAAAATGACCAAGACAGGCCCAAATACGAAGAAAAACCTACAGAATCCAAGAAAAGCATCAAGTGTAAGTTTAAGAGTGAAACCTAAGAGGGGGGGGGGGGGGGGGTGAATTAGGTTCTATAATTTTTTCGGTTATTTTAGAGATGTTATGGTAATTATTATTTTTCCGGAAAGTGTATGATGAAGGTATGAACAATATGGAGAAAAATAAAGAGATAAGGGAAAGAGGAAAAAGACACAACGAATTTTTATACTGGTTCCCCTCACAATCCGAGAGTACTCCAGTCCCTTCACACCTTGAAGGATTTTTCACTAAACCAATCAATAAGGACAATCCCCTTATGATCCTTACAAAGTGAAACAAAAGAACAATCCTCTCTTTTTCACTCTCTTGCTTCCAACAATCTTGGACAGCAAGGTGTTCACAATAAATGAATTTTATACAATAGTTTGGATAGAAATTTGAGTACAATAGAATTTTGATATACAAAGTTCTAGACTTTGTCTTCTCTTTCAATATAACAATTCAAAATTGTAAGACTCTAAGTGCTCAAGAAACTTTAACTTTGATATGAAAAATATGCAACAAAGTTTCAAAGAGTTTGTGATAATTTTGGCAATAGAATTGTTATTAAAATTTGTGTGAAAGAGGCAATTTGATCTTAGAAAAATTATCAATATATAGAGACTTTTAGAATTGTTCATGATGCAATGCAATTGTTATTATTATTTTGTGTAAAAAAAAACAATCCAAAAAGAAACAAATAAGAAGACGTGACTTCTTCTTTTTTAAATTCTGCCCAGAAGTTTTTACATCTGTTTCTACAGATAAGCAAGCGATGTAAAAAGTTCTGTTTTCAAATTTTTCAAACGTTGCACTGTTTCATCAACAGACCTTTTACATCTGTTGAACGATGGATCTGATATAAAAGGTTCTGACAGCAACTTTTAAAAAACAGCTTTTTTATAATTTTAAAAGCTTGCTTCATATGGACTTTTATATTTAACTTAGAAATTTATTTGTAATTAATTATTAAAAATATTTCTAAGCATTCTAAGTTAAAATATTTTTATTGTGAAACATGCATCATTGTTATAAAAAGCTTTCAATATGTTAGATCAAAGTTCATGAGCACCTAAAGCTTTAAAACAATGAATTGCATATTGTACCTAATATTGTTGTTCCCCATGTCTTGAGCACTTGATCATGAGATAATTTGGATTTCTTCAATCTTGAGAACTTGAATCGTGATAAATCTTTTTCTTCTTTTCACATATTTGTCTTCATCAAAATAACTTCAATTTAGAAACTTGTCTTCACATCAAGACGAAGTCAAGAATGCAAAAAGACAAGAAAAAGCCCAAAAAGTGAAGAAAATGTGCTGATCATCGTAGCACGATGGCTCCCATCGTGCCACGATGGGAGCTGTTTGTTGGCCAAGAAATCAACAGAAGAAAATCTGGAAAATATCTGTTCATCGCAGCATGATGCCCCTCATCGTGGTACGATGACATTACTTGGCGACCAAGCTGATGAAATGCACAGGATCAGTTATAAAATTGAACTGAATCTTCCCATCGTACTGCGATGGACCTATCGCAGCACGAAGGCTTGCTGAGGCCCATTACGAAATCTATAAATAGAGCTCTCCTCTCATTGTTTAAATCATTCAGAAATAGTAGAACACTCTCTACTATAAAGGAGGTGTTCGGATGAGCTCTAAGGGCATAGTTTTCTCCCTTTACGGGAAAACTAACTCAGCAATGTATGTTTTCTTTAGGCTTTTGTATTTAGGTTATAATTCTTTTGTAATTTAAATATGTAGTCTTTATATTAGATGCCTTAGGTTGTGGTGGAGAAGATGAACTCCCCTATGAATATTTGGAGTCTGTGATTGAGTCAAAGTTATAATAAATGTTATTCAGTATTATGTTTGTTATTTACTTTCTTGCACTTTAATAACGTATCTCGTAATCTGGCCGAATAAGCGGGGGCGCCCATAGAATTGATATTCGGTATTAACTTAATACGGTCTGGAACTAGTAGTAAATAATGCTAGGTGTATAGAAACGGTAACATCCTGAACTAGTCGTGAACTGAGCGGTTAGAGGAGGAATCAGGAACTAGGTGTGAACTGAGCACTTAGATGCTGAACTAGGCCGATACTACGGTCTGGCAAGTGTACCAGTCTGTCGTCGAGTAATAATTCACACTATACTGAGTAGAATGAGTTCGTATCCACAGGGATCGTGCCAATGCTTCGTTAGCGTTATTTAAGCTGTTGGTTTTGCATTCGCTTTGGTTTTGAAAAAGGTTTTATAAAAAGAAGCGTAATGCTTGCATAAATAAATAAATAAATAGATAGATTCAGAAACATAGAGAATATGTATGGTGGTTGGACTCCCTCCCTTCTTCATATTTGGCATGAACGGTGTATAACATAGTTACTCAGATTATTGTTCGGCGGTGACTTTTCCTTTATTGTAGTAACACCTTACTGTTACACTATGTATATTAAAGTTTCCCTACGTTAATAACTAAGGTACCTACGAGAGCCTAACTTCGATGTGTCACATACCCTAATTACTAAGTGAGTTGTTTATTACACATGCTTTATTACCTTCACCCATCCAATGCCTCTAGATCCTAGTATCGGGCTATTCATCTTCTAAGTGCTCAGTTCACACCTAGTGCATGATTCCTCCTCTAACCGCTCAGTTCGCGACTAGTTCAGGACGTTACCGTCTCTATACACCTTGCGTTATTTACTACTAGTTCCGGACCATATTAAGTTAATACCTAATGTTGAGTCTTTGATGATTGGCTGCATTTTTGGAAAAATAAACTTTGTGCTAGATGTGCGATCCGATGCCTCAGGCATTGCGTAGAGCATTGAAACTGCTCAGGAGGAGCGCTCATGACAAACGCTATTTATGGAATGTTGGTTTCTCTCTCATGAATCTTGCATGGCGCGTTTTATAAGGTTTTATATAAGGAAGGTTGTTTAATGCTTCAGATCCTGTTCAATAATATTTCTGAAGAGTATCTCTTTGAAGAACATATTTCTAGAGGATCTCATTTAATTAATATGGAGTAAATGCTTGGGTCAAATAAACCAAGCCCATGCATATGTTATTTTCTGAAGTATTTAAAGGAGCTGCAAAACCCTAATTGGTGGAGTTGTTCACGCCGATATTGTGATTGAGTCTAGAACTAGGTTTTGCGTGTGTTGTGTTATTTTGTGAGCCTTTCTTGTGTCACCTTGATGCAAGCTTAGGACATTGTTATTGAGTTG
The DNA here is from genome assembly GCA_030408175.1 of Trifolium repens. Taxonomy (NCBI): domain Eukaryota; kingdom Viridiplantae; phylum Streptophyta; class Magnoliopsida; order Fabales; family Fabaceae; genus Trifolium; species Trifolium repens. Next base: position 34,878,978 of record CP125843.1, on the reverse strand, counting down.
TATTACTTGTGTTCCTCTCCTAAGCTTTGAAGTACGGAGTTAGGTTCTTTGGTGGTGTAACACTCTAAGCCTTTAGGTACGAGTGTGTAGTTTTTAGGAGTGTGTCTCCAAAACTCTTTTGTGTTTATGTTAGTTAAATCCTTGCTGTTCTGTAAGGTTGTAAGGGAGTGAGATGGGATCTCATATCTAGGAGTTCCTAGGTAGAAGAGTCATTGGTAGTGCCTAGGTTATAAGTTGTAAACGGGGCGTTTGCTGGTAACTTAGAACTAGGGCTATTATAGTGATATTCCTTCCTGGATTGGTATCCCCCAGACGTAGGTTCGCCGAACTGGGTTAACAAATAACTTGTCTTCTTTATTTGTTTTTGTTTATACGCTTTGAACTACTACTCGTTAGACCGGACTCAGTGTTGGAGCATCGGGTAGAGCATCGTGCTCAGCGTGCCAGGAATTTCACCTAATATCAATTCTATGAGCGCTCCCGCTTATCCGGCCAGATTACGAGATACGTTATTAAAGTGCAAGAAAGTAAATAACAAACATAATACTGAATAACAATTTATTATAACTTTGACTCAATCACAGACTCCAAATATTCATAGGGGAGTTCATCTTCTCCACCACAACCTAAGGAATCTATTACCAAAGACTACATATTTAAATTACAATAAAAGAATTATAACCTAAACATAAAAGCCTAAAGAAAACATACCTTGCTGAGTTAGTTTTCCCATAAAGGGAGAAAACTATGCCCTTAGAGTTCAGAGAAAACTATGCCCTTAGAGTTCCTCTGAACACCTCTTTTATAGTAGAGAGTGTTCTACTATTTCTGAATGATTTAAACAATGAGAGGAGAACTCTATTTATAGTTTTTGTAATGGGCCTCAGTAAGCCATCGTGCTGCGATAGGTCCATCGCAGCACGATGGGAAGATACAGTTCAAAATTATAACTGATCCTGTGCATTTCATCAGCTTGATCGCCAAGTAATGTCATCGTACCACGATGAGGGGCATCATAGCACGATGAGCAGATTTTCTTCAGATTTTCTCTGTTGATTTCTTGGCCAACATGTAGCTTCCATCGTGGCACGATGGAAGCCATCGTGCTACGATGAAATGCTCATTTTCTTGGTCTTGATGCTTTTCCTTGATTCTGTAGGTTTTGATTCGTATTTGGGCCTGTCTTGGTCATTTTACTACTAAATATACTACCTAAAATACCATAGAAATTTCTGTCATCACAACCCCAAGATCGTTAGAGAAATAAGAGATAAATAAAGATGATAGGAATTTCACAACCTTGCACTTCAACAATGGTACCGCTGATTCTTACCGCCGCGATCATGCCCAATCATGCTAGGCTCAAGAGACGTTGATTGTAGCAAATCAGACAAATGTTTGCAAGAGTCCATCTTCAACCTTCTCTCTCTCTCTCTCTCACATTTGTATTTTTCGCTCATAATTGAAAGGGTTATCTCTCAATCATCGTACAACCTGCCATTTTACCATAGGCTTGCAAGAACTCTAAGCAACAAGTCAAAATTTAATATACTTGCATTTTTAGAGGTCTTTTCAGGGTTATAACGTGGCTAGGGTCAAGGTAGGACATTTTTGGGATAAGTAGGCTAAACATTGGAGTTAAGTTCTACTTTGTTTCCTTTTTGTGTACGCAACCTTATTCCTTAGGGTGCCTTTATGTGTTGGTGTCAGTGATTAAGAACCGGATGTGTCTTTGTATGGTTCTTTTCTATCACTAGTTTTGCCCTTTGGCTCTTTTCATTTGCCCTTTGGCTCTTTCTTTTGCCTTTTGGTTTTTTTTTTTTTTTTGAAGAGACTATTTTTTTAGGGAATTTTTTGTAGTGATAGTTCTCTGTATACCCACCCCAAACTTAGATGTTGCTAGTTCCATGAGCAACCCCAAACTTTGTTGTTGCCAAGACTTTTGAGAACTATTACCTAACTCCAAAGAGGGTAAATCATTGTTTTTCTGGTCTATAGGCTTATAATGTGGTTTGTCACCGAAACAAAAGGGATATTTTTTTTTTTACGGCTCAAAATTGGCTAGCAAAGGATATAATAATAAGGGTGGTTTGAAAAGGCTCTGGGTTATAACAAACAATTGCCTCAATGCATATAATATCAAATCAACTAGTCAGCAGAGAATTAGAGCAAGTTCTAGAAAATAAACAAGTGCACGGTACTCTCATAGTAAATCGAAAGAAAGTGGTAATACCGTTTGGAAATATTTGGCTCAAATGCTCACATGGCTTAGGTATCTGAAGGCATGAACATTTATCTCACAGAAACCAGCTTCATCACTCGTCTCATTGTCTCCCGAACTTCGCACTTCGGAGCAATCACCTTTGGTTTTTGTGTGAAGGTGTGAATTCGTCTCATCAGAATTTATAACTCACTTCGCTGCAATCTTACCTATAACAGTTTCTCATGCACAAGATAATAAACAGCAAACAATTATTTAATTTTTTATAAGTTTGAAAAGGGTTGTTAACAGATGAAGATGACATGCGGAATTCTAGGCATACTTTATTGAATTGAAAAACTGAAATGAAATACTGAAATGAAATTTACTGAATTGAAAATACTGAAATTAAATACTTATCCTTGGGTTGCCTCCCAAGCAGCGCTTGTTTAGCCTCTCATTAGCTTGAGGCATTTCCTCCATTACAGAGGATACGTTCGCATGTCTCTCTCTTCTGTAGGAGCTTTCGCCTTAACTCCTCCCTTCTTGTTGTTCTTTCCATACTTCTCTCGGTCCTGTTGTTCTTTGAAGGTAGCAAAACAGAGTCGTCCATCATCTTCTGAAGATGCTGTTTTTATGATGGACTTCCCCTTGCTTTCTGGTGGATGTTCCTTCTTTTCTTCCTTTGGAGCTCTGACCCAGTTGTTCTTCTTTCTTTCAGCAGCAGGCTTCTTCAGAGGTGGCGTATTAACCCCAAACTTAGATTTTCTGGCCACCTTTCGGTTTCTTCCCCATGCTTTGACCCATGGTGATCAGATATCCACTTCAATAGTTAGCCCTTTCAATTTTTCAGTGAGTCCCTCGGGTACCTCCTCTTCCTGAGCTGTCTCTATCTCCAGCTGCGCCATTTCATTCTCCAGCTCCTCTATCTCTATCTTCACCTGCATCTCTTGAACTGGAGTCGGTGGTGTAGCTTTTTCCTGTTTCCACTCGAGCATGTAGCAGTCTACCCTCTCGGTTCTGGAAGCTTTGATTGTTCTTTCCTCATTTCCATTCCTTATAGTCAACTCAGCGAGCTCCACATTAATGAGTGCCCTGCTAGTTGCTAGGAATGGTCTTCCAAGAATGATCGGATGCTCTTCATCTTCTCTGATATCCAGGATCATGAAGTCTGCTGGAAATACCAGGTCTTTGACTTTCACCAAGACATCCTCTATTGTACATGCTGAGTGAATTGTTGATTGGTTAGCTAAAACAAGTTCCCGTTCTGTACCTGCAGTTGTTTTTGTGAGCTTAAACTTCTCTGCCAGAGATAATGGCATTACGTCCAAACTTGAGCCCACATCACATAGTGCTCGAACTTCTGCTCCTTCAATCTGACAGAGTATGGTGGCGCTTCCAGGATCTGTCTTCTTGATCGCCAGTCGTGGTTTTGCTTCTGGGCTTAGTCTGTATTCTTCCAGCTCACATAAGTACTCGTCATAGACTTCCTCTAGTGTTATTCCCATTGTTTCGAACCACTCTTCGAACCCTTTCAGCTCTTCTTCATCGTATACGCGCCCTGTGTTCATATCTTTTAGCGCTTTGCACTCCTCCTTTGGATTGTCCACCGTGTTACCTGCAATATCTTTAGAAACATGAGTGCTTACCAGTTTTGAGAGTTGACCAATCTGGGTTTCAAGACTTTTGATCGTTGCCCCCTGGTTGGCTACTGTGGTCTGGATATTTTCAAAGTTCGTCTTGCTCATGTTAGCAAATTTATTGAGTAACTCTTCCAACGGAGATGGCTTTCTAGGTTGAGGTGCAGCTTGAGCTTGGCTCCCTATCTGGTCCTAGCGTAGATTTGGGTGCTTGCTCCAACCTAGGTTGTAGCCATTTCCCATATACTTAGCTTGCTCTTCGCTCCCCTCTGGCAATTAATGCCCATTAGGGTGATCTTCTAGGCAGAAATCGCAAACTCCTTCTACCTGTTTCACACTGTCTTCCTTCACTGCTTTCTCTTTCTTAGCAAGTTGCCTCTTCAGTAACTCGATCTCTACTTTGTAGGCAATCTCCTGGTCCACCTTCCGAATTCCAGGCGTCTTCTCATTTCGATCATGGCTCATGTTGTATTCATTCTGGCACATCTGCTCAACCAGATCCTTAGTCTCTGCATAGGTCTTAACTTTGATAGACCCACCAGCTGAGGCATCTAGTATCATGCGATGCTGCATCTTCATACCAGCTGTGAATGGTTGCATCTGCTCCATTGCACTAATGCTGTGGTTAGGACACCTCCTCATGAGCAGCTTGAATCGTTCATAAGCCTCGCACAACGTCTCTGATTCATGCTGCTTGAAGCTTAGGATCTCAGACTTCCTCTTCTGGAATAGTGTGTGAGTGAAGAATCTCTCCAGGAACTTATCTTCGAGCTCCTTCCATGTTGCAATTGATCCCATTGGCAAACATTGAAGCCAATCTTTAGCTGGACCTGTAAGAGAAAAAGCAAACAAACGCAGCTTCTTCTGGTCCTCAGTAACTTTTTCCGGCACCTTCTGGATCTGACATGTCTCTGAAAACTTTGACAGATGATCCCAAGAATCATTGTTGGCACGTCTGTCGAACTGGTTCTCCCGCAAACCTGTCAAAACATTGCCTTTGATATCGAAGTTAGCTGGGTTCGTCGGTTGGAACCCCAGTGAGATCTGATCATTGTCAGTCCTCTTGCAGTAGTCTCCCATTGTGATTCTTTGCTCGTCCCCCATGACTTTGGTGGTAGGCTCTCCGAGATTACTGGATTCTGCGAGCTTTGGTACTTGCCTCCTTTTCCTAAATGTTCTTTCTGGTTCAGGCTCGTACTCAAAATCCAGGTCACCTGTTATCAAGCACAACAAATGAATACCTTAGTAGCATTGGAAAATGTAATGTTTGAAACTTACATTTTTTTGGTTTGTCTCATGTGTCTTTGTCACTATGAAAATTCCCAGGTAAGTGAGGTGGATCATAACGGATCGCTTAAATACCAAGACTTTGCCTTAGCTAGAACTTTCACAGATCGAAATTCACAATCATCAACAAGATTTTTTGATTTTTTAATTTTTTTTTGTATTTTTGAATTTTTTTTTTGACAACTTAAATAAGTCTATCGACGCTTTGTAGACACAATCCCCAGCAACGGCGCCAAAAACTTGACTACGGTCTGGCAAGTGTACCTGTTTGTCGTCGAGTAATAATTCACACTCTACTGAGTAGAATGAGTTCGTATCCACAGGGATCGTGCCAAAGCTTCGTTAGCGTTATTTAAGCTGTTGGTTTTGCATTTGCTTTGGTTTTGAAAAAGGTTTTATAAAAAGAAGCGTAATGCTTGCATAAATAAATAAATAGATAGATTCAGAAACATAGAGAATAGGTATAGTGGTTGGACTCCCTCCCTTCTTCATATTTGGCATGAACGATGTATAACATAGTTACTCAGATTATTGTTCGGCGGTGACTTTTCCTTTATTGTAGTAACACTATAACGCCCCAACTAAAATATCTAGAATATTTAGTCAAGACATCAATAATTGAATCTGAGTACAATAAATTAAAGGGAAATGAAAACTGAGTTACAAGAATTTCCCATAATTAAGTAGTAAGCTTGTACGATACAGCGGAAGATGAATAACATTAGAGTATACAAATTAAACTGAAAACAAGAAGAAGACTAAATTCTTCTAATCCAATGATCCAAGTCCAGCTCCGATCATCAGCTCCCTCCTGGTCCTTGCTCCAGTTAACCTGTCTACCTAAAAAAATTAGTTTGGAGTGGGGTGAGACTACTAAGCCTCAGTGAGTCCTACTACCCTCCTAATGGTGACTACACCGGGGGTTCCTAAATCAGTCGTAACATAATATTATTTATAACATAACATAATAACATAAATAAAGGTGTAACACAGATAAACAAACTCTTATTCATTTTAAACACAAGGACACTCTGAGGTGAGCAGGTCTCAGAGGCCTGCCGTATCCAACAACCGATTCGGTCACGACATGCAGCTCACAATAACATATCCTAATGGATTATCCCATTGGGAGTCCATAGCGCGACATCACAAATCGCTCATGATTGACTGATACTATCTAATTTCTTAATTATTCATACTACCATAATTCCCAAACCCGGGGAGCATACAAACTAATTTAATTTCCTAAGTTATACCCTAAGAGTTATCTGTGAATAACATCCTGTTCGACATTATACTAATTACGCTATTGCAAAACATCTGAGACAAATGAGGATATAAAACGAGTGTTTAAATTTTAAAAACGGAAAATATAAGGTTATTCTGCCAGAGCACGCTATGGCGAGTTACTTAGCTCGCCATGGCGAACTAACAGGTCTGGCCTAAATCTACTCGCGAGGCGAGCAATAGCTTGCCATGACGAGTATCATCAGCCCAGAAACCCCAGCTCGCCATGAGTGCTCGCCAGCTGTTCGCTATGGCGATCTCATGCAGAAAGTACCCTGTTTGCGAAAATCAATAGTTTAACAAAGAAAACACCTACAATCCTCATTCAAACCAGTGCAATCACATAACATATATAATATAAAACAAAATGGAGGGAAATTTGGGATCTAATTCCCCTCACACAACAATTTCCTTATAATCCTAAGTTAACGTGCAAAGTTTGATTAATGGGAAACTAACTAAACTAGCCTAAGAACCCACCTGGAATTGAGATTAACTCAGAAGCTTAAACACAATGCTAACGACATCTTTGGAGCTCTCCGAGAAACTGAATTTGCAGCGAAGAAGTGCTTTAAATCCATAACAGTATTTTTGCAATAGAGCATCAACTTCAAAAATACCTACAGACTTCTTTCCTTAACGAAAATTCACAAAACCGGAACCACAACGACCGTAATCGAGTTAGCTATCCATAGAAACAAACGGAATCTCAAACCAAGTTACAGAAAGAGCACAGTTAACCTTTAAGTGCAGCACTATCCAACACATTTCTGCAGAAATCCTGATTCAAACCTCCAACTTCAAAAATTCTCACAGGCCCCATTATTGACCCTAAAATTACGAAACCTACATAAAAAAGACCGGAATTGAGTTATCTAACTATAGAAACTGGAATCAATTCAATCAGAGTTACAGGGAGAGAGTAGTGATCGATTTAGTACAGACCTGTCCAAATACAAATTCTGCAAAATCCTGTGTTGAACATCCAACTTCAAAAATTCACACAGGGCTTAATACTGGACCAAAATTAGGGAAATTATTTCAAAAGGACCGGAATTTTGATAGCGAACTATTCCAAAAAGAATCAACGAATTCGAAGTTGTGAAGTGAGATTAATTACCGTTTTACTGGAGGTGTATTCTAGAACACGGGTTTCACCAATTTCTTCAATCAAAGCTTCTAATTTGTACCCATGGCTTCTAAATCCTTTAAAACTCTCATGCAATACAAAATAGAGTCTTAGAATTGATTGAAAGGCATGAATTCAAGATGGAGAAAGAGGATTAGAATGTTTCTTACCTTGTTCTAAAGCTCTTGACTCAAGGAGTGGATTGCACTAATTGCATGTGGCTTTCATGAAGCTTAGATGATGATACAGTTTTGAGAGAGAAGAGGGTGTGTTGGAAACTTGTTGTTGCTGATGCTTATGCGTGAGTGAGAGAGAGAGAGGAGTGTTTTGTTGTTTTGATCAGAGAAAAAGAAATGAAGAGAAAGCTTGGGTATTTGTTGTTTATAATAGAAATTATGGGTCCCACTTGGTACATTGTCTCATTCCCATTGGTCTAGCTAAAATTACTTCAATATTCCTCCACAAGCGATCTGATACAAATTTATCCTAATACGTCTCTAATTATTTTTCTTCTATTAATTAGAGTTGGGATTTTACAATACTGTTACACTATGTATATTAAAGTTTCCCTACGTTAATAACTAAGGTACCTACGAGAGCCTAACCTCGATGTGTCACATACCCTAATTACTAAGTGAGTTGTTTATTACACATGCATTTTACCTTCACCCATCCAATGCCTCTAGATCCTAGTATCGAGCTATTCATCTTCTAAGTGCTCAGTTCACACCTAGTGCATGATTCCTCCTCTAACCGCTCAGTTCGCGACTAGTTCAAGACGTTACCGTCTCTATACACCTAGCGTTATTTACTACTAGTTCCGGACCATATTAAGTTAATACCTAATATCAATTCTATGAGCGCTCCCGCCTATCCGGCCAGATTACAAGATACGTTATTAAAGTGCAAGAAAGTAAATAACAAACATAATACTGAATAACGATTTATTATAACTTTGACTCAATCACAGACTCCAAATATTCATCTTCTCCACCACAACTTAAGGCATCTATTACAAAAGACTACATATTTAAATTACAATAAAAGAATTATAACCTAAACATAAAAGCCTAAAGAAAACATACCTTGCTGAGTTAGTTTTTCCGTAAGGGGAGAAAACTATGCCCTTAGAGCTCCTCTGAACACCTCTTTTATAGTAGAGAGAGTTCTACTATTTCTGAATGATTTAAACAATGAGAGGAGAGCTCTATTTATAGTTTTCGTAATGGGCCTCAGCAAGCCATCGTGCTGAGATAGGTCCATCGCAGCACGACGGGAAGATACAGTTCAAAATTATAACTGATCGCCAAGTAATGTCATCGTACCACGATGAGGGGCATCGTAGCACGATGAGCAGATTTTCTTCAGATTTTCTCTGTTGATTTTTTTGCCAACAAGTAGCTTCCATCGTGGCACGAGGGAAGCCAACGTGCTACGATGAAATGCTCATTTTCTTCACTTTTTGGGCTTTTTCTTGTCTTTTTGCATCTTGGACTTGGTCTTGATGCTTTTCTTTGATTCTGTAGGTTTTTCTTCGTTGTTGTGCCTGTTTTGGTCATTTTACTACTAAATATACTACCTAAAATACCATAAAAATTCCTGTCATCAGGGGTGAAATCACCATGCTCTATGAAACTACACCCGGAAAATAAGTCGTTAACAGGGATAGTTGAGGGAATGGTGAAACAGACCTAATCCAACCTAAGATTGCAAGGATTTAATGAAGATGTCCAGTGCTTGGAGCTGGAACAAAGGAGCATAGAAGAGAAACATGCGAACCTATCCTCTGTAATGGAGGAAATGCCTCAAGCTAATGAGAGGCTAAACAAGCGCTGCTTGGGAGGCAACCCAAGGATGAGTATTTTTATTTCTGTAATTTCAATTTCAGTAAAGTTTTTCAATTCCATAAAAATATGCTAGGAATTCCTGTTATATCACTTTCATCTAATCCTTTTCAAACTTACAAAAATATTATATAACTGTTTGCTGTTTATTATCTTGTGCATGAGAAACTGTTATAGGTAAGATTGCAGCGAAGTAAGTTATAAATTCTGATGAGACGAATTTCACACCTTCACATAAAGACCAAAGGTGATTGCTCCGAAGTGCAAAGTTCGGGAGACAATGAGACGAGTGATGAAGCTGGTGTGTTCATGCCTTCAGATACCTAAGCCATGTGAGGATTTGAGCCGAATATTTCCAAACGGTATTACCATTTTCTTTCGATTTACTATGAGAGTACCGTGCACTTGTTTATTTTCTAGAACTTGCTCTAATTCTCTGCTGACTAGTTGATTTAATATAATATGCATTGAGGCAATTGTTTGTTATAACTCAGAGCCTTTTCAAGCCACCCTTTTATTATTATTAGGGTTAATAGGCTTTTACCCCCTGCAAAGTAGGCGAGTTTTGCGTTACCCCCCTGTAATTTTTTTTGTATAACTTCTCTTCAGAACTTGGAGACCAGCCACTAGAATTTTGAATCTAGAATACATAGATTCAATGTTCTCGTCATCCTTCATTCTAAAGAGTTCATACTGTTGGATCAACAGAGTAGCCTTTGCTTCTTGCACCTGTTTGTTCCCTTCATAAGTGGAACACAAGGAGTCATATATACTCTTAGCAGTGGACTTGTTTGTAATCTTGAGATATTCATCATGAGATATACACCCAATGAGAATATCCTTGACTTTGTGATGTTTCTTGTAAGCCTTATTCTCTGTGGTAGTGAACTTCTTTCTTGCTTCAACAGATAACTTTCCTCTTTCATCTAGGCCTTGGAAAGATACCCCTTCTTCAACTAAGTCCCAAAGCTCATCATCTATACCAATAAGATGACTATATATTCTATCTTTCCACCAGGAAAACATAGAACTATCTCCGATGAACTTTGGTGCTTTGTTGTTTGACTTATCTTCAACATCATAGTCATGAGGAACTGCTTTCATACTCGCACCCGCAGCAGCATCAGTCATTGTGTTTTTCAACAAAAGACTGTCTCACTGTTAAGTGATAAAAACAGAACCGGGCTCTTGATGCCAATTGAAGGTGTGAAAAACACAAGAAGGGGGGGTTGAATTGTGTTTTGGTAGTTTTAAAAATTCTTCTAAGTTAGACAACTTATCAGATTTTGCAGCGGATAAAAGATAACACAAATCACACACACAAAAGTAAGAGCAAGAGAGAAAGAGAGAGACAGAGATTTATACTGGTTCCCCTCACAAATCGAGAGTACTCCAGTCCCCTTGCACTTCCAAGGGAGTTCACTATAATCACAAAAGATTACATTTGCTCAAGCACACAGGCAAGACACTTCCTATGCTCAAGTAATCCTTACAAGAGACTTCCTATGCTCAAGCACACAAGCAAGAGACTTCAAACAACTTACAAAAGAAAACAGAGTATATGAACACTGATACAAAAATCAATGTTCAATGAAAAAATAAATACAACTCTAAAAACAAGACTTAGCTTAGAATTCTAACAAAAGAAAACTAAGGCTCAACTACTGTAATGATCAGAAGCTGAAGCTTGAGTCTTGGATGTTCAAATGAGTTCAAGTTGTATTCAAGTTGTTTTTGTACTTTAGATGATTTTGACAGAGTAACAGCTCGTTTCAAAATTGTTCAAATGTGTGTGCACAAAAACTTCAATTCATCTCCTATTTATAGTGGAGGGTGGAGCGTATGAATTGAATCCGTTGCAGTGAGTGAAAAGCCAGCTGGAGATCGTACGCTTCCTTCACATGGTATTTTAACCAAATCAAGTAACCTTTGTACAATTCCATTCTTGTAAGAGAAGATTCGCCCATATCAGGTAATAAGTTCGTACAATAGTACTAACGTCATTGTCGTTGAGGATAAGGTTGATTCTCCAATTTGAATTGTCAGAAGATGATGAATTCCAATCATTGTAGCGGAGAATGTTCTTCTGACAAAACGGCTAACACTGCTCTTATCATAATCTGGTGTCTTCTCACACAGCTTCTGATGAGTAGCTTCTGAAATGTAGCTTCTGATGAGTCTTTAACTTGTATCTTATGATGAATAGCTTCCAATCAGAATTTGCTTGTAACGTTTCAGAGCTTCAATTGTACTCATAGTGTATATAAAATTTTAGCTTATATATCTGCACACTTAGAGTAAATAATCAGTGTACCCTATTGTATATTAATACTATTGTTATCATCAAAACTTAATTGGGTCATGTCAAAACCTTTTTTGTTCCAACAATGCGAACCTATCCTCTGTAATGGAGGAAATGCCTCAAGCTAATGAGAGGCTAAACAAGCGCTGCTTGGGAGGCAACCCAAGGATGAGTATTTTTATTTGAGTATTTTCAGTTTAGTAATTTCAATTTCAGTAAAGTTTTTCAATTCCATAAAAATCTGCCAGGAATTCCTGTTATATCACTTTCATCTAACCCTTTTCAAACTTACAAAAATATTAAATAACTGTTTGCTGTTTATTATCTTGTGCATGAGAAACTATTATAGGTAAGATTGCAGCGATGTAAGTTATAAATTCTGATGAGACGAATTTCACACCTTCACATAAAGACCAAAGGTGATTGCTCCGAAGTGCGAAGTTCGGGAGACAATGAGACGAGTGATGAAGCTGGTGTCTGTGAGATAAATGTTCATGCCTTCAGATACCTAAGCCATGTGAGGATTTGAGCCAAATATTTCCAAACGGTATTACCATTTTCTTTCGATTTACTATGAGAGTACCGCGCACTTGCTTATTTTCTAGAACTTGCTCTAATTCTCCGCTGACTAGTTGATTTAATATAATATGCATCGAGGCAATTGTTTGTTATAACTCAGATCCTTTTCAAGCCACCCTTTTATTATTATTAGGGTTAATAGGCTTTTACCCCCTGCAAAGTAGGCGAGTTTTGCGTTACCCCCCTGTAATTTTTTTTTCTTGAGATTACCTCCCTGCAAATTTTTTTTTTTATTTACCCCCTTTTTGCTAACGTGGCAGGCAAAAGTCAACTGCCACGTCAGCAAAGTTCACTGCCACATCAGCAAAAAACATGACTTTTTACCTGCCACGTCAACAAAAAGGGGGTAAATCAAAAAAATAAAATTTGCAGAGGGGTAATCTCAAGAAAAAAAATTACAGGGGGGTAACGCAAAACTCGCCTACTTTGCGGGGGAGTAAAAGCCTATTAACCCTTATTATTATATCCTTTGCTAACCAATTTTAAGCCGTAAATTATTATCCCTTTTGTTTCGGTGACAAACCAGATTACAAGCCTATAGACCTGAAAAACAAAAAAATTACCCTTCTTTGGAGTTAAGGTAATAGTTCTCTAGTCTTGGCAACAACAAAGTTTGGGGTTGCTCATGGAACTAGCAACATCTAAGTTTGGGGTGGGTATACAGAGAACTATCACTACAAAAAGAAAAAAAATGAAAAAAAAGAGACGGGAAAACATCAAAAATTCCCTAAAAAAATAGTCTCTTCAAAAAAAATGAAAAAGCCAAAAGGCAAAAGAAAGAGCCAAAGGGCAAAAAGAAAGAGCCAAAGGGCAAAAATAGTGATAGAAAATAACCATACAAAGACACATCCGGTTCTTAATCTCTGACACCAACACAAAAAGGCACCCTAAGGAATAAGGTTGCGTACACAAAAAGGAAACAAAGTAGAACTTAACTCCAATGTTTAGCCTACTTATCCCAAAAATGTCCTACCTTGACCCTAGCCACGTTATAACCCTGAAAAGACCTCCAAAAATGCATCTATATTAAATTTTGACTGGTTGCTTAGAGTTCTTGCAAGCCTATGGTAAAATGGCAGGTTGTACGATGATTGAGAGATAACCCTTTCAATTATGAGCGGAAAATACAAATGTGAGAGACAGAAAAGGTTGAACATGGACTCTTGCAGACATTTGTCTGATTTGCTACTATCAACGTCTCCTGAGCCTAGCAGGACTGGGCATGATCGCGGCGGTAAGAATCAGCGGTACCATTGCTGAAGTGCAAGGTTGTGAAATTCCTATCATCTTTATTTATCTCTTATTTCTCTAACGATCTTGACTGACAGCATGTTACTTGAGGACAAGCAACAGTTTATGTTTGGGGTTGTGATGACAGGAATTTCTATGGTATTTTTAGTATTAGTTTTAGTAGTAAAATGACCAAGACAGGCCCAAATACGAAGAAAAACCTACAGAATCCAAGAAAAGCATCAAGACGAAGTCAAGAATGCAAAAAGACAAGAAAAAGCCCAAAAAGTGAAGAAAATGTGCTGATCATCGTAGCACGATGGCTCCCATCGTGCCACAATGGGAGCTGCTTATTGGCCAAGAAATCAACAGAAGAAAATCTGGAAAATATCTGTTCATCGCAGCACGATGCCCCTCATCGTGGTTCGATGACATTACTTGGCGACCAAGCTGATGAAATGCACATGATCAGTTATAAAATTGAACTGAATCTTCCCATCGTACTGCGATGGACCTATCGCAGCACGATGGCTTGCTGAGGCCCATTACGAAAACTTTAAATAGAGCTCTCCTCTCATTGTTTAAATCATTCAGAAATAGTAGAACACTCTCTACTATAAAGGAGGTGTTCGGAGGAGCTCTAAGGGCATAGTTTTCTCCCCTTACGGGAAAACTAACTCAGCAAGGTATGTTTTCTTTAGGCTTTTGTATTTAGGTTATAATTCTTTTGTAATTTAAATATGTAGTCTTTATATTAGATGCCTTAGGTTGTGGTGGAGAAGATGAACTCCCCTATGAATATTTGGAGTATGTGATTGAGTCAAAGTTATAATAAATGTTATTCAGTATTATGTTTGTTATTTACTTTCTTGCACTTTAATAACGTATCTCATAATCTGGCCGGATAAGCGGGAGCGCCCATAAAATTGATATTAGGTATTAACTTAATATCATTACTACAGAAAGGGGTTTTTACATCGGGCCATTTTGACCTTTTACATCAGTCCAGGGTCCGATGTAAAGACAATGGATGTAGTAAGTCTGACCCATTTCACATCGGGTCATGACCCGATGTGAAAACCAATTTATCACATCGGTTATTAATATTGCCTGATGTGAAATAATAACTTTAATTTAATTTTATTAAAAGCCAAGGCACATTTCACATCGGGCTCTCATCTAAGCCGATGTGAAAACCAACTATATCACATCAGTGTTGTGGCGAGACCGATGTGAAATCTCTGTTTCTTCTTCTTTTTTTTCCCTTTTTGGCATCTAATTTCTCATATTTTTTCCTGCACCACACATGCCACATTTTGGTATCTAAATTATATTCCATATCATCACACACAGACCACAAACATATATAGCTCTAACAAAAATTGTTCAAAACTTAAATTAATTTTCATTCCAACAAATTAATAGCTACAAAAGGTTATAACATTCTACAAACACAAAGTAATGCAAAATCACCAAAATCAAATCCAACTGCAGCAACACTAAATTAAGTCCTCCCTAATACAAAAAGCAAACAACATGGTCAACACAAGACCAATGCAACACAAAAGGCAAAAGAACATTAATTCTCCATTTTACACTAACTGTGATAGCGGGGAGGAGAAAGCAAAATTCCAGATGCAGCTTGCTACTATCAAATGTCTCAATTTCCAAACCCAGCAAGCATTTCTCATGTTTTCAAGAAGTGCCTGGAAAATAAAAAAGAGAATGAAAAAGTAGAACAAATTTAGCAGCAGCTTATGAATATTTTTTAAACAAGAGTAGCCAATACAAATGGTATATTGATATTTCTCTCTAATAAACCAATAAAAACAGTCTCGATATACTTAGCCAAACACCTAAACAATATGAGAGATATTATACAAGAGTAGCAAAGATCTGGACTACCCCATTCAAGAAATCTTTCGATTTTATTGGCTTGTTAATCCAACTCTTATCAATCATAATTGGATAACATATTAAAAATTTCAAACTCACTACTACTGCATATTGAAGCCAAAACATGAGACATGCATACAAATTTCAATTTACCTAATAGAAGAAGTGAAATCGGATCAATAGAATTAGATTTTACAATAATCATAGTTAAGCCGAGTTCTTACCAGTTTACTGTAATATGCCTCCAGCCAACTTCAGTTCAGCAATTATTAAGACAACAAACCTACAATTATAATCAAACATGATAGACTACTTTAAAAAAAATCATCTCAATATGTTTTTTCATGATAAATTATATAACTCAAACAGAAATAGAACATATACTTTTCAAAACTAATAACAATAATAGAGATGATTGGGAGGCCACATGATAGTTAATACATCATAACTAGCTATCAAACTTCTAAAGGAGTTGACTAAGCATTCATGCCTTTTTTTGAAGAGGGATACGAAGTTAATTATGCTATGCTAATTATCATATTACCACTAATTATCATGTAAGCTATGCTAATTAGATATGAAGTTGCAAATATGTATAACTGCCAGCTCGACATTAGTATAACTTTAAGAGGGCTAATTGGGATAGTTTAGTGTCTGCACATTAGTATACACCATCTCCCTGTTAATTGTTCAAATAGCTACTATATTAAAGACTCAGAATATAATTTTATGGCAATAATCAAAGTCAAGAACACGCCATTTAAAACCAAATATAAATTTCTTCACTCTCCACCCTCAGCTCTAACTAATTAAAAAATGAGAATCAATCGAAAGAGGTTAAGTATGCATCTTACATGTACATCTGATGAAGGCAGGTTTAAACAAGCACAGTGTTCACTGCATATTATAGCCACTGCTTCCTCATCAGCATATGCCTCTGTCAAAAATCTATCAGCAACAAACATCATCACATCACCAATATTAACAATGCAGCAAAAAAATCAATAAAAAGGCAAAACAAGGAAAAACAAAGGAGCATCACATTGAAAACTCTCTCAAGTAAACTATCGTTGTCACCAACACAAAACTCCCATACAAGAGGTCTAACCATACCTTGAGAAAATAAAAGAGGTCTAACCATGATCCCCACTAATAACTCCCATACAACCTAGCGGGTTCAGGACCCAATTGTTAAGATCAAAGAAAAATCTTTAGCACGAGTTCTTAAATTCTCCACGCTAATGCTTTTGACCTCCTCAACAACCTTTTGCCATTCAAAACCAGGTCGATTGAAGATCATCGCATTCAAAACCAGCTTGCTTTATTTAAAAAACACACCACACCCCATAAGCTAAATACACCAAAACAAAACATAGAAAAATCAGACATACAAATCTGTTACAAATACCATGAATTACTAGTAGCATAACTAAACACAAATCTTGCTCTCTAATAAATGAATTCCCTAGATTTCTCATAGATTCAGTAACTAGAATAAATGAATCCCCTAGCTTTCTGTTACGAATATGTAGACAAACCAATTTTTTTAATTAGTCTATACTCATGATAAAAGAAGAGCTAAAAATATTTCATTAATCTTAAAATCAAATAGTGCTGCCTCTGACAGCTTGCCTAAATCTAGTTCAAAACAAAGTATACCATAAAATAGTTTTCATTGTAGTTAAAATTTTGGTTCTAACGAATCATATGCCCAAGTATACCAAAAAAAAAGTATTTTATCAAACTAATAGAACCTACATAACAGACCTTAGCTAATTAAGTAACCTACATACCAAGTATTTTATCCTGCAAAACCATGACACAAATTGGTCTGATCTAATGAAATAAACAACACAATGAGTTATTCAATTGCTACAGGATCAGTTGCTTAAGTTCACAATGATTGTATTTTTTTTTATTTACAAAAGTACAAGTAGTTTTGTGTGTTTGGTTAAGGCCAAATATAAGATCCAAAAAAGTGTGACGCCAATTACTAAATAAAATCTAAGATATATAGATAATACTCCTAGTTTTGTATGGTTTTTCCCAGAGACATTCAATCATGCTTCTAGTTCATATTAATTTATCTTCAAGCTATGTGAGGCCAACACAAGGTACAATTAGATGTGCCCCTATCCAACACAATTATTACTCAAGCTCAATTACGTACAAGTTTACAACTACTACCATGACAAAATGATTTAGCACATGATTATAAGCTCTTAGTTAGTCATCATGATACAAGTTTTAAAGGTGTCAAGCTGAAGTAAGATTATTTATTTTTTGGATAAGGCAAAATTTATTAAAGCATAAGACCAAGACATAGGGAACAATAGATCCGTAACAGACCAGCAGGAAGTAACACAGAACATCATCATCCCGCCTCTGGCCGACACAGAAATACCATTATGAATTTCTAGTCTTAATTCATAACCCTGAATATAGTTCATTTTACCTGAAATACCATTATGAATTCTTTATTAATATGCAGGGGTGGGCAAAAAAACAGAAAAACTAAACCAAACCTTTTTAAACTGAACTTTTTAATAAATTTTGAGAACCAAACGGTGTTTACCAAAACAGTTCAGTTCACCAAACCATTGATAAAAAACTAAAACCAAACTGTGAACGTACTGTATCTTGTTTTACTCACAAAACAAAAATCAGCAAAAATTTAAGATTAAAACTAAAGTTAGAAACAAATTGAAATCATTGAAGTTCAACACATTCACCTTTATTTTCAACTGAATCAACACCACAATCCAATTGAACAATACCACATTCACCTTTTAGGGTTTCTGCGTACCTTATCCAGATGAACACGAACCTCGTTGTTGTTGAATACGCTATCAGCAACCTCACCAACCTCACGAACCTAAAACGCAACCAGAAACCTATTTCGTGACTGAGAGAAGGAAAGATAGATGGTTTTGTGACGACTTAGGAATTTCGTGAATGAGAGAGAAAGGTTTGATTTCTGCGAGGATTGAGAGAAACAAGAGAGAAAGGTCAATTTCAGTGAGGATTGAGAGATTCACTTTGGGTGAGGATCGATTTAGGGTTTCGTTCGTGTGACAGAGAAAGAGTGAGAGGTTTCTGAGTTCTTAGCGTGCGCGTTTAAAGTATAGGGAGAGAAGGATATTTCTAACATTGAAAAGGATTCTACATCGGTGGAACCAAGACTATATGTCAAATCCTTATAACATATTTTCCACTTAATTACAGGATTGCCACCGTGTTCCCTTTCACATATGATATATGATTACCTGATGTAAAAAGCCTAAACCGAAAGTCTATTTTGTAGTAGTGTATGGTCTGAAACTAGTAGTAAATAATGCTAGGTGTATATAAACGGTAACATCCTGAACTAGTCGTGAACTGAGCGGTTAGAGGAGGAATCAGGAACTAGGTGTGAACTGAGCACTTAGAAGCTGAACAGGCCGATACTAGGACCTAGAGGCAATTGGTGAAGGTTATAATGCATGTGTAATGAATAACTCACCTAGTAATTAGGGTATGTGACACATCGAGGTTAGGCTCTCGTAGGTACCTTAGTTGTTAGCGTAGGGAAACTTCAATATACATAGTGTAACAGTAAGGTGTTACTACAATGAAGGAAAAGTCACCGCCGAACAATAATCTGAATAACTATGTTATACACCCTTCATGCCAAATAGGAAGAAGGGAGTGAGTTCAACCATCATACCTAGCCTCTATATTTCTTGAATCATTTATCTTTATTTTCTGCAAACATATCGCTAATTTTATAAAAACCTTTTTCCAAAACCAAAGCGAATGCAAAACCAACAACTTAAATAACGCTAACGAAGCTTTGGCACGATCCCTGTGGATACGAACTTATTCTAGACACCTAGAGTGTGAATTATTACTCGACGACAGACTGGTACACTTGCCAGACCGTAGTCAAGTTTTTGGCGTCGTTGCCGGGGATTGTGTCTACAAAGCGTCGATAGATTTATTTAAGTTGTCAAAAAAATTTCAAAAATACAAAAAAATTAAAAAATAAAAAAACAACCAGATCATGGCTCATGTTGTATTCATTCTAGCACATCTGCTCAACCAGATCCTTAGTCTCTGCATAGGTCTTAACTTTGATAGACCCACCAGCTGAGGCATCTAGTATCATGCGATGCTGCATCTTCATACCAGTTGTGAATAGTTGCATCTGCTCCATTGCACTAATGCTGTGGTTAGGACACCTCCTCGTGAGCAGCTTGAATCGTTCATAAGCCTCGCACAACGTCTCTGATTCATGCTGCTTGAAGCTTAGGATCTCAGACTTCCTCTTCTGGAATAGTGTGTGAGTGAAGAATCTCTCCAGGAACTTATCTTTGAGCTCCTTCCATGTTGCAATTGATCCCCTTGGCAAACATTGAAGCCAATCTTTAGCTGGGCCTGTAAGAGAAAAAGCAAACAAACGCAGCTTCTTCTGGTCCTCAGTAACGTTTTCCGGCACCTTCTGGATCTGACATGTCTCTGAAAACTTTGACAGATGATCCCAAGGATCATTGTTGGCACGTCTGTCGAACTGGTTCTCCCGCAAACCTGTCAGAACATTGCCTTTGATATCGAAGTTAGTTGGGTTCGCCGGTTGGAACCCCAGTAAGATCTGATCATTGTCAGTTCTCTTGCAGTAGTATCCCATTGTGATTCTTTGCTCGTCCCCTATGGCTTTGGTGGTAGGCTCTTTGAGATTACTGGATTCTGCGAGCTTTAGTGCTTGCCTCCTTTTCCTAAATGTTCTTTCTGGTTCAGGCTCATACTCAAAATCCAAGTCACCTGTTATCAAGCACAACAAATGAATACCTTAGTAGCATTGGAAAATGTAATGTTTGAAACTTACATTTTTTTGGTTTGTCTCATGTGTCTTTGTCACTATGAAAATTCCCAGGTAAGTGAGGTGGATCATAACGGATCGCTTAAATACCAAGACTTGCCTTAGCCAGAACTTTCACAGATCGAAATTCACAATCATCAACAAGATTTTTTGATTTTTTAATTTTTTTTTGTATTTTTGAATTTTTTTTTTGACAACTTAAATAAATCTATCGACGCTTTGTAGACACAATCCCCGACAACGGCGCCAAAAACTTCACTACGGTCTGGCAAGTGTACCAGTCTGTCGTCGAGTAATAATTCACACTCTACTGAGTAGAATGAGTTCGTATCCACAGGGATCGTGCCAAAGCTTCGTTAGCGTTATTTAAGTTGTTGGTTTTGCATTCGCTTTGGTTTTGAAAAAGGTTTTATAAAAAGAAGCGTAATGCTTGCATAAATAAATAAATAGATAGATTCAGAAACATAGAGAATAGGTATGGTGGTTGGACTCCCTCCCTTCTTCATATTTGGCATCAACGATGTATAACATAGTTACTCAGATTATTGTTCGGCGGTGACTTTTTCTTTATTGTAGTAACACCTTACTGTTAAACTATGTATATTAAAGTTTCCCTACGTTAATAACTAAGGTACCTACGAGAGCCTAACCTCGATGTGTCACATACCTTAATTACTAAGTGAGTTGTTTATTACACATGCATTATTACCTTCACCTATCCAATGCCTCTAGATCCTAGTATCGGGCTATTCATCTTCTAAGTGCTCAGTTCACACCTAGTGCATGATTCCTCCTCTAACCGCTCAGTTCGCGACTAGTTCAGGACGTTACCGTCTCTATACACCTAAGAGTTATTTACTACTAGTTCCGGACCATATTAAGTTAATACCTAATATCAATTCTATGAGCGCTCCCGCTTATCCGGCCAGATTACGAGATACGTTATTAAAGTGCAAGAAAGTAAATAACAAACATAATACTGAATAACGATTTATTATAACTTTGACTCAATCAAAGAATCCAAATATTCATAGGGGAGTTCATCTTCTCCACCACAACTTAAGGCATCTATTACAAAAGACTACATATTTAAATTACAATAAAAGAATTATAACCTAAACATAAAACCCTAAAGAAAACATACCTTGCTGAGTTAGTTTTTCCGTAAGGGGAGAAAACTATGCCCTTAGAGCTCCTCTGAAAACCTCTTTTATAGTAGAGAGTGTTCTACTATTTCTGAATGATTTAAACAATGAGAGGAGAGCTCTATTTATAGTTTTCGTAATGGGCCTCAGCAAGCCATCGTGCTGCGATAGGTCCATCGCAGCACGATGGGAAGATACAGTTCAAAATTATAACTGATCCTGTGCATTTCATCAGCTTGATCGCCAAGTAATGTCATCGTACCACGATGAGGGGCATCGTAGCACGATGAGCAGATTTTCTTCAGATTTTCTCTGTTGATTTTTTTGCCAACAAGTAGCTTCCATCGTGGCACGATGGAAGCCATCGTGCTATGATGAAATGCTCATTTTCTTCATTTTTTGGGCTTTTTCTTGTCTTTTTGCATCTTGGACTTGGTCTTGATGCTTTTCCTTGATTTTGTAGGTTTTTCTTCGTATTTGTGCCTGTTTTGGTCATTTTACTACTAAATATACTACCTAAAATACCATAGAAATTCATGTCATCAGGGGTGAAATCACCATGCTCTATGAAACTGCACCCGGAAAATAAGTCGTCAACAGGGATAGTTGAGGGAATGGTGAAACAGACCTAATCCGACCTAAGATTGCAAGGATTTAATGAAGATGGCCAGTGCTTCGAGCTGGAACAAAGGAGCATAGAAGAGAAACTTAATTGGGTCATGTCAAAACCTTTTTTGGTCCAACAATCTCCCCCTTTTTGATTGATGACAAACCAAGTATTAATTTACAAAGGTTGTTGATTAATTATATCATGCCTCTCTCAGGTTTATGAGTTTTGCAAGCTCCCCCTGATTTTAGCAATGATTAATTAAATCAGTTTAAAAATTTTATTTAAATTCTGAACTATGCTTATACACTTGACTCTCAGAGGCTAGGTTTGCAAGCTCTCCCTCTAAGTATGATACTTATAAGAGAAAATTGCACTCTTCTCTTACATGTATCATGTATAATAAGTTCAGATTTCAAATAGAAATTTTCCTTAATATATACATCAATACGATAGAGTAAAAAGATAAATTTTAAAAAAATGGAATTTTGGCTTCAGGTTTAGCGTTCCACAAATTAATTTACTCTTACTCCCCCTTTTGTCATTAAACAAAAAGATTAAAACTGACATGAAGTAAATGGCAGGTTTGAAAAAAGAAGGTCAAAGGGAGAGTTTCAAGACAGTCAAGTTAAAAGAAAGTGGTTACAACTATATCAATTTAATGATTTGTCGTAAAACCATAAACTTGTCTGTTTTGAAACAATATATAAGGACCATAAACCTTTGTCATTTCACTCAACACTTCCATTGTATGTTAAAATACAGAGATGGATAAGGATAGAAGAGTGATCAAAAGTAAGAAACCACAGGAGAAGAAGAAGAAAAAGAAGATTCAACAAGATTCAGAGTCTAAGAGGAATCTTCAGAAGATGAAAACATCAACTTCTGCTTCTGTCAGAGTCAATTATCAAACAAGATCCAAGACCAAACAACCAGAGTCCCTATCTGAGTCAGAATCTGAATGGGATTCTGACTGGAAGGAATTCTTAAGTACATATGTTCCACCTAGAGAAGATAACTCTTCTTGTCCTTCTGATTCTAGTCAGCTAGATTTAGAACTAGCTATTTCTGATGTAGAATCCAAGTGAAAAGTTGGATTAGAACTTATGTAATCAACAATTTCTTTTGAATAAACGCTTTATGTTGATTTGAAATCTATGTTTTGATATTTGTCTCAAAATCATTTGTGCATAAATATAATAGAATATCAGTCAATTAAAATAAAGCACACAGAGTAAACAACAAAAAATTTCATAAAGATTAATCAAAGATAATTAACCAAACATAGTCAGAACTGAAAAACAGGAAATTACATAACAATTATATAAAAGTGCATAAAATCCTAAGGTTGAGGCGGAGGAGGAGGAGGAGGAGGTAGTCTTGCATCAATGCTCTGAAGAGTAGCAAAAATCTTGGCCAACATAGTAGAGTGATCAGAGACTGTCCTCTTGAGATTTTCCTGATCTTCTCTCATAAGAATAGCAAACTCTGGAGCATTCCGAGCAAAATATGCTAGCCTAGTCTGTTCAGCAGCTATTCTAGCTTCCTCTGCTTGTGTTGCTTGCTCTATTTCTTCAGCCTCTTTATTTTCCTTTTCAATCCTCTCATCTTCCAATCTCTTCCTTTTACGTTCTTCAGCTTCTTTCTTCTCTTTTTCTATCCTCTCAGCTTCTAATCTTGCCAGTTCCTTCCTAAACTCAAGATCCTTCTTATAAGTTGCTCTGACAGCTTCAATCATTTCATGAAGACCATTTTGCATAATATCACATTCTTGATCAATGTGAGCAGATTCAATAGACATTTTAGGAATAGCAATGTTAAGCCTCCTAATATTTTTGTTAACAGCTTGCAGCAAAAGTTCAATGTCATCTTGAGTGGTGTGAATGGGTTGGTTTAGGATCTTGGCAGGTAGGAGAGGAGGGACATAGATACACTCATGAGAATAATCATTCATGATGTTATCGAAAGCAGAGGAATAGGAAGGTGATTTGTCAGCTTGTTCTAACTCCAAGGTTCTAGAAATTTCTTGGAGATGTTGGTTGTGTGGTTGGTTTAAAAAGAGGGTATTATCCATAGCAACGTGATGAGATTCATCTGTAGTATCAGGTCTATGAATAATAATGGGAGAGGTTTGTTCAGGGTTTGGTTGTTGTTTAGGTTGTGGTTCAGGTTCTGGTGTGGGTTGATGTTCTGGTGGAGTTTTAGTAACTGATGGGGGTGGTGATGCAGGTTTGGATTGATCAGTTTTTGGTGGAGCTTCCAGTTTCAAAGTATTTGAGCTAATATAGAAAATGGATTTTTCAGGAGAGGTTATTTTTCGTGGAGATGGAGTGTGAGGTGGAGGGGTTGCTTCAGAATCTTCATCATCATTCACCTTGTGAATATTAGATGCATCACCTGTTGCTGTAACAGTAGATAATGTATTAGTGTGAGATTCTGATGATTTATTTTGAGATACTGGTGGTTTTGTTTGAAATTCTGATTGATTAGATGTTGATTGTAATCCTCTTAAAGATTGCATTTCTGGATAAGAGAGATTCTTTTGATACCCTTTAGGAGGATCAACAT
The DNA here is from genome assembly GCA_030408175.1 of Trifolium repens. Lineage (NCBI taxonomy): Eukaryota > Viridiplantae > Streptophyta > Magnoliopsida > Fabales > Fabaceae > Trifolium > Trifolium repens. The sequence continues at coordinate 34,854,406 of CP125843.1, read as the reverse complement.
CACCGATCAGAGTTTTAAACACACGGTTTACAGGGACCAAAGGAGGTTGTTTAGAGGTAGATTTCTCAAGGACACTAACATGTACTGAGCCATTAACAATATAATTAGGATACTTACCATTATCCATATCCTTGTATATCTTCTGAAGCTCCAGAGTCTGTTGAGCATCCTTCTTGGGAAGTTTATCATGCATGTCATCAAATTCACTTGGATCAATATCACAATCATAGGTATCTTCCAGATCCTTTTCTTTCTCCTTGAGCTCAGCAACCTTCAAAATTGCTGCTTCAATCTCAGTCTGTTCCTTTTCTTCTTCAGTTGCATCCAGCAACACTTTTCTAGCCACTTTTAGCTTTCTGGACTTCCTTGGTCCAATACTTGTCTTGGCAACCTTCTTGTCACGAGATTTTGCAGGGCTCTTAGCAGCTTTTCTTTTCAAAAAGACTCTGGATGGTTGATTCAGAATCCTTGATTGTCTGAAATATAATTCCCTTGTTTCTCCACTTCCAACTTCAGCTCCAAGATCATTCAAGAATTTAGCATGAGTTTCTGCTATAATTCTAGCATCTCTATCACTCACATGAACCAATCTACATTCTCCAATGCCATCTTCAGTCTCTCTAATGATCAGAGGATGTGTTGGATAGACTATCTTGGCATTCTTTACCAGATGTAGATACCTCAGAGTAGTGCTATTAACCACTTTAGTACTAGTCAAATAGGTACCATACCCAGGAAAGAATGGTTTGACAACATCCAGCAAACCACACTGAGCAAACATATGACTTAGGAGTCTGCTGTGATGGATGATAGGTTTAACAGATTCTATAGCATCCAGAAGATGAATGAAGATGAGCTTAGCAACGTCTAACAAATTACCCTTTCCAAACAGCTTATGAACCACAGATAATTGATCAGTACCTCCCAGCTTGGGTACAATACAAACAATTAGGATTTTGTAGAAAACCGTGCATAAATTGGTCAGTTCAGGTTTAGCTTCTGGCTTGGGTTTATCCTTGTAGATGAATTGTTCAACATCTGAGGCAACAGAGTCTGTTGTCTTGAGAAAGAGTCCATCAGAGGATAGCTTCAGAGCCTCGTAGATATGAACTAATCTAATTGAAACTCTGAATCCAGCCACCTAGGATTCAATCTCAGTACTAACAAAAGGTCTTAAACCCAGAGCTGCAGGAGATTTACCTTGTAACTCCGGTCTTTCCTTAATCAGTTTCTTCAAGTTTGCATTGTATGATTCCCTTGTAACAACAGACGCTTTCATCCAAAACTCTTTGATCAGTTCCGTGTTGGTAGGACCATTCAAAATGTCAAAGTAATACATCAAACCCTATTTTTCGAATAGTTCCTTTACTTCAGGAAAACCATTCACTCTTAGGCTTTCAAAATCAACAGGATTCTCAACGGCAAATTGAAGGTCATCATATTTGTACGAGCGTTGATCCTTTGCAAACTTTGTAGGGATGGAGTTTTCCGTTTCAATCATACAAGCATTAACTTTCACGGTTGGAAAAGTAGCCATTTGATGAAGTTTGGGGGTTAGGGTTTGCTAACTTGAGAGAGAAGAAATTGCTCTGAGTTTTTGAAGAATAAAAGTGTAGGTTGTGAGAGTGCAAAAGTGTGAATGTGAACAGTTATGTGTTTAAATAGAAAGTTTCGCGCAAAAAAAATAGTACAGACACATAGGGGTAGCAGAGTCTTTTACCTATCAAATAGGGATTAGAACACTAATCATCATAAACCAACTTCTTTATCCACTTGCAACAGGACACGTGTATTAGAAGTTTATTTAAAAAACTGACACGTAAGTGGGAGGAAAACGAACGGGTTTTTATATAAAAGATTTTCGTTACGCGCCAGAACCATTCCTTTTTGGAGATTCTGATAGTGCATCAGAAGATGTTCTCATCACAACTTCTGATACAGAAGGTTCTGATGACTTCAACTTCTGATAACTTTTAGATTCTTATAAAAACAAATTTTACATCAGAGTCTTAGCTATTCAGGGATTTCCATCACATTCAAATTCTTTTTGATAAAATCAAAACGTTCAACAGCTAAGGGTTTTGTAAAGATATCAGCCCATTGATTTTCTGTTTCAATGAACTTGAGATTAATTACCCCCTTTTGAACATAGTCTCTTATGAAATGATGTTTAATCTCAATATGCTTAGCTCTTGAATGTAAAATAGGATTTTTGGAAAGATGAATGGCTGCAGTGTTATCACAATATAAAGGAATATTGTTACTGCTTATTTGATAATCTTCTAATTGATATTTCATCCAAAGTAGTTGTGTACAACATTTTGCTGCTGATATGTATTCTGCTTCTGCTGTTGACAAAGCAATGGTGGTTTGCCTTTTACTGGCCCATGAAATTAGATTCTCACCAATGAACTGACAATTGCCACTGGTTGATTTTCTTTCAATTTTATCACCAGCATAGTCAGCATCACAGAATCCAATCAGTTTGTAGTCATTGGATTTCTGATACAGTAATCCAATGTTACAAGTAGCTTTCAAATACCTAAAGATTCTCTTCACCGCAGTGAAATGAGATTCTCTAGGATCTGATTGAAATCTTGCACACAAGCATACACTGAATAAAATATCAGGTCTTCAAGCAGTTAGGTAAAGAAGAGATCCAATCATACCTCGATAGAGCTTCTGATCAACTTTGCCTTCAGATTCTTCTTTGCTTAAGCTTGATGTAGGATGCATTGGAGTGTTCATGGGCTTGCAATCTTCCAAATTGAATTTCTTCAGAAGATCTTTTATATATTTTGATTGATGAATGAATGTTCCTTTCTTTGTTTGATTTATTTGAATACTAAGAAAGAACTTCAATTCTCCCATCATGCTCATCTCAAATTCATCCTGCATAAGCTTAGAAAAATTCTTGCACAAAGTGGCATTAGTTGATCCAAAAATGATATCATCAACATAGATTTGAATGATCAAAATGTCTTTCTTTAGTGTTTTTTGAATAATGTATTATCAACTTGACCTTTTTCAAAACTATTCTTTACTAAGAAAGTACTCAGTCTCTCGTACCAAGCTCTGGGAGCTTGTTTGAGTCCGTAGAGTGATTTCTTGAGTTTGAACACATGGTCTGGATTTGTTAAGTCTTCAAATCCAGGAGGTTGTTTGACATATACTTCTTCAGAAATTACACCATTAAGAAATGCACTTTTTACATCCATTTGATAGAGAGTGATACCATTATTAACTGCATAAGATAAAAGTAACCTGATTGCTTCCAGTCTAGCTACTGGAGCATATGTTTCTGTAAAGTCAATTCCTACTTGTTGACTATATCCTTGTGCAACAAGTCTTGCTTTGTTTCTGGTTACTTATCCTTGCTCATTCAATTTGTTTCTGTATACCCATTTTGTTCCAATAATGTTCTTGTGCTCGGGTTTGGGTACCAGATCCCATACATCATTTCTCTTGAATTGATTTAACTCTTCTTCCATAGCCACGACCCAAGCATCATCTGAAAGAGCTTCATTTGTTGTTTTTGGTTCAATCAAGGATACTAATCCAAACAATGATTCTTCTTCTCTGAAGTTTGATCTTGTTTTTCTAGGACTATTCTTGTTTCCAAGGATGAGCTCTTCAGGATGTGAAGATTTGTACTTAAAAGTGTTTCTTGGAATATTAGTTGCTTCAGAGTTATCATCAACAGTTTGATGTTCTTGAGGAGCATCAGAAGGTGTTGCTTCTTGAGTTTCAGAGTCTTCTACAGGTTCTATGTAGTTATCATACTCTGGAGCTTCATCTTCCGAGTCATCAGATCCTGACAAATCTTTAACAGGTTCTGACTTTTTATCATCAGGCTCTTTATCATCAAACTTTACGTGCATAGATTCTTCCAATGTCTTAGTTTCAGAATTATACACCCTGTATTACTTAGAGCGTTCAGAGTATCCAATGAAGATACCCTTACAGGCTTTAGAGTCAAATTTCTTAAGATGAACTTTATTATTTAGAATGTAACAAGTACAACCAAATTGATGAAAATAAGAAATATTGGGTTTCCTTCCTCTAAAGAGTTCATATGTTGTTTTGTTCAAAATAGGTCTTATATAGATTCTATTTTGAATATAACAAGCAGTGTTAACAGCTTCTGCCCAAAAGAATTTTGCTAAATTATTTTCATGCATCATGGTGCGTGCCATTTCTTGCAAAGATCTATTCTTTCTTTCTACAATTCCATTTTGTTGTGGAGTTCTAGGAGAAGAGAATTCATGGAGAATTCCATGTTCTTCACAAATTTTTTCAAAAGGTTCATTTTCAAATTCACCACCATGATCACTTCTTACTTTCAAAATTTTGAAGCCTTTTTCATTTTGAATTTGGGTACAGAAGATGCTAAACACTTCATATGTGTCATCTTTAGTTCTCAGAAATTTAACCCAAGTCCATCTACTATAATCATCAACTATGACTAATCCATACTTCTTACCATTGATTGAAGCAGTGCTAACTGGTCCAAAAAGATCAATATGTAAGAGTTCTAAAGGTCTAGAGGTAGAGACAATGTTCTTGGTTTTAAAAGAGCTTTTGACAATTTTCCCTTTTTGACAGGAACCACAAAGTGAGTCTGAGTGATATTTAATTTTTGGAAGGCCTCTGACAAGATTGTCCCTTACTAATTAGCTTAGAGATTAATCTCCAGTTAGCATGACCCAATCTTTTATGCCAGACCCATTTTTCATCACTCAGTGTCAAGAGACAAAGCACTTGTTGTTTCTTTAAATCAGGAAAATTGACTTTATAAACATTGCCCTTTCTATTACCTTTGAAAACAATGGATTGGTCAGAGTTTCTAATTACAGTACATGAATCCTTATTAAATATGACATCATAATTACTATCACACAATTGACTTATGCTAAGTAAGTTATGATGTAGTCCATCTACTAACCAAACATCAGAAATTGACAAAGAAGAATTACCAACTGTACCTATACCAATGATCTTTCCTTTCTGGTTGCCACCAAACCCTACTGTTCCACCCTCTTGCTGATTCAGGGTGTGGAATAAGAGCTTGTCTCCTGTCATGTGACGTGAGCAACCACTGTCTAGATACCATGAGCTTTCTTTTCTTCTTTGGTACCCATATTCTGATGGGTCCATTTTGGTTAGTCTTATGGATTTTATTCTTCTTCTTGGGGTATTCAGAAGATCTAGAGTCAACTGAGCCTTTAGAAAAAGATTTAGGCTTATGTTGTCTCTGAGATACTCCTCTTGAGTGTGTCAGAGAACCAGTTACCAAGTTTGCTTTAGAAGTACTGGTGCCCCGCTTATTAACAGGCTTCGGGACTCTGATAGCTTTAACTTGAGTAGACCTGGATACTGAAGTGAGGGGAACCTAGGTTTTAGAATACTTAGGTTCAGAAGATGAGTTATCTTCTGATACCTTATCTTGCGGTTCCAAGGTCACAAGAGTATCAGACACAGTCAGAGGTTCTGAACTACCTTTAGTAAGATTAGAATAAAGAAAGAGCCAAGCAGGACTAGGCATGATCGCGGCGGTAAGAATCAGCAGTACCATACATTGCTGAAGTGCAAGGTTGTGAAATTCCTATCATCTTTATTTATCTCTTATTTCTCCAACGATCTTGTCTAACAGCATGTTACTTTAGGACAAGCAACAGTTTATGTTTGGGGTTGTGATGACAGGAATTTCTGTGGTATTTTTAGTATTAGTTTTAGTAGTAAAATGACCAAGACAGGCCCAAATACGAAGAAAAACCTACCGAATCCAAGAAAAGCATCAAGACGAAGTCAAGAATGCAAAAAGACAAGAAAAAGCCCAAAAAGTGAAGAAAATGTGCCACGATGGGAGCTGCTTATTGGCCAAGAAATCAACAGAAGAAAATCTGGAAAATATCTGTTCATCGCAGCACGATGCCCCTCATCGTGGTACGATGACATTACTTGGCGACCAAGCTGATGAAATGCACAGGATCAGTTATAAAATTGAACTGAATTTTCCCATCGTACTGCGATGGACCTATCGCAGCACGATGGCTTGCTGAGGCCCATTACGAAAACTATAAATAGAGCTCTCCTCTCATTGTTTAAATCATTCAGAAATAGTAGAACACTCTCTACTATAAAGGAGGTGTTCGGAGGAGTTCTAAGGGCATAGTTTTCTCCCCTTACGGGAAAACTAACTCAGCAAGGTATGTTTTCTTTAGGCTTTTGTATTTAGGTTATAATTCTTTTGTAATTTAAATATGTAGTCTTTATATTAGATGCCTTAGGTTGTGGTGGAGAAGATGAACTCCCCTATGAATATTTGGAGTCTGTGATTGAGTCAAAGTTATAATAAATGTTATTCAGTATTATGTTTGTTATTTACTTTCTTGCACTTTAATAACGTATCTCGTAATCTGGCCAGATAAGCGGGAGCGCCCATTGAATTGATATTAGGTATTAACTTAATATGGTCCGAAACTAGTAGTAAATAATGCTAGGTGTATAAAGACAGTAACAACCTGAACTAGTCGTGAACTGAGCGGTTAGAGGAGGAATCAGGAACTAGGTGTGAACTGAGCACTTAGAAGCTGAACATCCCGATACTAGGACCTAGAGGCAATTGGTGAAGGTTATAATGCATGTGTAATGAATAACTCACGTAGTAATTAGGGTATGTGACACATCGAGGTTAGGCTCTCGTAGGTACCTTAGTTGTTAGCGTAGGGAAACTTCAATATACATAGTGTAACAGTAAGGTGTTACTACAATGAAGGAAAAGACATCGCCGAACAATGATCTGAATAACTATGTTATACACCCTTCATGCCAAATAGGAAGAAGGGAGTGAGTCCAACCACCATACCTATCCTCTATATTTCTTGAATCATTTATCTTTATTTTCTGCAAGCATATCGCTAATTTTATAAAAACCTTTTTCCAAAACCAAAGCGAATGCAAAACCAACAACTTAAATAACGCTAACGAAGCTTTGGCACGATCCCTGTGGATACGAACTCATTCTAGACACTAGAGTGTGAATTATTACTCGACGACATACTGATACACTTGCCAGACCGTAGTCAAGTGCGTTTGAAGGGGTGTACAACATTCACCAGAAAGTCAGAAAATAAAAAGGATAAAAAATAGTATGGTAAAATAAAGGTAGAATGAGAATATTTTAAAATACATAGTGGTAAAAGATTAGATGTAGGGGTAGAAGAAATTTTTTTCCGTTAATTAACTGAGTTAAATGTGATTTTCAAACTTTTTTATTGTTCTTCAAACTTTTAAATGACCTTTTGCATTTGTATTTAATTTTCGAATATATCATTCGTAAAATTTTAGAATTTTTAACAATGAAAGAATTAATTTTCGAATATATCTCTCCAGACTTCGAATTAAAACTAGGTCACTGACTACTGTCTGACAAGTGTACCAGTCTGTCGTCTAGTAATAATCCGCACCCTTAGTTAGGATGGGTTCGTATCCACAGGGACAGCGCCTAGGTTACTAAGCTTATTCTAGGAGTAGGTGAGATTGCCTCCGCTTTGATTTTAAGGTTGATTGATTTTAGAAATTAAGATATAAAGTTTGCTTCAGATGAGAAAAGGTAGGTCAAGTGTGTTGAATCCCTCCCTAAGTCCTGCTGGGTAATTGGAGCTATATCGTTGCCTATTCATTCTTACTTACTGGTGAACTAATATAATTAGTAATAACCGCGTACGATAATTACCCTAATTACGAGTATAGAGAATCTTGATTACTAGACAAGGAACCCGTGTTAGCCACGTTGTCACATTCCTACCCTAGTGATTAGATTCTAAATATGTAGTCAATTAAGCATGGTTTCATTAGTTCTTTTACCCTTAACTTATTAAGCTATTGTCTATTGATCGGGGTAGGCTGCCGGTTTTGAGGCACAATACTAGATCACTAACCTTACAAGTTAGTTGCCGGCCAGTGGTAAACCCTGGCCTTGAGGCACAATACTAGATATCACCAACCCTAAGAGTGTCCCCTAATTGTGTACATCAACCAGGTTACGTAAATAAAACATAGACAATTGAATGAATAAAACTGAATAGACAATTATATAAACTTAGTACCAAATTACATGATTCCAGCATTCCTAAGGGAGTTCATCTCCCCACCTAACCCTTAGAGGGTTTAGCTACCAAAATGCATAATTAAATTACAAGAATATAAAAATGCATAAAAGAAAACCTAACCTTAGAGCTCTGACTCCTTTTCCTCAAGAGAATAGTAGTTCTCTCTGTTCTGAATGAATAAAATGAGGAAATGGGAGCTCTATTTATAGTTTTCGCAATGGGCTTAAATTTGCCATCGTGCTGCGATATGGCCATCGTACTGCGATAGAAAGATTCAGTTCAAAATTATAACTGATCCTGTGCGTTTGATCACCTTGGTCGCCAAGTAACCTCATCGTGCTGCGATGTGTGCTATAGCACTGCGATGAAAGATTTTCTTCAGATTTTCTTCTGTTATTTCCTTGGCCAACAAGTCGCTCTCATCGTAGCACGATGAAAACCATCGTGCTGCGATGACCAGTACAATTTTGCTCATTTTTGGCTCATTTTTGCTTTTTCTTGAATTTCTTGACTTTTTGCGCAAGTAACTTCGTTTCTTTAGGAATTTGCCTTGTAATTGGTCTAAAGTGTTGTAAATTATTACTAAAATTATACTAAAAATGCAGTATGAATTCCTGCCATCACAATCCCAAACTTGAATCGTTGCTTGTCCACAAGTAACATGCTGCCAAGCAAGATTGTTAGAAAATAAGTAAACAAATTTATGACAGGAATTTTCACAACCTTTTTATTTATCAGTAGTGGTACCACTGATTTCTTTCCTCCGCGATCATGCTCAGTTTGTGCTTAGGTTCGGAAGACATCAATAGTAGCAAATCGGACAAATGCCTGCAAGAGTCCATGTTCAACTTTTTCTCTCTCTCACATTTGTGTTTTTCGCTCATAATTGAAATGGTTATCTCTCAATCATCGTGCAACCTGCCATTTTACCATAGGCTTGCAAGAACTCTAAGCAACCAGTCAAGATTCAATATACATGCATTATTGGAGGTCTTTTAAGGGTTATAACATGGCTTGGGTCAAGGTAGGACATTTTTGGGAATAGTAGGCTAAACATTGGAGTTAAGTTCTACTTTGTTGTTCCTTTTTGTGTACGCAACCTTTGTTCCTTAGGGTGCCTTTTTGTGTTGGTATCGGAAAATAAGAACCGGATGTGTCTTTGTGTGGTTCTTTTCTATCACTATTTTTTGCCCTTTGGCTCTTTCTTTTGCCTTTTGGCTTTTTCATTTTTTTTTGAAGAGACTTGTTTTTTAGGGAATTTTTTGTTGTTTTCCCCTCTCTTTTTCATTTATTTTTTTATTTTTTGTAGTGATAGTTCTCCGTATACCCACCCCAAACTTAAACGTTGCTAGTTCCATGAGCAACCCCAAACTTATTTTGTTGCCAAGACTTTTGAGAACTATTACCTAACTCCAAAGAGGGTAAATCATTGTTTTTCTGGTCTATAGGCTTGTATCGTGGTTTGTCACCGAAACAAAAGGGATAATTTTTTTACGGCTCAAATTTGGCTAGCAAAGGATATAATATAATGAAGGGTGGCTTGAAAAGGCTCTGGGTTATAATAAACAATTGCCTCAATGCATATAATATCAAATCAACTAGTCAGCAGAGAATTAGAGCAAGTTCTAGAAAATAAACAAGTGCACGGTACTCTCATAGTAATTCGAAAGAAAGTGGTAATACCGTTTGGAAATATTTGGCTCAAATCCTCACATGGCTTAGGTATCTGAAAGTTGAACACTTGTCTCACAGACACCAGCTTCATTACTCATCTCTCTGTCTCCCGAACTTCTGCGCGCCCTGAGCAATCACCTTTGGTTTTTGTTGTCTAAAAGGTGTTGAATTCCAAATCATACTTGTTACTCTTTTGCCGCAACCTGCCTATAACAGTGATTCATGCACATGATAATGAACAAACACAATTATGGAGGTCGTGTTTTTGAGGTTGTCAGCAAATGACACAGCGGGAATTCATTTATTGGAATATAAAGTACTGAAAATATAATTGGCACTGGTAGTGGAAGAAGAGGAAGAGCTCTGTTCTAGGTTCCTGGTAAAGTTTATATTGCATGGACTGCATCATCGTCCTGATACTGAATTGCTTCACCGTCTTTATCTGTGACTTCTTCTTCCTGCGACTCCCGCATACTCCTTGCCCTGCAATTAAGAAAAGTAAAAGTAAAAATGCATATTTTTGTAAATTTTTATGATGGGTTGCCTCCCATTAAGCGCGTGTTTAACGTCTCGAGCCTGACGCATGATGCTTTAGGCATCCTTGAGATATAGAGTTTCCCCTGGTTCTGGTATCTCCTCTCCTTCATATATTTTCACCCCGTGTCCGTTTACTTGGAAGGTTGTTGTTGTCCTCTTGTCATATATTTCAACAGCCCCGTAAGGAGATACTCGAACTACCTCGTATGGTCCTGTCCACTTGGATTTTAGTTTGCCTGCTGTGAACTTGAATCTGGATTGAAATACCGAGACCTTTTGCCCTGGTTTGAATTCTCTGTGGCGGAGCTTTTTGTCATGAAATCGCTTTGTCTTTTCTTTGTAAATTTCTGCATTTTCATAGGCTCGGAGGTGGATTTCCTCCAACTAAAGCAATTTCATCTTGCGTGCATGTCCTGCAAGGTCTTTGTCGAAATTTAGCTCTCTTGTGGCCCATAGCGCCTTGTGTTCCAACTCAACCGGAAGGTGGCATGCTTTTCCATAAACCAGGTGGTAAGGTGTCAGTCCCAAGTGTGTTTTAAAAGCTGTTATGTATGCCCAGAGAGCATCATCTAGTTTCCTAGCCCAATCTTTCCTAGAAGTCATCACTGTCTTCTCCAAGATACTCTTGAGCTGCCGATTGGATACCTCTACCTACCCACAAGTCTGGGGATGATATGGGGTTGATACTTTATGTTTCACCCCATATTTCTCTAATACCTTCTCCAAGTATTTGTTAAGGAAATGCGTCCCTCCATCGCTGATCAAGACTCTTGGTGTGCCAAACCTGCAAAAAATATTTCTTTGCAAAAACTGGATAACAGTCTTGGCATCGTTAGAATGACAGGCTAATGCTTCGACCCATTTAGATACATAATCAACACACACTAAGATATACATTTTATTGTCAGATTCAGGGAATGGTCCCATGAAATCGATGCCCCAACAGTCAAAGGGTTCTATTTCTAGAATTCCTTTCTGTGGCATCTCATTTCTTTTTGAGATGTTACCTGTTCTTTGACACCTGTCGCATTATTTTACAAACCTTTCACAATCGTTGAATAAGGTTGGCCACCAGAATCCGCATTGCAAGATTTTAGCTTTTGTACGATCTGCATCATGGTGTCCTCCATATCCTGAACTGTGACAATGCCACATGACTTGGCGGGCCTCATCTTGAGCTACACAACGTCGTAGGACTCCGTCTACCCCTTCTTTGTACAAGTAGGTATCATCCCACCAATAGGATTTTGCTACGTGGTATAATCTTTTCTTTTGATGCCACGTATATCCTTTTGGTATTACTTTCCCTGCTTTGAAATTTGCTATGTCAGCAAACCATGGTCTTTCTGAGATCGCGAATAATTTCTCATCCGAGAATTCTTCCTCGATGTTTTTCTCTTTTGACGTTATCTCTGAGTTTTCGAGTCTCGATAAATGGTCGGCCACAACATTTTCAACTCCTTTTTTATCCCGAATCTCCAAGTCGAATTCCTGCAACAACAAATTCCAACGCAAAAGTCGAGGCTTTGATTCCTCTTTGGTTAGTAGATATTTTAAAGCAGCATGATCAATGTAAACTACTACCTTAGATCCGACTAGATATGATCTAAACTTTTCTAAAGCAAAAACTACTGCTAATAATTCTTTTTCTGTGGTTGCATAATTCAACTGTTGTTCTGTCATGACCTTACTGGCATAATATATTGCATGAAAGAATTTGTCATGTCTCTGCCCTAAGACTGCTCCGACTGCATAGTCACTTGCGTCACACATGAGTTCAAAGTGTAAGTTCCAATCTGGAGCTACTATAATTGGTGCAGTTACTAGCTTCTCTTTCAGTGTATTGAAATATTTGAGGCACTCCTCGGTAAATGTGAAAGTGCTGTCTTTTAATAGGAGATTACATAATGGTTTAGATATTTTTGAGAAATCTTTAATGAATCTCCTGTAAAAGCCTGCGTGTCCAAGAAAACTTCTGACGCCCTTCACATTTACTGGTGGTGGGAGTTTGGAAATAACTTCGATTTTTGCTTGGTCAACCTCTATGCCCTTTTTCGAAATCTTGTGACCCAGGACTATCCCTTCGGTCACCATGAAATTGCATTTCTCCCAGTTTAGAACTAAATTGGTCTCCACGCATCTTTTAAGTGCAGCATCAAGGTTGTTCAGGCAATCGTCGAAGCTTTTTCCAAACACTGAGAAGTCATCCATGAATACCTCCATAGATTTCTCTATCATATCTGAAAAGATTGCAAACATGCATCTCTGAAAGGTTGCAGGTGCATTACATAAGCCGAAAGGCATTCTCCTGTAGGCATATACTCCGTAAGGGCAAGTGAAGGTTGTTTTCTCCTGGTCTGCCGGATCTACCGCAATCTGGTTATACCCTGAGTATCCATCAAGGAAACAGTAATAAGCTTGTCCTGCTAGCCTTTCCAACATTTGATCCATGAAGGGTAGTGGGAAATGATCTTTTCTAGTAGCTTGGTTCAGTCTCCGGTAGTCAATACACATTCGCCATCCCGTCACATTCCTAGTAGGGATTAGCTCATTTTTTTCATTTTTCATGACGGTGATGCCTCCTTTCTTAGGTACCATATGTACTGGGCTGACCCATGGACTATCGGAAATGGGGTATATCATTCCTATTGCTAGAAGTTTTTGTAGTTCCTTTTTCACTACCTCACTCATGGCTGGATTCAACCTTCTCTGTGGTTGTACCACAGGCTTTATGCATGCAGTAGGCTGGACTGATTCCTTTTAGATCATCAATGCTCCATCCTATCGCTTCTTTGTTTCTCTTGAGTACTGTAATGAGTTTTTCCTCGTTTTCTGGGGTTAAGGCATTACCTATAATTGCTGGTTTAGTTTTTCCTTCCCCAAGGAAAACGTACTTTAGGTGCCCTGGTAGTTCCTTTAGTTCTAAGGGCTTCGGTTTATCTTCTATACTTACCCCTAAGGGTTCGTATTTCTGCGGGAACCTTAGCTCCTTGTTCATTCCAAGCCATCGGACATTCAGGTTTGTTTGTTCATCCATGTCTTCCCTTTCTTCGTGCATAGATTGGATGATTGCTCGCTCAACTCCAGGTGCTGCTTTTGCTAACTCTTCTTCTACTAGTGAGTCCACTACGTCAACTTGATAAAATTCAATTTTTTCTTTCTTTTGATTCATCATTTCTTTGACATTGAATGTTACCTCGTTTCCGTCAACTCTGAAGGTGACGTTACCTGTTTCCATGTCAATGATTGCCTTTCCTGTTGTTAAGAATGGTCTTCCTAATAAAATAGGTGCTTCTAGATCGACCTCAATGTCCATGATGACGAAATCGGCTGGAAAGAGTTTGTCATCGATTGTTACCAACACATCTTCCACGATACCGTAAGGATGAACTTTTGTTCGATCTGCCAAGATAAGAGTCATTCTTGTAGGTTTCACCTCTCCACACTTGAGCTTTTTCAGTATTGATAGGGGCATAAGATTGACGCTTGCTCCTAAGTCTAGAAGTGCTCGGCCAATTTCTACCCCCCGATTGTGCATGGTATAGTGAAGCTTCCTGGATCTTTACACTTGTTGGGTAGGTTCTTTTGAAAGATTGCACTACATTCCTCGGTGAGCATGATTGCTTCTTCATCTTTCAATTTGATTTTACCAGCCACAAGATTCTTGACATACTTCTGGAATGGAGGTGATATTTGGATCATATCATTGAATGGTACATGGATCTCCATTTGTTTCACTAGTTGCCCCATTGAATGGTATCATTGAATGGAATGGAGTGTTACTTTTGATTGATCCTCCCGCGGATGCATCGAGTAGCATTCTTTGTTTGGTTTTCATACTATTGACAAAGATGTTTATTAACTCTGTTGCACAGATCATATGATTTGGGCATCTTCTTTTGTAGAGCTTGAATCTTTCCAAACTCTGGTGTAGTGATTCCTTCTTCTCTTGCTGGAATTCAATGATCGCCCTTCTGCGTTCCTTGTGTTGCTCTTCTGTGAAGAAACGGTCCAGGAACTTGTCTTCTAGATCTTTCCAGGTTTCAATTGTCCCACTTGGCAGACAGACTAGCCAGTCTTTTGCAGTCTTTCCAAGTGAAAACTTGAACAAGTGTAATCTCACTTGATCTTTAGTGACACCATCTGGGACTGGTTGGGATTCACACACCTCGTAGAATTCCTAGAGATGTTCTAAAGGATCTTCATCTCTCCTTCCATTGAATGCCATTTCCTTCAGCTCCCTTCGTACACTAGATTTGGGGTTGATCTGTATTCGATTTGCTGGAACAAACCCTTGAATAATCCCCTCACGGTCCGTTGGCCGAAAATACTCATACAACTTCCTTTCGTCATCCATGACTCTTGCAAAACAAAAGAATACCTTAGTAGTACTGTTTGGTTAAGAAAGGTTGTACGTTTTATTGTTTTTATAGTTGCTAGCTACAGAGATTCCCAGGTAAGGGAGGTGGATCACACGGATCGCTTAAATACCAAGCCTTTGCCTTAGCCAGAACCTTTGCAGGGCGCAACAGTAAAAACAAATTGTACTAAAAGTAAAAAGAAAATAAAATGAAATAATAAAAAAAACAAAAAATAAAATTCCTAAAACTAACCTAATAACTTCGTCTACACCGTTCCCGGCAACGGCGCCAAAAACTTGACTACGGTCTGGCAAGTGTACCAGTCTGTCGTCTAGTAATAATCCGCACCCTTAGTTAGGATGGGTTCGTATCCACAGGGACAGTGCCTAGGTTACTAAGCTTATTCTAGGAGTAGGTGAGATTGCCTCCGCTTTGATTTTAAGGTTGATTGATTTTAGAAATTAAGATATAAAGTTTGCTTCAGATGAGAAAAGGTAGGTCAAGTGTGTTGAATCCCTCCCTAAGTCCTGCTGGGTAATTGGAGCTATATCGTTGCCTATTCATTCTTACTTACTGGTGAACTAATATAATTAGTAATAACCGCGTACGATAATTACCCTAATTACGAGTATAGAGAATCTTGATTACTAGACAAGGAACCCGTGTTAGCCACGTTGTCACATTCCTACCCTAGTGATTAGATTCTAAATATGTAGTCAATTAAGTATGGTTTCATTAGTTCTTTTACCCTTAACTTATTAAGCTATTGTCTATTGATCGGGGTAGGCTGCCGGTTTTGAGGCACAATACTAGATCACTAACCTTACAAGTTAGTTGCTGGCTAGTGGTAAACCCTGGCCTTGAGGCACAATACTATATATCACCAACCCTAAGAGTGTCCCCTAATTGTGTACATCAACCAGGTTACGTAAATAAAACATAGACAATTGAATGAATAAAACTGAATAGACAATTATATAAACTTAGTACCAAATTACATGATTCCAGCATTCCTAAGGGAGTTCATCTCCCCACCTAACCCTTAGAGGGTTTAGCTACTAAAATGCATAATTAAATTACAAGAATATAAAAATGCATAAAAGAAAACCTAACCTTAGAGCTCTGACTCCTTTTCCTCAAGAGAATAGTAGTTCTCTCTGTTCTGAATGAATAAAATGAGGAAATGGGAGCTCTATTTATAGTTTTCGCAATGGGCTTAAATTTGCCATCGTGCTGCGATATGGCCATCGTACTGCGATAGAAAGATTCAGTTCAAAATTATAACTGATCCTGTGCGTTTGATCACCTTGGTCGCCAAGTAACCTCATCGTGCTGCGATGTGTGCTATCGCACTGCGATGAAAGATCTTCTTCAGATTTTCTTCTGTTATTTCCTTGGCCAACAAGTCGCTCTCATCGTAGCACGATGAAAACCATCGTGCTGCGATGACCAGTACAATTTTGCTCATTTTTGGCTCTTTTTTGCTTTTTCTTGAATTTCTTGACTTCTTGCGCAAGTAACTTCGTTTCTTTAGGAATTTGCCTTGTAATTGGTCTAAAGTGCTGTAAATTATTACTAAAATTATACTAAAAATGCAGTATGAATTCCTGTCATCAGTCACTAATCAATGCGAAGGATCCTTGTACTAATATCTCTCATAATGTTGCTTTCTTTTTCCCAATGAACTTTAACTTGAAGTCCATGGTATCCTGCACTAACTGTTGTAAGGGGGGAATTACTCGTACACAAATTACCATCGTGATGATGTCACAAACCTACACATAATATTATACAAGTACATGCATTTTTATTTAACTACTATATATACATACATGAGTACCTAATCATGTATTTAGATCAAATAGAATCAAGTAGTCAAATAGTCGCATATAGTCAATTAAGCACAAAATATTAATTACACAAAACAGTATATCAACGTCATAAACCAATAATTAGTCAAAAACAAAGATAATATACTTTATCAAATATATCAATTACCAAATATATCAATCATCAAAATTTAGTCATTTATAATAAATATAAAATCCAAACCAAACTCTTCACTCAAAGTTAGTCTTCTAACTTAGTTAGTAATATCTTTCTTCAACCTACTCCATGGAGACCCTATTATGAGCGTTAGGCCGTTTCAACTGTCATATCTTGGTCGTTTGCAATGAACATATATTAAATATGTCTCAATCATTCTGCCCCGAGCGCTGCACCTTATTATATATAGTCCTGCACAGTTAGGTTTCACCACGTCGGGTTTTATGATTTCCTCCAGTCAGAGGGGCTACCACTGATTATTGGTAGGAGTTCAAAACATAGGTGAACCCCAGGAGGTCTGCAGGCGACCCAGCCGAACTTATCCTCAGTCTTACATACATTATAGTACTGTAAGAAACATCCTGTTTTACTCCTCACCAACCCAATGTGATTAGTTATATAACTCTTCAACTTAAAATGTCCATGTCAACATCCAGCTTGACATTTTAATCCCTTGAGACCGACAATCCAACTTATGAGAGATCACCTCAAACTTTCACCATAAATACTCATGCATATAAATATCATCATAAGTAAACCAATTAAAGACATGGATAATTCATTTATTTTTCTTCAAAAGACATTTTCAAATCATATTATATTGAAGAAAGTTTATTTACACATAATCAAACAAAATCAATCACTCATCATTTTGTATATACCTTAACGAATTTAATATCATTAACACTACGTACACAACTTCCCTAATTATAACTAATAATAGATATATACAAGTAACACATTTCTTGTGCTCATCGAAACTTATTATTAGCAACGCTTTCCAAAATAACTTGAGCAATCACCTTCTTCTATGATACCTATTCACTAATCAAAACATGTATCTCTTAACTAACTAGCATTATAGTTAAATTGTAACATCATTATGTGTTAAAGTAGAAATAATTCATGTTAAAAGAAAAACATGGAAAGCCAGCGCTGTTGATTAAGAAATAAAATGGCATGTCATTGGTTCCTATGCGTGTATATATATTTTTCATTTTTCTCTTAATTATTAATGTGTATATAACTTGTGAACATCCAATAAGAAATACCTAATATTCTAACACACCATAATGCTTCAAAATTTTCTTTTTTAAAATGACATGATCCTGTTATCATGTTTCGTTCCCTATCATTCTCTATTTATTTATTTTTCCAAACAATTAAATAATGAAAGTTTTCTTAGTTAAAATATAGGGAATGAAAATAGAGTAATAACCATGATTCAAATGTCTAAACTAAAACCAATAAAAATAGACATCAAGTGACTAAAATATTTGTTTAAGTACCCTTGCTTTAGAAAGCAAAGACTCTAGCTTCATTGAGTTAATTGTCTTGGTTAAAAACATAAAAGAAATAGAGAACTAGTTATAAGTTATAACATGATCAATATTTGAATAAGTAATAGGACTGTTTTAGAAACTAAGAAAGATGGAACATGAACATTTAAACTAACTGACCATATAAGGAAATAGAAAACTAGAGAACCTAAACTTGAAAGCTATGAAAATAAAGTAGAGTAACTAGAGGTTTTAAATGAATGAAATAGTCTTGATTTTAGAAGGATGGAAACAAACAAAATAAATGAATAAATGAATATAAGAAGAATGAAAAGAACGAAGAGGTTCGGACCTTAAATTCCTAGCTTCTTGTGAGGGTTATGGTTGTGAGTGATTGAGAAAGTTTAAGTTTCTATTTATAGAAGAGTTTGGATGATTTGTGTGGAAAATTATGAGACCATGTTTTCACCCTCATGTGTGAAGAAAGTTTAACCACGTTGATACATGCACATGTGTAATTCTTATCTTACAAGTTCATTCTTATCTTACTATAATTTATTCTTATCTCATAGTTTTTTTCATTTAATTTTTATATATTTTTTTATAACATAAATGATAAAATTAGTTACATCGTATACAGGGACATATCCAAGAATTTCATTAAGTGGGGTCAAGATTGTTTATCATATATTTATATATAAATATATAAATTCATAATCAATAAAATGATGACGTCGATATCATTAAGCAAAAAATTGGTGATTACAAAATAAAATATACCATTATATATCTAAATACTAAAGACACCTTAATATCAAAGAATTACAATTGCTCTCTTCGTGACTTCATATTTTGAAAGTGTTCTAAGATTTTTTCATTTTTAACACTTTCAAATCTATCACTCTCTATGTATGTTACTAGAAGAGCATTCAAAAAATCATCACCCATACGGTTGCACAATTGATTCTTCACATGGTTCATAGAAGAGAAACACCTTTCAACAGTTGCAGTAGCCACAAGTAAGAGTAATGCTAACTTCAAAAGTAAGTACACCATTGGATAAGCAATATGTTTTCTAGTTTCCACCAAAATTCTTGAAAGATCACCAATTCCATCTAAATTAGAAAACTGTTCACAAGAACGAACATCAAGGATATAATTTTCAAGTTGATTGTCAAGCCCCATAAGCTCTATAGAAGAAAATTATGACGGATAAAATCGAGCAAAATTAATCAACTTCTCCTTGTCAAATGCAAAAAATAAATCTCTTGGATTTAAGCTTGCTGCACAAATAAGCAATTCATTACTGACCTCTGTAAATCTGTTGTTAAGCTCTTGAAGTTGTCTATCGATCACTTGGTAAAATACCTCAACTTGAAAGTGGTGCAAGTTTGAAACTTTTTCAAGTTTACGCTTAGGTTTTCCTCTTAACACAAATGCATCATCCATATTTACAATGTCAATATCATGCTTTTCACAAAACAATGCCACTTCACCGAGTAAACTAGGCCAACCATCATCTCTCATGTTTTGCAATCTTTGCTTTGAAAGTTTAACTAATGACATAGCATTTACAATATCTTGATCTTTTCTTCGCAATGCTTGACATAAATCATTAGTAATTCCCAATACATTTCTCATCAAAAGCAATTTAAAAATAAATTCAAAAGACTGCAAAGAATCGAATAATAGACGAGCTTCAACTCGTTGTTTTGAGTCTGTGCTATCTTCCACAATCTTATTAAGCACATCACATACAGAGGGAAACAAAGAAGTCAACCTTAGTAATGTACTATAATGTGAGCCCCATATTGTATCTCCAGCTCTTGTTAATGTAGTTTCTTGATTCAAGCCACGATCGGTGGAAATCTCTCCATTCTCTACTGCTTCAGTTGCAAGAGAGTTATGACTCTCTCTAAGCATATCTTTGCATTTACATGAAGCTCCAACAACATTAGTTAAATTGTTAAGTACAATAAAAAACCAAGTAATATCATCTTGCTTATTTGCAACCGCCACAAGTGCTAATTGGACTTGGTGAGCAAACAATGGACATAGAATGCACACTTATTTTTTTTTAAGATCAAACTTTTGAGACCATTAATTTCACCTCGCATGTTACTAGCCCCATTGTATCCTTGTCCACAAACTCTTGACAAACTCAAATTGTACTTTCCAAACAATGCCTCCAATGTTAACTTTAAAGATATAGAACATGTATTGTCAACATGGACAATACCAAGAAACCGCTCAAGGTCATGCCCTTTTTTTTCTACATAACGTAAAACAACGCTCATTTGCTCCTTAACTGAAACGTCTCAAGATTCATCAATTAAAATAGAGAATAAATCTTCTTTAAGATTATCAATAATAGTTTTTGTGGTCTCAAAAGCAGCAGCTTTCGTAATATCTTTTTTGAATGCTAGGTGCCACTAATTTGAGATTTTTACGGCAACTTTTCAATACTTCACCAAACTCTTCATTATTATCAGCATGAAATTGTTGAACCTCAAGCAAAATGACCTTTATTCTTTGAATCTACTGATTCATCATTACCACGAAATGCCAACCCCAACCTCAATAAAAGTCGAACACACTTAATTGTTCCTGTCAAATGAATCTGATATTCTCTTTTGACCAAGTCAAATTGTTTCCAAATAGCAACTTCAATATGTTGTTTATGATTCATTAATGCATTGCATTTTCGCCAAGCTTGATTGTGAGCACTACAAGGGCCTCCAACATGGACATTGAGTCTACATTTCTTTTTCCAATTTGAAAATCCCTCTGTAAAAAATGCAGCCCAATCATTGTTTTCTCCAATCTCAAATCTTATAAGATAACAACATAAACAAAACACAGCATCTTTTGATACACTATATTCCAACCAATTACCATATTCAAGAAACCAATTGGGATTAAACTTACGCCGAGAAGTCCCAAAATGTCGTTGCGGGAAATTATGTTCCTTTGGTTGACAAGGCCCTCTTTGCAAATAAACTCTTCGAATTTCATCTCAATCATTTGGATGATAACAAGAAATTTGTATCCTCTCTCCAGGATCAGCAGGAAGGTTTTTCAAATCAACCTCTAGAAATCCTTTTTTGAAGGATGGCCCTGGTTGTTGTTGTGTTCTTGTTTCTACTTCATTAACTTCTTGAGACACCGATTTTCTTTTGAAATACTTTTCCATTTCTAGCATATTAAAACAATATAACTGATTAATTACTATATTCTAATGCAACAACAAGTGTAGAAACATAACACAAATTAGGGCAAAAAGCCAAACACAATAACATAGTAGAAGACAAAAATTTGGGGAAAAATGATAAATCTTAATAATATCGTAAAAGACAAAAACAACAATAAAGGGAACAACTAAGTGCTTACATGGATTAATTTTTGTTCACACAATTTAGATAAAAGGACCAAAATAACTCCACCTTCAAGTAGGGACGGATCCAGGACTTTCATTAAGTGGGGTCTAGATTGTTTATCATATATTTATATAAAATATATAAATTCATAATCAATAAAATGATGACATCGATATCATTAAGCAAAAAATTGGTGATTTTAAAATAAAATATACCATTATATATCTAAATACTAAAGACACCTTAATATCAAAGAACTACAATTGCTATTAAAGAATTACAATTGCTCTCTTTGTATACCTACATATTTTTGTGATGTACTGTCCGTATGAAATCCGGTAGAATTTTTAACCCAGAAGTTTACTACAATTTACTAAGGTATTTCATGATTGATTTCTAAAATTAATTTTCTGAAATTTACTTTCAAAATAATAAATTAGTTATCAATCTATACAGAGTAAAAATACTACCGAAGCACCCACAAAAGTTAATCAAAATTTGTTAAAATTAAATTTTCAAAATATAACCATAGCTTACATTAATCTCTTATCTCTTATCTCTTATCTCTTATCTCTTATCTCTTATCTCTTATCTCTTATTATATAAGCTTGTTACGTTTAGGTTTCCATTAACCTAATTTTTTCCCTCTCATTTACCCTCCAATTTTAACCCTAATTTAATTCAAATAAAATATTAAAAAATACTTTAGCAAGAATTGAACTCATGTCCTTTAAGATTTATGTGATGTGATGTACTTGCCACTAAGCTATGTCAATCAACTTGATATAATTTTGTAATCAACATGTAATAAGTATTAAATCAATACCTAATTGATATACTTTTTTTCTCTCTTTTTTTTTTGTGCGGACCACCTTCTTAATTTTGTTATCACTAATAACCTAATATATATTAATCCCTTCCCTCAAGTTATTCATTGTAACTATCTCAAAAACTTATTTTTCTTGCACAAAACTCTTACATTCATACAACTTTTTTTTCTTGCAAATTTTGATCATGTCTCACAATTTAATTGAAACCAATCTCACTCTTCATTGTTTGAAATGTACAGTTCTCTCATAGGTTTTTCTTTTTATATTTTTGTATTATTTTTCATATAGTAATTAGTAATTGTTTAGTGGAATAGTCATATGAAATTTTGTCAAGTCAAATTTTGTTTAGTGGAATAGGATATTATATGAGTGCTTTGATATAAACTTTCAATATCTCAAACATGTGATGTGATAATAATGAAATTCCGGTAGCAAGTTACAGATGTGTAGCGTGATGTGGAGCACGTTAGGGTTTAGGTATACGATGTGTTGCCTAATGTGTCAACATCATAAACATACGATAACTTGATGAACAAGGAAAATAAAGTGCAGAAGATAAAGAACACAGTGAGTTTGTTAACCGAGTTCAGCGCAACTCGCAACCTACTCTGGAGGATACCAATCCAGGAATGAATCCACTATGATAGTTCTACTTCAAAGCTAAACAACCCAGTTTACAACTTTTCACTTAGACACTACCCGTGCTAACTCTACCTTGCTCCTCACAAGATATGACTAGCCCTAGTCACTTCCTAGCTATCCTACCTCGCTCCTTACAACGACCTTGCTCCTCACAAGGATTTTGACTTGCCTTGCTCCTCACAAGGACTTTGACTTGCCTTGCTCCTCACAAGGACTTTACCTTGCTCCTCACAAGGACCTTGCTCCTCACAAGGATTTTTACAAACTCAATGATGGAGACGCACTCCTAACCTAAAGAACCTACTCGTGCTTCAAAGCTTTGAGTGATTCAAAGTTCAATCCTTGTTTCAAATTAGAACCAAGAAAAGAACAGCTCTGTGCTTAAAAGCTTAAGAGCTAAATACAACCTAGTTCAAGTCTCAATGGAAACAAGAAACAAATGGACAAAGACTCGAAATCCTAAAGACTAGATTTATGAATATTGATTTCGGTGAATAAAACAAGTCTTCAGCCTTCCTTTATATATAACGAGAACTGGTAGCTGGCCATCGTATTCTTCAAGTAACAAACTCAATCTTTTAACAAAAGATATGTTTGTTTTAAATCTTTTTGAATCTTCTAGTAACAAACCGGCCTTCTTAAATCCTTTATGAATCTTTTTCAATCTTTCAGCTCGTTCCTTGGCGCGCAAGCTAGCGTGGATGTGTTTGTTTCAAAACAAATCTTTTTCAAAAGATCACACGCAAATAATGAAAGCGCGTTTTTAGGGTATTCAGTTCAGGTACCACATGTGTGCACATCAGTCACCACATCTGGTCCAAAGGCTTATTTTAACAAATGAAGCCAACCCTAAAATATACTCAACCTATCAGGTTGAAAACACTAACAATCTCCCCCTTTGGCAAATTGTGGCTAAAATAACCTTTTGAGTCAGCCAACTAGACTTTGGAGAGAATCATTAGAACATCAGAGGCGTTGCAGCAGCGGAATCTTGCCTCATATCTTCTGAGAGAATAAAACTCCCAACATACAAGCATGGTGATGAATCATGCACACAGTCAAGAGGGGAAGTGTCTTTGATAGCTTCAGTGAAATATTTACTCCCCCTAAATTCAAGCACCATCTTCAGCAGTCTTCAAAGGATCAGTCTTTATTCGTCTGGTCTCTTCAAAGTCTTCAAAATTTGTGCAGAATACAAGCACATTTTTACGATGTGCACACATCTGGCATCACATCATATACCAGAGCACATGTAGCACATGTATTGTACTACTTATACCTTACTCCCCCTAGATATACTACTTATCCTTTCTCCCCCTTTTTAGCCATAATATTGACAAAAAGTTAAGATCAGAAAGAGTAAAAAAAACTGGGGCCATTTACTGAGTAGATGGATCTATTGACAAATGATCTAAGCACCTCACATAACCACGATCTTCAGAAAGAGATGCTTCAGTAGTCTTCAATTTCTTCAGTATTTGTCTTCACAGAATCCATATAGTCTAGCAATCCATAGCCTTGTAGTCTTCACTTTTCATGGTTGCTATATGTGCATTCATAGTTAAGCATGTACAAGTTACCCATATTTCTATGACTGTAACTAAGTCACCCATATTGCTATGACTGTGACTAAGAATCACCCATATTTCTATGACTGTGATCCTAAGCATAAAGGTCATCCATATTTCTATGATCATGACTAAGCACAATGAATCATCCATATTGCTATGATTATGATTATGATTATGCCCTATGCTTTCAAACTTAAATGCTTTTGAGTTGCTTTGCACATATTCTACTCTCCTATACCAGATATACCAAATGCTCTTGCAGATAGCATTATTTGTAACCTTCAGCTCTGGATAGGATTCTTCACTTCTTCTTAGAGGCTTCAATGTGGACCACATTGAGCTCTACATCAGGATCTTCTACATAGTTCTTCATCACAGTATGAAAGGTGGAATTGTCTTGATATATGAAATTGAAAAAAACTTGTGATGACTGCCTTTGGATAGCGTGCATAAACAAACGGAGGTAATAGGCAGGTCTCCGTTGCACGCTTCAATAGCAAGGTTGCTATTGATCATCAAGAAGGCAAATATCAAGTTTGCCTCTTTATGTCTCAAACTTACTTGCATCCAAAGCCTTTGTGAAAATGTCAGCCAGTTGATTGTCTGTGGCTACATGCTCTAAGGTCACAACCTTGTCTTCAACTAGATCTCTGATAAAATGGTGACGAATATCAATGTGCTTAGTCCTACTGTGTTGGATAGGATTGTTGGAAATATTTATAGCACTCATATTGTCACAGTATAATGTGAGCACACCTTGCTCCACATTGTACTCACTCAGCATCTGCTTCATCCAAAGCAATTGAGAACAACTGCTTCCTGCTGCGATATACTCAGCTTCTGTAATGGATCATAGAAGACAAGACTAAGTCACTAGGTATCTCATCTCTAGACTTAGAAAATTTTGTAATGGATCATATGAAGACAAGACTAAGACTGTCTCATACTAGAATAGGTTCATCACACATTCAAGATTAAAAGAAGTCTTGAATATTGAAGACACACAAGATTCTGAAGATCAAAGACATTGAAGACCTAAAGATCTCAGAACAGAAGATTGCATCAATAGAGATCAATTTGAAGATTGAAGAATTTGAAGATTGAAGACTGAAGAGTGCACACTCAACAAAGTGGTTTGTGGTTGTTTTAGCCATAATTTGCCAAAGGGGGAGATTGTAGTTCTTCTGAGATTGCCTGCATCATAAGGCAAAAACAACTTGGTCAGAGTGACTTAGCTGAAGCACCAATGCTAAAGTAATTAAGTCTAAACCACTTGTGCATATTGAAGATATGCAGATGCAACATGTTGAACAAGATGTCCTAGACATCTTGTCACTGGGTTCAGAGCATGTTAAAGCAACATGTCGAACAAGATGTCCCAAGACATGTGGGTAGGACATCTGAACCCAGTTCAGCTTAAAAGATAATGCTTATCCATTAAGCACGCGTGTTTGTTTATATTTGAATGAAGCGCGAATCTTTAAGTAACAAGCTGAGATTAGGATTAATGATAAAGTTTGTTATTAATCTTATGTGTTAGATACGATCGGAATCGTATTTAATTTGTGGATAAAGATTAATTTCTTTATCTTTTGGAGTTTGTTTTTAAACAAGTTTGTTTTAAAACTAACTCTTAATTGTAGTGCATCTGAAAGACTGAAGATAATCTGAAGACTTGCACGCCTATAAATAGAACTCAACATAGAGCGTAAAACTCAACCCACAAGAACTGAAGATTGTGAGTTCAAAGCTTTGTGCCTACTATGCAAAGCATTAGTGGCTCTTAGTATCGTTGTTTGATACTTTGCAGCTTTGTTGCTCTTAGTATTGGTTTTGATACTTTGTAGCTTTGTTGTTGAATGTTGTCATTCAACTAAGTCTTTAAACTTTGTAGTTTAAAGTTGTCGTCACTTGGGATTAGTGATTAGAGGGAGTTGGGTAGGTTCTCATATTTAGGAGGAGTTAGCCCTTGAGTAGAAGATTGCTAGGATTAAGAAAAGGCATATATGCCAATAGGGTTTTTGGTATGGTTGTAAGACTAAGTATTAATTCAGATTAGTAGTGTTCACTTCCTGGATTGGTATCCCCTAGAGTAGGGCTGGTTTGCACCGAACTGGGTTAAAAATTACTGGTGTTCTTTATTGCTTTTATTTACTTCAGTACTGCAATACTATCTGTGATCCTCATAACCAATTGTCGAACCAGTTGTCTGAGACATCTGGACTACAGACACATTGTCCTAGATATTGTGTACGACATCTGTCCTGCCTAGGAACAGAATTTCAATTGGCATCAGAGAAGGCACCCTAACCTGCTGGGTGAGCTCCAGGGAGACAAAATCTTGTTCAAGACGGACAGGAATGGAGGATCAATTAACAGACCACCAGTCTTGGATGGATCAAACTATGACTATTGGAAAGCAAGAATGATTGCCTTCATCAAATCCATGGATTCAAAAGTATGGAAGGCAATTGTTACAGGTTGGAATCACCCAATAGTTTCAGCAGAAGATGGTTCTTCAATATGAAAAGATGAAAGAGATTGGACCCCAGAAGAGGAGACTGCGTCTAGTAACAACTCTAAAGCACTCAATGCTATCTTCAATGGTGTTGATGAAAACACATTCAAACTGATCAACACATGCACAGAAGCCAAGCAAGCCTGGGAAATTCTGCAAATTGCACATGAAGGAACTTCCAAGGTTAGAATGTCAAAGCTACAACTTCTCACATCAAAATTCGAAAATCTAAGAATGGAGGATGATGAGACCATCTCAGAATTCAACACTAGAGTTCGAGACATAGCAAATTCATGCTTTGCTCTAGGAGAGAAGATACCTGAAGAGAAACTAGCCAGAAAGATCCTTAGATCACTGCCTAAGAGATTCTCTATTAAGGTAACTGCTATTGAAGAATCACAAGACTTGAGCACGATGAAGGTTGATGAACTCATTGGCTCATTACAAACTTTTGAGATGACCTTTGAAGATAGACCTGAAAGGAAGATGAAGAATTTGGCTTTCAAATCTGAGGAAGGCCAAAGTGAAGATTGTCTATCAGAAGCAATAGCTCTATTGACCAAGAAGTTCAATGAATCTGTGAACAGGATCCGTGCTAAGTGGAGGACAAATGTCCCAGACAAGATGTCCAACAACAAGGCACAAGGCATGTCAAAAGAAGAAAACTCTGAAGAAGAAACAGAGGTACAGTGCTACGAATGTGAAGGCTTTGGGCATATCAGAAAACAATGTCCCAACTTTCTCAGAAAACAGAAAAAGGGATTAGCTGCAATTCATTCTGACTCTGAGAATGAAAGTAAAGATGAAGACACAAACAATACATTCTCAGGTATGTGCAAAAGCTTCACAAACACTGAAGACAATGATGATAATGAAGAATTTCTCTACAAGGAGCGAGCATCTCTGGAAGAAGAATATTACTTCTTAAAGTCTAAACTCACAAGCATGACTGAAACCTTAAGGAACCTAAACTATGAATCAGACTCAGAAGATGAATTCCTTGAAACTGAAAAAATAGCTGAAGACATGATTGGATTAGGATTTGATCATCCCTTCAAAAAGGCTGAATCTGCTCCAGAAAAGGTAACTCCTCCTCTACAGAAGCCTAAGGACCAGATGTCAAGCCAAAAGTCTCAACATCCTGCTCAACATAAAGAAAGGAACATAGACCTCATGGACCACACATCTCAGCACTATGTTCAGACCAAGAAAGAGATGTCAAACCAAATGTCTCAACATTTTGTTAAGCACAAAGAAAGGATCATAGACAACAGGTCTCAAAAATCTGTCCAAACTAAAAGGAAGATGTCAAGCCACATGTCTCAACATCCTGTTCAACACAAAAGGAATGAGAACATGGGTCAGATCCACAAGCAGCTGAAGAAGCACATACCTAGACCACATCTCAAGAAGTTATACTCCCAAAATAGAAGAGCTTGCAATAGATGTGATCACTGTGGTAGGTCAGGGCATGTTATGAAGGAATGCTTTAAAATTCATGGTTATCCTCAAAGACCAAGATCACCAAGGAAGAATGAGAAGAAGATTCTTGTTCAACAAGAAAAGTACCAAGAGACTCAAGTCAAGAAAGTATGGAGGCCAAAAGAAGATTCAAAACTAAAGGCTCATACTTATATCAGGCTATCCTCATAGGAAGACTGGTACTTTGACAGTGGGTGCTCGAAACACATGACTGGAGACAAAAAATACCTTAAGGAATTAAGGCCTTGCTCCAAAGGAAGTGTTACTTTTGGTGATGGTGCTAAAGGTAAAATCAAAGGTATAGGCAAGCTAAGAGATCCCATCTTACCAAACCTAGACAAGGTTCTACTAGTTGAAGGACTCACTACAAACTTGATAAGCATTAGTCAACTATGTGAACAAGGACTAGATGTGTACTTCAGCAATTCTGAGTGCATTATTGCTGATGATCAAAAGGTAATGATGAAAGGTGTCAAGACAACGAACAAGTGCTATAAATGGACTCCTCCCAAAAATAGTCCAAAAATAGCTTGCTTGAAAGTCAAGGAAAAGAATGACCAGAAGTGCTACCAGATGTCCCAACAACTGTACACTTGTCAGGAAGTTGAATCACTTCAACCTGAACGTGGAAAAGGAGCTCTAGAGTTCCACACGTCCAAAAGCGTGTAGAACATTAAGTGACTGGGTGGCGTGCAGAAGGATTATAACGTTAATCATCATTACTTCTGCACAATAAACAAGGTAACATATTACCTAAGTTCCGTCTATAAAAGGCCACCAAGATCATCACTTGTGCCATCACACACGCTCCAACATCTGGTACAACATCTTCTTAAAAGAAATCTTCTTCAAAGAAACTCTGAACAAACATAAGTCAAGAAATCACAATGAGCTCAAGCAACCAAGCAATCAACAAAAGCGAAGGACCTAGTGATCAAGCTAGGGTTTCAGACTCAACCATCAACGAACAAGAGGTTGATCTTGACAAATTGATTATTCCCAGAGGAAGAAGAACCACATCAAGGAAGAAGAGAAGCAGCAAACTGATTGGGCCCTTCACGAATCAAATGCAAGATGAAGAACCCAAGGAATCACTCACTCCAGAACGTCAAACGTCACCAAAGAATGCTGAAGATCAAATTCCTGAAGAAACATCTCTAAAAGAGGCTACTCAATACCAGAATCTTGAGCCTCAAATAGAGAAAGAGAAGAATGGTGAAGAAGATGTCACGACATCCGACCTCAACATCAAGGATGTCGAAGCAAATGTCTCAACATCAAAAGACACGACGTCCAAAGAACATCCAATGGAAGATGATCCAAAGGATGCACAGGAGACAGCTCTCTCCGAAGAGAAAGAAGAAGAAAACTCTGAGACCCTAGAAGTCATAGAGATTGGGGAAGAAACAGAAAGTGAAGAGATCTCTCCCAGAAGATCTCAGTCAATCGCTGATAGAATAAGGAGGAATAGGGGAAGGAAGGTGGAGATTCCCAAATCCTACTTAGAAGAGAAGTCTCAGAAGAGGAAGAGGAAGCCAGAGTCCTCAAGTGAGTTTGAACCTGATGTCGAAGACGATGTCCCAGACATCATGTTAAAGAAGAGAAAAGCTGCAACCTCAACATCCTTCCACACTAAGGAGAATGAACAAAGGTGGAAGATAGTAAGTCAGAGAAGAATGGCTACTGAGAGGGAACTAAGCAGTGAAGCACTCTCTTACAAGGAAATCACTACACTCCTTGAAGAAGCCAAACTCATGAAGACTGTGCTAGGAGTTGGCAAGTGCTATGAAAGGCTTGTGAGAGAGTTCATCACAAATCTCACTGGAGAATGCGCTGAAGAAGGAAGTGATAGCTATCACAAGGTTCAGCTAAGAGAAAAGAATATTGATTTCTCTCCAACAACAATCAACAAGGTTCTGGGAAGGAGTGTTGAAGATGAAAGTAACGAAATCCTCTCAATGGACAAGGTTGCTAAGGAAATCACTGCTGGACAAGCTAAAAATTGGCCCAAGAATGGACTACTTCAAACGTCCAAGCTAACAGTCAAATATGCCATGCTCAACAGGATTGGCACAACAAATTGGGCTCCAACTAATCACAGCTCAGGTATAACACCAACCTTGGCCAAACTCATCTATCTCATAGGAAAAGAAAAGAAGGTAGACTTTGGGAAACATGTTTTTGAGCAAACAATGAAGCATGTGGAAACCAATGCAACAAAACTGCCAATAGCCTTTCCAAGCTTGATTACTGAGATAATTCTTAGTCAGTACCCAAGCATTCTACTTCCTGAAGAATTTGAGAGCAAGAGACCTCCACCAATATTCTTCAATCGCAAGCTGTTTGCTGAACCACATGTCCCAGACATTGAGTTCAAAGAAAAAGAAGCGGCTGAGACCTCAACACCGCTAGACAAAAGCTCACAGAAAAAGGTGCTTGCTGAGCTTATTCAAGTATCTAAGGAGCTGGAGGAAACCATCAAATCAAGTACTATCAGAAAAAATTGTGTAGATCACTTGATACTACAACTGACTAAGAGTCTTGCTGAGAATGAAGGAGATGCTCAAGCTGAGGCTGAGCAAGAAGAAGAAGAAGTTTGAAGAACAGATCCTGGGTAATGTAGGAAAATAAGTACTTTTGTATTTTTCCTTTCTGTTCTACTTCTTGTATTTGTGGCCTACCAAATGTCCTAGACATTGGAGGCTTTGACATCCGGCACTAATGATAAGTGCATTTTTGTAAGCTGTTCGTTCTCTTTAAATCAATGAATATTTTCCTTTAACCTTTGTCAAATTATGGTAAAAAGGGGGAGAAATAATTGATGCTTAGAACAGCTTTTTGGCAAGAAGAATCAATCTCTTGCTTACGGATGTGTATGGCAAGCTTTAGAAAAAATTTAAAAACTAAAAGCTATGCTTAATAAGTGTGTCCAGAACCTCTAAAAGGTCTAGTAAGTCTTGATCACTCTGATTAAGTACTTTCCGCTGCAACTCAAGACTTTGGTTCACTAAGTCACTAGGTATCTCATCTCTAGACTTAGAAAATTTTGTAATGGATCATATGAAGACAAGACTAAGACTGTCTCATACTAGAATAGGTTCATCACACATTCAAGATTAAAAGAAGTCTTGAATATTGAAGACACACAAGATTCTAAAGATCAAAGACATTGAAGACCTAAAGATCTCAGAACAGAAGATTGCATCAACAGAGATCAATTTGAAGATTGAAGAATTTGAAGATTGAAGACTGAAGAGTGCACACTCAACAAAGTGGTTTGTGGTTGTTTTAGCCATAATTTGCCAAAGGGGGAGATTGTAGTTCTTCTGAGATTGCCTGCATCATAAGGCTAAAACAACTTGGTCAGAGTGACTTAGCTGAAGCACCAATGCTAAAGTAATTAAGTCTAAACCACTTGTGCATATTCAAGATGTGCAGATGCAACATGTTGAACAAGATGTCCTAGACATCTTGTCACTGGGTTCAGAGCATGTTAAAGCAACATGTCGAACAAGATGTCCCAAGACATGTGGGTAGGACATCTGAACCCAGTTCAGCTTAAAAGATAATGCTTATCCATTAAGCACGCGTGTTTGTTTATATTTGAATGAAGCGCGAATCTTTAAGTAACAAGCTGAGATTAGGATTAATGATAAAGTTTGTTATTAATCCTATGTGTTAGATACGATCGGAATCGTATTTAATTTGTGGATAAAGATTAATTTCTTTATCTTTTGGAGTTTGTTTTTAAACAAGTTTGTTTTAAAACTAACTCTTAATTGTAGTGCATCTGGAAGACTGAAGATAATCTGAAGACTTGCACGCCTATAAATAGAACTCAACATAGAGCTTAAAACTCAACCCACAAGAACTGAAGATTGTGAGTTCAAAGCTTTGTGCCTACTGTGCAAAGCATTAGTGGCTCTTAGTATCGTTGTTTGATACTTTGCAGCCTTGTGGCTCTTAGTATTGGTTTTGATACTTTGTAGCTTTGTTGTTTAATGTTGTCATTCAACTAAGTCTTTAAACTTTGTAGTTTAAAGTTGTCGTCACTTGGGATTAGTGATTAGAGGGAGTTGGGTAGGTTCTCATATTCAGGGGGAGTTAGCCCTTGAGTAGAAGATTGCTAGGATTAAGTAAAGGCATACTGTTAGCCCATATTTTTACTAAGTTAAAATATGTTCTAAATGCATGAACAAAAATAATAAATATGATTTCATTTAATTATATGTTTATTTTTATAGTCATTAAATATGTTTGGTTTTCAGAGCCAATGAATTTAATGATCAATCATGCATGAACGTATAATAAATGTTCTAGTTAGAGCATTATTTCTTAACTTTATGATTCTTCAGGTTTCCTTTCGATTTGGTCGAAGCATCAGTAGGGTCGAAGTGTCCCTTGTGCAGAAGAAAAAAGTGGACTTAGCAAAATATTCAAGGAAAGCATTGCTAGTTCGATTTCGATGTATACAACGGCTAAATCAGAGGATAAGAAGGAATTCAAATTCAAAATACGTGTCAAAGACACGCGTCCTCTCTGTAATTATTTAGGCGTTATTAGCAGTTAGGAATTTGTGTCTATAAATAATCTAGTTCTGTGATCGAGCAAAGGGTCACAATCATTTATACAAAATCCTTACAAAACTCAAAGTACCCATGCTAACGAGAGAAACGAGTTCGAAAAGGAAAATGTATGTTATGTGCACCATTACTTTTTCTGTAATCATTTACATTTGAATGCAAATTTACAGTCTTTTCATTTCTATCCAAGTCAATCTTTATTTCGACTCTTTCCTCCATTTTGTTTGTTCATTAGAATAAACATTCTTTCTTGCATTTCAAGTAACATAAAAAACATAAAAACAACATTAAATACATAAGAACAATAATGAACACTAATTACTTTGAAGATACGAACAAAAGCACTATGTCCCGAGATTTACTAGTTGATCTCTCTTGTAATAATCAAACTAGCGTTGTTTACTAAATTTCCCAGTAAACAAATTGGCACACCCGGTGGGACCGTGTGCTTTGTGTTTAAATTTTCTCAAATTTTAGTATTTTTAATTTGTTCTTTGTGTAATTTTGTTTCCAAAGTTTTTTGTATAGTGTATGCTTCTGAGAAACGGGAAATCACTCCCTGAAATGGTTAGACCACCACCCAGATTTAACCCTAGACAAAACATGGAAAATCCTAATGGAAACAATCCTAACAGCGGTTCGAATCCATCAACCGCTACAAGTGCTTCAGAATCCATAATCTCTCCTGTAATCAGTGAGGTTATGCCTAATGTGACAGGGACAACAGTTTCTGCCCCAACATCTTCTGTAGTAACTGCAACCATGGCAATGCCAATATCTACTACAATGCCTTCGACCACTACAGAACCCATTTTGACTTTGTCTCATGCTATGGAGGGAAATTTTTCCCCAAATAGGTCAAATACTAATGGGGGTGGCGCTAGTTCGTCCACGTTTTCATTACCTTTTTCCCAATACATGGGTCAAGGCACTAGTAGGAATTACCCTTATGGCATGCCTACCAGTATGATGCAAGGTTTGCAGACTAGTGCATCATTGTTCACAGAGGCAGCACCAGGCGTGTTTGTTCCTAACAATCAAATAGTCTCTGGTTCTGCTACTCGAAATACCTTTCCTTCATTAACTAACACTGCCTTGAATTCCTTGAGGCAACAAATGGATGAGAGTAATCATGATATGGTCAATATGTTAACACAACAAATTGGTACAGTGTTTAATCCATTGATACAAAATACTAATCAAAGTTACCAATTATTGGCCAATCAAATGGGTAGAATTGCTGATTTCTTTGGGGCTCCTCAAGTCCCTAATCAACAAGTTCCCCAAATCCAAAATGTTGTGCCTTTGCAAATTGCACAAGCACCAAATAATGCCATTGTGCCTGCACAAAACAATGTGGCAAATCCCATAAACCAAGTCCAACAACCTGTACCAGTGGTCGAACCACAAGTACAATTGCAGGCTCAGCCACAGGTTTTGCCTCAGATTGAACAAAATCCTGGAATTGTCTTGGTAAATAGGAACCAAAATGCTGATGATGTAGTTAGAAATGTCCAGAACAATAATTTTGCTGGGCAAAATAACATAGCAAATTTGGTCGAAACAATTTTGGCACAAAATGGTTTAAACATAGGCATGCATAGGCCTCATTTTGTCTCTGCCTTGTCAGAATATGTGCTTCAAACTGAATTACCTAGGGGATGGAAGATCCCAAAATTCACTAAGTTTGTTGGTGATACCAGTGAATCAACAGTCGAACACATAGCAAGATATCTAACTGAGGCAGGGGATTTAGCAAACAATGAGAATTTAAGGATGAAATATTTCCCTAATTCTCTAACGAAAAATGCCTTCACTTGGTTTACTACTCTCCCTCCACATTCAATCTTTAATTGGAATCAATTGGAGAGGGTTTTCCATGAACAATTCTATATGGGACAATCTAAAATAAGTCTCAAAGAATTGGCAAGCGTTAGGCGCAAAACTCCTGAGTCTGTGGATGATTATTTGAATAGATTCCGTTTACTCAAAGCTAGATGTTTTACTCAGGTGCCTGAACATGAATTGGTCGAAATGGCTGCTGGTGGCCTTGATTATTCGATCAGAAAGAAATTAGACACTCAACATCTAAGGGATATGGCCCAATTGGCTGATAGAGTTCGACAGGTCGAACGCTTGAAAGCAGAAAAGGCCAGAAATTCTAAATATCATAAGAAAGAAAAGGTTACTTATGTGGAAACACAGGATAGTGACCAAGAGTATGAAATATCTTATGAAGATGTTGAGCAAGGGGAGATAGACCTAGCAGAATTGAAACCTGGTCCCCCTTATACTTGTAAACTTCTGAAACCATCTAATGGAAAAAACCCTGTTGAACCAAAGAATGATAGATTTGTGTCAAAAACTTACACTTTTGATATAACAAAATGTGACGAGATTTTTGATTTATTGGTTACTGATGGCCAAATTGTGGTTCCAAAAGGTGTTAAAATACCTCCATTAGACATGAGAAAGAAAAGAGGTTATTGTAAGTATCATAATTTCCTTGGACATAGAACCTCACAATGTGTACTTTTCAGGGATTTAGTCCAGAAGGCTTTGAACGAGGGAAGACTCAAGTTTGGTGAAAAACCCAAAGCCATGCAGATTGATGCCGAGCCTCTGCAAAATGCTGATACTCTCTATGCTGAACCACAAGAAATCATGATGGTCGAAGCCATGGAGGTTACAGAAGGCCAGACAGAAAAGATCTCTGAAGAAGAGTACATGGAGAAAATGAAAGTGGTTTACCCTCGTGCTGAAGAGGATTTAATCGACTTTCTGAACAGGTGCAAGCTAGAAAATAAAGGAGTAATGCTTTGTGCCCGTTGCAGTGCTGTATGCGACAAAGAGGCTACTGCAGGCCTCATGAAGTTTCAACCTATGGTAAATAAGCTGGGGGCAAACCCAAAACCTTACCAAGGAAAAGGAAAAGGTATCCTGACTCGACCAAACAATCCTGCTCAATTCGATCGAAGGCCTACCTTTCGACCATCTGGTTCGATCCCAATAGAGCGCTGGGTGCACCAAGGAACAATGAGGTTCAATAAAGGTGCAATGGAAATTGGTGGCTCCAGTGGTACCAAACTGAGTTATGCAGAGGATGTTAACAAATACTCTTACAAAGACAACTATAAGGGTAAACATCCAATGACTAGGACTCAATGGCGTAGGTTTCAACGCCAAAAGAAACTGGCTGCAAAAAATTCTCAAGCAAGCCAATATAAAGAAGTGGCTAGAAGACCAGCAAAAGAAAGAATCCTTCCACCAATAGATGAGAATAAAATGGAGGATGATGATTTGTTGGATTCTGAACCAGACTTTGATGTAATATGTGTGGTTTCCATATTACCATCAGAGTATGACGTTCAATCAGAAGTAACTGAGCTCGAAACTGACTTCGACCAGTTAGACATGGCTGATCCAAAGCCAAAATGTTACTATATCTTGAATAATGGCTGCATCGAAGAGCAACAGGCTACATTCGAAAGGCCAGATTTAGGCATGAAAAACCACCTCAAACCACTCTTCATCAGGGCAAAAGTTGAAGGGGTTGGAATTAATAAAGTGCTGATAGATGGGGGTGCTGCTGTTAACCTAATGCCCTTATCCATGCTGCCAAAGATCGGCAAATATGACTGTGATTTGTCAGCCCACAATATTGTTTTGTCGAACTATGAAGGCAAGACAGGATATTCTAGGGGGGCAATTCAAGTGGATGTTGCAGTAGGCAGCATAGTTCGACCCACGTTGTTTTTGGTAGTGGAATCCAAGGCAAACTTCAATTTGCTTCTAGGAAGGGAGTGGATTCATGGAGTGGGAGCTGTTCCTTCTACCCTTCACCAAAAGTTAATACTTTGGAGGGAAGATGGTTGTGTAGAAAACATAGAAGCTGATCAGAGTTTCTATATGTCAGAGGTAGATACTATAAATCAACAAACCTTTGACAAAAATTTGGCGAACATTGCGCCATGCTATGATAGAGAGAATGCATTCACACCTTCTGACAATGTGATTCATTCTGTCAAACTCCACCCAACCCAAGGTTTTATATGGGAAAGAGAGGAAATAGATGCTGCATCCTCAGAAGATGGAGTCATACGCCCATCTGGGTGGAATACCTACGAAGATTACTATGACTGAGTCCAATGCATGGGCCAGAATAACGGCTTATATGGCCGAAAGTAGTTTAAATACGGCTTTGGAAGCTGAGGTTCAACAAAATTTGGCTGTTGAAGCCAAGGTCGAAAAGGATGGCACCAATATGTCACCAATTCAAAGGCTTGACTGCATTTATGATGATGAACCCCTGGGGTTCGAAAGAGATCCTCTAAATGAAACTCCTAAGATGCAGGCTCAAGATCCTTTGGAGGAAATTGACATTGGAAATGGCTCAGTGAAAAGGCCAACTTACATTAGTGCCAACATTAGTCCTGATTTGAAAGGAAAATTGGTGCAACTTCTCAAGGAATTCAGTGTTTGTTTTGCTTGGGATTATAATGAAATGTCTGGGCTCAGTAGAGAAATGGTCGAACTAAAACTACCAATCAAGGCAGGTAAAAGACCAGTGAAACAATTACCAAGAAGGTTTGCACCAGAAATTATGTCCAAGATCAAGGAAGAGATCGAAAGGCTGCTGAAGAGTAAATTCATCAGAACTGCCAGGTATGTTGAATGGTTAGCAAATATAGTTCCTGTCATTAAAAAGAATGGTACACTTAGAGTATGCATAGATTTTAGGGATTTAAATAGTGCTACGCCGAAAGATGAGTATGCCATGCCTGTGGCAGAAATGTTAGTGGATTCAGCAGCAGGTTTCGAGTTTTTAAGCATGTTAGATGGTTATTCTGGATATAACCAAATATTTATTGCTGAAGAAGATGTATCTAAAACAGCATTTAGGTGCCCTGGTGCTTTAGGCACTTATGAATGGGTTGTCATGCCTTTTGGTTTAAAAAATGCTGGTGCCACTTATCAAAGGGCCATGAATTCTATGTTTCATGATTTTATAGTTACCTTCATGCAAGTTTATATTGATGATATCCTCATTAAATCCTCTTCTGAAGATAGCCATTTGCTATATCTCAGGCAATCTTTTGAAAGAATGAGGAAACATGGATTAAAAATGAATCCATTAAAATGTGCTTTTTGTGTGCATGCAGGAGATTTCCTTGGTTTTGTGGTGCATAAAAAAGGCATTGAAATAAACCAAAACAAGACAAAGGCTATCTTAGAGACAAAGCCTCCTTCGACCAAAAAGCAACTTCAATCTCTGTTAGGTAAGGTCAACTTTTTGAGGAGATTCATTTCGAATCTAAGTGGAAAAGCTCAAGCATTCTCTCCACTACTTCGACTCAAGAAAGATGATCCATTCAAATGGAATGAGGAGCATCAGAAGGCTTTTGATGATATTAAAGATTACTTGATAAAGCCTCCAGTCTTAATGCCTCCTAGCAGAAAAGACAATAGGAAGCATGTTGGCTCAAGAAGATGATAATGGCATAGAAAATGCAGTTTATTACCTTAGTAGATTTTTAAATGATGCAGAAACTAGATACACTGCCATAGAGAAACTTTGTCTTTGTTTATATTTCTCTTGTACTAAACTTAAGCATTATATAAAGCCTATTGATGTTTATGTCTATTCTCACTTTGATGTCATTAAACATATGTTAACTAAACCAATACTTCACAGTAGAATTGGAAAATGGGCTTTAGCATTAACTGAGTATTCACTCACGTACAAACCTTTGAAAGCTGTCAAAGGACAAATTGTGGCTGATTTCATAGTAGATCATTCTTTGGTCGAAATGCCACAAGAGTATGTGGATATCCAGCCATGGATCCTTTATTTTGATGGATCCAAACATAAACATGGAACTGGGATTGGGATCCTAATTATTTCACCAACTAAAGTTCCAACTAAGTTTAAATATAAGATCAATGGACTTTGCTCAAATAATGAAGCTGAGTATGAAGCTTTAATCACAGGTTTAGAAATATTAAAAGACTTGGGGGCAAAGAACATTAGGATAAGAGGTGATTCTGAATTAGTATTGAAACAATTAACTCAAGAATATAAATGTGTTAAAGAACACTTAGCAAAATACTTTGTGATAGCTAGTTCTTTATTGAATTGTTTCAATCATATAGATATTGAACATGTACCTCGATTAGAAAATCAAGAAGCAAATGACTTAGCTCAAATTGCTTCAGGATACAAAGTGTCAAAAGAAAAGTTGGCACAATTAATCGAAATCAAAGAAAAAATGGTTTTACAAGAACCAATTTCTGAGCAATTGTCAATGCCAAAACTTGTGGGGGCAGATATTATACCACAAATTAATGATGAAGTGAAAATTCCCCAGGAAAATTTTGAAATTTTTGCCATTGACAATCTGTCAGATAATGATTGGAGGAAGCCTATTGTGGAATATCTTAGGAATCCAACAGGAAATGTGGATCGAAAGATAAAATATAGAGCCTTAAGCTATATAGTTTTTGAAAATGATCTTTTCAAAAAGACTTCTGAAGGAATTTTGTTAAAATGTCTAAATGAAACAGAAGCATATATAGCAATCTCTGATGTTCATAGTGGTACCTGTGGTTCCCATCAAGCGGGACATAAAATGAAATGGCTTTTGTTTCGACAAGGCCTGTATTGGCCTTCTATGCTAAAAGACTGCATAGAATATGCCAAAGGTTGCCAAGAATGCCAAAGGCATTCAGGAATTCAACATGTGCCTGCAAGTGAACTACATTCAATAGTGAAACCATGGCCCTTTAGGGGTTGGGCTCTAGACCTTATTGGTGAAATTAAGCCTGCTTCATCAAAAAATCATCGTTATATTTTAGTGGGAATAGATTATTTCACAAAATGGATAGAAGCCATTCCTTTGCCAAATGTTGATCAAGAGGCGGTAATTAGTTTCATACAAAATCATGTAATTTATAGATTTGGAATTCCTGAAACAATTACAACTGATCAAGGTTCAGTTTTTACTGGACGAAAGATGCAGGAATTTGCCCAAGAAATTGGCTTTAGACTTCTAACTTCAACACCATATTATGCACAAGCAAATGGACAGGTCGAAGCAGGCAATAAAATTATTATTAATTTAATAAGGAAACACATAGCCCAAAAACCAAGGAATTGGCATAAAACTTTGGATCAAGTGTTGTGGGCTTGTAGAAATTCTCCTAGGGAATCAACTAACACCACCCCTTTTCGACTAACTTATGGGCATGATGCTGTGTTACCAGTCGAAATACACTTGCAATCAGCAAGGGTTCAAAGACAAATGGAAATACCTTTAGACCATTACTACCAAATGATGTCAGATGAATTAGTTGATTTGGATGAAGAAAGACTTAGTGCTTTAGAAATTTTAGCAAGACAAAAAGAAAAAGTTGCTAGAGCATATAATAAAAAGGTTAAGTCCAAGTCTTTCAACATAGGAGATTTAGTTTGGAAAGTAATTTTGCCTATGGACAAGAAAGATGGAGTCTTAGGCAAATGGTCCCCAAATTGGGAAGGACCATTTAAAGTTGTTCAAGTGTATTCTAATGGTGCTTATGAAATTGAGGAATTAACTCCTGAAAAAAGGACTTTGGGTATTAATGGAAAATATTTGAAAGAATATAAACCTACTTTACTCGAAGTAAAAATAAGTGCAGGATAATACTTAAACATTAAAGCAAAATGGCGATAAGAAATTATAAGTTGCCACAAAATATGGGCTTTGTTCAAAAGATACAAATCAAATCCAAACTTATAACAAAAAAAACATCAAATTGTTCGAAAGAACAATAAACTAAGAAAATTACAAGTTCCTAGTGCACTCAGCATAAATTTTCTTCAAAGTGGTCAACTCCTTCTCAACCACAAGGTTCGAATTCTCAAGAGCCTTGATTTCTTCAGCAACAACCTCTGCTGAACTGAAGGCTTGAATTCCTTCCCTGCCATATGCATCAATTTGCTCTTGAGTAGTAGCCTTGGCCTCCTGTTCGAGTCGAGCTTTCTCAGTCTCTTCCTCAATGATTTTGCGCCTATAGCTCACAATTTGCTCCTCCAGGACTTTGATTTGTTGCTTATAATGAGCAATATTCTTATCACAGCTTTCGATCCCGGGGTTGCCTTCTTTCAATTGTGAGGAAAGCCTGTCGACCTCAGCTTGCGCTTTCTGAGCTCTCTCAAAAAACATGGCCTGAGCTTGTTGTTGAGTACTTAGCCTTGTGTCATTATCCAACTTCTTCTGCACAGCTTTAGCATATTGGTCTATGGTCGAGCTAAGCTGAATAACCTTTCCTAAAGTTTCTTCATCAGTCACAGGATTATGCAGCTTCTTTAAAAAGGCCAAATGGCTGTAAGCACAAGCTGGATTAACCTCGATCTGCGTCAACACGTCCTTATGAACAAAGGTGGTTGTGAGCTTCAGCATCAAGGAGTCCTGGCGCACCTTGAGATCGATCTCAGAATTGGAAGGGGCAGAATCAGTGGTTGTGCGCTCGCTCGAAGAGGTTGGTTGAGTTTGTTTCTTTGAGAGCAATAACCTAAGAGTACCAGCAGGGTCAGACTTCTGCATGGTAGTGAACTCCTCCTCTTGTACGCCAAGACTAGCAGAAAGTCTAGAGGTCGAAGAAACAGAGACTATTCCTGGTCCTCCTGCTTCAGCTTCAGGAATCTCATCGGATCCATGGATAGATTCCTGGGTCGAGCTAGCTTGCCCTGAGGCAGTCGAAGTACTGGGAGCAGTGTACTTGATGCTTGACTCATTTTGTTGAGTATCATCATTGGCATTGACAGTTTCGGTCTTCTCTTCTTCTCTAGACTCCCCATTAGTCTTCTCTTGGGCAACCTTTTCATCATCTTGTTTGTTATCATCTGAGGGATCTTGATTGTCATCATTTTGGTCTTGATTTGGTCCCTCGTCAGATTTTGGTTGCCCATCTCCCTCAGGAGTTTCCTCTTTCGAGTTATTCTGCAAACAATAAGAGAAGTCAATTAAAACAGTAAAGAATCGGAGAAAAATGGAGATAGGAAAATAATTTTTAATAACAGTGTCAAACACGTGGGTTCAAAAATGCCTATTCCTTTCTCGTTCGACCAACTCGATCGAAACAGGCATTTGGGGGCAATTTGTTAGCCCATATTTTTACTAAGTTAAAATATGTTCTAAATGCATGAACAAAAATAATAAATATGATTTCATTTAATTATATGATTATTTTTATAGTCATTAAATATGTTTGGTTTTCAGAGCCAATGAATTTAATGATCAATCATGCATGAACGTATAATAAATGTTCTAGTTAGAGCATTATTTCTTAACTTTATGATTCTTCAGGTTTCCTTTCGATTTGGTCGAAGCATCAGTAGGGTCGAAGTGTCCCTTGTGCAAAAGAAAAACGTGGACTTAGCAAAATATTCAAGGAAAGCATTGCTAGTTCGATTTCGATGTATACAACAGCTAAATCAGAGGATAAGAAGGAATTCAAATTCAAAATACGTGTCAAAGACACGCGTCCTCTCTGTAATTATTTAGGCGTTATTAGCGGTTAGGAATTAGTGTCTATAAATAATCTAGTTCTGTGATCGAGCAAAGGGTCACAATCATTTATACAAAATCCTTACAAAACTCAAAGTACCCATGCTAACGAGAGAAACGAGTTCGAAAAGGAAAATGTATGTTATGTTCACCATTACTTTTTCTGTAATCATTTACATTTGAATGCAAATTTACAGTCTTTTCATTTCTATCCAAGTCAATCTTTATTTCGACTCTTTCCTCCATTCTGTTTGTTCATTAGAATAAACATTCTTTCTTGCATTTCAAGTAACATAAAAAACATAAAAACAACATTAAATACATAAGAACAATAATGAACACTAATTACTTTGAAGATACGAACAAAGGCACTATGTCCCGAGATTTACTAGTTGATCTCTCTTGTAATAATCAAACTAGCGTTGTTTACTAAATTTCCCAGTAAACACATACATGCCAATAGGGTTTTTGGTATGGTTGTAAGACTAAGTATTAATTCAGATTAGTAGTGTTCACTTCCTGGATTGGTATCCCCCAGAGTAGGGCTGGTTTGCGCCGAACTGGGTTAACAATTACTGGTGTTCTTTATTGCTTTTATTTACTTCAGTACTGCAATAATATCTGTGATCCTCATAACCAATTGTCGAACCAGTTGTCTGAGACATCTGGACTACAGACACATTGTCCTAGACATTGTGTACGACATCTGTCCTGCCTAGGAACAAAATTTCACCATAGTCACTTGTGCCATTCACATACTTCAGAATTCTCTTGACTTGTGTGAGATGACTCATCTTAGGCTCAGCTTAGTATCTAGCACATACACCAACTGCAAAGGAGATATCAGGCCTACTTGCTGTGAGGTAAAGTAGACTGCCAATGATGCTTCTGTATAGGCTTTGATCAACACTGACACCTTTCTCATCCTTGGTGAGTTTAATATGAGTTGCTGCAGGAGTTCTCGTGTGTGTTGCACTCTCCATTCCAAACTTCTTCACAATATTCTTGGCATATTTGCTTTGAGAGATGAATATTGTGTCCTCCATTTGCTTTACTTGTAGACCAAGAAAATAGGTTAATTCACCTACAAGGCTCATCTCAAATTCAGATTGCATTTGATGCACAAATTGTTTCACCAAAGCATCTGTCATGCCACCAAACACAATATCATCTACATAGATTTGTGCTATCATGAGCTTCCCTTCTTCTTGTCTCACAAACAGGGTCTTGTCTGTTTCTCCTTTTCTATACCCTTGTTGTAGAAGAAACTTGGTTAGCCTTTCATACCAAGCCCTAGGAGCTTGCTTCAACCCATACAAAGCTTTCTTCAATCTGTAGACATGATCTGGGAGATTAGGATCAACAAATCCCTTTGGCTGTGCTACATACACTTCTTCATTTAAGTACCCATTGAGGAAGACACTCTTTACATCCATTTGAAAAAGCTTGAACTTCAAAATGCATGCCACCCCTAGAAGTAACCTT
The DNA here is from genome assembly GCA_030408175.1 of Trifolium repens. Classification (NCBI taxonomy): domain Eukaryota; kingdom Viridiplantae; phylum Streptophyta; class Magnoliopsida; order Fabales; family Fabaceae; genus Trifolium; species Trifolium repens. The sequence goes on along the minus strand of CP125843.1, from coordinate 34,810,358 downwards.
ATAGACTCAAGACGAGCTACTGGAGCAAAGGTTTCATCAAAATCTACACCTTCAATCTGAGAGTATCCTTGTGCTACAAGCCTTGCCTTGTTCCTTGTGACAACACCACTTTCATCAGACTTGTTCCTATACACCCACTTGGTGCCTATGATGTTGACCCCATCAGGTCTTGGAACTAAGTCCCACACCTCATTCCTCTTGAACTCGTTCAACTCTTCTTGCATTGCATTAATCCAACACTCATCTGTCAAGGCTTCCTTAACATTCTTTGGTTCTATGGTGGATACAAAGCAAGCATTGGAGATTACCTCCCTTGACCTAGTCATGACTGGTAATTCTGGATTTCCTATGATGAGCTCTTTAGGATGATTCTTCTGAATTCTGATGGAAGGACCTTTGTTAGTCTGACCTTGATCTGACTCTTGATCTGCTTTCTCAGAATTTTCCTCAACTTCAGAGTTTTCAGGTAGGGGGTCTGATGTGCCCACATCTGGTACTTCATCATGCACTTTTTCATCAGGGTAGTCTTTGATAACAACATTGATTGATTCCATCATTGTTCTGGTCCTGTTGTTAAAGACTCTGTAGGCTCTGTTGTTTGTTGAGTAGCCAAGAAAGATTCCTTCATCACTCTTTGGGTCCAGCTTCCTTCTTTGTTCTCTGTCAGCCAAGATGTAACATTTGCTTCCAAAGACATGGAAGTATTTGACATTGGGTTTTCTTCCTTTCCATATCTCATACAGAGTGGTAGAGGTGCCTGCTCTTAATGTAACACGATTATGAACATAGCATGCTGTGTTCATTGCCTCTGCCCAGAAGTAGTAAGGTAGTTTCTTTGCATGTAGCATGACCCTTGCTGCTTCTTGTATGGTTCTGTTTTTTCTTTCAACAACCCCATTTTGTTGTGGTGTGATTGGAGAGGAGAACTCATGTGCTATCCCTTCAGTTGAGCAGTACTCAGCAAATTTTGAGTTTTGAAATTCCTTGCCATGATCACTCCTAATTCTGATGATTGAGCTATCTTTCTCCCTTTGAAGTCTAGTACATAGATCTTTGAACTCTTCAAATGTATCTGACTTTTCTTTGAGGAAGCTTATCCAAGTGTATCTAGAGAAATCATCCACAACAACAAAGGCATACCTTCTTCCACCAAGACTTTCAACTTGCATAGGTCCCATTAAGTCCATATGGAGAAGTTCTAAAACTCTTGATGTTCCCTGATGTGGCAACCTTGGGTGTGACATCTGGATCTGCTTGCCTATCTGACAATCTCCACAGATATTCTTTTCTTCAATGGTTAGCTTTGGTAGACCTCTGATAGCTTCTTTGGAGATGAGTTTTATCATTCCTCTTAAGTGCAGGTGCCCATGTTTTTGGTGCCATAGGTTTGCTTCATCTGTTTGACTAACATTGCATGTAGTGGAATGAGCTGTTTCTGGAGGAATCCATAAGTAGCAGTTGTCTTTTGACCTTTCTCCTTTCATCAGCAGGTCTCCTTTATTGGAGGTTACAAGGCATTCATTCTTTGTAAAATCAACCTTAAGTCCTTGATCACAGAGTTGACTTATGCTGATCAAGTTTGCCTTTAACCCTTTCACAAGCAAAATATTATCAAGTTTTGGTAAACCAATGTTGTGAAGTTTCCCAATTCCCTTGATTTCTCCTTTAGCTCCATCACCAAAGGTCACATAACTGGTGGTGTATGACTTTATATCTTTCATAAATTTTTCTACACCTGTCATATGCTTGGAGCACCCACTATCAAAGTACCAATCTTCTCTTGATGAAGCTCTGAGAGATGTATGTGCTATATGAGCAGCAACTTTGGCTTTTGGCTTCCACTCCTTCTTGGTTCTGGCCTTTGCATGATAAGCTCTGTGTTGAGGTTGAGATTTCTTCTTTGGATAACCATAGAGCTTATAGCAGGAGGATTTGTTGTGACCATTCTTTCCACAATAGTGACACTTTACTGTAGTGGACCTCTTCTTGTGTGCGTGTGTCTGATGTGGTGCAGGATGTTGTAACATCATCTCATTATCAAATCCTTTTTGAGCAGGAATAAAGTTTGACTGATGAGTCTCTTTGCTATCAGTTTTTTCATAGCCTACTCCAGTGGGGTCATTGAGATGATTTTTGATGCTGAGGATTTCATTAAGTTTCTTCGTTCCAGTGCCCATCATCCTAACAGATTTAGTCATGCTTTCAAGATTGAATGATAGAAGCTTGATTTCATCTTGAAGGCTGATCACTTTGTAGTTCTTCTGAGATTGGCTGCATCATAAGGCTAAAACAACTTGGTCAGAGTGACTTAGCTGAAGCACCAATGCTAAAGTAATTAAGTCTAAACCACTTGTGCATATTGAAGATGTGCAGATGCAACATGTTGAACAAGATGTCCTAGACATCTTGTCACTGGGTTCAGAGCATGTTAAAGCAACATGTCGAACAAGATGTCCCAAGACATGTGGGTAGGACATCTGAACCCAGTTCAGCTTAAAAGATAATGCTTATCCATTAAGCACGCGTGTTTGTTTATATTTGAATGAAGCGCGAATCTTTAAGTAACAAGCTGAGATTAGGATTAATGATAAAGTTTTTTATTAATCCTATGTGTTAGATACGATCGGAATCGTATTTAATTTGTGGATAAAGATTAATTTCTTTATCTTTTGGAGTTTGTTTTTAAACAAGTTTGTTTTAAAACTAACTCTTAATTGTAGTGCATCTGAAAGACTGAAGATAATCTGAAGACTTGCACGCCTATAAATAGAACTCAACATAGAGCTTAAAACTCAACCCACAAGAACTAAAGATTGTGAGTTCAAAGCTTTGTGCGTACTGTGCAAAGCATTAGTGGCTCTTAGTATCGTTGTTTGATACTTTGCAGCTTTGTGGCTCTTAGTATTGGTTTTGATACTTTGTAGCTTTGTTGTTGAATGTTGTCATTCAACTAAGTCTTTAAACTTTGTAGTTTAAAGTTGTCGTCACTTGGGATTAGTGATTAGAGGGAGTTGGGTAGGTTCTCATATTCAGAGGGAGTTAGCCCTTGAGTAGAAGATTGCTAGGATTAAGAAAAGGCATAAATGCCAATAGGGTTTTTGGTATGGTTGTAAGACTAAGTATTAATTCAGATTAGTAGTGTTCACTTCCTGGATTGGTATCCCCTAGAGTAGGGCTGGTTTGCGCCGAACTGGGTTAACAATTACTGGTGTTCTTTATTGCTTTTATTTACTCAGTACTGCAATAATATCTGTGATCCTCATAACCAATTGTCGAACCAGTTGTCTGAGACATCTGGACTACAGACACATTGTCCTAGACATTGTGTACGACATCTGTCCTGCCTAGGAACAGAATTTCAATTGGCATCAGAGCAGGCACCCTAACCTGCTGGGTGAGCTCCAGGGAGATATATTTTGTTCAAGATGGACAAGAGAGGATCAATCAACAGACCACCAGTCTTGGATGGATCAAATTATGATTATTGGAAAGCAAGAATGGTTGCCTTTCTCAAATCCATGGATCAAAAAGCATGGAGGGCAATTATCACTGGGTGAAATCATCCAATAATCACAGCAGCAGATGGCTCTACAAGTCTAAAAAGAGTAGCAGAATGGAGTCCAGAAGAAGAAACTGAGGCCAGTGGCAACTCTAAAGCACTCAATGCCATATTCAATGGTGTTGATGAAAACATGTTCAAGTTAATCAACACTTATACTGAAGCCAAACAAGCCTGGGAAATTCTTCAAACAGCACATGAAGGAACCTCTAAAGTTCGAATGTCAAAGCTGCAACTTCTCGCCACAAAATTTGAGAACTTAAGGATGGAGGATGAAGAAACTATATCTGAGTTCAACACTAAAATACGAGATATAGCAAATTCAACCTTTGCCCTAGGTGAGAAGAAACTTGAAGAAATGCTAGCCAGAAAAATCCTTAGATCACTGCCTAAGAGATTTAACATGAAGGTGACTGCAATCGAAGAATCTCAAGACTTGAGCACAATGAAAGTTGATGAACTTATTGGCTCATTACAAACTTTTGAGATGTCTCTGGATGATAAACCAGAGAAGAAGATGAAGAACCTGGCTTTTAAATCTGAGGAAAGTCAAACTGATGATGAGCTATCAGAAGCATTAGCTTACCTTACAAAGAATTTCAATAAATCTTTGAGTCAGCTACAAGCCAGGTATAAGCCAAATGTCCCAGACAAAAGGTCCAACATCAAGTCACAGGGCAATAGCAAGGAGGAGAATACTTCTGAGCAAAACAAAGAAGTAAGATGTTTTGAATGTGAAGGATTTGGACACATCATACCAGAATGTCCAAACTTTCTCAGGAAACAGAAAAGGGGAATGGCAGCTACTTTATCTGATTCTGAGGAAGAGAAGGAAGAAGAACCAACAAATAAAGCCTTTCCTGGAACATTTGAAACTAGCAGCAGCATCAGTAATGAAGATCTCCTACAAGAAGAATTGGATGAGAGATACAACAATCTCACCATTAAATGGGAACAATCTTGTGAACTTATAAGAAGACAAGATAAGGAGATGGAGAAACTAGCTCATGAAAAGAAAGCACTAGAGGCTTCTACAACTGACTTAAAAGAACAAGTCACACTACTTGCACAAGAAAAGGAGGCATCAACAGCTGAATTAAGAAAACAAGTCACCTTGCTTTCACAAGAAAAGGAGGCATTAGAAGCATCAACAGCTGTGTTGAAAGAACAAGTCACCTTGTCAAACTCAAAACTCACTGAGATGACAAAATCTGTGAGAATGTTAAACAAGGGAACTGACATGCTTGAAGAAGTCCTTGAGCTTGGTAGAAACCCAAGTGATAAGAAGGGATTAGGGTATGACAACTATAGCAACGCTTTTGAGAAGAAAATTCCCCCAAAGATTAACTCTCAGGACCAGATGTCAAACCACATGTCACAACATCCTTCTCAGCACAAGCATAAGAAGACAGAATCCAAACCTCAACAACCTGCTAGACAAAAGAAACAGGTGAAAAAGACTCATCATCTGACTCAACACAAGACGAAAAGGTTTGAACAGAGGACTCAACCTCCAGCTCAACAGAAGAAGCACATGCCAGACCACATGTCCCAACATCATGTTCAACATGTGTCCCCTCAATACAAAGAATACAAGGGACCACTAAAAAGATGTAAACATTGTGGAAAAACTGGGCATTTAATCTCAGAATGCTTCTATCTCCATGGCTACCCTCAGAAGCCTAAGTCACCAAGTCAGAACAAAAGGAAGATCCTACCACCAAGGATGAAATACAAAGAAGTTCTGACTAAAGTATGGAAGCCAACGCCACCCCAACAGGCTCATACTTCTCCAAGAATATCTCCAACTAAAAATTGGTATTTTGACAGTGGGTGTTCAAAACACATGACTGGAGATAAAAGATACCTTAGAGAACTAAAGTCTCACTTAAAAGGAAGTGTTACTTTTGGTGATGGAGTCAAAGGTAGAGTCATAGGCATTGGAAAACTAGCTGGTCCAAACACTTCATGCCTAGATGATGTTCTACTAGTAGAAGGTCTCACTGCAAACTTGATTAGCATTAGTCAACTATGTGAACAAGGACTAAAAGTGCACTTCAACAACCATGAATGCACCATTGCTAATGATCAAGAGGTAGTGATGAAAGGGACAAAGTCAAGTGATAAGTGCTATACTTGGACACCTCAAAACAATGGTCCAGAAATAGCTTGCTTGTCTGCCAAGGAAGATATTGACAAGATGTCCCACCAGATGTCCCAACATCTGTACAAGGGACAAGAAGCTGGAGAGATTTTGGTTGGGAGTGTAAGAGTGCCTCAGGGTATTCATACGCTCAAAAACGTGTCATAGGCATTGTAGATGTAAGACCCAAGATTCCACTGTACAGTTTTTCTAAGGAACTCTAGTAATGGCTACGAGTTTTAGGGTTTTTGGTGAAGTGTTTTTGTGAGTACTGTCGCGGTAATAGAATTTTGCTGAAATTGAGCCTGTTTTGTGCTCGTGCGCTGGAAAAGCACAGACTTTTGGGTCGTAGTCCTCTTTTAAGTATGAGAAGATTTCTGTGAGGTAAGAAATGCGAGTTTTGGTTTTCTCTTGTTTTTGAAAAAACGAGTAGGAATCTTACCCGCTGTTAGGAATTTTTACGGTTTCTGAATTCCGTAGAAATTTAGATGGGAGTTTTATATGTCGGCGTGAGTTAGGATATATCTTCAGATTATTTTTCGAGGGTGAGGAAGAAAACCACAGTCGAGGAAAAAGTTTTAGCGATAATTTTTAGAAATGGTTTACGGCGAACTATTACTTCGTAGATTTTCTATTTTTCGCAAGTTAGACCGTTAGCAAAGTACGACTCGTCTGCGAGCGAACGCGAGAGCTGTGAGGCGAGGTGGCTTCTAGAAGAATAGAAAATATCTTGTGAGGATAGACTTGGATTGATCCAATGGCTAGATTTGAATCTTAGCAAATTAACACTATTTGATCCAAAGGCTATTAATGGAACAAGACCAAGTCTTAAGGGAGACTTTTAGTCACTTTGTAGTCTTAAGAAAATTCACAAAACTTCACTTCTTTCTCTCATGTGGCCGTGAGCTTTTTTCTCCATTCCAACCCTTGATAAAAAATTCATTTCTCCACCATTTCTTCTCATTTTTGGCTTGTTGGATTAAGAGAAAGTTGCTAGGAATCATCTACTAAGGTAACTAAGCTCCTTCCATCTCTTAGTTGGCCAAACTCTTAGAGTTTTATGGATTTGTAGATTGTGTTCATGACATGAAATTTTGGAAATGGGTTTTAATTGATTTTTGTTCCATGAAAGTTGTTCATGAGGGATTAACAAGCATGTCTAGGCTTAGTTGTTTTGGTTTCCATGGAGTGATGAGATTTTCATGGGATTTTGGGTTAGGGTTTTCATGAAAATTTTATATGAATCAAGAACATGAGTTTTTGTGTAGTGTTTGTGTTAATGATGTTGTTTTAAGACTTTTTAGAGAAATGGATTTGTGAAAAATGATTTTGTTTTAAGAGACAAGAAAAATAATAATTTCTATGTTCATGAGAGTTTTGGAAAACTCTTAGGGTTTTTGATTGGTGTTGTGAAAAGGTTTTGATTGTTAAGTTTAATAATTTTAGGAACTAAATGAATTATTCTATGGTTTTGAAATGAAATTTTGGGAGCTAGCCACATTTGTTGTTTTGGCCGTGGCATGTGTGTGTTTGTGTCCATGATGTTTCAAATTTTTAAGTCCTATGGGAAGGCATGATCATGGTTTGTGTAGGAATGAATTAATGTGGTTTTGTTTGGAAATAAAAGCTAGTAACTTGTGATGCAAGTGAACTATTTATTTTGTAAAAGTTTTCAAGTGTTTTATACTTGTTTTGAAATGGTTTTTGTATAAGAGCTTAATCACTTTTGAGTTTCTTTTGAGAAATTAATAATGGTTTAAGTATTTTAACTATGTTTGATTTTTGAAAACAATGTTTTAGGTGTGATTTCAATTCTGGCCGATATTGAAAAGGGTATTTAGGTCCTTTTAAAATTGTTTTGTGACCTGGAAACTTAACTATTTGATTCGTCTTTTCGAGACGAAGATTTCGGCGTATGGCTCGTCTCGATTGGATAAAGAATGAGCGAGTTATGGCCATTTTATTTGAAAGGAAAAACTTGTAACTTGTGGCGCAAGTAAACTTTTATTTTTGTGAAAATTTTCAAAGAGTTTTTGGGTTGTTTTCAAATGGTTTTAGTATGTGAAAATTGATTGCCTTGGAGTTAGGAATCAAAGTGTTTCTTAGTTTGTTTTGAAACGAAAATATTTTCGCGTAGCGAGAAATAGTGCAATTAACTTCGTGAATTTTTAATCACTATGGGGAGGACTCGTAATCACTATCCGAGAGTGTGAGAAAGTACCTTAAACCCCCCTAGTTTTTAGAGAACAAGTTTCGTTTCAATAGGATACGTTGGGAGTATTTTATTGATTGTACGCTGCTTAATTTTAGGAAGCGCGAGTTGTCGAATTATGCGAGGAAAGTTAACGGAAGCTTGCCGAGGTAAGGGCTCCACTTTATTTCCGTCTTTCAAAACAGTTACGACATGCTTGGTTTTGCTGTTTATGCATTTGCTGTGTGTTTTGGCATGTTTGTACTTATGTATTCTCGTTGATGAGAACGTGGTTATAAATACATGTGCAATTTACATATGATTAGGAAAATGTATGTATGTTGTGATGGTTTGTACATAGGCTTTAGGCTATGTGATTGTTTGCATGAGCATATATGAATGCGTGCGTCGGATAGGACTACGCGGGGATTTTGTCTGTGTGACTATCCTGTATATGCCAAAGAGAATATATGCCATGCATTTCATAGTTGCGTGCCTAGGTGTATGTCTGTGTGACTTTGCCTACGTACCGGGCGTTTGACTGTGTGGCTTCGCCAAATCCTACTGGATTTTATTAAGTTGCTGTTTGTCTGTGTGGCTCACCTGGTGTTTGTCTGTGTGGCTCACCTGCCCTTTGTGGCCTTGTGAGGGTAGTGTTTGACTGTGTGGCTTCGCTTACCCCACGACTCTTCGAGGAGAGGTTAATTTCCGGAAATCATGCATGTGGCGAACCAGTGATTGGTTGTCACACCCATTGTAGAAGTCTGCATTAGGATTGGTGATTTATTTATATAAACCCGTTGGTGGGAATTACTTTTGAGATTAAGAGCTTTCTCTTGTGTATGTGGAAACTTGCTATGTGTACATCTTTCGCACCGAATATATATATACATACTTTTATTTTGTGGTGACCCTTTCTTTCATTTGCGGGCTCATCCCACCCAGATGATGGGTTAGGTCGTGGTGACGACGGTGGCTGTTCCAGGCCCCAGTGAGATGTTGGGGCTTTAGCTTCGTTAGACTATGCGCCGGTGTGGGTTGTACACCGTGCTTTTTGGGTTTAGGCATAGGATTCTAACTTGTTTTGTTGTAAGTATTTGAATACTTAGACTTGGATTGTAATTATTCAGGAATACACTTTGCTTGTCGAAGCACCTTATGGTAATGAGTTCTTTTGTATATGTGAATGCCGGCTCATTGAAAAATATTCTATGCGCACTCTGAGTGTTAGTTGAAAACAAAAAAAAAATATTGACCTTTTCTGGCCCTTGAAAAACGGGTTGTTACAATAGAGGTAACGTGCAGAGAAAAGAAACATTAAACATCTGCACGTAAAAAGAGGTAGCCCTAAGTTCTAAATCAAATATATAAAAGGCTACTAGGACCTCATATGTGACACTACCAAACGTCTCAACATCTTGTCTAACATCCTTCTCAAAAATCAGAAACTCATTCTTCTCAAGAACCCCCTTCAACAATGTCTCAACAATCATCTAAGAACAAAAACCCAGATGATTCAAAGACGCAAACATAAGAGGCATCATCTCAAATGCCTAAGGTTTCAGATTTTCGCGTTGATCAACAAGGAATTATCACTAACGCTGTACCAATCAGCATGATTCCTCCAACAGAAGGCGAAATCAAGAAGAAAAAGTCCAAGGGTTCAAAGAAGAAGAAGAATCCTAAAAGGACGAAAGCTCATGCAACGGGGAATGACAAAATTCAGGAACAAGAGCCTTCAAAAACTGAATGTCAACCTTCTGAGAATCAAGAATCACCAAAGAAACCAGAAGGGTCACATGTCAAAACATCCAGTGAAGCACTCACAACAACATCACCTGATGAACATCGTGACAAGACTACTGAGTCAAGCTCTCCTTCAACCAAAGAAGTTCCTTCGTCAGAAACTACCACCAACATCTTCTCAGAATCTCATAAAGAAGTTCCTAACTTGGATCTACCTATGCCTTCAGAAGAGGATCCAACACCTGATGTCGAACCACATGTTCCAACATCTGGTCACGATCAAGGTCCTGAACAAGAAGTTCAAGATCAAGTAATGGAAGAAGAAGAAGATGAAGATGAGGTTCCCCTGGCCAAGATTCTTCAAGGAACGAAGAAAGATAATCAGCCTCAACAGGTCCTTGAAGAAGAAAACTCAGACGAAAGTGAAGGAGTACGTATTAGCATTCTAGTCAAAGGAAAAGCTAAGACGTATAGGTCTAAGCAAGTGGAGACGTCCATCACTGAGAAGAAAGGGAAGAGAAAAGCTGAGAAGAAAGCTACTGGAGAAAAGACTTCAAAGAAGAAGAAACAGGTCGTTGCTGTAAGCGACTCTGAGTCTGATGTCGAGCCTGATGTCCTAGACATCACAACCTCAGGAAGAAAAAGGATTGGAGGAAGAAGAGTTCCTGCAAACATCCATCCTGCTCCAATGGATAGAGTTTCTTTCCATTCTGAAGAAA